>FR989944.1:0-1489491 GCA_905404155.3 Plebejus argus
TCTGTCTGTCTGTCTGTCTGTCTGTCTGTCTGTCTGTCTGTCTGTCTGTCTGTCTGTCTGTCTGTCTGTCTGTCTGTCTGTCTGTCTGTCTGTCTGTCTGTCTGTCTGTCTGTCTGTCTGTCTGTCTGTCTGTCTGTCTGTCTGTCTGTCTGTCTGTCTGTCTGTCTGTCTGTCTGTCTGTCTGTCTGTCTGTCTGTCTGTCTCTCTGTCTGTCTGTCTGTCTGTCTGTCTGTCTGTCTGTCTGTCTGTCTGTCTGTCTGTCTGTCTGTCTGTCTGTCTGTCTGTCTGTCTGTCTGTCTGTCTGTCTGTCTGTCTGTCTGTCTGTCTGTCTGTCTGTCTGTCTGTAAGGTAGGTAGTGCCCGTGCGCGCTTCGCTTGGCTCATCTTGGCGGGGGCACTCCCGTGCCCCCAGATTCAATGTGCACCGAAGAAGTTCTGGGCCTATATAAAAGAGAGACGAGCATCGCTTTCCTCAGTTCTCTCTGAAATGACTCTCAACGATAGTGGCCAAATCAGGTAGAGACATAAGTACGTCTTAACTTGTTCGCTAAACAATTTTCTGCTCTGTTTTCAGAGCCAACTCCTAACCAGAGTACCGTATCAATTACGACACAAAATTACCCACAGACCTGTCTTTCTCTACTCTACTTATCTGAACGAGAAATATGCAAAGCCCTAAAAAGACTCGATGCTAGTAAAGGCGCCGGGCCTGACGGTATCCCACCCATCTTTATTAAAAAAACTTATAAATATCTTACGCTTCCTCTGAAGATCATATTTAAGAAATCTCTAGAAACCTCTACATTCCCCAACACATGGAAATCGGCAAATGTATTCCCAATACATAAAGGGTTCGAGGCACAGCGTATATAATTATCGACCTATATCAATGCTCTGTGTGCTAGCTAAGGTATTCGAGAGCCTGATCTGCCCAACTCTTACTCGCTACTTCAAAGGTATAATCACCAAAGATCAACACGGTTTTTGCCAAGGACGCTCTACAGTTTCTGTAAAAAATACAATAGTTGTAAAATTTGCACGTGTTTTCAGTGTTTTTTTAGAAACTTTATGACTTTTTTAAGCTTTTTGAATTAAAAATACTCTTTTTAGGGTTCCGTAGTCAACAAGGAACCCTTATAGTTTCGGTCTGTCCGTCCGTCTATCCGTCTGTCCGTCTGTCTGTCTGTCCGCGGTTTTGCTCAGAGACTATAGGACCTACAAAGCTGTAATTTGGCATGAATATACATATTAATAATATTGTCTACAAAATGGTACATAAAATATTTAAAAAATATTTTTTTTATGGTACCTCCCCTACGCATCAAGCTGGGTTGAATTTTTTTTTTCGCGCCCACCCCATCGTGTGGGCTATCGTTGGATAAGTTTTTTACAAATATTATGAGTATTCATAGATCATTTTCCGGTTTAGGGATCCATTTGTGAAATATTAAGTTTTAAAGTGGAAAAAATCGTTAGAGTCCAGTGTCCAGTCCCTTCTACCAGCTAGAAACGGTTGCTTCTGGAAATGTGAAAAAATTCACGGGAGTAGGAAATATGCTGAATTTAAAAGGAAAACTATCAAGACTAAGTTGACTTCATAAGTTATTGAGTAATAGTCGATCAACTAAAAAAAATGTATTCGGCGAAGTATAAAGGAACTTTTCGTTCAAATTCCTTTGAGATGATCTTGTTAGTAGTGTAAAACATGTTATAAATGTACATTCATTGACCATACAAACATTTTCAAAAACTAGCGGTGCTACGGAACCCTACATTGCGCGTGGCCCGACACGCACTTGGCCGTTTTTTGTGATTTAATGGTAGAATATCTAATTACCTTTCAATTAAGGCTATTTGCATGACAATAGGACAAAACCTCGCAAATTAAGAATGTTTTTTGCTAACCGGGTAGAGTCAATAATAAAGTGCCTGGCACACAGAGGCGAAGGGGGCTAGACCATTGTAGTTAGTGTTTTTTTGCATAACAAGTACCTACACTTAAGTGATTAAAATATCGCTAGTTGCTGACCAAACACACTGTATACGTGGCGTATCCATGCATATTATCATGGCGATAACAACTTTTATAACCTTTTAAACGTTATATCTCAGAAACGGTGGCTCGTAAGAAAAAAGTATTAATACATTTTTAATGATAATTTTATGATCTGCAAGTTTTGTCTGAGCTACTTTTATGATAAAACTTACCGTTTTGCTGAAAATCGCGAAAAACTCATTTTTTTTTTAACCTTTGACCTTGAATAAAAAAAATTCCACACACGGGAATGATGGGGAACTTTTAGACATTGTTTATAATTATGTTTTTAACAATTTCACCGATTTTCAGCTTGTTGGGACTTTTTGTAACTTCGAATGTCTAAATCGACCGGAGTACATATTAGTTTTGCCAGAAATCGAGATAAACCGTTTTTCCCCCTTAAAACCTCCCCCCACACTTTTCCATAACTCAGATCGCACGTAAATTATTTTTCCCTTAATTTTTATAATATTCTCCCCCTTTTATATTCTTACTACTGTAATTTTTTTTCCCTTTTCATTATTTTTGAATGTATTGCAGGTCCTGGTCTAATAATCCTTCTTTCCGTTTATATTAATTATTCATACTAATATTATATATTTTTTTACAAAATAAGGGGGCAAACGAGCAAACGGGTCACCTGATAGAAAGTAGCTACCGTTCCCCATGGACATTCGGAACATCAGAAGAGCTGCAGGTGCGTTGCTGGTCTTTTAAGAAGGAATACGCTATCTTCTTGAAGGTTTGCAGGTCGTATTGGTCCGGAAATAATACTGTGACAGTTCATTCCAGATACATAACAATTAATGTGAAAGTATGTCTGTTTGACTGCCTTGACAGTTGACGGCTAAACCTATTTCGCAGATTTCTTCTTTTCTAGATTTAAACTCATTATAAACATAGGAAAGCTAGATTTAGTTCTCAGATGGCCATGATACTTAAAAACAAACAATTTCCTAGAACAAACTTTCTGTATTTTTTTTTACTAAATAAGGGGGCAAACGAGCAAACGGGTCACCTGATGGTAAGCAACTACCGTCGCCCATGGACACTCGCAACATCAGAAGAGCTGCAGGTGTGTTGCCGGCCTTTTAAGAGGGAATACGCTCTCTTCTTGAAGGTTTGCAGGTCGTATAGGTCCGGAAATACTGCTGGTGACAGTTCATTGCAGAGTTTTACAGTGCGCGGCAGAAAGTTACGCGAAAAACGCACGGTGTTCCACGGCTGCGACTCATCAAGGTGATGAGGATGGTACTATGTTTTTCGCGTGGGACGATGCTGAAAAGTTGCAGGTGGTGTGATTCCGATTCCTCAGAGCACTCCCCGTGATACAACCGATAAAGGATGCAGAGTGAAGCTACATCTCGGCGTAATTCCAAGGGGTCCAATCTGTTTGAAACACTATGGCAGTCAACAATTCGAGCGGCCCTTCGTTGGATACGACCCAGAGGGAGCAGTTGGTATTTTGGCGCCCCTGCCCAGAGATGACAACAATATTCCAATTTCCAATTCCAAGGGTCCAATATAAATTTTTGAAAACACTAGATTTCAGGTCTGGCACACGGTTATTGACCATCTTGAGAGTGCCTCAAGACATAATATTCAACGATTAGACTTAAGGTGCAAATATTATCTAGATAGTGTGTTTCTTTTCAAAATTCTATATAGTTCCATTAATTCCTCAAATCTCCTACAAAATTTATTTTAAAGTTCCGCGACCATCTTCACGTAGTATGGACACGTTTTATGTCCCGCCCTATCATACAAACTACGCGAGAAATACTTTTTTCAGGCGATCATGTTCCTACTACAATAGCAATCTGAATTCTGTTGATATTTTTAGGGTTCCGTACCCAAAGGATAAAAACGGGACCCTATTACTAAGACTTCGTTGTCTGTCCGTCTGTCCGTCTGTCTGTCTCCAGGCTGTAACTCAAGAACGGTAATAGCTAGAGATTTGATATTTTCACAGATTATGTTGCCGCTATAACAACAAATACTAATAATAAAATAAAATGAATATTTAAGGGGGGCTCCCATACAACAAACGTGATTTTTTGGCCTTTTTTGCTGTCTCCAGGCTGTAACTCAAGAACAGTAATAGCTAGAGATTTGATATTTTCACAGATTATGTATATCTGTTGCCGCTATAGCAACAAATACTAAAAATAAAATAAAATGAATATTTAAGGGGGGCTCCCATACAACAAACGTGATTTTTTGGCCTTTTATGCTCTATATAAAAAATGGCAACAGGTAGGTACTTGAATTTTTCGCAAAATCCTTAGTTATACAGCATGACTGGTGAGTCAATACCGATATTTAAGGAGAGTATTCAGTACTCGATTCTCATTATAAATATGTAATAAAATTAGGTTCTTAATTTTTTTTTGAATTTCCCAAAAATTAATGAATCATGGATACTAAGTAAATTACGCGGCTAGGCAAGTAGGCATACTATGCGGCCGGTGCAGAGGCGTGCGCT
Source organism: Plebejus argus (assembly GCA_905404155.3). Taxonomy (NCBI): domain Eukaryota; kingdom Metazoa; phylum Arthropoda; class Insecta; order Lepidoptera; family Lycaenidae; genus Plebejus; species Plebejus argus. The sequence goes on from FR989944.1 coordinate 4,523, forward strand.
ACCAAAGAAACACCACACAACTACCCCTCCCGCTCACGGTGTCCATGCGTTGGGTAAATAATTATTTAACTTTAAGCTACATTTACTCAGTGATCAATTGATATTATTTTTTTATATTATTTTTTTCCAACTAATATAATAGCCAAATATCACGTCCTCAAGTATTGAACATGTCTCACCAGTCACGCAGTATGTGTACTTTAATATTTAATAATAATATTAAAATAAAATAAAAAAATAAGAGAGGCTCCCATACAAAAAACACAATTTATGGCCTAATTTTGCTCTATAATGGTACGGAACCCTTCGTGCGCGATTCCGACTCGCACTTGGCCGATTATTTCAAAAAATTTAAGACAATACAAAAAGGAATTAAATGAAGTAATATTTAGTCCATAAAATATTTATTATTTAGTTTATTTAAGTATTTATTATCACTCTACATTATGTGTGTAAGTTCAAGGATACATGTAGGTATAACATGTGAAGTAGTACTTATATAATATGAATAAAAGTTGTAATTTTCGAATGTTAATATTTAGTATTGATGTTATGGTACTTTAGGTCTACCTAGTTGTAGTTAAAACGTTTATAAATATTTGTTAAAGACTGTTTGTTACCTAAATAAATAAATAAATAAAATAAATATTCCATATTATGAGGTCGAACCTGCGTCTTGTAGAGTTGTAGGCGTTGGTCAGGACTGAAGTACTATCTCGCTCTGTTAAGAACACCAAGCTTCTTCGAGGCTAACTTGGCCTTACCCTCTAGATGATATCGGAACTAGACTTCGCTCGATATGTTGACGCCAAGTATGTATGTCTGTTATCTCTCTTGATATCAAAATCGCTGAACCTATTTTGCTTAAACTTGGTATGGAGATTGTTTGAGCCGGTAAAGGACATAGGATAATTATTTATCTCGAAAAAAAGCATGGCTCCCGCGCGATAAATGAATTACGGCGCAACGGAGTTACAGGCGCCGACTAAAGTCGTCACGTCGAGTCAGGGGGTACGCCCACAGCACTCCCACTATTATTGTGCGTCGGGTCGGTGGTCGGTGGTCGGTGGTCGGTGGGAACGAGCTATCAGCTAACGTACGCCAGGCGGCGCGGCGGCACAACACACGACGCACTCTGCTATGTGGCTAGACCTCAGTTGAAATTCGTGTGGCGCGGTGATCGCGTGCGTATTGTATTGTGTAACATTATTATCATCGCGTCTAATCACTCAGCTGCCGACCGTACTAGCGATACGCAAACATCACGCGGCACGCCGCGTCGCGTCAGTGCCTAGCGCCGCGTGCGTCCGCAACTCCGCAGTGACTGAGTGTTAGCCCAAAATCAGTATTTTTTACTGTATTTTCGGGTAATTCATACCGATCTACAATCGTCCTGTGTCTATTCAATAAAGACAAATCGGTGGTCGGCAAACAATATAATATTATAACTGTGATAGCGATTGCATTATGTATAATAGTGAGTACCTAACGAGGAGACAGTAAATCAGCAGCAGAAACATGAGCACGGCCCGGGTGAGTCCGACGAGCGGACCCCGGGGGTACTTTCACCGCATAGGGTATGTCATATATTATGTCACACAAAGTATTTAAATAAAGATACCTCTGTTACAGAGCTTTCGTACCTACACAAGATGGGGACGTGCAAACCATTCAAAAATTTTAACAGTACCTACTTACCATGTTTGTACTGACGACTTTATCACACATGACCCTGCTTTATCATATTCCTAAATTGGCGGAAGGTTACGCGATACTTGTCCGATACAAAACCGGAGCAAAATTCTTGCCCTCGGTCAGGAAATTAGGTACGAGCATTAATGTAAGTCGTAACCCACTACCTAACTTACGAATTTGTGATATTTAAAGGGGATAACTATATTATGAATATTGATGAAAAATATTTAGCCAAGTGCGAGTCGGACTCGTGCACAAAGGATTTTGTTCTATGGCACAGTGTATTTTTTGTCCAAAAAATTGGCCATGTCGTTTTTATTACCTAATTTTATAGGATTTGTGATTAATGATTATAAATGCAGGACGAGAACACCCGACTGCCCATTTCATATAGAAGAATGCAAATTAGTACTTGAAAAAATTTCTATGGTTTCCAGGAAAAAACATAGAAACCGTTATAGCTCAAAAGTTTGATATTCTTTTAAGATTTTATTAATTGGTCTAAATAGTGTCATAAAAGCCCTACGATAGCGAAAAACATCCAGGCTTTATTTGTTCAAGATAACGTATTTATGACTGATTTTGTAAATTTATGTTTTAATTTTTTTAACGTCATGTCTTTTCATATTTGGATTTGAAACTAAGACTGAAATATTCTTTTTATTAATACTTATTATAACCCAGAAAAAAATGGGATCCAAATGAGGCGGGGCATCGGAGTTATTCAATTTTATATTATTTTGGATAGGGTTGTCACCGCATAGTTCACATAGTTTAATAATATTAGAAGTAGGTTTTTATATGCTCAAAAAAAAATTTCAAATGAGTAAAAGGTATAGAAATATTGACAACCCTAAAACCATAGTTACCATAGAAACTTTAGAAGCCTCTAACATCGGTGCCCTTTATTATTTGGATCTAATTTTTTTTACACGAATTCTTGTACATTTAAGTAACAATTTTGTATAAAAATAAAATCCAAATAATTAGAAATACGTTCATAATAAATTAAAGAAAAAAAAACCTAAATCGTAAATAAATCTTTAAACACTTATTTAAGAAATATGTAAATCAGGTTAAATTGTGTGTTTTTTTATTATTGCCGATCAGAATAGGTAATCAAGAAGACAATGTAAATATTTAAAAAGTTATGGCAATTTTTAATGTTATTGAAAAAAAAATTGAGTGTTTTTGTATTGTTCATAATAAGAAATTAACATATGTAAATACTAATAAATTACTTACATAACATTTCTGTTCAAGATTTCCAAAAAAAAAGGCATGGCCAATTTTTTGGACAAAAAATACACTGTGTATGGTACGGAACCATAGAACAAAAACAGAAAAATAGTTTTTGTACGAGAGCCTCCTGAAATGTTTATTTTAATTTTATTATTTTTTTTTATTCGGAAACTTACAGCATACAAACAATAATATTAATTATTTAAGTAAGAATTTTGAATGCCAATTACAAGTTTCCACTTATTATTATTATTATATTTTATACACTTATTATTATTATTATTATATTATTGCCTAATTAATAATAATTATTAAATATTAGTACTCACTCACTTGTCTTTTTTTAACATAATAATATGCATAAATTTAATAAGCATGTCTAAACACCCAGTCAGCTGTGTTTAGCAACATTATAGTATCATCAATTCATCAGCAAGTCAGTACCATTCAGTACTCAGTACTTATATTATAGTACCAGTGTCGAATGATAAGCGGGTCACGGATGAGCCTCGGTTCACTTCGTGACGAGAGGAATTTGATTGTCTAAAAGTAATTGAAACAATGTTAGAAGTCATTGAAAAAGTTGTAAACTTTACGAATATTATGATACTTCTACACGTCATGAGATTTGTGTAAATAACACAAGGGGCCTAGAGTGTTTCCCTGTGGGACACCGGCGCGGTGACCGGACATCCAATTCTATTTCGGTACCATTAAAACTTCTTACTGTTTACGGTTTACCTCAACTCTCTGGCCCTGTTCTTAGGGTTGTATGTCAAGAGGTGGAGTGACGAGTCCCTTAAGCAATGGTGGTATGTGACGGTGGTATGGTGACGCCTTGATAATTTGGCTGTAGCGATGTCCATTTTTCTCAGCAATGACTAAAGCTAACAAATTAAAGTTCACTGTCAGTATTCATCATGTCTTTGTCTTTGAATTACCCATAGCATAACACGATTGGTCAACTTTTATAACACAGAATTATCAATCAAAAAGACCTCTGTAAAAAAAGGGATTCCTATTTTGCCAACAGAGGAGAGTGATATTATAAGCTTCCAAAATTTGTACATAAATTGGTTCTATAGCATACACTTTAATTTGCCCATAGCTTATATGAAAATATGTATTTATGGTTTTTAAATTACGCGACAAAAACCATTTTGTCGCTACGCCCTTTCCATTTTTGCTGTTCCATTGCTTGTTTGTTGAAAGGCCGGGCCAGCCTCGCATAGAAAACAAGCAATCTAAAACACATCCAACACGGTTTTTTACTTTAACGAATATATAATAATAATTCATACGAAGAAGAGAATGACGTTTAGTCTATTTTATCCAGCTTCCAATCTCGAAGCAGGATAAAATAAATACATCGAATACGAGTCCCTAATGAACGGTTTGGGCAGGGTCGACTGTTGCCATACAGTGTACAGTGTACAGTGTTCTCGGTTCGATAATATAATTATTCATTACCGTTGGTCTTATCTGCCGACTGCCGACGTGTCGTAATTTAATACTATAATAATTAGCCGTGCATTTTAACAGGAAGGAAATTTCACCCGATTGGACATTTTCCCAACAATTACATAAGTACCTACTTAAAGTTAACTAGTCCCATAACGACCGATCGTTTCTAGGGCTGGAGCGGGCGGCGAGCGCGCGCGCGGCCCGGTGACGGCGCGGGCGGTGTGGCGCGGACTGCTACACGCGGCCGCGCTGCTGCACAGCGTCAGGTAAACGCTATTTTTGTTCTCTTCTAATCTGGTCGTCAAACTCGTGCTACTCGAACGGAGGAGACCCGCATGGACCGATCGAACGGATACCCTTTCCAAGAAAATTACCGCCTTTCTTCTTCTCAGGTCGAGCTCGGCGGTGACGTGGCGGTCGGGGAGCGGCACGCGCATCGAGTTCGACAGATCCACCAACTACTTGACGCTGTCCTGCGAGGTGCGCCGGGGACAGTTTTGTGGGGGGGCTTTTCACCGGGTGAGGTGGGCACTTAGCACGCGCGTGTTTTACAGGAAAGTGGGAGCTACTCGTGCGGTGAGCTGGCGGGCGCCGGGGGGGCACTGGCGGCGGGCGCGGGGCGGGCGGCGGCGGCGGCGCGACTCCACGTGGTTGACTGCGAGCTGCGGGCGCCGCTCACCTGCGTGCCCGGGGCCGCCACTGTCACCGACCTGGTGCTCGAGAACACGCGGGGACCGATCGCCCTCGGCCTGGCCCGCGAGTTCCCGGCCGTTCGGACTATAGAGATAGAAAATGGTACGTTTCATGTGTCGTAAAATTCAGATTGCCCCTTTACTATTTACCTACTCGATTGTGTTAACTCGTTTTGGATTCTGCGGCGGACGTAAAAGAATGCAATATAATTCAAAACGAAGCGTCAACCTCAACACTCGGAATATATTTTTAATTGCAGACGACATTATAATGACGTCGATGCCGTACGCGAACCTGTCCAGGTTGGGGGACCTGACCGAGCTGCGGGTGCGGGGCGGGGTGTCGTCGCTGGCGCCGGGCGAGGGCGGGGCGGTGCTGGCGCGGCTGCGCGACCTGGAGGTGGCGGAGTGCGCGGGGCTGCGCGAGGTGCCGGCGGCGGCGCTGCGCCCCCTCCCCGCCCTCGCCGCGCTGTCGCTGTGGGGCAACAGCATCCGGCTCGTTCACGAGGATGCCCTTCGAGGTGCGTTTCCTAAAAGTGGATCCATCGAATCGTTTCCGAACGCACTCAGCTACCGAAGTGAGATGTCCCAGATCGGCCCGTCGTGTTGCAGGCGCGGCCGAGTTGAAGCTTCTGAATTTAAACGGCAACGAGCTGTCGTCGCTGCCGGCGGGGGTGTTCGCGGACTGCGCGGCGCTCACCGACCTGCACCTCAACGGCAACCGTCTGCGCACGCTCCGCGACTCCGCCGTCGCCGGCGCGGTGAGCTTCTACCTTACACGAAGCCCGCCGCACTAATATTACTATTGGCACAATTTCTCTGGTCGAAAATCCGCATGCGGGGTGCGGGAGATTTCTGAAACGCCGAACGCATGCCACGACCAATGAAAATGCGCCATTAGTTGTTATCTCGGCTGCAGGGACCCCCGTATGCTGTATACCGTACGAGTTAACGAATAACGACTAATGAAAATGCGCCATAAGCGTTTCAAAGTTAAACGCCTCCGTGACTTTTGCCAGCTCCTAATGAAAGTCGTTTGTTCCCAGACATCGCTGGAGAGCGTCGATCTGAGCTACAACGAGGTGGAGGAGCTGCCGCTGTGTGAGCTGGGCGGGCTGCGGCGGCTGCTCCGCCTCGACCTGAGCCACAACCGCCTGCGCGCGGTGCACGGCGTCTACCGCGACGGCCGCACGCAGCCGCTGCCGCTGCTTGCGCTCAATCTCAGCGGCAACAACCTGACTACTCTGGGCCGGTTAGCTTTTATACCTGGATTATAACACCGGTCAACGGAAGTGTTACTTCCTACTACGCCACACGAACTTTGTGATGATTTTTGTTGATGTTGGAGTATGGCCTCGTGAACGATTTATAATTTTTTGCAGTCACTCCCAGTTTTTTTGTCACATTTCTTTTTGTGGCAGATCGAGCCTGGAGGGTCTGCTGGCTTTGCGGGAGCTGGACCTGTCGGACAACCACCTGATGCAGCTGAACCCCGAGACCTTCTTCGCGGTTCGGATGCACCTGACGGTAAGTCGTCACCGACTGTATCAAAACCGGAACTGGGGGCAATATTATATTCCTTGGTGCGATTCGGTCGAGGACCGAAGTATCGACCAAAAAAACCGCCGGACGACAGGCACCCCTGTCGGACACGCTTATAATATAATAACACTTACAGGTCTTTGATGTTTCAGAACTTGTCGGTATCCGGCAACGGTCTACTGGTGGAGTGCGGGGAGGAGCCATCGCCGCTCTGCGAGCTGATGGCGCTGCGGCGGCTTGAGCTCGCCCGCAACAACCTCACCGCGGTGTGCGGGGACTGGCGCGCGCTGCCACACCTCGACCACATCGACCTGTCGCACAACACGATACGTCGCCTCGGCGTATGTACTACATCACTGGACATTACTTATTTATTTATTTATTTATTTATTTGGTCTGCCAACAGGTCTACATCTTATAAAAACTTATTTCACTAATATTACAACACGAAACTTATTAAGGTGCAGACCCAATTACAGGCAGACTCAGCATGCAAAACATATATTTATAGCGAAATTGTTTTTTTTTTTTTTTTGGGGTCGATATCGCACATTACGTTGGGTAGGGGATTTCCGCTAGCACTCTCCTAAAAGCAGCAAGTTTGTGAGCGGTAATGTCAACATCGAACTCCTTGTACAGCTTGTTATGGTCTCGACATATTCTCGGTAGCATGCTATGATGGCCTAAATTGGTTCTGTAACCCTTTACAGAAAACACCTCTCGCTTCCTAGAGTTAGGTCTAGGAACAGAAAACATTATTCGTGACAGGAAGTCAGGATTGTTATATAAGTTATTTAATATTTTAAAAAGAAACACCTGATCAGTTATCCATCTACGATGCTCAAGTTTCTGAATATTGAAGTATTCTAATCGTTTGTCATATGTATTTAAAACATTATACTTTTTTTGGTGAATTGTTAAAAAGAATAAGAATTTTCGTTGAACCGCTTCTATTCTATTAATATGGCATCGATAGTGTGGACTCCAGACCGGGGAACAATACTCCAATACCGTTCTCACAAGCATAAAATACAATAATTTAAAGGGCGATGACGTTTTAAAATCTTTACAGTTCCTCCAGATAAAGCCCAGCATCTTGAGAGATTTAGTCACTATGGTATCAATGTGGTTAATAAATGATAATTTTTCATCAATAATTACACCTAGGTCACGCACCTGGGATACCCGATCAAGATTTATGTAATTAATGTGATAAGAAGAAGCGAAACTGTTCTGCTTTTTCGAGAATTTAATAAAATTTCATTTTTTAGCGTTTAAAGAAAGTTTGTTAATTTCGGTCCAAATATGTATTTGATCTAGGTCTAGCTGCAGTTGAATGATGTCAAGGTTGTTCGTTATAATTTTATAAATCTTAAGATCGTCAGCGAATTACAAAATATCGGCTACTCGCCGGCCTTCTTCCCCGAGAAGCTGGTGCGAGGTCGCTAGTGACCCGGCCGCGCTGTATTTTCAGGCTCGCGACCTGACCTGGGCGAGACCGGTGATCGTCAATTTGAGCTCGAACCGCATCGCGGCGACCGCGCTAGAGGAGGACGAGCGTCGGCCAGTGCCGGGGGTCGCCCTCCCGGAGGTGGACCTCCGGCACAACCTGCTGACGGAGGTGCCGCGGGGGCTGGCGGCGCGCGCCCGGGCCGTGCGGCTCGCCGGCAACCCGCTCCGCTGCGAGTGCGACGCGGCGCTCTCCGCGGGCCTGCGCGGCCACGAGCCGCTCGTCCTGGACTTGGACGCTGTGACGTGCGCGGCCGACGACGGCGGGCGGTGCGGCGCGGGCGGCCCCGTTGTCGCCGGGGCGTCGCTGGCGGCGGGGGCGGTCGTCGTGGGCGGCGTCGCGCTCGTGTGGTACAGGAGGAGCGGCCGCGGCCGGCGGCGGGAGCTGCGCTACGACGTGTTCCTGTCGGTGGCGGAGGAGGACGCGACGTGGGCGTGGGCGGCGGCGGTGCCGGCGTTGGAGCGCGGCGGGCGACGCGTGTGTGTGCCGGAGCGGGACTGGTGGCCGGGTGCGCCGATCGCGGCGCAGGGGGCGGAGTCGGTGCGGGCGGCGCGGCGCACGGTGGCGGTGTTGTCGGGGGCGGCGGCGCGGTGCGGGTGGCGGCGGCGGGAGCTGGCGGCGGCGGCGCGGCTGCGGCGGGCGGTGGTGCTGCTGCGGGACGACGCGGGGCCGCCGTCCGCGTTGCCGAGCGGCGTGCGCGCGGTCGTGCGCGCTAGCGACCCCCGGGTGTGGGAGAAGCTGAGGAAGGCCGTGCGGTGACGGCGGCCGGGCACTCCCGCCGGTGTCGACATGGAATTCGTCGGCCGGCCATAGTGCTAGCCCGCCCCTCGAATTTTGCAGCCGAGGAAGTTGATCGCGTATGATGTGGAATATAAAAGTTATTCATACCTTTCCTCGTGTGACTGGCAGAAAGCTAAATTAGGTACACGTCCATCGATTTCGGAGTATTGCGATATTCTGTTTTGATTATTCCGATGATTGTGTTTATTATTATACTATTAACTATTATTGTTTTTCTAGGATTATACAGGGTGTAACAAAACTAACTTGAATTATTTAGTATGTTTAGTATGTACTTCACTGAAAAAGTAGCAGCGCTGAAAAAGATTCTTTTGTATTTTTATATAGGCTACGGAGTACTATTATTTATTCTGTGTATAGGCTAATAATTTATGACGTTGGGGCATTTCTCATAGAAACATATTTCAAGTCAAAAATAACCCCTACGGCGCTGCTACTTTCACAATGAATACAAGGCCCTAAAGTATTATCACTCGGTTTCGTTAATTAAATACTGTACATTTTGCTAAAATATAAGTTTATATTACTTATATTTAATTTTAGGGTGTAAATAATATGGATGAGATCTCGTATCCTTATGATAGTGCGACTTGCGAATCATGCTCATATTTTCTCACAGGCATATTCTTTCACTTTATTGGACCATAGTTTTTTATAGAAATAGTAGTAGTAAAACAGTTAAATATTTTATTAAGAGGGCTACTGACCCAAAAAATCAACTATCGTCCTTCTCTCTTTACACTCACGCCCGTCTTTCATATTATGCCAGGTGAAAAAGGACGACGCGGAATCATCGCTAAGTTAGTTTAGTTGAATAAAATACGAATTATAATGATTATGAAAAAAGTACTTTTAGCAAATTTAGGTTTTATCAATGCCCTTTTAGATATTAAAAAATATTAAAGAAAAGACAGCGACTTCGAAGATCCAAGCAAAAATACCGGCAACGCACCTGCAGCTCTTCTGATGCTGCTAGTGTCCATAGGAAACGGAAGTTGCTTTCCATCAGGTGACCTTTTTTTTGCTCGTTTGCCCCCTTTTTTCATTAAAAAAAAAATAAAATACAGTGTACATCGATACAAAATATACTTATGTTAGCACAAGTAGGTATTCTGGGGACACTCGATCCCCCTTCGTGTTCTGTAATCTAATTTAAAAAAAAACCGGCCAAGTGCGTGTCGGGCCACGCGCAATATAGGGTTCCGTAGTACCGCTAGTTTTTGTAAATTTTTGTATGGTCAATGAATGTATAATATACATTTAAGTAGGTATAGCACATTGTTTTACACTACTAACAAAATCATCTCAGTTACTTTCAAAGGAATTTGAACGAAAAGTTCCTTTATACTTCGCCGATAGTTTTTATTATTCGTAGTTCGCCGAATACATTTTTTTTAGTTGATCGACTATTACTCAATAACTTATGAAGTCTTCTTAGCCGTGATAGTTTTGCTTTTAAATTCAGCATATTTCCTACTCCCGTGATTTTTTTCACATTTCCAGAACTCCAGAAGCAACCGTTTAGCTGGTAGATGTGGGGGACACTGAACTCAACGATTTTTCCACTTGTCCTATAGTCTCTGAGCAAAACCGCGGACAGACAGACAGACGGACGGACAGACCGAAATTATAAGGGTTCCTTGTTGACTACGGAACCCTAAAAATTTGAATACGTTATGTAAGGAGTTACGTCATAATCTAAATCTCAACTTAAGCTTAAATAAAGCAATGAAAATGGCGGCAAATGTGCAATAAAAACCGGAATAGCATAACAAATATTTTATTAGTTTAACATTATAATTATTATCTTACATTACAGTCTAGTTCGCCGGGGGCTGGCGGAGCTCAGTTTACAAACTATTTCAGAAATTACACTAGTATTACTATGACCTTCTATTAAGTTATTCAAAATCTAAACGGAAAGAGGTTCGATCAATTGAAATCAGCTGCGTGAGGTGCGTTACAATGTGAGACGTATCCATACTATGTTGTATTTTAAATTACATTTTAGCTGTAAACATGTTTTAGGGGCTATCAACAGCTCCCGAAAACTTACTTTTGTTCTATTAGTTTTCTGTTCCCCAGCACTCTCGATCGGCGACACGACGGAGCCTGTCAATACTTTACAATAAACTATACTCGATAGCGCGACATGCAATTTACCTAAGCAATATAACCGTCAAAGTGGTACCATTTATTAAAAAGTACTCTTTGGATAGCCTTTACTGTTATCGATATACGCGACATGAAATTTACCTAGCCAATAGAACCGTCAAAGTGGTATCATTAATTATTAAAAAGTCATTTATGGAGCCTTTAATATCATCTACTGTCACAGTTTATTGCTTATAAGTTATATAATTATATTTAATCAAAAATACGTATATAAACGAGATAAGGTATAAAAACAGACCGCTATTGAGTCGCGTCGTACAGTGATAAGTACAGTACAGGCCTGGGAGTTGTATAGTGATAATATTTTAATAAACAAAACATTGTGTTAGTGCTTATCTGGTGCGCGGATTATACGCTGTTGCCCACGCGAGTGACCCGGTAGAGCGGTACTAAAATTCCATTGACGTAATAAATCTAAAAGTTATAATTAATAAATATTAATATATAATAAAAATATTACGAATATAGATACCGGGCGTTTCACACGAAACTTTAATCGGAGAAATAAACCGCCGCGCCCATGCGTATTTTCCATGACGCTGTCGGATGCACAGGGTTTTTACACACAATAATTATTAACTTTTTGATTTTAAATTGTGTGGCCAAATAGGAGGGCCAAAGTCAGGCGCTATATTATTATAATCCGACCGAGTAAAATTGTTTTTTTTTTATTTTCATGTTCCTTTGAATTAATAAAATTTGATGATTGTTTCTGTGCAAGCAAATGTTCACAAAAACATAATTAATAAATGAAGCACACATTTTACAAGTTTAGTTGCAAGTCGCGACATCTATGTTCTGAACAGAACTACAAACCTGATACTTGTAACGTCATACACAGCTTACACAGCTGATCTAAAATCCTACATACATTATTAATATTTATTATTATTGTGATCTATACACTTATATCGTGTCGAGCCCTTATCTCGTCAAAATGTACCATCGTAGGTACCGAATGCACCTTCTGTAATTGCTAAACGATTGTCTAAAATCTAAATGTTATGTCTCGTCATTTACAAATATACAGCACGTTAAAATGATATAATATACAACTTGTTTTTAGAACACCGACACTATAGCAGCCGAACCAAGACTAGTATCAGTAGCCGTTGTAGTGTACACTGTACAGGTATTTTGTTGTGCCGTCGTCTGCGAGGATTTTAGTGAGACTGGTGATGTAGGCGTTGTAAAGAGCCCCCCCCCCCCATCCCCCCACATAGGCGGGGGGCTAACCGGAGAGGTCGCCGTGGTCGAAGAGGTCCTGGTCGTAGAGCGCGGCGCGCACGGTTCGCCCGCCGAAGTACCGCCCGTCCAGCGCCGACGCCGCCGCCGACGCCTCTGAAACATCACCGCCCACCGGCACTATTAAATATCGGTGGATATTATTCTATAACCATCATCAACACGTCTTATTAAGTCGATACCCATTGCGACTATGAGACTTTATTTACTGCATAAGACGTTATAAAATTATTACTAAAATTCCTCGTAATATTATTACATGTATTAACGCTAGCAGGCTTAGCATAGCCACAGTAGAAATAGGATACAGTAAAATGAAACCTATAGTTGTCATAAAGTGGCATTTTATTTGAATTTCTGTCGCTCACCGCCACCATGTCGCGGAGCAGCACCTGTATGTAACGCTAGGAGAGGTATCACGTACCGTCCGGCTCCTCGAACTGCACGAATATCTTGACGTTGGCGTGCGCGGGGTCGTCGTCCTCGCTCTGGCGCTCGTTGTATATGACGAGGCGGGTGACGCGGCCCCACTTGCTGCACTCCTCCTGGATCTCGTGGTGCAGTGCCTCGTCCACGTCGCTCGCCGCCACCATATCACGGAGCAGCACCTGTATTGTAAATTTATTTGTGTTACGAACTTACGACACGCAGTGCCATCTAGCGTCAACCAGCGGAAACACTCGGCGAACACAGACAACATAAATCCCCTACTAGATACTAGATGGCGTTAGGTGTACGATTACATGCGCGTATTTTCTAGAAACGTTCAACCCATGTTTACGCGAGTCAGGTACGTTCTAGAAACGAACTCTCTGGAACAGTCTGGGACTCGCCTCAGCCCATATAAATAGCCGCAGGGAGACGGGCCAGTCAATCAGTTCTGTTTGAGCTTTCGTCAAGGCGACTTCGGAGTGAAAAGTAGTGATCAAAAGCGATACCAATGATTAGTGAAACCTACGACTTGACTACGACCTAGGACAGTGTAAGTGCTTAGTGTTTTGGGCCTTGTCTTTTGTGTTAGACCTATCACCTAGTACTAGTGATTAAAGTCTCCAAAGAGTCAGCAGGTCTTTCTCTCCAAATCCTTCGAACCCAAGCATGTAACATTAGCAAACAATGTTGTTCGCGAAACATCCTAAAATAAGTAGTTACAGTGGCAAACATTCTGCTTTTGAAATATTATGTAAAATATTAATGTTTTTGAAGAATTTTACAAATCGACATAAATCATTGATTTTATTTGTATTATCATGTCATAGCTGCCACAGGCCATGACAGCCCACACATGTCATACACTGCAGACCCCGGACTTTGAATACGCAAATAAAATATATATTTATCAATAAGGAGGCTAATTTAATATGTATATGTAAATAAATGTTCATTTATTTGAATACTAGATGACGCCCGCAAATCCGTTGCGCCAAAAATCGTTTATCGCTCGAGAACCGTACATTTTCCCGGAATAAAAAGTATCCTATGTCCTTTCCCGGGGCTCAAAGTATATCCATACCCAGCAAAATTGGATCAGCGGCTTAGGCGTGAAGTGGTAACAGACAGACAGACACACTTTCGCATTTATAATATTAGTATGGATTGTAAACATGTATACCGTCCGCGAGGCGCGTCGCCTCATCAGTCGCTGCATGACGAGGTGTCTGGCGGACTGTCCGGAGATGGAGAGGGACTCCTGCTGCTGGAGCGTGTCGGGCGAGCTGTCCAGCAGCTTCCGCTGTAGCGCCGCCTGCTGCGTCTGCGCTGCGCCCGCCGCTGCCGCCGCCGCAGCAGCAGCAGCAGCAGCAGCAGCTGCGTCTACCGCCTGCGACATTATACGTAACTATGATATATGATTGCAACTTATTACATCAACAATTAAAATATTATAATCAGCGAAAAATTAATAACTTTGTTTTTTTAATTTGTGTGTAAGTCAACAGAGCCATGACATCACTGCGACCCAAATAGATCTGTTGTGAGTATATTTTAGGAATAATGTCAATGACCGCCGGTGTCAACCAACTTCGAGTGTACTAACCGGCTTGGCAGGCGGCTGCCGGGGCGTGGGGGGTATGACGACGCCGGGGGGCGGGATGACGGGGGCGGGAGCGAGGGGCAGCGCGGCGGGGGCGAGCGGCAGGGCGGCTAGGGGCAGAGCGGCGGCCAGCGTGGGCAGGGCGGCGGCAGGGGGCACGCCCAGCGCCGACAGCTTCGTCAGACCGAGCGCCACCGCGTTTGACGCCACCGCGTCCATCGCCTGCAAGCAAAAAAATATTAATGTCACTTCTCTATTTTCATGGCATTTATCGTCAGCTCTTTCACTTATATGTAAAAACATAATAATGTTTTAGAAAGAAACAACAGAACTTGAGTAGTTAACATGAGTTGACATAATAATATCTGGGCCTATAGCCGAAACTTTTTCGTTTTCGCTTCGTTATAGAATCGCCGATCAAAATGTATGGAATTGACATAAGACGAGTCGAACGTCACAACGTCAGATTAACGAACGCTTATGTCAATTCCATACATTTTCATCGGCGATTCTATAAAAGCGAAAACGAAAAGATTTTGGCGTACCCCCCATGGTAGAGAGTGAGCGACGCACCTGTATCTTAGCGGTGGCGGCGGCGGCGGCGACGGCGGCGGCGGTGGGCATGGCGCCGGCGGCGGGGGGGCCGAGCAGCGCGTCGGGCGGCGTGATGGCGCGCCCCACGCGCAGGTACTGCCCGCCCAGGTCGAACAGGTTCATGCTGGCTATGGCCTCCAGCGCCGCCGGGAGGGTCGAGTACTCGATGAAGCCGTAACCCTACAGACAGTTTGCTATCGTTTTATCTGTGATATGAATCTGAGGCCGTCACTAATAAAAATATCAAACAATGCATAAGCCATACGATGTTTTGGCGTTATCTCTTAAGCTTGAATTGTGTGTCTCGCTACTTTGATGACATCTTAGTTACAGATAATATAAGTAGTACCTTGTGTCTGTGGGCGGAGCCGTGCGCGAGTTTGCAGTATGTGATGGGGCCGAACGCTTCGAACACGTTCTTGATGTCGTCCTCGGTCAGCTCGGGGTGCACCGACGCCACGTAGATGCGGTTGTAGCGCTGCAAGTTTACACAATATACGCCACGCACAACACGAGGATCGCTCGCCGACAGTTGAGGGGCGATCGGCGGAAAATATCAAATACATAATATAACAATCCTTATCTGGGGTATATACGATCGTACAACTCAGATCGTACAAGTGAACACTTACGGCCGTTCCCAATATTCAATCTATCTCTGGTTTGACATACGACCGATCGCAGCTGACATTGAATTGACATAAAATATATGTCTCTAATGTCCTATCAAAAAATAAGACATAAAGAGATAAGATCCAAGACTAAAGTAATAGACGCCCTTCAGTACGCACAAAAATTAAAGTGGAAATGGGCCGGACATATAATCAGGCTTAAAGACCATCGATGGACGAAAGCAGTCACAACTTGGAGAGGACCACAAGGAAAACGACCCAGAGGTAGACCACACGCACGCTGGGATGACGACTTAAGGTACATTGCAGGGCCAAACTGGCAAGACGTGACGCATGACCGGGAAAAATGGCTAGGTTTGGAAGAGGCCTTTACCCGAGAGGGGTTCCCCATTAAAAAATAATTACATTAGCAAAAATATTAAAAAATTGTAACTTTTCTATTAAGTAAAATATATTACGTGTAAAAATATTTATAATTATGTAAGTAGAGTCAAAAAGAAAAATGTTAACGTACTTAATTATTGTTAAACTAGCATATCTTGAGGAAATAAAAGGCTTTTTTATTTTTTTTTTATTTTATAATGTCCTATCTCTAGTAGGGAAAAACCAGAGATAGATCAAATATTGGGAACGGCCGTTAGTAGATTATTGGTCACTTGCAGCTACACCAACGGCGTGCACAGAATTTTGACACTGGGTATGCAGCGGTATGGGTTTAGTAGTTTTGGCGTGAAAGCAAAACAGACAGACAAACGGACAGACAGAGATACTTTCGCATTTATAATAATATTAGTATGTATTGGATTTAAAGCTATGTTTCCTAAACTATTAGTATGATTACGTCCTGTTATGAGGAAATAAATAAAAATGTTATCTGTTGTCACATATTGGAACTACAGTCAGTGGGAATTTATTTCATCGATGTTTCCATGGAAATAGGCCAACATAATAGTATTGTGTGCTCGTATTTGAGCAATCACAAAAACACCATATTCTGTTGTTACATATAAGAACTACAATGTGAATTCATTTTCATCTATATTTCCATGGAAATTAGATATTTTGTCTCATCAAAATGTAGACTATGTTCTTTCTCAGGCTCTAGACTTAGGGCCAACCCACACGTACACAACCACACGACATCGCAACGACAAAATGTCGTCGAGCAGTGGTTACGTGTAAATGGTGTCGCTGCAGCTTTTTGTAGTTGCGTTGTGGTACCGACAAAATGCCGACGTGGTTGCGATGTGATGACGTACGAAAGTCAATGAAACGGAGGGGGGGAAGAGCGCGGGCGGTGTGCGCGCACTGTCGTTTCATCAACGCAACGTTGTGGTTGCGACGTGGTCGGCCCTGGTTGCGATGTGGTCGGTATTTGACAAGTGGTCGACAACGACTGCAAAATGTGGTACGTGTGAATGGTCCAGTTCATTTACAATACGAAATATACGCCCGACCACGTGGTGTGGTTGTCGTGTGGTTGTGGTACGTGTGGGTTGGCCCTATCTGTGTACAAAATTTCATTACGATCAGTTCAGTAGTATTGGCGTGAAAGCGAGACAAACAGACAGAACTACTTTCGCATTTATAATAATATTATAGTAATATGGACTATGGAGTAATTATATGGATAACTTCTAACATGAAACTATCGAGTTACATTTCCTTTTTGATGGCATAGTTATATAATATATATAACTATGCCATCAAAAAGGAAATGTATATTTGTTGTAAATTGAAAATAGGTATATGAAAATGTATTGCTGTCTCACCAATCTCAAGTCTCCCACCGCAGAGCGCGATAGACAAAACACGACAAAAGTTCTAATAAAAGAACAGAAAATCATTGATTCGTTGTCCTCTGATTCCTTTTCCAAAACTTAACCGATTTAAGTACTTTTTTCATTAAAGATTAAAGAAAGGCTTAAAGATTAAAGAAAGGCTTGAGCTGTGTTTCTTTGTTTTTTTTTTTGTATAATCTAGCCAAATCTGTTTTCTGGATGTTTGAACACAGCGGAAAATCTGGCCATTTTTTGGGTTTTTGAACGTTCATATCTTTTTTTAATAACTAAATTATGAAAAAAAAACTCTACCGGCATTATTCAGGGAGGAAAAAGGGGAGAACGTTTGTATGGAAAAACGGCGGTGTGGAGTCCTCTTAAATGTACAAATAAAGATTTTAAAAAGTGAGCAACTTCACTTATAGTATGTCGGCTCCTACCTTCGCCTCCTCCTGTATCTCGTCGATGACGGCCTGCGCCTGTGGCATGTTGGACGGCCGCCCCACCACCTTGATGTTACGCCCGCCCAGCATCACGCCGTTCATCTAAACACAAGACAATATGTTATTGACTACTGTACTGAAAATTCATGTTACACAGATATAATTTATTTTATTTTATTATATAAATTTCAATTATGCTTTATGTACGAGCTAGCACGTACATTGCTGATTCAGACATATATTTTCCCGTAGTCCCGGCTAAGTGCATACTCTCGGGCAGTTCGCTACTAGCCGTCATCAATCGCGCACTCATTATTAGCATTAGCATTCAATCAATATATTATCATTTTTATATCAAGGACTTTTAATTTAACAATCAACTATCATATCACAAAAAGGGTGTAGTCGAGTAAGCAGCTCCTACATCCCTTTTTTGGTCCTTCGAGCTTTGTGACCTTCCGCGTTTTGGTCAAAAGCAGGATCATACGCGTGTGAGGACTTTTATCAGTGACTATCAGAACTATCAGTGCCTATCATCAGTGAACATCAGCAGCCAGCAACATCTATCAGCACAGCAGCACATCAGCATATCATCTAGCAGTATCAAGCATTTCAAGTAAGATCTTTCCAATTATTTTACACCACATTTCTCGATTCAAACCATGTCGAGTGTGGAGGAACTATTGGCGAACCAGCAGCAGCTGGTGACGCGTGTAGAGCAATCATACACGAATTTTAAAAAGGATGGCGCCGACCGAAAGACGCCGGACTACATTCAGGCGAAATTAGACGCCTTAGATCAATACTGGACAGAAATCGAAATTAATCATAAAAAATTGAGCACGTACGAGTATGCCCAGTCGTTTACTTACTTTAAGAACAATCAATTTGAGACGGCAAAAGAGAGATTTCAGCAGATTCGATCTGCCATAGCAAATTATCAGCCGCTGGCTCCGGCGAGGGCTGGCCCGTCCACCCCGCTAATTAGGCCTGCGACACCTCTGGCAGACGCAGCAGCGTCCCGCCAGCCATCACCGTTGCCCGGGACTCAGTCTCACGGTACCAACAGCAAAACAGACGAATTATTAAGACGTCAGAGCAGTAATTTTAAGGCTTTTCGACACACGATAGCAAACATTGCTCTTGATTTAATCACCGAAAAATGGGAATTCGATCATTTGCTCCGGAATATTCAGTCTCGCTGGACAGCAATAGACTCTCTACATTGGGAGTTAGACGGTGAGCTAGGGGGTAGGAATTTAGAGTATGAGCAAACATATTATCAGACAGAAACAGAATACAACGACGTAGTCAAGGCTATCAACCGGAAGTTATGGTCGACTTCTCATAGGGAGCAGGTTACCCCTCAAATAGAAATACCAGTTTTCAATGGCACTTATAATCAGTGGACTTCTTTTAAAGATTTATTTACAGAGACGATTCATAGTAACCCATCATTGTCTAGTGCGCAAAAAATGCAGTTCTTAAAAACTAAAGTCAGAGGGGAGGCAGCAAGCCTCATCCAGCATCTTAATATTTCCTCAGATAATTACACTACTTGTTGGAATATTTTAAATAATAGGTACAATAACAAAAGATTGATTTTTAACTCTCACGTTGATATTTTACTTAGTATGCCAGTTGCTCATCATTTATCAATAAATCATGTTAAACGCATTCACGATACCGCTTTAGAAACACTAAACGCTATCAAAAACATAGAAATTGATATCTCATCCTGGGATCCTTTATTAGTATATCTTTTGTCGCAAAAATTAGATTCAGAGTTGCATAGCGAATATTTGACGTCGGTAAAAAATCCGCGTGAATTACCTAAACTTGAAGATTTTTTGAAATTTTTAGAGAGTAAGTTTACTACTTTAGAGTCTTCTAAACGTAAATTTGATAACAGTCCATCAAAATCATTCAATCGGTTTGTGACACCTACTAACAAAAATTCAGTTGTACATAATTCTAAAAATTATAACATGCATAAAAACTTCAACATAAAACAATCTTTCCCAACGCAAAACAAGGTATCACAATCTTTTTCCCAGGATAAAAGTGCTTCAACGGTGAAATTGTATAAATGTCCAGTATGTAATACGAGCGATCACGCTCTTTTTAGTTGCCAGCGCTTTATAGATATGCCACATTACCTAAAGCGCAAAATCGTCAAACAGCATGACATATGTCAAAACTGCCTTTATTCTCATAACAATAAGGCTTGCTTTTCTACTAAACGTTGCAGACAATGCAATGAAAAACATAACACTCTTTTGCACGAAGCGTATGCGCAAGCGCAACCGACGGTTTCGAAATACGAGCCAGCGCAAGTGAACTCTCACAACTCTCACGTATCTTTACAGCGTGGGATTCCAGAAATCCTTTTGGCAACAGCCATCATCAACGTACAAAAATCAGATGGTACATACATTCAATTGCGTGCACTAATAGATCAAGGTTCCCAAATATCTCTAATTACTGAGCATGCAGCTCAACTTTTGAACTTGCCTCGAAAGAGATGCAAGGGTATTGTATCTGGTGTCGGAGCCAAAGAAAGCAGCTGTAAGGGTGTTATTTCTCTTAATTGTGCAGCAATAAACAGCGATTTTAAATTTGAAACGGACGTGCTGATTATGCGGAGTTTGGTTAAAAATTTACCTAGTTTTTCATTCGATAAGCCAACATGGCCATTTTTACAGAATATTTCGTTAGCCGATCCTAAATTTAACATAAGCCGCCCAGTTGATTTGTTGCTAGGAGCCGACATATATGCTCTTATTTTATTAGACGGAATGCTTAAGGTAGATAATTTTACGCCTATTGCCCAAAACACATCATTAGGTTGGATTCTTACAGGGAACGTAAAAACTATTCAATGCAATGTAGTTTTAACCGATTTAAGTCAAATAGAAAAGTTTTGGGAAATTGAGGATATTTCCGAAACGTCTAAGTTATCAGTTAGCGATCAAAAATGTTTAGATTATTATAATGAAACAACGACGCGCCAACAAGACGGTCGTTATGTTGTTAGGTTGCCCTTCGAGGAAGATTTTGAAAACAAGCTAGGGTTGTCAAAACCTAAGGCCGTAGCTCAGTTTTTATCTTTGGAGAAAAAATTTAAGAAAAATTCTAACATGCATCAGGAATATAAAAAATTTGTGGAGGAATATCGAGAGTTAGGTCATATGATACCGTCAACAGATAATTCTATTTCATCATATTTTAACACTCATCACGGTATTCAGCGTGATGACTCTACGAGCACACGCTTTAGAGTAGTTTTCAATGCATCATGTAAAACTACTTCGGGTTTAAGTATCAATGATTTAATGTTATCCGGACCCAATTTACAGCAGGATCTCCAGTCTCTTATCATCAAATGGAGACAATTTCAATTCGGATTTACTGCTGACATTGAGAAAATGTTTAGAATGATACGGGTCCATGATGATGATCAAAAATATCAAAAAATCGTGTGGAGAGACGCTCCACACGAACCTATCAGAGAGTATCAGTTACAAACGGTGACGTACGGCACCAAGGCCGCACCGTTCCTCGCTATGATGACGTTAAAAAAGCTAGCGTCGGACGAAAAAGCAAACTATTTAAACAGCGCGGCTCTATCTGTTCTTATGGACTCCTTTTATATGGATGATTTAGTGCACGGTCATCATAATTTATCAGTGGCGAGGCAGCTACAGCTGGACCTTATCAAGTTGTTACAATCGGGAGGATTCCACCTTCGCAAATGGAAATCGAATGTACCCGAATTATTAGTAGATGTCGATACTGAAACCGCTCCTGGTTTCTTTTTTAAGCAAGAGCAGAGCAAAATTCTAGGGTTAGGTTGGAACCCAAATCATGATAATTTTTCTTTTCAATCAAAGATCGACTCTAGCATTTCTATCAAAACAACAAAACGTTTATTACTTTCAGAAGTTTCCAAATTATTTGACCCGCTAGGATGGCTCTCACCCGTATCAACCAAACTAAAAATCATTTTCCAAAAAACATGGCTAGCAGGCCTTAAATGGGATGACGAGCTACCTGCCGATATTTACGCGGAATGGCTTAAAATCAAGGTCGATTTATGTAACATAAATAAAATAAATGTACCGCGGTGGATAGGTACAACAGAAAACGAATGCATCGAGTTACACGGTTTCTGTGATGCGTCAACAAAGGCGTACGCAGGTGTAGTATATTGTCGTATCAACCGGGCCGAAGGGTCCCGTATAGCATTATTAGTAGGTAAGACGAGGCTCGTACCGAGTAGCAAAACAGTATCATTACCCCGATTAGAGTTGTGCGGGGCACTTTTACTATCAAAATTAATAAATAAAGCTAAAAATTGCCTTAG
Source organism: Plebejus argus (assembly GCA_905404155.3). Lineage (NCBI taxonomy): Eukaryota > Metazoa > Arthropoda > Insecta > Lepidoptera > Lycaenidae > Plebejus > Plebejus argus. Next base: position 26,737 of record FR989944.1, read on the forward strand.
CGGTTATGACATAAAAACATACGGTTGGGTCGACTCCATGATAGTTTTAGGCTGGTTAAATGGAAACCCTTCTCGTTGGAATGTTCTCGTGGCTAACAGAGTTCGCGAAATTACATCAATCATGCCACCGGAATGTTGGCAATATGTTAAGTCCGAAGAAAATGCTGCCGATTCAGCAAGTCGTGGCCTTGACGTATCCCAGTTAATTGACCACCCTCTGTGGTGGCAGGGACCAAGCTGGCTTCTCAATTTTAAACCTGATCATGCAGCACAAACATATTTTACCGATGAAGAGCTTAAAGTTTCCGCATTAGTTAACTTTGTCACACAGGAATATCGTGACAATTGTATCATATTACAATTACTTACCAAACATAGTTCTCTAGCTAAAGTTGTTAGAATAGTAGCATATATGTTAAGATTTACATCAAGCAAAAAAGATCAAACAAAAGCAAAGCACCTATCACTATCAGAGTTAAGCAAAGCAAAAAACATTATCATAAAAAATATACAATATTTAAGTTTTAACAAAGAAATTGATAATTTAAAGCATAACAAGAAAATTTCATCAAGTAGCACTATTATAAGTCTTAATCCTTTCTTAGATGAAAATAATCTTTTGAGAGTAGGCGGTCGGCTGAAACATGCCAATTTAGACCCAGATATGAAAAATCCTATTATAATAGACAATCAGAGTCGATTAGCAGATCTAATAATAGATCAGGCCCACGATCTCACCTTTCACGGTGGACCTCGTCTTACGTCCGCATTCATACGTAAGAAGTATTGGGTCATAGGTGGCAATAGGGCTACCAAAAAACGCCTTAGGCTATGTGTAACGTGTAGGAGACACAGCCCTAGCAAGCATCAGCAATTAATGGGTGACTTACCCTCAGCTAGAGTTAATCCCTGTAGACCTTTTCAATCGGTAGGGGTGGACTACACCGGACACATCATGATAAAGAGTAGCAAAGGCCGTGGAATTAAAAGCAGTAAAGGTTACGTTGCAGTTTTTTTATGCATGGCCACCAAGGCCGTACATCTCGAGGTCGTATCAGACTTAACCACTTCAACATTTTTAGCCGCTTTACGCCGAATGTCCGCTCGTAGAGGGACACCTAGCAAAATCTTTAGCGACAACGGTACAAATTTCTTAGGTGCCAGCAAGGTACTTCAGCAGGAATACGCGGAGTTACAGAAAATATTCAATGATACTTTTTATAGTGAGATAGCCGAAATGGGTATAAGCTGGCATTTTAATGCCCCATCATGGCCACAGGCCAGCGGTCTTTGCGAAGCGGCGGTTAAGAGCTTTAAGCATCACCTAAAACGAGTGATAGGTGACCAAAAGTTGACGTACGAGGAGTACAACACTCTCTGTACCCAGCTGGAGGCGTGTCTCAACTCCCGGCCTCTGTGTCCCATGACCGAGGATCCGGATGATCTAAATTATTTAACTCCATCTCATTTTCTTGCGTCCGGTCCGATCTTAACAATTTACGAAACTGAACATGATTTACGAACTAGGTGGTACTTAACACAAAAGATTTTTCATGACGTGTGGAAAAGGTGGCAGCACGAATATTTAGTTAATTTATCAGCGCGCAGTAAGTGGCAAAAGTCCTGGCAAAATATTAAAGTTGATGATGTAGTTATCATCCACGACAACAACCTGCCAGCAGGCAAATGGGCGTTAGGTAGAGTCGTGGAACTGCACCCAGGTAGCGACGGGTACGTTCGAGTCGTTACCTTAAAGACAAAGAACGGTTACATGAAACGTCCTATAATCAAATTATCAATTCTACCTGTTAGCGAATCTCAGAATGATCAATCGAATTCTAACAATCAATCAGAGCAGCAAGCTCCTAAAATAGAGGAAAGAGCAAAAAGGAGCACCAGAAAACGCTATAATTTGTCCACTATCATGTCAGCTGTTTTATTATTTTTTATGACCCTTATTGCTACTTCCCAAGGTTCATTTTACAATAATACTCCTTTAAACACTAAAGGTCTCTACTTTGATAAAATAAGTAACATGCATGTAATTAGAGATGATTGGCGCCTGGTCGTCTACTACGACATGAAGCCGTTCTGGGAAGGCATCGCGGCGTGCAAAAAGCATATTGTTTATCTTGAGAAAGCGTGCGCGGAGATAAGCTCTGTATCATATTGCTCCAGTATCTTGTTACAATTAAATCACTCCTTTAATGAGCTGCAGTACTATAATAGCTTATTAATTAATCAACATTTTGTAGCGCGCACCAGACAACGACGGGGACTTATTAATGGCGTAGGATACATCGCAAACAGTTTATTTGGAATTTTAGATCAAAATTTTGCGGATAAATACGAGCATGATATAAGTATAATACGTCAGAATCAAAATCATTTAGCGTCCTTATGGAAGAATCAGACCTCTTTAGTGGAGGCAGAATTTAATTATATCAAAAGAAGTGAGTCTGTAATGGAAAATCAGCACAAGTCTATTTTTAAGAAAATAGGTGCCATCGATAGCTTTGTAAGCATTTTAAAAGATAATATACAAAATGTGTCCTATATCACTGATTTTATTCTATCATCTATAACAACTAGTAACTTGATACATCATTTAACTTACATACAAAATAATTTACTGGATACAATCACTAATGTGTACGACGGAAAGTTTAATGTTCACATATTAACACCGGATCAGCTTAAATTAGAATTACAGAAAATATCATCCTTGCTATCTAAGGATCTAGCTATTCCTTTTTATAGGTACCGATTTAACTCAATTATATCACTTGCTTAAAGTTAGAACGCGAATAAGCATTAATTATTTGCTATTTGAAATAACTATCCCGTTGATAGCCAGCGACTCGTATGACTTGTACGAATTGTATCCTATCCCCCGTAAAGCAAATAACGCGATGAAAAGCATTACTCCCATTGGAAAATATTTAGCGATTAATTTGAAGAAGGACACTTTCCTTACCATGACAGAAACGGAGTTGCTCCTTTGTTTCAATCAACATTCAGAAAATATATTGTTATGTCGCCTCAGTAAAGCCGAATATCAACTTAAAGGTAACGAGAGTTTATGTAGGCGAAACGGAGTGACTAAAGGTTGTCTATACAGTATCGATAGATGTGATAACATGTGGATCGACACACACAGGATCAATACATATTTTTATTTTTGTTGTGAATACTGCTCCTTAAACATACTTTGCGATGATGAAATAAGCTCTGCACAATTGTCACAGTCAGGATTGTTTAGCGTCAAACAAGGATGCTTGATTAAGTCAAAAGACTTTTCTGTTCACTCGCACAAAGAAGATAGTAGTATGCTACACGTAAACCCACAGGTTTCTTTTGGGGATATCTCTCCGATCAATCATCTTTTTAACATGTCGTTCTCTGAATCATCACCAGAAGTTAATCATAACGAGTCAGCTGAACAGAGAGAACAGTTACAAGCCTTACAGAAGCAACTAGACGATTTAAAGCAGAACGATCCAACACTGGAAAGCTTCTCGTATCATGACATTCATCATTATACCGCTATTTATGTCATTGCAGCGTTAATTTTGATTATTGGATCATTGTTACTATGGAAATGCAGAGCGTTTTTTGTAAGAGCAGCACCTCCAATGCAAAGGGAGGCTGAAGGAATAGAGATGACTTCTCGCGGAAATATTTTAGTGATGTCTCAGCAATCTAAAAGTGATCAGTGTCTTAAAGAAGTGCAAACTATTAGTGATAACAAAGTGTGTGGCCCTAGCAGGCAAAGTCGGGGCACTTCGCCCGTACTTCACTCTTTTGTGTCAATCGACGACAAATAATGTATTAGCATTAAGGTACTTTAAGGACATATTGTCTATCACCTTGTATCACCATCATCATCTTGCGGCCCGGGAGCATGTACGAGCTAGCACGTACATTGCTGATTCAGACATATATTTTCCCGTAGTCCCGGCTAAGTGCATACTCTCGGGCAGTTCGCTACTAGCCGTCATCAATCGCGCACTCATTATTAGCATTAGCATTCAATCAATATATTATCATTTTTATATCAAGGACTTTTAATTTAACAATCAACTATCATATCACAAAAAGGGTGTAGTCGAGTAAGCAGCTCCTACACTTTACCTGTTTTGTAATGTGAATTGTTACAGGCAAAAACTAAACAAGGTCTGCTAATCTCTTACTGCCTTATTCATAAACGTTAGTTAAGTTTTAAGCAACACTATAGCATAATATTAAACCAAAATTGCATTCATAAACGCTATTTAGAGTTAATCATCTACTTAAGCTACTCCTTAAATAGTTGTCAAGTTAAACACCCTCTCACCCTTGTTAGGACTGGCATATTAGAAAGTCACATGCAAAGATGACTGTCACTGGATAGCTATCTACACTTCTACACTACTATTATAAAGAGGAAAGATTTGTTTGTTTGTTTGTTTGTTTGAGTCGAATAGGCTCCGAAACTACTGGACCGATTTGAAAAATTCTTTTGCTATTGAAATCTCACATTATTTCTGCTGAACATAGGCTACATTTTATTTTGGAAAAAAGTAGGGTTCCGTAAGATATTTGAGTTTTTCGGACGCAAGGTGTAAAAAATCAGCTAGAAAAGTTACTTATTTTGCGTACGCTGCCTAAACTATAAAAGATAGAACCATAAAATGTTCTAAGTAATTGTAGATCTTATAAATATCTACAAAAAAGTCCGCGACACACTATACCTATCTATGTCGAGTGAGGCACAATAACCATTTATTTATTTAAAAATCCTAAATTTTTTTTGGAATAAATTTAAACGGATATATTTTACTGACGCTATTAATCCTTATCAAAATAAATTATTTTATCACTAAGTACAGTTTATGTAGATAATATTTGGTCTTTGAATGATTAAAATTGGACGTTTGGTTTTGAAATTATGGCGAAATTAAAATATTACGATAGTGAGCGTCACCAAAGCGCGTGCGGGAGGAAGAAAATATTCTGTTGTAGAAATGAATATTCTGTACATAAAAGATATGAAATGACACCCGAAATTACACCTTTGTCACTACATCGCTATAGAAGCCAAAAATGTGGTTAGTTTTTTGTCTGTCTGTCTGTCTGTCACTCTTTCTGTCTGTCTGTATGTTTGTTCCAGCATCACACGAAAAATACTGATCCGATTTGAATGTGGTTTTCGCAGATATATTTATCTTCTTCCAACATCTGGTGTATAAAATTTTTTCCCCCCACCCCTCTAAGGGGACAAAAGAGGGGGTCAGATTTTGTATCAAACTTTTTTCTTTAACACGAAAATTACTGATCCGATTTGCATACGGTTTTCACAGATTTGCATACGGTTTTCACAGATATATTATATATTTTGTCTTCTTCCAACTCAACATCTGGTGTATAAAAATCCTCCCCCCCTCCCCTCTCAACCCTCTCTGGGGACCAAAGAGGGGTCAGATTTTGTATACAACTTTTTTCTTTAGTGGACTTACTTCATATTAGGTATTAACTGTGTTTTGACCTTCCCCCCACACCCTCTTAGGGGACAAAAGAGGGGGTAAAACATGTATCAACTGATGATAAAATATACTTTAAATGGCAAAACAACGTTTGCCGGGACAGCTAGTATAGTATATAATATAATTTACTTATTTTTAATGTTATTATATCAAATTGCAAAAACCTGAAATTACTAACAACACAACTATCACAAGTCAAAAACTATAACCCAAGTACACAAATAGTTTTTGACTATACATTGTTTTACTGGGTGAGTGGACACTTTCAAAGGTACTATCAGCTGAGAAGTTGATTCCTAGGCAGGTAGTTTGGTCGTGTTACGTCAAATCGAGCCTACAGATCACAATTAACATTGAATTGACATGATCCGACCAAATGACGTTGGTTTGTCAACTGTCTAGGAATCAATTTCCGGTACATACTGGTACCTAATACATAATAATTATTATAATAAATGTCACGTGACATATCTTCTCACCTGTTCCAAGCTGAGCTGCGCAGCCTCAGGTATCTCGTATTCGACGAACGCGAACCCCTTGTGCTTCTGCGTGACGGGGTCCCACGACATGTTGATGGACTTGATTGGCCCGAACGGCAGGAAAGCCTGCCGGATCGTGTCCTCCTTCAGCTCGAACGATATCGAACCCACATACACCCTGAAATCAGACGGAAAGAGACATTAGATTGTGTCCAGTGGTGGTAGATTATATACGCTAGAGGGAGACGGTCAGATCTTTTCAGCTGTGAATCACAGACTCGACCAGCCGGAGCGGGAGTCTCACGTATCGCTTTTCATCATAGATAATGATTATCACGTTGAATTAATTTTGACTTCACGATAGACAGCCACGGGTTAAAGCTAATATTGCATCTAACATGAATAGTTGTTTGTGTACCGACCTGCACATAAGCGCCAGGGCCTGCTGGCGCTGCACCTGCGTGCGCTGCGAGGCCATCTGCTGCTGCTGGTGCGCGAGCGTCTGCTTCATCAGCACCATCTTGATGCTCTGTTCCATGGCGAACTTCTTGGCGCGGGAGACCGCGTCCGCCTGCTCGGAGCTAAGCCGCGGCAGCGACCCGCCCAGGATCGCCGGCAGCGTCGACCACTTCGCGCCCGGACCTGACATTCAAACATTTTTAACGCGCTTAGCTAGAATATAGCTTCACTTGTATTTCATCCTCGAAGACCGGGAAGTGGATCAAATTAAGATTCCAAGATTTTCTTACACACTGAAAGTTGTGTTTCCCTGTCTTCGAGGATGATGACAATACATGATTAGTTAATAAACGTTATTAGTTATTACAAATCCAATATTTCGGCCTCCCCAAGATGGCGGACAGGCTATTTAAAATGCACCCCCATGATATGGGGCATCAAATGAAAGGGTTTGCTGTCAGGAATACGAGAAAAATAGTCATTAGTCACGCTCAGACCAAATAAAAACTCAAGACAGAGCGCTGCGAACAACACGAGTGAAGCAGGTTTTTTAAGGTGACGCCATGTTAAAGTAAAAAACGGTGTTGGATGTGTTTTAGATTGCTTGTTTTCTATGCGAGGCTGGCCCGGCCTCTCATAGAAAACAAGCAATGGAACAGCAAAAAATGGAACGGGCGTAGCGACAAAATGGTTTTTGTCGCGTAATTTAGAAACCATAAATACATTTCATATAAGCTATGGGCAAATTAAAGTGTATACTAGAACCAATTTATGTAAAATTTTTGGAAGCTTGTATCACTCTCCTCTGTTGGCAAAATAGGAATCCCTTTTTTTACAGAGGTCTTTTTGATTGATTATTCTGTGTTATAAAAGTCGACCAATCGTGTTATGCTTTTCAAAAACAAAGACATGATGAATACTGACAGTGAACTTTAATTTGTTAGCTTTAGTCATTGCTGAGAAAAATAGACATCGCTACAGCCAAATTATCAAGGCTTCACCTTAAGCATGTGTGCACGCCGCGCACTGCGCGGGCTAGTGTTGCAACTTGCAATGTCATTCAAATTACTTACCCTAAAATCAATGAAATAAATATAATATAATATTTACACCCTTTCACGACACAGCTCGGCATTTTAAAGTGTTTACAAATTATTTTCTAAAATCACGAGTCGCGATATATACGACGAAAACTGGCGTACTTTCGTTTTGCGTATGTGGGCGTAAACGTGTACATACACAGCTGGCGTACTTTCGATCGGCTTCACTTTGTTGTTCGCAGCGCTGTCTTGAGTTTTTATTTGGTCTGAGTAGTCACGTTACTTATATCCAACATGGCGGATTGGCTTAGTACGTGTTAAAAGTGTGTTTTTTGTTTTTTAAACTATTAATTTTTAAATACAAATTTAAGCCATCTATGGGCTCCTCGCCCGTATCCTTTAAAAGTTTACACAGCGAATAATTAACACTGTGTATCAGATATCAACGTATCATTGCCATCATGGCCATCACCTAGTTATCTAGTATACTGGATGTAACTCTCTAGTACAAAAAGTATTGACATTACAAATTTTTTTATAAATGTAATGAAGCAAAAGAAGCCTGTTATGAAAAGGTTAAACATTTTCCTGTCATGCGTGTTATCTCTCGCGCGCGGATCCGGTCCGCATGTATCCTATCATTTCATAAGTAAATGTTTTTTCTGTCAGGCGGGCAACACAAAAGCGGCCAGGAGCAGTCGTCATCCGCATGCGGATCCGCGCGTAGTTTACAGCACGAACGACAGGAAAAGAACCCTTAGAGCAGTAACGCAAGTGTTATCACTTATCAGTTTTGTATGAGTTTTGGACGAATATGGCTTAGATTACGACTCTAAACATGCTTAATAATAATATGTAACAATTATGATTATTATTATGATTATGTATTACCTGTGTAGACATCGCCGACCTGCCGCAGATCGTATACAGGGGCGTCGGGGTAACCTGCAACACGAGACGAGTCACACTCGGCCGCCACCGCCGCCGCTCGCCGCGCTCGGTACAACACCAATCACCATACACTCGATAGCTAGACACAGCTCGTCGCTAAATCATTTCCGAAGTATCGATCACATTTACTGCTTATGTTTGAGCAGAAAATCAGGTGTTGTGTGAGGTTATTAACCAATGATCTGTAGGTTCCTTTTTAAATATTATAGAAAAAACTTTACATTTATGCAGTCAACATGTACTTAAGATTCTGTAAATACATTAGGTATCGAGTGTTTTTCTGTAACATGGCAGATACCGAGCACAGCGGGTCAGCAAATCACAGGACTCTCTGCACACACTCTCACATAAACACTCTTCCAAATGTACACGCCCCCACACAGTCAAGATACAATTGCTCTAGTTCCCTCTACATGGAAAAAACTTTAAATAATAGAAAGTGAGTGGCATGTTTTTTATTCCACCGAGACATTAACTTCTTGTGTCTCCTCTAGTGAGGTTCATTTGAATTGTATATTATATCTATTGTAATCATCTATTATACTCTGTCAGGCCTCGAGCATGCATCATTCGCACAGACAACATAGTAATGAAATAACAAAGTAGGTACATTGTGTGGCCGGCGAGGGCTCGGCGTTCCGGGCGGCGCGGGCGCAGCCTCGCAAAAACCTAACTTATATCTAGCCTGAAACAGAAAGCAGAACGGTGGTCACTGAGTGAGTGTAGGTCTCGGGGTGCGGTGACGTCGCCCGGCCGCCGCCGCGCCGCTCCGCGCCTGCAACAGCGAGCACACGCCGGAGCGTTAGACGTGCTGGGACAGAGTAGCCACCCGCTTCCGCCGCACACTCACCGCCCGCCAGCGCGCCTCCCGCCTGTGCTCCCACCCCCGCTGGCATGCCCACTCCCATGCTCAGCTGCATGCCTGCCTGCATGCCCGCTCCGATGCCCGGCTGCATGCCTGGCCCCATTCCCGGCTGCATGCCGGCCGCCGCTAGTGCCGCGTAATCCGGCCCCGGCACTGCCGGCTCAGCCATGCCCGCGGTCATCATGGCCGAACCCTGTAACTAACACACAATAACATATACATATTATAATATGGTGTGCACATAAATTAAAATAATGTTTAAGGCGAGGCCAGTTCGAAAAGACTGATTTTAAGCTTCCAGACTGAAGAAATTAAGTATGAGGAATTCTCTTACACCAAAATTGATGTAGACTCAGAAAGGAACAAAGTAAAGAAATAACCGAACAGAATATTGAAAAATGGCATGGAAATTCTGTAAAAAAATCTTGAATATCACCATAAAAATACAGTTGACTTAAGATGTTATCTAAAGTTCTTATTAAATTCATCTCGAGGTCATCATCTCAGACTAAAACATACACCAGCAAACACGCTTCTAGCTCACAACTTCCTAAGCAATAGAGTTGTGCAGACTTGGATATGTTGTCCGATGATATTGTATCTGCACCAACTGTGAACAGCTTTAAAAATAGACTTGACAAAACTTATTTGTCATCAACCATAGATGACAAATAAGTCCCCAAAATAAATCAATAATGAGTGTGTGTGAATTTCAACACTGTGTGATATGGTCATATCAGCTAAATGCTGCTGGACCATTAACAATAAATAAATAAATATCAATTAAAGCATTTTAAAGTTCAATTATTACTACAACAACAGTTTGTTACCCAAACACTAATGGTAATGATAATAATAGCCCCCCTCCCATTACTTTTTAGCTCTATTACATTACTTTTTAGCTCTATTTTAACATAATATAATATCAGTAGGCTTATTTAAATAATTAGTTGCATTAAAAAGTTTCAATTCCAGAGATGTAGGTAGACAATATGGATTGACAAGCCAATGATCAACTTAACCCTAGACTAATTCTAGGGTAATGATAGATCACCAACCATTCGTATCTCAGACTATGCATACCCCGTGAGTTTCATAGTTCAGTATGTTCCCCTAACCTACACCACCTTCCTCGCTTAGTACCTTTCTGATTAGGTCTATTAGTGACCATATAATACCCTACATACCCTCAGTGTGCTCGAATGCATACGCACACATTTTTTAGGAGATACAGGCAATGAGTCGTCTGGTAGACGAAAGGTTAGTGACTATGTAATTTTTTTAACTTTCAACATTTATTAATTTTTTAAGATACCCTCATTATTTTTTGTAAGAAACCGAAAATTATTGATTTCTATAATTATACAAAAGGAGCAGTGGATAACGCGGATTAAATGTGCTCAGTCATGAGTACTAGTCACAAAATCAATAGATGGCCGCTTTGCTTGTTTTATTATACTTTAAACATAAGCACTACAAAATCATACGTATCTAACATGAACAGAGATCGTAAGAAACCTCTTAAGAGAAGAAATTTTGATTTTCAAATAGCGGATGAAAAAATCCTGCCTACTCGAGCGCTACAATATATGGTGACTTTGAAGCGTGATTTGGAAAAAAAGTTTTAAATATATTTTGACTATTGAAGAGCCACACGAAAGTTGTATTCAAGAGATTCCTGTATATCAAGAAAATTTTGTGGATTTTTTTCCTTAAAAAAGTTGCATGACATAATGTTCTTGCACATAACCTCCAAGATAATCTACTTACTCTGAGTATCGCAGTCTAAAATTCTATTCTTTCATAAAACAAGAGCATCAGCACCTCCTGTTATTTCTTAACGTTACGGTACACTGCGATCAATTAAGTAAAGCTACCTTCGTAAAATATTTAGGGGTCATGGTTGATGACAAATTAGACTTCCAGGAACACCTTGTCAACACATCCAAAAGGATCCGAAAGCTAATCTACATAATATTCAAAAACTTATGTACATCTGCCACTATACACTTACTTAATGACAGTGTAACACCAATTTAAGGTTAGTGATCTAGAGTTAAATACAGAAGTAATGCAGAAGAGAAGGTAGTAGTGCCTAAGACTGCCTAAGAAACATAATTTGGAAGAATAATAAGGGTACCATGTCACTGTGTACTATAATGTAAGGTCATTCTTCTATCTTAATATTGTACCTTTTGTTGCTATTTACCATTATTTTATAAAGAACTAGACTTTTCACCATCTACTGTTTGGACTATTATACTATATAAGTCCAAATTCATTTTAATATAAATTACTGTTCTTATCATATTGTTATTTTACATTTTGAAGTATTTCTAATCTTATTTTTAGGTTATAAGTAGACAAACTTAAACAGTCAATGTTTGGTACAAACTACAAAGACTATTGTAATAATAAAAGTTCATGAACAATCTAAAGTAAACAAAGCCATTTCAGACGCCTTTCATCTTGTTCTATTATGATGAGCATCGTGGCTTGGGTCGGTAGAAATGCAAAATATGTAGAAATGATGCTACCATTTTTAACTCACCAATTCCATTTTTGAGTTCCTGTACTTGAATTAGAAATCCACGTACTTTGTTAGGATTAAAATATTATAATTTTTAAGCAAAATAAGGATAATTTAAATAGAATTTTCGGAATTTTCTCTATTTTTGCACAGGTACAGGTTTTGTAAATCGAAATTTTTCATTTTTGTGAAATGGAACTGACATTTGAGTTTTTTTTTCTTGTTATGGCACTTCGGCTATAAAACCATGGCCAGTGTCAAGTAATGGCGGGAAAACAATATTCTTGTATACGTTCAAACCCACAGATTAAGTATACATAGATGGATTCTTAGCTCGCCAGCGCGTGGCCATTTTATGCTTGTGTGCAATTGCTGTAGTGTGCGTGTAGGGATGGCGTATATCGATAAAAATATAAAATTAGACTACAGCTATCGACCAAGTCGACCATAATTTTATGTTACAGATTTTTATTAAACGACATCAAAAAAGGAGGTTATCAATTCGACCTGCATGTTTAATTTAGGATATATTATGCTCATTAAATTAGAAGTCGCTTTCAATTTGGTGAAAAGGTATTTTTTATCTATTTATTAAGTGTATGAAAATACTTAAATACAGGGTGCAATTAAACCTTCCTGCCAAATTTTGATATATTGATCCTTGTTCAAAATAAAAATACACGTATTTTTCTTTTAATATAGTCACTCAGTACTAAAATGTTGAGAAATAGCTTCCGAAAGTTATCCTAAAAAACACTACAATTAAAATGGACACTACGCGTCGCCCGCGCCGGCGGGTGAGCGCGCGCGCGCCTCCCCCCCACGTCACCCCCGCTCATTCCCACCGCCACGAGTAACCGTTCTGCATCGATTTTAAACGAGATAAAATATGTCATTAAAAAAATAGCACCCAATTTTTTTTGCTAAATAACCTCTCCTAATGATACCTAAGCCCTGGAAAAAATTTGGCAGGATGGTTTAATTGCACCCTGTATAAACAAAATATTTAAGTATATAATTACACAAATAGTTATAAATATACATAATATGTATACTCCATAAGCCACGAAAGCTTGTCTGGAGTGTAATAGCTAATATCAATAAAATCAACAGTTTTTATAAAACACAACAGAAGAACAAAATATATTATACTTTATTAAACTTAATTACTATTTACTATTAAGGGCCCGGGTTACCCTCGAAATTTTCATACATTCTTAATACCAAAATCATTTTCTCATGCGAAAATATTTAACATGTTTGAGTTATTTTTCAGCTTAAAGATAGTAATTACCCAGGGTCCTGAACAAATTTTTTTTACAAAATATTTAAATACTAAAAAAAAAATTTTGTTTAAATATTTTTTTAGTAAATTTACTACTAAATATTTAAACACCAAAAAATAGACAAAAACACTAAAAAATATATAAATAAATAGTAAATTTACTACAAAATATTTAAACTTTAAAAAATATTTTTTATTATTTAAATATTTTGAGGCATTCCTTGGCCGTTTTTATGGTTTATTATATAGCGGAATCACAAAACGCAATAATATATTGCATTGAACGTTCACTAAACACTTTTATTACCACTTTTTATACATGAAATATGCAGACCTACTCGTTTGTTATGTTCTACTAAGTGTAAAGTGGGACATAACATTACAGGCTTTTGACGTTTACACACCGATATGAGCTTCCTCTTTCACCCAAATTACTACATCGTTAGTTAGAAAGAGTAACATTATCAGCTGTCAAAATATAAGGCGGACTCCTATAGTATTATTACCTCAATGCTTAAAACCATCAAATGAGCCCGTCAAAATGAACAACTTTTTCTATGAGAACAATCAGGCTGGGAACTTAAAAAATCCGTCGTCATACCCATTAAATATAAATTGCCGATCCGGATTCCGGGCAATTCTCATAGAAAAAGTTGTTAATTTTGACGGGCTCATTAATTTATGGTTTTAAGGATAACGGTGTTCACCCTAACAATCTGTATAAACACTTAATGGACTAATATACAAACTCAGCGCCTAGAGGAAATTCATTGTGGAGTCTTCTCGACCTGGCAAGGATGAGAGCAGGAGGTGCGATGAGGAGGGTTTCATACTGGTGGAGAAGAGGAAGAAGAAGCCCGCCTCCCGCAACCATCGCGGCACCGCACCCTATGTACCGGAGCTGCGTTTGCGGAGCGAGGTCCCCGCGACGCCTCTGTACATATCCCGCCTGCACTGGTCCATGGAGGTCGAGGACGTCGTGGACTACATCCAGAAGAAGACGACACTGCGCCTGAGGGTCGAGCGTCTGCAGTCTCGCCACAAAATTAACTTTAGTTCTTTTGTGGTGAGAGTACCGACGTATCTTCTTTTGACCTTTGAGGCGCCGGAGTTCTGGCCGATGGATGTGGTCTACCGGAGGTTCCGGGGGAGACTCCGGAACGAAGCGCGTCACGTAGCCGTCAACACGTGACAAAGTGTCTATACTACTATTATAAAGAGGAAAGATTTGATTTTTTGTTTGTTTGTTTGTTTGTTTGTTTGTTTGAGTCGAATAGGCTCCGAAACTACTGGACCGATTTGAAAAATTCTTTTGCTATTGGAATCTTACATTATTTCTGCTGAACATAAGCTACATTTTATTTTGGAAAAAAGTAGGGTTCCGTAAGATATTTGAGTTTTTCGGACGCAAGGTGTAAAAAATCAGCTAGAAAAGTTACTTATTTTGCGTACGCTGCCTAAACTATAAAAGATAGAACCATAAAATGTTCTAAGTAATTGTAGATCTTATAAATATCTACAAAAAAGTCCACGACACACTATACCTATCTGTGTCGAGTGAGGCACAATAACCATTTATTTATTTAAAAATCATGAATGTTTTTTGACTACATTCAAACGGATATATTTTACTCACGCTATTAATCCTTATCAAAATAAATTATTTTATCACTAAGTACAGTTTATGTAGATAATATTTGGTCTTTGAATGATTAAAATTGGACGTTTGATTTTGAAATTATGGCGAAATTAAAATATTACGATAGTGGGCGTCACCAAAGCGCGTGCGGGAGGAAGACAATATTCTGTTGTAGAAATGAAAATTCTGTACATAAAAGATATGAAATGACACCCGAAATTACACCTTTGTCACTACATCGCTATAGAAGCCAAAAATGTGGTGAGTTTTTTGTCTGTCTGTCTGTCTGTCACTCTGGAACAAACATACAGACAGACAGAAAGTCTGTCTGTATGTTTGTTCCAGCATCACACGAAAAATACTGATCCGATTTGAATGTGGTTTTCGCAGATATATTTATCTTCTTCCAATTTAACATCTGTTGTATAATTTTTTTTCCCCCCACCCCTCTAAGGGGACAAAAGAGGGGGTCAGATTTTGTATCAAACTTTTTTCTTTTTCACAGATATATTATATTTGTTTTCTTCCAACTCAACATCTGGTGTATAAAAATTCTCCCCCCCCCCCCTCCCCTCTCAACCCTCCCTGGGGACCAGAGGGGTCAGATTTTGTATACAACTTTAGTGGACTTACTTCATATTAGGTATTAACTGTGTTTTTCAACTTAACATCTGGTGTATGACCTTTCCCCCCCCCCACACCCTCTTAGGGGACAAAAGAGGGGGTAAAATATGTATCAACTGATGATGTAGAAAATATACTTTAAATGGCAAAACAACGTTTGCCGGGACAGCTAGTAGTTTATAAGTGTATTATAATAATAATAATATGTATGTTAGTCCTTAAGATATTTATTATCATATTATGTATTATGTGCTTATGTTCGTCTGTAAGGTATCTGAGTGCGTGGTGCGAGTTTTATTCGATCATACTCATCGAGAACGTTAACACGAATTTGTATGGGATCCACGTAAGCCAGTAGGTGGCGCTGCTTTGATCCCATACAAATCCGCGTTAACGTGTTCGATGCGTATGATCCAATAAAACTCGCACTACACCCCCTGTATTATGGGCCTAGATGCCTGAAATAAATGGTAAAAAAAAAAATAGTTTCATAGATAGAAATCAAATATTATACTAAATAATTCACTATGTAAGTAGTGATTTAAAACAACCGATTGCCTTCTTTTATATTTAGAACATGTTTCCCACATAGGTAATATTAAAATAATATAATCAATGAATATAATATTCTACAGTACTAGCGTAGTTAAGAAAAAAACCTTAGATGTTACTAATTTAGTTAGTTTAGGAATGTTTATTACTGTATATTAAACGGCTCTTGGGCTGCGATAATTTAAACATATTATTAACAATAAAACTGCCTAGGCTGACATTATAATTAAATCATGTTATTATGGTCACGTAACATGTTACATAGCATTCAGAAAACATCATTATTGTTAACAAATTTAATCCTACTAATATTATAAAGGCGAAAGTTTGGATGTATGGATGTTTGTTACTCTTTCACGCAAAAACTACTGAACGGATTTTAATGAAACTTTACAATAATATAGCTTATATATCAGAATAACACATAGGCTATAATTTTAACCGACTTTCAAAATGGAGGAGGTGTTATGTTCGTTTTTTTATGTTCAACGATTACTCCGCCGTTTGTGAACCGATTTTCAAAATTTTTCTTTTGGTGTATAGGTTATCATCTCTATTTGCTACCACATTCATAAAAGTGGTGACCTGATGAAGGGATCCCTAAGAAATCGAGGGAACTACGCAAAATTTATATGGAAACATGTGGTGACTTCCGTTTCGTTAGCAGTATTCTAAGCATATGCTTATTGGAGTTGTCCGGGGTGCCATCACACAAGCTGGAATTAAAGGTAGTAGTAGTAGGAGTACCGGTTTTGTTGATGCGTAATCTGGACGCACCAAGATTATGCAACGGTACTCGGTTGCGAGTTACCGAACTTGGAAGGCACATAGTGAAGGCCACAATTTTAACTGGAGAAGCCAAGGGAGACAATGTCCTCACACCGCGCATTCCCATTATACCCAATAACTTGCCATTTAATTTTAAACGCCTGCAGTTGCCTTTAAAAGTCGCATTTTCAATGACACTTAACAAATCGCAGGGCCAAACCTTAAAGATAGCAGGCTTACATTTGGGTTCGCCATGTTTTTCTCACGGTCAGCTCTATGTGGCTTGCTCACGTGTTTCCAAAGCAGAAAATCTGCACGTTTATGGCGAAGGAAAGAAATCATTAAATGTAGTGTATAGGAGCATACTGCAGTAGCTACATTTAGGTCTCTGCAATGATCTTAGAAAAATATCCGAGACAGTATAATTATGTCTAACTTTTAAGATTAACCCACTATATCCTTTTTATGGTAATCGCGACCGTGTTTTCAACAACCACGCGAACGAAGTCGCGGGCACTGCTAGTAACTTTATAAGTACTAGACGTTGCTTACACTTGCGAACTTTAGATTATAATCACAACTAGCGACCCGCCCCGGCTTCGCACGGGTGCAATGCTGATACTAATACACTACAGAAAAACTGTGAACGTTGTATATAAAAACATAGCGGCCCGCTCCGGTTTCGCACGGGTATAAAATATGTAGCCTACGTGAATAAAATCGATTCAGTAGTTTTGATAAATTGCAATCCATAAATTATGGGTAAAAAGTAAATGACAAAAAAAAGTTATTGTGGGTTACCCATAAGAGATAGACATATACCATCACGGACTTTTCTGTAGACCTTTTCAATGTGTACAATACTTAGTACATTATTTTGATAAAACTCGTAGGGTTCAGCCTGCGTTTGCAACGTAAGCGGAAAAAATGTGATTATTTACGACATCGCATTAGAAACTTCAAAAATAACAGTACTTCTCCACTATTTAATGGATGTTATTATACATATAAACCTTCCTCTTGAATCACTCTATCTATTAAAAAAAACCGCGTCAAAATCCGTTGCGTAGTTTCAAAGATTTAAGCATACAAAGGGAAATAGGGACAGAGAAAGCGACTTTGTTTTATACTATGTAGTGATAATAATACTTCAGTCACGTCGTTTATATTTGCTACACTCTTCCACTGATTCAAGACAATAAAAATAATGTCTTCGTAGCATTAATTCAAGCCAGAATGAGTTCTCCGGGAGAAATTCTCCCAACACGACGTTGGCTTTGTGCTCAGTCGTATTACGTAGGTATTGAACAGTTCGTGTATCTTCATTCCATAAAGTTAATATACCTAGCGGAATAGAGCAACAATCTCGAGCTGTCAAACGAAACCGAAATTGGTTTTCATATTTCACTTGAGCGAAAAATATGCGTACGTAACATTATACAATTATGATTGAACATGAATTCTATGAGATTAAATTGTCAACGTGCCGATACGTGCCGACTGGACGTAAAAAAAAGAGTTCTGCTGTCATGACTCATGTATGATCGCACTCATCTTTTTACCATAATATTATTATGAATTTTTTGCTACATTCACAGGTTTGACATTTCACATAAGTAAAGCTTTTTTTTTCTTTTTCTCCTCATTTATTGTGTAGGCGATAGGGCCTTTCGCCATACACAAATGATAATCAAATTAACTCGATCTCAGTAGGATTTGGTACATTGCACAGTCGTGATGGGGCTCAATTTGTGACCAACGGTCGAGAATTTGACGTTTGTTTTACACGAAATCGATTATTCGACGAACACGATCGAAGCTAAATCAAAATCGGCATCGAATGAGGAGGAAACTGTTTTGCGACTCAAATATTCAAATCGGATGCCGCGAACTCCAAGTAACAAGACTTCACGTTTTAAGGTGACGCCATGTTAAAGTAAAAAATCGTGTTGGATGTGTTTTAGATTGCTTGTTTTCTATGCGAGGCTGGCCCGGCCTCTCATAGAAAACCAGCAATGGAACATACTACAGTAGGGTTAGATTTTTGTTTAAATTAATTATAGTCAGAAATTTTTTTGCACCAGTGTTTAGACTCTATACTTTAGAGGATGTCACAAATAGCTTAAATTCAAAAACTCGACCAAATCCGACTTGTGCGTTAGCCGCCATATTGGTTTGAAGGTCCAATCTTGTTTTAGCTACCTATATCTCCCTTATTTTTTAATTTTTATTAAAATGATAAGGATCTAATTTGTCGCAAATTTGATTCTGTACAACTTTAGTTCTTATGAATTTTATTGTAAAATCAATATTTACGGAAATAACTGCAAAAAACAAGTCAAAGTATAATTTCAACCTGTTCGACCTGTATCGCGATTATTGTCAAATACAGAAAAAAAATACAGAAATAAACTTGTAGCTCATTAAACTAACCACAATTAAAATTAAGACTTCGCTGTCTGTCCGTCTGTCTGTCTCCAGGCTTCAAGAACGGTGACAGGTAGAGACTTGAAATTTTCAGATATTATGTATTTTGTTTCCCTCTATAACAATAAATACTAAAAACATATTATTATATTTAATATTTCATGGGGCTCCCATAGGACAAACAGGATTTTAGTGGGCTTTTTTGCTCTTTATCAAAAATAACAGCACTATGACAGTTTAAATATGCATAAAATATTTAATTGTGTTTGTACTTTAATAATAATTAATAATAAAATCAAAGTAAAATACTACACACGCTGAGGCGCCTCCAAAACTTCCTACCTATACATACCAAAATTTTCCTTGTCCAGACACTCATCTTTCCCATCCTTGACTATGCCGATTCCTGTTACCTAGACGCCACTGAGGAGCAGTTAACTAGACTCGAACGCCTACAGAATCTATGTATACGTTTCGTGTTTGGCTTAAGAAAGTTCGACCATATCTCGGCCTACCGTACAAAACTTAAATGGCTTCCTATCCGTCTCCGTCGCAACTCCCACATCCTCTGCCTACTTTACAACATCTTGTACAATCCTCTCTCTCCTCCATACCTCCTCGACAGGTTCAACTTCTCTCGACCTCCAGATCTCCCTTGTAGGTCCAATGTCCGGTCTACTCTTTCCCTCCCTTCCCATCGGTCCAACTTCTACTCCTACTCGTTTACTGTTCATGCTGTCAGATTGTGGAACTCGCTCCCTCACACCATCCGTGACAGTCCCACCATCGGTGTTTTTAAAAGACGCTTGAAAGAGCATTACCTCGAATCCCTATCCATTTAAATACCTTTATTAAATATACATATAGTATTTATTTATTATAGTGTCATATTTAATTATTTTTTTTATTGTATGTTGTAGCTATAATAGCATTTAGTATATTCATAATATATTTATCATAATATCATCTTATTTGTTTACTACTATTATTTTATTAGTTCTAATGTATCAAGTACGTAATGATATGTAATAATATTATAATATTACATTTATGATTGTGCACGTCCTATCTGCTATCCTTATCCAATCTCTCTCCGCAGGGCTGCTGGAAGAGATTTCTTTAGAAATAAGCAGACCCCATAGATTAATCTATGGCAGATCCTTTGTGTCGTCTTACTGTGTTAACTATTCTTTTGTAAATGTTTCTTTTGTGCACAATAAATCATTAAATAAATAAAAATAAATAAATAAAATAAATGTTTAAGGGGGCACTTGGGCAATTTTTTAAAATGATTTAGGTGTAGGTTGTGCCGTAATTGTTATATGGTCTTATTCATGATCAGAAATATTCAGTTTTATCCAGTTGCTTGGGTCCCCGTACATTTACCATAGGCGTAGGAGCTTAAATATTGATTTCAAAAAAAAGTCATAAGAATCAAATTTGTAGAAAATTTAATGTTCTATCACGTACAACTTTGTTTCTATAATTATTTTCGCTAAATTCGATAATAATTGACATACAAGCGAAATTATACTTTGACTTGTTTTTACCCGACTGCCAGGAGGGTTATGTGTTTGGCGCGTATCTTGTATGTTTCTAATATTCTTTATTACCTCGTATCTTCAGAACCGCTAAGCGGATTTTCATATTTGAGATATTGTTAGATTTGTCTTAATGGCCCAAGTGTTCTTAGATAGGTGACATGAAGAAAAAACCAAAATGGTGGACGTTTGACGCCATATTGTGAGGTAAAAAAAAATAAAAATTTACCAAGCATATCGAGTGGGGTATCAAAATAAAGGATTTTAAACACTGATTCTAAGTATGTATATAACTTGCAGTTTTATTATTAAATCGAACGATAAATCTACACTAATAGGGCAAAGAGGAAAGATTTGATTTTTTGTTTGTTTGGCTCGGAAACTACTGGACCGATTTGAAAAATTCTTTCACCATTGGAATTCTACATTATTTTTGCTGAACATAGGCTGAATTTTATTTCGAGCGCGCGCGCGAGACCCATCATTAATCTATGGCAGACCCTTTGTGTCGTCTTACTGTGTTAACTATTCTTTTGTAAATGTTTCTTTTGTGCACAATAAATCATTAAATAAATAAAAATAAATAAATAAAATAAATGTTTAAGGGGGCACTTGGGCAATTTTTTTAAATG
The DNA here is from genome assembly GCA_905404155.3 of Plebejus argus. Lineage (NCBI taxonomy): Eukaryota > Metazoa > Arthropoda > Insecta > Lepidoptera > Lycaenidae > Plebejus > Plebejus argus. Next base: position 48,054 of record FR989944.1, read on the forward strand.
ATTTAGGTGTAGGTTGTGCCGTAATTGTTATATGGTCTTATTCATGATCAGAAATATTCAGTTTTATCCAGTTGCTTGGGTCCCCGTACATTTACCATAGGCGTAGGAGCTTAAATTTAATATTGATTTCAAAAAAAAGTCATAAGAATCAAATTTGTAGAAAATTTAATGTTCTATCACGTACAACTTTATTTCTATAATTATTTTCGCTAAATTCGATAATAATTGACATACAAGCGAAATTATACTTTGACTTGTTTTTACCCGACTGCCAGGAGGGTTATGTGTTTGGCGCGTATCTTGTATGTTTGTAATATTCTTTATTACCTCGTATCTTCAGAACCGCTAAGCGGATTTTCATATTTGAGATATTGTTAGATTTGTCTTAATGGCCCAAGTGTTCTTAGATCGTGACATGAAGAAAAAACCAAAATGGTGGACGTTTGACGCCATATTGTGAGGTAAAAAAAAAAAATTTACCAAGCATATCGAGTGGGGTATCAAAATAAAGGATTTTAAACACTGATTCTAAGTATGTATATAACTTGCAGTTTTATTATTAAATCGAACGATAAATCTACACTAATAGGGCAAAGAGGAAAGATTTGATTTTTTGTTTGTTTGGTTCGGAAACTACTGGACCGATTTGAAAAATTCTTTCACCATTGGAATTCTACATTATTTTTGCTGAACATAGGCTGAATTTTATTTTGGAGAAAAATAGGGTTCCGTAAAATATTTGGGTTTTTCGGACGCAAGGTGTAAAAAATCAACCAGAAAAGTTACTTATTTTACGTACGCTGCCTAAACTATAAAATATAGAACCATAATATGTTCTAAGTAATTATAGAACTTGTAAATATCTACAAAAAAGTCCGCGACACACTATACCTATCTATGTCGAGTGAGGCACAATAACCATTATTTTATTCAAAAATCTTGAATTTTTTTGGACTATACTTAAACGTGTTTAATTTACTCATTCTTTTAATCCTTATCAAAATAAATTATTCCATTACTAAGTACAGTTTATGTAGATAATATTTGGTCTTTGAATGATTAAAATTGGATGTTTGCTTTTGAAATTATGGCGAAATTAAAATATTACGATGGTGGGCGTCACCAAGGCGGGGGTGCGCGTGCGGGAGGAAGCATGGACGGACCTCCGTCCATGCTGATTGTCTACCTAGACAATCAGCTGTGCAGGTAAAAACCCGCCTGCATGGATAAAATATACAATCTATAAAAATAAGAACATTGGCTACATTACTGCAAATTGCAAAATTTGCACGACAGAGGTGCTTCCGCGGTACGCTTACTTCAAACTTCAATGTTTACAGACAGACAGACAGACACAAAACTCTTCTTACTTATTATTTTTGCGTAGGGGGTTAATAATTGGGGAGTGGGGTCGAACTTCGAAGAGTTCGAAGTCGAACATTGTTTCTTCAAATTAATCGGAAAAGATTCCTCCATCCTTACCACCTCTTATAGAAACACGTTTAGGTAAGCGATGGTGCGATGTAGAAGACACACGGCTCCAACTTAATTTGAACAAATTTACCTACGCATTTTACCCCCTTACAACTCCTTTTTCCAGTTAAAAAGTAGCCTATGTCCTTTCTCAGGCTTTAGACTATCTGTGTACAGAATTACATAACAATCGGTTCAGTAGTTTTGGCGTGAAAGCGAGACAGACAGACAGACACAGACAGACAGACTGACAGACAGACAGATATAATTTCGCATTTATATTATGTATATAGATATAGATTTGTATTTAAAGCGACATTTAGTTCCAACTTCCGTCAATAGATTTCGCTGTGCTTTCTTTAGATCGCGCTATCGCTTGTCTATACACGTTTGTATATAGTCTTTACGTTTTTTGATGTAACACCTGAGTAATTGTCCGTGCTAAATTACTGTTAATGAAAAATGTACAATTGAAATATAATAGTGTTTAAAAATAAAATATATTATAAATTATAAATTATAAATAAATAAATAATTAGAGATTAAAGAAGAAATATATAAATTTACCATTTCGTTCGAAACATTAGTTGTAAGTTGAAACTTGAAACTTTAATTCGTAACTCGTAAAAATACTTCTCTATTATCATTTATCTTTATCTTTATCTTTATAGACCTGCGGGACTAGCTTGTTTTGAGGTGTTAAGTTTCAAAAATTCTAAAGTTTCTGAATTTTTGTACATGGATGGAGTCATGTCTTATTAGGTTATTTTTAAATTTTGTGTCATTTCTGTTAATAGGTTTTTGAGAAAATCAAAATTTTGTAGTCGATTTTTTAAATTTTGTATAAAACTAGCTAGCAAAAACTTAACTTAAATATAACAATAGCATCATATCTAGATTAGTCTTCGGATTGTGGGTACCTTTTTTTTTTTTTTTTTACCACCCAGGCGCAGGGGGCGACCCGAGCGGTGATGTGGGACTCCCGTAGCTAATGAGACCACGGTATACCCACTAAAACCCCCCCCATCTTCCGCCACGCCGCCTTTTGACGGGGCCACGGGAACGATACACACATCCGTGACCCCGCCAGCGGTCCGAAGACTCCACGATGGGCGCACAACACGTGCGCCCTCCTCCTCGGCCTCCACCAGGGCTGTAGCAGACGCCCCCCGAGTCTGCTACTTGGAGGCCATGTGGCAGATCAGGTCTGTGGCTCTGCTACCGACCACACCTCGGCCGCAGAGGATAGGGCAAGCGGCGCACCGCAATACCTACTTGCCTCTTCCTCTGCGGCCCCACCAATGCCGTTCAAACGGAACGGCCAGCTCGCAGGGGGGGTAGGGAAAGCGGCAACCTACCACAATGCCTCCCCCCCCGCGATCCGTCCTCGGCCGCAGAGGATAGGGCAAGCGGCGCACCGTAATACCTACTTGTCTCTTCCTCTGCGGCCCCACCTCGGTGCGCATCCGTAGCGGACTCCTCCAGTCCGCTGGGAGCGCCCTCCTCGGGCCAGGCGGCGACACCGGCCGGCCCTGGTTGCCTCTTCGCTTCACCGCGGTTGTCCAAGCCGCGGTTACTAGAGCCCCACCGCCACGACAAGGCGAGCAACCATCGGGGGGGATTGTGGGTACCTAATTTGAACCATTTTAGCCCTTTGCAACCCGAAATATTGCCAGTTATTTAAAACACTATCTAAAAAAATATTTTGTTGTTTATCTAAAAAAATATGTTTCTGAAATCACAATAATTGGGATCAGGTCTATTAAATAAAGCCATAGAATAAATTTGTGTCAGATTCATCCACGATTTTTCGAGATTTTAATCATTTTTATTTTTGAAAGCTCAAAACAATACGAAAAAGATATTTTTAATTAAAGGCGTTTAAGTACATATTCAACATCCTAAAGAAGTAAGAAATATATATTTTCATTTTGAGTCCTTTTCACCAATTGCTTTTTTAAAATTAGAGACAAAAATATGAACAGTATGAAAGAACAGGACGAGTGTGAAACAGATTCTGAGTAAACTCTGTCCATTGTCCTACCGTTTTTAGGGTTCCGTACCCAGAGGGTAAAACGGGACCCATTACTGGGACTTCAATGTCTGTCCGTCTTTAGATAGACATACAGATCCACTATGGATAAACTTCTGATTTTTTAAAATTGTTTATGATTTTGTATGATAAAAAATTGTGTACTTATGATAAAAAATCGCAAAAGCAAAATAAGTAATAATGTTTTTCCGCGCGCTACGCTGACAGTGATACTGATAGTTTTCACCCGCACACTTCACACCCCGGCCTCCGCACTCGCCCAACGCATTCAAAAATGTCAAAATTTTTCAATTTTGTAATAATCTCTCTCTCGTACTCTCGTAATCCTCGTCAGAGTCACAATAGACATAACTACCAGTAGTTCGACTGCAAAGAAACGGACAGGTTTCAATATCTGTCAAATTCGTCGGGTTTCACTAAAATTATGAACGTAATGTACCTCGCGATGGCTGATATAATTTATTTTTAAATATTTAAAATATAGATTTCAAAATTGGATTCTGACAAATTTGATCGCATGTGCCAAAACACAAACAAAAATACGACCAAAGAGGAACACGCCCAGCGAATATGTCCTAGTTTTAAATTCATAGGTAACAAGTTAACAACCCTAGCGACGAAAATCGTTGCTAGCAGAGCTAGGGTTGATCTACGAATTTAAAACTATGACATATTCGCTGGACGTGTTCCGCTTTGGTCGTATTGTTGTTTATGTTTTGGCACATGCGATTAAAATTGTCAGGTGAAACCTGACGAATTTAACAGATATTGAAACCTGTCCGTCTCTTTGCAGTCGAACTACTGGTAGTTATGTCTATTGTGGTCGGTGGTACGAGTTCGAGTATAGAGTTCGTTCCCAGGGTTGTTACCTACAAATTAAATAATATTACCTACTACAAATAATATTATGATATTATTAAGTATGACGGCGCTGCCGAAATAGTTTTACTTTAAATATGATTTTTTGGTAGATTAATATTGTAATTGGTAATTTCCAAACGAAATAGAGTTATCGCTCTGACGTAACGCTAAACACTGAATAGGCGGCCAATTAAAATGATACTGGCCGAATATGGCAAAAGTAAAAACTATGGTTTATTGTCTGTGGATAAAAAGAAGAAGAAGAAATTGGTTCGAACATCATTCTGATGTGGATGGCGCTCGCAATTCAAGTGTTTGGCGGACGCCATAGTTTCAATTGGAAATTATTACGAATAATTGTCGTTGTTTCATAATCTCTATTAGTAGAAACTCAATAAGAATTATAGTGGAGAGATTATAAGGTGGTATCATTTCATACTATTCTCCTCGCCCGTATTCCACGCCTTTGTCTTGAAGCAGCACTTTGCGATGAGGACCTATTCTGATAATAGTCAAGTCCCTTTAGGTATAAGACATAATATTATGTTTTTCACGATTGCATTATTTTAGCATTAAAAATAAAACATTTTAATTTGATATTTTGATATTTTTCATTGACAATACTCATGTGCCCCTAGCAGCGAGTTTAGAATAAGTATCTTGTCTAAAGACTTCTACAGATTGCGCCAACCCGGTCCAGAGTGAGGTTGGTTTTCACAAGTTTGACATATTGTGCCTCGTGTTCAGGTTGTACAAATTTGACATTTTTGATGGTTTTGGATGGAAAATTTTGAAGACCTACCCATAGATGACATACGCATGGGTTAGATAATTTTTTTGTTTTAAGGTACAATTCCGTCCATCGCGACAGTCGTAAGCCGCGCGCTGCCGACGACTGTCGCGATGCACGGAATTGTACCTTAAGACCGGGTTGTCATTTTTTGCTGTGTTTTCTACTAAGTATTACACTCCCGGAAGACGATTGACTCCAATGAAATTGAGATTTATTTAATCATTGTATATTTATCTGATATTTAACTTACGGAAAACACGATTCACTTATTTTGACTCGATAGTTTTATTTTTCGAAATTATGAATGTTTTTGGGCTTTTCAACGAATATCTGTTACACTTATTGAATTACTATCATTAAATAACATGCACTACTACATTCACACACTTTATAAAATAATAGCTAGCGGAAATATTTGTATTGCATTTAGTTTTTAAGTAATCACCAAAAAACAGTTCTGGGACTTACGACCTTTACTTTCGTGGTATAATTCGGGGACCGTTGTTGCGCAATATTGTTCACTATTAGCTGCAGCATAAAGCATATTGCTCGGGAACACGATTCATGGAATCATTGTATCACGATTGGAGGATAGCGGGATGTGTAGGCGGGCTAGCGTTTTAGCAGCAGGCTCTTAAGGTTTACCATTTATGACGTACAAAAAAACTACTTGCTAGATCTCGTTCAAACCAATTTTCGTTGGTAGTTTTTATGAGATGTAGATGTAGAGTAGGTACGTCAAAAAATAAGATATTTTTTGACGAACCTACCAGCTGCCAGCCAGTAGAGTCACCAGACCCATGTCCTCCATAAAGTGTCCATGTGTGAAGTGCCAGGGGTAGTTATTGGGATGAACAAAGCGTGTCAATTGCACCAACGTGTCTGGGTTCCACATTTAAGTAGTTTTACTGTTTTTAATAATTGAAAACAGACTAAACAGGCACTGTGTTTCGCCGAAAGAGTGAGTTTTCCGGAGGCCTAATCCCCTACAACCCTAGAGGGAATAGGGTTATAGGTTAAGGGAGGGACCCCTAACCCTATTCCCTCTTAAAAGCCGGTAACAAACCGGCAGCGCTTCTGATGTTGCGAGTGTCATTAGGCGACGAAAGTTGCTTTTCATCAGATGACCCGTTTGCTCGTTCGCCTCCTTATTTTATAAAAAAAGTCACACGTAGTTGATCTGTCAAAACCATACAATATGTTTAGTTATTATTATTAATAGTATGCATCTACGCGTCACGTTGCGGTCTAATTTAAGCTGCGCGTCCACTGGATCGGAATCGGAGCATACGCAGCGTACGGATTTGTTACTTTGTATTGATTTATATGGTACTGACTACTGCGTCCACTTGATACTGGCCGGTATTTATGACGAAGACGTCTCCCGCAGAGAACGCGTCATTCGGATTCTGAAGATTTCAAATAATATTCTGGCGTGTTAAATACTTATTCACGATGAATGACGATATTTTAATTATTACTTTTGTAGAAAAATATGAAGAACCTTATAATCTAAAACTTCAACATCATCATAACCAACTGAGGACAGACAATATTTGGGATAAAATTGGGAAATAATGAATTTCATTTTCTCTTGTTTCTCTTTTCCTCTTCTGATAAAATACAGCTAGTTACAACAATATCCTCTATAACGCAAATTCACGTTAACAGTCTATGACGGACTAAAAATAACTAATTAATTGCCTATGATGAATCCGAATGCAGTGGAAGCACCCCATTGGCATTTCGTAAGACGAAATGCCTATGCCGCGATGCGTACGCTCCGATCCAGTGGACGCGCAGCTTTAACCGTAAAACTTAAAAGGTAAATTGCGATTTGCGGCTTATTATGCTTTATGACGTATTAAAAAAAACTACTTAGCTTTATCCAAACGCCTGATGGCAACCCTACTTGAAAAGGTACTCAAACCAATTTAAATTGTCAGTTTTATTTTACAAATAGAATAAAATTCAAATCATTGAACAGTGAACACAAGAGAATTTAGTGCGGATGACGTAGTAAGTTGTTTTTCTTCAACAACTTAAAATAATACATAAACTTTTAAAAAACTACTAATAAATCATAATGGTAGATTTTTAAGTAGGTACATTTAGTAGGTAAATATTGACTGAGCTTTAAGTTTCAAAATTAAGTTGAATGTTTGTGAAAATAAGATGCAAATTTTTTATTTCTTTCCCATCGAAAAAATTATAAAATATTATGGTGTTTTCTCTTACACAAGTCCTTCAAAATATGATGTTGTATCTATGTTTAAAAATAAAATGGTTTGTGGCCTATTAACAAGTATAAAAATCAATTTCGCTTTACTCGATCGTCAATTTTTCTTAAAATCGGGGCTGAAAAGGAACCAAATTTTGAAATGTGGTTTGCAATAGACCTTTTAATTGTAAATATGTAAACTCTAAAAACTTTAATTACTTTTTGTAGCTTTTACGGGATGTTGAAAGCAAAAATATAAATTTCTTCAAAACCCGTGGATGAAAATGACACAAAACTGTAACAGTAGCAGTTATCAACAAACTAAACCATATTATACCGGTTTTACAAACTCTAATATTTTTTCGACGCAATTAGGCGACGTTTTTAATATTTTCTAATTACTGGGAAACCCGTGGATAAATCTGACACAAAACGTGTCTGCACATCAGTTACTACCCTAGCAATATCACAAAAGCTAAATTTTAAACTTTAATGTTTTTTTCGGCCTATAGCGACCAAAAATCAAAATCCCGAAATATCTCTGGAAGCTGTCGACCAAAATGACACAAAATCATTTTTTAGGTTTACCTAGTGGCCCCAAAACTATACGCAAAAAATTAGAAACTTTAGAATTTTTGAAACCAAAAAACCTAGTCCTATCGGTCTATTAAGGTGCTGGGCAGTGACGGTGCATAAATTACAGGGCACAACTTTAGACCGAGCAGTTGTAGATTTAAGTAGAAACTTATTTGCAAAAGGTCAAGCTTACGTTGCTTTGAGCAGAGTGAAGACTCTCTCCGGACTTGCAATTAGTTCTCTTGACGCTAACAAATTGCTAAATCAACCACATGACATAAACTCATTTAAAGAATTAATCCGGTTACGTAATCTTTCTTAACTAAAAAGACGTCATAAATAAAGTAAATTAATTAAAAAATCAAAAAACCCGACTGCAAAAAATTTTAACTAAAAAGACCGAAACAAGACCTAATTCTGCCGGAAGCTTCAAGCCATGTTTAAATTGATACGACCATTGCTTACGAGATTCATGTCAAGATGAATAGAAGGCTACATTGAAAGATATAGAAAAAAAATGGACTACAAAATGCAGTCGGAGGCATGTCGCACCAATTTAAACCTTCTAATAAAAATAATTAATAAAATCATAAAATATGCCTCCGACTGCATTTTGTAGTCCATTTTTTTCTATATCTTTCAATGTAGCCTTCTATTCATCTTGACATGAATCTCGTAAGCAATGGTCGTATCAATTTAAACATGGCTTGAAGCTTCCGGCAGAATTAGGTCTTGTTTCGGTCTTTTTAGATAAAATTTTTTGCAGTCGGGTTTTTTGATTTTTTAATTAATTTACTTTTTTGCCTTTATCTCGGTAAATATTGATTTTACAATAAAAATTATAAGAACTTAAAATGTAGAAAATTAAATTTACAACAAATTTAGTTCTTATCATTTTCATAAAAAAATAAAAAATAAAGGAGATATGTCTAAAAACAGATTTGATCTTCAAACCAATATGGCGGCTAACGCACACGTCAGATTTGGTCGAGTTTTTGAATTTAAGCTACTTGTGACATCCTCTAAAGTATTTCTGACTATAATTAATTTCAGATTCCCATACAAAGTGACACAAGGCTGAACTAACCCGACTGGGCTAACAGCGAAAAATGAAAAGGGCGTAGCGACAAAATGGTTTTTATACATTTCATTTAAGCTATGGGCAAATTAAAGTGTATGCTAGAACCAATTTATGTACAAATTTTGGAAGCTTATATCAATAAATAATACAAATACAAATATTTATTGACCAAAAAATTTTAACATAGAATAATGCGATAACAGATCCCCACACTAGGCGATGCCTGTCCTGTGGGGACGAAACAAAGTTACATTAATTAAGTAAGTTTACATAATATTATAATTTTTATTTTCACAAATTATATATAATAATTAAATGAGTGTGTTTGTTAGAGTGTTTGTGTGTGTGTGTGTGTGTTTATGTGCATGACTCTATTCCGTAATTTTGATTATATTTTCGGCTTCCTCGAACGAAATTCCAAGAAGAGTTTCAGAAAGAACAGTCTTAGCTTTCATGAAAGATAACTTATCAATTTTGTATAATATAATGAGGCTATTGTATATGTAAGGCAGGAGAAACAAGCCAAATTTTTGAGCGAACGAAGTTTTGACGGCGACTGCGGGAACTCTAAAGGAGCGTTGTTTTAGTAGTGTAATGTACTCGGAGGAGCTAAGGATATGCTTGTGCATAGCCACTCCTGCTCTTAGTATGTAGAGTTTCCTAACACTTAGTACACGAAATTCTTGGTACAGAGCAGAAGTGGGATATCTTCTCCTCTTGTTCAGAGCAACTTTAAGTAAAGCACGCTGAGCTCTTTCGGCAGCGATAAGGGTGGTAGACGCTGCACCTCCCCATACAGGTATGCAGTAGTTTATGATAGACTGACAGAGTGCTAGGTATATGGTTCTTAGTAAGTGAAGGTCCGCTGCGTTGCGTAGATTTTTCAGAACTGGTATTATTTTTCGAATACGGGAGGTCAGTAGGCAGATATGTTCCCTAAAGGACAGCTTCTCATCTAAAATTATGCCAAGATATTTCAAGTTTGGTACTCTTTGAATTTGGGGACAATTACAGGACTCTTGCTCATTGGCAAAACAGCTATGTATACTCAAATAAACTATAGGTTTGCAGTTTGATGCAGCTTTTTTATGAAAATACAAAAATTTTGTTTTCGAGGTATTTATTGTTAGCAAATTTGTTATAAGCCAATCTGAGACAAGCGCTAATCCTTCTTCAGCAATTCGATGGACATCACTTACAGTTTTAGCGTGGAAGATGAGTGCAGTGTCATCCGCGTAGCAGTAGATGTCTGCAGAGGCTAAGGGCAAGGAGGCAATCTCATTGATGTAGAGCAAGAAAAGAGTTGGGCCTAATATGCTGCCCTGAGGGACACCGTAAGTAATTGGTTTAGCACAGAGGTTCCCAAACTTATATGTATCACGCCTCCCTAATGAACATGCTTAGTGCTTACGCCTTCCTTCGGCCCAGGGCACAGAATATATAATAGTACCCCAGGGCCCAGCAAGTAGTAGCAAGTGGGCTCGCCAAGCTATTGTAAAATAAAATAATAAAGACCAAAAATACATTTTCAGATGTTTCATTATAAAAATATGTTTTTACATACTTACTTCTAACCCAAAATTGACGATTTTATAATTCTTTGTTATACTTGAAATCAAGCTCCGAATTGTTTCATTTTCTAAAACTAAATACTACATTATATTTCCAAGAATCCAATCGGAGCAAAAAAACGATATCATCTATACATATAATAAAATCGTAGGAAAGTCAATTCTGTACATTGAATATTTTTGAAAAATAATACTTGGGACGTGATCTACAATCGATATGTAAGCCAAAAATATAGTTTTTAGAATTTTTGTCTGTTTGTCTGTTTGTCTGTTTGTCTGTTTGTCTGTATGTATGTCCGGGATAAACTCAGAAAGTACTGAATGGATTTACTTCAAATTTTGCACGAATATTATATAGAGGTCGCGTCAACACATAGGCTATATATTATGACGATATCACCTAGGGCGGGGGGAGGGGCTCAAGTTTCAATATTTTTAGTTTTTTGCTCATATCGCTAAAACGGTGCGTTGTAGAGAGAAAATTTCCTGTACGTAATGAAAGCCCATAAAATTTCCTACAAATTTCTCCTTCACACTTTGTATCTATCTTCACTCCTTGCCATGCTATGAGCTTTTGTCTATCTTTTCTATACAAATTTCGAGTGTCGTTTGATTAACATGCTGGGAGCTTTGGCATCGGTCTTTTCTTGGGGGGGGGGCTTCGCCCCCCCACCAATCCCCCCCCCCCACCTCCCCAAATTTTGCTTCAAACCAAGCGGTGTTGCGGCGTTATACATCTTTTTTAAGAACAAAGTTAAAAACTAAACTACACATACGTTTTTCCAGTGTCGTTTGTTTTGGGGGGGCTGCGCCCCCCCAATACCCCCCCCCCCCCCCTTATTCCTCATGAAACTTTTGTTCATAATTAAAAGGTATCGTTGAGTTTGTATTGCGTCTTAATTATCCTTTGTAGGAACAAACTAAGTCATCTATACATATAATAAAATCGTAGGAAAGTCAATTCTGTACATTGAATATTTTTGAAAAATAATACTTGGGACGTGATCTACTATACTAACGCGGACGAAGTCGCGGGCAACAGCTAGTAAAAAAATAAAAAAAAAGATGCATCTAATTTTCACGCATTTTTCATACATTGCCGTAACCGTGCATTAAACTCAGTTAATATTTTAACACATTGTAAAAATTCTATCATTGAGAAACCGACCTAGCGGATTTTTAAAATGTTGTATATTTATTGAGTTATTGAGAAGGACAATGTTTGATTTTTTGGGTTAGTCGCACTCTTCAGGAAGAATCAATGTGACGGATGAGCTTGCATGTTTTTGACAAGATTTCCAATTCGCGTACGTCGCGGGAATGCGCTGGCATCTGGACTCTGGAGTAAAACCGCCACCGGCGCCCGCGCCCCCCTCATCATGTCTTCGCGCCTCCCTAGTGGGGCGCGCCCCCTAGTTTGAAAATCAATGGTTTAGCATCACTTAAGTCATTTCCTAGTTTAACTCGTTGAAGTCTGTCTGATAAATAGCTGGTAAACCATTTTAAGGCAATACTCCTAACGCCACAAGATTCTAGTTTTCCTAAGAGTATGGGTATTGAGACTGTGTCGAAAGCTTTGGCCAGGTCAAGAAATACACCAACACAGCACCGACCCTCGTCGAGGTGGGAAACTACTTTATTTACGAGAGAAGAAACAGCGTCCTCCGTAGATTTTTTCCTTTGAAATCCAAACTGTTGGCTGTTAATTATCTGATTTTAGTCTAGAAATGAAATTAATCTCTGGTGTATGATACGTTCAAGAAGTTTGGACAGAGTACTTAAAAGAGAAATTGGTCGGTAGTTACTGGGGTCATTCCTAGGTCCGCCTTTGTGGATAGGAGTGACAACGGCGGTTTTCCAAGATTTCGGAAAAACTCCAGTTTCTATGCTCTTATTAATAATTAATGTGATTGGAGGAGCTATGATATCTACTAAACTTTTTAATACTCTGTTATTAATGCCGTCAAGTCCATGGGAGTTCGAATTATTTAAATTTCGGATTAAACTCTTAACCTCGATTTGGTCTGTCGGTGAAATCAAATCAAATCAAATCAAATCAAATCAAATCAAATCAAATCATTTATTTTGCTTATGTGTGTAGATATAGGTGTTGTTACATTTAGTTTAGTTGCAGCACATAGGCCACTTGGGGCATGCAAAAGCTATTTTACTTAGTTACTATATTTTACAATTGATTGTTGATAAAGCTGAATGATTACATTAAAATTTTCCATTATAATATTAATCTATTAAACTACATTTTATAAATATATATTTTTTAAAGTCTATATTATATGTATGCATTAGAATAATAATCTAGAGCAATTTCGTATCTAGAATTTACTTAACAGCAGTCAATAGAATAGTACAAAATATTATGTTACTAATTGTCCAGCAAATTAAATATTATGTTACTAATTGTCCAGCAAAATAAAGAGCGAGTTAGTGGTTGCAGATATTCTGTTTCGTGGTATAGCTGATGTTCTGTTTGTTTTTGTAGTTATAGAGTATGCAAGTGTCTGACCTATTGAAGCAAAATAAGCATTGCATTCATTAAAGGATTCTGCTACAGAATTTTTAATTTTAGTTAATTCAGGTTGAGACCGGGAGAAGTCGTTTGAGCAGCGGTGAGAAATTTTGTTGATGGAATTCCAAAGTTTTCTAGTGCAGTCTTTATTTTTATATAGCTCTGTTTTTTCATAATCGGTTTTAAGTTTTCGGATCAATGAGTTGTAAAAATTACGGTACCGAGTAAAGATAAGTCTTTTTATATCGTCCAGAGGAAATTTTTTTGAGTCGGCGTGAAGTTTATCTTTTTGTTTGGAGCATCGAATCAAACCAGGTGTCATCCAGGGCTGAATTATAAATTTTGAGTGACTAAGCGTAACCTTACGTGAGTTTTTTGAAACTAGTTCCGAAAGAGTAGAGGTAAACTTATCAGCAATGCCGTCTACAGATCCTTCACTGGTTATAGTATCCCAATTTATTTGTGCCGCTTCCAATTTTAAATTTATATAATCGATTTTAGTTACCGTTCTGTTGATTTTAGTACTTCTAGTTAGCTTGGCGTTTGTACCAAGCATAATAAAGTCGTGATCAGTTAATCACTCTCCTCTGTTGGCAAAATAGGAATCCCTTTTTTACAGAGGTCTTTTTGATTGATTATTCTGTGTTATAAAAGTTGACCAATCGTGTTATGCTATCGGTAATTATTCAAAGACAAAGACATGATGAATACTGACAGTGAACTTTAATTTGTTAGCTTCAGTCATTGCTGAGAAAAATGGACATCGCTACAGCTAAATTATCAAGGCGTCACCTTAAGTGTGGAACGCAGCGTTCCGATTTGATCGAGTCTCAAAACAGCTGTTACCCCTCGTAAATCGAAATCGTATCTTCGGGACTCGGGAGTGAGGCTCCTGGCCCTTTAGCATTTATACCTTTGCTTTATCGCATCTTTATAGAATCGCTAATCAAAATGTATGGAACTGACATAAGCGTTCGTTAGTGCGACGTCGACGTCTCGGCCAGGTCTAGGTCTAGGCGGGCGGGGCGGAGCGCTCGATGAAGACGAGCGGGACGCCGCCCTTGACGCTCTGCACGATGCCGGAGGTGGGGTCGACGGCGGGGCGGCGGGGGGCGCCGGGGGCGGGGCGCACCGTGAACCGCGCCAGCACCGCCGCAAGACCAGCTAGAGACTGCATCAGCCCCAGCCGCTCACCTGCAAAACCAACACATTTAAAGCGACATTTAGTTCCAACTTCCGTCAATAGATTTCGCTGTGCTTTCTTTAGATCGCGCTATCGCTTGTCTATACACGTTTGTATATAGTCTTTACGTTTTTTGATGTAACACCTGAGTAATTGTCCGTGCCAAATTACTGTTAATGAAAAATGTACAATTGAAATATAATAGTGTTTAAAAATAAAATATATTATAAATTATTATAAATTATAAATAAATAAATAAATAAATAATTAGAGATTAAAGAAGAAATATATAAATTTACCATTTCGTTCGAAACATTAGTTGTAAGTTGAAACTTGAAACTTTAATTCGTAACTCGTAAAAATGCTTCTCTATTATCATTTATCTTTATCTTTATCTTTATAGACCTGCGGGACTAGCTAGCTTGTTTTGAGGTGTTAAGTTTCAAAAATTCTAAAGTTTCTGAATTTTTGTACATGGATGGAGTCATGTCTTATTAGGTTATTTTTAAATTTTGTGTCATTTCTGTTAATAGGTTTTTGAGAAAATCAAAATTTTGTAGTCGATTTTTTAAATTTTGTATGAAACTAGCTAGCAAAAACTTAACTTAAATATAACAATAGCATCATATCTAGATTAGTCTTCGTATTGTGGGTACCTTTTTTTTTTTTTTTTTTTTCTTGGAGGGGAAATGCATTACGCATACCACCCAGGCGCAGGGGGCGACCCGAGCGGTGATGTGGGACTCCCGTAGCTAATGAGACCGCGGTATACCCACTAAAACCCCCCCCATCTTCCGCCACACCGCCTTTTGACGGGGCCACGGGAACGATACACACATCCGTGACCCCGCCAGCGGTCCGAAGACTCCACGATGGGCGCACAACACGTGCGCCCTCCTCCTCGGCCTCCACCAGGGCTGTAGCAGACGCCCCCCGAGTCTGCTACTTGGAGGCCATGTGGCAGATCAGGTCTGTGGCTCTGCCACCGACCACACCTCGGCCGCAGAGGATAGGGCAAGCGGCGCACCGCAATACCTACTTGCCTCTTCGTCTGCGGCCCCACCAATGCCGTTCAAACGGAACGGCCAGCCCAAAATTTTTTGCAGTCGGGTTTTTTGATTTTTTAATTAATTTACTTTATTCAAAATTATGTTTATAAGATACCTAAAAAATAGATTTTAATCCTTCGTATTCTAAAGAGACGTAAGCGCCAAGTGACGTCATACTTACGCCTGAACGGTTAATTCCATTACAGTTTACAAAAGAAAAAATATGTCAGTGTAAGTTTGTTACGTTTAATTAATAGGACGTCTGTCAATGTCATCGTGGTACTTTCGTATGTAGAAATGTCATTGTTGACAGTGACTGTTTTTTTTATGCTTCATGATGTTTTTTTAAAACGCTTTTACACCAGGCAAAGAAAAAATGTCTGATATGCCGTAAGTATGACGTCACAGCGTATTTTTCAGTTTTTCTTTATTTTCTCAGTAAATAAGCAATATAAAAATTTTTTGAATATTTTTTTGATATCAGGAAAAGAAACTAAAGAAACGGTATTTTTTTATTTTAAGGCTTAAAATTTTTGAAATGTTGTAAATTAATATGCCCAGCACAAAAAACGCTTTTGCCCAAAAATGGACTTAGCAGGTTAACGACTTAGGCCGACGATATTGCGCGTGGCCCGATACGCACTTGGCCGGTTTTTATATAATATATATAGATAGATTATTATGTTGCAACTTGCAACGCTCCATATCGTTTCTGTCTACATATTATACTGTATAGTCACCTATTGTAATGTGTACTCAGCACTCGTAGTCAACAAAAATAACATTACCGCGTTGTTTATATTGACTAGATTAGGGAAACATAAAATATTATTTTATCATGCCTTATCAAAATTGTATTTAGAACTAGGATAGGAAGGGGCTTACCTAGTTTATTTTATTATTATTTATTATGCTGTTTTTTTTTAATACTTACGTTAGACTTTCTACCCAAAAATTTTGTTCACATTTTTAGGGTTCCGTAGCCAAAATGGCAAAAAGGAACCCTTATTTTATTTAAATTAGTATGAAACGCATATTATATAACTTACCGATGCAGGCCCGGGGGCCGACGCCGAAGGGCATGTAGACGTACTTGTTGGCGGGGTCGAACTGCTGCGGGTCGTGGCGCTCCGGCCGGAACTGGTCGGGCTCGGCGAAGAAGCGCGGGTCTTTGTGCATCGCCTGCAGCGGAACGAACACCTTCACCCCCTTATCGATCGCCACGCCGTCGATGACGTACGGCCGCGCGCTCTCCCGCACCAGGAACCCCGGCGACGGGAACACGCGCATGCCCTCCCGGAACGTCCACTCGAGGTAGGTCATCTCCTTGACGGCGTCGTAGCTGAGCTTCCCAGCGTGTCGGGCGAGCACGCGGTCGATCTCCTCCTGCGCCCGCGCCTGCACGGCGGGGTTGTGCGCCAGCTCGTTGAGCGTGGTGCTGATCGCCGACGACGACGTCTCGAAGCCGGCCGCGAAGAACACGAACACCTGCGCCGCTATCAGCTCGTCGTCCATCTCCAGCGTCGCCACCTCCGGCTTACCGTCCGGCGTCACCCGCTCGATGGATTCGCCGACTATCTTTCCCTTCTCCTTGCACTCGAGCAGGAGGTCTATGAAGTCGTTCCGGCCGGAGGGCTTGTAGTTCCTCTGCCGCTGCACCTCAGCCACTATCTGCATGATGTCCCCCTCCACCCTCGCGAGGCTCTTGAAGTGCCGGAAGGTCCAGGGGAACAGGGCCTTGAGGACGTTGATCGTGAAGTCCTTGGGATTAACTTTAAAAATTTTCGCGCCGATTTTCCTGAAGACGGAGTTCTCGTCCTGTAGCGAGTCCGCGTCGAGGCCGAACCCGCAGGCGCCGATGAAGTCGGTGGTGTACCGCGCCAAGAGCTCGCGGGCGTCGAGCACCTTGTCGGTGGCGCTGAGCTGCAGCGCGCGGGCCTGCAGGCGCTCCGCCCGCTCCACGATCAACGGGAACATTGCCTTGAGCTTGCCGCTCGTGAAGGCCGGCGTCATCCGCTGCCGGAGCAGCCGCCAAAGGTCCCCGTCCGCGAAGAACAGGTTTCGCAGCATCGGCTCGATGATCGGCTGACGGCTGGTCAGGCCCCGAGGGTAGAAGGACGAGAAGTCGGTGGTCAGAATCTGCTTGGCGATGTCGGGGTCGCGGATTATTAGCTCGGGGTCCGGACCCCGGAAGAATCCCACGATCTTTTCGTCGGGATACTTCCAGTACATCTCCTCTATGGCCTGGGACATGCTGCTCCTCATGAAGAAGTTTTGCGCGTTATTACCCACGACGGGGAGGGGCTTGTCGTGTTTGACGCCCCTCTTCCTCCAGTAGTCGTGAGATTTCGTGTTGTAAAAGTAGAGCGCGACTACCAGCGCCGCCACGAGTATTAAAACTATCATTTTGTGCTTGCGTTGTACTCTATTTTATTAGAAACGTCCCTCCGCCCTCGTATCTCATCAACGTTAAAAACTCTCTATGAATGTCAAAGTACGGTCTATTCACATGAACTTGTCACAAAACCGGTATCGAGATCGCGCTCGTATGCTGCGGAGCTCGTCCGTTAGCGAACTGCCGACTGCGGGCGCGTGGGACGTGCCGCGGTCTTCTGCTGAGTGCTGACTGCTCGATTGGAGGTCGCGGTTGGAACTGCGTATCGGAGTGTCGGTTTCCTATACATATTATACCTATATAATATTACCGGTTATTGTCACACTACAAACAGTTTCCATTTTTTGAGTTTTTAAGTCGTCAGTTTTTAAGTTACGCCGAAGATAGCGCGAGATTGTTATCAGTCAATTCACAGCCCAAAGGTCGTGACCATAAAGTTAATAGGTATTTAACCACTATTTAACTTTATGGTCGTGATTTGTTTTAATGTACGAGCTGTCAGCTGTGGTATTAGTATGCTGTATGACCGACTTTAATCGACACGACATAATATTATAGTACAATAAACTAATAATAATAAGTACTTACATCTTTACATAGTCCGTACGATGAATATAATTACTAAATTATACTTACTTAATTAATATAGAGTGTAACAAAACAAATTCAAAATTTTGCTCAAAAAATTAGTTTTACACATATAGATTATTTAATCGAAATCTGGGGATCGTCTGCTAAAACCAACCTTAAGGGCAGGTAACAGTGAAATAGCGCGTGGACAAGTTTTTTGATCCTGTTTCATTCCTTACATTATCATCTAAAAATTTTGAAAAAATTACTACCTTTACTTGAGGATATAACGTATTCGGCTTCGCATTACTTGACACAAACAGAAGAATTTCACTCGATAGAAAACAAAGCCAAAGTTACCTCTTTTTAAAATCTTTTTTCAATGCTGTGCTAAGAATACTGAACCAAGCGACCTATTTTTTATAGCTTTAATTAGATAAAATGATTATCTATCCGTATTCGCAAAAATGGAAATTGTAGCATTTATTTACTGATGCCAGTGACAAGATATCTAAAGAATTCGCGTGTTTTTGTATGGGCCACCGCGCGACAGTCGCGCGGTGGCCCATACAAAAACATTTTGAGTGATACATGCCCTTAAACCCCTTCAAATAGCCCAAAATAGATTACATAAAACATTATTTCACTATGATTACCTGACACCTACATCAAAAATTTACAAAGACACGAAGATTCTGAATATTGAACAAACTTACAAATATTACTCTTGCATTCTCGTCCGTAAAATTTATACACACTAATATTACATTTACAAAAAAGAAAGATATACAAACAAAAGTGTTAAGAAGTGCTAATAACTTAATTTTGCCGATACCAAGAACAAACTATGGGAAGAGAAATGTCACGTACGAGAGTGCACAGCTATACAATAACTTACCAACATCGATTAAGGAAACCAAAAGTATAATCACGTTTAAAAAATTATTAAAACGTCACCTACAAGAACAAAAAACACAATATTATAATATTTAAAAAACTGAACAAACATCGTATTTTCCTACCTCCCTACAACACTAACACAATAATATACGAAAATCATCGCCAATTTTAACAATCACAAATACATAATATATGTATACACAAATACGAGTTAAATTGATAACCTCATTTTTTGAAGTCGGTAAATAATTAAAACAAGTGACCTCCTAAATTACATGCATTACACATCAAACCTACAAACTTAAGTGTCATATCTAGTCGGAGAAACTTTATATCATTGTACACGATGTATTGTTCAACTTGTTTTTGCAAGCCACAGTATTACACAGTATGTTGACTCGACTCATCCATACATTCTAATTAAAACGTAACTTAATTCTACATTAAAATTAACCGTAATGAAAAGGCGATTTTGCATGCTTGTGATACTGTGTTGCCTTAAAATTTGTTAGATTAAATTGTCTGCTAAATTTGAGCTACCGGAATTCATTATAATGTGCACGAATTTCGGAATCGGAACGGTCTAGTATGAGGATAGTCTACTGCAACCACACATACTGTGACATCGATTATAAAAGTACCCTCAATTGTATTGATATATTTTTTCTTTGTTTACATTTGTGAATTGCTAATTTTATAATTATTTTACTTAAAAGCTCGCTCGATGTAATTTTGTAATGTTTACTAAGTACATATCTTGTTTGTATCTCTTTACTTTATTGTCTTTCTCATGTAAGTGAATTGTTGTAATTCTTATGAGAATAAATGTCTTAAAACCTTATAGCGCGAGATTGTTATCAGTCAATTCACAGCCCATAGGTCGTGACCATAAAGTTAATAGGTCGCCGCCCCCACCGAATAGTATCGTAATCGACTATTACTATACAAGTGCTTTTATAACGGATTATTGCTTTTGAAGGCCAATTCCACCTCGTGAATTTTTTTCATAGCGGTCGGACTGATAGTTTTTGAGATATATATTTTGTAATAAACATAATTGTATTATTCGCCTACGCATAAGCAACAAACTTTACGACGAACATTATAACAATAAAATATTACTGATTTCTGAATGACCAAACTAATATGGCAAATTGATATTGCGATCTTATTCCGGTACCAAAAAACAAAAGGCGGCTAAAAACAGATGTCAGTCAGGACATTACCATATTATTCGGGTAAAAAGTAAATTTCATATTTTTAGTAATTATATATTGCGATTTTATGTTCTTAAAGTAATAATGGTTTAAATATAGAATACTGTCTAAAGCGGGCCTACATAAATGTAGTAATACATCTCACGATAGTACTATGCGTACATTGCGACAAGTGTTTTATACAGGTTGCGACAATTTGCTAATGCTTACATTAAAAAGTACTATACATTGCTCTCGCTTTGTCGGTATATAAAAGAAAGTGATAGCCTTTAACCATAAAGTTAAATACCTGGTATTTAACTTTATGGTCGTGATTTGTTTTAATGTACGAGCTGTCAGCTGTGGTATGAGTATGCTGTATGACCGACTTTAATCGACACGACATAATATTATAGTACAATAAACTAATAATACTAAGTACTTACATCTTTACATAGTCCGTACGATGAATATAATTACTAAATTATACTTACTTAATTAATATAGAGTGTAACAAAACAAATTCAAAATTTTGCTCAAAAAATTAGTTCCCTATTTTTAAGTAAAAAACGTAACGTATGTCTATACGTCTAGCTATTTTACCATAATCTTTATTCATGTAGCGCCCTCAGCGCAGGTTTTTTTTTGATCAGGCTTTCTATACTAATATTATAATTCTGAAGAGTTTGTTTGTTTGTTTCATTTTTTTTTATTAAATAAGAGGACAAACGAGCAAACGGGTCACCTGATGGTAAGCAACTACCGTCGCCCATGGACACTCGCAACATCAGAAGAGCTGCAGGTGCGTTGCCGGCCTTTTAAAAGGGAATACGCTCTTTTCTTGAAGGTTTGCAGGTCGTATAGGTCCGGAAATACTGCTGGTGACAGTTCGTTCCAGAGTTTTACAGTGCGCGGCAGAAAGTTACGCGAAAAACGCACTGTGGAAGACTGCCACTCATCAAGGTGATGAGGATGGACCATATACGCTAGTGCTTGAATCAAATTTATCGATATACTTATCAGTATTTAACATTAACATAAAACCAATCTAAAAATGTAATAGGTGTGTAAGAGTATTATGATATGTATTTAATTTAAGAATAAATAAAATACTAAGTGTGTTGTTTACTTTCAACATTATATTTGCGTTTCTAATAATGTGAGGGCTGATTTTTCAGATAGCTTTTACCTGAGTAATAAATAAGTAACTTTATAATGTGTATATTATTTACCCTTATAAGAACCTCATGTCATAACATATCCGACGATTGAAAAATCACCCCAAACGACAATGTGTGTCTTAGATACTTTTCAATCGTCACCTTTTTTTCTGCCAAATAAAATATATGGTACCTAATTTGAAATAGAAAATCTGCCAAAGTTGTATATTATTTATTTCTCATAGAAACTCAGGTAAACTAACTCGAACGCACAGTGTATTTTTTGTCCAAAAAATTGGCCATGCCATTTTTATTACTTAATTTTATAGGATTTGTGATTATAAATGCAGGACGAGAGTACCTGACTGCCCAATTCCTATAGAAAAATGCAAATTAGTACTTGAAAAAAAATTCTATGATTTCCAGAAAAAAACATAGAAACAGTTGGGCCATTCCGCTACAGACGGCCCTTAACGAAAATTTTTAAAATGAGACATTCATTACATTTCTCAATTGGAATATACGTAAGAAGATGTGTATTTACTAAAAAACAACTTTTATCGGTTAAAGATGAAATTCGAATAATTTAGAGCGTTTTTAAGCAATATCATCTAAGGGGCGCGATGTTTTTTCCCATAGCATATATTTCAAATTAATGTTTAGTTGTAGTATAGTTATACAGCAATATATCGAAATCTTTTGTATAAATTACACTATTCAATCGTTTTTAGTGATTAGACGATTAATTTTGTCAGGCCAATAAACAACTGAAAATAAAAAAAAACTACAATTTGGTGCAGTTTTATTACAAACTTATTAGTATAATTATATATTCCATATCGAAAATTTTAAAATTTGTTAGACAATTACGATTTAATTCACCTTTAAGAGATTTGAGAATTTTGATGTTGCGCCCGCGATCGTAAAATGGTTAGTAATTTCTAGTACTTATTATTATAATTACTTTTATCTAGTTACATAGTTTCTTTTTTTTATGCTATTTTGAAATATAGGCAAGTTATTTTGTAAAAGTTTCGGAATAACCAGTATTCACATATGAACTCATCACAGTTCTTAATGTTGGGTCAAATTGGTTGCACCGGCGATGGCACTTCAGACATGTTTGTGGCCTTCCAAACATTGGATGAAGGTTTTCATTTATAAATCATTGTTAAACTAGTTAAAATGTATCCCTTCAAGGGATATTTTATTAATAAATATGCTTCATTTTGCCTGTAGGAAGCTTTAAGTGTGTCAAACTGTTGCACCCGCGATAATGGAATCGCCCAGTTATAGCTCAAAAGTTTGATATTCTTTTAAGAATTTATTAATTGGTCTAAATAGTGTCTTAAAAGCCCTACGATAGCGAAAAACATCCAGGCTTTATTTGTTCAACATAACGTATTTATGACTGACTTTATAAATTTATGTTTTAATTTTTTTAACGTCATGTCTTTTCATATTTGGATTTGAAACTAAGACTGAAATATTCTTTTTATTGATACTTATAACCCAAAAAAAATGGGATTCAAATGAGGCGGGGCATCGGAGTTATTCAATTTTATATAATTTTGGATAGGGTTGTCACCGCATAGTTCACATAGTTTAATAATATTTGAAGTAGGTTTTTATATGCTCAAAAAAAAACAAAGTTCAAATGAGCAAAAAATTTTGGTACAGAAATATTGACAACCCTAAAACCATAGTTACCAAGAAAACTTTAGAAGCCTTTAACTTCGGTGCCCTTTATTATTTGGATCTAAATTTTTTTACACGAATTCTTGTACATTTAAGTAGCAATTCTGTAAAATCCAAATAATTAGAAATACATTCGAATAATAAATTAAAGAAAAAAAAAACATAAATCGTAAGTAAATCTTTAAACACTTATTTAAGAAATATGTAAATCAGGTTAAATTGTGTGTTTTTTTTTTATTATTGTCGATCAGAATAATCAAGAAGACAATTAAGTAAATATTTAAAAAGTTATGGCAGTTTTTAATTTTATTGAAAAAAATTTATAATAAATTACTTACTGTATAACATTTCTGTTCAAGATTTCCAAAAAAAAAAAGGCTTGGCCAATTTTTTGGACAAAAAATACACTGTGGAACGGACTATACTATCGATAGTAAAAGATACATCACTAGCACACGCACACATTGACAGATCGAAAATCGTCACGCATTTTCGGGTTGTCAGGTGGTCTATACGACAGTGTTTCGTATTGAAACTGGATTTAGCTTGATTTGATCCTATTTTGAGGATACTTAATAAAAATGCAATTTAGCTGAAATTTTGTATTACAGTTTGGATGCGATCAACGTTACAATGCAAAAAAGAGAATGGACAAAACAAGATGTCGGCTACCGCCGCGCGCCGACCAATAGTTAGCAAAAATTAAAATTATTAAAACGCCTGTAAAAGTTAAATAGCAAATATGATTTTAAGAACCAAACAAAAACTAAATTAACATTAAAATATTTAGGCGCTGCAACATCCTGGCCCCCGTTGAAAGCTCCTTCTTTCAACTGTTGGTGTCTTCATGTCGCTCTTTCCTTCAACCGTTGGTGTCTTCATCTTGCAATGGACAAAGGCGAACTAGAGGCCTTCTTACAGTACCCCGTGTGGTGGCGATATCTGCAACTTGTGATATTCCGTCGACACCCAGGAACAGCCGAGTGACTCTGCCAAGCCTCCAACTTAGGGGAGGCACGAAGTCTTCATGTATCAATACAAGATCACCAACCTTCAAGTTTGCATGATTTTCCTTCCATTTTCTGCGCTGCTGCATTTCGGATATATACTCCTTTTGCCATCTTATCCAAAAGTGTTGGCGAAGTTTTTCTACTCTAGCATATCGCTGAAGATGATTTTCATTGCAGTCAATCAGATTTGGTGTTGGCATGGACGTCAGCTGTCTTCCAATCAAGAAGTGCCCTGGGGAAAGGAAAAGAAGGTCATTGGGTGAGGAGGACAAGGGACATAGCGGGCGACTATTTAGAATCGCTTCCACTTGCACAAACAAAGTATACAATTCTTCAAAAGTTAAATGACTATTTCTTAATATTCTAACTATATGATGCTTGGCAGATTTAACGCCAGCTTCCCATATTCCACCAAAATGAGGAGCATAGCATGGTGAGAAAATGAATTTAATACCATCCTGAGATGCAGAATCAGAAATAGAGTCGGAATTTTTCCTAAACCGCCTTTCGAGATTAAAAAATCTATTTCGAGCTAAATTGTACGAATCTCCCAAACAGTCCGGTGAATCTTTTAGAGGCAATTCAACACAGAATCTACCTGATTCTAGCCGAGACGTGTGAGATGCAAAATGTTGTTCACAGAATTGATCATTTTGATTTAGAAATCTCTTTTGTGGTACATCTTCACGAGACCAAAATTTAGTTAGCATTTCATCAATACTATTATAAGAATCTTTAGATATAGTAGCGTGATTGCAGTGAACTATTTTATTTTTAGTTTTATCTTTTATATTTAGTATAGGACCAGCAATTAGCCAGCCAAATTTTGATAATCTGAGCTTTGGCTTGTTGAGACCCAACGAGCGTTGATCACACTCCAAAACATCCCAGAAAATATCGGCGCCTAACAAAATATCAATAGGCCCAGGTTGACCAAATTTTGGATCAGCAAGCCGTACCGTCTGCGGTATTTGTAACTCGCGTATGTCTATAGGAGATTTTGGCAATTCTCCAGTTAACTCGTCAAGAACGAAACACGACAACGTAACACTATACGAAGTGTGAATGGACCTTAACTGAGCGACACAGTTTTCCATTACTTTATTTATCAAATTATTACCTATGCCTATAACATTAATAGATTCAATAGGATTAGAATTTAGACCCAGCCTCGTCTGCAATGATTTAGTGATGAACGACGACTGGCTACCACAGTCTAGAAGAGCACGAACCGTCTCAGATTCATTTGTATACGGATTTTTAACCTCAATTAGCGCAGTTGATAACACAACCTGACTAACGCCTTGTTTAGAAAAATTTGTGACGGTTTGTGGCTCCTCCGTTTTATGCAACAGTGAGTTATGCCTCTGTTTACATTCCCTGCAAGGGCCCATTCGGCATTCACTTGCAGGGTGCCCCTGCCTGAGGCAATTCAAACATAATTTGTATTTAGTTACATAAGCCATTCGCTCTTTTACATTTTTTGATTTAAATATTGGGCAATCATATATTTTATGATTGGAGTCACAAATTATACAAAGATACGTATTTGAACTATGATTACTAGTACATGTTTGTGATAGTTTCGCCTTTGGAGTAGACACCGCAAAAGATTTTGTATGGTAATTACTACGATGTTGTAAGTTGCTGGGTGAAGACGTCGTCGAGTTATATTTGTTTGATTTATTTTGAAATGCATTATCATGCTGTTTACTATTTCGGTTCAATGACTCGAGGACATCTGCCCGTGCAATTAAGAATTTATTAAAAATATTTAATGTAGGTACGTCATCTAGACTATTTCTTAGCTCTTCCCACTTCATAAGAGTTTGAGTATCCAATTTCGAAGATAACATGAAAATTATAATAATATCCCAATGATTCGTGGGCTGTCCTAAACTCGATAATGCCCGTAAATTTTTGTCACATGATCGACTAAAAAACGTAAAGATTTCTCTGTCTCGCGGGCAATAGGCTGAATATTAAATAACGCATTTAAGTGGTGATTAATTAGCAATCTTTTGTTATCGTAACGCTCACATAATAAGCCCCACGCAGTAACGTAATTAGCAGATGATACCTCCAAATTAGAAATTATCCTAGCTGCCTCGCCCTCCAGGTAAGATATTAAATAATGATATTTTTGAATTGCAGAGATACGCTCATTATTGTGAACTAATGATATAAAAGAATCACGAAAATCCAACCACCGAAAGTAGGCTCCATCAAACCTGGCGATCTGTATCTGGGGCAACTTCACTCCGAGCTCCTGTTCATGAACACCCGGTGCTACAGATTCTCTCCGGCTAATTTCCAGTCTCTGATTGTGCTTATCTAATAAATCACGAGAAAGTGCAACTAGACTAATTATATCTGACTCAACATTATCCCTTTCATCTATTTCGTCATCTAAATTTTGAGAATTTAAGACTTCTATTTCCGTTTGCACTTCCTCAAATCTAGAAGATAGTCTACACAGGACTATATTATAAGTCTATGGTTCAAACCAATTTTCGTTGGTAGTTTTTATAGTAACCTACTACATCATATTTTTTTTTAGAATTATCATGCCCCTACTTAACTACTTTAGAAATTAAAGGGGGGGGGGGACACACATTTTACCATTTTGGAAGAGTCTCTCTCGCAAACTATTCAGGTTAGAAAAATATGATATAAGAAACCTCAATATGATTTTTGGAGACTTATCCATAGATACCCCACACGCATAGGTTAGATGAAAAAAATTTTTTTTTCTTTCATTTGTACCTATGGGGACCCCTAAAATTTTTAATAGTTTTTCTATTTTTGCATCAAAATCTTAATGCGGTTCACAGACTACATCTACTTACCAAGTTTCAATAGTATAGCTCTAATAGTTTCGGAGAAAAGTGGCTGTGACATACGGACGGACGGACAGACAGACAGACAGACAGACATGACGAATCTATAAGGGTTCCTTTTTTGCCATTTTGGCTACGGAACCCTAAAAAGTAATAGTTTCTGGAAACAAAAATATATTTTTATTATGTACCTACATAATTATCTAATAAAATAATTTTATCTTATTAGACCGTATGTACAGTTACACACAGTAACAAACTTTTAAAATTAACAAAAAATGGACTTTTAACTAAATTTTTCAGAACTTATTACAAAATATTAATATTATGTAAGTATTATAAAGAAGTTTATTCATTAGGCAGATTGCAGACCTACCCTTTTTTGCGCCGAGAAATTAATGCTTTTAAGCATCTTGCGGGGGACGGGGGTCCTATCCCCAAGTGTGTGGGTCTTTGCTGCGTCCGGAAGATGGGCGGACGCAGCTCCTACCCACTAAAAACTCGGCGGTACTCCACTATGCGTCTTGCGCGGGCCGCGGGATCGCGTGAGCCTACACCACGAGTCACTACTCCGCCGCGCGGGCGAGCACCTGCTGCGCAGGCTCTTCTCTGTGGGGGCTTTTTGTCGCCGAGGCCAAGTAGAGCCACTTACTTACGTTGCGATGCACAGGAGTACGCGTACTCCTGTGCATCGCAACGTAAGTCGTGCATCGCGTTGTGCATCGAGTCCAACTCGGGTGCAGACTTATAGTAGTAGCGTAGTGTATATTTTCTTTGCTTTGGTCGAGTTATGTCAAACGCAGAGCTGATAGATACCGACAAATTGAATTGACATACATAATTTGACCAAATGACAGGTCCATCAACTAGCTATGAAACAATTTCTTCGATGGTAATTGGTACATAGTACAATATAACATTATAACATTGCATTTCCCTAGCCATATTAATTCGGGTGAACACCGTTATCCTTAAAACCATAGACTTATAATATTGCACGTTGTAGTTCTATGGCATTATAGGTTTATGCTTAAAACCATCAAATGAGCCCGTCAAAATGAACAACTTTTTCTATGAGAACAATCAGGCTGGGAACTCAAAAAATCCGTCGTCATACCCATTAAATATAAATTGCCGATCCGGATTCCGGGCAATTCTCATAGAAAAAGTTGTTAATTTTGACTGGCTCATTACGGTGTTCACCCTAACAATCTGTATAAACACTTAATGGACTAATATACAAACTCAGCGCCTAGAGGCAATTCATTGTGGAGTCTTCTCGACCTGGCAAGGATAAGAGCAGGAGGTGCGATGAGGAGGGTTTCATACTGGTGGAGAAGAGGAAGAAGAAGCCCGCCGCCCGCAACCATCGCGGCACCGCACCCTATGTACCGGAGCTGCGTCTGCGGAGCGAGGTCCCCGCGACGCCTCTGTACATATCCCGCCTGCACTGGTCCATGGAGGTCGAGGACGTCGTGGACTACATCCAGAAGAAGACGACACTGCGCCTGAGGGTCGAGCGTCTGCAATCTCGCCACGAAATTAACTTTAGTTCTTTTGTGGTGAGAGTACCGACGTATCTTCTTTTGACCTTTGAGGCGCCGGAGTTCTGGCCGGTGGATGTGGTCTACCGGAGGTTCCGGGGGAGACTCCGGAACGAAGCGCGTCACGTAGCCGTCAACACGTGACAAAGTGTAGTTTTTAAGTGTATTATAATAATATGTATGTTAGTCCTTAAGATATTTATTATCATATTATGTATTATGTGCTTATGTTCGTCTGTAAGGTATCTGAGTGCGTGGTGCGAGTTTTATTCGATCATACTCATCGAGAACGTTAACACGAATTTGTATGGGATCCACGTAAGCCAGTAGGTGGCGCTGCTTTGATCCCATACAAATTCGCGTTAACGTGTTCGATGCGTATGATCGAATAAAACTCGCACTACACCCCCTGTATTATGGGCCTAGATGCCTGAAATAAATGGTAAAAAAAAATAGTTTCATAGAAATCAAATATTATATTATCTAAATAATTCACTATGTAGTGATTTAAAACAACCGATTGCCTTCTTTATCTTTTATATTTAGAACATGTTTCCCACATAGGTAATATTAAAATAATATAATCAATGAATATAATATTCTACAGTACTAGCGTAGAACCTTAGATGTTACTAATTTATTTAGTTTAGGAATGTTTATTACTGTATATTAAACGGCTCTTGGCTGATTTAACTAGACGGCTGCGATAATTTAAACATAACAATAAAACTGAATGTGCTAACTGATAACTCGATTGATAAGTAAATAGTTTGTCTACATAATTACTGTGTCTTATCTTACATGCTAAGTTAAATTGCGTATATAATTTTAGTTCGTCTCCTCGACGACGGTCCTCGCGATATATCTTAGTATAATATATACTAAGTAGATATTATAATAATTAGTTGTATCCTAGGTATTCTGTGCCTACTGCCTAGGCTGACATTATAATTAAATCATGTTATTATGGTCACGTAACATGTTACATAGCATTCAGAAAACCATAGGACCGGGTCAATCGCGCGTTGCAATGATGCAGATTCGTAGGGGTCAAAACGCTCCGTTTGACTCCTACGTGACTTAGTCGTCTATGGTCCGCAGAACAAATCAGGTGGGTCATCGTATGCCTTACAGTGCCATAAAAATGCCTAATTGTGTAGTAAAAGGCTGCAAAAATTATATTAAAAAAGTTAAAAAAGCACATGGAATATCTTATCATCGGTAAGTATCACAAACTGTTTGTTTATATTGTAAAGAAATAATTAATTTATAATTTTACTACCGATGTCCGTCATCATCCGCCATGGCTACTGTTTTACCGAGTAATGACGCAACCCCTACGTTCCACTTGGCGTTGAAAACGATCAAGACGCTAAAAATAGGAGGCATTTTCAGCGTTTTGATCGTTTTCAACGCCAGGTGGAACGCGGGGTTCGTCGGTAAAACAGCATTCGCACGCGGCCGAATATTGTGTCGCACTACGTAGTTCAATCGATTTTTCATAGATGGCTCTCTATTTCCTTGTATGAAAAACCTATTAGCAAAATGTTCTCGTAGGCATATCCTGACATATAAATCGATGCAGAAAACATAATTATTGTTAACAAACTTAATAACTTTATAAGTACTAGACGTTGCTTACACTTGCGAACTTTAGATTATAATCACAATAAGAATACTTCAGTCACGTCGTTTATATTTGCTACACTCTTCCACTGATTCAAGACAATAAAAATAATGTCTTCGTAGCATTAATTCAAGCCAGAATGAGTTCTCCGGGAGAAATTCTCCCAACACGACGTTGGCTTTGTGCTCAGTCGTATTACGTAGGTATTGAACAGTTCGTGTATCTTCATTCCATAAAGTTAATATACCTAGCGGAATAGAGCAACAATCTCGAGCTGTCAAACGAAACCGAAATTGGTTTTCACATTTCACTTGAGCGAAAAATATGCGTACGTAATATTATACAATGATTGAACATGAATTCTATGAGATTAAATTGTCAACGTGCCGATACGTGCCGACTGGACGTAAAAAAAAAGAGTTCTGTCATGACTCATGTATGATCGCACTCATCTTTTTACCATAATATTATTATGAATTTTTTGCTACATTCACAGGTTTGACATTTCACATAAGTAAAGCTTTTTTTTCTTTTTTTCCTCATTTATTGTGTAGGCGGTAGGGCCTTTCGCCATACACAAATGATAATCAAATTAACTCGATCTCAGTAGGATTTGGTACATTGCACAGTCGTGATGGGGCTCAATTTGTGACCAATGGTCGAGAATTTGACGTTTGTTTTACACGAAATCGATCATTCGACGAACACGATCGAAGCTAAATCAAAATCGGCATCGAATGAGGAGGAAACTGTTTTGCGACTCAAATATTCAAATCGGATGCCGCGAACTCCAAGTAACAAGACTTCACGTTTAAAGGTGACGCCATGTTAAAGTAAAAAAAGCGGCCAAGTGCGAGTTGGACTCGCCCATGGAGGGTTCCGCAGCAGCAATAAGGTTTATTTTTATGAAATTAAAATATTTTTGGTTTATTTTTATATTTCAGTCGATTTAATGAAATTTAGATTAAGGTTTACTATTTATGACGTATAAAAAAAACTACTGGCTAGATCTCGTTCAATCCAATTTTCGTTGGTAGTTTTTATAGTAATCTACATCATATATTTTTTTTTAGAATTATCATGCCTCTACTTTAGAAATTAGAGGGGGGGGGGGGGACACACATTTTTCCACTTTGGAAGAGTCTCTCTCGCAAACTATTCAGGTTAGAAAAAAATGATAATATGAGAAACCTCAATATGATTTTTGGAGACCTATCCATAGATACCCCACACGCATAGGTTAGATGAAAAAAAATAATTTTTGTTTCAGTTGTACTTTACTATTTATGACGTATAAAAAAAACTACTGGCTAGATCTCGTTCAAACCAATTTTCGTTGGTAGTTTTTATAGTAATCTACATCATATATTTTTTTTTAGAATTATCATGCCTCTACTTTAGAAATTAGAGGGGGGGGGGACACACATTTTTCCACTTTGGAAGAGTCTCTCTCGCAAACTATTCAGGTTAGAAAAAAATGATATGAGAAACCTCAATATGATTTTTGGAGACCTATCCATAGATACCCCACACGCATAGGTTAGATGAAAAAAAAAAATTTTTTGTTTCAGTTGTACCTATGGGGACCCCTAAAATTTTTAATATTTTTTCCATTTTTGCATCAAAATCTTAATGCGGTTCACAGACTACATCTACTTACCAAGTTTCAATAGTATAGCTCTAATAGTTTCGGAGAAAAGTGGCTGTGACATACGGACGGACGGACAGACAGACAGACAGACAGACAGACAGACAGACATGACGAATCTATAAGGGTTCCTTTTTTGCCATTTTGGCTACGGAACCCTAAAAATCGTGTTGGATGTGTTTTAGATTGCTTGTTTTCTATGCGAGGCTGGCCCGGCCTCTCATAGAAAACCAGCAGTGGAACATACTACAGTAGGGTTAGATTTTTGTTTAAATTAATTATAGTCAGAAATTTTTTTGCACCAGTGCTTAGAGAATGTCATAAATAGCTTAAATTCAAAAACTCGACCAAATCCGACGTGTGCGTTAGCCGCCATATTGGTTTGAAGGTCCAATCTTGTTTTAGCTATAATATTATCTCCTTTATTTTTTAATTTTTATTAAAATGATCAGGATCTAATTTGTCACAAATTTGATTCTCTACAACTTTAGTTCGTATAAATTTTATTGTAAAATCAATATTTACGGAAATAACTGCAAAAAACAAGTCAAAGTATAATTTAAACCTGTTCGACCTGTATCGCGATTATTGTCAAATACAGAAAAAAATACAGAAATAAACTTGTAGCTCATTAAACTAACCACAATTAAAATTAAGACTTCGCTGTCTGTCCGTCTGTCTGTCTCCAGGCTTCAAGAACGGTGATAGGTAGAGACTTGAAATTTTCAGATATTATGTATTTTGTTTCCCTCTATAACAACAAATACTAAAAACATATTATATTTAATATTTCATGGGGCTCCCATAGGGCAAACAGGATTTTAGTGGGCTTTTTTGCTCTTTATCAAAAATAACAGCACTATGACAGTTTAAATATGCATAAAATATTTAATTGTGTTTGTACTTTAATAATTAATAATAAAATCAAAGTAAAATAAATGTTTATGGGGGGCCCCCATACAAAAAGCACAATTTTTGGCTATCTTCGCCTTATAATGGTACGGAACACTTCATGAAAGAGTCCGACTCGCACTTGGGCAATTTTTTTAAGATGATTTAGGTGTAGGTTGTGCCGTAATTGTTATATGGTCTTATTCATGATCAGAAAATATATTCAGTTTTATCCAGTTGCTTGGGTCCCCGTACATTTACCATAGGCGTAGGAGCTTAAATATTGATTTCAAAAAAAAGTCATAAGAATCAAATTTGTAGAAAATTTAATGTTCTATCACGTACAACTTTGTTTCTATAATTATTTTCGCTAAATTCGATAATAATTGACATATAAGCGAAATTATACTTTGACTTGTTTTTTGCATTTATCTCGGTAAATGTTGATTTTACAATAAAAATTATAAGAACTTAAAATGTAGAAAATTAAATTTACAACAAATTTAGTTCTTATCATTTTCATAAAAAAATAAAAAGTAAAGGAGATATGTCTAAAAAAGATTTGATCTTCAAACCAATATGGCGGCTAACGCACACGTCAGATTTGGTCGGGTTTTTGAATCTAAGCTATTTGTGACATCCTCTAAACGCTGGTGCAAAAAAATTTCTGACTATAATTAATTTCAGATTCCCATACAAAGTGACACAAGGCTGAACTAACCCGACTGGGCTAACAGCGAAAAATGGAAAGGGCGTAGCGACAAAATGGTTTTTATACATTTCATATAAGCTATGGGAAAATTAAAGTGTATGCTAGAACCAATTTATGTACAAATTTTGGAAGCTTATATCACTCTCCTTTGTTGCCAAAATAGGAATCCCTTTTTTTACAGAGGTCTTTTTGATTGATTATTCTGTGTTATAAAAGTTGACCAATGTGTTATGATATCGGTAATTCAAAGACAAAGACATGATGAATACTGACAGTGAACTTTAATTTGTTAGCTTTAGTCATTGCTGAGAAAAATGGACATCGCTACAGCCAAATTATCAAGGCGTCACCTTAAGTGTGGAACGCAGCGTTCCGATTTGATCGAGTCTCAAAACAGCTGTTACCCAGACTCGTAAATCGAAATCGTATCTTCGGGACTCGGGAGTGAGGCTACTGGCCCTTTAGCATTTATACCTTTGCTTTATCGCATCTTTATAGAATCGCCAATCAAAATGTACGGAACTGACATAAGCGTTCGTTAGTGCCTTCCGACTTCTCGGCCAGGTCTAGGTCTAGGCGGGCCGGGCGGATCGCTCGATGAAGACGAGCGGGACGCCGTCCTTGACGCTCTGCACGATGCCGGAGGTGGGGTCGACGGCGGGGCGGCGTGGGGCGCCGGGGGCGGGGCGCACCGTGAACCGCGCCAGCACCGCCGCAAGACCAGCTAGAGACTGCATCAGCCCCAGCCGCTCACCTGCAAAACCAACACAATAATATTATGTCACACTCGACTGAATGGAAAAACTTCATACAATAATATGTAGGATAAGGATCCGAACTCACCCCGAATAGCTATTCAGGGTGAGTTTGGATCGGGGCAGGGTTAATTGGGATAGTGGGAAAATAGCGAGTGTTTCCTTTGCGTGGCGGGCGCCACGGTGCATTGTGGTGTGATGTGTCTCTACAAAGATATAAAAAGGCGTCTTTTTGGAGGTCGTTTAAAAATAGCGTAAGGTTGAATTGCAAATAAAGGGAAATAACCTTCGCTACTAACAATTTGATTTCTTTTAACGTCATTAACTAATATCAATTACCGTTTGTATATCACGATTCACGAACAAACAAAATATTACAATAACAATAATAATTTAATGGTCTTTCATGGCCAATTTTTTACTATGTGTTTAGCGATATAATAGGTAATATAATGAGATTTTGTCTGTATGTTAATGTGGAGTACATTAACATACAGACAAAATCTCATTTCACTTCTACGAAGAATCGCTTGCTTGATCTTTTGTCTAATAAAAACGTTTTTAGGGTTCCGTACCCAAAGGGTAAAAACGGGAAACGTTTGTATGGGAAATAGAAAAGGGCTGTTTTTAGGGTTTTCCCGGAAATTATTCGATTTTTTCTCGCCTTTTAAACCTTCCCTAGACCTTCACGAATATTTCAAGACTAAGATACGATAAATCCGTTCAGCCGTTCTCGAGTTTTAGTGAGACTAACGAACAGCAATACATTTTTAGGGTTCCGTAGTCAACAAGGAACCCTTATAGTTTCGGTCTGTCCGTCCGTCTGTCCGTCTGTCTGTCCGTCCGCGGTTTTGCTCAGAGACTATAGGACCTACAAAGCTGTAATTTGGCATGAATACACATATTATTAATGCCGACAAAATGGTACATAAAATATTTAAAACATATTATTTTTATGGTACCTCCCGTACACATCAAGCGGGGTTGAATTTTTTTTCGCGCCCATCCCATCGTGTGAGGGTGTCGTTGGATAGGTTTTTTAAAAATATTATGAGTATTCATAGATCATTTTCCGGTTTAGGGATCTATTTGTGAAATATTAAGTTTTAAAGTGGAAAAAATCGTTAGAGTCCAGTGTCCCCCCCTTCTACCAGCTAAGCGGTTGCTTCTGGAAATGTGAAAAAATTCAGGGGAACAGGAGATATGCTGAATTTAAAAGGAAAATTATTACGGCTAAGAAGACTTCATAAGTTGTTGAGTAATAGTCGATCAACTAAAAAAAATGTATTAGGCGAAGTATAAAGGAACTTTTCGTTCAAATTCCTTTGAGATGATGTTGTTAGTAGTGTAAAACATGTTATAAATGTTCACAGTACATTCATTGACCATACAAAAATTAAATACATAATATATCGTCGGCCTAAGTCGTTAACCTGCTAAGTCCGTTTTTGAAAACTTTTCAGGAGGAAGAAAAAACTGAATTATTTCTACATTACCTAGGCAATAAAAAAACTGAAAATCGTAGTTCTTCCTATATATTCCTAGGCATTTTTAAAGTATTATTAGTATTAAAATTTTTTCACACCTTAAGTATTTTGCGGAAAATAATAATTTGGCTAGTTTTCGTTGTGATATTTTGCTTTGAATGAGGACGCAGCTTTACGATTTAATTAACTATAGAGTTTAGAATAAATTAAAAGAAGTTTTTAGCAATTAAATTAATATTTATTATTAAATCTTTAACAATCAATCTTATAATTATTGGTAACTGAGGTATTATAATATGAAAGAACGTAGAAAGAACAAACAACAAAACTTCAAACAATAAAAACTGTTTTACCCGACTTAAAAAAAGGAAGAGGTTATACGTTCCGCTATGGATATTTTTTTATGTATGTTCAGCGATTACTCCTCCGTTTGTGAACCGATTTTCAAAAATTTTCTTTTGTTGTATAGGGTATTGCTCTAAGTTGGTACCATGTGCACAAAAGTTGTGGTCTTATGATGGGAAACATGAGGAATCGAGAGGACTTCTTGAAATTCAAATGTTTCCATTTGGTATACTAATGGTTTTTTTGGTTCTCATATGGGTTTTTTTTTGGTTTGTGATGTATTTTGATCATATGCTACCAAAAAGTAAGATTTTGCACCATGGTATACCAAGGTTCCGAAGGTGCTGAACAGAACTACTGGTTCCTTATGTTATACGTGTTTGGGAGTTTCGGCGTTGTTTAGAATAGAATAGAATAGAATAGAATAGACGTTTATTTGCAGCTAAAATATAAAATACATAATGAAAAAGAAACAAAATATAATAAAAGAATTACAAAATCGTTGAATTATTATCTTAACTTAAATATTAAATGAGTACAGTTTAAAGAATCAAAAGCATAAGCTGATTACATTAATCATCATCATCGCTATACCATGCATCATCACGTCATTATGAGTTATGACCCTATTATTCAGTGGTGTAACTATAACATTTGGGGCCCGTGGCAAATTGATGGGACCCTATCAGTAAAAATCGTCCCGTTAATAATAAAACAGTGTACCTATAAAAAAATCTGACCTCACGGCCTCTTGGGCCGGGGCCCTTTTGGGTCGGGGGCCCGTGGCATTTTGCCAGCCCTGCCATTCATTTTCATAGTCTTATAATAATTATTATAGATCGAGAATTCGAGACTGACGTTTTTGATCATTATTCTGCAATTTGTGTATGGATTTTAAAGTATAATACTATTTAAATTCGAATTTGATGTTATAGCGACCAAGATGGAAAGATTACTGGGTTCTTGAGGTATGTAGAGAACTCCTCGAAATTTATTGTGCCAATGCGAAATAGATCCAAAGTCACTGAACAAGACTCCCGAGCCTTTTAAGATAGGTGACTGAAACATTAAAAATACAATCAGCCCAGCAATATAGCCTTCATAACACAATCAAGTTTTCAGGTAAGAAATTGAGTTTGAAAACTGTCTGCTAGTTTCAAAACTCCTAAAGTAATCATTTATATAAATTAATTACTTATATATCTAAATTCAAATGTTCATCTTAGTCATACTCGTATCAGCTAATAAAATAATCAAAAATATCAGACGTTTGAGAGTTACATCAACAGTTGCAGGTAACACACGAACGTATTTCCAGTAAGAAGAACGTATCCTCAGAACTGGGACTTGGCAGGTTTTCGTTGTGGCAATTGACCGTCACTGTGATAGCAGTTTTTCGCCTATAGGATATCTCAAGTTTTTAAGCGAATTTAGTTCCTATTCCTTTACCATATAGTAGATAAATGTCTAATTAATATGCCCAGCACAAAAAACGCTTTTTGCCCAAAAATGGACTTAGCAGGTTAACGACTTAGGCCGACGATATTGCGCGTGGCCCGATACGCACTTGGCCGGTTTTTATATAATATATATAGATAGACTATTATGTTGCAACTTGCAACGCTCCATATCGTTTCTGTCTACATATTATACTGTATAGTGTATACACCTATTGTAATGTGTACTCAGCACTCGTAGTCAACAAACATAACATTACCGCGTTGTTTATATTGACTAGATTAGGGAAACATAAAATATTATTTTATCATGCCTTATCAAAATTGTATTTAGAACTAGGATAGGAAGG
Organism: Plebejus argus; assembly: GCA_905404155.3. NCBI lineage: Eukaryota > Metazoa > Arthropoda > Insecta > Lepidoptera > Lycaenidae > Plebejus > Plebejus argus. The sequence continues at coordinate 86,027 of FR989944.1, forward strand.
GGCTTACCTAGTTTATTTTATTATTATTTATTATGCTGTTTTTTTTTAAATACTTACGTTAGATTTTCTACCCAAAAATTTTGTTCACATTTTTTATTTAAATTAGTATGAAACGCATATTATATAACTTACCGATGCAGGCCCGGGGGCCGACGCCGAAGGGCATGTAGACGTACTTGTTGGCGGGGTCGAACTGCTGCGGGTCGTGGCGCTCCGGCCGGAACTGGTCGGGCTCGGCGAAGAAGCGCGGGTCGTTGTGCATCGCCTGCAGCGGAACGAACACCTTCACCCCCTTATCGATCGCCACGCCGTCGATGACGTACGGCCGCGCGCTCTCCCGCACCAGGAACCCCAGCGACGGGAACACGCGCATGCCCTCCCGGAACGTCCACTCGAGGTAGGTCATCTCCTTGACGGCGTCGTAGCTGAGCTTCCCGGCGTGTCGGGCGAGCACGCGGTCGATCTCCTCCTGCGCCCGCGCCTGCACGGCGGGGTTGTGCGCCAGCTCGTTGAGCGTGGTGCTGGTCGCCGACGACGACGTCTCGAAGCCGGCCGCGAAGAACACGAACACCTGCGCCGCTATCAGCTCGTCGTCCATCTCCAGCGTCGCCACCTCCGGCTTGCCGTCCGGCGTCACCCGCTCGATGGATTCGCCGACTATCTTTCCCTTCTTCTTGCACTCGAGCAGGAGGTCTATGAAGTCGTTCCGGCCGGAGGGCTTGTAGTTCCTCTGCCGCTGCACCTCAGCCACTATCTGCATGATGTCCCCCTCCACCCTCGCGAGGCCCTTGAAGTGCCGGAAGGTCCAGGGGAACAGGACCTTCAGGACGTTGATCGTGAAGTCCTTGGGATTAACTTTAAAAATTTTCGCGCCGATTTTCCTGAAGACGGAGTTCTCGTCCTGTAGCGAGTCCGCGTCGAGGCCGAACCCGCAGGCGCCGATGAAGTCGGTGGTGTACCGCGCCATGAGCTCGCGGGCGTCGAGCACCTTGTCGGTGGCGATGAGCTGCAGCGCGCGGGCCTGCAGGCGCTCCGCCCGTTCCACGATCAGCGGGAACATCGCCTTGAGCTTGCCGCTCGTGAAGGCCGGCGTCATCCGCTGCCGGAGCAGCCGCCAAAGGTCCCCGTCCGCGAAGAACAGGTTTCGCAGCATCGGCTCGATGATCGGCTGACGGCTGGTCAGGCCCCGAGGGTAGAAGGACGAGAAGTCGGTGGTCAGAATCTGCTTGGCGATGTCGGGGTCGCGGATTATTAGCTCGGGGTACGGACCCCGGAAGAATCCCACGATCTTTTCGTCGGGATACTTCCAGTACATCTCCTCTATGGCCTGGGACATGCTCCTCCTCATGAAGAAGTTTTGCGCGTTATTACCCACGACGGGGAGGGGCTTGTCGTGTTTGACGCCCCTCTTCCTCCAGTAGTCGTGAGATTTCGTGCTGTAAAAGTAGAGCGCGACTACCAGCGCCGCCACGAGTATTAAAACTATCATTTTGTGCTTGCGTTGTACTCTATTTTATTAGAAACGTCCCTCCGCCCTCGTATCTCATCAACGTTAAAAACTCTCTATGAATGTCAAAGTACGGTCTATTCACATGAACTTGTCACAAAACCGGTATCGAGATCGCGCTCGTATGCTGCGGAGCTCGTCCGTTAGCGAACTGCGGGCGCGTGGGACGTGCCGCGGTCGTCTGCTGAGTGCTGACTGCTCGATTGAAGGTCGCGGTTGGAACTGCGTATCGGAGTGTCGGTTTCCTATACATATTATACCTATATATTACCGGTTATTGTCACACTACAAACGGTTTCCATTTTTTGAGTTTTTAAGTCGTCAGTCGTCACTCGTCAGTTTTTAAGTTACGCCGAAGATAGCGCGAGATTGTTATTAGTCAATTCACAGCCCATAGGTCGTGACCATAAAGTTAATAGGTATAATATTAACTTTATGGTCGTGATTTGTTTTAATGTACGAGCTGTCAGCTGTAGTATGAGTATGCTGTATGACCGACTTTAATCGACACGACATAATATTAAAGTACAATAAACTAATAATACTTATAAGTACTTACATCTTTACATAGTCCGTACGATGAATATAATTAATATACTAAATTATACTTACCTAATTAATATAGAGTGTAACAAAACAAAGTGATACCTAATAATTTAGTTTTTAGGGTGTATTTGGGGTGTATAATATTATAATGTCTATTACCTATACCAATTACGGTTATCGTTTAAAAATCATATTTTTACTTTTGCTGAAATGCATAAATGGTGCAATCCATTATTGAGTAGGTATTGACTATTGACTACACCTGATATTTTGAGAGAGAGACTGTTGTTTAAATATGTTTTGACATTTTCTTATCGAAGTTAGAGCTGCACTGACCTAGGACGAATATAATAGGTAGGTGGACTAGGTACTACACTACATGTCAACATGTCATTCTGTTTTATTATACCTCTGAATATCTCTATGACCTCTATGCACGGTATTAGATACCTTATACCGTGGTCATAGAGGCCATATCAGTGGTATTTTTTACGTTGTTTATTCTAATTTGCAGCCCCGCGATTCACGATCGTCGGAAAGTTCTCACGCAGAATTTTCTCATATTCTGTCGGGTATGTCCTTACTCCTTGCAGTAATCGCTCTACCGGCATCAATCACCGCTGTAATAAACAATCATAGGATTATAATATTAATATGTTGCTGATGAGTGATAATTAAGCCACTGTTAGTGTATTTATGTGTGTGTGGGGTAATTATTATTAATTACTATTTGTAGAGTCCCTTCTCGTAAATAATAATCCCACCAAAAACATACCTGTTAAAATGGGGCCAAGTTCCTTAGATTTGCTAATTATTGGTCTGAAAAAAGAGTTGAAATCCAATCCAATGCCAAGTTTAGCTGATGCACTTCCATCGATCGTCATCATCTTCATCAACAGCCTGATCCATAATACTTCTAAATTTGAACTTGGCTGGTTAATTTAATTATATAAATATTATGTAATTTCACAATAATTAATCAAGTGTTACGTATAGCACGGAAACCTGCCAAGTTCAAATTTAGAAGTATTATGGATCAGGCTGTTGATGAAGATGATGACGATCGATGGAAGTGCATCTAAACTTGGCATTGGATTGGATTTCAACTCTTTTTTCAGACCAATAATTAGCTAATCTAAGGAACTTGGCCCCATTTTAACAGGTATGTTTTTGGTGGGATTTCAGTACTTTTTTTAAGAAATTATATACATATATTTTTTTCTATTTCACATCCGATATAAGCAATACTTTCGATAGATGGTGCTAGTGGTATTTGTTATACTACCAATAGAAGCTAAATTCTTAAGTAAACAGTTTTTATTTAATAAGTTATACAGTGTGCATTGAACATGACAATATTTTATACCCCCCTCGTCCTCCCACCCTCCTCATCGTTTCTCATTGTATCACTGGAATTTTTATCTAAAGTTCGTAGATGAGCTGACTCACGCTTGACCGATTTCTTAAATTTCTTAATTTTTTGTTAATCTGCATATATAACACACGTCCTTTGTGCCAAATTTCATAACGCTAGGACAATAATTGGAAGTGACCTTTAAATTTTGTAGATAAACTGACTCACACTTGACCGATTTCTTATATTTCTCAATTTTTTGGTTATCTACGATCTACATAAACACACGACGTGTGTGCCAAATTTCATAACGTTAGGACAATTGGAAGTAGCCTCTTAATTTCGTAGATGAACCGACTCACGCTTGACCAATTTCTTAAATTTCTTAAATTTCTGAATTTTTTGGTAATCTACATAAAACACCCGACCTGTGTGCCAAATTTCATAACGCTAGGACAATTGGAAGTGGCCTAGAGGTTTTGATTACCGGTCAGTGAGTCAGTGCCAAAATTAGCTATTTTTACAAGGACATATTTCAGGATCTACCGAAGCTATATCTATGAAATTTCGTATATTGCTTAAGTACTAGTATACAATTACGTAGGTACAATTTTATCTTTGCACTCGCAATAGGCACTTAGATACGGGGGGGTCAAAAGTGCGTCGAAACGGTTCGTGTAAATAGTGCACGGCATGTGCGCGGCCTGCTGGAACTTGGCCGCGCACTCCGTGCGCTTTGATATAGAGACTATAGTTAAAAAGCCGAGCTTTGTGACGGCTTGCGTCGTTTTTATTTGTGGTAGTTTTTAGGGTTCCGTACCCAAAGGGTAAAAACGGGACCCCATTACTGAAACTTCGATGTCTGTCCGTCTGTCTGACTGTCTCCAGGCTGTAACTCAAGAACCACTATAGCTAGACTTCTGAAATTATCACAGATTATGTATTTCTGGTGCCGTTATAATAAAAATACTGAAAATAAAATAAAGTTAATATTTAAGGGGGCTCCGATAGAAGAAACGTGATTTTTTTGGCCTTTTTTGCTCGTAATCAATAAAGTTTAAGGTAAATTCTAATCAATAGATAGACACTTGAAATTTTCACAAAATCCTTAATTATATTTGTACTTTATTAATTAATAATAAAATTAAAATAAAGTAAATATTTAAGGGGGGCTCTCATACAAAAAACACAATTTTTTGTCTACTTTCACACTATACCGGTACGGAACCCTTCGTGCGCTAGTCCGATTCGCACTTGGCCGATTATTTTAATCTCATAATATTGCTTATTATCTAAAAAATATGTTTTTGTATAAAATACTTACTTGGTTTAAAAGGCGAATCATGGTGACTTGCTACTTGCTAGAACCACAACATGAGTCATGGTGGCATGGCACAGTCGTAGTCGGTTAAAGACTAAAGTCCATCGTCTTCCGCGAAACTGGACCCAATTAATCCCAACAACATCAGCCGATATTGCGTCAGCTGATTTGTGATGAATTAATATCCATTTACTACCTGTTTCACCACTTCCTGATAAGTGCTAGATAGGCCTTATGGCTAACTTAACAGATAGACTATGGAGAATCTGTCAAAAAAGTTGTGGATAGTCTATCCGACACTTTATCAGGAAGTGCTAAACCAGGACCTTAGTGGTATAAGTACTTGTACTATTATCTATTTTGTGGTATAACTACTAACGCATATTTTTAAACCTTGATCAACCTACTTACTAAGACTAGACTACATAATATACGTGAGCCGCGATAACAATAATTATTATTATAGATAATAATAAATAATGAAGACGTGAGTGGAAGAATAAGGTAAGTAATATTTCGTAACATACGGACAATAACACATTTTTTCCCCAATTATTTCAATAAAACTTGTAACTTATCTACTTCATAACCTAGCTAATATATCTGGCTACACATACAATCCATAGTTTTTCTATTTCAAATAACTTTTCCGGCCCTAAAGCCTCCATTTAAGCAAAAAAACGGGAAGTTTTTTCATGTTACTTACTTTATTCTTCCACTCACGTCTTGAATTATAGTCTGGTTTTTCCACGATCGAAAGGTTAACAATAATAATTTTTTGCGAATTCATTTTCATTGATTTTCGCATGGGAATAAGATATTTTTCCGAAGATATATTAATATATAATATAATATCGCCAAGTCTGAACCTAAAATCGATCTTTTCACAAGCAGCCTAGCTTCTGTTAACACCGCTTTTCTAGGCAAACACCCAGACATAAAAAGATGAACAATGTTTAGGTATTTATTTCTTTTTCTTTTTTTTTTCCTGTGTTACTATTGTTTGCACTTTGTTTATTAATATTAAGGACATAACATTAATTAAGCAAATATGCGTGTCAAAAAACTATTTACACAATAATTAAGGTATAATTAGTTAAAATAGTCTTAATGTCACTACTTTGTTATTTGCTAATAAGTTTATCTGTGGAGGCTTGTAATTGGCTTTTTGTTTCTATCTTTATGCACATTATAATATTGTTAGCTGTAAGCCACCCAAATAAAATAAAATAAAATTAATACAGCCGTCGCAGCGTCAATCCTCCTCGACATGACGAGTAAGCATGACTTGTAGAATAAGCACTTTATACTTGATAGACGGGCTTAAGTGCAGTTATCATCTATGACTATTGACTATAATATTTTACTATGATCATGTGTTCACAACCTGAAGCTATTAATGTATTTTTAAGAAGGAATACGCTCTCTTCTTGAAGGCTTGCAGGTCGTATAGGTCCGGCAATACCGATATGGCGGCAGTTCGTTCCAGAGTTTCACTGTGCGTGGCAGAATGTTACGTGAAAAACGCGCGGTGGCAGACTACCAGTTACCACCCATCAAGGTGATAAGGATGGTATATTTTTACGCATGGAACGATAGCGAAAAGTAGCAGGAGGTAATAATAAGGAAGCAATTAAGGACGCTATTACAAATATCAGCGATTTTCCGGTACCCTATTAAAGAATTAGGAGTCAAACTGCGAGGATATTTTGGTTTCAAATGAAAGATAATATATTCATCTCCACGACTGTACCATAAAAATTCTATAGCCGCATACAAAATTTTCACATAAAATACGTTTTAACCATCACAATAATCGCAAAATATGAAAAAAATGAGGTCTGATTAGGTACCTTAATATCTAAATACACTGAACTCAGGAAAATAAATATACAAAAAAAATGTTGCTTATTTAGTCCTCTATAAAGTCCGCTAAAAATTTTATAAAAAATAAACAACTTTTCCAGTTATAAGAAAAATAAGAAAATTTCTCAAATTTTTTCATACATTTTCGCCATATTAAGAACGCGGCGACCATCGTAACCGCCACTGTACAAGGCGCGCTAATATGAATCTTATTTTAATGTCATTAACGTCAATATTCGTACTGACAGACATTCGACCTGCTAATTAAAAAGTTGGAGCATTCTTAATAATATCGGCTTTGTAAAAAATAGGTCCACTCTCACTAACTTAATGGAATACAAGAATTATCTCTGTCAGGTGTTTGCCTCCCGTGGACAGGCTGATTCCATCTACCTGGACTTCAGTAAAGCCTTCGACAAAGTTGATCATTCCCTACTTATTTCCAACCTTTCACATTATGGCATTCACGGTAACTTATTGAGGTGGATAGCCTCGTATCTCCGCAACCGCAGTCAGCTTGTTACTGTGAAGGGTTTCTCTTCGTTCCCCGTTTCGGTTCCTTCCGGGGTCCCCCAGGGGTCTCACCTTGGTCCTTTGCTTTTTGTCATATTTATTAATGACTTAGTTTGCCGGCTAACTTGTCCTTCACTTTTGTACGCAGATGATCTAAAAATCTTTTCTGAAGTAAACAACAAAGATCAGTTTGCTGCGCTACAAAACGATCTCAATGCCATCTCGGACTGGTGCATATCTAACAACATGAAGCTCAATGTTGAAAAGTGTTGTGTGATATCATTCACTCGTAAGAAGTTTGCGCACTATCATTCTTATAATGTACAAGGGAAGATCTTGTCAAGACGGCATACAGTAAAGGATCTTGGTGTTATTTTTGACGACCAGTTATCTATTCGCCCGCACTATGAGCATATATTAAAAAAAAGTCATAAAATGTTAGGGTTTGTCATACGCGCCACAAAAGACTTCAGAAAACCAAATAGTGTGCTAACATTATTTTTCAGCTTAGTTAGAAGCGTAGTGGAGTATTGCTGTCCAGTTTGGTCCCCCTTTTACAAAATACACATCGATAGCATTGAGAGGGTACAGAAAATGTGTTTGAGATACCTAACACGAAAACTTAAACTCGGTCGTATGGTAAAAGACTATGCCACTCAACTGTGCAAATTCAGCGTGTTACCATTAAATGCCCGTCGTGAGAGATACGACCTTCTTTACCTACACAAAATACTACATTCTTCTATCGATGCTCCTAATCTTCTATCACAAATATCCATTAACACTCGTTATAGAACGCGTAAACCGAAAATGTTCACTATACAGGTATTCAAAAACAATACATCCTATTACAATCCGCTAGTTAGAATGTGTCGTACTTATAATGACTTAGTAGTGGGTAGCTGCAGCGTCGACATTTTTCCGTAAATTTTCACACTATAAGAAAACGATCAACAATATTATGAAAGCCAAGTATTTGCCATCTCTAGTTCCTAACTCTGACTTAGAATGCTGATAACTTAGACAGTAATGATTGTACTGATCCCTTTCTCTTTTCTCTTAATCTACATACTATTTATTTATTTTGCTATTATCTTAACCTAATTTGGCAATATAATAAGTTATGCTAAATAAAAGTAACTCAGTGTATACTCAATGTTTCGTAGTGGGTGTTAGGTATCAGTTTTTCTTGTTATTAGTCTAATTTTAGTAACAACCTTAATGTAATAATAATGTTATGTATACTTTTTTTGGGTTACTGTCTAGCCTAGATCTTAAGATTATATTGTATTACCATGTAATGACTGTAACCTGTCTGTATACTAAATATAAATAAATAAATAAATAAATATCTCCGCTAAGGAAGAGGGCGAGCGCGTGAGGGAAAGGGCGGCGCGTCTTGGGTCACTTCGCTTAGGGCGTATGCCGCATAGTGGAGTACCGCCGAGTATCGAGTAGTTTTAGTGGGTAGGGCCTGCGTCTACCATCATCTTTGAACGCAGCAAAGACCCACACACTTGCGGATAGACCCCCATCCCCCACAAGATGCTAAAAGCATTTTACTGGCGCAAAGAAAAGAGTTAATATAATAAGTAATATGATTCCGAACAATTTACTACATTGCAAATTGCAACAATGAAGTAGTTTCCCTCAGCTTCGAATCGAATTTGGAAGCACGGGCATTTCACGTGCCTACTGCCTAGGCTGTGGCTTATCAGTGTTATCTATATTCTACATATTATTGTGTGAATGTGTGAATTGTACCGCAATCACCGACCACTCACAATAACTTAAAGACATTGAGCTACGAGACCTTGTTTGGCAAAATTAAAATAAAACCTAACTTCGTGAAAGGTTATCTGATAACTCCGAAATGTGCTACTTAGAAAAACAAGAATGTGATTTTTTGTTTAATATTATTATCTCGTAATTAGGTTGATTTATTATGATTACTTAAATAGTATGAGGAGAGTTCTAAAAATATTATTATTTAGACAGCCTTGTAGTAGCGGCGAGCGTTCCCGTCCTTCGCTGCGACAACCTGCGAAATAACATTAATGTTATAAAGTTAAATAAAAGTTATTTCTGTCTAGGCGAAGAAAAAACATACGCAATGTTTTAGACGGATTGTATTCCCTATATGGCCATGATTTTCTTTGCAGAAAATACAAACAATGATAGAAGCTCTAGCTGCTACCTAATGACAGAAACCAGATTGCGGGGAAATAACCGGTTGCAAAGGATGATTTTCTGACCGAGTGCGGTTGTATGCTCGGTCAGATTAACGCTTAAACACTCAAAGTCGCTGTGCTCAACGCCGAACAATACATTTTTCACAGCCGCGGCGTCACTGACGCTAGACGCTCGCTTCGAAAGGCTACCTTTAATCTGCCTTTATTTTAGACTTTGTACGGTCCACTACGAGATAATTGAGAACATTAATAATGTAGTATTAGTGATTAATGAGTGTGGCAAAGCGGGCTTACCTACGGCACGTGCGCCATATAGCCACAGAATATAATATTATAATAGTATGATAATAAATAATAATATATCCTTAGATTAATGATTGGTCTCCGCGCGCTACAACGTAGCGCGCGGAGACCATAATCATTAATCTAAGGATATAGTTATAATTTCCAATGAAGATCTCCAATCAGCACACTGATGTCTATTATACTTACGCTTGATTGCTGATACAGACCTGCTTTTTGTGCCTATTTGAAGCGGAATCAGCGCCCCCATTATTCGGGTAGAGAACTAAATTTGACGTAACCACAACCAATAACAACAGTTGTCATCACTAGTATTAGTTCCAAATACTCTCACTACTGCTATCAGCGCCAATATGGCGGCTTTCAAACGTCATTTTTACGTCCGATTTAGTTCTCTACCCGAATAATGGGGGCGCTCATTCCGCTGTAAATAGGCACAAAAAATAGCTGTCATTTCAAAGGCTATCAGCAATCCAGCGTACTTGTAGGTATAGAAATCAGTGAATCAGCAGCATGGTCGGATTATGCGGCGCACCTGCCGGGTAGGCGCGCTTTGCCACACTCACTGTATCAAGTGTATCATACCAGGATCATCTCGTCGCCGTTGTAGTGTCTCTCGACGCCCATGGTGCGGCCGTCCGGCGCCACGCGCTTCTGCCTCACCACTTCACCCTCCACCGTGATCGTTGTCTTCGTCTGAAAACGTCAACTATTGCTTCAAACTGCAAGGCAATACAATCTTTTAGCATTTAAAATTCGTAATCCACTTTTGCCAAGTATTTTCTATCAGATATCAGAGATATGGTCGACCAACGGCCTACCGTAATTTGGCCAATTTATGTCAAGCCCGGCCAACAGATGATGATTAATAAGAAAGTCCGCAGCCTATGACCGATTTCTGTGAAGCTACTTCAACTCACAACGACTTTCTCGAAGACGGTCTCGTCGAACTCAACTCCGCTCTTGAACTTGAGCTCCTTGACCTTCCCGGCATCGTTGGTGGTAAGGGTGTACTCGTCGCCGTTCTTTTCTATCTTTTGGGACGCCTTGCTGCTCAGGATCTTCTGCTTGAAGTCCTCGGGGATACCTGGAATTTCATACCAGCGGTGTTAACAAACATCACATTGTAATCCGATGTCACTTTGCAAGGTCAGAGAAGTTGATTCCTAGGTAGTCAGGTAGATGGAGCAGGAGGACCTAAGTAATTTGGTCGCGTTGAGTCAAACATTGAATTGACATTGATCCGATCACATGAAGTAGGTCTGTCGACTGCCTAGGGATCAATTTCCTAGATGGTAAATACTTTTCGACATCACCCGGAAACTCTACCTAGAAATAATGCACAGTACATGATTGATGCTAGGTATTGTAAATGTTAAGATAGTGTTTATCGAAAAACGGTACCAGAGAGGTCTTTCGATAGCTAAAGCATAATATAGCAAATTAAGGGTAAAGGTCACTGCCAAAAAGATAAGAGTAACTCACCGATAGCGTCCAAAAACTCCTTAAAGTTTTCGTCTCTCTGGTGCTCGTAGGTTTTGCCGAGGAAGGACATGGTGTGGCTGGCGACGGCTGGACTCAAAATGGGTTCCCAAATTTGAACCAATTAATTTTAAATCGTGTCGATTAGTAGATAACAGGTAGATAAACTCCCGTGTCGTGCGATTATCGTACCCAGATTGAATGATTATCGCGCTGTCACATTGACCGAGTGATTTTATATAAGTACTCATGTTTTCACTTCATTTCTGGCAAATTAACGATGATTGAATATAATTATTGCTAAACGTCCCTTTTCATGTTAATTTAACTTCAATTTAATATCATTCATTTAATAGCTACACACTACACACATGTCACTATTAGTACAGAAGGTTATAACTTATAAATTAAAAAATTACAGTAGGAATCGTCGTAAAACTCCAAGAATTAAAACAAAAAAAACATAATATTTCATTGCGAGTAATTAAAATTATAATTAGTAATAAATGTAGGTATACCTAAGTGCATTAGGTAAAGAATAATTACAATTATACAATTTTTATTATATATTATCTACTCAAAATTTCAGAAATTCCTAAAAATAGAGACTTATTAGTTATTAGCATATTAACACCTACATAATAGAACTCTGAACTCCCTCATTATAAGTAATTACTATTGTACCAAATTAGTTTTAAAAATTTTATCGTCTAAAATTTATATTGTATCTCGATCTTTGATTATTATAATTATTACATGTCGTGTAATTTCTCGATTTGTGTTTTGTAAGTACATACATACTACAGTTATTATAACATATAAGTTTATAAAGCGTCCGAAGAATTCATAAATGATAATAATAATAATAATATTACATTTTTTAATTATAAAAAATCCTCTAAACAGGGTTGTTTAGTAGGGTTACTATTTTCACAGCGAACTCTATATCTATACATCTATACATATTATAATAAACCTGTAGAAATGAAAATTCTGTACATTAAAGATATTTAAAAAATAATAAGCGGGGGGTGTTACTACATCGCTATAGAAGCCAAAAATGTGGTTGTCTGTCTGTCTGTCTGTATGTTTGTTCCACTATCACACGAAAACTACTGATCCGATTTGAATGCGGTTTTTGCAGATATATTTGTCTTCTTCCAACTTAACATCTGGTGTATAAAAATCCCCCCTCCCACCCCTCTAAGGGGACCAAAGACGGGGTCAGATTTTGTATCAAACTTTTTTCTTGGACTTACCTACTTCATATTATTAACTGTGTTTTCCAACTTAACTTGACTTTTAAGAGCATAATTATATTATTATGCTGTCCCACTGGGCAAAGGCCTCCGGCCTCCCCCAAACTGGCTCGTACTATTTGTCTAGCTCATTGATTCCCAAAGTGGTCCAGGTGGACCCCCAAGGGTCCATGGGAGCCCGACGGGGTCTACGCTTGCGTGGAAGAAAAATGGGGGTCTACCTACGAGTCGTTAACGGGGGTCTATTAAAATAAGTGACCCGACTTGACTAATTCTCCTATGAATATAGATAGACAATATTATATTTTCTTAGTTCTTAATGGTTCTTAAGATATTAAGCAATTTCATATTATATTTTCCCCCGTTTTTTCCAAATTTTCCTCTATTTCTTCGCTTCTATTAGTCTTAGCGTAATAAAATATAGCCTAATATAGCCTTCCTCGATAAATGGGCTATCTAACACTGAAAGATTTTTTAAATCGGACCAGTAGTTTCTGAGTAAGCGTGTTCAAACAAACAAACTCTTCAGAATTATTATAATATTAGTATAGATTAAAACACCTTGTAACTTGTAAGTCGTAAACTCGTAACCCCTCGTTTACATTCTAGTGCCTCATCATTAATTTTATTTACTCTGGACTCTGGTATTGTCAAAATATAGTTTTATGCAAGTCCACCGTCCACTTGTATCTTGCAAATCCCACTGATCTGTTATTTTTAAGTCTATAATATTATTGCACCTAATCGTCAAAGTAACTTTTAAATTATGCAATGGAATTAGCACTCAGTGATTAATTAATAAATTATCACGAATTAACAATAAAAATCATCAATACAAAACAATGCTGAAGCCCCTTTATTTTAATATTATTAGAATCGTCTATTGACTTGAGCATTCCCTGGTCCAATTTAATCCAAACAAAAAAATAAGAGAATCATAAAATATCCATTATCATAATGCAATCAATGCAAATGCCACTTACCTTCGTGAAGTAATCCCAGGTGGAGGGGGTCTCGTGCAGCTGTGCCCACTTGCCCCGGGTTGCGGGCCCCGGTCTGTGCCCCAGTGTATGCCCCGGCGCGGGCCCCGCCCGCGCCTCCGCGCCATGCGGGCGCCACACGCGCTGACATGTAAACTTTGGATACTAAGAGCAAGGGTCGCGCCAGACGGTAACCAAATCATCGTCCCTCCCTCGGTGCAATAACTCTATCAATTTGTATCGATAGTTTTCAATTTTTTTAATCATCTGGTTCATAGGAACCATATTGTTATTATTATTATGAATATTATTAATCGTTAGTTCGGTGATAGTATAAATTTTAAATAAACTATCGAAAATTTCCTGACGACAGCCGTCTTTGTGATTTGAAGTGAGACAAAATAATATCTCCATCCCATGAATAACCTAAACTATAGATGTCACCCGCAACTCCATTGCACCAGAATTCATTTATCGCGCAGTAATCGTATATTTTTCCGGGATAAAAAAATATACTTAGATGTACCTTTGTTATTAAATATTATTATTATTAATACCAAATAAGTAAAATTTTCTTTCTTTTTTTTTTTCAAATGTCATCAAAATCGGTTCAGCGGTTTGGGCGTATGAAGGTAACGGTAAACGGACAGACAGACAGACAGACAGACGGGCAGACAGACAGACGCACTTTTGCATTTTTAATCTATACATATAATAAAACTGTAGAGCGGGGGGTGTCACAGGTCACTACATCGCTATAGAAGCCAAAAAATATGTGGTTAGTTTTTTGTCTGTCTGTCTGTCTGTCTGTATGTTTGTTCCACTATCACACGAAAACCACTGATCCGATTTGAAAGCGGTTTTCGCAGATATACTGCGTGACTGGTGAGACATGTTCAATACTCGAGGACGTGATATTTGGCTATTATATTAGTTGGAAAAAAATAATATAAAAAAATAATATCAATTGATCACTGAGTAAATGTAGCTTAAAGTTAAATAATTATTTACCCAACGCATGGACACCGCGAGCGGGAGGGGTAGTTGTGTGGCGTTTCTTTGGTAGCGCATGCCTCTGCACCGGCCGCATAGTATGCCTACTTGCCTAGCCGCGTAATTTACTCAGTATCCATGATTCATTTATTTTTGGGAAATTCGGAAAAAAAATTAAGAACCTAATTTTATTACATAATTATAATGAGAATCGAGTACAGAGTACTCTCCATAAGTATCGGTAATGTCTCACCAGTCATGTTGTATTTGTCTTCTTCCAACTTAACATCTGGTGTATAAAATTTTTTCCCCCCACCCCTCTAAGGGGACCAAAGAGGGGTCAGATTTTGTATCAAACTTTTTTCTTGGACTTATTTCATATTATTAACTGTGTTTTCCAACTTAACATCTGTTTATAAATTCCCCCCCCCCTCACCCCTCTTAGGGGACAAAAGAGGGGGTAAGATTTTGTATCAACTGATGAAGTAGAAATACTTTAAATGGCAAAACAACGCTGCCGGGACAGCTGGTATTAAAATATGTACAATGATTTGGTTGATTTCTGAAAAAAATATATTTTTATTTTAAATAACTACTGTAGTACTAGTATAGTAGTCCTAGTAACTTGTCGCGTCGGTAATTTTCATGTACTTACATAAACTATGAAAAGCTTCTCTGACACAATAATAATAATAATATATAATATATTTTTTAATTAGTTTTTTAATGTTGCAGGGTTGGCACCACAGATTAAAAGCTCCGTTCCCGCGCTCCGTAAGCTCCGTAGTGAAAAATTAAAATTTCGAAAATGGAACAGTCCGCTACGCGCCATTTTACAGAGTGGACGTGTGACGCGTGTGTTGATATTATTATCTGCGTCCGCGCAACTCGCACAGTGTTTGTGATTGTGCTTGTGATTCTCACTGAATATTGGACTGAATGTGGAATAAATTTTTTAAAATTGAAATATTTTAATTAAGTAAGTAGAATTATATTATTATGATTAAATATGGGAATGTTACGTACATTACTTTTACATCGCGTCGTAGGAAAAAAAGACTTCAACGAACAAAAAGCTCACCTTACTTTCACTAACAAACGCAATTTTTTTGTTCTTTTTTGGGTAATTCTTTTCGTTTTGAAATTTAAAATGTTTTAAAAATAATATTCAAAATATAGTAAGTATTTATATAGACCGCATTAAACAAAAAACTTGCTTATTTTCACATTTAGATTTAGTTAAAAAGTTTTTCAGACTGATAAATATTATCATGCTCTCCCAGAAAAGTGGCGCGATATTTTGTCTTTCGAGTAACGCATTTTTGTGTTTCGCCTACTGCCTAGTGAGTGCTTTTACCTTAGACCTAAGGTAACCTAATAAATTCTAGGCCCTAGGATATTTTAAGGCTTATAACTTTATATGGCCCTTAGACTATTATTAGAATTTAGAGCCCAGAAACATTAGTGACACAACTGAGGGTTTAAAATTGTAAATGATACGTACTGATGGTATCAGGCGATCCGCCTAACGGTAGCTATCCAGGTGCAACTGCATAATATCAGATAATTCAGAGAAAAAGAAGAAAAAAAAAACAATTATTTTCAGTCAAAAGCAATGTAAAACTTAATACTTACCTAAGAAATAGTGTGGTGCTACAAAGGTACATTAATAACTAAATAAATAAATAAATAAAATAATAACATAAATAGTCAACAATGCAAACAATAGTCGCATTAACAATACATATTCTGACATTTTCTGTTCTAATAGAATCACGATGAGTGATGATGGAATGTTAGTATTATTAAATAAAGAAAACCACTTTGACTAACATACTTTCATTTTATTTCTGAACCATCGTTTTTACCTTTTACATCATCATTGCAAGAGAGCATAGAGAACGGAACAGCTTACTATGATAGACAATATACCACAGATAGAAAAACTGTGTTGCCATAGATAACATAAATGTACTCTATAATTAATACACCTCCTTACATTTATGTTATTATAACTAAATAAAATAACAACTAATTAAAAAGTATAAGACAACGCCTCACTAAATACCTATTTTAAATTAAGCATATCTCTAAAGTTCACAAACTTAACTGTTCCTAAAGACTTAGTTAGAATATCAGCAATATTATCTTCTGATTTTACTTTTACAACATTTATAATACCATTCTTACAATTTTCATGGACATAATGATAATGAACTTCAATATGTTTCGAATTCTTAGTAAAATTACCATATTTAGCAATACTCAAAGCTCCTGAATTATCTTCATAAATATTTGTAGGTTTATCAATTTTTATTACAACATCATTTACAATACTGCGTAGAAAAACTATTTCAGAAACTGCTTCAGACATTGCTACGTATTCTGCAAAAGTAGAAGATTTTGTTACGCTATTTTGTTTTTTAGACTTCCAATAAATAACATTTCCAAATAATCTAATGACATAACCAGAAGTTGATTTTCTATCACAAATATCTCCTGCCCAATCGGCATCAACAAAACAATCCATAATATCAGACTTAGAATTTTCTGTATATGTTAATTTTAAATTTCTTGTTAAATACAAATATTTTAGGACTCTTAAAGCATATTTAAAATGTGTCTCGTTATAACAGTTTTGAAATCTACTAAGGTAATTCACACTGAAAGCTATATCAGGTCTAGTTCCACTACTTACATATAAAAGTTCACCAATTAAATTTCTATACTTGACATTCTCATTTACATCACATTTTTCCAATCTTAGATTTACTTCCAAAGGAGTTTTATATAATTTACAATTTTCAATTTTATACTTTTTAGCTAAGGATTCTATGTAAGATTTTTGACATAATGTTACAGTTCTAGTTTGAGAATAATCATATTCAATATCAATGCCAATATAATTTTTAACAATATCCATATCCTTCATTATAAATTTCTTGCATAATTTGTACTTGACATCAGCAATTAAATGTTCATTTTTACAACATATAAGAATATCATCTACAAACAAAATTAAATAAATGTTCACATTATTTATGACTTTTACATAGAGACAGTAATCAAATTTACTTCTGCGAAAACCAATAGTTATAACATAGTCATTAAAACATTCATACCACAAACGCGGACTCTCCTTCAAACCATACAATGCCTTTTTTAGTTTGTATACTCTACCAGTACAATCATCAAATCCTAATGGTTGTTTAACATAAACCTCTGAAACTACTTTACCATTTAGGAAGGCAGTTTCAACATCCATTTGATGGATTTCCATGCCCATTTGACAACAGCAAGATAATAATAATTTTAGAGTTTCCAATTTAGCAACAGGGGAATATATATCATCAATATGATCGGACTGTTGAAAGCCTCGCACAACTAACCTTGCTTTATAATTTATTGCAGACTTCTTTACATAGACCCACTTCACATCTATCACTTTTTTGTCCTGAGGTTTGTTTACTAAAGTCCATGTATCATTTTTTACTAAACAGTCCATTTCACGGTTCATTGCATTTATCCACTGATCACAATCTTCACTCTCGATTGCTTCCTGATAGGTAACTGGAGTATCGACATTACAATAATTCGCTGTTATACAATAATAACCATATTCCTCATCAAAACGCACTGGTTTCTTGACATTTCTCTTAGGTCTCAAATTTATTTCTTCGTCTTCTTCAGTAGCTTTATCGTATACTTCTTCACTATCACTAGTATTTTCTATAATTTCAATATTTTTTTCTTTCGTTTCATCCTTGCTCTCTATATTTGTTTTGTTATCATTTTTATTATCTTCAAAACCAATACATCTTACATCTTCTTCTATAATATCCACGTGTCTTGCAACAGTTATTTTCCCATTTAATAACACTCTATATCCAACATCTGTATAACCAATCAATACTCCTTCTTCCGCTTTTCTATCCCACTTGGACTTTCGTTTTTGTTCAGGAATTCTCACAAATACTTTGCTCCCATATAACTTTAAATGTTCTGCCGATGACTTCCTTTTGAAGAATATCTCATACGGTGTCTTCCGCTCAATAGTATTAGTCAAAGTCCGGTTTCTCAAATAGGCTGCTGCCTTAACAACTTCAGGCCAGTAACGTCTATCAACTTTAGCTTCGGCCATCAAGCATCTAGACATATCCATAATGGAGCGATTGAATCTCTCTGCTGTACCATTAAGCTCATGGACGTATGGTGGACAGGGCTCTACTATTATTCCTTTCTCTTTAGTAAAATTAAACATTTCTTTGTTTATAAATTCTTTACCGTTATCACATCTAAAAGTTTTTATCATTTTTCCTGTCAAATTCTGTACTTCATTTACATATCTTTTAAAACAATCTATTACTTGATCTTTTGTCTGTATGCAATAAATTTTAGCCAACTTACTATAATCATCAATAAATGATACAAAATATTTTTCTCCGTTGTTACCTGTAGTTCTGTGTGGCCCATTCACATCCGAATGTACTATTTCTAAAATTTCTTGTGCTCTTCGCCGGTTATTTCTAAAAGGTAAATTATGCATTTTATTCTCTAAACATATTTTACATTTTAAGTATTCAGTTTCCAGTTGCTTTGGTAATCCCTCAAGTAATTCTTCCTTGCACATTATACTCAAATAATTAAAATTGACATGACCAAAGATTCGATGTAGTTTTTCTTTCATAGATAATTTGGAAGCTATATTTGAGATGGCACAAATTTCTTTATCAACGAAACATGTCATCTTATATAGGTTATTTTCCTTTTTGGCAATAGCAATAAGTTCACCTTTCTTGTTATATATTTTTGTAGAAAATCCCTTTGATGAAACTGAATTACAATTGGTAATCTTTGAGTAACTTAGTAAATTTGCTTTCATTTCTTTTACATAAAAAACATTTCTTAATGTAATTTTACTTTTCTATACTACTATTATAAAGAGGAAAGATTTGATTTTTTGTTTGTTTGTTTGTTTGTTTGTTTGTTTGAGTCGAATAGGCTCCGAAACTACTGGACCGATTTGAAAAATTCTTTTGCTATTGGAATCTTACATTATTTCTGCTGAACATAGGCTACATTTTATTTTGGAAAAAAGTAGGGTTCCGTAAGATATTTGAGTTTTTCGGACGCAAGGTGTAAAAAATCAGCTAGAAAAGTTACTTATTTTGCGTACGCTGCAGGTAAACTATAAAAGATAGAACCATAAAATGTTCTAAGTAATTGTAGATCTTATAAATATCTACAAAAAAGTCCGCGACACACTATACCTATCTATGTCGAGTGAGGCACAATAACCATTTATTTATTTAAAAATCCTGAATTTTTTTTGGACTACATTTGAACGGATATATTTTACTCACGCTATTATAAAATAAAATAAAATAAAAATAGCCTTTATTCTATTACCATCAATTGTTACAAATTAGGATCTTGACATTACATGCATATAATATTTTGTTACTTTTATAAAATACTATTTTGTTACATTATTACATTACTATTAATTATTGTTTAAATTAAAAAGTTTTTTTTTTTTTTAATTTAAACTCACGCTATTAATCCTTATCAAAATAAATTATTTTATCACTAAGTACAGTTTATGTAGATAATATTTGGTCTTTGAATGATTAAAATTGGACGTTTGGTTTTGAAATTATGGCGAAATTAAAAAATTACGATAGTGGGCGTCACCAAAGCGCGTGCGGGAGGAAGACAATATTCTGTTGTAGAAATAAAAATTCTGTACATAAAAGATATGAAATGACACCCGAAATTACACCTTTGTCACTGAATACAAAAATGTGTTTAGATTTTTGTCTGTCTGTCTGTCTTTCACTCTTTCTGTCTGTCTGTATGTTTGTTCCAGCATCACACGAAAAATACTGATCCGATTTGAATGTGGTTTTCGCAGACATATTTATCTTCTTCCAACTTAACATCTGGTGTATAAAATTTTTCCCCCCACCCCTCTAAGGGGACAAAAGAGGGGGTCAGATTTTGTATCAAACTTTTTTCTTTAACACGAAAACTACTGATCCGATTTGCATACGGTTTTCACAGATATATTATATTTGTCTTCTTCCAACTTAACATCTGGTGTATGACCTTCCCCCCCACACCCTCTTAGGGGACAAAAGAGGGGGTAAAACATGTATCAACTGATGATGTAGAAAATATACTTTAAATGGCAAAACAACGTTTGCCGGGACAGCTAGTTCCATTATAAACTGCAAAATAAGCTGTTATGTTGCCGATTTTAGTCGCTTCTAAGATTGTACCGTCACCTATTTTAACTTTAACAGGTATATTTAATGTTTTATATTCACTAAAGTACTGATCAGAATTAATAATGTGATCAGTGCAACCACTATCCAATAACCATTGAATTTCATTTGGTTTACTATTTGACACAGTTTCATTTGTACTGGATGTGTTGGCGATGGTCGTATAGAAACTGTTTCCTTCATTGTTTTTCCATGGTTGTCCTTGATGATGGTATTTAGTGACAGATCCACGCCCTCGGTGATTTGTAAAACTATGTCCTCGCTGTCCATAACCTCTATGTCCACGACCTCGACCAGATCTATTTGACCGATTTGTATAGCAATCTTTTATGTAGTGTCCAGGTTTTCCACAATTAAAACAGGTTTTATTTTGATAATTTGTCTTTACATCACTTTTGAATGCATTTGAATGATTTTCCACCTCAAGCCTGTCCTTTTCTTTTAGTCTAATTTTACTTTTCAGGTAATCAACCGTTCTCTCCTTTGTTGGGAGAACATCAATTAAGTCTCCTATATGGCTATAAGACTGTGGCAACGATTTTAACATGTAGTTCAATTTTTCTTGCTCAGTTACCACTGCACCAGCCTGCTTTAGCTCATTCACGTGTTTTTCAAAGTCATCGAAATATAAATTTATATCAGAATAATTTGCTAATTTCACATTTTCCAGACTGTGTCGGCATACTAATTGTAAAGCGGTGGATGTCTTTAAGTACATTTCATCGAATTTTTTCATAATTTCATATGCAGAATTTAACTCACGTACGTATTCTAATTGTTTATTTGAAATAGCGCTGTAGATATAGTTCACTGCTTGAATATCTTTTTCATCCCAAGTTTCATCATCTTTTACTGCTTTCGGCCTCATTACAACATCGTTACATTTTTTATATTGCAAAAACTTTAATATCCGAATCTTCCAATTGCTGTAGTCTGACCCATCAAATATCGGTATATTAATATCACTGTTTCTTGCCGACGCCATGATGCCCACGCGACGCTAAGACCGTAATGCCGACGAGTTTTGTT
Source organism: Plebejus argus (assembly GCA_905404155.3). NCBI lineage: Eukaryota > Metazoa > Arthropoda > Insecta > Lepidoptera > Lycaenidae > Plebejus > Plebejus argus. The sequence goes on from FR989944.1 coordinate 107,659, forward strand.
TCTCACTTGTTTCACTTGATTTCTTTCAATTTATACTTTAACGTGCTTAAACCACGGACTGCTACCATATTAAATAAAGAAAACCACTTTGACTAACATACTTTCATTTTATTTCTGAACCATCGTTTTTACCTTTTACATCATCATTGCAAGAGAGCATAGAGAACGGAACAGCTTACTATGATAGACAATATACCACAGATAGAAAAACTGTGTTGCCATAGATAACATAAATGTACTCTATAATTAATAAGTATCTTGAGCCAAGTCAAAGTTCGACTTGCTATATTATATAGGGACTAGGGACTGTAATATTAATTATAATATTATGTTCATCTGTAGATCTACACCGTGTTTAGTGTAAACAATAAACTCTCTAACACAGAAACCCTTTTAAAATGTTAAATTCAACTCACAAGAGATTATTTGAGGAATCTTGTTCTTGTAAGAGCTTCCTACAACATAATGTTTTACTTTTACTTTTTACTTTTGTGAAAACTTACTATTTGTAGCAACTATTCATAGTAATCTAGTGTGGTAATACTATCAAATAATAATGTAGTCAATTTACTTTGAAACTGATAATTCATATTACAGACAGGCAGTCCTATATTTGGAATTTCTAGCATTTTTTTCTTTTTTTCTTATTGTTATACTGCGTGACTGGTGAGACATGTTCAGTACTTGAGGACGTGATATTTGGCTATTATATTAGTTGAAAAAAAATAATATAAAAAAATAATATCAATTGATCACTGAGTAAATGTAGCTTAAAGTTAAATAATTATTTACCCAACGCATGGACACCGCGAGCGGGAGGGGTAGTTGTGTGGTGTTTCTTTGGTAGCGCACGCCTCTGCACCGGCCGCATAGTATGCCTACTTGCCTAGCCGCGTAATTTACTTAGTATCCATGATTCATTAATTTTTGGGAAATTCGGAAAATATTAAGAACCTAATTTTATTACATATTTATAATGAGAATCGAGTACTGAATACTCTCCTTAAATATCGGTATTGACTCACCAGTCATGCTGTAGTATTTACTATTTACACCATGTACTGATATGTCAGTGATTTACACACAAAAAATTAAGGTGTCAATATATAAGATGACTGCCAACGATGGCGTAGTCTGCCAAGCGCGTCGTTCGATGCCAGGAGCGTATCTAAGGAAGTGGGCGCCGCGATGTCAACTTACATAACGCGCGAAATAGATGAAACCCACACAATATATCATACCTGACGGGGCGTTGAGCGGTGACAGTTGACAGGATCATTACGATCCCGAACGCAGCGGCTATTTATAACCGGATACAGGCGGATAAGCCCCCCTAGACAAGTGTCAAAACGCTAATGCTAACGCTAACTCTAACGTTACAAAATGTATGCGATTTGACATATTATTAAGTCATCGCTTCGCTATAGCGAATACTAACGCAGCTACCCCTTTCCTCCATCCACAGTACAAGGAACCAATAAGCTTCCACTTCGGAGTGGTAAAAGTCGCAAATTATAATTTTAATGGGAGGGATATACTTGGTGAACTTACAGCAAATGATATCAATATTTGGCTAGAAGTATAACCGTAAATCTTCTCGCTCTGTAATATTATATTTTAATCTGCTTATATTATTATATTGTCTACCTATAATATTCATAGGAGAAGTCAAGTTGGGTCACTTATTTTAATAGACCCCCGTTAACGACTCGTGGACCCCCATTTTTCTTCCACGCAAACGTAAACCCCTGTCGGGCTCCCGTGGACCCTTGGGGGTCCCTGGGACCACTTTGGCAATCTATAATGTAGAGTGTAGTAGAGTGTAAACGTTGATGTACAAATTCGTTTATCCTCCGATAAACGTAAAATTTTCCGGCATAACCATTAACCAGTGCCGTAAATATCTTTTTTGCGCCCTGTGCGAGCTTCTTTAACTGTGCCCTTGTTTTTATTTTAGATAATAAAGGTACCCACGACCCAGAGCGTATTATGTATACTGTATAGGCCTTTCTGGTCTGGCCATTCTTGCGCCCCCCACACTTTACACCCTGTGCCTGGGCACCGGTGGCACCGCCCTTATTTACGGCACTGGGCATAACAATATTCTGTGTTCTTTTCCGGGTCTTAAAGTATACCAAATATCATCCCGGCGAGTTTTCAGTTTCGCATAGCAAGCATACATACTTGCTTATTTATATGTATCGCTAATTTTCCAATGGAAAATATGATAAGTACCTACTGAAATTGCATCGCGATATCATAATATCTTGCTCATGTTATAGAGATCTCGGAAAGTTGTAACTAGTTTGTTGCTTGTTCAGGTGTCCGTACTAACTTGTTCGCTCTACTTGGACTTTTGATGTTGAACACCGCGTCAACTGATACAAGTCTCCACACCTATATCACGCTTCATTTATGCTTCATTATATTTCCCGTCTCTGTTATTTATACCCGGTTTTTGTGATTTTTGACAGAATTATATCTATAGACTATTGGCTAGTGCTTTTGATTGGCTAAAGTTAAAAAGTTAACAAGTCAAGAACGCTAGTGAAAGATAAATTCCTATAAAAAACCTCAAACCACATCAATAGTAAACACCATAATAATTATGCACTGAAACAAAATGTAAAGTAAGTTATTTATCACAATGTTCTATAACAAGTCACAATTCCTATTATCAACCTTTCGCGATTATTTTTTCTAGCGAAATAAAGTACTTTTAAAATAAAATGTCATAAACTAAATTAAAAATATAATTACATCATTACATAGCTATTAACCATTTACCATTAAACTAGTTTATAGGTTGAATGTTTCAAACTTCCACCGTATTCCACGTACAAACTGCAACAATATAAGTGCTATGATTGTAAAACCTACGAAGCGCGTCATTGTATGGAACGGTTTACTGCCTACCGAGAATTATTCGATACAACGGAAGTTTCCGAAGTCGCACTTCGCACGCAGCGGAAGATTAACACCAACATGGACTGTTATCACAGGTGAACTGATCGCTTTTCCTGGAAACCTTTTGAAATAAGAGAGATTTCTGCGACACTCGAACAGTACGAATTTAAAACTTTCACCTGTTTAGTTATCGCGGTTCTTGAGATACGGTCTGTGACCCTAGTATGGCCTCATTAGAAATGCGAAAGTATAGAAACACTGTGGAGATAAACTGAAGATACGGTACCTTCAGTTTATCTCCACAGTGTTTTTATACTTTCGTATTTCTACTGTGGCCATGCTAGGGTCGCTGGTAGCGGATGGACGGACGGACAACGAAATTTTAGCAATAGAGTACGAATTTTTACCCTTTGGTTGGAACCCCAAAAACTTTTGAAAGAAATTTGAAATTATTTCTTCTCACTCCATGTGGGTGGCCATGGTAGAATTTGGATTAATTTGTGTGATGAGGAGCTGAGTGACAGTCGGCAGTGTGAGTGCGTAACCTTTGCGCGGTATTCCCGGCGCGGGCTATTTGCGGACATCGGGAAATAGCACCAGCTAATAGGGCTGCTAGAGCTTGTCACGTAGGCCATCCATGCAGCTTAGACTGTGACAAACCATATTATTATCCATACTAATATTGTAAATGTGAAAGTGTGTCTGTCTATTACCTCTTCAACCTCAAACCGCTGAACAGATTTTGCTGATATTTGTTATAAAGATACTTTAAGTTCTAGGAAAGGACATAGAATACTTTTTATCCCGGCAAAGTGTATGGTTCCCGCACGATAAAGGAATTTTGGCGCAGCGGAGTTGTTTATCTGGTTTTATATATATTTTTTTTGCTTCCCGCTAACCATATGTTTGAACTAAGCTGTAATTGAGATTTCATACTACAAATCAGTGCCTAGTCAAGTAGGTATGTATTCTTAACTCTCTGAGAATTGTGTCATACTGCTGTATTTTCAACATATGACATCATAAAGATAGAAAAATACATAAGTGCATTAGCATAAGTGCATCCTCGTGATACCAAACTTTATGTTTGTTTTATCTTTATTCCGCTGCATATGCGGAACGATTGTATATGTCAGAAAACAGCTGGGATACAGCTGATATTTGTTGATATATTATGACGTTGTTATCACAGGGGTATATTTATCTATTACTAGGGTTTGGATGATCAATCAAATTATACTAATTTCCAAAAAGTATCGACGAGTTTGTAAACTTTTCTAAGAAAAAATAGATTGTGGACGTGCAGCCTAAAAGTCTTATCTTTTGTTGATTCAAGATCCAGAATCGTCCTTTTAAAACCGAGGAACTTATCGCTAAGGATCGAATTCTTTCACAAGTTTCTATATCGGCACCAGCGATCGGCGAATGCCTGTCGTGCGGCGCGGGTCGAACAGATGCGAGTCCTGGCGATGCCGGCAGCCGGCTGCATAGCTGCCAGGAATAGAACCCGCTCCTCCGTCCTTGCCCAACACATAATATTGCGAATTACAGACGCTAATCTTGTTAAGCAATCTCCTTAGTATTGGGAAGGGTTAAGCTGGTGAACGATGAACCAAAAATGCCTGTTATTTCTTGAGGAAAAGACAGGACGTGTTGTAAATTATACTCTGCTAAAACTACGGTTACTTGAGAGTTAGATAATAATTTATACTAATGAAGTAATACAAGTTAGAGCTTTTCAGTTAAATATAATAAAAGAACGCCTGGCTTACGAGGGTTTTTGAGAAAAGTACCTACTATTCAACATATTTGTTGATTGGTTTAACGTATTGAATGTTTTAGTGTATCCAATTATTAGCGCTAGTGAACACAATATAAACTCCTGACAAAAACTCAAAAGCCAGGCATTATATTCATAAGATCCTTATGTTTGACAATGTCATTTATGTCTCCTGGCTCCATGTCCCATGACTGGCAATCCCCCGAAGGTTGCGTAACCACGCAGCAGGCACGCAGGCACGGGCTCATTAAAGCTTAATGTGCGTTAATGACGTTAAATCTGTCACATGTGCGGGATAACCCGTGGGAGGGACCTTTTATTGCTGCGGCACAGATAAACGGAGGACTTTCCTACGAAATTTAAACTAATGCGGTAATGTTACATAACTTAAGGAGTCTTAGCTGTAGGTGGATATTCTAAAGACTCTTTAAATAAAAATGTAAGAGATAAAATCCGAAGTCCGAAGGTGTGGTTCGGTGACTTTAAGGTGTGCATTGACGGTACGTACATTCCACCAAATAGCCGTTTAACACTCTAAATAACGAACGTAAATGTGTAAGTCTGTTTGCATGGAAGCAGGCCGTGTTTAGAATACTCTCAAACTATTGCGTTTGACTCGACTGTAATTCCGTCGATGCACACCATAGTCCATATAAGTCATTGGGATCGCCTTTGAATTATTTTTGCATTTATTAATCGGTAGCCTTGTACCATCCTTTAAACATCGCTAATGATAGATGGTGTAGAGCTTATTCTGTTATCACCAGTCAGTGGTGCCAACTCACAAGATCCAGTTTGGCAAATAGTTCAGATCAGTGACCGACCTCGAAGAGAGAGGCACCGGTGACTATCGCCAATTTTACAATAATATTTGCTTGATAGTTTTGTTCGGCTATTTTTATGAAATTCCGACGTGGATGTAGGCCAAAAAATGAATTATACGCATTACGGTTAAAGCTGTAAATATTTTCTTTCTTTACAGATATGACTGAAAGGACAGAGAATTGTGTACCGAGTGGAAGCAAATAGTGTTCTTTACTGTGCTGTGCTGTGAACTTGTGACTATGTCTGTGTGCGCTCTGTTGATGTTAGTCGTTCTTCCTGCGCTAGTCGGTAAGTGTTTTAAGTATTAATAAGAAACGTAATCTCGAAAAGAATAGACTGATGGAGAACGACAAGTAAAAATCATAGAGAGTTCGTTATAATTACAGCATAATATTATTCTTCTTTCAAAATACTAGAGCCAAAATCTGGAATAGCAAACCGCGATGATGATGGTGTTTCCAACAAGTTACCAACACCTAAATAAAGCATACCTACCATGACAAGTATGACGTGCTATATTTAGTTGTTTGTAACTTGTGACCGTAACGGCCACGAAACAGCCGTCCTCCTCGGAATCGCCGTAAAAGCTGTTATTGGAAGCACCGCGGGTCGTCACCCGGTGTCATGACGCCCGGCGCCCGGCTACGCATCACCCGACACCTGTCACTATTGCCCCTGTCACAGAATACATAATATTAGTTTAACAACCCCTGTGTCAAGTTAACACTTAGCTCCGCCCCTGACTAAGTTAAGACTTGATTATACTTGACAAAAATATTTTAAGAAGTGAGATCTAAGATCTACAAATATTATAAATACGTCTTCGTGTGTCTTTTGGTGTGTCTGACTGTCCTTTACCCAATTCACACCGAAACCGCTGTACCTACCGATATAATAAAATTTGGGATAGCCACTCAAAGCATGGGATTTATTTGAGATTTTCCACCCCAAAAAATGTACTGTTTCCGCGCGATAAAAAATTATTCATAATTATAATAATCTACCGGATCGCATACTTTTCTAGTTATAACACATACCGGACTCTGCGCACATATTTTCACCATGAGTTTCAGTCCGCAACATGAAACGGACATTCCCCTGACATTCACAACATCGTATAAATAGTCCACATGTGCGCGAGATTGTGCCCATCAAAACACATCTGCACCGCGACAAGATAAGCCGATAAAAATAACTTTATACACAAAATATTTAAAAAACTCGGTCCAACTTAGTAGCGCATAGAAAATCGATTAAAAAACGCATTAAAATTTTAATTTATTGACCGTAATTTTGGTGTGGACCGAATGTGGACCATTATTAAAATTATATTCGGTAATGAGCGTTTGTTTAGTCAGGGCCGGCTTGACCACGGGGGCGCTGAGTAAAAGGGACACACTTAGCGGAGATTACACCGGCACGGGGGCAGCTCCCCGGGGCACGCCGTGGGAAGCTTCACTTGTTTACATTTTACATAAATAAATAGAGCACAATGGAGTTTGGAGACAATAGGGTTGGGCCACATGTGACCGAATAAATTGTATCATTATAACTTTTTATGACAGTCATGCTAAAGTTTAGGGTTAAAATTAGATTGTTTTATTCATGAATGTGATGCAAAGTTATACTCTAGTTTCCTTTACGCGATTAGCGAATGAACGTTATTTTCTTCTTGTTCCTGATATATTATGTATTTGCAAAAACGTTTAAAATTACTATTAATCATTACACACTCTTACACAAGAATAGAAAAACGGTTAGTAAATAAGTATTTAATTAATCGACATTTTAAATCCCATGCGGTTTTCCACACACCTCATGGTGTGTAACTAAAACACATGCGCGGGCGCAACATTCGCCGGTAGCAGATTTATAGCCATATTAACGGCCAAAAGCACCTCAGTTCTGGCCATAAAACCATTTACTTATTTTCATCGCCTACTTATTTTAATGGCGGCGCATCTGATCAATTTTGTTAGGCAAAACAAACAAATGCAGTAGAAAATAGTTTTCTATTACAGCGTTTACTACCATTTATGCAATGTTTTATAACAGCACCATGGTTACTGCCGCATTCCCGGTGTCGCGTAAAATAAAGATTTAGTCACTGCTCGCTCTTACAGTTTTAGCATCTAAAAATATTTTTCCAATAAATATCTTTTAATGTAACACAATAAAGAAGCTGTGTTTCACTATTTTCTGTAAAACGAGATAGCGTCACTGTTCTATCACCTAGTAGAAGCTGTAACTAACAAGTCATTACCATAATTCGTCAGTTACCTTGACGGCCGGCGGTATAAATCGTGCCCCGCCGCGATCCGTCACCGCATGTAATTGCTTACATCTCCCAATTAGTTACTTGTCAATACCTTACGATAATTACAAATTCTTCCGCCCGAGGTGGAGCACGTGCAACGAAAATAACGTACTTGTTAACAGCAATGACTTGAAAAAATTAGGTTTTAAACAATTATTTACGAAATTGCCAACTAATTTGAATCTATTTCAATTCCACAACGAAGCGCCTTTCCATGTCACACGTCTGTCATTAACGCGTGAATACGCCACTGATTTTCGAGTCGGAGTCACAAAATAATATTTATTTTTAGTATTTCAAAGTTATCTCTGGATTTAGAGATCTGAGTTATTTTAATATAACGAGGGATAAATGAGCACTTAGATTGCCTTATAGAAACGCGAACTCTGTTGTCTGCGGACGCTCGAATCATTAGAAGAAGCAAGTGCATTGCTGCCCCTTAGAAAGTATTGTTTTAGCATCTGTTCCAAATTAAATACCCAATTTGTCTGCTGAGCATCACCTAACGGTGATGTCACGACAGTTGACATGTCACATCTGCTTTCGGCAGTGACATGACAGCCAACTCGTACTCCGCCCCTCATGAGTTACAGCTCCCAGCGCCTCCTCTTTGAACATCCGAAGGCTGAACATTTATAGTGTTATTTATCGTCCAATATTTCGGCTGAGGTCATCCTCAAAACTGTAGCATTTGAACGAATGCCCGGTTACTAAAGTTTTCTGACGGGAGTTTAACTATTCGCTAACACTCTTGACTGGCCAACGCCAAACAGTTAACTAGTCAACAACGACTTTGAAAAGATGAACTTCTGTCGAAAAATCTTAGAAACTGGGCGAAACGCACTTATTTCAGGAACTACTTCCCCCTTAGACAATGTATCTTTAGTTAAAAACGATGACGAAATTCGTTATCAAAATGTGTCATCGCTAAATGACATGTCGCTTGCGAAGACTAATGTCAAATCCCATACATTTTGATAACGAATATCGTCATCGTTTTTAACGAAAGGGACTTTGTCTACGGCCCCAGAGGCCGTAGACAAAGGTCCGATTTGAAAAATTTTGTATCTCCGAATGTCCTCCACCAATTTTTTTCAAACGAAATGTCTCCATTTCTCCGTGACGTGATCCGAGTCCATATATTATCGTTAGTCTCTAGCCATTAAGTGGTTTGATCGTTTAACGCCATGTATATCTATATCCGTCGTGCCGTGTGTGGCCTCAGGAACACTCGGGATGAATCACGTTAAAAATGTTTGTATCGCGGTAATTAATGGCGGAATTTTAACGGGGGCTGGATTAATTAGCTGAGTCACAGCGAACGATAACAGATGAGAGAAGACAAATTATTTAAGTCGAAAATCAGGGACGTGGTACGTTTTATTTAGGTTTAATGTATCTGTATCAGATCTAAACTACTTGGCTGATTTTAATAATTATTATTACTGATGTGTGTAGCATAGATTAGTGATGATGCCCTGAGTGACATAAGCCATATTATTTACATAGTATGTAATTGTATTAAATAGAATTCTTAATTACTAAATATTACGTTTTGATTTCTCCTTTCCTCGTTCATGTCGTTCTGCTCACTATTGCTACGCGATATTGCAAGATTATTTAAGTCATGCCATATTTCTTTTGTTTTAAATTTACATTTAATTTTAAACATCACGACTATATTCAGCAATTAGCACAACAAGTCCACTACACCGTTAAACCTGTACGCGTGTAGTTGTACAAATTCCATTCAGCTTGTATTTGGCACGATCCGGCGTTTTATTTTTAATTTTATTGATCATTCGATGAAGTAGGTTTTAATCGAAAACACCCAGATGCGACTCCCTATTTCTGGAGAATCGGGGATCGGTCTTTGATCGCGGTAATGCGAAGTGTGGACGGACAGACGGACAGCACTATTGACTATTGTTAGTGCGTGTTGATTGTTGAGTTGTTGTATTGCTACATTGTATACTCTGAGTATTACAGGATCTTTTCCTTTAACATACAAAGTTAGCGTACAACTTATTTACGTTTATTGGCATCTTTGTGCTTACTATGCTAGTAGTTAGTACGAGACTGACATAGTCATACAAGTCAGGACTCAATAGTATCCAAGTTCCGAAGTCAAAACTTACAATTTACGAAAAGTTAAATGCACGTTTATGAAACGTGAGTTTCAGGGAACAGTAGAACTCTATTTCTTGTGACGTCGTGGCGATATTTTAAAATATCCAGTTCAAGTCGATTTATTTTTAAACGATGATAAAACTGTATTTTATTAGTCGTAAATTAGTTGTGTAACTTTAACGCCACTTTGGCAATTAAGGTTTATATAGGAGAGCATTTTAATGCAGATTGTCGTTATTAAAAACTTTTTTCGTAATTTTGCTATCGATAGCTAGAAATGTAGTTTTAGTATAGAGTAGTGACTCAAAACAAGATGTATTTTAGTGCCAAAGGTTTTATTGGATAACATGAAGGTAAACGAGTTTGTCATCATTATGAGCAGCTATCTATCTACAGCATGCATATTGCGTAATCCACAACGATCATTTACGAATGTACTCTATAATATTATGTATCTTGGGCCAACAACATTGAAAGTCCAGACTAAGGAAGCCGCAATGATTCTGATAATTTTTTAGTTTACGTTTCTGTCACTTTAAAGCACTTCTTTGATAGCGTTTGAGGGGAACATTTGAAATACTCTATTTACCTCTACATCAAAGTAGTTAGGTGAAGCGGGGGCGCATCACTAGCTAGCTCACTAGTGAGGGGACGTAAACATCGGCAGTGCCCTTTGATGTCCGTTGGGCAACCGCTGGCTAGTGGACACGGGGCAAATACGTGACGATAGATTCCGTTTGCCTATTGTGTACTAACAAAAGTTCGGACGTAACCTTGCAGCAAGCAATCGCCGTCTCCCTCGACACTCACAACTTCAGGGGAGATACACGTTTGTCCATAAAGTCCCTTTAGATTTTACGTCTTACCTCACTCATTCGGAGAAACATAACATAGGCATTCATGTCGGTTTTCTGTGAAGCTTTGATGCTGCTCTGGTTTAGCCGGCCCGTTCATGTTAAAGTATGGTTCTCCATTAGCGGCCATCATCATCCATCGCGATAGAGACTGATCTCCAAACACGCAATGGGCCTAAGCCGGGCGCCAGATAAAAATAGTGACGAAGGTAAATATGTCAAGAACCGTGTCACTCATCATCATCATCACCAGTTGGTCAAACTTTCAGACACGAAGCAATCGAAATTGACATCACCACATCACCACAAAACTTACGTTTATTTGCCCCAAATGTTTGCTGCGTTTACAGTTGAAGCAGTGTTGCGAACTTTAAAAAAAAATATCTGTGAATGAAGTTCAAAAATCTCTACATTTGAAAATCAGCCAGATATTGATGCTAACTAGATGACCTCGAAACTACTTAAATTCGGCACATCACATACAAAAAATTGTCTGAAAAGATTAAAGTAGCTATTTTAATCTAATATCAGCTATAAACAAAATATCTTGAATAGTTTTCCTTCCCCGGCTTGAACTTTTAAATTAGCATAACGGCTAAGAGATTTCTTCCTGATTTAACGAAAGAGTTTTCTTCCTGAAATTCAGCTTTTGGCCCAGGGAAACTCTCTACTCGGCATCACCAGTTTGACGGGAATCGGGATGATATCATTGTTTATTGATGTTCAGTTGGTGTGACGTAGTGACTGTTAGTGAGTGCGTGGACTGCTGCGGTGTGATCAAAGCGGGACGGCGCGGTGAGTGAGCGAACATCAACACAGCGTCAAATGAGTGCGTATTACGGGAAACATCCTAATGCAGACTTATGTACATGTTGAAATGAAATGAAATGAAATCTTTTTTTATTCAAAATAGGTATCATGATACACTTTTCGAACGTCAGAAGTCTACGTTGCCTACCACCGGTTCGGGAACTAACCCTGCGAGAAGAACCGGCGTAAGAAACTCGCAGGGGGCCCACTTTTTTACCAAAAAAAGTGAGAAAAAAATTAATCTTTTAAAATAAAATTTACAATGTCGTACATAACTTAAAATTATACAATGTCAACATAATTGTAAGTCATTCACTAATGTAGAAGTAGCCTTGTAAGAAGCCATCCTACTCCCAAGATGTGCCATCGTTTATGAAATCATTGACCTTATAATAGGCTTTGGCACACAAACGTTCTTTGACTACTTTTTTAAATTTATTAATGGAAAGATTTTGAACGTTTTCAGGGATTTTATTGTAAAGGCGTATACATTGACCCTTAAAAGACTTACTGACCTTACTAAGTCTGATCACCGGCAAATCTAGCTTGTGCTTGTTTCTGGTATTCCTACAGTGAATATCTCTTTTAGCTTTAAATTGACTTATATTTTTTCTAACATATATTACATTATCCAAAATGTATTGAGAAGCAACAGTTAGGATGCCAATTTCTTTAAATTTATCTCTCAGAGATTCAAAAGGAGACATTTTATAAATAGAGCGTATGGCTCGTTTCTGCAGCACAAATATTGTATTAATGTCGGCAGCGTTTCCCCATAAAAGGATTCCATATGACATTCGACTATGAAAATAACTAAAATATACTAATCGTGCCGTGTCTTCATCAGAAATTTCTCTAATTTTTCTGACTGCATATGCTGCAGAACTAAGCCTACCTGCAAGATTAGCGATATGAGGACCCCACTGTAATTTGCTATCAAGTGTAATGCCTAAGAATACAGTGGTGTCTACCAAATTCATCATCTCATCATTTAATAGTATATTGGTTTGGACTTGCCTTACATTGGGCAAGGTAAACTTTATACATTTAGTTTTATTGGAATTTAAAAGTAGGTTATTAACATTAAACCAATATACTATTTTTGAGAGAGCACTGTTTACCTCGTCATAGTTCGACTGTTGTCGCTTCACTTTAAAAATAAGTGAAGTGTCATCAGCAAAAAGTACTATCTCATTATCATTATCCTTAACAAGGTAAGGTAAGTCATTTATATAGATGAGAAAGAGAAATGGGCCTAAAATAGATCCCTGTGGGACACCTAATTCTATTTTGGTTCCATTGGACCTGTTACCGTTTACCTCAACCCTTTGAGTCCTGTTTATAAGGTAAGAAGTCAAAAGGCTGAGAGCTGAGTCCTTTATACCATAGTGGCGCAATTTCCTGATCAATGTAGCATGGTCCACACAGTCGAAAGCTTTAGAGAGATCGCAAAACACACCCAGAGCATCCTGCGACTCCTCCCAAGCCTGAAATATACTACAAAGAAGACCTATACCAGCATCCGTTGTGGATCGACCCTTAGTAAATCCATATTGATTGTTATGCAATAAATTGTTTGAATTAAAATGTACTAACAATTGTTTCAAAATTATTTTTTCAAAAATTTTACTAAGAGTTGGTAAAATTGATATAGGCCTATAATTTGTCGGATCAGATTTAATTCCCGCTTTAAATAATGGTACAATCTTACTGTGCTTCATTAAGTCAGGAAAAACACCACTCCTTATGCCGTCATTGAAAATCATTGCAAGATGAGGAGCTATGATGTCAATTACAGATTTAATAATTTTTGTAGACATTCCCCAGAGATCAGTAGTGTTTTTGACATTCAACAATTTAAATGTATCGATAATGTCTTTGGGGTTAATTTCCCGAAACTTAAAATTGACATCACATTCCTTTACATTGTCTCTGAGTAGCTTTTCAGCAGCTTCAGGTGAGGAATTTAGATTTTTGGTAGTTGAGACCGGAATGTCAGCAAAGAATTTTTCAAAGACCGTCGCAACTTCTAGATTATTAGAAATCTTTTTACTATCAAAATATAGTTCAAAATCTGTGTCACGACAGGTGGCGTTTCCAGTCTCACCAGCTATAACTTTCCATGTAGTTTTAATTTTATTTTTAGAATTTAGAATTTTATTTTTTATATATAGTGCCTTAGCTGCTTTACAAACTTTTCTGAAGGTTTTAGAATAATTTTTAACATACACTTTAAACGTTTCACTACTATTGCAAGACCTTTCATCATACAACTCATATAATCTTTGCCTACTTATTTTAATTCCTGAAGTTGCCCATTCAATAAATTTACTTTTTTTAAAACCGTTCCTAACTGTTTTAGAAGTAAATATCGAATTAAACTGAGTTCTTATTACCTTAAACAATTTATTAAAGGCTTCATCAGTGCTATGTGTTTGATCCGATAGCTGAATATTTGATTTTAATTTACTTCTAAATTGCTCAATACGTTTTGTGGTCACAGGAACAAACACAAGATTTTTCTTTGCATTACTATCACATTTGATATTAAAAGAAGCCATTTGTCCACAGTGATCAGAACTTAGCTTATTAATTAGTTCTTTTTTATCTGGAATAAGATCAGTAAATATGTTGTCAATACAAGTGGCTGTAGTCTCACAGACTCTTGTAGCTTCCTGAAACAGACTGTAAAGGTTATACGATTGAAATAAAGATGTGAATCTAACAGTAGTAGAGTTTAATTCCAATAAATTAACGTTAAAATCACCACATATAATAACTTTTTTGTTAGATGCACATATTTTTGACAATATTTGTTCCATAGTTCGTTCAAAAGAATCATATAACCCAGATGGAGGTCTGTATACGCTCACAATTATTAGATGGCTCAGCTCTATGCAGGCCACTTCTATTATCCGTTCAGTAGAGAGGCTCACAATATCTTTACGTTCTTTAAATTTTATGTTGTTTCTGATTAAAATTAAAGAGCCGCCTCTAATGGCATTTTCTCTACTGAAAGAACTTGCTACTTGGTGATCATGGAGATTGAAAATGAGTTCATGTTTCCTAAACCAGTGTTCTGAAATACAAATAATATCGATATTAAACTCTTTTAGAAACAACTCAATTTCAAGCTCTTTACCTACCATTCCTTGTAAATTCTGATGCACCAAGTTAAATACATATTTATTACTGTTATTAATTTTCCTTGTATAACTTTTGGTAGGATTTTGTACATGTAAACTACTTGTGCAAGAGGCATTCTCTATTGTCTTAAGATTTAATTTAAACAATTTGTTGGAACATATTCCAACTCGTTACTACACTGCTCAATAGAAGCCGTAGTTAAAAAAAAATTATTTGGAATATTTTCCAAGTCGGTACTGAATGTCATACTATTATGACTAAGCTGCTCAAAAGAAGCAGCTGATGTCTTACTAGCCAAATACTTGGCTGAGTTCAAATGTAAAAAAGTTGATAGCGTACTTGCTATAAGTCTACAAAAATAATAGGATAGATAATATCTACCTAATGTCAACTTACATATTTTATAATTTAAAATATTGTTAATGTCAAATAAATTAATTTTATTATTATGTCCATTTAATAAAATACAATTATTGTTAACAGCAGTATACAATTGGCTGTTAAGCTGATACCTAAGTTTATTTTCCTGAGGCAACCTTTTTACATAAGGAAATGTAAATAATATAACCTTAGTAATATTTTGTAATTTATTTAATAATTCTATGTAATTTTCCATTTCTTTACTATTCACACTTCCTCGTCTCCCAACTAATAATACTAGTGTTGTATTTGGACAGTGAGTAGTATTAACAATTTTTTTAATTATTTGTTAGAATGGTGATCTGGATTTGATAGGGTAGAGAATGGACATCGCTGTAATACTTAGTCTTAAAACCGATATTATACATACTGTATAAATAAGTTGCGATTTCTGGCCTCGGGAGGTCATTTCTAGTTCTAGTTTATACGTGGTTTCATCATATTTACTTATTAACTTTTTATCATTCTAAGCTGATGGTAAAAATAGTTTACATAGCTTAAATTGTATGCGATCGAAAGTACTTTGTGTCCTTCACTCCTTCCTCGTGGTCGACTCTATTATCTCTATTTGTCGCAAAATGTAATAAAATCGGTCAAGTAGTTACGATGGCTTATTGATACAAACAAACAAACGTTATCGTGTTATAATATCAGTATAGGAGACGTTAGAAATTAGAATGTCTCTTTCACAAGCGAGCTCTAGTAGTTTACGTGACATACGCGAAAATAAAATAATTTTATTTTGAGATTTTGATTATTTACGATATGTTATTTTACTGGGGAAATTTCGTAGGAGATTGTAAAGTGATTGTGTGGGTAGATTGGGGATATGTGTCACACATTTAATATATCTGTGTAGGTATTTGTTTAGCTAACTGAATATAAATAACGGTTGTAGGTGGCCTCCTGCTTCCGCCACTGGCCAAATTATTCAATAAAATCTACTTCCTAGACGTTGCTATGTTTAGTTCATTCACACGAATAACTCACTCTGAAATAATAATCCCACAAAAAACATTTTCATGTAAAAATGTTGCCAAGATGAGAACATAATATTATTATAGTTCGTGGTGTCAAAAAGTAGTGAAATCTCATGTAGAGCCAAGTTTCTAACCTTACATACTTAGCCCTAAATCTAAAAACCTTAATTTTACACCAAAGCGCGGCAAAATATTTGATGATAATATAATGTGTCAGCCGAACGAGAAGAATCTAAAAACTCTACACATTAGTCAAAATCGATAGCCTGGCCATTTTTCTTTAGTTAGGGTATATTAAGTTCAAAGCCCTGCCGAATAACAAAATGGCCAAGCCACCGATTTTGACTAATGTGTAGAGTTTTTAGATTCTTCTCGTTCGGCTGACACATTATATTATTATCAAATATTTTGCCGCGCTTTGGTGTAAAATTAAGGTTTTTAGATTTAGGGCTAAGTATGTAAGGTTAGAAACTTGGCTCTACATGAGATTTCACTACTTTTTGACACCACGAACTATAATAATATTATGTTCTCATCTTGGCAACATTTTTACATGAAAATGTTTTTTGTGGGATTTCATTTCTTTTTGTAAGTTGGTTTACGTTGTTTTTTTTTTAGTTCATTTTTTCTTTCTTTTTTTTGGTGTATTTCTTTTAGGTTTCAGTACCCAGAGGGTAAAAACGGAACCCTATTCAAAGACTTCACTGTCTGTCAGCTGCCCGTCTGTCTGTCTGTCTATCTGTCTCTTGGAAGTATCTCAAGAACGGTAGTAGCTGGAGAGTTGAAATTTTCATTGATCATGTATTTCAACAAAATAAATTTAATATTTTGCGGGGCTCTCATACAACAAACGTGGTTTTATTTTTTCCTATTGATATTTGATAATAATTAATTAATAATAGATGTCGCTGCTGGTCATCTACATCGCATAATACTTGTAAATGTACTCTAGTCAATAAGAGATTTCACTGTTAGGTATCTACATCGCACTATTGTTTGACGTGATTATGTTTTAGCCGTTTAACTTTTAGGCACAGGCTTTTTCTTTGAATTAACCAATGTTGTTTACATCCTACAATTAAATATTTGCAAAGAAATGCTGAGACTACGACTATACTTTGAACTTACATATTTTTAAAATGATTTAAGGTCTAGAGTCTGCAAAGTAAAGTTATTAATAATATACTTAAGGAACATACAATTATAATATACAAGCTGTTGCCCGCGAGCCCGCGACTCCGTCCGCGTGGACTTCAGCTTTAAATAGCGCGCGGTAGTACCCGTCATAAAGCAACTTCTATTATAATATAATAATATTATATGGTAAGTAGTTCTCGTTGCTACATTACTGCAAATTGCATTTGCACGACAGACATACGACAGACTACAGCTGGTGCTTCCGGGGGACGCTTACTTCAAACTTGTGGGGGAAATTTTTTATCAACAGATGTTAAGTTAGAAAACACAGTTAATAATATTATGAAGTAAGTCCAAGAAAAAAGTTTGATACAAAATCTGACCCCCTCTTTGGTCCCCTTAGAAGGGTGGGAGGGTGGGATTTTTATACACCAGATGTTGAGTTGGAAGAAGACAAATATTATATCTGCGAAAACTGTATGCAAATCGGATCAGTAGTTTTCGTGTTAAAGAAAAAAGTTTGATACAAAATCTGACCCCCTCTTTGGTCCCCTTAGAAGGGTGGGAGGGTGGGATTTTTAGACACCAGATGTTAAGTTGGAAGAAGACAAATACATCTGTGAAAACCGCATTCAAATCGGATCAGTAGTTTTCGTGTGATAGTGGAACAAACATACAGACAGACAGACAGACAAAAAAACTAACCACATTTTTGGCTTCTATAGCGATATTGTAGTGACACCCCCCGCTTATTATTTTTTTAATATTATCTTTATTGTACAGAATTTTCATTACTACAGTTTTATTATATGTATAGAAGATTTTTGCATAGGGGGTTATTAACAGCTGGGGAGTGGGGTCGAAGTCGAACATCAACTCTTCTTAATACAATATATTTCAAATATTATGTGAAACATCCAATTAATCGAAAACAGTATGTTCATCCTTACCACCTCTTATAGAAACACGTTTGGGTAAGCGATAGTGCGATGTAGAAGACGCGCGGCGGCGGCGCGGCGCCATCTATTATGAATTTTTGGAACTAACTTTATTTGAACACATTTACGCATTTTCACCCCCTTACAATTCGCATTTATAATAATATTAGTATAGATATAATATTATTTAAAAGGAGGTACAGGATGATTTTTTGGATGATGGAAAAATTACCACATAAATTATTACGTTTTTATGAAATTAAGGGGCAATTAACGAGGATGTGCACTCGCAATATTAGAAAAGTTGCAAGTGCTTTGCCTGCCTTTAAGAGGGGATCTGTTATATAAAATTAGGAGACAAATGAGCAAACAGGTCACCTGATGGAAAGTAAGTTCTACCGTCGTCTATAGACACTAACATCAGAAGTGTTGCAAGTGCATTTTCGGTCTTTTTATGAAGGAATAGGCTAAGGGAATCAGCAGAAGAGAACAGGGATAGGGAATAAGGTTTAGGGTGCACTTGGGCCTCCGCTTAACTCACTCACTAAGCGAAACACAGGGAAAGCGCTGTTTCACACCGGTTTTCTGTGAGAGCGCTGTTTCCCGCCGGTTTTCTGTGAGTCTATGGTCTCTCATGTCTAATACGTATTATAGATTTTTGCATAGGGGTTATCAACAGCTGGGGAGTGGGGTCGAAGTCGAACATCAACAGTACTCTTCTTAATACAATATATTTCAATTATTATGTGAAACATCAAATTAATCGAAAACAGTATATTCATTCTTACCACCTCTTATAGAAACACGTTTGGGTAAGCGATAGTGCGATGTAGAAGACGCGCGGCGGCGGCGCGGCGCCATCTATTATGAATTTTTGGAACTAACTTTATTTGAACTTTACGCATTTTCACCCCCTTACAATTCACATTTATAATATTAGTATAGATGTAATATTATTTAAAAGGAGGTACGGAATGATTCTTTGAATGATGGAAAAATTACCACATAAATTATTACGTTTTTATGAAATTAAGGGGCAATTAACGAGGATGTGCACTCGCAATATTAGAAAAGTTGCAAGTGCTTTGCCTGCCTTTAAGAGGGGATCTGTTATATAAAATTAGGAGACAAATGAGCAAACAGGTCACCTGATGGAAAGTAAGTTCTACCGTCGTCTATAGACATTAGACACTAACATCAGAAGTGTTGCAAGTACGTTTTCGGTCTTTTTATGAAGGAATAGGCTAAGGGAATCAGCAGAAGAGAACAGGGATAGGGAATAAGGTTTAGGGTGCAGTTGGGCCTCCGCTTAACTCACTCACTAAGCGAAACACAGGGAAAGCGCTGTTTCACACCGGTTTTCTGTGAGAGCGCTGTTTCCCGCCGGTTTTCTGTGAGTCTATGGTCTCTCATGTCTAATACGTATTTTTTTTGGCACGAGAATTATTTTATACTCTATTTTTAATTTTGTATCTAGCACAAGAAACGGGGGTATCTCATACTAACATCCCCTCTCTATATCAAGGGGATGGGATAGGTTAGGTTGGGTTTGATAATTTTTTTGTTGTTTCTGTACTAATAGTATGTCACATACCAAATTTCAGCTTTCTATGACTTCAGGAAGTACCCTAACAATTTTGATGATCGGTGAGTCAGTCCATTATTGTGGGGTTTTTGGACCCCTATAAAATCTAAAGTATAATAGTAACAATATTCAAACTTTGCGCATTTAATTATTATACTCATGTCATAATATCTTGAAAATTTCAACTATCTGGCATTATCCAAACCAAAGTTACGAGGGTGCAAAAATACGGCGAAACGTTTCGAGAAAAGGTAGGTAGTGCCCGTGCGCGCTTCGCTTGGCTCATCTTGGCGGGGGCACTCCCGTGCCCCCAGATATTTTTAATGAAATTCTTTGCGCTAGTCATAAGAAAACTATGCCAATAATTGACACCTTACGATTAATGTAGCTGACTTCATAACTCTTAAGAGAAATATGTTGTCGTCTCTATGTTTATCGTAATGTGTCCCAAGCTCTACTTTTGTTAACCGACTTCCAAAAAGGAGGAGGTTATAATTATGTTCGGCTGTGGATATTTTTTTATATTTTTATTTTTGTATGTTCAACGATTACTCCTCCGTTTGTGATAGGTACTCTACACAAATGTGATTAGCATACTAAAATATTATGGGGACTTATAATAATATAAAAGGATTTTCGTTAAAATTCCATTCTACAACCACGTGCCCGCATTATAATATAATTAGGCGTCGAATAGACGCAGGCGAGGGAGCGGGGTACAATGCACAGGATGTAACAATTACCACCCCTATGGCACCGCGGGTGGCGCCCTCTATCGGTGGTCCACAGCATTGCCAATTGTTCTAATTTGTAAGAAATTTCGTGACGTCACTTGTGTGATGTAAATTCGGCTATTCATTTACTTCTCAAGTCGCAACGACTCCCAAAATTAAAAATGTTGTAACCTAATGGTAACCTGCGACACCATAGAGTAAGGACTACTATATGACATAGAGTACCTTTACTCTATGGTGATGTGGGTTGCATTATAAGGTGATCCTGAGACAACATAGAGTGTATGTTGTCTCAGGATCACCTTGGGGTTGGCTGATAAAGAATGCCACCTGGCATTTTTACATTTAATAAACCATTGACCCCTATATCTGAGGTTTTTTGACTGAAAGCCTTCTCTTTGGTTTGGTATTTAGCGCTTTTGATTGGCTAATGTATCATAACATAAATATTACGTTATAGTTTATACACATTTTTTTCTATAAAATCCTCGGAAATGGATTTCATGGATCATAACACTGGCCAATAATATTGATTATTGAACAAAAAATCCTGAAAACTAAAAGCTGTACCTGTAAGAACTTTATGCCCTGATCAAAATATATTTCTAAAATATACTCTAAGAATTTTTCTTTGTATCAGGTCAGGTTTTTAATGTACATTCAATTTTTTTCTCAGGTGGTCGTGCCAGCATCGAGAGCGAGGGAACGGCGTTCGCGCGTCAGGCTGGCGCGGTGCTGGCGCGCGTTGGCGACCCCGTCGTCCTCAACTGCCGGATACTGCGGCTCGGCGACAGGGTGGTGAGTGTATAGGCTCTTTAATATCTGTACAGAGTTCATAGGACTATTGTGCTGACGACATAAGGAGCTCCTCAGGGCCTGCTTCTAATCTAATAGGTCTGAAGTGTAAACTGATATGACTCCAAAAGGTAAAAAAAAGCTTATGCAGGATTTCAGATGCTTCTTCCACATTGTAACCCGCAATCAACGCACTAATACGATAATTTTGAGACAGAGATAATATATTTGGCCTTATCTTATTATTTCGTTAGTCAAATCGGACGCGGTCCTTCAGTAATGCACTAAACATTTCCGATAAGATTCTGAAAAAAGTAATACTTAATATGTCGCTGATTCACCGGCGAGCGGGTCGCGGCCGGAAGCGATAGCGGCGGACGTCCGGCGCACGTGCGCGCTTGCGCTCGGGGTGCGCCCGCGACGAGAATAGCGACCCGACTACTACTCCAGTCACCCAAAACGCAAAACAGCAGCTAACACTCTCGCTTAGACATGACTTATAAGACAACCTATTACAGCAGCAGGTTGTCTTAACACAGAAGGAAATACTAACATAAATAAATATTATATATTGTAACCTACTGTACTGTCTAAAAGACGGCTATGTATCAAGTGAGCAAAAGCCTGGACATGGAATAGAATAGTCTATGTACTGTACACAGTACACTCGCGGACCAGGGGGGCTATTACGACTTCTTATATCCAGCCAGTTTCCAGCCAGTTTACAGGCCATGTTTATGCAACGGCCTGTAAACTGGCCTGTAAACTGGCTGGATATAAGAGCTCATAATAGCCCCCCAGGTCCTGCTAACCTGTGCTAAAAATAGAATATTGTCTTTTCTTTGATCAATACAATAGAGGTATTAACCCAGAATGGCGTTACGTGGAGGTGAGCCACGACGCCAAAACACCCTGTATCTTAGCCGCCAACACCCGTAGGCTGTGCCCGATCTTAATAGGATAAAGAACATCCTCTATATAGAACATAGAAACAGCCTGTACACCGCTTGGGCACTGAAATAGTACAAACTACTACCGGAGCTATTTGTGGGGGGATCTCCTAGTTAGCGCTCGCTCAGTGCCAAATACCGCACCACGTCACATAAACACGCATCGCGGTTGATGAAAATATTTTGACAATCTCTCCAACTGTTTGTGCTGTGCCCACACTAAGTACTAACACGCGTTTTTTAGTTAGTAGGTAATATTTTATAATGCTGAGGGATCACGAACGTTGAAGGACGTATTTGGCTATGGTTATCCATTGTCCAACGTCGTTGATCGACGTCGAGTTAAATATTTGGCTGTACTAAAGTTTGGTTATGGTTCACGCAGAATTGAGTTCATTTCCCAATCTCTACCTGTCTTACTTGCGCATAAAATATTGCGCACCTGTAGCTGTGCGTTAGCGCAATTAATGTAAGTGACAGATCGAGATGGGTCGATGTGCCAATTTCAACGTGTCCCGAGACCTGATCGTCATTAGTACTACAATACCTATATTTATTGATTGAAATGCTCTCGAGTACACCGCGCTTTATTTATTTGTTAGTTTAGTTATAATATTTACATTTTAAGAACTCCAAACATGTAAACACACTTGATTTAGTCGTCAGTCGTCGGGTCCCTCCCCCCTACATCTACAGATGCTCGTAGTTTACATTCAGTGAACGATGATGGAATATGTCGAAATAATATATTAAACACAAGCCATGATAGCTGTTGTACTATCACTGAAATTAATTCATAGGCAGATGTTGGGCCTCCGTTATTTGGTATATAATTTATATTATTTTATATAGCCAATATTTGTTGTGATCTGTCT
The DNA here is from genome assembly GCA_905404155.3 of Plebejus argus. Taxonomy (NCBI): domain Eukaryota; kingdom Metazoa; phylum Arthropoda; class Insecta; order Lepidoptera; family Lycaenidae; genus Plebejus; species Plebejus argus. The sequence continues at coordinate 130,843 of FR989944.1, forward strand.
TGACATAACTCGACCAAATTGTATAGCTCAGCATATGTATTTCTTTGGGAGTACGTAGGCGAAGTGAGCGGCGGCGCCAGGGTATAAATTATATCAACAAATCCTCTCAACAAGGGTTTATGCTGGCTATTAGAAGTAAATAAGGATTTTGTAGTATTTGAAAGTAAATCCGATATTGCCATAGTTTCGGAGAATAGCTTTTAGTCACAAAACCTGCCTTAACTTTCCAAGTTACCTTCTAATATTAGAAGCTAGACTTAGAAAGGCTATATTGCAGCTTTCCGGAGTCTACCTAATGTGCAGAAAGTAGAAACGCTTATACATGCGATAATCTAGTACGATTTATCAAAACCATTTCAGAAATACCGACATTTCTAATCTCCACTCTTCGAATATACTCACGTTATCGCAAATATGTGATCGAAATAGATATCGCGAATAGTTGAGCTACGAGTACACCGAGTGGGTGTGCCGAGTGCGTGGGGACGGAGTTCCACTCCCTGTCGTCATCGCTACAACTGGCCCCAGATGGCTTCCGGGGTTCTCTGAACTATCCCTGGCCTTGCGACGTTACTGTAAATACAAAGTGTAAATTACAAGACGTACAACGTATTCAAGTTCAAAAAGAAAAACAATTCCTTGTTATTTTCTGCATGATAATTGATAATACAGATGAATTCTATATAGGCGCGTTGCGACTTGCGAATAGCAAGGAGCCTGCATAGTTCATCTTCATCATCAGAATCATATTGTGCAGAAATATTTTTGTTTGGAAAAACTAGAATAATACCATCATTTAATTTTATGTCTGTTAAGGTGCAACTGGACACATATTTTAATTTGGTCCAGCTATAAATAAGACACTCTTTTTGTCCAGGTATCATGGGTCCGGTCCCGCGATCTTCAGATCCTGACGCACGCGGGCGCGGTGTTCACCGCCGACGCGCGGGTCACCGTGACCGAGGCGCCCTGGCAGCCTGACGATGGACTGGATCCCGAGGAGTGGGGCGGGGTGGTGCACTCGCTGCGGATCGACAAGGTGCGGCTGAGCGACGCCGGCCGCTACGAGTGTCAGGTCAACACCGAACCCAAACTCAGCGCCTTCTTCAACCTCACTGTTATAGGTATACTGATTGTACTGAGCTGTTTACTTGAAAGTAAGAATGTTGTTATTTAAAGGAAATAAGCTTTGTTGCAAAAATTAATGACTATTAAACATCCTCGAATCTCTGAATCTCTGAGTGCATCTATGGTTGTAACCACTTATGGTCGATACTTAGGTGAATTTTAGTTTGTAGTATATTTATTAAATCAGTTTTATCAGTATGTAATCAGTCAACTTACTTGATTACATGCCAAAGTGATTTATTGCGAGTCTTTCTGAATAAAAAAAATTTCAGTCAATCCCCAAGTTTATTAAATGAGGTCTATCTTAATCCAACATTTCAGAAGACGCACTACCAACAGTATCGGTCCGCATGTTGGGTGCGACGGCCGCGGCGGTGGAGGGCGGCGCGGTGCGGCTGACGTGCGAAGCGCGGTACGACGGCGCCGCTGCTGCTGTCGACGCGCTGCCGGCGCTGCGGGTCATCTGGGACCGGGACGGGGAGATGCTGGATCCACAGGTGATAACAATAATCAAAAGTTGATATTGCTGCTAACATTAGATCGCGGCACTGCGAGCAAAATAAGCGAGCGTCACTAACGTCGTTCTGCAGCAACGACGCTGTGGTCTGCTGCATTGTCTAGTACTTCTATTGATTAAGCCATCATGACAAGTGTGGAAATTTCTCGTATTGTGTGCTGCTTTTCTCTAGACTCTAATAGATCTCATAGCTCAGCCAATCTATGACAGTAGTAGCAGCTTTGTGGTTTTTTTTTAATTCGGGGCCGTCTATGGGCTATTCGCCCATGTCCTTTTTTTGCTCTCTTTTTATATTGGTTTTTCGTACCAAGGATAGTTATTGAAAGTTTATTATTAAAAGCAGTATTTTATTAAAAGCAGTTGTGGTTACTGTTTACTAAATTGTGTTACTTACACAATTTTTTTCTAATCTCTTTTCTTTGCCCAGGGCTCACGTGTTTATTTGGACTCAAATATTTTTGGTAATATTTATTTATGTATTTTCACCACCCAGGGTTCCCGCGGCGGCGTCTCCCTGGACACGGAGCGGTGGCCGGGGCGGACGGTGTCGCGGCTGACGCTAGCGCGGGTAGGCAGCGGCGACGCCGGCCGCTACACCTGCCGCGTCGCCGACGTCACCGCCAGCCGCGACGTCCGAGTCACGCCGACGCAGCAGGACTACTCCGATATTGGTAAGGAAGGCTGCTTAATGTTTCCGGTACCGGTAGGAAGCGAACGACATGCAGCAGTGAATGTCGCAAGTACATTACTGGTCTCTACGAGTTTTTTTTTATAAGAACGCAGGTCGCTGTAGCTCCGACGTGACTGCGATCCATATGGATTTATTGTGACTCCTTCGCACTAGAGTACCGTCCCCAACCCAATACTCATAAATTGAACGATATGGTTGGGGTTGGTGCCACGAATTTCCTCTGTGGATGAGTATTCGTGGCGACCAAGATGCCTGTTCCTGCTCTGTAGTAGAGCAGGACAGTCGAAGAGAAGGTGAATAGGTGTCTCATCCTCCTCCTCACAGAATCTGCAAGCTTATAATCTACGAGTTTGTAGTAAATTCCTTCCGTAATTAGCACCATGAAGTTTCCATACAACCTTGTCTGTTGCTAAGTGCGTACGGTCGGATACAAACCGGTGCCACTAGACTACCCTTCCACGGTAGCCAGGCTAAGCTGACTTTAGGAAAGCTTTTAAAGACTAAATAGAATCGCGGCTAAGCTGAGCGACGTCAGGTAAATGAATCGATTCTATCGGTTTCCAAAAATACATTTCTTGCAGTAGCTTAAATCAGCTCCGGTGGAAACGCAACGCCAAAGTCTTGTAAGCGTGCACTCGTACAGTCATCACGTCATAATCTACTGATGTATCGAACACCGAAATCCGTTCAGTGACTTTATCTTAAATCGTAATAGATCACAGTGTAATCTGGCATTGCTATTGTACCTCGTAGATTATTTTTAGCTCACAACACATCCTACTAATGGCTGCGCCGTTTTCGGTGAACTATAAATAATGAAGCAGAGAAAGCGGAAATGTAAGTGGGTCATGATGTTGACACTCCTAGGAAATGGAAGTATTTAGCTACGCACCTAAGTGGGTATAATTAATGTAACTTGTTATATTATAAGTTACTTTATGCTTGTAGAGCACAGAAGCTTAAAACTGACAGCACGCTTGCGACTTTTTAGGTTTTCCATAGGCAACTACAACAGCTACTTATCATTTTTTATCGCCCATTGGGTTTTGAAACAACCTCTGTGATTATCGGACAAATAAAAATTATAACGTCATAAAGTAAAAATTATTTATAACCATGCAGTCAAATAAATAAGCAAAGTCTGCAAAGATTAAACATAACATCTGTTTTTTTCAGACGAGAAGCTAGAATCGATGCAGCGCGACCAGGCAGCGGCGCGGACGGGGACAGCAGCACGCAGCGTGCCGCCCGCAGCACTGCTGTCCGCGCTGACAGCGCTGGCAGCGCTGTTTCTGACGTGACGATCACCGCTGTCTGCGACACGACGCTCAATGCTGCCTGCGTTTGCTGCGCTGCAATTTTTCTTCGACGTCTGTAATTGCTGGTCGTGGTTCAACGATCGTCCCGCCGCGCCGTATTCTAGTAGCGCTGCGATTGGTGATGGTCACGCCACGTCAACTGCTGTTAGCTGCAGCAGATTTCGCAAGGCCTTATGACACTGGCGGTATGCGGGCGTAGCGGTTGCGTAGCGGCCATATAATATTACTAGCTTTCCCGGCAAACGTTGTTTTGCCATTTAAAGTATGTCTACTTCATCAGTTGATACAAAATATTATCCCCCCTTTTGTCCCCTAAGAGGGGTGGGGATGGGGGGGGGATTTATCAACAATTGTAAAGTTGGAAAACACAGTTAATAATATGAAGTAAGTCCAAGAAAAAAGTTTGATACAAAATCTGACCCCCTTTTTGGTCCCCTTAGAGGGGTGGGAGGGGGGATTTTTATACACCAGATGTTGAGTTAGAAGAAGACAAATATATCTGCGAAAACCGTATGCAAATCGGATAAGTAGTTTTCGTGTGATAGTGGAACAAACATACAGACAGACAGACAGACAGACAGACAAAAAACTAACCACATTTTTGGCTTCTATAACGATGTAGTGACACCCCCCGCTTATTATTTTTTAAATATCTTTATTGTACAAAATTCACATTTCTACAGTTTTATTATATGTATAGATGTCGCTGACTAATCATTTGTGTATTAACCCACAAAAACTTTTTTGGTTGAGTAGTTGAGTTGAAATAAAATGATCTAAAGAACTTGACTGCATTCATAACTCAATACGTAATTTTTTGTGGGATGAATGATGAATTGATGATACACAAATGCTTAACGGTGTCCATATTATAATGATCGCCGCGAATTCGAAGCGTTTTCGCGACGATCAAACCGCCTATGATCTAGTAACCGCTACGAAATCGCATCGCTCGCAAATCGCCAAAGTGATATGGATCCCACAATCGCAGCAACTTGTATGCAGCAGATCGCAGCATCCGCCAAGTGCTGTCCTCGCTGCTTGTTACGACATACGTGATTCGCGTCATTGTAAATACTGTAAATAGTTATTTATATTGTAAATAAATACTGAAATAGCGCCTGGTGTTATTATTACCGAGTTTCCGCGTGACACTGCCGCCTGACCACTGCCAGCTGTTGTGTGGTGTGTTATAAAAATAGTTAATACAGCTTCAGTAAATTAGCGAAATAACAAAAATATTTGTCTTGTTTATTAATGTTCCAATTTGAGATTAAGTAAATCCTTAGTTACTAATATTAAAAAAATGTAAAAGCGTGTATGTCTGTCTATTATTAATTCACGCTGAAACCATTGAACAAATTAGACTGAAATAATATAGGATTGTTACTATCGCAGCAAAATGTACGGTTCCTACTTCCTACGCGAGAATCGAATTTCTGCGATTTTAGACTAGATTTTGCGCGCAACTCTATAGAGTTGCGGGCAAAATCTAGTCTAAAATATGTTAATTTCATAAATCATAGCTCATCAGTCATCAGTCATCAGTCATCAGTCATCAGTCATCAGTGTACTCCAATATAATATTAATAGCTAATGCGGCAGAATGTTGGCACTTGGCAGCAGTGGCAGCGCTAAGTATGTACCTAGCTAGTGGGACACGAGTGGGCGCCGACACGCGCCGCACACGCGACTCCCCCCGTAATAGCGCATGACGATCTAGATTCTAGAATCTAGATAACAATATGTATGTTTATTTTTCTCTATGCTAGATAAGTATTAAGTATCCGCATAAAAATCCGCATTGATTTATTGCGGATGCGGATGCAGATGCAGATGTCCAAATCTATGCGGATGTTCCGCATTTGCGAATGCGGATGCGAATATTCGCAACATCCCTGTAGCAAACCAAACGCGAATATATGCAATGGTCAAATTCAGCATAATCTCAACAATACGATACCACACTATACTTACGATTTTGACAACATTTATAAACGGATGTAGAGGAAATCCTGTAAGAATTGAGTCACAAAACGCTTTAGCCAGTCCAAAGTTATATTACCTCTGGCAGGACTTTATATCGAAGTTATAAAGACCATTATGATAGAACCTCTCATAAAATAACTCGAAACAGGTTGAAGCTAAATCTGGTGACGCTCACGCGTCAGTTTGGACATCGTTTCCAAAATACATTTTATAATTAGGTGTAGGAATTCCCCTCAATCAACGTCCCCATATATAAAATCTAGTGTTACGTTCGTTCGAAATGATTAGTTTGAGGTTTACCCTTGACAGAGTTCCGGTGTTGAAATAATTTTGGAAAGGAAGCGTGCCAATAATAATTATTATTGCTTACAATTATATTATTAAGAACGCTCCAACCGGAGAATTAGCAGGAGGATGTCTGTCAGTACGAATATCGACGTTAATGACATTAAAATAAGATTCATATTAGCGCGCCTTGTACAGTGGCGGTTACGATGCTCGCCGCGTTCTTGATATGGCGAAAACGTATGAAAAAATTTGAGAAATTTTCTTATTTTTCTTATAACTGGAAAAGTTGTTTATTTTTATATAAAATTTTTTGCCATTCGTATAGAGGACTAAATAAGCAACAATTTTTTTGTATATTTATTTTCCTCAGTTCAGTGTATTTAGATATTAAGGTACCTAATCAGACCCCATTTTTTTCATATTTGGCGATTATTGTGATGGTTAAAACGTATTTTATGTGAAAATTTTATATGCGGCTATAGAATTTTTATGTTATAGTCGTGGAGATGAATATATTATCTTTCATTTGAAACCAAAATATCCTCGCAGTTTGACTCCTAATTCTTTAAAATGGTACCGGAAAATCGCTGATATTTGTAATAGCGTCCTTAATAATATCACAGTGTAAATAACTACAATATTATGTAGGTAGTCAGTTAAAACTAGAACGTGGTTTTCAGTTATTCTTTAGCTATTTTATTCGTCTTTCTGTTATACTTAAATTTTGTAAAGCGAAACATTGAAATAAACAATTTTTCTTATGGACTTTAGTGGTGGTAGGCCACACACAAAACTCGACCAGCTGATTAAACAATCATTATATCGACGAACTGTGTTATTTGTACACTGCAATCAACATACTGTTTACTGAGAAAGTAAATTAAGTGTCAGGGAAATTATGGATGTTGTAATTTATAGTTAAGGCCTCCTTAGGATAAATATTATGTAAGTATGTATTGTATAGTTAAATAATTTTGTTCTTCTCTAAATATAAATGTGGGAGAAGCTCGGTTACCCTGTCTCTTTAAATACCGTTTAAGGCGTCTCCCAGACAGACGCGGCCTGCGGTGGCGGTAGATGACTTGGCCGCGTGTGTCTGTGTCGTATATGTAACTCTCAAGTCATCTAACTGACCGCCACCGCGACCGCCACCGCAGGCCGCGTCTGTCTGGGAGACGCCTAAAGAAGACCGCTAGGCGAAAATTATCTTGCGACCGGAAAGCAAGAAGCGTTTGCCAAATTACAGCAGATATAATTGGAAAAAGGCTGTTAACTTATACGTGGCAAATACAATATATAAAATTAGGGTAGGTATGTTGCGATATATCGGATTGTTGCTTACCTGTCATTTGTCAAAACATAGGTAATCGCTTTGAGCCGAGCTACTGGCACCTACCGACAGCTACTGACACTAGCATAATATACCTAGGTAGGTATCTATCTTGATACTTCCAGGCGAAATAGAACCTATGATAGCCCTATGAAAAGGTCATTTACCAGACGTGACATAACTATATTATATTCTGTAAGCTGCGGCCGGCTAGATATATCCGCCGCGAATAGAGCGGCTATTATTATCGTGACTATTATTGCGTTTGTTTGTTTGTTGCGTCCCCCCCCCCCCCTCGCGAGTTTCCACGCATCCCCCGCGTGCCTATCAAACTAAATACTTCGAGAGTGGGCTATTAGTAGAATCACGCGTGTAGGCTGCCTAGGAATCTGAAACTGAAAATAGATGTCCAACTGATTGTAGTTTCCTAGGACGAGAGTTTATGCGTTTTGATATCCTAAATGTCTAGTTGAAGCACCCCGGACTTTCACCAAAGTTAGGGAACGCTCAGGCAAACTGAAGCGTTCCCCTCGGCACCGGGACTAGCTAAGCCGGACAGGTTCCCATCCTGACCCGAAGCCCCATGTGACTGAAGTTATTGGAGGTTCGCATAACGACGCCTCCGCACTCTCGTCCTACGCCGGCCGAGCGGAACGGAGGAAGGGTCATCCTCTCTATTTTATCTGCATATACGGGCGTAAGCTGTGTTATGCGGGCACCCACGCGGGCTCATAGGCTCAACCTAATAGCTGCATAATACTTAGAGTACTTCACATACTTACTACTAATTACCCATTTTGGCTCTTTGTAGTTTGTACACATGTCGGCTTCACTACACTCGATGACGGCTTAACAAACTCATTCGCTCATAGTCCACATAAACAAAGTTGCGCCATTCCCCGCGTCTGTTTCGCCAAGTACTACTCCTGTGTTTACACAGCGGCGCTACAACACCAGATTTATTACAGCTCATGTGAGTGATAAAACATTTATATGTAATTCAAATGCTTTAGCCGGATCCTCTTAGCTGTTAAAGATAACTAACCAGTTTATGTTACAACTTACAAGCCTAACAACAGGATAAACCGGCACGGACCACGGTACGCGGTGTCTTGATAATTTTGCAGGGAATCTTCAACGCAAAATGTAAATTAATGCTTCAATTATTATTGTCATTATTGGGCTAGGGCCTCCGGCCTAAGAAGCACCATGATCATAATATTATTGTGGGTAAAACATGGGTAAAAATATATTTAAGTGTCATTAACGCTGAAGAGTCACTGCGAACTTAGCGCGAGTAGATTGTTATTTGTTAGGTATATTTAATTATATTTATTTGCTCATTAATAAAAAGTAACATAAGACGGAATAACCTGATGTGACCCTGGATTTACTATTTCTGGCTACATTTACACTTTCAGCAATTTACCTTTAGCTGTTTACTACCTAAGCCTATCTAATGCATTAGTTTTGGCAGAGTGCAAATTGGCTTAGTTCTAAAACAACCATTAAAATAAAAATAGAACTATGAAATGTAACAAGTAGCGCCATCTATGAAATTAGCAGTAAACTAAGTCACTTCACGTAGGTACGGTTTTGTTGAACTCTATAATTTCAAGCTTATTCACTAGATGTCACTTTTTCGAACGGAAAAATTAGTTGAACAGGTTTTTAAAATAATCGACCAAGTGCGAGTCGGACTCGCGCACGAAGGGTTCCGTACCGTTATAGAGCAAAAATAGCTCAAAAATTGTGTTTTTTGTATGGGAGCCCCCCTTAATTTTTTATTTTATTTAAATATTATTATTAATTATTAAAGTACAATTATATTTAAGGCCTTCGTGAAAGTTTCAAGTGCTTACCTCTTATCATTATTGATTACGAGCAAAAAAGGCCAAAAAAATCACGTTTGTTGTATGGGAGCCCCCTTTAAGTATTAATTTTATTTTTATTTTAGTATTTGTTGTTATAGCGGCACCGGAAATACACAATCCGTGAAAATTTCAAAACTCTAGCTATAGCGGTTCTTGAGTTACAGCCTCAAGACATACAGACAGACAGAAAGACAGACGGACAGACATATTATAAGTCTTAGTAATAGGGTCCCGTTTTTACCCTTTGGGTACGGAACCCTAAAAATATATACAGAATCTGAACTTCAATACTTACAAAAGCCAAAACGAGCGTAATTTCTGCCAGGCAGAATTTCTGCCGGGCTTTCATACAAATGACAACTCACAAAATTACGCTCGTGTGAATCAAATTTTGTGAGCTGTCATTTACTATGAAAAGAAATTCTGCCCGGCAGAAATTACGCTCGTTTGGCTTCACCCTAATAATTATTATAATATTATAGTCAGGGAGCCCTAGAACAATTTTTTTTGTGATTACTAATAAGCTAATTTTTTGTGAGTAGCTACATTTTGATTAGACGAACAACATTTTTATTTTCGAAAAATATGGAAAGTGGTAGCTAACAGAGATAGAAAGGATTTCATACTTTGACTTGATGGTCCTAAAATGTGGATTGTTTTATTTATAGGACAAGGTTACTCTTAAATTATATACTTAATAACTATTAACCTACCAATATATAAAAAATCTGCTGGTTACGGTTCCGTTTTAGGGTAAAAAAATAAATAACTCTTTAATCAAACCATTAAACAAATCAGTAGACGAAGGTTACAAAGAAAAAGAAAAAAAAAACAGTTTGAAATGGCGGCCTTACTGCTGGAAGCAGTCTCTTCCAGGCAACCATAGAGTGCAGTAATTATAGTCAACCAAGTTTTGTTGATTACAGAATTATAATATTATTAATATTTTAGAGAATTGGTTTGCAACATGAATGAATGAAAATAAAAGAGCAATAAAACAGTATTGTCACTGCCAATTTCTGCGCTACTTTATAATCAAATTCTTTCGAAGTGAAGTTGTTAAATCGTGAGAGTACTTTAACCGCGGACAAAAGTTATAATTTACCGCCCGTTTTGCTTGGCACTTCATCAGCAATCAATGTTTATAGACTGCACTAAACTGAACTTGTGAGAGTTGTGAGTCTTGGGAGTTGGGGAAGAGCTCGAGTTTATTACTGCCACAAATATCGCTCTAAATGTCGTTCTGCAGATCGAAGTATCTCTATTTCAGCAGCTACAATAATTTATTTATAGCTTCTAAAAGAATATCAATAAGATCATCAATTACATTTTGACGTAAGACGTAAAGAAAAATAATCTTAATAAATATTAAATTATGGCAAACTTGAATAAAGTTTTGTATTTTAGTATATTATTTTATACATATTCAAGTATGCCCCAGCCAATGAGTATGGGTTAGTTGGCTTGTGCGTTGATGGCTCTCTTCAAACTTAAGAGGAGTCCACACAGCCGTTTTTCCATACAAATGTTGTCTCCTGTTTCCTCCCTGGATAATGCCGGTAGAGATATAATTTTTTTTCCTGAATATCTATGGCCATCAATACAATGTCCCTATGTTTTCTTTTTTTCATAATTTAGTTATTAAAAAAGATATGAATGTTCAAAAACCCAAAAAACATGGCCAGATTTTCCGCTGTGTTCAAACATCCAGACAACTGATTTGGCTAGATTATATAAAAAAAATAAAACATAGGAACACAGCTCAAGCCTTTCTTTAATCTCTAATGAAAAACGTACTTAAATCGGTTAAGTTTTGGAGAAGGTATCAGGGGACAACAAATCTTTGATTTTTTGCAGTTGTCTCTATCGCGCTCTGCGGTATAGGCTTGTTTATATTATAGGTAAGGGAGACAGCAATAGATATTTTTTTGGAGATTGGAGTATCCTCTTAACGCGAATTATAAATGGCCCATTGTCATTCCGCTTTCCGCGTTTTCTTTTCTCTCCCCGTACAATAACACAAAGAGAAGTTGAGTGACGAGTTTAATCTCAACTCTCGACTCTCACTCGCTAATAGACCCTTCAGCGCCCCTGCCACCCCCGTGACAGCTAACGCGTGCCCTATTACAGGGGCGTTAGGTTCATAATGTGTTTGACAGTTTGACCTCTTGCTAATAGTTTAATCATCTGCTATCATTTCTCCTTAGAATAATTTTAAGAAAAAGGCTGCGTTTCTACCGCAACTGCGTTGCTCGCAACGAATGTGTTAGAAAGACATTCGTAGATTTCATAGAAAAATATTATTCCAAAAAAGTTGTGTGTTACAGGTTACTATTAATTGTTAAACTAAATATTTTATTTTATTTTCAGATAAGCTGCCTAACTGCTTAGCCAAAATAGTAATATAAGTACTAAGTATGCATAAGATTTAACGACTTATTATATTTATTATTATCCTTATATTCTAGTATATCGAATTATCAGAAATATTGAATGGCATGTAAGGGTCTTTATGACGGAATAATAATATTAAGTAGAGTGCATAGTTCACACTCATACAATGCTTCTTTAGAGTTTTCAGTTTAGTCCTTAATTTTATATGTTCTAAGGCAGCGTAAAGTGTACCCGCGCGATATATTGTACTGTGACTAATTATTGTACTGTATAGTGTTTTAATAAACAATTTAATATCTAAGCCTACAAACTTTCATTATAGTCACCTTAGGACATACATAACAGGCATTAAGGAATCAGAAAGTCTGTAAAAATTCAGACCACTGCATAAACTGAAAAGAGATTAGTAATTAAACAATAATTAGATAACCCCACAGGATAACCCTGTAAGTAGTCAGTACTGGTGTAAGTGGGTCTTAAGGGCGCCATACAGTTCGCCGGCAGGCTCCCTCGGAAAAGATCACAGACTCACAGTTACCCTGACGATTTTGTAGATTTTGTGTCGACGGTCAATGACTGTCAGGCAGCCTTCCGACCAGAGCCTGCAGGCGGACTGATAATGTGTGGGACCCTTTAGGGGTAAAAAGTACAAACAAACAAATGTAATATAACCTCCACCTCTTTGTAGGTCGGTTAACAACACTGAACAGTGTATTCTGTGCTCGCTGGTGGATGTAAGCCGCGCCATAAACTATCAATACACAATCGCGTCGAGCTCGCGACAAATCGCACCTATAAAGTACGTACAAGCACCAAATTCTAAGCTAAAAGGTTATTTATATCATAATATAATACTCTACGTAAAACTCTTACGAAGTAATAAAATCTGGGGGCACGGCAGTGCCCCCGCCAAGTCGATACTTATATTTTCGTACCTATACAGGGTGTCCAGTGTTTCAAATAAGATATTATACACGTAACTAAGTTGAAATTCACGAGAAAAATATTGATTCTCCATAGAGAATCCTCGTCCAGAAGAATCAATATATTATTTTCTCATGACTCTACAAAAGTCGTAGAACAAAAGTTCTTCAGAATGACCCCCTGAGTCCCCCCTTTTGGTTCAGTATACCATAATATTTAAAACAGCCTGTTCAGTGTTCATACTATATTATGTATGTACTTACTAGCTACATTTACGTTCCAAACTTCCACTACTTCCTGATAAAGTGCCCGATAGGCTATCCACAACTTATAATTTTGACAGATTTCCCATACTCTATCTGTCAATTTAAGTGGTGGATAGCCTATCCGGCACTTTATCAGGAAGTGGTGAAACAGGCCCTCAATGTTTTGTCAAGAATCAAGACACTGTTAAAACTTATAGGACTACAATAAAACTCATGAACGGCCAAATCAACCAGATGGCTGGGAGTTGGGACATAAATGTACTATATCATGATTCATGTCTGTGATTGACTAGTAATTATTAATTACCCTGGCAACTACTATTTCATTATGTTAGTGTTGACTGCAGGAGTTAGGTAGACTAGGTAGTGAGTAGTAACTAATTGTACTAATAGGGCGGCGCGTCATCAAAGGCTGCTGAATCATTCATGATTGGGCAATCACTTTGTAACATTCAACTTGTGTATCTACTGGCCAAAGTTTAGTGCTATCACAGATTCTCGGAAATCTTTTGTTCTTCTTTTGTTATCGCGGTGGGCTTGAAAGGTTAAAGGTTTTAGGGGTAAATGATTAAACTGGGGAACGATTTTGTTCCTCATATACAAGATGTTAGTGTAAACACCGTTGACCGTTATCCTTGAAACCATCAAATGGTACCATGTAATGTACTGTAACCATCAATTTTTATATGAGAACAATGCTGGGCTGGGAACTCAAAAAAATCCGTCTTCATACCCATACGAATTGCCGATCCGGGCATCCGTATGGGTTTCTTTCTGTTTTTCTTACATAATATAACATAATCCACTATCCAGTACTTAGTAGCCCAATGAGCTATTAAACCCTTTTTAATTGTATATCTCAGGTTTGAGTCCCGCTCGTTCCAATAACCATTTTCCTTGCTCTCAAAGTATAATAATATAAACATAAACTATGTATGTTCTACATTTTATGACCAATTTGGCAAATGTAGTGTACGCTTTACACTTTACAGTCAGGGGCGCTGTGTATCCGCGGGGCCTGTTACAGGGGCGGATCAAACACAATCAGATTATTAACACCACCCATTCACGTTACGTCTCTATTTGCAAATTACTAGATTTTGCAATCGATGTGTGACGGAGGATTTAGATAGGTCTTTTTAAACTTTAAACTCCACTATAGAGCGTAATTTAGGCCGGCTGAGCATGTAAACAGTAGATGCAAATTTTATGCAGGAAGAAAAAGGAAGCGTCTATAAGTAGAATAGAAAAAAAACATGAATATTCGCTATTAGGCCCTGTATTACTAAGTTTAGCAATGAAACTAAATGGTTAAATATTTTCAATAACCCTATCCATTTCTAAAATATTCAATCTAAGACCCATAACATCCTCAATCGTAACGTTATAGTCTGTCGCGATATCATTTTAAAAAATGTATAATATTATTGAATGGGCCGGTATAAAGTTCCGACCTACGAGGTGTTGGGAGATATCGGTGGGGCACTAAAGCGCGCCACTCACGATATCACCATCCAGTAGATAGTGACGTCATCTGACCCCCCCGACCCACCGGCCCGCCGGGACCCCCCGGAGGGTCGTCGCTAATTTCGGCCTCCAGTATTATAATCATGTATTTCCCCCGGCCGCTGTATCGGGTTATTGCGGCGCGGGGGCCGTAAAGATGGCCGCAACTATCGGCCGATCTGTATCCGATGCTGATAATAATCTTATACAAAAGTCAGTATTATTACGTCGTGTTCGGTTATCCAATCATGATAAAATTATATTGCCCGTCGTATTTGCAATGTTTGTTTATTCTGTATTTCTACTTTAGCTGTGTATTATAGTACGATGCTTATAAAAGAATTACAGTCCACAAGTCCACAATCAGTTTAAGCTGACGTTAAAGTTATACAATGTTGATATTGTAGTTATACAATATTAATTTTCCGACAAGAACAAAACTGTATAACTTTAAAATTATTATTTGTACGCTTTTTAATAGCTTCACCTGTATATTTGTTTGTAACCGACTTCTTTAGGCGCGATTTTGACCCACTTTAAACGGCCAGATTTCGTTCAAACTTTGTAGATTTATCGAGTCCCGATGACAATACAATAATTTGATATAATAACTCCATTTTTCAATTTGTATGTTTGTTTGTAACCGACGCTTTACATAAAAAGCGTGTTTTTAGTTTTTTAACTATTACTTATCATTACTAGGGGTTTTAATATTTTGTAGCAACACGTAATACTTGCAATCTGAGCTTGCAATGGATTTGTATCTGAACGTCTGTGTTCGGGAGTTGGGAGTGAAGTGAAGCCGAAACGCCGTGCAATATCTTTTGTCGTCGCTGCAGTTTTTTTGCCGCCGAGTGTATTTTATAGTTAAGGGCCAGTTACACAGGTTCAATGTTGTATTAGCTTTTATCGCGAGCTTTGAGCGCGGTGTCCGAATCAATAAATCCCGTAAAGAAAATAAACCTAACACCCCCTACCGACTCCGCTGTGCTGGTTGGTGCGGCGTCGCATTGCCGTGCATCTTTTACCGTCTTTCGGCACAGTGTTTGTGTGCGTGCGACTAGACGTATGCGATTTATAATTGAATAAGTTGATGAAAAATCTATTCTAATGAAGATTTACCACGGCAGTCTCCGAGTGCCACACGTACTTTTTTAATTTAGGAAACACTGCGGAAATAATTTCCCCTCAAATGTGTAGCTTTCTGATTTTTTTTTTATGAAAAAAGGGGGCAAACGAGCAAACGGGTCACCTGAAGGAAAGCAACTTCCGTCGCCCATGGACACTCGCAGCATAAAAAGAGGTGCAGGTGCGTTGCCAGCCTTTTACGAGGGAATAGATAGATAGGAAATGAAATAAGGGAAGGTAGGGAAGGGAAAAGGATAGGGGATTGGGCAGCCGGTAAACTCACTCACTCGGCGAAACACAGCGCAAGCGCTGTTTCACGCCGGTTTTCTATGAGCCCGTGGTATTTCTCCGTTCGAGCCGGCCCATTCGTGCCGAAGCATGGCTCTCCCACGGACAGTGGATGCGTAACTGTCTGGAATATTCTAATAGTAACTGGTTGAAGACTAATTAGGATTACAACCGTAAACTAAATCTTAAGTTCTGTCAAGAAATTTAACGTAATAAATTACTTTTCTTGGTTGTTTGCCGACTACGGCCTCGTGTGCACGCGCCCTTACGTCGTACACCGCCGTGCACAATAACCGCAGATGCAAAAGTATTAGTTTGTTATCAATATGAGCTCGTTACCGATGCTCCGACGCCCGCAGGAAATTAAACCCCCACCGCCAGCGACCAACCGCCGGAGGAGGTCCCGGGGGGTCACGAGCGTCTTGCACCCCCCACACTATAAAAATATTCGCTGGTGAAAAATAGCTTGTTATTTCAAACAAGCCAAGCTCTGCTCAATATCTTTAGGTCTCTCAGTCCTCAGATGAAACTCTAAAATGAGAGCATCTAATATATTTTTTATTTACATATTCTTATGTAGCTATCAGCCATCATTATATAATTTAATATGCAACGACTCAGCATCAATAGGTTTAAAACTATTTTAACTTTATTATTGTAGGTCCCCTTTTTATCCGTACTAAGTGAGTTTTCAGTTTTCACAAGACAGAAACATAAGATAGGCTGAAGCAATATTGGAATGAAGTTCCTTATCGCGCGTTGCGAAAGGGGGTTAGACGGAAAAAATTAAGACCAAAAAATTGTAACGACACTTTTTGCTACAGCAATAGATCAAGATAGATACCGCATATTATGTATGTACTTCGCTTTTATATTAATAAATTTTAATTTAATTTTAAATTATAAAATATGCGAAACTCTTTGTCTGTCTGTTAACTCTTCACCGTTCACGCTCAAGCCGCTGAACCGATTTTGCTAAAATTTGGTATGGAGATACTTTGAGTCCCGGGAAAGGAGATAGGATACTTTTTATTTCAGAAGAATGTACGGTTCCCGCTTGATAAATGAATTTCGGCGCAACGGAGTTGCGGGCGTCATTTTATATTTAATCATACACACTTGAGTTGCAGTTTAGGACATAGGTAAGTGGTGACTGGTGGCCTACACTAGAATATTTGTGTTATATCTTGTAGTCTAGTCTTAGGTAGTCTAGACACAATCTAGAATTTAGATATTCGAGATTCCTGGATTCGCGATAATCAGCGTCGGTCCCATGGTGTAACGGTTAGCACTCTGGACTCTGAATCCAGCGATCCGAGTTCAAATCTCGGTGGGACCTACAATTCTTTTTTGTGTATGCGATAAACATAAACGTGATAATATTAGCTAAATTTTGTCTTACTCAAGTGAATGTTTGTTCGAATGTATTCATTATTATTAACAGCCATTTGCCCCCACTGCTGGGCAAAGGCCTCCCTTCTTTCCTTCCACACGTCTCTATCTTTCGCTGTATTTGGCCACACTTAATATAATATTAGTGATGGGCCGAATCTGGTTTGAACCGAATACGAACTTCGGTCGAACACTCTGTGAAAATTAAAAATTCGGCCGAAATTCGACCGAACTTCGGTTTAATTTCGACGCGCTCTTCTAGCTAGTCATATTTTGTAAAGTGAAAGTAAAATCAAAATGTTTGTTTTTTGATTAAGTAAGAGAGAATTCTTAGACTTGTTGAGAAGGGTAGTAAAATTTAGTTTTTTTGATTAAGTAAGAAAGATTTCTCTGGCTGGTTTGGTTAGTAAGAAGAGCGGTTTAATTTTGTGTTTTGTTTGATTAAAAGTAACCAAAAAATTTTTGAGACTGGTCGTTAAATAGACCAATTTAAGTTTCTTGTTTATCACGTATGATTACTTTTTCTAATTCAAATAAGTAAATGACTATGAATGAGCATAGTTCTTGTATCAGTCTTATTTTAGTTTACTGTTACCACAGACACAGAAATTATATTAGTAGTACCAACTACAGATATGTTTTTTTCATTAATTTCTATTATGATTTATGATAGTGCAAGTATATTTAGTGCCGAATGTTCGGCATTTTAACCGGAATTCGGCCGAATGACGAATTTCGGTTCAAACTGCCGAAGTTCGGTTAAACCGAATGTAAAACGAATTTCGACCCACCCCTATAATAATATTTATTCGAGTGTATGCTTAATTTTATTTTTATTTGAATTTGTCACTGGTTTTACTAGGGGGCGTCCACAAATTACGTGAGGTGTTTAGGGGGGGAGCGGGTCGAGTCAAATCTCATCTAATCTCACGTTGGGGAGAGGGGGGTCTCGGCAAATCTCACGTAATTTTTTTCTCAACGTAATTTCACGTAATTTTTTTTCTCAACAAAATAATACTATTTTGGTCCATTTCATTCAGATTGTAGGTACTAGGTACGTATGCTTAATATTTAATCGTAAGCGTAATCGTTATACGAATAAGATCATTTACAAATTCATTCGAAATAAAATCTACTGACTGGCAAACCAAACGTTTACATAAGAAACCTACATTTTGAAAAATCTCATGTGAAATTTTCTTTTGAATAAAAACTCACAAAATCTCTCCAGGGGTCAAATCAGGTCAAAAAATTCAAAAAAACACCTCACGTAATTTGTGGACGCCCCCTTATGTGTTAAGACCTGTGTCTAAACACACTAGGCCGAAGTTACGCGGCGTGAATTCCGCATGATTACGCCGCGCCCGCAATGTTAAACGCACACAAAATACGGACGGAACGCGACGGAATAGCGTGTCATTGGTAATTTAAAATACATTGCATGCGGAATCATGCGGAATTTACGCCGCGTAACTTCGGCCTAGTGTGTTTAGACACTAAGGGGGCGAAGGCATAAGCGTAATTTTAGATGAACTGCAGAGAGTAGATTAATAAATTATCTTGTCTCTGTGTTGTTACATTTTAACTTAAAAACACAACTAGTTACTTTTCTGTATATTGATTGGGGTGCTAGTTGCTACTGTTTCCATAGAAATATGCTTTGAAAACGGTGAAAAGACGAAAAAGTGGAATTATAAGTGTACACAGTGTTCGTCAGTTTCACACCGCACGTGACAACAAGCACTGTAGGCAGTTTCACACGGCGGGGCAACACAAAATATAGTACGATATATTTCACAGTTCGATTGGTTTTGTTTAGATAACGTTTTTACTGCTATGTTAGCGAACTTTGTTTATACAGAAAATCGGAAAATACAGTTGGCAACACCATGTAACTTTAACAATTTTTTTGCTAAGTATACCTAATTTGATCTTGAAAAAAATGTCTACTAGCTGTCCCGGTGAACTTCGTGTCACTTTAAAACCTTCCCTGGACTTCTACGAATATATTTTTAAGACTAAAATCAGCCCAATCCGTTCAGCCATTTTTGAGTTTTAGGGTTACTAATTGTTTCCAAGAAAAAAGAGTAAACAGCCGGCCACAGTACAGCCGGCTCATTTTTACCTACTTATAGCAAAAAAGTGTACAACGCAAAGTTATATATACTTCGACATTTTAATTTTTGAAGTGAAAACTAGTTTTATTTATATGAAGGCTGTAGCCATAGCACTTTAACGTTGCGACTAAAGATATGTTCATGCGAAACTAAAACAAAAGATAAAAAATGTCGTTTTGGATGTAAGAGGTGTCCCGGGAGCAATTTTGCGCTCCATTAAAATAATTCGAAAGAATTGTACACAATTACATGCCACTATTACGTGTATACTTACTTTTAAGTCTGGACTCTATGATCCGGAATCAAGAAAGCCTTAAGCCAGGGATAATTAATGTCCATAATATAAAAAGACGTGGGAGTTGATGTGGGAAAGCCATGCTTCGGCACGAATGGGCCGGCTCGACCGGAGAGATACCACGTCCTCACAGAAAACCGGCGTGAAAGAGCGCTTGCGCTGTGTTTCGCCGAGTGAGTGAGTTTACCGGAGGCCCAATCCCCTACCCTATTCCCTTCCCTACCCTCCCCTATTCCCTTCCCTTCCCATCCCTACCCTCCCCTATTACCCTATTCCCTCTTAAAAGGCCGACAACGCACCTGCAGCTCTTCTGATGCTGCGAGTGTCATTGGGCGACGGAAGTTGCTTTCCATCAGGAAACTCCGTTTCGCAGAAATTCGCAGAATCGTACATCTTTTCAGGATAACAAGTATCCTATGTCCTTTCCCAAGACTCAAATAATATCTCTATACTATTTCATCAAAATCGGTCGGTCGGTTTAAGCGTGAAGGGGTAACAAACAGACATCAGACATGCATACACTTTCGCATTTACAATATTAGTTTGGATATCTGTGAGTGCAGTGGAGCATGATGTTATGCTTCTGCCACAGATGTATTACCATGAATTCTGCAGATTCACAGAATGCAAGTACTTAAACAGCGATAGGCGGAGAATTACCATTTACCACCGTAAGCAATATTATAAGTCATTTTAGTCAATGTCCATAATATATATAATTGATTAAAGTTGTCCTTCTAATACATAAAATAATTCTCGTGTCACAGTTTTGTGTGCGAAAGGCTTGTTCCAAAACCGCTCAACAGAATTTAATGAAATTTCGTACGTACATTCGTTAGGCCTGAGAATAGGGTTTTATCTAAGTACTTTTTATATTGATACTAGAAATAATTTAAATGACAAAACAACGTTTATCGGGTCAGCTAGTATGTCATATATAATCATAAAATATGTAAGTTCTACTTCATCCACTCCTGTCTTCAATCGTCACTGTAACCGATTGCCATGTCACGGTATACGGGGTATACCCCGCGGGCTGGCGGTGTAATTGTTGTTTTGTATTGAATAAAACATCCACGACCGTAATGAGAAGGGTTAGGACTCCGGTGATGTACGTTTAAGTCGCTCCTAGTGTTACAAGGATTAAATTACACGTAATATAATTAAATTGTGTTAAATATCCTAGTAGTCGGTATAAAGTTTTCGAAATTATCTGAAATTTTTGTGTATTAAAATTACTAGACATTCCTTCTGTATTTTAAACACTATCATAAACAAGGTGGAACGATACTAAGTGATAGTACTTCAGGGTATGTATGTGTTCCTAATAATATTAGGATTTAGTGAACTCTACAACACATATTATGTGTTGTGGAGTTCACTGTGAAAGTAGTAGGTAGAGCTGAAAGAGCAAAAATTTTTTTTGATTCGTATAAAAGTTACCCTTTCACTGAGTGCAGACTGCAGTGTCGACTGCAGTCGGGTGTCGCGAGAGATCGAAGTGTAAGGAGACGTAACATGGTCCCTTTCAATTCACACAGCATGAAAAATAATTTGGGTTTTAAGGCTGGCGCTTTTGATAATATTAATTTATATTTAACCAATCAACAAGACTTACAGATAAACTCCAGATAAAAATCCTAAAAACCGAGAATTAACAATGAAATCCTCCTCGTCTAAGGACATAATACCACAGGTGCTTACAAACTTCATTAGACATTAGACCAGTATTATCGCTAATCCTTCCCCGCTAGTATGGACCGTTTATAATTAATTTACCTTTAAATTTGTGATAGTAAACCTTGTGTAGCCGATAGAAGGGTGTGGTCGGAGGTAAAATATCTCGAAATAGCAGCACAGAGCTGATCTACGACCACGAGTACACTCCACACTCCGCAGAATCTCAAACTTCGCAGAAACCCATTTCAGATTTACTCCTCGAAGCAACAGTTAATACTTTGCACACTACGAAGCGAAAAGACTCCTTATTCCGATAGATATACAGTTGAAATTGCCGTGGTATATAAGTTGGTCAGAATTATCTTAAATGGAATGTCATCTTAGAAGTTAGGTTTAATTAAAGTTGTCGCCTGGAGACCAGAGGTGCGGGGAGCAGGGGTACAGGGGTGCACCCCTGCAGGGGTCCACACGACTGCATTGTGTCACCTGCACCCCCGAGATCCGATACACAGATACAGAAAGGTTTACCTTTAATCAGCGCTTCTCAAACTTACACTGACAGACGGCTGTTAAAATGCTTTGAGATTGGCAAACATAAGAGTTCTAAGACACATCTTAGAAATCTTAGGTGAAGACTTTTTAGAGCCATTATATTAATAACTATAATGCTACATTTGTGACTTAGTAACTCGTAACATTTACACACTCAAAAGAATTAAAATAAAATATTATTATCTGAAATTAGAGATATCAACAACATCTGCAGATTGATTAATAAATCTGCTTATAGACGATCGATTCCTTTCTGTGTCTTCGCTAATTAATTATACATCAGTTGACTGAAATAGTTATACAATATAATTATGCGAAAAGTTGAAAGTTGTAGAGTTAATGAAATGAGCCGAGATCGCGGTGCAGCGGCCATTTGCATTTTACTTTATTGTGGGCGAGCCGCGCTAATTCCCGCCAAAGTGAATTAATTGTCGGGCGTCTTCGACCCCCCGGGTCCCCTCGGGACCCCCAGTAGTCGTGATGTGAAAGATGCGAGTAACACTTTCAAACTAATTTCGTTATCACAACATTCAACTTGTTTGAATAAATAGTTTTGTTTTGGAGAGACTGTCTACGAACAATTTATGACTATCTGATTATTCATTTATAAACTTTTATTTAAAGCTAGAGATGAAATAAAAATTTATTCTAGAATTTAGTATAATATACAGGGTGTAACAAAACTAAATTATAATACTTTGGTGTCTATTGTGTTCCTTGTAGAGAGTTTACTGCGAAAGTTATAAATCTGAAAGACCATTTTTTACTTTTGTATTGGCAAGCGCGCCAGCGTCACGAGTTTCCCCTATATCACGTATTTCAGCGCTGCTACTTTCACAGTGAACTGTCTACTAGGAACACGTACACACCCTAAACTCTAAGGTATTATCAGTTAGTTTGTTAGTTACACCCTGTACATCACATCGGTATAGATTCAGCCGAAGATTAGTAAGACTTCAGCTGACCTACTAATAGTAATCTATTAGTACAATGTTTCTGCTGAATCATATACCTTTAAATACGCTTGCGCTCCTCACTTGGGCAGTCTTCGGCTCATCTCATCTTCAGCTTTTCGCAGGCTGATTACGGCAATTACCTCAGAACTAGCGCCTCGTCTCGGCGATTTCCGAAAAGAAGCGCCAGGGAAATTAATACAACCGCCGCATTAAGGCGATTTAAATAATGGAATCGTTCCCGCGGTGAGAAATGCAATGATTAGTGCCTCCCCTACTTCCCCCCGCTTCCCCCACTTCTCACCTTCGCTGCGGACGTCATTTTTCACGGGAATCCCCGGGATCCCGGGGTGGGCGGGATAAATTAGCGGGATATCGCCAGATACCGGGATTCCCTCGAACAGTTTTTTATCTGTTCTTCTTGGAGCGTGGACGACTTCCTTGGAGCGTGGCTTTCTCGAAGAAAAGTTGAAAATATGTTTCTCAATGCTGAAATAGTTACTGTGATTATAGGTTTGTTATAATTTTGTGGCAATATCAAGATACTTATATACAAATAATATTGTACAACTTAGAAACATAATAAATACTTAATAATAATAATATTATCATGGTATCATACTAAATATCCTGAGGGGTGTGTAAAATGTTTTCGTTTTCGCTGCGTTATAGAATCGCCGATCAAAATGTATGGAACATAAGACGAGTCGAACGTCAACGTCATATTAACGAAGCACTCGCGGATCCACTGCCGATAGTCGGCAGGTGAAAAAAACCAGTTGAGCGTCACCTGCCGGAAGTTGGATGCAAGTTGGTCGAGCTTCGCTTTTATACTTCTATTTCAGTAATTAGTAATTATTCAATGTGCAAGTATATCGTCCAATAGTGTATGCTGTTTTATTCTACGTAAAAAAATTATACCATACTAAAGACATTATTTAATCAAAGAGAATAAAAAGCAAAAGTCAGTGCAATATATTTTTTCATTCGATCATTTCGACGTGCAGACTGCAGACAGTAGTATGTGAAGGTAACGTCCACCTGTGTCAAAGTCAACGTCTCCACAATAGAGGGTCCTTTTGCAGTACAAAATAAACTGGCTCCGAGCCTGGGCAATGTCACACGGAAAAAGAAAAAATAAAAGATTTATATCAAAAGTTAGCGAATACATAAAGATATGGTGGCGCTGAGTAGCAGCCTGAGACACAGAATAATTGAAGCCAGTAGCTAAGCTCGTATAGGTAACCATTTTTGAAGTGAGAACTTTTGTTAAAAAAATTAAACTCCTATGAGAATATTAAGTTACTTAATCGAAAATTCGTAAGACCGAGGAAGAGTAGCCTGACACCTTTTCCCCTGCTGCGTGCAATTGTATAATATTATTTTTTATTGTCTTTTTAATGAGCAAGCCAATTACCAAAAAACGCATAATACATTGCATCAAAATGCCCTTTTGTTGTGCAGGTAGAGTATCAATGCGTTCTCTTATTCTCGCGGGAATCTTTTATTTTACAAAAATCAGCATACTTACATTTAAAAATTAAGAAATTATTTCAAACATAAGTAACTTTACCTTTTCAAAGGCGTCAGAACTAAAAGTTGGAACTTTGAAAGCTCGACTTCTGCGTCTATTTATTTTGTGTGTAGTCTAGATGCGGCGTAAATCACAACACTTTATCTTAACATTTTTATTATATTCCGCGACTACAGCCGCATTTGTCTCCGCGATGTCGCGGGTTGGGGGCAAAACAAATCAAACGATTTAAAATTTTGAGGCCCCCAAAATAAATTGTTTTGCACAGTCGAGTTACGATGGGGCCTCGAAACTCGTCAGGGCCTCGTTGGAGCTGCGTTGGGGCCTTGATTGTGCCTAATGTGGCACTCTGGCAGTAATGTCACCACTTGTCACGGGGATGGATCAAATTATTTACCTTTTTAGGGTTCCGTAGCCAAAATGGCAAAAAAGGAACCCTTATAGATTCGTCATGTCTGTCTGTCTGTCTGTCTGTCTGTCTGTCTGTCCGTCCGTCCGTATGTCACAGCCACTTTTCTCCGAAACTATTGGAGCTATACTATTGAAACTTGGTAAGCAGATGTAGTCTGTAAACCGCATTAAGATTTTGATGCAAAAATGGAAAAAATATTAAAAATTTTAGGGGTCCCCATAGGTACAACTCAAACAAAAATTTTTTTTTTCATCTAACCTATGCGTGTGGGGTATCTATGGATAGGTCTCCAAAAATCATATTGAGGTTTTTCATATCATTTTTTTTCTAACCTGAATAGTTTGCGAGAGAGACTCTTCCAAAGTGGAAAAATGTGTGTCCCCCCCCCTCTAATTTCTAAAGTAGAGGCATGATAATTCTAAAAAAAATATATGATGTAGATTACTATAAAAACTACCAACGAAAATTGGTTTGAACGAGATCTAGCCAGTAGTTTTTTTTATACGTCATAAATAGTAAAGTACAACTGAAACAAAACATTTTTTTTTTCATCTAACCTATGCGTGTGGGGTATCTATGGATAGGTCTCCAAAAATCATATTGAGGTTTCTCATATCATTTTTTTCTAACCTGAATAGTTTGCGAGAGAGACTCTTCCAAAGTGGAAAAATGTGTGTCCCCCCCCCCCTCTAATTTCTAAAGTAGAGGCATGATAATTCTAAAAAAAATATATAATGTAGATTACTATAAAAACTACCAACGAAAATTGGTTTGAACGAGATCTAGCCAGTAGTTTTTTTTATACGTCATAAATAACCTTAATCTAAATTTCATTAAATCGACTGAAATATAAAAATAAATCAAAAATATTTTAATTCCATAAAAATAAACCTTATTGCTGCTGCGGAACCCTCCACGGGCGAGTCCAACTCGCACTTGGCCGCTTTTTTTTTTCTCGCTTTCCTCGTTTGGGTGGGTCCTGACTCCTGACTACTGGAGTTATAAGCAGTGAATACAAAGTTGCTTTGAGATTGCTTGATTTTTTTCTACAACATAATATTATGAAGAAGAAACCACTTGAAGCGGTAAGACCTCCATTTTTTGTATTTTAATTATTCATTATAGCTGTCCCGGCAGCGTATTGCCAAACTGTATACTGACCCAGACCGGGGTTGCTCTGAGTTCGATCGCAGTTTGCCTTTATAGTTGAAGAGCAAACTGTATACCTATTCAGAGCGTGTCTGAATCGAAATACATTTTGCTTTAAAATACTTGAGCAAAATACGTACGAGTCCAGACGTCCATACTTTTCGGCGTATGTATTAAAGACACTTTATTTTTCAATATCGACCCCTTTCTGTGACCCCTTTAGTAAGAAATGTAGTAAAAGCCAAAATTCGATGTTACAATACAGGCAAAAAACAAAAATAGTAATTATGACATTTTTCTGTTCTTGATTCATTAATTTATTTGTTTGTTGTTGATTGAAGGAACCCTTTATTATTTTCAGTGAACATCGATTACAAATAGGTACAATTTATTGTGTCAGTCAGTACATCTTTCTTATGAAAAATTAATAATTAATACTGTCATTGAAAACACTTACATTTTTTTTAACAGCCTGTACCTATAATTGTTACAGTTCAAATTTTTACAGTTCAAATTTTTCAAAATACTTACTCGTACAACGGGTTTTCTTTCGTTATAAGTTATAACCCAAAATAATTCAAAATAGGTATGTTTTAGGGAAAGTTGTTCAGTTTCACGGATAGGTATAACAACCACACACAACAACATAACAAAAATATACGGGAAATTATTAAACACCTTGTATAGGTAGTTACAGATATTCGCATGTCACAGTTTGCTTTACATACAAGCGAGCAAAGTGCATACCTACTCAGATTGGTCTGAGCTCGTATATACTTTGCTCCAATTTTCAATGAGCGCGACGTAGTTCAGTACAGACTATGGGCGTCTGGGTCAGTATACAGTTTGGCAATACGCGTCCCGGCAAACGTTGTTTTGCCATATAAAGTATTTCTACTTCATCAGTTGATCCAAAATATTCCCCCCCTATTTTGTCCCCTAGGGGGGGGGGGGGGGGTTTATGCACCAAATGTTGAGTTGGAAAATACAGTAAATAATATGAAGTAAGTCCAAGAAAAATGTTTGATACAAAATCTGACCCCCTTTTTGGTCCCCTTAGAGGGGTGGGGGAGGGGAATTTTATACACCAGATGTTAAGTTGGAAGCAGACAAATTTATCTGCGAAAACCGCATTCAAATCGGATCAGTAGTTTTCGTGTGATGCTGGAACATATTATATACAGACAGACAGACAGACAGACAGACGGACGGACGGACGGACGGACGGACGGACGGACGGACGGACGGACGGACGGACGGACAGACGGACAGACGGACAGACGGACAGACGGACAGACAGACAGACAGACAGACAGACAGACAGACAGACAGACAAAAAACTAACCACAGTTTTGGCTTCTATAGCGATGTAGTAACACCCCCCGCTTATTATTTTTTGAATATCTTTAATGAACAGAATTTTCATTTCTACAGTTTTATTATATGTATAGATTCTGAATGTGCAAATAAAGATTTTTATTATTAAGGAATTATTTAGACACACAAGCATCATTTATTGTGAAAAGAAAACTGGCGTGAAACAGCGCTTGCGCTGTGTTTCGCCGAGTTTACCGGAGACCCAATCCCCTACCCATTTCTCTTCCCTACCCTCCCTTATTTCCTTCCCTACCCTCCCCTATTCCCTTCCCTACCCTATACCCTACCCTATTACCCTATTCCCTCGTAAAAGGCCGGCAACGCACCTGCAGCTCTTCTGATGCTGCGAGTTTCCATGGGCGACGGAAGTTGCTTTCCATCAGGTGACCCGTTTGCTCGTTTGCCCCTTTTTTTTCATAAAAAAATTTATTAAATCTCATATTGTTAAGATCATCAGCAAATTGATTTTACTGTGGTCAGCTGCATTTAGTGTTGGGTCCTTTAGTTACGTGTCCTTTGCGCCTATCTTCTGATGACAACGTCAAGTTTCCAACCTTATTTCCAAGCCTCAAAATTGACATTTTCAACTCAACACTAAACAGAACTGTGAAAAAACATTTTTACGTGATTAGCGACTATAATTCATCGCATCAAAGTCGATATTTGAATGCCCGACCTCCACGACGTCTCAATTGTACGCGTTACACTAAAACCACACTTACAGCAGCTGAATTAGAGTCGAAATTAAATTGACGTCCCTTATGTCCTTACTCGGGGGTAGGTGTCGTCTAATTTGGCAGAACCCCCTGTGGCCGGTGCATTGTCGCAGATTATTACATTGCAAACAGCACCCCCATTTTATTCGTCGGTTAGCCGGACTTTATTACGTTTGAATAGTTAATTGCACCGAGATAAGGAACAATTTGAATAGCGCTAACTCACTCGGTGCTGTGTTTGCGGATTGCTGTGCGATTGTGACATTATTATATTGTATGTTTTAGTGCGAAACGAGACGTCATGAGGTGCAACTTAGGGCCAGCCTGCCTAGCATACGCCAACGAGATAATATCTCACTCTACATGTTTCTCGATGTTTGATAGTTTGTATCTTCATCTCTATTGACCCTAGCATGATAAACATTTTTTCTCGCGTAGATCTATCACCGAAATAACACATTTTTATAGAGTTTTGTCGAGATAATGTCGAGATTTTGACATTATGAGACGAGTAGTTTTAAATTATCTCGAGAGTGAGATATCTCGTTGGCGTATGCTAGGCAGGAAGGCCACAACACTGCGTTGCGACGTCGTATCGCAAAAACAACATCGCACAGAAATGCGATGCGATGTCGGAGAGCTTTTTTTCAGTGGAAAATGTCCTTGTCGCATCGCAAATTTCCACGACGCGTTCTGCAGCGTCGTAGATTTTTACGATACGACGCCGCAACGCAGTGTTGTGGCCTGGCCCTTAGCAATAAAAGTCAAAATATATCCTGACGTTTGATATTTCAATGTAACCATATTAGGCCGGCCGAATACACACGTTTTCCGTATGCGATTTACGAATTCTTTTCCATATTCATAAACCATGGAATCAGTAGAAAATAAAGTGCCACACACATTCGTCTTTCTCCGTACGGAATAAATTCCGAACGTACGTTTCAATTGCGAGCAGGCTCGTTTGCGCGTGAAAAAAGCGAACGTTTGCACTACTCTCACGGAGTTCCGAGAAAACGAATTCGGAACGGAAAACGTGTGTATGTGGCCGACCTTATACCACGTCTTATAGTCGCTTATTCTGAGCTTTGCTTGCTTGGTTTTTCATGTAAGGGTTAGTTCTTTGTAACGTAACGAGGCGCTGCGATGCATATTATAAACTAGAAATTTCAAATTTGGAACAGGCTGCCCGACATCAATTCAATGTGTATATTCTAGTGTTGTAAATAAAGTTCAGTTTTGAATTGGTCACCTAAAAATTCACCCCATACTTTGCAATGAACTAAATTAACCTTAAATGTAAAAACACAAAAACAAGTCCCTGTTAAAAACCTACTTTTTCAAAAGCTCTTTAATGAAACGGATTATACATTAGAAGTTGCACGTTTCTAGTTGAGTTCAACCACAGATATAGATCAAGATAGATACCGCATGTCGCTCCATTTGTATGAAAACTTTTTTATAGCTACTGTGGTCTGTGTCGTACCGACGCAATGATAAGAAACGTCTCCATTATCTAGGCCTACATTTCTATTTGAATTTCTACAGCTCAATACGGCTGGGCAAAGGCATTTAGGCATTTTAGGCAAAGGCATTTTAAAGTTCCGATTGACGTCCGATTCCGATAGCAGACTAAGAACAGACTTTTGAAAGACGAGCATATTGACACGGGAGAGCCATGCTTCGGCACAAATGGGCCAGCTCGACCGGAGAAATACCACGTCCTCACAGGTTGCGCTGTGTTTCGCCGAGTGAGTGAGTTTACCGGAGGCCCAATCCCCTACCCTATTACCTTCCCTACCCTCCCCTATTCCCTTCCCATCCCTACCCTCCCCTATTACCCTATTCCCTCTTAAAAGGCCGGCAACACACCTGTACCTCTTCTAATGCTGCGAGTGTCCATGGGCGACGGAAGTTGCTTTCCATCAGATGACCCGTTTGCTCGTTGGCCCCCTTATTTCATAAAAAAAATTGCTCGTCGTTTGCGATATGGCACGCGAAGTACATACACATGCGGTATCTATCATGATCTATGTCTGTGAGTTCAACTTTCAAGCTACAGCTCGAATTCCGTAACAATTTGGTCCCCGTGGCCACAGAATATATAATAGTACTGCCGTGGCTTAAAGTTCAAACATATTGACAAGGCACTTGAACCGTGCCCTTTGCCTTTGACCCCGGAGGGATTAGGGCCGAGCCGGGGCACACGAGACGAGGCACGAGCCGGGATCATAAGATCTGTATCTGGTCTTAGCATTCTAGTGCACTAACCTCTTATACTAGTGATCTGCCTCGACTTCACATGAGTGCAAAACTTATGTACTTATTTTCAATCTTACAAACAATATGCAGCCTGCAGGGGTCCTTCCCATATTCTAAGTAGGCAAATTATTGTAGAGATCGCGAGAAGCGATATGTTTTACACTGTGTAGCGATTATTCGTTTGTTATGATATTTCTGTTACTAAGTGGTTAGGCCATAGTTGGGTTTTATTCGCACATTTTAGGGTCAATTTAGACCGCAACGCGACGCGGCGAGGCGAGGCGATTTCAATTGCGTGAAACATCTTGCGAATCTGTCAAATCCATATCTTAGAAATGTATCTACGCATCGCGTTGCGGTCTGAATCAACCCTTATTCGTACATTTAGTATCGGCACAGAATATATAATAGTTGGTATCGGAATGTCATACGGTCACGTTGTAGTCACGTGGCGACGTCACGCTGCACGCCGCGCCACGCCGGGACGCGCGTGTCACGTTATTAACCAATATACAATAATATCTATGCACTGTCGTGTGTCCCTTATTGTCTAGGAAAAATAATAATCTATGGCAGAGTCACAGTGTAAATACATAATCAACCGACTTCAAAAAGAAGGACTTCATAATCCGACCGTATATTACTTTGTTTCTTCATTGTTTAAAAACCGATTTTGATGATTCTTTTTTTTTTTCTATTGGGAAGAAGTAATTTAGAAAGTCAACCCCCTTTATTGACTGAACCAGCAAGGAAATACTTTTCGAAATCGGTTTTTAATTATTATTCTTTAAAAATATTGGT
Organism: Plebejus argus; assembly: GCA_905404155.3. Lineage (NCBI taxonomy): Eukaryota > Metazoa > Arthropoda > Insecta > Lepidoptera > Lycaenidae > Plebejus > Plebejus argus. Next base: position 161,725 of record FR989944.1, read on the forward strand.
TTCAGTTAAAATGTTGGCGAAGTGCACACCTAGGCGTACTCAATTGGACACCTACATTGCTTCTCATTGGTTAGTTATAAAATTTTCGGTGCTTTATTAGCTACATTTTCATTACAGTAACGAGATAGACAAAATCAGTATGATAATATTCTATTTTTCTTTCGTTATTAACATGAAAAACAAGTTAAACGTAATATTTCAAGACTTGAATCAATAATATATTCTATGTATATTAATAACAATATTTTTATGTCAGGATTGTTGACATAGTATCGTTAACTACGGTATTAAATTTACACAAAAATTCAGCAAATTGATACACAGATTTTCCAAATATTTGCCCACTAATAAAGTACATATATTAAAACTGGATTTATACAAATAGGAGCTCTAGTCGTTAGTGATAAAGTTCAAATTGGATTGCAATATGTTGGAGATAAATGTTTGTAAGATGAATGGCCGGATGATAACTAGCTCTGACGCCTGACTTCTTAAGGACATCCCCCGAGCAAACTACCTTGACCATACATTTGAAATTGGTATTACTTTGGAAGCTAATATTATCATGGGCTGGCATTGTCGGTTTCGACATAAGCCTAAATATAAATAAAGAAAAAAAAAATATTGCCATGACTATAATAAACAAAAATAGGAAATTAAAAACGGGGAAAGGAATTTTGATAATATTCTGAATTTGTATGTATTTTGTAAGATTTTTTATTTGATATATTGCTGCATTTTTATTTTGTAGCTTTCAAATTATGAGTTCATAAGGCTCTAAATATGGTAAATTACGGCATCTCCGTAGTGGGAACGCCTTAAGTACCTGATAGACGTATGAACTTGAAGTACGCGGGTTTTAACTTACTCGGCTCGCGTCGGTGACACACGAGAATCGCTCACACTAGATTACCATCATGCCCCAGGCTCGCGGATCGGCGGTGGCGGTGGCGGTCAGTTGGATGACTTGAAAGTTCTAGGAACGACACAGACACACGCGGTGGCGGTGGCAGAACAAACAACTGACCGCCGCCGCGACCGCCACCGCTGCCTGCGTTTGTCTGGGAGACGCCTTAAGCTGATCGCACATTTGCCAGCACCGTACCGTACGGTGCGGACGAATGTGCGAGGTTTTACATCATTTCATACAACGATTTCTAAAATGCGGCACGTACGGCGCATATTAGCTGATAAATGTGCATTCACCTTTAGAGCAGTTTCACTCTACATCCGATCCGAAAACGATCCGAATCGATCATATTCTAAAAAGACGGATCACGGAGAGAAGAAGGTAACCAAAGTCGGAACTAGTAAGCTATCACAGAAATAGCTCTACTGCGGACCGTACTTTAAATATATCAAAGTAAGGCGGAAGATACATATCTGGAGGTGGAGTGGGCGGATCAGAGCCGTTTCAATTTGCGAATCAATCGTACGTTACATGCGCTTCATTTGCCCCCCACCTCCCCGCACCGCCCCCCACTTCCCCCCAGAGAAAAACTCATTTGAAATTGATTGAAAAACCCCATGGCCGCCACGCTCATATCTTTGATTGTCAAATATTCCGATTGGTTGGAAAAAAAAATTATCCGTCTCATTACTCGATAATCGATTCTCCTGTGTAAGTTTTAGATTTAAAAGGGACCATCCATAAAGTACCTACGTTTTTTTTTAATGAAATAAGGGGGCAAACGAGCAAACAGGTCACTTGATGGAAAGCAACTTCCGTCGCCCATGGACATCCGCAGCACCAGAAGAGCTGCAGTTGCGTTGCTGGCCTTTTAAGATGGAATAGGGTAAGGTAAGGTAAGGTAAGGGGAGGGTAGGGATGGGAAGGGAAGGGAATAGGGGAGGGTAGAGAAGGGAATAGGGTAGGGGATTGAGCCTCCGGTAAACTCACTCACTCGGCGAAACACAGCGCAAGCGCTGTTTCACGCCGGTTTTCTGTGAGGACGTGGTATTTCTCCGGTCGAGCCGGCCCATTTGTGCCGAAGCATGGCTCTCCCACGTCACACGATTTTCATGATTTTTCGACCATGTCACAGATGATCACATTAGTAAGACCAATCTCTCCCAAGTGTGATCAATCTCTCACAAAGCAATTGCACGTCTTAAAATTAGAACCACCTCAATATTAAAAATTCCGCTATTCAATTTGTTGCATATTTTAAAATGTGATTTCACAAAACTTAGGACCACCCCTCCTCCTTGTCACACCATGTCAAGCTTTTTCATTGACCCAACCCCCTTAGGTATGACACACTTTCTAACATTCCTCATAATCCACCGCACTCTGAAGTAATTTAGATGAACAATAATATCATGATGCAGGGCAATATACACTTCCATTATTTTCACTTTAATTAGAAATGTTATACTGCTCGCACTGCTCAGAGTGCTCACATACTGTTCGCTCAATTGAGTTGTATTATTGTATCGCGTTGAACATCTCATATTATTGTTCTGGACTCTATACTCCCTGACCCTTACTACAGACACAATCTAGAATCGAATCAACTCGATCACAATGAATTTTGAAACGTGCTGTAGTTTAATTTATAACGGATTTAAACGTTACATTGTAACTTTTAGTCAAAGAGATGTTGATATTAAGTTCGTCCGTTCGGTAGAAGGCATGACGAGACTGAATAAAAAAAAATATATCCACAGCCGAACATAATATAACCTCCTCCTTTTTGGAAGTCGGTTAAAAATCGACATCAGACGATATATATCAGTATAGATAACACAACCGAGAATCGAATAAACTGGATCTCAATAGGTTTTGATCGAAATCGAATCAGGAGGTGTCAGGAGTCCTTTAAAGTGTATCTAAGATTTTTGAGCCTGTTTTGTATGTGGGTTTTGTATTTGTGGGTGGTATGTTCTCGCGTTTGGCCCCAAATTATAAAATTTCTGGAAGTCGATAACAGAAGCGCTATAAGCATACCTTTACCTAGCAAATTCACAATATGTCCAACACCTTTTTTACTGAACGTGCTTTGTAATGAACGGGCTGACTCCTCACAAAACCCATTAACATATCACTCATACATTCAATAATTTGACGTTTGATGAGAAATGAAAATATCTTCAAAACTACACTAACATTTTCCTCTCCGGGAATATTTCTCAATCATTTTGAAATAGAATGTGGGAACTTATAAAATGGTATCCAAACTTAGTCCAAGCTTGTTTGTTTTGCACGCATTTATTTTTCAGACTACGATAAGCATTTCGAGAACCTGATATTTTCGTTCCACAGAGATTTATAGAGTTTCAAGCGCAAGGGTTTTTAGGGTTCCGTACCTTTTTTACCCTGTTACTGTAACATAATAATATTGATAGTCTGTCATTCTGTATGCCAAAAGTCGCCTGATTACCGTCATTTTATCATTATCGTCCGCAAATCATCAATTTAACTTTCAGAATATGACTTTTTCTGCTAAAAATTACATACTTAAACTGCAATGTAGTTACCAAATTAGCTAGCTAATAATATCAGTCGTTACTCGTTAGTAGTAGTAGAACTCAGTTAATTAAATTGTTTTTTTTTTCATTTAAAAACCGCTCATGGCAGAATGCATAGTGACAAATGACAAACGAATTAACGTTTGGGTAACGTCTAGTAAAGTACATAACACACGTACCTATTCAGACGTTTTTCATGGAACCCCGTGTGTCGGGATCCGCCTCGCGCTTAGCCGGTTTTATAATTCCGCGGAATCGCCGGCTAACTCAGTAGCAGATGTAAATATTTAAATGTTCTCGGCGGAAACACTCGCAACTTTTAAACGCTTGTCGCTTTGCGAATTTAAAAGCAAAGCTTCATTCTACCATTTGATTTTAATGGACTACAAGATAAACTAATTTATAAGCGTTAAAAACCTTATTGAAAAAGAAAAATCAAGCCAACAGCAAGCAAAGTAGGACTTTGTGCTGAGCCACAGAATATATAATAGCTGCATTGAAATGAATTTTTTTCTAAGTATTAATAATTTCATTTCAAATCGCTATCTTAAAGGCAAAACGCTATAATTTAGTATATTACTTGTATTAAACTGTTTCAAATATGAGTTAACCACACTTCATGTCACGGCAGTCCAGTACAATGTGATGTGATATTGTGTCGTGTCAAATTCGAGCCGCGTCGTGCACGTATACGTATAGTTTCAGACTGACCCTCAGTTTTCTTTTTAGTACTCATCAGCTCACAATCACTCCTCTCTTTTCGAGGACGCTGTAATCAAGGCGATTCCCAATTCCAGTAATCACCTATTTCGTAAATCGAATTGGATCGGAAAAATAAAATCAACACCCGGCGGAGCTCTGCATAATGAGCTCGCTAATGGGCAGCAGCTAACGAGCTCGGCCTCACCTGATGGAGGCACTCGCCCCTTTTGAAGGTCCCCGTTCTCCCCTTTTGAAAGTCTCTCTCCAGCGAATAGAAAGTTTTCATTCTCTTGTGCGATTGAAAAGTACTCCTCTCTGAATTTGATTTGAGAGTTTCCGTTCTTCTTTATCGTAATTTATTTTTGGATAAAGTTTAACGCCTCCGTGGTCCATTGGTTTAGAGCACATGGCTCTTGACTCGGAGGTCGTGGGTTTGATTCGCGTAATTTGATCACAAAATTGTGTCAATTCAAATATTACACAGTGTACAACATAATATTTGAATTTCATCATCATCATATCATCATATCAGCCTATGTTCGTCCACTGCTGGACATAGGCCTCTCTCAATGAACGCCAAGATTACCGATCTCCTGCTACTCGCATCCAACATGGACCCGCGAATAAACGGAGATCGTCGTCCCACCTAGTTGGAGGTCGACCTATATTTGAATTTAGGATTTGAAAATTTATTCAGGAGTATGCAGCTGCGATGGAATCATGAAACAAATTGTAGACTTTCATGACTCTAAACTACAGTCTAGTAAAATAGCATTCTGAATATCGATTATCTATTTTACGAAACCTTAGTTTTAAAAAGTTAAGCTGAAATCCGTTGGAGGATTCATGACAATCCATTTTGTTGCCGGCCGCCGCCCCGCGCCGTTCTCGTGGTACGTGACGGGAAACCAGAGTCGACGGACTTAGCGACGTATAAATATCGCACCGACGAGATTTATTCATAGACAAAGAATTGACTATTGTATACCAAATGTCAGTAACTTTTGAAAAGAAGTATTTTTTTAAACAACAAAATTATAACTTAAGTAGGTACTCCTAAAATTACAAAATAATAATCAACTCAACTTAGGCTATATAGGTAATTATTATCATTTCTACAATATACGCAAGCAGTGCAAATAAAAACCTAATAAGGAACCGTTTATTTTACTTCGTTTTGAAAAAAACTTCACCGTAATCGACTATATTTTTATCAAAATTAGGAGTCCAATTTTTATTTAAGAAACTCAGGTTTTTTCAATGCCAATAACTCGATTACCGTCTTGATAAAAATATTATATTAGTAGTATTTTAGTAATGATAGCCTAGATTTCTAGTATTAGTATAATTATTCATGTTAGTGCTAGATCTGTAATTTCTAGATGCCATCGCCACCTGGTTTCATTCCGTTTCGTCGCTAAGCTCTCTGTCAATCAGCTCTCGAGTAATGCACGATTCATGAAGAAAAATTCATTCGAATCTATGAACAATTACGTACCTATTGATATTGAAGTTTTTTAGTACATAATATATTTTATATAATTTCATTTGTATTGTTTGATTAGCGACAACCGGCAAAGGGATGTAACTAATTAAAAAATATGATTTACGTTTTTTTTATTTCGATTTATAATTTAAAGGCACAGTATCAGCTGGTATGTATAAGTATTAATAATAATTTCATTGACGTTGATATATTTATTACATGCGTTTGACATATTATTGCAATCAAACTTTTCAGACTATATTTTACTATAATACGCGTTTTTACGTTTAAACGTTTAAACTGAATATTTTACAAGAATATATAATATGAAATCTTTTTTGACCGTACAAGTAAAGTTACAAGTTTGAATGTTATTAATTTGGTGTATAATTTTAATATTATACTAGGGTCAAATAAGGTTTACCATATTATTATTTGCGTAATGTCAATTATTAATGAGACTGAATAGAATCTAGACTTGTAGCATGATTGTACTGTCCGTCCGTCTGTTATTGTGCATGCATTGTGCATGTATACGTATCTTATGAACCACAAATACTAGGGTATTTTATAGACAATTGTTAAATACTTCAAACAGAATAAAATATTTAAGAGGTTGTCTACGCTCATTCTCTCCGGGTTTTACATTATTAGTAAAACTTTTTATATTCAAACAAAGACTTAATCAGTATTGTCATTGTACTCCCGGGGAGAGTGGGCACCATTCATCCCGCGCCTGTTGATCGCCTTCACTTCTCCCCTTTGCCGTACGAAAATTAACCTTATGTGGTGGCTTTAGAGGTTAGATCAAGGGCAAAATAACTCCGAACGAGCTGTATCTCGCGAATTGAATTTTCAATCTCGGAGATTTATTTCTTTGAACAGAGACGTCAAGGACAACGCTGTCTTTGAGCTGTCTCACAACACAAGGTTTATTGTCCGATTTCTACAGAACTTTCAATGACAATGTTGAATGTTTTAGGCAAAGGGTAAAAGCAATACTTTGTCTGTCTGTCTCGTTCCTGTAAGGCCGATTCTGCTGAACCATCTTAGATGAAACAACACCGTCTCAACGAAACAGAACTACAACATTTTAATCTCATACATAATATACTATCAAATAAACGTTAAACCTGGTTAAACTTTTAATACTCAATCGCTTGGCTTATATTAAAATACTATTTTGCTATTTGCTGGGATCTTAAAAGTATTGAAACTGTAGTTAATAATATGTTGGATCAAAAATGGCAGAAATAGTAGTTTTGTTTGTTTACTATAATACGGGGTGCAATTAATAACCTTCCTGCTAAATGTTTTCCAGGGCTTAGGTATCATTAGAAGAGTCCAAATTACAAAAAAAAAAAAATTGGGTGTTATTTTTTTGTCCATGGCATATTTAATCCCATTTAAAATCATTGCAGAACGGTCACTCACGGCGGTGGATATAAGAGGGGGTGACGCGGGGAAAGGCGCGCGCGCGGGGGAACGTCACGCGCGGGTGACGCGTAATATCCATTAATTGTAGTGGTTTTTTTAGGATAACTTTCGGAAGCTATTTCTCAATATTTTAGTACTGAGTGATTATAAAAGAGAAAGTACTATAATATAATATCAAAATTTGGCGGGAAGGTTTAATTGCACCCTGTATAAAAGCTCTGAAGGGTATAATTTGTTCTTTGAGTAATAATTTGTTGAGTTAATATCGAGCTAAAATAATAAATTATTTTTACCAAATCAAACTGTTAAATGAGTGCTTAACAGCAACCATTTGATCGTCCAGTTTGAATTGCAAATACTGTCGTAAACGACTGTAATTAACACTACCGAGTTATATCGTGTTATCTATATCGTGCGGGACGAGTGCGATCAGATAACGAATCTCATTAGGATGCGACACACATACATAGTAATTACCGCCGCGGTCTTTTCATCATGGGAATGTATATTCAACTTGTTGAACCTAATCAAGGAAATTGGTATTTTACGACTAACGTTTATTATTTAACTAGTTGATTCCCGCCACTTCGTTACGTAGAAATTGTGTCCTTCCCTCCTTGTGCTCTTTTCCGGGACCTAAAGTATCTCCAATCTAGCAAAATAGGTTTATCCGTTTAAGCGTGAAGAGGTAACAGACAGTCAGACAGATAGATACACTTTCACAATTATTGTAATTGTTACTGACTTTTATCAGAATTCGTTTAAAGGTTTTTATATAAATGAAACATAGTCTTGTAGTAAATAATTGATATCATAATAATATATTTGGATCATGACAGATCGAAATGATCAATCGTATATAAAACGTCATAATATTATGGCTTCAGATTTTACACTTCTAGAGCGAACCAAAAAATATCTTATTTTTATTATATATATAATATCTATTTAAAAACACAACCCTCTCGGCGCATTCGGATAAAAATAAACGCGAAAGCATTAAACAGTATCGAAACTAATTTTGAGCTCTCGCATCCGATTCCGGGAAGTTGACAAACTAAACCCTCCAGTTAAAACAACGCCGGTGAAGTCATAAGGAACTATAGTTTCCGGCGTAAGACAAATGGAAACAACACAACTTTCCGACTACTGCCACCTTCGGCGACGAAGTTTGCTGAAAAAACATTTAACTTGACGCTTTAGGGCCTTTCGTTGATTTTGGTGTCAAAATTCGAAAAAAGGATTTGATAAAGGTAATAGTGATAATAATATCTCGTAAGTGCGACGATTTAGTGAAGAGTGATTTGTTAATAATAATAGCTCCCACACCGGTTTCGGTGACGGTGGCCGGTTTCTTTGAAACCAGGCCAGCTACGCAGGAGTAATTTTATAGTGCCCAAGTGTGTGCGCAGTACACAAGAGCACTCTCTATTCCTTTACTCTCATAACCCAGTGGGACGGCAGACCGACACGACTGGCGAGAAATCAGGCGCAGGACCGACTTTTCACATGCCCATCCGACGCATGGATCATCTTACTTGTCAGACAATCAGGTGATCAGCCTGCATTGTCCTAACCAAACTTGGAAATAACATGTTTCCAACGCGGGAATCGAACCCACGACCTCCGGGTCAAGAGCCGCGCTCTATACCACTAGACCACGGAGGCGTTACATGTAACATGAACCAATTCACACTTCTCTATTTAAGATATAAAAGACCCAACATAAACTGGGTCCTTAGCCTAGATGTTTTTGTTAGACGCATGAGATTTGATTTAAACTTACCAGATATTATTAATTAAATTATACAAATGCTTCGGATGTGCTCCTGTGGTTGTGATAATATGACGTAAATATAGCTTAAAATAATATGGAAAGACTAATACTAAACTTTATATCGAACTAGAACTGCTAGAAGTATAATAAATTTCGATATTAATTTACTCGCATGAATTAATTGCCGACAAAGCTTGTTGTTTTCAAAGTTTGATAGCTGCTTAATCCGTCGATCGGGGATTCTCGGAAAAGCCATTGTATTCTATTGTTGCTAGATTTTCAGATACTTTAAAATAATAATAAAAAAATAGATTAGATTGAGATACGACCAAATAGTAAAAAAATATGTAGATTTTTTGTTACAGTCTAAACTCTAAAGTTTAGAGTTTAGTTTAGAGTCTAAACGTTGTGCCTTGAGATAAGAAAATAATTGGAAGAGACAACAGTTAAAGAGGCGAAAAACAAACGTTGACTTTTCATTACCTTCCACTTAAAAAAATTCCGACTTAAGTCACTTCGTAACTTCGGTAACTACTTGCGAAGTTCGCTCATGGGTTATTACTTATTAGGGATCGGAATTATAGATGGGTCTCGCGCGGGGTTCTGCGGCGGGGGGTCACACGGGGGTCATACGGGGGTCGGGGGGTCATATAGGGGGGCAGGGGGGCGATCAAACCGGAGTTACGAGCCGGTCGGTGCCGGTTTTTACGGCGGCCGGCGCCTGCCCCGGATTGTTTTACAAGCTGCACTCCGACCATAATTTCATTATAATACCAAGTTTGCGTGAGATGGTCCAATATTAAAATGAGATTGAATTTGGGTTACGTGATTATTGAACATCCTAAATCTACTATTTTGCAACAGCAGCCTCGTTTCTCGTTTAAACTAGTTCGTTCACTGTCAAACTGCATAAAGGTTTGAAACTGGACTGTACTATGAAAGTCATCACCTTGATGAGTGGCAGTCTTCCACGGTGCGTTTTTCGCGTAACTTTCTGCCGCGCACTATAAAACTCTGGAACGAGCTGTCACCAGCAGTATTTCCGGACCTATACGACCTGCAAACCTTCAAGAAAAGAGCGTATTCCCTCTTAAAAGGCCGGCAACGCACCTGCAGCTCTTCTGATGTTGCGAGTGTCCATGGGCGACGGTAGTTGCTTACCATCAGGTGACTCGTTTACTCGTTTGCCCCCTTATTTAATAAAAAAAAACATCATGACATTATATAAGAAAAAACGATACAATGTATCAATAGCTAGATATAAAACATTGTATTCCATAGATTTCTGTAATGTAACGTCATTTTAACCAAGCCCTTACTATATCAATAGTAACACGATGTGCCACTTATTTTCATTAGACACGTCAGAGACAGTGATAGTCACTTTAAGAAGCTCTCCATTTTAGACGGAGTTTAGATTTTACATGTAGCACTTATTTTCGGCTTCACTGGACACTGAAAACAGAGCATATTAATGTAGGGTCGCCGTAAATAATACAAAAGTGTTCAATTAGGGGAACATCGGCCGCGGGGGTATTCGGTGCACCGTAGTCGATGGAAATGAATCATTGCTATACAAAATAATTTTTATTTTTTCCTATATTGAACTTTGTTGACCAAAATCATAATATTCTTACTTTATAAACTAGACTTACTAACTTCATAACTTAGATTTCGTTCAACCCGCAATAATAACCGCATACTTATTCTAGTTTTTTTAATACAACTGGACAAAATACCTTCTTTTATGTCAATCAAACATTTTGAAGGGTTTGAAATTGTGACATTGAAGGAATGTAAAGGAAGAAATTACTCCTAAACGTATACCGGATTGTTTTTATTTTAATTATCAGCTGCTGATCAACTAAACGGGAAAAAAGTTATCAATACAATTATTATTGCTATCGATACTTAATAGCCCCGGCAGCTATTCGTTACAAATCAAAAGCCCGTTTTTGTGAATTGCTTTATTAAATCAGAGTTCGGCGGCCGTTTTGTTCCATGTCGGGTTATTAATGACCCTCTGATACATCTTCATCGTGGCAGGGGTTCTATAGTTGACAGGAAATGGATGTGTCACACGGTCATATTACGACGATGTCAATTACAAAGATGATCAGGCAAACGATGCAAGCGTTTGGCAGTGTGCTTTTACAAAAATGTGGTAGCACATTGATCTACTAAGTCTGCAGTTATAGCGGTCACCTACGCAATGGTCATAGTTTTGAATCTAATCGAGCGGGAACTTCGTCGATATTGTACTATTAAAAAAATATTCATAGGCAGATGGTGGACCTACCTAATTTGGCTGTATAATGCCATACTCAGTAGACAGCTAATCAAAGCTTGTTTTGATTAGACATAACCCAACCAAATAACCTAGGTCCGTCGTCTACTTATGTGTGAATTTCCCTTGTGGTATACGTATACTGTAAACGGTTCTGTAACTGGTTGAATCATGAATGGTCTTCAAATATTCTCAATACAGTAATTACCAGAAAGTTTCTCTGAACATAGACTATAATCGCTCTATTTTCTTAGGATTGCCCAACTAAAATAAAGTAAACAGTTTTTTTATGAAAAAAGGGGGCAAACGAGCAAACGGATCACATGATGGAAAGCAACTTCCGTCGCTCATGGACACTCGCAGCATCAGAAGAGCTGCAGGTGCGTTGCCGGCTTTTTACGAGGGAATAGGGTAATAGGGTAGAGGAGGGTAGGAAAGGGAAAAGGTTAGTGGATTGGGCCTCCGGTAAACTCACTCACTCGGCCAAACACAGCGCAAGGGCTGTTTCACGCCAATTTTCTGTGAGCCCGTGGTATTTCTCCGGTCGAGCCGGCCCATTCGTGCCGAAGCATGGCTCTCCCACGGATTCAATGACTACGTACCTTAACCTTGAGTTGCTACTTGTTATACATGGGTTGTCGATCTTGCCCGTGATTTCAGTCATCTTTGGACTTCGTGAAGTAAAGTAGTTAAGTACTAACAGAGAAATTGATTCACAGGTAGTTGGCGGACCTACGACGATTGACTAAGGCCGGTATAAATAGTCAGTACTTAAGATGCGACTCCGGTCTCAAGACGCGGTTCGGCTCTGTGATTGGTCCAAATTTTGACAGCCAACCAATCACAGAGCCTGAACCGTGTCTTGAGACAGAGATGCATCTTGAGTACCGACTATTTATACCGGCCTTAGTCAGGCTATCTTAAGTCCAGCTGACGAGCTAACATTGTATTACGACATAACACGACCAAAAGAAAAAAAACAGCAAAAATTATGAATTTATAGACGCCCCTTTAGAATTGTCAGACCATCGTTGCCTGAAAATCACCAGACTGCTAGGGCCTTTACAAGCAGCTCAACCTTCATATTAATTATTAATTAAAAGTTATAATTTATTTAAAATATGGAAACACAACCTTGCTAAAATATTTTCCAATTTAGGATAATTTCACCATCAGCATTTGACGGTCATATATCGGGTCTGCCAGTGATCAGGCAATCTCATTTACACTCGCAATTTATCGCTAAACCCCTTTGACCTCAAAAAAGGTGCCTCATTTTAAAATTAATAGCCATCGTTTGAGAAATTTCAGCCTAGGCAAAATTCAAAAGCGCTAAATAAAAATACAAAAAAATATATTGTGTTCTAAAACAAAAAAAAATAATATTAATAATTTAATTATGTATACTACTAATAAATAAAATATATTATTGCAAACAAGCTTGTTCAAAATATGTAAGTTATAAAAAATAAATATTATTTGTAGCCTTTGAAATCTAAAATAAAATTCAGCGAAAACTTACTTTTACAGTTATTGTAAGCGTATTTTAATTCAATATCTTTACTCTAAGCTCTTCAGTAACAAAATATAATTGGAATAACAATTATACCATAGTCTATTATATTTATGTAACCCACTCGAATCCTCAAATTCTGTGTAGAACGATAAAGTTTGATACTTATAATGTACGAGAGTCTTTGAAACACTGAGTTTGGAGATCAGACCGATCCCAAGAATTAGATCCTGTAGTTTACAACATCGGAATTATAAAGTTTTATATCGAGACGGGAGGTTTTGTAATAAAAGTTTATCACGACGTAATAAGGCAATATTTCCTTTGATGAACAAATACGTCATTTTCCTTAGTCTATGATAATATTATATTAAGAGCATGCAAAGTGGCTCTTGACATATTGGCTTGACTATGGGCTAAATTATGCCGTTGTATCACTTTACGTGGTTAATAGTGACATTTTAATCGGCAACATTATACTAAACTTTGTTCAATTTGAGATCAAAATTAATAAAACACAAAATGTCCTGCGTCTGCCCTTGCGGACGGGAGAGGACGGGAGGGGAGGGTGGCCCACACTTCCGCTTGTTAACGTCCTCGTGGAGGAAAAATTATCCGTACGAGTTCATTTGAAGAGGAAAATTAAGACGCGACGAGATAATTTTTGATAAGAGGTATTTTTGACTACAGTCAGTCAGTACAAACAGGTTTTAACATAACTTTGTGTCATGTACTTTGTACTCTAATAACAATTACCCCTCTTAGTTTTACTAAGTTAATTTAAAATAATTAATGTTACAAGTACATTTATAATATATTTAAGTATTAAATTTTATTTGCTTGTACAAAAACAGTAATTTATAAAAAAAATGTTCGAACTATTCTTAAAGCAATTTTAAATTCACATACTATTTAAATATCTCTGCAATGTTATTACTTTTAGCCGACATCTAAAAATACAATATCATTCCGCCTAAATTAATGTTAATTAGACGTAACAAAAATATTATTTTAATATTTTGTGAGTGTAGACATTATGTGAAGTTAGTATTAAAAGTATATCAGTGGGATGTTACGACTACATAATAAACGAGCTGTTGTTTCACCAAACATGGCGGGCGAAGTTGCCGCGCCTCCTCACGACAAACACGCGCTTGATAATATTTTTACATATTTTATACAAACATTATATTTTTCTACTTTAATATTATGTAATTAACATAAATTATAAATTGTATTCCAAATATTTTTAAAATGACTTTTTGATAACATTTAGGCAGTGCGGCGTTGAAATTTTTGTATGATGCTGCTACAAAGAGAGGTGGCAATGCTACAAGAAAGTTTTCGTACCATCGTCGTCTCTGGTCTCCACGACACAGAGAATCCTAGTGTGGAGACCAGAGTTTTGTGTAAGATCAGCGTGTAAGTTTCTTAAAGTAAAATAAAGATTTGTTTATTTGTTATATTTTGTTATCGAGACACGCTACGAGATCGTAGTAGATCGAGACATGCTACGAGAACGTAGAGATGCTACGAGATAGTAGAGGTGCTAGGAGAACGTAGAGATGCTACGAGATAGTAGAGGTGCTACGAGATTGTAGAGGTGCTACGAGATCGTAGAGGTGCTACGAGATCGTAGACATGCTACGAGAACGTAGAGGTGCTACGAGATTGTAGAGGTGCTATAATATATTGCAATCTAATGTTTTTTTACATTAGCTATAAAGGCATGTGACATTAGTGAAATGCCTCGTCCAAACTGCCTCGTCAGGCTTCGGCTGGTATTATAGTTGGGCAAACAACGGAACTAGATACACATTACACACCCAAATCCCGATACAGGACAAACACCGGCCGAAAATACCGCAGGAGGCGCGGGCAGCGCAAACACAGGCGAACTGATAACGGCTAATGTGCGGATTATACACCTGATGGGAGACGCTGACTCGCAAACCTCGATAGGGACAGTCTCCCTTATTAACTATAATATAGGTAGAATGATCGTAATTATATGCTTAACATTATTAGAAACAACAAGTTTTATGAAAGGATTTAACCATGTAAATTGGAGCTAAAATAACTTACACTGCGTTGAAGTGTTAATATGAATATTTTGCGATATTGTGCTATATTTATTGATAGCGTGAAATGTTGCCTGAGACTGTTCTTTTATCCCGAGGAAATCTTACAGGACTCAAAGTGCTATCAGAAAAGTTGATTCCTAGACAGATGGCGGACCTAAGTAATTTGGTCGCGTTACGTTAAACCCATCCGACCGATCACAGCTAACATTGAATTGACATAAGCCGACCAAATGACGGTCAGTCAACTAGGAATCAATTTCCTCAATGGTAAATATAAATCCTTTAATTTTTAACAATTCAGCGGTACAAACTTTATGAGTGATGAAATAATATAGGTATATCCTGAATACACTTTCGCATTTATAATATTATTAGTATAGACAGTAGATACATATAATACAACAAACAGTTGACCCAATAGCAAGAACATAATGTAGCGATGTCATCTACTGAGAAGTCCGTGTTTCTGTTCGTAGAAGTTCCTCTCACGTCACCAATTCCGAAGTTCTGTACGTGCGCCATGTTTATTTGTCTCGCTATACCGACTGTATGAAATATAATGTAGGTTAGGTTTAGTTCCACCAGCTCAGACCACTTAGCGAATGGCGCAGAATACAAAAACTTGATTAAATTAGTGTGCCATTATAATTTATTTAATTTTATTTTTAACTAGATAACGCCCGCAACTCCGTCGCGCCAAAATTCGTTTATCGTGCGGGAACTGTACATTTTTTTGAGATAGAGTATCCTGTGTCCTTTCCCGGGACTTCAAGTATCTCCATGCCAAATTTCAGCAAAATCGGTTTAGCGGTTTGAGCGTGAAGAGGTAATAGAAAGACAGACGTCTGTCTGTCTGTGCGAAAGTGTGTCTGTCTGTCTGTCTGTCCAGACGGACAGACAGACAGACAGACACACTTTCGCATTTATAATATTAGTATGGATGTCATTTTAAATTGATAGTCTTATAGGCTATAGCCTCCCACTAACTGAGCTTTCTTATATCCAAAATGTATAATATTATCTTTATTTTTCATACGATAGTATCGAATCATGTTCTATGATCAAATTGTGCAGTAATCCGTGAGGTTGTGAGATTGCATGCAAAAAGTATTTAATATAAATAAAAGTGCATCCCACTGGTTTACAAGAGGCAATATAACGGTAGGGGCCACACTACAGCACGGCCATACAAATGTTTCGGTTCGTCGTTCCGGCTCATTGGCGCGGAAAAACTAAAACGTTTTTGTCGATTTCATTCCACTCGCGGGGAAATAACATTTTTTGGTTAAAATCTAGAATGCAATGAAACTAAAGCTCGAGATATTACACTCGGGTGTGCAGGTGTTTTGTACTCACTGAAATATATTAATAGCGAGGAAATAACCAAAATTTTTTTCCTAAATACCACATATATGATACGACACAAATCACAAGATAAATATAACTTTATGGTGTATATTCCACATTCACACTGACTTTGTAAATGCATGAGTGTGTCTCGTATGCTTACACCACTGCACCTGAAAATGTGAATATAAACACTGTCCCAGGAAAATGAAAGAATAGTTTCTTTACCGAAAATTTAACTGATACAGTACGAATGCAACATCTAGGAATTAATCACATAGATGGCAGTAATAAATCCATTTGACTTTATTTATTTATTCTTTTCTTCTCAAATTTTTTTTCTCCACTCTTCAACGTCTTTATTAACTTCACTCTATTTAACAGTCTATTGGAATACTAACCACTACTTAATCAAATCAATGTCTCAGTCAGCACAAAAAGTGGACAAACTTCGCCAAGCCGCAGACTGCGAAGGAGCAAGTGAGACCACAACTGAAGTTATAATTTAGCTCTAATCTTTGTAGATTTTAAAACTGTTGTAGTTACTTTTACTACTATTAAAGAACTAAACAAAAATATGAAATTGCAACCAAATTACTTATGTTAATCAAATAGTAAATAAGTGACATTTAAAATATTAGTTTTACGTACTCGTTGGTAAATTTACATTTTATTTCTTTACTTAGATCCTAGAGTCTAGACCCTGTCGACGCAGTCGATTCAATATCTTTTTAAATCGAAGCAATTTCTTCTATATTAGAACATTAGGCCCGATAAGTCTACCAATATATTTATGTTATCGGCCTAGTCGGATAGTTGGCTGGCGGCCAGCGTGACGTCGTGTGACGTCACTGGCACGCGTGTACCGGCGCGTCGATTTCACGTTGGTGTTTTATCTGCTGGTTTTACTTTTACTGTACTTCGCCTAGTGTGTAGCGCGTCAGCATGAGGTTAGCAGGAGCAGCTGCGTATTCGTAACCTTTACAGGTTGTAACAAAATAAAGTGTTATTACTTTATTACGTGTATGAGTCCACGGTGAAAGTGCAGTGCTGAAAGAGCAAATATTTTTCTATGATAATATATAGGTATACAAGCAACCGCCCCATCATAAATTTTCTCATACAAATATTAAAACAAGTTACATTTTAATTTTTGTATGAAAAAATTTTTGACGCTGGGGCGGTTGCTTATATAAATCATAGAAAAATATTTGCTCTTTCAGCGCTGCTACTTTCACCATAAACTCTATCTAAAGGACACATACACACCCTAAGGCCTAAGGTACAAACAAAGTATTATTATAATAATATACACAAAGTATATTATTATAATAATAATATAATATATATTATTAATATAATAATATAATCAACAGGGGGGCTATTACAACCTCTTATATCCAGCCAGTTTCCAGCCAGTTTACAAGCCGTGTCTATGCAACGGCCTGTAATCTGGCCTGTAAATTGGCTGGATATAAGAACTCATAATAGCCTGTCAGAGCGTCTTTAAAAATTTGTTCAAATTGAAGGTTATAGAAAGTACGCAGTAAATTCTCAATTAAAAGGTTGTTAACACAGGGTCAGGGATCAGCCGTCTATCTGCCTACTGTCTAGATCTTGAAATCGGTTCAATATTAATTTCAAGTTTTGCTTTTCAATTAAACTTTTGCTATTATTATTTGTTTTGTATATAGCCTAGTATCTAGATGTAAAGTTTGCATTAATTTTAAGCTTGGTTTGATAAAGTAATCGGGACGGTTCTGAAATGCTGGTACTTGCAAAAAATGATAAGTTTAATATTATTATACATTTTCTAAAATCTAAGTGATGAAAACAATATCATAATATTAATAGGCGAGCGAAAAACTTTGTAACCCTTTTTACGAAAAATGCGGAAACGTAGGTGCATAAAATTTCTCACAGTTATAGTTTATATGGTGAAGGAGTGCATCGAGCTAATATTTTTTTGAAATGATGCTTTTATTATACATTTTTTTACAAATAAAACATTACACACACTACAACACACATAATAACATCAATCATATACATACACGAATTGTCATCGAATTGTACTCTTATATTAATAATTATGGTTGAAGTCTGTTCTTCTTTCTTTCTCTTCGTTTTTGGCAACTTGACACAAAGTATGTGTATGTTGTGCCACAGACAAGGTAAAAAGGTATATTCATATTCATATTCATATTTTCTTTATTTGCTTCAAAAGTGGTACATTTTGGTGTTACAGTTATGATAGTCTTCACACTTTTCACTAGTAATATAGCATGGTAAGGAATATGGCGGGAAAACCGTATTCCTCCTATAATAATTTTCAGCATCGTTTTCATGTAATATCGTCAGGTCATTTAGTCTAGTCAAAGTCTAAGTAAAAGTCAATACAGTCAAGAAGTCAAGTCGGTTGAAAATAGTTTTAGTTTTTTTCATTGAATCGTAAATACTATTAGACAATTATTATTACACGGCCAGTCTGTCATCATTTGACTTTATTAATTTGAGACTGTCACAGGAATCAACTATGTCTAAAAATAATAAAGTCAATATTTTGTAATTTATTGTTTTATCTGACGTCGGATTTAGACCATTGGGCGATCTCTAGTATTCCAAATTGTTGAAATGTTTTTTTCTCATGTGAGTAATCTGTAACAAGTGTTAGAATAAAGATCTTTAAAATTTAAATACAAAGCTAAATAGTTTATTTGCTAATACAAAATACGTGTGAATACGTGTGAATTTAATATACGCGTGAACTGACTATTAACTAATTTTATGTCAAGCTACTATGTGCTCAAGTCTCCTATTTTACATTTTTAATGACTACCCTCTATTTTAAATTAGAATCTTTCTATAATCAAACGCTTTATCAAAACCGAATATGCGAAACGGAAATGATGGGGCTCTCCGGCAGGTCTTGACAAAAATTCCGCAGCCACAGATTGCAATTTCTAATTTTCCGCGCGCCGCGCTCGATCCCGTAATAAACAACTGACACACTGTAATTACTGGGGGAAGGGTGCAGGGGGGGACAGGTGTGCTTCCGGGAAGTCGTTTCATGTCTACTTCCGGTTTGTATGTCAATTAAACTGTTATTAGGACATTGCGGAAGATTTCCACATTTAGAATATGAAATACAACCGGGTAAGAAGAAATAAGATAATATTAATATACTGTATATTAAAGGGGGCTACTTAAGCATGATTTTTACCGTTTTTATTTGTAAACATAACATTTAAATAGTAAAATAATAAAATTATTTTCTTATTTTTTTTTATTCAGAAATCAAAATGGATCAACGGGCCCAGACTGCACTACTTATTAGATGAAACCGGTAAGTTATTACATTTTAGGTACAGTACTTCAAAAACCTCATCAAGCTTACCGTCCTTATTTCATATTGCCAAGTTTCATGTCACGTCTCACGGCTCAGACTATAGCTTAAAGCACAAAGCCCGGGAAGATCCCGCACTTTTATGTGACAATTAAAAACTCTTAAGCCCAGTATTAAGTGTAGATTTAATCGCGGAATAAAAGACTCGGAATAGTTTAGTGTAGTGCCCCGGTGCCCACTGTTGCCCCATTTCCGGGGCCCTGGGAGCCTGGGGCCTCACTAATCCCGGGTTTATCCGACCCCGTGTTTACGAGTCGCACTCTTATAACTTATTTCAATACGCCGCCCTAATCCGCACTTAAACTTTTTGCGCGAAGAAATTAATTCACTCTGTATGTTGGTATGGGAGTTTTCTGTTGTGTTGTAGCTTCTAAAGTGTACAGAATAGGTTGATTTTCGTTTTCACAGGTAATAGACAGGAGCGTAATTCTATAGCGACCTTCCGTCTAATAATAATTAATAATAATAAACGATGCAATTAAGATATTAAAGCCCAATTTCACCAACGTCTGTTAGTGTTAACAGCTTGTTATAAAATATCATGTTTTCTCTTTCATTCATATAAAGAACGTAAGATGTAACGTGATACTAATCTGAGCATCATTAGTGAAATTAGGCCTAATTAACGTTATAGTTTAATGGTGATATTTTGATGATATCTTAGGCCCACCGTACATATTGTGCCAACACATTGAGCCAGCAAATTGGGCTAACGTCCGGAACGTCGCTCCCAACTTATGGCTAAATGAATGTCCAATGTGTACTGCAGCCGTCTTTATACAACAACATTAATAAACAAACAAACAAACAAGCTATTTATTTCATACTAATGCGAAGGTATGTTGGTCTGTCTTTTACCTTTTTGACGATTAAACCGCTCAACCGATTTGATTTAATTTTGTTATGCAGAAGTATTCGCCAGAGAACTAAAGTCACCGACATCGCTCCTAGAATTAGCATGCTGAAGTGGAAGTGGGCTGGTCATGTCTGCAGACGGGAAGACGGTAGATGGAGCAGACAAGTGTTAGAGTGGAGACCACGCTTAGGCAAACGTAGTGTAGGACGTCCCGCAGCACGGTGGACCGACGATTTGAAGAAAGTGGCTGGTAGCGGATGGATGAGGGCTGCCCAAGATCGGGATGGTTGGCGCTCATTGGGGGAGGCCTACGTTCAGCAGTGGACGGCAATAGGCTGATGATGATGATGATGATGAAGCATTGCTGTAGAATAAAGTTACGGGCAACAACTAGTTAATTATAATTTTGTACAAAAACAAAGATTGAAAGAGTCTATTATTGCTGGCGATAATTTCGCGATAAGTCAGAGTTATTGTACTTCACTTGGGATAAGATCGCCGATAGTCGGAGAACTTTTTCAATTGTTTCAGCAACTTTTATCACAAAATCTCCGTCCCGTCGCATAATGTCGTAACTAAACGGACAATGCGAGGACAGGTTGAAAAATTGTAACGCAGACGCACCCTGCTAGATACCGAGTGACACGCAATTATGAACCTTATATACAAGCAATAGAGGCTACACCAGACGCAGCGGCATTTAATCCGCAACTGTAGAGTAACTGCTTAATTATGCGACGGGATTATTTTTTTATTTCGTCGCCGGAATAAATTCCGGGGATCCCCGGGATTCGCGGCTTTCCCCAGCGTAACAAATACGCCATGAATGTTTATGAACAACTTTACCTGATGGAAAGTAGCACTCTGGAGCACAGGAGAGTTACAAGATGACGTATTTACTAAAATCGGAAGTTGCTCTCATTGTTCAGGCAGATATTCGTTTATAATAGTTTAGGATCCTGCAATAAAAACTAATCTTAGATGTCCTTTTACCAGCACTTAAAATAAATTTTACCAAATATGAAATTTCCCCTTAATCAGTTTAGCAGTTTAAACGTGAAGACTGAAGTGGTAACAGCAGATACATTTCGCATAAGAAAGTTTATCGACTATTTAACGGCGGTTTATTCAAGGTCCCGCCACCCGGTCACGAAGCTCTCAGTTAATTAATTAAGGCTTAGGTTTATTAATAGCGTTGTCATCGTTGACACGTTCGACAACCGACGACACGCTGACGGTGACGCGCCGTGGTGCTCGGTGACGCCGCGTGACGCTAGACGCTGTCACTGACGCCTTCATTAGTCACAGTGACATCATCAATCACCGATGTCATTTTGAAGTGTATTGTTTTGTAAACATAACGGCGCTTGATCGTTGAAGGTATCGTCACACAAAATGGCGCGTGCTGATTGACTGGCTCACTTAATAAAGTATAACAAGGGTCTTTTGGCACGCAGTGACTTTTATAAGTACTTTGTAAAGTATTACATTATTGACAGGGTTGCATAAAAAGTTGAGACATGGTCCTTTAACAGTATCATCTAAGTGCAATTTAACACCAATTAGCATTATTAGGTTTTTTTTTTATAAAATAAACTAGTTATGAATGATACTGATAGGAAAAAAATGCCAGTTAAGGATGATCTAAGAGGATCGCTGTGTTAATTTCGTAATAATAGTACAACTTAACACAAGTAGATCTGTTTCTTAATTTATTCCCCGAGACACGATATAACCTGTGCCAATATTTGTACAGGCTAAGTCTTTGGCTACGGCGGGGCCATTTTTACATCGGCTCATATCAGGGGCCTAAGCTAACAAATAACAATCAATTTTAATTAAAAACTGACCCTCGTTACCGGCCAGATATTCTATCACTTATATACATTACCAACTTTCCAAATAAATAGCTCAACATAATTGTTCTACAAAAATCTGGGTTAGACCTCTGTGAGTTACGTTTTTTATTACGTTATTTAATTTCTTATTAAATTAAATTTTAGTAACACATTGGGTCGAATTCCTTTCAACAATGAAACAGTGCAAAGTACAAAAAAAATGGCGATCACCAAAAGCTTTATAAAAATATAAATATTCTAACATTATCTAATTTCCGAAGCAATATTGACTTTTACTTTTTACAACAAAGTTAAAGCCAATTCACAAGTTCCGAACATTGCACCGCAAAGTAGACAACAGACAACAAAAAGGTGCGACTGGGGATGAACACATAAATAAAAGTTTCCGAGTCACGCCCCGGGATTCCCTGGACTTTTCCGAGTTGCCGGGACTTTCCGGGACTCGCCGGGACTTCGCGGGTCGCGGCAGGTGAGTGCCCCGCCTTAAATAAAACCGAGATGATATGAAGTGGCCAAGTTTTCCTATTACGGCGCGCAGACACATGACTCGCGTTTAAATTACAATTTTAGGTTAAAAAGCCAAGTTATTGTTATGGCGGATTGTGAAATATTAGCAACTGTCGTAAAGGGATAGGTTTATGGTAGGGATGTGACTTCCAAAGATTTCGGCCTTGTTTTACTTTATAAGAAAAAAATATGACGAAAGCTATGTTTGATATTTGTTAAAAATCTTACAATTATTTTTTAGACTTTGATTTTTAAATCTAGTCTACCTATTAACAAAATAATATGTTTTGTGAGTCAATTATAGAGAAGATGTACGAAGCTGCTTTAAATTTTTAATGTAATATAATATTTTTAAAAGAATACCTTTAAACATTTTAAAATATTATATTATAACCGACACTAAAAATTCAAGGCAGCTTCGTGCATCTTCTATATTTCTCTAAGCATTAAATAATTTACGTCAAGGAATTTTCTATTTAATAACATTTTTGGGACGTTCTATGTCAACGTATATGACAACGTTTTTCATATTTTTAAGGAAATAAACTAAAATAGAAGCAAACAGTAGCAGGACTCTAGACAAGACAAGACTATAGTCAATAATAAAAAATATAATTTCGAGTGAGATTTATGAAATTTCCTCACAAAGGCTCACGGGGTCTCTTATATGTACAGTAAAGACGGAAAAATGGAAAATATTATGAAAAAAATCGTTTCGTACTCGAATCTCACCTTAATGTTTCGGAGCTCATTGAAATCTGAAACACCGGAAGTCGCACGTCGCAAGAACGCACGCGGTGTTTTTGTTTACGCGTTTTATCGAGTTTTGTTTCACCGTTTTCCTCAATGAAATATGCACAAGTGGAGCGAGCTTTCTCTTGTCGCTTAAATTGTTTTAATGCATATTTTTTGTATCGCTTATTTATACCTTAAGGGAGCTAGTATAATTATTCATGAAATTATCTTAACATTCCGTCATATTATTCAAAGAAATTAAAACTGGTAATGTAATATTCGTAAATAGTCGATCAGCCTTCGAAAGTACTGGACCAATTTTTATTTATTTTGACGCAGATATAGACGAAAACTAGAAAATAAAAGTAAAGAACTTAATTAAATATTTACGCAGGTAGAAATAGGCTAATGTTATCATTATTGTCCCCAAGATCCCATTTTCCTCACTTTATTACATCGACCGAGTGACGCAAAATGTCTAGTAACATTATGCACTTCCCAGCCGAGCTTGTAAACTATCATCAAAGGTAAGTAATGAATATTCATAGACGTCGGGCTCAGGGCGCCGCGAAGGGCTCAGGGCGAAGGACGCCCTCGAATATGTTTATTTGTGTTCTCAACTTTACCAACAACTTTTACCTAACTATAATGCCGATCAATCGATTATATCCTCTATCACCGGGCAATAAAACTGAAGTTCCCCCAGCGTGTCCCGCCATACTTCGTGATCCCGGGAGCGTGATAAATATATGAAAGTTGAAAACTTTTCACCTCCGAATTTATTTTTTGCTCAATACCAGGAACTACACAACACATTAAACAAGACGGATAATAACAAAAGTTCGACAATACCGATCCGACTGGATTTAGCTAAACTACGCTAACATGCCTCGTAGTTGCCTTCTACAATATAAATAGATGAAGTCGTGGAAATAGGAGGGACTTTATAGAGTGTTTTTCATCATAATCATAATCATTTATTTATTTATTTCCAATTTAGGTTACAGAGCTGATGTTAATTATTGCAGTACAAGAGTTCCTCTAAATTCCACCAGAGCATGCAATATTACAATATTCCTACATAATATCAACTTAATAGACATAAAATACTTTATAAAATAAATTAAAAAGTTATACAGATAAAGATAAGTATAAAACAATGGTCTGTACTCTGTGACCTCTCGAAAGAAGGTGACGTGGAAGTGGTGGAAGACTAGAATCAGTGCATAGAACTACGTCATATCGAGTCCCCACTTACAGCTGTAACAACGAAATATATTATTATATTTAATATGTGAGTATAATAGCTGTTGTTAATGGAAAGTCTCGAATTTTCGAGACCGGGATTTCCCGGAAAAAACCCGAACTCCAAATCCCGTGACGGCTTGTTGGCTATCTAGTCAACACGTCAAATACCTCCAATAATAATGTGCGGGACTATCGCGTGAGGCTCATTGCGTCGATAGATCGAATCTCTGCGACCCCGCGAAATCCCGCGAGACCAGCCGAGATCGCCCAGCGTATGTTGAGCTGTAGTGTTGTGACCGCAGTTATATTGACGGGTAATTACTTGGTAATCATTTAATTTCTTAAAGTACATACAACAAACCTGGAAGAACTGGAGAGATTGGTCCGGACTTTTGTCGTTTGCAAAGAAATCAAAAATAAAAAGTCAAATATGAATGGATAAATTAGTATTATAAGGCATATTGTCACAAAAATATTAGCTGTCGCTGCTCAGACAACTGTTTCGCATTTATATTTGATGTATTATCAGTTTTGTTACGCTTGCTAAAACTCAAGAATAGCTGAAGCGAATTAGCTTATTTTATTCTTAAAATATGTCGTAGTTCTCTGAGATATTTCAAAGTCTAGGGAAGGTTTATATTAGGAGGAAAGTGATACGAATTTCACCTGGTCATCTAGATTTGAATAAAAATTTAGAAGATTGTCTCTTTTACAGCTTAGGTAAAGAAAATATTTTGTTTACATTCATTTGATCTTATCATCATTATTTCCAGGGCTACGCAAAATAATTACGCAGGTGTCTACAGCAAGTATGAATTCGAACTATAAGTTAATCAGCACTACGAAGGGTTTACCCGGGGGTCAGCGGTCACTGGTCACGCGCTACGGGGTGATATTGGCTATCAGGTGTCATGGCTCCCGAAGGTTTCTAGTTCGCTGCACACGACGCGTCAGCGCCACACCTACGTGATAGGGTCAGGGCACACAGAGGATTTGCACGGACCGCAAACATTAAGTTGCTTTACAATTATTGTAAGATTTGTTAGCAGAATTGAGAACTTTAAGACAGAGTGATAAAAAGTTATCTGCAGCCGAACAAAGAACCCCCAACTTTTTGGATGTCGGTTAAAAAGTGCTCTATTAACAGGTCATTTCACGTTACATACGTGAATATTTATAACCTCGGTCAACCGAATAATTTTAATTTTAATACGGTCGTGAGTTTTTTAAATGACTATAGACCGTAAGCCTATATTTCCTACGCGTCAATATTCTACCGCTAAAATATGATATTGGATAATCGCGGAGAGATTCTCTGAAAGCAGTTTTTAGGCGCGAAATTAAAATAAATACGTCACATTTTCCACCGCAAATTTCAAGAATTCGGAGGTTGAGTTCCGTGGAATGTTCGAAATGCCTGGCGACCGGGTGAGCGAGGCTACCTAGCCCCGTTGTGTAGCGTCGCAGCGCTCCTCCTACATTATAATATGATTATATAATACACGTCCAAGCAAATCTATAGTATTGTTATAAATGCGAAAGTGTCTGTCGCAGAAAGACTATTGTCTGTTTGTATGTCTGGCTGTTACAGACGCGCTTCGTTGTCACCGTCTTGTATTGTATTCACGTGTTGTTACAACGCAGCACACAATTTGTTATTCTATTCCGACAACCCAACGAACCGCAATGCACCGAGGCAGTGTGGCCTAAACGACGACGACCGAAACCGAAACGACGGAATAAACTGCCCATCCCCATTTATTTTGCCTCTGGACTTTCGGTCCATGACGTAGGAATTTCACTTATAGCTGATAAAAATTAAAAAATTAAAAAAGCGGCGCCGTACTGACAACAACATTTTATTGTCTTTTTAAAATTTGAATTCGTGTTATCGCACATCAAAGATATTCTTGGTAAATTCTTTAACTGTTACATATTTAGGAGGATACGTAACAATTTTGTGTGTGAAACATAGGAACGTTCACACACAAAAAGTTATGCCATCTTCGTTATCATACTTAAGTCGAAATAGCCAAAACAACCAATGGTCATTCATTTCACGACGTTTTTTGTCTCGACTTACTACTTATCACGTCTACGGTTGTACATACATTTCAGAGTGTACCTAGCGGCTACTGGCCGGCAAAGTCGACTCCGAGATAACTGCGCTGTTGACTCAACTACCAAGTTATATTTAAACAAACATACCGGCGGAGCTGTTTTGATATAGTTGTACCAGTTAATTGTAGTTGTTATTTCATTGATGGTAATACTCTTCGTAATTTTAATAGTGTTTCACCGAGTAAGTAAGTTTTCCGGAGGTCCAATCCCCTACCCTTCCATACCCTCCCTTATTTCCGTCCCTACCCTCCCCTACCCTAAGGCCGGCAACGCACCTGCAGCTCTTCTGATACTGCGAGTGTCCATTGGTGACGGAAGTTGCTTTTCATCAGGTGACCCATTTGCTCGTTTGCCCCCTTTTTCCACAAAAAAAGTTAAAGATCCATATTATAAAAATCTGAAAAGTGTACCCAGTATAATACTGGTTCTAAATTGTCTCAAAATGGTGAGAATATTCTGAGGTTTGCTTACTGGCAAAATAGAAGATATTATTCATTCATGACATCCATTACAGCAGCATCTTCTAGTTTGATAGGAAACTGACTAAATTGAACAAGGAACAAAGCCGATGTTCTATTAAAATAGTACGATACCAAATACAGTATTTAATAACAAGAAAAAAAACCAGTAAACATAAGAATGAGATTTGAGATGTAGTCAGCTGGTGAGAGAGTCAGAGAGTGTACCAAGTCTGGTAGTCTAGTAAGTTTGTGTGGAGTCATCGTGGCACCTCCATGACAGTACATCGGCACCCGAGTCACGGAAACGCAATCGGGTTTACAGAGAGGCTGTTTGCTTTTCTTATTGGCCCGACTTAATATTCCGGGCGGACGACGCTCGCGGCACGAGTTATAGGCGATAGCGGATAGCTAAATCTTAGGGTTGAACTACATCTGGCAGCACGGAATCGCCTTTTTCCGTCGCCCTTTCTCTTTCTGTCGCTTAGAACTACCATTTGCTAGACCGAGACAGAAAGCATAATGCCGATCGCCTCGAGGATTCCGCCGCGTGCTATCACATTATGCTTTTTGTCTCGGTCTAGCAAATGGCAGTTCTAAGCGACAGAAAGAGAAAGGGCGACGGAAAAAGGCGATTCCGTGTTGCCAGATGTAGTTCAACCCTAATTCGCATAATATTATACAATGGAGCGAATCAGCGGTGTATTTAAACCAAACTCGTTCTTCACAGAGACAAGTTTTACGGCGCCCCGCGATGTGGTTACTATATTTCTAGTTACGTAAAATTTATTTATTGACATTCTCTAAAAATCTACTGTATATTATTTGTTCGGTTTTAGTAGCATCATAGGGCCGAATAACATTATCTAATAATACAAAATGACAGTTACGCTTTGAGCAGTTCTTTCATAATTTTTATTTACCTAAAATAAAAATGTTTTTTCTTTATCGCTCCCCTTATGATTTGCACCAGCGTCTAGGCGGTTAGGCGGGCGGGCGGCTGCGATTTATTCTCTCCTGCAAAGCCGCTTTTTACCGCCAATACGTTAACTGTATTATCGTTTTAATTCTTCCGACACAATAATTGTGCGAGCGCTAAAACAGGTACGCTCCAATTGTCAAAGAGATGTAAACAAAAATTCTATAAAAAATTGGTAAACTTAACTCACAGGTGAATTCGTAACTACAAATCTGTTCAATTTCGAGTGGCAACGCGTTACTATGACGTGTTAGTACTGGTACTAGAATAACATTTCATATTATATAGTGTTCGCATTACGAGGGCTGCTATTTATGTATCCGGAATTAAAAAAAGAAACAAACATATATCATTTAATATGGTTTTATTGCTTTTCAAAATATTCGCCGCGATGATCGACACACTTTTGCATACGCTGGAACCAATTTTCATAGCACTTTTTCCATTCTGATTGAGGTATCTCCAAAACGTGCATTTTGAACGCATCAACAGCCTCTTCGCGGCTCGAAAAACGTTGACCACGTAATTTGTTCTTCGCGTATGGAAATAAAAAGAAATCGTTAGGTGCCAAATCAGGGCTGTACGGCGGATGACCAGTCAATTCGATCTTTTGACCCTCCAAAAACTGAGTTGTTTCAGCTGAGGTGTGACAGCTAGCATTGTCGTGATGTAATATGATTCTGCGTTGTCGGTTGTCCTTTCTAATTTCTTCAAAGACTTCTGGTAAACAAATGGTCGTATACCATTCAGAATTAACCGTTTTACGATTCTCTAATAGCACTGTAGCCACAAGTCCATTAATTCCAAAAAAACAGGCGACCATTTGCTTCAAAGTACTTTTTGCACGAGTAACTTTTGTTGGTTTCGGCTCATCTTGGAACACCCACACCGTTGACTGTTGTTTAGTTTCGGGGTCATATGCATAGATCCAAGATTCATCACCTGTGTAGATATTATAAACGGCTTTTGACGTACCACGGTTGTATTTTTTTATCATTTTTTTGCACCAATCGACACGAGCCCGTTTTTGATCGATTGTCAAGTTGTGCGGAATCCAACGCGAACATATTTTTTTTACAGCCAAATGTTCGTGTAATATCTTATGTATGCTCGTCATACTTATGCCTAAGGACGCCTCTATCTCGCGATATGTAACATGACGATCACGCATTATTAGTTCCCGCACAGCATCTATATTTTGTGGGACAACAGCTGTTTTTGGGCGACCTTCTTTATTTTCATCCGTGAGCATAGACCGCCCACGATTAAACTCACTGTACCAGTGATAAACAGTGGTTTTTGATGGTGCTTCATCTCCAAAAGTTGCGGTGAGTTGAATAAAGCACTGTTGTTGATTTAGCCCACGCCGAAAATCGTAGTAAATCATTGCACGAAAATGTTCACGCGTTAAATCCATGGCAAATGAAGACACGCAATTTTCAAAATGACGCCACAATGGAAAAATAATTGACAGTCACATGAAACAAAATGTATTCTTCAACCAAAGAGTTGTATTTTCAAATGTTGTAATTACTTTTTAAATATTGTTCTTGTAAGTGGCCAGTTCCGGATACATAAATAGCAGCCTATGTACGAACACTGTGAAAGCAGGTACATAATTTTAGATAATGGTACATAATATTGTATAAAACTGGGTTTCATATTATATTAGTTAAATATGGGTTAAGTATGCTTTGTTCATTAATTTTAATTTTTAGGTTTTTACAGTTACTTTCTCATTTGCTCAGACTGACTATACTTTCGTTTGGAACTAAAGAAACAACAAAACCACTTAGAATTCAAACGTCCGGTAGCTTGTTAGGCTTTACAAAAGGCTGTTGTGCGGTAAGAGCCTTAGCCCTGTACGGTAAGAGCCTTACCCGCATGCCGGCGCTGGCGGCCGCTGGCTCATTCAAATGAATGTTATATAAACCACAGCCAAATCTTCTTTGTCGCGAACTTATAGTGATGGGCAACTGGCAAATCGATATCGATTTTTTTTTTCAACCAAGGATCAAAGAATCAACCAACAGATCTAACAAAATATTATGTACCTTAAACAGATCTTTTTATTTAAATGAAACGGGAGCATGAAAATACGAATGAAGTATAAATCATCAAAAGTTCTAAGAGGTTCTACTGAAAAACATTTTCATAACGTAGATATTAGTATTAATTACATGTTTTTAATAACGCACAATTACGTAAAGACATAAAGCGAAAAATTTTGACTAAAATATTAAATTTCGCGTTAAATTTGAGAGTATTTTATTAAGCTTTGCAGGGGCTGCGTTCCGCGTACACTGAGTTATTTAATTTACTTCCACATCAGTGTTTTCGGAAAATCTTTATTTTGAAAAGTTTGAATGTTAATTGAGCGCTTTATAGCGGCATTCTTCTAGCCACTCGACTCGTTACACTCTGTTAGGGCTCCATTCCACCGCAGCGCAGGGAGAGACTACGCACGTGCGTCAAGCTTCGCTTTGTAAGAAAATATATGTGACTGTGTCCACTGCAACCCACGGACACGCTACCCACGAATTGACTCAAGTCAAAGAAATAAATCCACGGCACGCGCGCGCGTGCGCGTGGCCGTGCAGCGTGCGCCGCGGTGGAATGGAGCCTTTACCTGGAGAGCCGAGTCACCGTATTATAGCAGTATGTTGTTATAGTAAATACTATGTTATAGAGAATTCTGATTATAACATTATTATAACAACATGACCATGCAGATAATTTACAGATGTCCAAGTCGTACATTCAGAGAAACTTTCTGGAAAAGAGAGACTTTATGGATGACTTCATAGATGGTGGGAAATCTAATATTATTTTAAATAAATAATACATAAAAATAATAAATTACTGAAAATAACAATACCGCAAATATTTAATTGCTATAGATTCTCTCACTCTCTCTATTGAACTCTAATTCTAGAACACTTTGTAGTTGTCACTATGACAATCCATTTGGCATTTTTATTATTTCATAAATATTTAAAAAATAAAAAAATCCGAACGTTTTACATCCCTACCTGCGTCCCGGGTATTAGAACAGTCTAAACCAGCTCTCAGCTTACGTGCCCGCGTACTGCACCTCTAATTATGTAGAACAAAACTATGTACAAAACAGTGAACAAAGTCACAACAACATTTGGGTTTTTATTATATTATTATGTAATCTATGACCACTGACATAATATAAGTACCATACATAATAACTCTATGTCTATGACCAACGACGTGCAACGTGGGCATAGTCAAAATTGACCATTTTGATATTACCGCTGATAGTTAAATTACTTTAAAGTTCACTGTATCATTTTTTTACTAGCTGAAAGCCGAGCTTTGTGAGGGCTCGCGTCGTCACACCTTGACTGACTGATGATAACACATCTACATAATATAAATAAAAATTACTTTGTTAAAGCACAAATCAATAGGCCTGATAGTTTTTCCGTAAAGTGTAGGTACCACAAAATGTTCAATTTGTGGGTATACTTACTATGGCTCGCTTCGCTTGCCCTGATAATACATTCTATTCACATTGTATTACGATGGACCAATACTAACAAAATTTACAAACGTATAGAGAACATTCGTCTATGATTGCCATAGTTGTCGTTAGTTGCGAGCGCAATAGACAGCTGCGCGATCATTGTTATTAATCCTGGCCCAACGTAAAGAGGGACTTTGGAGCGAAGATTGTAAAATAACAATTATTGACAGGAATTTATTTTAATTAACAACATTGTTGATTCGTTTGTGCTTGGACTCATCAAAAATGAAACCAAGCGAAATTTGCTACTGGGCAGTTTTTAAAATGCTCAAAGCATTTAATCCAGTGAAGAAGAAACAAAGGAACAATATCATGACAAGCGAGTACTTCAAGTAATTGAGTGTGGCAGTCGGTGCTCTAATGTGCTGGAAGATGAGTGTTGCCACACGATCCACTTGTATTGCCGGCTTTACGGGAAAATAAAGGTTTGTTGAGGGTAGAATTAAGAAATGGATTAAAAAATAAACAGTGTTTACTCTATGATATGAACACTAATACATTTTCTTTAAAACGTAATAATAAATTAATAATTATGCGCATTATCAAGAAATTGATTTATGGGCAGATGGCGGAGCTAAGTCATTTAGTCCACGTATGAACGCCTAGCAGTCATAATAATAATATTATAATGACTAACATTCACTTGATATATTATAGCTAACCAAAATTTTCTATAAAATCAGTTTTTAAATGCCTTAACATGTAATCTAACGAACATGAAAAATCTATTTTGAATTTTCAAGACTCACTTTCACATTAATTATATAGTATCATTTTAGGGGAAAATATTTTATGAGTTAGCAACACCTCCTGGTCCCTTCTCCACGTGCGCGACGCTCGTGAATACATAATTCTTATGAAAGCAAACAACAAATATATACGACAACATTTGTTCAAACAATTTCGTATTGACACAGCATTTTAATTTGTTACACGCCGACGGAGAGGAATGATTTTGTGAGTTTACCGTAACTTCCATGTTTATTAAACACTAGATAACACCGGCAAATCCGTTGCGCCAAAAATCGTTCATGCGGGGGAACCGTACATTTTTTCCGGATAAAAGTATCCTACTTCTTTTACCGGGACTCAGTTTTGTATACAAAATTTCAGCAAAATCGTTCCAGCGATTTGGTCGTGAAGAGGTTACAGACGTTTAGATTTTATAATAACTGGTGAAAAATATCACTTCCTCGCTAATTATAAATCTTCTCTGGGCTTCCATGAATATTTCAAGAATAAAATTAGCCAAATCGGTTCAGCCCTTCTCGAGTGTTCGCTAGACAAACAAAATTGAAAATTCTTTTTATTTACATCAATAGTAAATATTTTTTCTTTAAAACCGGAATTATTCGTGGAAGATAATTAATATTCACTAGTCTTCCACGAATTTCGGTCCACTATAATACACATATTACATAGGAGAAGATACTTTAGTTTTAAATATCGATTTTACTTGGAAAACTTATCGATTCTACAAAATGATAAATTGTGGCTTTAGAGAGTACCTAATACAAGTATAGTATTATCATAGACTAAGGAAGATGTATTATTATTAACAAATTCTATGAAAATAACTCATTCTCCTAGCTATCCAAATAGCGCAGAATTTTTATATTTATTTTCATTTCAAAATAAAATGTAGCTTGAAGTTTGTTCATTGCTTGTTCAAACAGCAACGTTTGTTTTGTTGAAACATTAGTTGACATATTGTATATTAATTGACATTCTATTTCCCAGAATTATTACTATTGCCAATTTTTGGAAAATAAAAAAATATAATTTTGTTTTGAAACCAGTGGCTCTACCATGAGTATTAAGCCATAGTTTTTGTCGATACTCGATACCGACTACGTAAATTTTTAGTACGTCGATTTTAGTTCCGCAAGTGACCGCTAGAGGCGCTGTAAAATTTGCCATACTAAAAATTTACGTAGTCAGTACTCAGTTACTTAGGTACGTAAAAATATAAATTAAACAATACATTTTATACACAAATTACTGTACGATAAATAATAATATAATATTTAAGAACTTCAAGCTCTTTTTTTTTAAGTAACAAACGTCGAACAAGTAAGACTCGCATGTAAAAGATTCCTAAAAATAATCGGCCAAGTAGCGAGTCGGACTCACGTACTGTTTTGCAGCACCCTCTGTGTAAGTTTTTAAAAAAAAACCAAAAGTTCACCCTAACTATTTATTAACTCAAAATTAAACTAGTTACACTTTGCTACGACTTCCCACACGTTACTTGCCCGGCTTCCAGAATCTAACTGACTGATGAAAAGAACTAGAAATGAATGCTAGCCGAAAACTGCAACGTAAATGGAAAATTATGGAAGAATATAGAAATGCTTATTAAACGTAATGTGCTAACTAAATAGGGATGTAACAGCTCCCCCCTTTTGACGAAGCTTTATCTCTTTAAGATAAGCGAAGTTAAAAAGATAGAGACGTAAAGTGTGCGAAGTCTACAAAACATAGAAATATAAAACATTGAAAACGAAATAGAAAACTTATATAAAACATCGAAAACACAAATGAAATAGAAAGTAAATATCTAAAAATAAAACATCGTTGATATTATCAAAAACATCATTAAAATATCAACATAGTAAAACTTCATAAAATAGAAAAATCGTAGACTTCACAAAAATAAAGAAATTGAAAATAAATCGAGACAAAATATGATTTGTTTCAAAAAAAATAATCAAAATTATTTTGAATTAAAAATTTAAATTTCTATTAGAAGAAAATTGACTTTTGTCAAAAATATTTGCTCGATGTTGCAACGGCAAGGATTTAACTGATTGCCTTTCTTCATCTGAAGATGAAATCTGAGTCATCTCAATAGAATTTGAAATTTTAGATTTATTTTGAATACGTTTTTTATTATTACATTGATTAAAAATCTGAATGCAACATCCTGACTCATTCATAGAGTTTTTATTTTTAAAACATCTGAAAATCTTATACACAAAATACAAAAATAGAAACACAATTAAAATATAAGTAAATGTAGAATAATAATGGCCATATTTAATAAAATGAGATTCCTTTTCTAAATTGTTAAGTTCATTTTCTAAATTATCCATTTGATGTGAGGCATATTTTAAAGAGTCTAAATTTATTTTACTTAAGGAAATAGGAGATAAATGTGGTAAGCTTTTATTAAATATGTCCTTTTTACAACAATCGTCCTCGGTAATATCAAAACTAATATCTAAAGGAGATTTAATCATAAAAGAATAAGAATTAGTTGGTAACAATTGTACAGTTTTAGAATAGCCGACACAATCAGCTGTTAATTTTACAATACCAGTACCCTGGATAGAAAAATCATTAATTTCATCATCACAACGAATAGTTAACTTATTTGGTTTTGACTGTACAAAAATCCATTTATTATTTTGCAACTTTTGCCATATATCGATATTACCGTATAGAATTTTAGAATTACATTCGGAGGGCAACGAAAGTGTGACCTCGGTTAAGATTTTCGATTCACAATTTGGATTACTAACACAAGAGTAAATGTTGAACAATTCACAAATAGAATAATTACTTGTTATTAATTTACAATCATTTAAAGAGCTCAGCATAGCATAATGCAATCTGTCGTCGCTCAAGGCGATATATGAGTCAGAGGGTTGAATTAACGCGAAAGTATTATGAGCATCATCATGAGGAGTTGGTAAAGGAATATTTTTATACACCATAAATTTTTCAGGTGTGACTAAAGGAATTTGTAAAATAAAAATTATTTTATTATTTAAGAAATAGGAACTAAGTTTAGAAATATCGATTAAAATATGTATATTTTCTATACTAAGAGAAATTGGGAACTCCAATTTTTTACTTATTTGATTACTATGCTTAATTAACTCATTATAGAGACTTATAGGACTAATTACACTAGGATGCAAAATATTTACTTTAGAAAATAAGATAGAATTTAAGGTAGTATCTAGTAAATTAGAAATAGTAAGTAAAGAACCTTCGATAATATTAAGTAAATTATTTAATTTAGAATTGTATAATAATAAATTATCTGTATCCGTAATTTTAGAAAGAATATTATTCATATTATTAATTTGCGTATTTAATTTAATTTCATTTTGATTGAGCTTGTAAATAGTATTATTAAAATTATTAATTGTAGATTTTATAACGTGTATATTATCACGCATTAAATGAAACATTTCAGATTCGCTTTTCTTACAAGACTCAATTGCAGCATCATATTTTCTAGCATCGTCAGCATCTAACGTGCCGAAGAAAAACTTTAAAATTTCGCCACCAAATTCTAGTGACCGTTTGACTTTACTTGTCTTATGATCAGAAATAATATGAGACAAAGATTGTAATTTAATACTGTTGCTATGAATCAAGACCTCGATAGGGTTAGATATGTCTTTACAAAAATTTAAATCTTGCGATTGAATCTTGTTACAAATATCAATTGTATCAGATAAAAGATTTTGTATTTTATTTAAATAAGGCTCAAGAGAAAATAAATCGATATGCGTAACAACTTTCCAATAATCATTATAAAAATTAACATAAGTAACAGGTTCAAAATAAATTCCTGGACTATGCGATATAGGAATGATATTTGACTCCGCGTCGCTGCGGCAAAAGCCATGACAGCATAATATTCTGAAAAGAAAGAGACGAAATATGTTTTTATGACATAGAGTTAGAAAGTTAAGATGTGGCAGGCTTAATTTCATTAGTATGATGTTTGACATTTTTGCGACCAATTTGTAGAGTCACATTATGTTTATTATGAACTTTGAGAATTTTATATGGGCCTTTCCATATAGGAGATAAGGCTTTTCGCAATCTATGATGGTGTTTTAAATACACCATATCACCTGATTTATAAGAAACTTCGCGAGAATTAGAATCGTAATATTGTTTTGACCTTTCTTTACTACTAATAAGGTTCTGAATTGCTTTTTCGCGACTAAAGCGCATTCTATATTGTAAAGCACGAATATATTCATTATAAGTAGTATTATTATTACTCTCGTATAAAGAGCTAGGAATAGAGGGTTTATAGCCGAACAATAGTTCATGTGGCGTAAAATTAGTAGAAGAATGCGGTGTCGTATTATAAGCTAAGATTGCAGTAAATAAATAACAATGCCAATCGTTTTGATTCTCGTTGACAAAAGATTTTAAATATTCTTTTAAAGTTGCATGAGAGCGTTCTAGTGCGCCATTTGTTTGAGGATGATAAGGAGTAGTAAATAATGCTTTTACTTTTAAAATTTCAGTTAATTGTTTAAATAAATCAGACGTGAAGGGCGTACCTAAGTCTGTTAAAATAGTTTTAGGAAATCCGAAAAGAGACATAAAATGAACAAGATTTCGAGCTATTTCGTCACTCGTCGACGAAACCATAGGATAAGCGCTAGTGAATTTAGTAAGATCATCTTGTAATGTTAAGATGAATTTAAAATTTTGGAAACCCGCGTTGGGAAGAGGACCCACAATATCGAGAGCTAATCTTTCAAATGGTCTTGTAGAAGTAGACGTTATCTCCATTGGAGCTTTATTAGATTTACGTAAAGGCTTGTTGATTTGGCAGAGTTTGCATTTTTTAACATAATGCTCAATATCAGAGCGCATTCCTTTCCAGTAATAACTGGCTTTAATTCTTTTATACATCCTTTGAGAACCTGGATGACCCGCAATAGGCGAATCATGATTTTCCTTTAAAATTTTAGGAACTTCTACCGGAGTAGGATAAATTAATTGATTTTTGTAAATATAAATCTTAATATTAGTATTATGAAAAATATAGGAAATAATATTGTAAATTTTAGTATAAGATAACTTAGAAAATGGATCTGAAAAATCTGAAATAGCAAGATCCGTAATATTTTGCAAATTGACTAAAATATTTCTTAATTTAATTAATAAATTATAAATATCTTTATAATGAGTTTCATCAAAATGATGAACTTTAGTAAAAAGGAAATAGTAATTTTTATCTTTAAAATTATAATGTTTTATTGTGAACGGCTCACGTTCAGAATTTAGTAATTCGTCAGCATTTTCTAGCTGCGATAAAATTTCTTCGCAATGCGGAATAGAATTGTCAAAATCTAGAGAAACTGGACACGCAATATTATTTAATTTAGTTAAATGTAAACCTTGAGTACATTCTTCGATAATAGTATTAGAAATAGGAAGTTGATTAGTAAATTGACTCTTAAAGTATTTTTCATAGGTTAAATTATTTAAATTATTTATATTAAGAGCATTGACCGGACACCTAGACAGAGCGTCGGCATTAGAATTGAGACGACCTTGTTTATAAACAATCTCGTAATCATACTCCTCGAGTTTCAAGCGCCAGCGAATGAGTCTGCTACCTGGATCTTTTACATTAAATAACCATACGAGTGGCCTATGATCCGTAACGATTTTGAATTTATTACCATATAAGTATGGTCTAAAAGTTTTGACGGCAAATAAAATAGCTAGGAGTTCTTTTTCCGTCGTTGAATAATTGCCTTCTGGCTTATTTAAAGTTCGCGAGGCGTAGGCTATAGGTTTGTCCTTGCCTATGGGACCCTGAGATAGAATTGCGCCTACAGCATAATTACTAGCATCTGTAGTAACAATAAAAGGTTGCGAATAATCGGGATACTGGAGAAGAGGAGCAGAGATTAATTTTTCTTTTAAAAATTCGAATGCTTGTTGCTGTTCCGCATTCCAGTGGAAAACAGCATCTTTCTTTAAGAGAGACGTAAGAGGCTTAGTAACCTTTGCAAAATTATCAATAAAACGGCGATAATAGCCTATTAGACCTAAGAAGGATTTGACGTCTTTAGGATTTTTGGGAACTGGAAAATGGGAAACGGCCTTGACTTTTTCAGGATTCGGAGAGACACCTTTATCGGTGATGACATGACCAAGATAAGCGACTTCATGTCGAAGAAATTCGCATTTATCTGGCTGAAGCTTTAAATTGCTTTGACGAAGTTTGTCGAAAACATGTTTTAATTTTGTAATATGATCTAGTAAATTTTGGCTAAAAATTATGACATCTTCAAGGTAAATAAAACAATCGAGACCTTGTAGGCCTGACAAAACGGTGTTCATTAACCGCTGAAAAGTGACTGGGGCATTTTTCAACCCAAAAGGCATTCTGGTAAATTCATAATGTCCAGACATGCTTGAATTAGTACTTATTGTAAACCCTGTTTTAGGGGCGTCCTTAG
The DNA here is from genome assembly GCA_905404155.3 of Plebejus argus. Lineage (NCBI taxonomy): Eukaryota > Metazoa > Arthropoda > Insecta > Lepidoptera > Lycaenidae > Plebejus > Plebejus argus. The sequence goes on from FR989944.1 coordinate 200,792, forward strand.
GACACATTTTTAATTGATGAACTACGCCTAGTGTACTAAAATATTTTGCATGACCTAGTTGATCTAGGATGTCTGAAACAGGAGGCAGTGGATAAGACTCTGAAACAGTGGCGTCGTTAAGGCGACGATAGTCTATGACGATTCTCCACTTTTGTTTGCCTGAAGCGTCTATCTTTTTCGGGACTACCCAAACTGGGGCGCTCCAAGGCGAAGAAGAAGGCCGGATTATTTTCTGATCTAGCATTTTGCGGATTTGGGAATCGACCTCTTCTTTGTGACACTCAGGAAAGCGATAGGATTTGACATGGATAGGAGGAGTGTCACCTGTATTAATACTGTGTTCAAGGACATTAGTACATGTTAAGGGCTCGCCATCTAAATGAAAAATATCTGTGTAAGACGAGACGCAGTCTAAGAGAGCTTTTCTTTCTTCATTATTTAAATGAGAACAGCGAATTGAATTTAGAACTTGACTTACGCGATTCGATTTAGAACTAGAAATAGAATTAATATTTATACAATTTTTAGGATTATTTAGACATTCATTTTCGAATGGTGTTAACTTTACATGATAATCTTTGACTTCGATATCGGACTCGGTAGTATTTAAAATAGTAAGGTTCACTTTTCCATTAGATTTGACCTTTACTATGCAATTAGCGACATAAACACCTTGACTTAAGGTATGATCTAGAACTAGAGCTTCGTTGTTATGATAAAGCTCGGGCGAGAAATTTGATACAGTACACTCAATACAGGCTTCCGCACGAGCCGGAATGATATATGTTGGCTGAGTGTAAACAATAGGAATAGAATGATTATTTATAGTCATAGATTTAGAAGAATAATCGATATTAGATTTAAAGAAATTGCAAAAGTCGCTACCGATAATACCATCGTAATTAGTTAAATTTATGTCGTCATTTGTGACATGAAACTTGTAATTAAATTTTTCATAAGATATAGAAAATTCTAGTTGAAAGGTTCCTAATGTCTCGACAGGATTTTCGGAACTGTTAATGCCTTTTAGCTTAACGATTTCATGTGAAAGATCTGGAATTTGTGATAAACAGGACCCCTTGATAATACTGATGGCTGATCCCGTATCAACTAGAAAACATAGCATACCCGTTCCCGGTGCATGCTTACAAAGCAAATAAGTATGAGGCAATGATACCTTTTTAGTATAATTATTAATTTCGTATATAGATTTAGAATTAGAACTAGGATTTATGTTAGATTTAAGTGACTTATTAATATTAGAATTAGTATTTTGGACACTTTCGGCCTTAGAATTATTTTGACTCGGTTCATATGACCGAGATGTAGATTTAGGATTTTTTAAGTTAGAGTTAGTAGAAATTAATTTATTAGATTGAGACGATTGAGGCGATTGAGACGATTGAGACGAATTAGTATTAATTGAGTTAGAAAAAGAGACATGTTTTGATTTAGAATTATTTATACATGCTTGGCAATTATTTTTGCTATTAAAAATTAAATGACTCTGCTCTTTTGACAGAGATGTGTTATTATTTATTTGACTCGACTCTTTTGATCGAGATGAAGATTTAGTAGGACCCAAATTTTGGGATGAATTATGACTCAACGTTTTATTTTGTTGAGATGGACTCAGCATCTTGGACTGAGATGTAGATTTTGAAAAATTTGATTGACTCAACGTGTTTTGTTGAGATGGACTCAGCATCTTGGGCTGAGATGTAATATTAGGAAAATTTGTTTGACTCGGCGTTTTTCGTCGAGATGGACTCAGCATCTGTGGCTGAGATGGACTCAGTAACTGTGACTGAGATGTAGATTTAGAAAAATTAGAAAAGTTAGTTTGACTCAACGTTTTTCGTTGAGGTGGACTCAGCATCTTTGGCTGAGATGGACTCAGCATCTGTGGCTGAGATGTAAAATTAGTAGAATTAGAAGATTTAGAATGACTCAACATTTTTCGTTGAGATGGACTCAGTAACTTTGACTGAGATGGACTCAGCATCTGTGGCTGAGATGTAGAATTAGAAAAATTAGAAGATTTAGAATGACTCAACATTTTTCGTTGAGATGGACTCAGCATCTGTGGCTGAGATGTAGAATTAGTAAAATTATAATAAGATTTAGAATATATCGTGTCCTTATGATTTATGTTGGATTTTGGCAGACACGGAACCAAAATCCTTTTTAATTTAAATCATCGTGATTGGATTGAGTCTGATGATTATTATCAACATTATATTCAAAGTCACATGTATGTGAAGGAATATGACCGTCGTCACGTTGCGCGTTGCCAGCGTTTACGCGGCGTTTCATATTAAATTGACGCTTACGACATTCCATGATCGTGTGACCGACGTTTTTACAATAATTACACGATTTAGCATAAAAATTAGAATTATTTTTAGACATAGAAATAGAATTATTTTTAGTAATAGAATTAGTATTAAAATTAGGATTTGAGTTAGAATTAAAATTACGTTGAGGATTTACGTGATAAGATTTCTGGAAAATAGGTTTTTTATTTTTATAACATTCAGAAGAGCCATGTCCGAATTTATGACAGATAGAGCACGGTTTTTGAGCCCTAGTGCTATTTTTAGAAAGATTAAATAATTTCTCCTCATCAGTGGCATATTGAATTGCATCACTGAGGGTTTTAGGATTTTTACACCTAACAATAGTAGAAATAGAAGAATTTAAGCCCAATAAAAATGTATTTAAAGCGAGTTCTTCCATAGCCGCAATTCGACCGGGAAGTTCTTTCTCGTCTACGCAACTATAATGAATATCGGATTGAATTCGAGTTAAAATTTGTTCAATTCTAAGTGAATATTTTATAACATCCTCGCTAGATAATTGTTTGCAATTTTGAAGATCGGAAAGTAAATGAGTTGCGTGTTTCTTTTCGCCGAAAGTTGAGCGTAAAAATGTTTTTAATTCCGCCCAATTTGAAAATGTTTTTAAGCTACAGGCGACTTGTGCCTTGCCTTCTAATTGAGAAATAATAAATTTGCATAAAATTAATTGTTGTTCTGGGCTGGCTAATAACATAGCATTTTCACAATTTGTGAGAAATGCAGGAAGTGACTCTCTGTCACCAGAATAAGGTTTGATAAATTTTGTTAAAAATGAAAGCGTTACTTTTTCGGACATTTTGTCTTTAGATGACTCTCCCTTGACTGACATTATTAATTATGTTATGCTGAACTTGTAAAAATTAGAAATATAATACAGCAAAGATTTAGAAATTAAAAATAGAATAAACTAGGATTTAGAATTATTTTAGACTTAAGAGTTTGTAAATATTAGATTTAGAATTCACTTCACGATTTAGAACACTTTAGATTTAGCACTTTGATTTAGCACGATTTGTTGAATTTAGTAGAAACAGAGACAGGATTTAGAAAGAAATAGAAAACACTCACAGGAACACGACGAAAACCTTCATGACGTGGAGACTGGAGTGGACCCGGAGTCGCGTGCAGAGGCTACGCTTTACCCGGAGCTTGGGGCCGATGATGTGGCCCTGGTGAGTTAGGCTGGAGCGGCTCAGACAGCACAGCACCGCTGTTGAAACTGCTGGGGCAGACCGACGTCCTCGTGGGTTGTAGCTGGAGCGGGCTCAGGCTAGGGCCTGAGGCTGACCGTCGTCCGAGTGTGTGAACCGGATGGAGCAGGCTCGCGCAGAGGTGCGGAGGCTTACTGTCGTCCAAAAAACGTGGTGCGGGCTCGCGCCTTCGGTGGCGGAGTCTTACCGTCGACCAAAAACTTTAAACACGGATGCCACGGGTTCGTGATCCCTGGTCTAAAACGTTAGACCTTTTTTTTTTTCGGGATCAAATATCTGCACACTTCTGACACCAATTTGTTTTGCAGCACCCTCTGTGTAAGTTTTTTAAAAAAAACCAAAAGTTCACCCTAACTATTTATTAACTCAAAATTAAACTAGTTACACTTTGCTACGACTTCCCACACGTTACTTGCCCGGCTTCCAGAATCTAACTGACTGATGAAAAGAACTAGAAATGAATGCTAGCCGAAAACTGCAACGTAAATGGAAAATTATGGAAGAATATAGAAATGCTTATTAAACGTAATGTGCTAACTAAATAGGGATGTAACAGTACGAAGGGTTCCGTACCGTACGTAGAGCGAAAGTAGACAAAAATTGTGTTTTTTTTGTCTGGGAGCCCCCCTTAAATATTTATTTTATTTTTAATATATTTTGTTCTTATAGCGGCAACAGCTGATATACACAATCTGTGAAAATTTCAGAGGTCTAGCTATAGCGGTTCTTGAGTTACAGCCTGGAGACAGACAGACAGACAGACGGACGGACAGACGGACAGACGGACAGACAACGAAAACTTAGTAATAGGGTTCCGTTTTTACCCTTTGGGTACGGAACCCTAATGAAACGAAAACGACATAACGCGCAATATATTATAAGGGCTAAAACATGAGATGAGCCACAATAGAGATTAAATTTTCTATTTTTAATTTGAAATTATTAATTAATATCAAAATTCATATAAAATTTTCTTACTCGTATGTTTAAGTATCAACACAAAATATTATGTTATTATAGTACGTTGTTTTGACCGTGACTGCCTGCGCCAATTATGGTGTCCCGTCAAAACCATACATCTTGGCCCGATAAAAAGTAACCTATGTTCTTTCTCGTATTCTGCTCAATACTTGGTCAAGTTTCGACGTAATCTAAGAAATCTTACCACTAGCTCTCCTTATAATAATATTATTAGCTATAGATCATCTAATTAAAGTTTCCTAGTGATAGTATTACGGGATAATTTTTGGAACACTTGAAATATAACCCTACTGACGCGGACGTGGCAGGAATCCGTGCTGGAATAACCACAACGTGTTGCGGGGTGCGGGTTGTTAGCCCGTAACCCGAAACTGATGTTTACTTTTTAACAGATATCATATTTCTACATTGTGTGTAAAAATGTACTGATCCAATTTCTTCTCATTTAACCTTTAACTATGAACGCGCGGTCTCACAGACCGCTCGTACCCTGCAAGAATTGCATCTACCCTACTTCCCCTCTTGCGGCGCTCAGTAGCTTCAGTTTTTGTCGAAAAATGTATTCTGAAGCAAAAAAATTCGACGCCGACTGCAAGTTTGCAAAGTTATTTCGGTTTGAACTTTGAGCGCGGTCTGTGAGACCCCATGTCCATGCTTCCCATACAAAGAATAATGTTTGTGTTTTCGGTAGGGCGCAAACAATGTCTAATGAAAATGTCTTGAAATAACTTCTGCTTATGGTTTTTTAGCGAAATTCTTCGTTGTTATACATAAAAAAAACTTGGAATCGGTCAAAGGATTGGAATATTGCACGGAACAATTAATTTGGGTCTAGGAGAGCTAATACTTAGGAAATATTTTTTACAGCAAAAACTAATTGGATCTGTCTAGATAACTAAAATAAATACTAACCACAATAAGTTTAGTTACATTTAAGCTATAATTACGTTCGTAGTGGCCTTTACCGTGTGAAATGACTGCCAATAATTTTGTCCATGTTCGACCTATGTCAAAATTTTTATGTTATTTGTTCAGAAGTTTAAATTCCAATTTTTATATTTAATATGGCTTATATTAATGGACAATTAAGGCAAAAAGTTTCAAAACTTATGTTTATTATATAAAAATGTCATTTTTTCGTCACAGGTGAATGAAAGTCTTGAAAGTGACTTGTTTGCTTAAAATGCTTCATTTTACAATATTATTTAGAATTTTGGATATTTCACCCATACATTCCCTAAATCAATAATGTGTTAAGGCACTTAAGCAAAAATAATACAAAAAATCTTTAAATTACCTAAAAAACAGGCGAAAATACGAGCGGTCTGTCAGGCCCCATGTCCATAACTATGTTACAACTTTTAGACATTATTTTAATTAATAGATGGTTATATAATGTTATTATTTTCACTCAATTTCAAAAATGGTTTGGACTAGTTTATACACTGCAACTACTTAAAATCGAGTCTAAAAACACTGAAAGTTTTTATCAAGGTAACATTGACATATCCACAGAATAAATAATAGTACTCCGTACAGAAGTTTATCTTAGAAAATGTATCCAACGAAATGTCTTCTTTAAATCTATAAACATATGGTACCATTTAGAATGACTCAGAGTTCAGCGCCTGTTCGTTTATTTACCTACAAAAATTTATTACAAGCCAATTTCATTCTTATGCCTACGGATAACGATCCATATTACACTGAACCTATACATTGAGCGGCCCGCTCGAATGTACTATTGTGCCGCTAGGGCAGCTAGGGCTGAATGTACCAAAAAAATACCTGCGCGCATTTAATTATAAACCATAAACAACTTTTTGTGATGATTAATGGAACTTTCTTTAAATACTTATTATATTCAGTATAATGAGAGTAATTAAGTAAAAAAAACGAAAATGGCGTAACAGACGTGCCCATGACGTGCCAATAGAGCAACCAAAAAGATACGGGCGAAATACTTTATTGGCATTTAAGTATATTATTTTATGGAAGTGACCAAATAAGTATGTCACCATGGCAACGTCCATCGTGTATACGGCAAAACAACGGGACAGCTAGTATACTTAATAAGTATTATATTAATAAGATTTATGTTTAATGTATTACCTACATAATGTAGTAAAAGGTACCTATTCAAAGTACAAATAATACTTTGCATGAGTCATATTATATTACTTACTTTTTAGCGTCCTTAGGTAACCAAAAAAAGCGGCCAAGTGCGAGTTGGACTCGCCCATGGAGGGTTCCGCAGCAGCAATAAGGTTTATTTTTATGAAATTATAATATTTTTGATTTATTTTTATATTTCAGTCGATTTAATGAAATTTAGATTAAGGTTTACTATTTATGACGTATAATTATTATTTTTAACAAAAAATTAAAACCGACTTCCAGGGTAAAAACAATAATAATTTGTAATGAACAAAAAAGTGTTAAATAATTCTTACTCTTTAAAGTGCCTCATGCATAATTCTCCTAAACCTCAACTATTTCTGTACACAATCTTCATTACTTTGAAGACGGTACCAGCTATAAGAATGCTGAGTTCTATATATGACAAAATATTTTTAATATTTAAGACTGGTACCGACTTCAAAATAATGTAGATTGTGTACAGAAATAGTTGAGGTTTAGGAGAATTATGCATAAGGCACTTTAAAGAGTAAGAATTATTTAACACTTTTTTGTTCATTACAAATTATTATTGTTTTTACCCTGGAAGTCGGTTTTAATTTTTTGTTAAAAATAATAATTTCACTCTTTTAAGTGATTTATAAGCTGGTTTTCTGCACAGACTAATGTGTTATGCTTAGTGACTTTGGATCCAGGATACACTTTCATGATATTATGAGAACTCATTGTCTGATGTCACTACTTTAGAATTGCTTAAGCAACTCCAAGCATATACCACTGTATACCTAATGTATGTATATGCTAATTGCTTGGCGTTAATCAAGCAATGATAAGATTAATGTTCATACGCCTGTCTTTAAAGGCTCTAAAGTTCTGTTCAGTGACTTTCTTTCTATCATTACACTCATCACTCATGAAAACAACAACATTACTAGATGACGCCCGCAACTTCGTTGCGCCAAAATTCGTTTATCGCGCGGAAACTTAAAATTTTTCCGGGATAAAAACTATCCTATGTCCTTTCTCGGGACTCAAAGTATCTCCATGCCAAATTTCAGCAAAATCGGTTCAGCGGTTCGAGCGTGAAGAGGTAACAAACAGACAGACTGATAGACAGACAGACAGACACACTTTCGCATTTATAATATTAGTATGGATGCTCAAATAATATAACTAAAATCGTCCTTATAAATTTTAAGAATAACTTACCTCATAGATCTTATGATCAAATTGCTAACTTGGTAACCTAAACACCAAGGTTGAGTCATTTACATTGAAACAACATTATAATTTTTTAAATCGTTCGACAAATTCGGGCTTTGTTCTTAAAGACGATTAAAAGTAACAATAATAGGGTCATAATTAGATAATTCATGGTGTGGTGACCGGTAGTAGTGATGATGATTATGATGAATGTAACTTGCATAGTAGCATAATATGCTTTCAGTTCTTAAACCAAGTCCGAAACCCCCATACTTGCTTTTTGGTAGCACATGCTTAGGATACCTACTTCTCCTAAAATCGAAATCCATATAAATTTGGAGGAGTTCCCTCGATTACTCACGGATGTATGGTGGAATGGTGGTGATGATGATGATGATAAATTAAATTTGCATAGTAGTATATGCTTTCAGTTCTTAAGACAACGCCGAAACCCCCAAACATGTATCTATAAGGAGTAAGGAGTTCTGTTCACCAACTTCGAACCATGGTATATCCTGGTGCAAAATCTTACTTTTTAGTTTTGGTAACATAATATGCCTGGAATACTTCATATGAAACCAAAAAAACATAGGTTTCCATTTGAATTTGGAGGGGTTCCCTCGATTACTCATGGATCCCATCATCAGGTCACCAATTTTCTGAACATTCCTTTTTGGTAGCATATGCTTAGGATACTTCTCATAAAATCGAAATCATTATAAGTTTCCATATAAATTTGGAGGAGTTCCCTCGATTACTCACGGATGTATGGTGGAATGGTGGTGATGATGATGATGATTAATTAAATTTGCATAGTAGTATATGCTTTCAGTTCTTAAGACAACGCCGAAACCCCCAAACATGTATCTATAAGGAGTAAGGAGTTCTGTTCACCACCTTCGAACCATGGTAAATCCTGGTACAAAATCTTACTTTTTGGTAACATATGCCTGGAATACTTCATATGAAACCAAAAAAAACATAGGTTTCCATTTGAATTTTGAGGAGTTCCCTCGATTACTCATGGATCCCATCACCAGATCACCACTTTTGTCAAAATGGGACCAAATTGGAGTAAAACCTATTATAACAAAAGAAAAATTTTGAAAATCGGTTCACAAACGGCGGAGTAATCGTTGAACATACATAAAAAAAAAAAAAAATATCCACAGACGAACGTATAACCTCCTCGTTTTTGGAAGTCGGTTAAAAAAAACTACTGGCTAGATCTCGTTCAAACCAATTTTCGTTGGTAGTTTTTATAGTAATCTACATCATATATATTTTTTAGAATTATCATGCCTCTACTTTAGAAATTAGAGGGGGGGGGACACACATTTTTCCACTTTGGAAGAGTCTCTCTCGCAAACTATTCAGGTTAGAAAAAAATGATTTGAGAAACCTCAATATGATTTTTGGAGACCTATCCATAGATACTCCACACGCATAGGTTAGATGAAAATTTTTTTTTTTGTTTCAGTTGTACCTATGGGGATTGGGGACCCCTAAAATTTTTCCCCGGACGGACGGACGGACGGACGGACGGACGGACGGACGGACGGACGGACAGACAGACAGACAGACAGACAGACAGACAGACAGACATGACGAATCTATAAGGGTTCCTTTTTTGCCATTTTGGCTACGGAACCCTAAAAAGATAAATTTGTATCGCAATCAGTTTTTAAACAATTGAATACAGCACCATACTTTTTAGGGTGTTTCTTTTTATTTTCCATTTTAATAAAAACAGGTCAAAACTTAAAAAGTATGTCCGTCGCTGCTCGCTCGCGCAGCCCCACTGAATTATACCCTGCGCAAGGGCAGCCGCGCGTAGGTATATTTTCGATACCTACGCGCGGAGTGAGACAGGCCTGACATATCATTAAACTTGTTCATTAACTTTTCATTTGTGTTAATATATTTAAATTTAAGATCGATGTCCCTGACACTTTATCTACAATAAATGTCTCCCATTTGTATGGATAACTCACTGCAAACTTGCGATGACGTCAGCAGCTGGTATTGTCCCGTAAAAGCGAGTTACGATAGCAGTAGACGTGTTAAACCGTTCAGTATTTACGGCGCGGTTCGCACCTCGGGGAAAAACCGGTTTAGCCGCTCGCCTCCTTTTTTCCAACGAATTTGTGGCTCAACCGCTAGAAATAGATGTCTACAATCTAGTGGAACGGCTTAACCGATGGTTAGCGTTTTGTTTACAGTTTTGAGCTGAAAAGTGTTATCGGGCATGACCAAAACTATATTAATACATACATACTAAAATCAACGACTTCTGTTATGTAGCTCATGTGTAATAATGAAAAATATGGTCGATAAACGATTAAATTATTTATTGTTCCGCAAAAATGTGCGGTTCCTGGTCGATATACGAACTTTTGTGTAACAGAGATGCGGGCAAGATCTAGGAATGCATATTAGTTGCGTAATCTTCATTGCTCATTTTGTGATCGTTTTAGGTAAGTGTGAATTTACATGTTCAATTTGTTAATTTTTATATAAAACAACTCATTAAAATTATAACTTATAATTAACTGTTGGTTAAGCAAACAAATTTATAGAATTTACCCAACATCTTCAATAAAGGGGTTGTAATTATACCACAATGAAAACATTTAACCCTGTACAAGCTGGGTGTATTCCACCCCAGCGGTTGAGATTTCTACTGTCGTGGCTGTGAGGGTTGACGTTGGTCAGTGCTTGGATATCTCGCTTTTGAATTATTTATGGGTTATTTGAGTGATTAACTGCAAATAAACGATCACTTCTGACTTGTGGTTAATAAGAGAGGAATAAGAGTTATGTATTTTACCAACTTGAAAAGAAAAACTTTAAATAAAGTGAATATGAAATAAAACTTTGAAAGAATAATATTATTAAATTTTGGTTGGAATTTCGAAAAAGAATTTCCAAGTGAAGGGAAATTCGCTTATAGCGTGGTAAATTTTTCCGCGATAAAAAATATACATTATCCTTTTCCGGGAGTCTGACATATAACTATAATTTATCTATATTTAATGAATAATCCAGCAATGCAGTATGACTATTGTTATTAGTACTTAACCCTCGGTTGGTCGCGCTTTTAAAATTACGCCGTTGGTCACCTGGGGTCTTTAAAGACCCCAGCGTGAATAAACGCATCTGTTACCTAACTACCTAATATTATACCTAACTTAAGAACGCGAGCTCTGATGTGTGGCGCTTATATCAAAATACAATTCCTTTTAGAAAGCTACCTAAAGAGCGGAGTTGCTGCGATTAATTTAAATATAGTTTTTTTCCGTTTTCGCAAACTCCGGGCTTTTTAAGACCCCAGGTGACCAACCGACGGTTAATAATGACACCGACAACTCCATTGCGCCAAAATTCATTTATCACGCGGGAATCGTACGTTTTTTTTTTGGAATCCTATTTTCTTTCCCGGGACTTAAGGTATCTCCATACTATATTTCAGCAAAAGCAGTTCAGTAGTTTGGGCGTGAAGAACAGACACACAGACAGACACACTATAGAAGTAAAGATTTAGATAGTATTCATTTAGATTTATTATTATTGAGAAACCAAAACGACAAATGATGTAAAATGAAACCCCACGCTACTTTCAACACAAAGGGGTCAGAAACTAACGTTGACGTTGTTATAAGTTGCGGACACGTATAACAGGTAAGTCGGTAAGTCGCCGAGTCCCGGCTGGGCCGAGTTCCCACAACTCGGCCCACGTGCGACTCGTCCCACCCGCAAACTTCTGCCCACAACACCTAATTATACGTTTGTTTGACCTGCTACTTGCTGACTTAAAGTTGTCTTTGATACATTGTAGAGCTATGTTATAATAATAATTTTATTTGCAGAAAGAAAGCTACAATAGGTGTTACAATAATAAACAAGGTTGAGCCTTTCTACCTAGTATTTAGGCATTACAAATACAAGTAAAATTCATTTAACATTATGTTTATGGTCTAAGTCAAAAACAATAAAATTAAAAAATTAAACTCAGTTATTTGTGCCCAAAACATAAAATTATGTAAGCAATAGGCTAAGGGCCTGTTCACCAACCCCTGATAAGGTTCCGGATAGGCTATCTACAATTTATTTTACATATTATTATACTCCATACTCTATCTGTCAAGTTAAGTGGTGTATAGCCTATCCGGCACTTATCAGGAAGTGGTGAAACAGGCCCTTAGTCAGATTCTAGAAAATTGCTAATAAATTATTATTATCAGAATTGTCCAACTTGTTGACCACTTCGAAGCTCGTAACTTTAAACTGTGATAGCGCCTACATCTACAACGTGTCTATCAAAGAAATTGATTCCAGTTACGTCAAACCAATCAGCTTCACACAATCCGACTAAAGTTCTAAAAGCCGATTACGTGAAATATTCATAAACGATTGAATATTTATTCTGTAAGTATTAACTGTTAGGTATTATATTACTCTCCTTACAAACGTCTGTCTGCGAATGACGCGCGCTGCAGCTTATAATGGCCAATACAGACCCTCAGCGTATAAGCACGTATATGCACAACCCTAGGCCCTATTACTATGGATGTAACGTTGACATTCGCGTAGCTAGCGCAGTGTCGGGTTGGTTGAGTCTGAGGAAATTAAATCACTAAGGAATTGAAGAAAACCGTGCCTCGGCATAATGTGATCAGCGCCTCCCCTCGCGCGCTTTCCCGCTGACCCAGGGCTGGGAAAAATCAGAAAACACAACAAATTGAATTAATGTAAGTGGCATAAAAAGTGTCGGTGACAACCCTGAGCGTTCGGACACTTACCGATACTCCACGCAAATATAAACAATACCCAATTTTTATGTAAATTTCAGGCGCTTTTTCTCGAGCTACATTTTTGTGAGTTACATTCGGAGGCATGTTATCGACGTCCATGCTTATTCTATTGACTTAAATTCGTGTTTTTTTGCAAAATAACAGAGGAATACTGAGAAATAATAATTTAACGTAATAGTGAGAATAAGTCATATCGAAATATCGAAATATTAATAATAATTTGATTAATGTTTATGTATTTCAATGCTTTTATTATCTATTAATGTGGGTGTGAGTCAATCCATTGCAAAGAAATCTAATCATTCATGTTTATTTCATCTGTATTTATTGATCAAAGTTTATTTTAAGTGTGTATAAAAATTTAACGGGAGTTTAACTGAACTCGGTTTCTAACTCAACGGCAAACTTCGAACATCACCGTCATTTCCTAATTAGCAGAAGTTCTAACTGTTAGGGTGCTTGCTCATGATAGTAATAATAATATTATATTACTTTAGCATTTTCAAGGAAAATAAAAGTTAATATTATTACAACTACACTTAACCCCTGAAAAAAAGGAATCCATTCTCCCATACTAATAATATTATGAATACGAAAACGATTTTGCTGAAATTTGCTACGGAGGTATTTTGAGTCCCGAGAAAGGATAATTTTTATCCCAAAAACATTACGGTTCTCGAACGACAAACGAATTTTTGCACAACCAAGTTTTGGACGTGATCTAAAAAAAAAAATATCTCTCATAGCAGTAAGTTAATAACTATGTTAATAAAATATAATATTAATGTCAATTAGAATAATATCGAACACAATACATATTTTGAGCCAATAATATATTCACATACTAATGTACTCATTATGGTGATAATTTGCCCCCGCGTCAAATGAATACTATAATGAGTAGGCATTAGTGTTGGGCCGGAGATTCGGCTTTCGGCTTTAGTTTTGATTCTCTGCTTCAGCTTCGGCTTTGAGTTTCAGCTTAGGATTTCCGCTATAGCTTTGGCTTCAGCTTAGGACAATAATTTTGGACTATATAAGAATTTACCGCTACGGTCAAAATTCACGTCCAATACCAATGGCTGAACTTTTTCAGAAAAAATAAACATCTTAATCATGATATGAATTACAGTTACAGAAAATATTGCTATTTTTTTTTTAAATAGTAATATTTAAGGGTTACGAATATTCAATAATACTTATTAGTTATTGTAATAAAGTTTTTATATTATAATTTAATTAATAAAGTAAAGCCGATCTGGAATACCATTTTCTAGAGATTTGAAATCTATAATATTATTATTTTAAAAATTAATTAATTTATGGTAAAATCACTAATCTGCTACGGCTTCAGCTAAGATCGGCTTTCGGCCGGACACCAGTTAGTACAAAATGAGTATCATTTCACAATTGACCGGATTGAGTCAAACGTGCAGTTAATTAGCGGATTATTTTAACCAGTTAGTTTAAAATTTGTGTTGTTATCTTTATATGTGGTACTACTACTTGATTTTAACTCCACTCAAAGAAAAATCACAGAAACCGAGCTGCAATATAAAGTGGCCTATGTCTTATCCAGTGGTCAACTCTGTATTTGTTTAAAATTTCATAAAGTTACTAGTTACTTTCGGAGGTGTATGAATGCAACCAATATTCATCAATACAAAATTCATCAATGCACTAAACAGTGCATTGATCAAAATATTCCCAGGGCCTGTAGACAAGTGTCAAAACACTAAAGCTAACGCTAACGCTAACGTTACAAAATGTATGGGATTTGACATTAGTATTCGCTAGCGAAGCGATGACATATGTCAAATCGCATACATTTTGAACGTTAGAGTTAGCGTTAGCGTTAGCGTTTTGACACTTATCTAGGGGGGCCTGAAACATTTTAGAGATAGCTGTTATTAATAGTGGTCTTACAAATAAAAATCTATTTCCAATTAGTTACAATTTCATTAACTATCCCGGGCTGTTTTAGTTCTTGGTATTTTTAGTATACAGATCGATAGATATAATATAAGGTATAGAAATATTACTAGACATAGGAAAGGATAATAATTAATATAACTTGAAAGTCGTAATATGTTTCGTAATTGCGTTTGTAAACTTTTGTTTCCAAGTTTAGTTTAGAGTTAGCTGATACAATAGCTGATTACCTGATTGTTTCATAAGATGATCCATGCGTCTGATGGGCATGTAAACAGACGGTTTTACGCCTGATCTCTCACCAGAACTTGTGTCGGTCATCCTTTTTGTAGGTTACGGGAGGAGGAATCAGAATAAAATTCTTGTCGCACGAGAAAGTCTATATATTAACGAAATACACAAAATACACTTTTCATAAACTAATTCTACTCGCCGACATTTTTTCCTTCTTTTTTTTAACAGTTGAACTTCGAGGCGTCACTTAGCCATAGACAAAACATAAACATAGACATTGGAATTAACCTTTTTTTCTTTCAAATGTGGCAAGTTGCTGCAGTACGGCGGCGGTCGCGTCGCCAACACTTTCTACTAGTCAATATCAGAGTAAAGGATTGCTGCGTAGCTGTCCTGGTTTCAATGAAACCGACCGCTATAACTGAAACCGGTGAAGGCACGGATATGTAATAGTCGGAATTAAAAATAAATTTCATTAAAAATTCATATTATAATAATATTATCATGCAGGAGTAACAAGCATCTTAACAGACTTAACAAAAAGAGGATTAATGGAAGTAATGAGCGTGATAACGCTGATGGTAAGTCCTCCCGTGTGAAATGTGCGCGGATTACGTGGTTGCCCAGTGGTTGCTGGTGGTTAACGGACTTTCTCACTGGTTGCGGAAAACGTTGCGACAGAAAGCATTTTTATTAATACATCGGTATTAACCCCGCGTTCCATTTGATGTTAAAAACAATCAAAACTCTCAATATAGGAGGCATTCTGAGCGTTTTCATCGTTTTTAACATTCCCCGCGTTCCATTTGATGGTAAAAACGATCAAAACTCTCAAAATAGGAGATATTCTGAGCGTTTTCATCGGTTTTAACATCAAATGGAACGCGGGGTAAATAAAGAAGTGATATAAGTTTTTTTAATCCGCGAATAAGTTGCTTTCGTTTGCCACTACGTACATGACTGTTTCAATCCCATATAACACTTTAATGTTTAAGTCCTCACGATCTTAAACATTATGACAAAACTGTCACTGACGGTCGAAATCGGATAGATTTAATTATAATTTTAATTTAATAAATTATTTATTTAACTTTAGTTTAATTTCTTGGCGTACTCTTTTATTAAAGTTATCATTTAATCTGTCTGAGCTTGGCCGATAGCCATGTATATTGTTAAAAACACGAAGGGTAGCGTCCGCGCCACGTCCAGTATGAAGTGCCATAATACTGCTGTTTTATTTTGCCTTTTGAGTTGCCTTTTATTTCCATCGACAGTTTAAGCCACGCATTACGGCGGCCATGGCGGCTGCTCGATACAGATTCAACTTTATGCTAATTAAAATAAATATTTATTATATCAGCTCCGTGCGTTGCGAGTACTGATATCGGGAAAATATTATTTATTTTGTAAAGTTAAGTTTTTGTGTATTAAGTAGGTAGTAGACTGCCTTAGCTAATCACTCTTTAACGACGTTTGCGACATATTACAAAAATCTTTAAAAATGTAATTTCTACATTGAATGTCATGCTCTATAAATAATTTAAAACCTTTTTTTATTTAAAATTTTAGCTTACATCAGTCTGTTAGCTTCATGTTTATGACAGTAACTGGAGCCATATTTGAGCGGTTAAATATATTATTGTAATAAATATCATTCTTAATGATAGTATTTCGACGTTTCTGCGTGTATAAAGTCATTCACCATGGTATCCCAGTGCGGGTAATTATACACACTCGCCGGCTGGAGGCGCGGGATGGCAAGAAGCGATGTAAATCACCCCTGACCCTCGCACTAATACAGTTTTTGTGAATAGCCACCGAGCTAGGTGGTTTGGATGCGGCATTATTAAATTAATTGGTAGCCTAATGGTCTACTTAGGATCTCAATTCGTTTTATTACCGTATAAATACTAGTTTTATAAAAGCAACATTGGCGTTAGGTACGTCAGTTTATTATGTCTTTACTCCTGTACCTATCAGAAGATTTAGATGAAATAATTTGATATCCAGATACTTTGAGACTTAGATAAGAAATAGGGTAGTTTCATATCAGAAAAATGAACAGTTCTCCTACGATAAATCAGTTATGGCATTATATAACTGTTGAGGGCAACATCTAGTATTAGTGCACTAAATTATAGTAAAATCTAAGTATCCAGATTCTAGAGAGAATATAAATCGTTGACATGGCCCTCTCTCAAAAGTGAGAGCTGTCAGTAATCGGCCTCTAACCTCTAATATCCCCCTAGGCTCGAGGGTAGTTCCTTGCCTCCCCCCTGTCGGGCCTGCCCCCTTCCCCCCGCGCTCGCCCGTGATGAATGGCGCACCTCCGGCCGCCGCCGCACATTAATACCGCCGACAACAAAATACTATTCATATTTATTGCCCGGACCTCCGCTTCCGTGCAGCATCAGCGAGTGATGTAATCAACATAAACATGGTATGATGATGATACCATGACCTTGTGAGTTGTGCCATTTTGTATTAAAACAAAAATTCCCAAATGTGTTAGTTACGCTGATATAATATTATACTAATAATATGTACTATCAAGGAAGTTAATTCATACTTCATAGGCAGATGGGGAACTACGTAATTTGGTTGCTTTATATTGAATTGACATAACCCGACCAAACGACGTAGGCCTGTCATCTGCCTATGAATCAACTTCTTCCTTACTTATTTCCTTTTTAATTCGAGGCGGACACACTGATAGTTCCAGATTCTTTCTCTCTGAGATCATATCAAAGAGTTTTCATGGTCACATTAAAGTGTTGATTCTGTCTTACAGGCGATGTAGGGATGAGAATGTGTAGTGGGTAAACCATACATTCCTACCGCTGCAATGCCGTTTGGGAAAATTCCTACAAGTTACAACAGACTATGGCCTACTTAGAAAATTAACTACTAGTGGTAGGAAATTACCTAGCAGTACTCTCCAGTGGAACGGTTGATAGAAGACGATTCCTATCGGCTGCTCTTTTCGATTTTAAGACGACGCCTTGATAATTTGGCTGTAGCGATGTCGATTTTTCTCAGCAATGACTAAAGCTAAGAAATTAAAGTTCATTGTCGATAATATAAATCAAGTCTTTGTCTTTGTATTACCCATAGCATAACACGATTGGTCAACTTTTATAAGACAGAATAATTAATCAAAAATACCTCTGTAAAAAAAGGGATTCTAATTTTGCCAACAGAGGAGAGTGATTTAAGCTTCCAAATTTTGTATATAGATTGGTTCAAGCATACACTTTAATTTGTACATAGCGTATTTGAAATATATTTATGGTTTTTAAATTACGTGACAAAAACCATTTTGTCGCTTATGTCCTTTCCATTTCTTGCTGTTCCATTTCTTGTTTTCTATGAGAGGCCTCTCATAGAAAACAAGCAATCTAAAACATACCCAACACGGTGTATTACTTTATGGCGGCGTCACCTTAACGCTAATAATAAAATAAGGTCATCAACAAAGTTTATGATTTTAAAATACGTACTTGATATAATATAAGCATGACATTTAATATGAAGTAGTACTTTGAAGTGATATTAAAGTAATGTGGCACTCACTGCGCAATATTCTCGGAGTGTATTTGAGAGGAATTGCTTATTATTGCTTCGCTCCAGCGCACACGAGACAGACAATTTTCAGAATAATTAGACTGAGGAACGTATAGTTACAATATTCCAGGAAGGCCATGCGACAAACATTCAATGTTTAACTGAAAAATATATCTAAACTACAATAATAATTATGTTCTCTTGCAGCATGCGAAATTTTCGAAGAATCATTTAACTGCGTTCTGTGTCATCAGTTTAATATTTATTATAATTCGCAGAACTACCTCTAAACATGGAAATATATTTTATGGATTAATTTTTCTTTTAAAGACTAACATAGTAGTAAAAGTATCTTTTGAAGTCATATTTTTAATGTGAAAAATAAAGATAATTAATAAGTATTACTGCGACATATTACCCTGCTATGCAGTATCTGCGAAAAATTTTTGTCTTTATAAAAAGCACGACACGAGTCACAATTTTTCAAGCTTTGATACTTAATACGATGTTTTAAAAAATATGGGGTTTTGGGTACGGAACCCTAAGGGTACCCAAAGGGTAAAAACGGGACCCTATTACTAAGACTTCGATGTCTGTCCGTCTGTCTGTATATCTCCAGGCTGTATCTCAAGAACCGCTATAGCTAGACTTCTGAAATTTTCACAGATTGTGTATATCTGTTGCCGCTATAACAACAAATACTAAAAATAAAATAAAGTTTATTAAAGGGGGGCTCCCATACAAGAAACGTGATTTTTTTGGCCTTTTTTTCTCGTAATCAATAATGGTAACAGCTACGCACTTGAAATTTTCACAAAATCCTTAATTGTATTTGTACTTTATTAATTAATAATAAAATAAAAATAAAGTAAATATTCAAGGGGGGCTCCCATACAAAAAACACAATTTTTTGTTTACTTTCGCTCTATACCGGTACGGAACCCTTCGTGCGCGAGTCCGACTCGCACTTGGCCGATTATTTTTTTGACTCGCCTCAAGTTTGGAGCATAATATTACGAAATATCTTGCTTTACCGGAAGCGCTTTGTATACAGGATGGTCCCAGTGGATGGAGTTATGTAACAGTGTGTTGCGTTACCAATTAGCGCCGACGGTGACAAATTTACTGCCGCCTGTGACAATTATAACGTCCATTTTATTAATTTAAACTCGGTTTCCGGAAGTAACGTTGACCGTCATATAACGGCCGTAACGTAGCGGCGAATGTTTTCTATAGTCATTACTGATGAGTTTTAGGACTAGTATCTTGGCGCATTAGGTACAAAAAGCTATAATATACAAAATGGAAGCTCTATTTTTGCATTTAAAGATTTTATTTAAAGTATTTTTAGTACGCGACCTCTAAACCAACCTTTGAACTCCCGTTAAGCCCCGTTTAACCTTAACGCACTCGACACGATACAGGCAAAGAGACGAGACGAGTTTGAAATTATTTTCTCGGAACGGAGCGGATTTAAGTCCTAAAATAGATACCTATGAAGTTTAATCCAATGGATGTGGAATTTATCCAAAAATATGTTTTCTACATATTATTTCAATTTCAAATTTTGTGTTACAGCTGAAGTGTTACATGCATGGCTAGATTTTATGTAATAAAGCCAGTAAAAAATATATATTTTAAGGGAGCCAAGGGTTTTAAACGGCCACTGTTTTTAGACAGACTTCGACGTGCTTAAAAATATTACAATAATATTAATTAAATTGAGTCTTAAAACGCTCATTTTTAATTAAGCCTTACTTATAGTTAATAATATACTTTTCAGAACTCAAAGGTATTTTTGCACTATAATTTAACATTTGTTATATTGGAATTGAAATATACATTACCAACGAGTGTCTTAGGTTCAGTCTCTCGACCCATTATACGCCTTTTTACGCCAGTATTCTATGAGGCCATGATTTCAGGTCAATTGGCACCACATTGGAATTGAAGTATACATTACCAACGAGTGTCTTAGGTTCAGTCTCTCGACCCAACATACGTCTTTTCACGCCAGTATTCTATGAGGCCATGATATCAGGTCCATTGGCACCGCATTGTAGCTAACTACTGATGAAGTCACGTGCTCTTATCAGGTCACGTCGCCACTTTTCCGCTTGCGCAGTTTGTTTACAATAAGTTATAATTAAATCCCGCGACTTACCGCCCGTTGCTGACTCGAGACGTCGTTCTATGTTATAATAATATTACCTCTGGATATGACCTGTATCACTATGAAATAAAGGTCACTCTTCGTGATATAACTCGAGAAGGAATTGCGGTAAGATCTGAGAATAACTTAATTCTTTATACGTGCTTATTATATACGCGTTAAGAAGGCGGCAGTGCTAATGTCCAAAGTAAAGAGATAACTAAGGCTTCTCGAGCTTTAGCTGTCTATTTGCCTTTAGCTCAAAAATCTAAAGGTGGTCTTCCTATCCTTGCGATCGCGACCGCGATCGACAAAAAACCAAATAAATATAATATGTCAATTTACAAACATTATAGTTTTCACTTTGCCCTACGCCACTACAAAGGATCGGTGACTCCGGTTTTTAAACCAATGGTAGAAAATGAAACCTACAGCCTGGTTTATAAGGTAGTATTTTATTTGAATTTAGACAGTCGCGATCGCAGGCCGCAAGGATCGGAGAGCCACGACAAGGGACAAGATGGTTAACTTATTAATTAATCTACAACTTTCAAATCCACATTAGCGGGCGGAATTTAACACACACACATGTGAACGACATAGCGGGGCAACCAGTTGCCGCTACCAGCAAAATGTACGTTGTACTATTGAGGAAATTGATTCAAGTAGTTGAAAGACCAACGTAATTTGGTCGGATCATGTCAATTTAATGTTAATTGTGATCTGACATCTGGTTTCGGCGTAACGCGAACAAACTAAGTAGGTCCCCTAGGAATAATCTGCCTAGGAATCATTTCACTGATAGTATATATAATATAATATATCTACAATAATAGAGAATTACTCGTCTAGTGTCCGTCTTTTTGAGCTCTATCTCTATACACTTTGTTGTTGCCGACCACCACGCAGTCCCGATGAAATACAGCATTCAAATCAGCCAACAAAAAAAACGTAAAAACCAAGTTACTCAATGGTCACCGCCATATAATGGCCGCTGTGTTCCATAGTATTTAATGTCTAAATATTTATAGGGACAGACATAAAGAAGCCACTGTATTATACTATGTGATACTTGCATCATAATATTATAAGAGTTTTTTAACCGACTTCAAAAAAGGAGGGTATCAATTCGACGCGTATGTATATTATGTAATATTTATAGAACTGCCCAGGTTTTGTATATTATGTAAGTCTATATCAGTGTCTGAACAAATGTGCCAAATTTCAAGTGTATACGTATGCATGTATGTATATTTTTATGTTTGTGTTCGCATGTCTCCGGAAATGCAAGTCCGATTTAATTAATTCTTTTTTTGTTGTACTTAACTTCAACTTAGGGAATACTGCAAGTTTCATCAAAATCGGTCCAGTAGTTTTTGAGATTACGTTATTTTAATTCTCAGTTATGTACAATTTTGAAGTTGGTTTTATCTTTTTAAAATACTATAGTATACATAGTAAACTTACATAGTATACTTTCCAAATGAACCGATTCTGATCTATGTAGTCGTTTTAATATGTCCATTAATATTATTAATTTGAATATTATTAAAGCCGAGTCGCCGGCAACAGCAAAAACAATCAAAACTGAAACCTAATATTTCGTAATAAACAAACTTTCAAACTTTTTCCTTTAGAGCGCCGAAATTTAATTAAAATTAATAAATGACTGTTATCTCGCGGGTCCAGAGCGGTTTTTAGTTGGGCCACTTGATATTGTTTATATTCACGAGTTCGCTGAAATGATTAATGAGGATACCTTTACTTACTGTGTATTGGGTGCTTCATATGAATTTAATATTCATTAAAACTATCATTCTATTCGTAGAGAGTTGACTATAGCTGACCTGTTGCTAATTATCTCTTTTATTCACATAAAATACGCTCTCGCATACCAATAAAAATCGGCCAAGTGCGTGTTGGGCCACGCGCAATGTAGGCACCACTAGTTTTTGAAAATTTCTGTATGGTCAATGACTGTACATTTATAACATGTTTTACACTACTAACAACAACATCTCAAAGGACTTTGAACGAAAAGTTCCTTTATACTTCGCCGAATACATTTTTTTAGTTGATCGACTATTACTCAAACTTATGAAGTCAACTTAGCTGTGATAGTTTTCCTTTCTACCCCGCTTGATGTGTAGGGGAGGTACCATAAAAAAATATTTTTTAAATATTTTATGTACCATTTTGTCGGCATTATTAATATGTATATTCATGCCAAATTACAGCTTTGTAGGTCCTATAGTCTCTGAGCAAAACCGCGGACAGACAGACGGACAGACGGACAGACGGACAGACGGACGGACACGGGAAATAATTACGGCAATAAACGGTCGCTGAACACGACACCAATGAAGCAATCTAGAGCAATTAGTGGAGCAATATGAAGCATTTTATTTCATATCGCTCAATGTCATATCGCTCAAAATATTCGATGTCCACATCACACAATATTTTCTTGCGCAATATTGCTGCTTGTTACCGCAAATTGCTTGATGTAGTCATGACGTCAAAGTTGACGAGAATTGACTGGAGTTGAGCAATTTTAGTTACCCGTATAAGCGCACCATTAGTAGCATGTCTACGCAGCTCGTAGCACGTCTACGCATCTCGTAGCATGTCTACGCGTTTGTAGCATGTCTGCGCTGTTTGTAAAGCCTCTACTTATTTTTCGATTTAAAATATACAAGCGTGGATATATAACTTTCATTACTACAAAGGTTAAATTGATCGGTATGTGTGATTCGCCTCCAGCTGTGTTTGGCTGTCTGTTCCCATTTTTTTATCTAAAAAAGGAATGGATGGAGGACCTGACTCTTATTTACCTCGCTTATCAAGATTGATCACCATTGATCAAAAACCATTATCACCCTATACTTGATAGAATGATGAAATTTTTAAATTACAACATAAACTTATTATACAATGTAAAGATGTACAATATATTATGATGTATATGTCGATATGTGCCATATGAATATGTTTTGCATACATTCTGGCCGCGGGCCAAATCGTTTTCATTTAAACTTATAATTAAATTTGTCTTTTCCCGTCACGTACAATTACAACATTTATTCCAGTTCATCGTTAAGTCTGTTGGGTTACTAATTAAAAATAAAATAATTAAAATAATAGGAAAATAGGTCAAATTACCTCGTCGTCGATAGGCATAATAATTATCGACCCCTTATATTTTTCTATCAATCTATTAGTAGGAATATTTAAAACTTCTGTATGTATGAACTAAAGTGTTGATAATAATTCCATGGTTTACCCTACTTACTATAATCTTATTGTTAAGTGTTTCTAAAGTATTATATTCAGATAATACGCATTTCTGAAAACTGCTGAATGAATTTTCATAACGATTGGTTTGGTCAATCAGTTTAGGCATTCTAAACTGAAAAGTTTCTTTAGTTAATAAGACCTTTATATCAACAACATTCTGGCAATAAAAACATTTGAATTTGAATTTATATTTTAATATTAACACGTATAAAGCTAGTTAAAGATAGATATTAATTTTTGTATTAGTAAAATGTTATTGGTAACATATTGTAAGAAAGTTCAAATAAAATTTTAATCAACAAAGTTATTTTATTTGAAAATTTTAAAATGTTGCAGATGAACACCTTTTAGGTTAAAATGAAGTCACTTTGAAAGTTGCTTCCAATGAAAATTCCCGGGTGTCGAGGCAGAAATATTTATAGTAAAAACCGGCAAAGTGCGTGTCGGGCCACGCGCAATATAGGGTTCCGTAGTACCGCTAGTTTTTGAATTTTTTGTGTGGTCAATGAATGTACATTTATAACATGTTTTACACTACTAACAACATCATCTCAGTTACTTTCAAAGGAATTTGAACGAAAAGTTCCTTTATACTTCGCCGAATACATTTTTTTTTAGTTGATCGACTATTACTCAACAACTAATGAAGTCTCCTTAGCCGTGATAGTTTTCCTTTTAAACTCAGCATACTTCCTACTCCTGTGAATTTTTTCACATTTCCAGAAGCAACCGTTTAACTGGTAGAAGGGGGGACACTGGACTCTAACGATTTTTTCCACTTTAAAATTTAATATTTCACAAATGGATCCCTAAATCGAAAAATGATCTATGAATACTCATAATATTTTAAAAAAAACCTATCCAACGACACCCCACACGATGGGATGGGCGCGAAAAAAAAATTCAACTCCGCTTGATGTGTAGGGGAGGTACCATAAAAAAAATTTAATATTTTATGTACCATTTTGTTGGAATTATTAATATGTGTATTCATGCCAAATAACAGCTTTGTAGGTCCTATAGTCTCTGAGAATAACCGCGGACGGACAGACAGACAGACGGACGGACAGGCCGAAACTATAAGGGTTCCTTGTTGACTATAGAACCCTAAAAATGATTTCAAACTCGAACGGCGAATGTGGGTTATATCGGACGGGGCGAATGTAAATACTGCGACAACTTAACGGCCCCTCAACTTTAAGTGAGGCGGGAGTATCTTAAAACCGAATGTCTGAGTTCAAGCGACCTAACTTTTTACCTGCGCTGAGCAAGCGACAGTGGTGGGACAAGTTATGAGCGTAAACGACTATATTCTGCTTAAATTATATTATGTAGATACAGAACGTTCCGATCGTTTTGATCCTAGCGAATATGACAATACTAGATTTGCTTGCCAATTTTGTTTGCCGAAATTAGTTTATCACCCGGCAACCGTTCAAATTCTTCCAGGATAAAAGTTATTCTATGTTCTTTCCCGGGGCTCAAAATATTTCCATAGCATTCATCAGCATCTGTTTAGCGGCTTGGACGTGAATAGGTAACAGACAGATAGACAGACGGACAGATATACAGACATACATACTAATTATTAATTATTATATGTATTATATACACATACTAATTATTTACTTATTTTTAAACTTTATTGTCATGATGGTATTAATTTTTTATTTAACGTTTATTGAATATTTTGTAACTAATTAGCACTTTTAATATATAAAAATGTGCATGCTTTTAGCAGAATATTATATTGTGTTCTCTAATATTTAATACTAAGATCAAATTTGTTACCATATTCTAGCAAATAAAATTATGATTATGATTACATATTTTATAATATTAGTATGATGAATTTATAATGACGTGATAGTTCATATTAATATTATTTTGAATCTTACTTGCTAATAAATCGCATATTTTGCACACGTATTGTGTTGCTAAATCAAATTCATACTCATAGCTCTATACTAAATAGTTGTTTCTCCATTTCTTCACACATCACAGCTAACATTGAATTGACATAACCCGACCAATTGACGTACGATCGTCAACTGCCTAGGAATCAATTTCCACGATGGCATACTTAGTACTTACTAAAAACCTGTTAAATTCGAAACATAAAGGGAGAGTAGACCGCTGGCGTAGAAGTGGAAGAAATATTGTTATTTTTCTCAATTTTTAGGGCACATCAAAATTGAATATCTTTCTGCTCTTTCGTTTCCATTTTTTTCATAACGCTGTGACGCCATTTGACAATGATAAGGACTATATTTGACAATTAGACCAATCGTCAAACATCGTCTGTATGTCATAGTGTGTGTTTTCGTCGGGGCTAAATATCATATCTTCCTCCTATGTATTGCACCACAGACCAGAGGGCACTTGCCCAGGTGCGCGATGTTTGACAGTTGGAATTTATTCCGCGCTTGGACTTAGATTGCAGCTCTGATATACTGCCTGCCGAGACAGAGGAAGGCGTCGTAGAAAACCGACGCGAAAGAAGGCCTCCATTTTGATAGAAGTAATTGATTTCGTTTGGGTCTTGCTTGAACATTTTACTACATTTAGTAAACATAGTAAAATGTTACAGTAAAACATAACAGCCGTGATAATGTATCAAAGTGATAACACAAGATATAAGTCCTAGCATTTTGCGTTTATTTTGCGAGAGGTTAAATTTCAAGCTGCATAGTGTTGCGTTGTGTGCCATTTTTCATAAACGTACATTTTCTTTGTAGTAAATAAAGTTCAAAGTATCATAACACAGCGTTGCGTCGCATTACGTTTAAATGTGAGCTGACCTTGTGAATGGGATTAGACGACGTGATGTACACTGTCTAATTTGTGCTATTGTGTATTATTGTATGAGTAATAAAGAATTTGAATTTGAATTTGAATTTGAACCTTATCGCCCCAGCATTAAATCGTGTTTTTAACCACGTAGCGGTCGGGCGCGCGCCATGCCAACACTTCTTAAGCACTCGTATTTTGTAGTTAACCAACTTCGTTCATTACCAACTACTGGGACATAAATAAGGAAGATTATTTAATTTAGGGCAGTAAATTTGAATTTGTATTAGGCTGTCACGGGAGCCCTAACTGAACTAAGCTGAGGTTTTAACAGTGTTAGACTTGGACGCGGACAGAGCGAGGGACCACACGATTTCATATTTCGGGATAAAGATCTTTAATTAGTAAACTTTTATTATTACAAAAGTGTAATTATAAAGAAAAGTGCAACAAAGAAAATTGTATTTCCTCTTCTGTGAACTACATATTATTTCCAAGAATATCTTAGTTAGTATTGAAGTTAAATTTAGTTACAGAGAATATTAAATTTACTACGTAAGAAATAAATTAAAATATTATAATTATTATAAATTATAGAATTAATATAATTAAACCTTTGTATTTTACACATTATAAGGTTTTTAAGATACAATAGACACACATTTCGGTATCAAAAGTCATAGACCGGGAAGGCAAAAAGTCGCTTAAAACAAAAACAAAGCAATACCCCTTTGTTCATAGCCGGTGTCGGAGACAATACGGGTGTTGTTTTACACCTACCCCGTACTACCTCGAACCTTCTACCTTGTTGTTAGGCAAAGCGACTTATTGTGAAGATATTGTTTTTTTATGGGACAGGGAACGAGAATGATCTGCTATTAGTGTGTGTGCCAAAACTGTTTGAAGTTTCATCCATTGCATGATTTTTGGAAGCGTGATCGTCGAAATTTTGCAGATTGGAAATGGTAACTGAATCAGTTTAGTGTAGTATGCTTACTACAAAATTATATTTCTCTGTAAATTTCGTACCTATGGAATATAATAATGAAATAGTATAATATTTCATGTATCAATAGCCCATATCGCATATTTTTATAACTTAAACTAAACTCAGTTCATTCCATTTAACTGTTATCAGCTGATGATGATGATGATAATGATGAGAGCGATGTAGGTCACACAATTTTTTGTCTGCGGGATTCCATCTGAACATTGTAGACATTCCACTTTTGTTTTCGTCCGTCGCGTACCTGCGGATTGGAATTCCTGCCCTTTGTGTCCCTGATCACTGTAATTGGAGTTTATAAAGCTACAGTTCGATTTAAGCGTCCGTGAAAATTCCTCGTGTGGAGTAATTGAAACTGGGATTTATTGAAAAATGCGGAAATGTTACTTATATTATGTGTTTGGCCGTGGGTAAGCTTGGCAGCCGTAAATTGTACAGGATATCGGTAGGTTTGGGTTATTATTTTAATTTTTTTGGTAGAAAAAGTCTATCTTTGTTTATATGACCAAAATATATTTTAGTGTAGGCCTCAAATGTAAATTTTGCGATCCAGAAAGAAGGCATGCTCGTTCAGACTTTTCTTCCACAACCCCCTAATGCGAAGCAGTAATTATGATGTTCAGAATATGGAGGCGGTCTTGTCGGAGACCACCAAAATCACCAATCACCAACTGTATGAGTACAGTTGGTGATTTTGGTGGTGGTTTGTTGGTCTATCATCGCGTAGACAAACAAACACTATTGTCTATCGTTGTCCTATATATTTGGCAAGGGTGGTCACTCTCTAACAAGTCATGTGCAGTGCGCGCTCATCCCGGCTGATTTAGTACCGCCGTCGAGGCGGCAGCGGGAGCGGCAGATGGCCATGTTAATTCACTCCAAGTAATGGCGCAAACGATCGTGGCTCGGTCGTTAAGACCTTAGCTGAGGAGTAGGTTGTAGGTTCGATTCCCGCGGGTAACAAAAATGTTGTTTTAAAATTAGCAAGGATAATATTAGGCCATGTATCCATTTTATTGAAACCGGACCAGCTTCGCAAGACAGATTCTATAGTGTAAGTGTGTGTGCTGATATAATTGTACATTGTTTAACTGACTTCCAAAAACGTGGAGGTTATATGTTCGGCTGTGGATTTTTTTTTATGTTGTTTAAAATACCCAAGTGAGGAATGAATGACACGACTGGCGAGAAATCAGAAGCAGACCGAATATACAGTTTATACGTAAATGCTCTGACGTCTGGACCATCATAGTCTAAGATCCCACTGGAGAATTGTGCAGATATCGAGTACACGCTTAAAACCACCTTTTTACTCACATTTATGATTAGGAGAAGATATTTCTACTGGTGTGCCAGTCTAAATGTGGCCGCAATTAATATTTAAAAAATTAAAAAAAAAATCCCGAGACTCAAAGTATATCTATACTAAATTTCAGCAAAATGGGTTCATTGCTTTGGGCATGAAGAGGTAACAAACTGACAGACAGACACATTTTCGCACTTATATAGTTTGGATTTACTGTATCGTGTATCGTGATAGTAGTGAGGCACGTCATGTTGAATCTCACTCGCTAATAAATCGCGTGCACTTAGTTAATACTCAAACTAAGTTCGCGCCAACTATGTCGCTATGTACCGAACTACGGAACTGCTTAAAAACTTCGACAATATCCTCTTTATTGTTTTTAAACTTTTAAATTACGTATTTAAAGCAACAAGTAAACTAAAGTACACTTTGAATACAATTTTCTAAGGTCTAGTTGCACAGATCTGGTTTAAACTTAACGTGTGGTTAGATATCACACTGACTGCCTGATGCCTACAAGGGATGAGGGAGATGTCATGTTTTTTTTACTCCTGATTTGTGCAAGCTCAAGGAACAATAATTTTATTTTTATAGGATAATTGTTTTCGTTTCCATAGAGGAAGCTAAGCTGACATTATCCATACTAATATAATAAATTCGAAAGTGTGTCTGTCTGTCTGTTACCTCTTCACGCTCGAACCGCTGAACCGATTTTGCAGAAATTTGGTATGGAGATACTTTGAGTCCCGAGAAAGGACACAACGGAGTTGCGGGCGTCATCTAGTGTTAAATAACATGACATCCAAAATGGATGGAAGTATATCAACGTACCCTCACATAATATAAGCAATAGTGAACAAAATCTGTAATTGATTTAGCCCTTATACATAATATACGGGATTTGTATCCGTTATATAAATATTACGGGGCGTCCCCTCTACCATAAAATGTATCTTGGAGGACATTTGCGGTGATATTATGCTAATGGCGGCGTAACGCGCATTTGATGACAGGTGGCGCTTATTATTTCGCAACTTTGGTACGGTGCGCAAAAAATTCGAGACTTAGAATAGTTTGTTTCTTAGATAGTTTGACGGAAAAAAATATACAAAAAGTTAGGTCGTCTGCGACAACTTGAAACTAAGTTACAAAATATTATATAGGTGTCATCTTGTAAGGAGTTTTTTTACGCCTTCGTAGTAGCTGTGTTGTGGCTCATGACTTGTCGTAGATTCGATTACTGCGTTGAGATAATTTCGTTTTTAGGGTTCCGTACCCAAAGGGTAAAAACGGGACCCTATTACTAAGACTTCGATGTCTGTCCGTTTATCCGTCTGTCCGTCCGTCTGTCTGTCTGTCTGTATGCCATCAGGCTGTAACTCAAGAACCACTGTAGCTAGACTTCTGAAATTTTCACAGATTGTGTATATCTGTTGCCGCTATAATATCAAATACTAAAAACAAAATAAATTAAATATTTAAGGGGGCTCCCATACAAGAAACGTAATTTTTTGGCCTTCTTTGCTCGTAATCAATAATGGTAATAGTTAGGCACTTGAAATTTTCACTAAATCCTTACTTATATTTGTACTTTAATAATTTATAATAAAATTAAAATAAAGTAAATATTTAAGGGGGGCTCCCATACAAAAAACACATTTTTTTGTCTACTTTCACTCTATACCGGTACGGAACCCTTCGTGCGCGAGTCCAACTCGCATTTGGCCAATTATTAAGTTTAGTTAAAATAATAATACGGCGGATGGGAATGTAATAGTTCGGTCTGTGCCTAAACTCTCGCCAGTCGCGAGTCGTCTATCCCACTAGTTATTTATCATTTACTAAAGTGAAGGAAGGGAGAGTGCTCATGTGTACTGCGCCCACATTTAGGCACTATAAAATTATTCCTGCGTAAGAAACTGGTACTGAAATCAGTGTTAGAGGTATTACTAAATCACGTAGATTAAAGAAAAAAGCAACAAATTTATTTATACTCTATCCTAGAACGTAACGCCATTAAGTTTAATTTTAGGTTATATTAAGGTCCCAATAAAGTTTACCTAATTGTCAATAAAGTATATAATATTTCCAGTCGGACGGGCTAACACGGTTTAAATATCAATTTCGTCCCAATTCGCTAGTTCGTCCCAATCGTGGGCCGAGTCGCCCCTGTGTGTGGGGCGTGAAAATAATTGTACACGGAGCAAAGCAAGCAGAAGAGGTGAAGACGTCACGTTGATGTTGAATAGTGTAGACACAGCACAGACAAAATAGTTTCTTCCACCGTGCGTTTTTCGCGTAAATTTCTATCGCGCACGGTTAAACTCTTGAAAGAACTGTCACCAGTAGTATTTTCATACCAGTACGACCTTCAAGAAGAGAGTGTATTTTCTCTTAAAATGCCGGCAACGCACCTGTAGCTCTTCTAATGTTGCGAGTGTCCATGGGCGACGGTAGTTGATTTCCATTAGATGATTTTGCTTGTTTGTCCCCTTATGTTATAAAGAAAAGTTTTATAAGTGAATTTAGTTGAAAGAGAAAGGTGAAACGTAAATGCGAACATAAACTTATATAGAAAAATGTAAAGGGCCACCACAAATACTGTTTGTATTGCTGGTATTGCTTTAAAGTTTTCTAAAATATTGTGGTAAAATTATTTGTGAAGTCCGTCTTAATATTTTTTAAAAACGATATTATTTATGTCTGTCACCAATGAATGCTTCAGTCGTTGAATTGATTAAAATGAAGTGGAGAAACTTTGAGTACCGCGATAGAGAAAAGAGTCAAAATGGACTGCAAAAGGAAATTGCTAGCAATATCTAGATTTTGTTAATCTATTATAAATCGAGTAATACTTATTTAAGGCTTTGCTACCACGGACTGAGCCAAGTACCACGCAAAAACGTTTCATCATATGAATCTAGCATAATACATCGCGGCGATATAAGAAAAGTGTTTCGACGCGTGCACCGCGAGTGACAATTACAACCCCTCTCAGGGGCGGATCTACCCCGCGGCCGGCGCCCCCTTGCCCCCGGTGCCCCTGTAATGTAATATAACACGTCTGTCGCTATTCCACCGAAAATGTTAAGGGGGAAATATACCTGTATCTGCGGAGGTATTATTACCGGTAGGTAGAAACTCGTACCAAAACCAAACAAAAAAGGGAGATTTTAATAGTAAAATAACTTTGTTTTCGTGCACTTAGATAGACTAAGGGTCTGTTTCACCACTTCCTGATAAGTGCCTGATAAAAGTCATAAAAGTTGTGCATAGCCTATCTGGCACTTTATCAAGAAGTGGTGAAACAAGCCGTTAGTGTATATTTAACTATAACATTTTAATGACTGTTTTGGCATAACCCCATACGTTTTCTGTCAAACATTGATAGAAATAAATGCAACCAATTTTAACAGTCATTAACTGTCTCGAAAAGAGAGAAAATATTATGTCAATTTTACAAAATTATGCAACATGTATGCAGCGTCATGCCTTGTTCAATTCAGTTCACTTACGTAACATAAACAGCAAAACCATGGTAATATATCAATACTCATACGTCTAACAAATGTTTAAAACGTTGGTTCGATTGAACAGGAAAAAAATGTAGTTTGAAAGGTCTATATTATATTGTTACGAATGCGGACACGTAGTGTCATCTAGCGGCAACCAGGCGAAACCATCACAGACAGCGTAAATCCCCTATTCAATACCAGATGCCGCCACTTGTATGTTTTTGTTACCTGCGCTTACCTGCTCGAGAATTTTCCCACGGTTGTTTACATGTTGATGCGAAATTGTGGAATATTCTCGTAAGGTCTAGAGCTCGCCCCGACCCGTATAAATACGCGGCTAGACGAGCCGGCCAGTCAGTCTTCGAATGTTTTCGAGTGAGCGATAATCAAAGCGACTTCGGAAGTGAGAAACAAGTGACTTAGTGAGTGAACCAGTGATAGTGCTTAGTGTTTGAACTTAGTGCATAGTGTTTGAACCTAGTGCTTAGTGTTTAGACATAGTGATCTAGTGTGTGTAAGTGTAGTGTAAGTGTTAAGTGTAGTGCAAATAAAAGTCTTCAAGAGAGTCACCAGGTCTTTTCCTCCGAATCATCGAACCTCAGCACGTAACAACTGGTGTCGGAAGTGAGATTTGGAGATGCCATTGACTCCGAGAGAGGACTTCAAGGGGAGTGTCAGGACAAGGGCACAGCGAGCTGCTGCCATTGACTCCGAGAGAGGAGTTCAAGGGGAGCGTGAGGACAACGGCGCAGTGCCATTGACTCCGGGAGAAGACTTCGAGGGAAGTGTCGGGACAAGGGCGCAACGGGCTGCGGAGGTCACACCCACTGGGGACCAAGCTCCGCCCACTGCGGGGCAGGCCTCACCCACTGGCCCCGCCCACCGGGACCCGCCCACTGGCCACGCCCCTCAGGCCCCGCCCACTTTGGGTGTGGCCACGCCCACTGGCTCCGCCCACCAGGCCATGCCCACTCAGGCCACGCCCACTGGCTCCGCCCACCAGGCCACGCCCACTGGCGCCGCCCACCAGGCCCCGACTGATCAAGCCCCATCAACTGGCTCCAGCCACCATGCCTCGTCAGTAGCTTCTACAGCACCGCAAATGGCTCTTCATTTAGAAAGTTTAATTAAATTAATGGAGCTGCAAAGGGCTGATATTCAGGTTTTGCAAGATTCTCAAAAGGCAATGATGGAGGCACAAGACCGCAAGCTTGGCGTTTTGCAAGAGTCACAAAAGCAACAAAAGGACCTTCAAGAAAAGGCGCTATTGGCAATAAAGGATGTTGGTGACACGGTGACCAAGCTTCGGAAAGATGTCGACATAATGGAAGAACGCATTACCGGGCTAGGAGTGGATATGGAAAATGTGAAAAGTGGCCTCACAGAACTACAGAAGTGGAAAGTGCGCCTGGAAACCACAGGAGTCGCGACGTCGAGTGGAACTACCGGAGTAGTGGTACAAGGACCAAAAGTTAAAGTGCCACCATACGACGGTACTACTTCTTGGAACGCTTATCGTCAGCAATTCCAGACGGTTGCTACTGCCAACGGATGGACTGAAGACCAATGCCTGACCGCTCTCACTATTGCGCTCAGAGGGCAAGCTTTGTCGGTCCTGGAAGCACACACAGGAAATGGGTTCCAAGATCTGATGGAGGCGCTTGAATCCAGATACGGGGAGCGACACCTGGAGCACGTGTTCCGTGCCCAACTTCGTGACAGAGTCCAACGCTCAGGAGAGGGACTACAACAATGGGCGTTGGAAATTGAAAAACTGGTCAAGAAGGCACATCCAGGAGCAGACTCCAAGATGGTTGACTCGAACACTATTCAAGCCTTTGTCGACGGAATCAGGGATCTGGAAGTCCGAGCTGCGGTAAGGCTACGTCACCACACCTCGCTAAAGGAAGCGTTGGC
The DNA here is from genome assembly GCA_905404155.3 of Plebejus argus. Taxonomy (NCBI): domain Eukaryota; kingdom Metazoa; phylum Arthropoda; class Insecta; order Lepidoptera; family Lycaenidae; genus Plebejus; species Plebejus argus. The sequence goes on from FR989944.1 coordinate 235,213, forward strand.
GCATGCTCTAGAGGTCGAGGCTGTCCGGCGTGACATACGGCAGACCTATAAAATCCGCGAGGTCTCGGAGGAAGTGAAGGAGGTCAAGGCTCCTACGAAGAGAAATTTTGGAGCCATGTGCTACAAGTGCGGCGAAAGGGGTCATCTTCAGCTCAACTGCCCGCAGAAGGATACCCAGATGGCAAGAATGAAAAGGCTTGAGGAACAGATGGAGGAGCTGAAGAAGCAAAGGGCTTCAGCCAGGACTAAGGGGCAAGTACTGCCTGACGCGGAAGAAGCCCCAATAACTGTTGTCTCCCAAGCAAGCAGCGGGAATAGTCTTGTGATTCAGGGGACTATTAACAGGACGGATTGCAAAATTACTCTAGACACAGGAGCCTCTAGAACAATAGTGAACCCAAATCTGGTAAAGGCCGCAAGGGGACATAAGAGGAGAATTAATTGTCGGCTTCTTACTGCCTCCGGTCAGCCAATACCCGTCCTCGGAGAAATGTCAGTTATGATTAATGTAGGGGGGTCCTCATACCCTCATGACGTTATCGTGGCTGAAATAATGGATGATTGCATCTTGGGCTTGGATTTCATGAAGAAGCATAACTGCAGGATTAATGTCGCTGACGGAGTTTTCAAGTGTGGCGAAGAAGAAATTTTCATCCTTGGAGGCGCCTGCGGGAAAGTCGCATGTGTAAAGGAAGTCATTATACCTGGACGAGCGGAAGCCCGGGTGCTGGTGAAACTACCGCCAGCTAGAAAGAACAAGTCTAACAGATGCGTGTTGATCGAAGACACACCCACCAAGACATCAGCACGAAAACTGATGACGGCAAGAACCCTTGTTAGTGGAAGCAGTCACGCTGTGGTCCGGGTTTTGAATCTTGGTGAACGCGAGATCTGCTTGAACAAAGGTGACGTCATTGGAAAGTGCGAGGAAGTTGTCTGGATGAGAAAGTGCAGTTCGACAACAGACGCAGACCCAGCAAACAGCAGCAACAATGGATTAGTGACTGAGCTACTCGATGACTGCAAGAGTAATCTGACTTATTCGCAGAGGATGAAAGCTAAGAAGTTTTTACAGCGCCACGCGAATATCTTCTCCAGTCAGGAAGGTGACCTTGGAAGAACGTCGATGGTTCAGCACAGGATAGATACCGGAAACGAGAACCCGATTCGTCAACGAGCAAGACGGATACCAATTGCAAAGGAGAAGGAAGTGGAAGGCCTTTTGGAGGACATGAGAAGGCATAAAATAATTGAACCGTCTGCAAGTCCGTGGTGCTCACCTGTGGTATTAGTGAAGAAGAAAGATGGCAGCACAAGATTTTGTGTGGACTACAGGCGTCTCAATGATGTCACTAAGAAGGACAGCTACCCATTACCTCGGATCGACGACACTCTCGATACCTTGAGTGGCATGAAATGGTTTTCGACCCTGGACCTGAAATCTGGATACTGGCAGGTGGAAATTCATCCAAAAGACAAGGAGAAGACAGCTTTTTCCACCGGTAAAGGTTTATGGCAGTTTAACGTCATGCCCTTTGGATTGTGCAACGCACCTGCCACATTTGAGCGACTCATGGAGTGTGTACTGGCAGGCTTAGTTGGAGAGGCTTGCTTAGTCTACTTGGACGACGTCATCATTGTTGGCCGCGACTTCGAGGACCATTTGCGAAACTTAGAACGAGTTTTCGCCAAAATAGAGGGGGCCAAGTTAAAGTTGAATCCGAAAAAGTGTCGTTTATTCAGGAGTAAGGTCAATTATCTCGGCCATGTTATCTCCAGTGATGGAATCCAGACGGACCCGGAGAAACTGGAAGCAGTTCAAAATTGGCCAACCCCTAAGAACAAAACCGAAGTGCGAGCATTTCTCGGCTTATGCTCCTACTACAGGCGTTTTGTTAAGGGATTCTCGGAGATAGCCAAGCCATTACATCGGCTGACAGAAGATAAACGACAGTTTATTTGGGACGAGACTACTGAAGATTCTTTTCAGAAACTGAAGAAACATCTGTGTGAAACACCAATCCTGGGGTATCCACAACCTGAAGGTCAGTTTATAGTCGACACGGACGCAAGCAACACGGCCATTGGAGGGGTGTTATCTCAAAAACAGGGTGAAAGAGAAGTTGTGATTGCGTATTTCAGCAAATCTTTATCCAAGCCAGAGAGAAACTACTGTGTGACAAGAAGAGAACTCTTGGCTGTTGTAAAAACGCTACAACATTTCAGCAAATATCTCATCGGCAGACAGTTTTTACTGCGAACTGATCACGCAGCCTTGAAGTGGCTACTGCAATTCAAGAACCCAGAAGGTCAAGTAGCACGATGGATTGAGCAGCTCCAGGAGTACGACTTCAAGACCGAACACCGCAGCGGAAAGTCGCATGGGAACGCCGACGCACTCTCACGAAGGCCGTGTTCAGAAGACTGCAAACATTGTGTTAAGCAGGAATCTAATGAAGTGACAATAAAGATAACGAGAACAAGTCCTTTGGGTCCATGGGAGAATGAGGCCATGAGGGAGGCTCAAGAAAAAGATGACGACCTTCGGCACATCATCACATGGAAGAAACGGGGTGACGTAAAACCAATCTGGAGTGAGGTTGCACCCACTGGCGCTGTTACTAAGGCGTACTGGGCGCAATGGGAGAGTCTGGTACTTCAAAACGGAATACTCTACCGGAAATGGGAGAAGACTAACGGCAGAGAGTTCCATCTTCAGATAGTCGTCCCGAGAGCGAGAGTACCAGATATTCTCCGTGAAATGCACGATGGCGTATCAGGAGGTCATCTAGGTGTCAAGAGAACGTTGACAAAAGTGCGGGAACGATTCTACTGGTTGCATTGTCGAGATGACGTGCAGGATTGGTGCCGCAAATGTACTACTTGCGCTGCAGTGAAGGGACCACAGACCAGGAGCCGTGGGAACCTGCGGTTGTATAACGTTGGCGCACCGTGGGAACGAATTGCAGTTGATGTAGCTGGGCCATTTCCTGTAACGGAGTCGGGAAACAAGTATTTCATGGTCGTCATGGACTACTTCACCAAATGGCCTGAAGTGTTCGCCATACCAAGCCAAGAAGCTACAACAGTTGCTTCTAAGCTAGTGGAAGAAGTGATATCTCGCTTTGGTGTGCCTCTGGAAATCCATTCTGATCAGGGCAGGAATTTCGAATCGCAGGTCTTCCAGGAAGTGTGCAGAATCTTGGGAATGCATAAAACGAGGACCACCGCGTACCATCCACAGTCTGATGGAATGGTTGAGAGATTTAACCAGACCCTTGAGAGGCATTTGGCGAAATTGGTAGATGACAAACAAAAGGATTGAGTACATACCGCTCTTCCTTCTGTCGTACCGTACCGCCGAGCATGAGAGCATAAAAGCTACCCCGGCATATTATGTCAATTACGGTAGAGAACTACGAGTACCAGTAGACCTCTTGACAGGAGGGTCACCGGAGGAACCAAAGACCGTACAAGACTATGTCAGCGATTTGAGGGAAAAGATGCGCTATATACACGCCATGGTTCGGGAGAATGGGTTACATTCAAGTGAGAACATGAAGACCAGATACGACCGGAAATCGAACACGAGCGGCTTCGAAGAAGGGACACTGGTGTGGTTGCATAACCCAACTCGTCGAAAAGGGAAATCTCCAAAGTTGCAGACCAAGTGGGACGGCCCATACAAAGTGGTTACCCGATTGAATGATGTGACTTACAGGATTCAAAAGCAACCAAGAGGGACATTCAAAGTGGTACACATAGACCGTCTGGCGCGTTACCATGGCAGTAACAATGATGCTCGGGACGAGCATCTCTAAGAGGGGAGTAGTGTTACGAATGCGGACACGTAGTGTCATCTAGCGGCAACCAGGCGAAACCATCACAGACAGCGTAAATCCCCTATTCAATACCAGATGCCGCCACTTGTATGTTTTTGTTACCTGCGCTTACCTGCTCGAGAATTTTCCCACGGTTGTTTACATGTTGATGCGAAATTGTGGAATATTCTCGTAAGGTCTAGAGCTCGCCCCGACCCGTATAAATACGCGGCTAGACGAGCCGGCCAGTCAGTCTTCGAATGTTTTCGAGTGAGCGATAATCAAAGCGACTTCGGAAGTGAGAAACAAGTGACTTAGTGAGTGAACCAGTGATAGTGCTTAGTGTTTGAACTTAGTGCATAGTGTTTGAACCTAGTGCTTAGTGTTTAGACATAGTGATCTAGTGTGTGTAAGTGTAGTGTAAGTGTTAAGTGTAGTGCAAATAAAAGTCTTCAAGAGAGTCACCAGGTCTTTTCCTCCGAATCATCGAACCTCAGCACGTAACAATATTATGCCTAAGTATTATGAATGCATCTTTACTCTACCTGTGCTGTTTTCGTATATATCTTTAATTATGTTAGTATATGTACCTGGAACATTTTGATTTGAGAGTGATTGCCATATGCTATGATGTGAAATTGAGTCGAAGGCTTTTTCATAGTCAATATAAGCAAGGTAGAGGGGGGCGTTAAATTCTAGGTGTTTTTCTATAATTTGTTCTAGAGCATGTATGTGGTCAATTGTAGAGTAACCAGGTCGGAATCCGGCTTGTTCTACTGGTTGACTTTTCTCTATAAAAGTTGAGATTCTTTTTTCCAGACATGTCGCAAAAAGCTTATACATTGTCGGTAGCAGGCTGATAGGTCGGTAGTTATTAATGTCCGAAGGATCACCTTTTTTATACAGTAGAGTTATTTGGGACTCTCCCCACTTTTTTGGGGTTATTTGCGTTTCTAGAATTTTGTTAAACAAAGTTGTAAGAGGTTCAATCAGTTTTGATTTCCCAACTTTTAGAGCTTCATTGGGGATATGGTCGGGTCCCGCACTCTTGTCTTTTTTAAGTTTATCTATGTTTTTTAATATTTCTAAAGGGTCGAATGGCTGGATGGGTGTGTCGTTTTTTGTTTCGGCTTTTTGGTACACATTTTCTTCGCTATTCCCCTGGTAGAGTTTTCTGTAGAAGTCAGAAGCAATATTTACTAGTTCTTGTCGTGTTTGTTCTTTGCTGTTTTTTGTCTCTGTTTTTAAATAGGGTATCCACCTTTTTTCGGGGTTGAGTTCTTTATACGCTTTCTTCTGGCTTCCTGTGCTTGCCAAATGCTTTGATATTATATTCATTCTATATTCTTCGTAATCTTTCTTAAGTAGTTTATTTGTACTTTTGTATAGAGATGTAAGTTCTTTTCTATCCTCTTTCGTTTTAGAAGATTTATTTTGTAACAAAGTGCGTTTTATAAGTTGTTTTTTAGTTTCTTGGCTAATAATTGCTTTTTTATCTTTCTTTAATGTTGCACTGTTAATACTGACATTTATAGCGTTTTCAATTTTTTGGTAATAGGACTCTATGTCATCTCTACTTTCCCACTTTATGTTTCTTACTTCAAGTTCTAAGGACTGGAGATATTTTTGCTTGTTTTCCTCTAGCGAGAAATCTGCTCTGTTATTAAAGTTCGCTCTACTTTTTTTCGGCGTTTTCAATCTTACTGTACCTCTTAGTAGTCTGTGGTCTGTAGGAAAAATATTATTATTTAGGATTTCTATATTTGTAAAAAGTTTTGGACAGGTGCTGAGTATATAATCGATTTGGTTTCTATGTTTATTGTCTGGAGAAGTCCATGTCCATAAATTACTATTTTTTTTCTTAAACTTGCTGTTTATTACAAAGAGTTTATGAGATAGTGCGTACTCTATGAGTTTTTCTCCACTGGTATTTCTCGTTCCATGGCAGTATGGTCCTATTATTGCATTTTCTTTCGCCCTCCTTTGTCCTATTTTTGCATTAAAATCTCCCATTAATATAGTTTTTCCTTTTGAGAGACTCATAGCTTTTTCTATTTGATCGTAAAAAAGATCAATTTCTTCATCTGCGGCGTCGGAAGTTGGTGCATACACTTGTATTATTGATAATTTCATGGTGCCGAATTCAATGTTCAATAGACATACTCTGTGAGATATACCAATGTAGCTTTTTATGCAGTTTTTATACTTCTTTTTTATTAAAAAGCCTACGCCATGGTGTCCTTGAGTCTCTCCTGTATAGCAAAATATATGGTTTTCATCTTCTATTATTTCGTTTCCTTTCCTTCTTATTTCTGATAGTCCCACAATATCGTATTTGATGTCAGTTAATGAATTTTTTAAAAGTACCATTCTTTGGGGTGACAGTAGCGATTTAACGTTGTAAGTGCAGATGTAGAGTTGTTGTTCAGTTAGAGGGTTGTAGTCGGTCTCTCCCGCGGTGACAGGCCGTGTTGGGAGACAAAAAGGCGGAGGGGCGCAGCTTAGTTTTTTTGAATATCTTCTGGTTTGTGGCTGGTAGAGGCATTGTTATGGGGATTTTGTAGAGCTGGACGTAAAAAGTTTGCTATATTTGTACACTTATTCTTTTTCGATTGTTGTTTGGTCTTATCCTCTGTAGTTGGTAGATTGTTTTTATTTTTGTCTTCAGGTGACTGTGACAATAGCCTTTTATTTGATGTTGCTTCTCTTGATTTGTATATTTTGAATTTTTGGGATGTGGTCTCTACTATCTTGTCGTAACGAAGCATCACTCTTTCACCTGTGAGTCGCCTTCTTTGTAGTTCGTCTTGGAGTTCCCTTCGTTTTTCCAAGACATTAGGTGGATAGTCCTCTTTTATGTAAATTCCTGAATTTTCTAGTGATTTCTTGTTTTTCAAGATATTGATTTTTCTACTCAGAGTTGTAGTTGTCACAACTACTGGTCTTAATCTGTCTCTATTTTTTCCCCGCCTCGTCACCATTTCAATTTCCCACTTAGGGCAATCTATATTCATTTTATTGTTTATTATTTCGTGGATTGTTGTAAGCAAGTCCTCGTAGTTTCTTTCATTTTCTTGAATTCCGAAGAATATAACGTTTTTCTTTCTAATTTGCTTGTCCAAGAAATCTATCGATTTTTGTTGGGATTGGATCTTTGCTTCAAGCTCCTTTGTTTTTTGGTCGATAAAGCTGAATTTTGCGTCTATATTCCTGTTAATTGTCGTTTTTATATTTTCCTCCATATCTTTCATATCTTGTTTCTGTTGTGCTAGATCTTTTTGAATAGCTTGTAACGCCTTCAATATTTCTTGCATGTTTGTGAAAAGAAATTAAAAGTGCCCTCTGTTGTTCAGTAGTCGGACTAATTGGGCAGCTAGTTGGCTTGTATGAGTGTTTCTTTTTCTCCTCGCTAGATGGCGTTGAGAGTGTCGTTGGAGTAATACTCGATGATGAGTTGATAAATTGTTATTGACCTTTTGAGGTTATAGTTTATGTGGTTCTCAAATAATCACTTTGGCGACTTGTCCACTCGTAATTTACTTTTGACTTCTATATAAGAAGAGGGGCAAAACAAGGCGACCCATTATCGCCAAAAATATTTAGAGCTGTGCTACAAGATGTCATGAAAAATTTAGAATGGACTGGAAAAGGAATAAAAGTGGGCAAAGAATATATTAACAACCTAAGATTCGCAGATGACATCATCCTTTTTGCTAAAACATCAAGAGAACTACATTCTATGATGAGTGACTTAAATAGTGAGAGTAGAAAAATAGGATTACGATTGAACACCTCAAAAACAAAAGTAGCAACAAACAGCGTAAAAAAAGACATATTTGTAAACAATACACAAATTCAGTACGTAGACAGCTATGTTTACCTCGGGAAACAAATATCCCTCGAGAAGACGCGACACGAACAAGAACTAGAACGACGCATAAATATGACTTGGAAAAAATTCTGGAGCTTTAAAGAAATTCTGAAAGGCAAAGTTCCTTTAAGACTAAAAAAGAAGATAGTAGACTCATGTCTATTGCCATGCTTGTTATATGGTGCACAAACTTGGCTGCTACAAGAAAGAACGAGAAGAAAAATCCGGACATGCCAGCGCGCAATAGAAAGAAGCATACTAGGTATTAAACTTACGAACAAACAAAAGAGCGAGGACATCCGTAAAAAGACAAAAGTCATAGATGCCCTAAAACACGCACAACAACTTAAATGGCGATGGGCGGGGCATGTTGCGCGTATGCCAGACAAAAGATGGACAAAGAGAATAACTAAATGGAAAGGCCCAGTCGGGAAAAGAAAAGTCGGAAGACCTAGAGATAGATGGGTCGATGAAATTAAAGATATAGCCGGCAAGGATTGGATGGGAGTGGCATCTGACAGAAAAACATGGGAAGAGTTAGAGGAGGCCTTTATCCAAAAAGGAGCCATGCTAATCAACTAAAGGAAAAATAGAAAAGGATATAGGGGTATAATACTATTATTGTTTCCTTTAGTTTTGTGTATAAAATAATATTCTATTTAAGTTAAAAAATGTGTAAAGCATGGAAATAAACGGCTTTATTATTATTATTATTATTATTATGAATGCAACAATACAACAAAAAAACAAGATAGTGTTCAGTTGTAGTTAATTGGGGTAACCCGTTTTAATTATTAACTTTAAATAAAATAAATAAATAAATAAGTCACGATGTTGCATAATTTAGTAAGATTATTTCTAAGCCTTAGTTTAGCTCAGAAACTGAATCTAATTTTGGACGTAAGTGACCTTCCTGAACATTCCTTTCCTTATGAACAATAGCAGGGGGACGTTGAGTTACGGAGTCTAGGACAGATTTATAGCTGAGCTGTTCCAGGGTCAAGGGTCAGCAGGAGTTGTGGTTCCGTCAGATAGCCCACACATTTTAAGACTAGAACTGACTAGGTAAAATAGTTTATTCGTATAATTCTTGTGTGTATTTTCGCAGCGTTGTTTCTCAATTTCTGGATTTTTAATTGGTAACAAACTGCAAGCGCATACAAAGTATAATTTTAGAGCTTTCTAGGCGAAATAGTTTTTCAAACATCTGCATTACTTTAGAAATAAAAAGAAACTAGCCATTTCGGAGAATTTTGAAAAAAAATATGTAAAAGAATAATTATTGATTATACATATTGTACAAAACTCTACGACTGGTGTTAATATTAAATTAATTAAATCAAAATCGACACTCTTAAACTAATAAGAAGGTACAGAAACATAGAACCCCGCATGTATAAAATTCAAACGTCGGCCATTTTGGAGAATATTTTAAAACCCCCGCATACCGGTTACATGTAAATAGAGTGTTTACACGTTAAACACAAGTAAACACTTAGATTTAACGCCGTCGGGGACAGTTTTTTAGCGGCGACGTCGACGGAGCGAGCTCGAGTTTTTTCTTCGAGAACGTACGAGTCCCATGGGCGGACGGAATTTAACGTATTGTGTTGAAGATAAATTAGTTTTGTAGTTTATTTACTCGATTTATTCTGGAGATTACTGTTTAATTTAATTAATTGCTACTGTTTTAGTCCGTGTTTCAAGTATTGAATAAATAAATGCTTACTCAACATTCTTGTTAATGTTAATCGTGCTTTTTCGGCTGGACTTGACGTAACCCGACCAAATTACGTAGTTTTCCGATTTCTCTGATGGTGCATCACTTTGTTATACAAGTTTTCAAAGTCTGTTAAAAATTGAAATATTTTTATTTGAAGTTGGCGCTTCTTTTCTCTTGTACAGCAATTATGAAAGTTTGGAGCGTTTTAAATTTTTCTTTTGCCTTTGTTATATGAGACGTGATGGATTAGTATTGTTCTTGTACATGAAAAATTCTTAATTAAATTGTAAAATAATAATAACATCTACTGTTCAAATACCAGTACCGTACCGCAATTCTAGTATTTCCATCTAAAATTAGTTCAGCAGATTCGATATGGATCAAACAAAAAAATTGTTTTCTCGTATACGTCAAACAGTCGTAAAACGACACATTTTTATTTTGTGAGTTCCGAAATTCATCTCAGTGTACTAGTCAGTGAACATGACGCCTTAAAACAGACGCGAAGTTGCACTGGTGTACCACTAGTGAGACAAAGGTGTGACGTAATATTAAAATAAAATCCCAAACATCGACACACTGGTGTTTATTTCGGAACGAATCAACATTATGGCGTCGATTCTAGACGTCATGAGCACTGTAGAGTACACTGGACCATGTTTTGGAACTTACTTGCGGTTTTGACCAATCAGAAAACATTTTGACTTAAGTTTGTCTTTGACTAGACCTCATCGAAGCTGTTTGATCAAAAATGGTAGAATTGATGTACTGTTTCACTCCAATATTATCTAAACATTGTGTTTACAATACAAATATTTTATGAAAAAAGTATTTACACTGTACAGTTGAAGAGTTTTTAATTTGAATGTCCGAAAAATTTTACTTTTTTTGGAATATAATGGGCAATTTAGGGTTCCGTGACTTAAACAAAAGGTGAAATTTCTATAAAATTACTAAACTGTCTATTCATCTATCTGTATCTAAATAATCCTTGATTTAAAGAACTGGATGTTGGCTGCAACTTCAATTATGCGAAAATGCGTTTATCGCCTAATTATAATATTAAAATATTTTTCCCAAAGTCAAAAGTATTTTTATTTGAGGGCCAAAATTATACCTGTACGTTTTATCTAAATGGATTCAGGATTTTAGAAATAAACAGGTAAAATGCAGACAGACATAAAGCAACAAATTTTATCATATTATTTTAAAACATTCTCCATCCTGGACTGGGGTAGATGTTATTATTGCAAAGTGATTTTTAACCAACTTTTATAAGAAAGGGAGAAATAAGGCGTCTCCCAGACAGACGCGGGCAACGGTGGTGGTGGCGGCGGCGGTCAGTTGTTTGTACTGCCACCGCCACCGCGTCTGTCTGTGTCGTTCCTAGAACTCTCAAGTCATCCAACTGACCGCCACCGCCACCGTCACCGCTGCCCGCGTCTGCCTGGAAGACGCCTTAAGTATTTGACATGTGGATCTTTTTAAACTTACCACAAAGTATCTAGCGAGGATGGTCAGTAAGTAAGTTAGTTCAGGCGCGTCTCTCAACACTTATTTACGGCAATTTTATACGGCAGGTCGGCGTAAGTGGAGTCGGTTTACCGATGTTTGTTCTTATACTATCGCTGTTTGGCTTTATCCGACTGTAAGAAGAGGGTTGTTTTATGTAGTGAAAACTTTTAGCGACGTTGTGCAAATTTTTTGGGTGGGTAATTTTTTTGTCTGCTTCTAGCACTCAGCGAAAATGTGTTCTTAGAACTGCTGTTTCGTTTTTACTTCTGTCTATCCTCCCAAATTAGATCCCAAAGTTTGTTTTGTCAAATCCTTGTAAAATTTACAAGGATTTTTTTTTTAAAGTTAATTATAATTTTTGTTAGTTTCGCTTAAACTCCAGAACGGCTAAGCCATTTGACTAATTTTAGTCTGGAAATATTCGTGGAAGTCCAGGAAAGGTTTATTTTATTTAACTCTTTATTGCACACAAGAAAAAACATACAGATACAATTAGCATAGAAAGACGACACAAAGGAACTGCTTATTTCTAAAAGAAATCTCTTACAGCAGCCCTACGGAGAGATACGGAGTAAAAGAGAGCAGATAGTTCGTGCACAAATCACAATTAATAGTTATTTTAAATATATAATGTAATAATGTACTATAAATACATCAATATCCAAATAATTATACTGATACTTTATAAAACCTATATAAGATCAATAAAATATAATAATATGACTATAATATATAAATACTATATGTACGTATTAATACACAAATTATTACAGTGATTGAGAACGAAGGTAATGCTCTTTCAATCGTCGTTTAAACACAGCGATAGAGGGACTGTCACGAACGGGTTTATATTTTTTCGGGAAGGTTTATATTAGGAAGTAGGTGATACGAAGCTCACTGGCCTATCTAGTACTTATTAAAATACGCCGTGTAACAGTTTAGACGTCTTTGAACAGTCAAAAAAACCATTGCCAAGTGGGGCGGCATCAAAATATGTGTTATGGCAACGTAGTGTAGCCCGGCAAACAATAATTCTGAAACTGAGTTAAGACACTGTTAGAATAGCAACACCTTATTTACCATATTAGTAACAAAACACCAGGTGACACCTGTTTAGGTTCTTAGACAACTGACAATCGATAATAATTTCGACAGCGATCTAAATAAAAACTTAATTTGGCATACAACATCGCAAGAGACGTAACGCATAGCTTGTGTTAAATCCTGTGTATTTTTCTAACTTTGCCGTCGAAATTATCGACTGTATAAGTTGTCCAAATGGGCAGGTGTGGAAATATGAGTTTATTAAATCCCAGGTGAAGCTGCCGTCTACAGTCTAGCCCAACTTGATTAACACAGCAGCTGTGATATTGACAAATAAAATTGTTTCGGAATGGTGCTGGGAGAAGAGATATACAGGGTTAACAAGAATAAGTGATAATACTTTAGAAGAGAGGCTTTATATAGAGGTCACTGTGAAAGAAGCAGCGATGGAAGAACATTTTTTTTAAATAATAACATTAAATGTACCAAATCGTTTACCAAGGAAAAATAAACACAAACCTTTTTACATTAAATCAGCCAAAATAAATTTAGGCCAATTTTCTCCGATTACAAGGATGTGCAGGTCTTTTAACAGTTTGTCAAATACTAGAGATGTTTGTATCTTCTCCAATAAATTGAGTAAGTTTAAAGAAATAATTGTTGGTTTGTTGCCCTAGGATGTTAATGATATTTTAACTTCTTTAAGCTATAATATACAAATTTTGTTTTATTTTTGTGTTACTTAACAATTCTCGGTTCGGTTCGATTACGTATATATTTATTGTTTTTTTTTTGTTGCCACTTTAGATACATCATAGTTATTATTAATTATAGTTCTTAAGATAATGTGTGTAAGATTTGTGCATGTAAAACTACACCTGTAATTTAGGATACATTAATCTTTATTCTACAACTGTATGCTATCAGCTATATTAAGATCTTTTCTAATGTAATTCCTTGTTGGTGTGTCAAATAAATAAATAAATAAATAAATAAATAAATAAGTTTTGTATGGGAAAATTCATGACACTAAGGCGCTTGTCCAAACAAATCACAAAAATATTGCTCTTTCAGCGGTACCACTTTCACAATAAATTTTATATAAGGACCACATACAAACCCTAAATTATTATCACTTACATAGTTTTGTTACACCCTTGGTGGAAGAGCGAGTCAAAATACAATTTATTCTTAGGTTAAAATATCTAATATTAAAACAGGGAAGATTTTGTTTGTAAGTACAGAATAGTGCATACCACATACTATCTAATATTATATAGTATTGCAGAAGATAATTGGAAACAGATTTAGACTAACTCATTCGCAACTCACAAAATGCAAGCCACAACCCACCTACACAATAGAACAAAAATACGCCAGGCGGACCGATGGCAATTAAAAGTTTGCCACAACGCTGTTATAACACTATAATAATACCATTATATGCTCCACAATGTGATTAGAACAACTATATAGCCTTTTTAAAGCCTCTTATGTTATTACAATAAAATGCATGAATGAAGGCAGGAGTTGTTTGGATGAGGATAAAATTGTTAGGACTTAGGAGTGAAAGTCAATTATTATTGTGGACTTCGACATAGCACTTTCAGATTATAACATAACCAAGTCACTGAAGCCAAAAATGGCTAGGTAGATTAATATTATTATTTCATAATATATAGCATATTCTTATATTATTTACTATGTTGTATTAACGCCTCCTTAGTCCAGTGGTCTAGAGCGTCGCTCTTGACTCGGAGGTCGTGGGTTCGATTCCCGCGTTGGAAACATGTTATTTCCAAGTTAGGTTAGGACAATGCAGGCTGATCACCTGATTGTCTGACAAGTAAGATGATCCATGCGTCGGATGGGCATGTAAAAAGTCGGTCCTGCGCCTGACCTCTCGCCAGTCGTGACGGTGGTCCGTCCCACTGGGTTATGAGAGTAAAGGAATAGAGAGTGCTCTTGTGTACTGCGCACACACTTGGGCACTATAAAAAACTACTCCTGCGTACCTGGTCTGGTTTAATGAAACCGGCCACCGTCACCGAAACCGGTGTGGGGAGTACTATGTTGTATTAGATGTTAATAATCGGCCAAGTGCGAGTCGGACTCGCGCAGGGTTCCGTACCATTAAAGAGCAAAATTAGGCCAAAAATTGTGTTTTTTTGTACGGGAGCCCCCCTTAATTTTCTATTTTATTTTAATATTATTATTAAATATTAAAGTAAACATATAATAAAGGACTTTGAGAAAAATGTAAGTACCTACCTTTTGCCATTATTGATATAGAGCAAAAAAGGTAAAAAAAAATGACGTTTGTTGTATGGGAGCCCCCCTTTAATATTAATTTTATTTTGTTTTTAGTATTTGTTGTTATAGCGGCAACGGATATACATAATCTGTGAAAATTTCAACTCTCTAGCTATTACCGTTCTTGAGTTACAGCCTGGAGACAGACAGACGGACAGACGGACCGTTTTTACCCTTTGGGTATGGAACCCTAAAAATGATTATTGAATTTAGGTGCAGTAATGTTGCGAGCATCATGAGCTACTAATTTCGAATGTGATTCAAAATAATGTGGACGATTTTAATTACAATGTACTGATATTTCAAACTAAACTATTTGGAATAGTTTATACGTTTTGCAGTATTATTCGTTTTTTATTATTTTATAATGTTAATAATAAACGTATCCACTATTGTATTATAAAATTACATGAATATTATTTTTTTATATTTCAACAATCACGCGGTGCGGCGGCCGCATTTTAAAGTTTTAAAGTTGTTAACAATTCCATGTCGGTAAAAATATGATTATAATTGAATATTGTATCGCGGTGCTGCCGGTCAGCACAGGAACATTACTGTCTCATATTGTTACATGATGAAGGGAAAATGACTAACTAGAAGTCTGTAGTAGTCGTTTGACTCAATAAGGGTGGGTTGCACCAGAGGCGTAGTTAAAGTTAAGGTTATCGTCAAATATGGCGTCCATGATGGACTTTTACTAGGGATTTGACAGTTGATTTGACTTTTTATTATGGTTAAAGTTATAGTTAAAGTAAGTTGGTACAACCCACTCTAAGTGAACCGTGTTTTGTCATCCAGACCACAACGAAGCCAATCTTTCCGTTTCACACCTTTTCGCAACTGTAGCTGCAACTTTTGATTGGTGGTACTGATTTAGAGCTTAGAACAACGAGAAGAATATGGGTTTTTACTTAGTATTGCGTTGTTTATTTGCTTTTACGTTGGTGTTGTTTGTGATCATAATAACAAATATTATATTCATGAAAAGATGAACGGACAAAACTAAGGTAAATAAAGGTAAATAGTCAACAAGGGTTTTGGGACGTAACTACAGCACCTTACAACATAAAAAATAAGAATATTATGTGACATAAGCAAATAGCGAATCATAAGTGCAATCACAGTTTACCCTTTTTCAACCTTACTACCTGTACATAACGTTCAAAAGTGTTACGATCGGCCACCGTACACACCACACGTGTATCATGACCTCTGTCAATATTTAATGGAACCTATGATCATAATACCATTGCCGTTATGATGTTTGCCGGGATATTATAACTATTAATATCCTATTTGCCGGAGCAATTTGTTCGTTATAATATTCTTTATTGCGCTTAGTAATATTATATTTATTAAACTATTATTAAACTTACTAGGAATTATAAATCAAATTCCTCGTGAACCGTACCTATTAGCGCAAAAAGTAGCCTCTCTTCTTGTAGTCCACTCAACATCTTTGCCTTTAGTAATTTCAGAGATTATTCTATGTAAACAAACCTTACATCGCTGTAAGTGGCAAGTACCATTAAAAACATGGTAATCCGTACTAATATTATAAATGCGAAAGTGTGTGTCTGTATGTTGCCTCTTCGCGCTTAGCCATTGATCCGATTTTGATGATATTTGGTATGCATATACTTTGGATCTCGGGAAAAGAACAAAGGATAGTTTTTGTTGGAGAAAAAAGTACGGTTTCCGGGCGATGACCGAATTTTGGCACGACAGAGTTGTGGGCGTCATCTAGTATAGGGTTAAATTTTCGTATACGACTATATTTCTTTGAGCCTTTAACCGACATATTTATATGTTAGTCATGAACGTAGAAAAAAAGGCAGACGGAGTCGTCGGCCAGGCTGACTGTATGTACACGGTCCGCATGCACACTTACGCTAGTCCTTACCATTTGACAGGCGTAAGAATGTGTGCGTGACTGACTCTGAAGACACAGTTCTGTGTACAATAAGACTCCGTCCGCCTTTTTTTCTACGTTCATGATGTTAGTATTATTGTATTATATACAGTTTTTTTGTTATAATTTTCATGAAAGATTGTTGTTACTAAGTAGAGGTAAGTTAGTTAACTGGAGTTACGGAGACGGGTTACAGTAAACACATCGAGCAAGGGAAGTTGGAGGCGGTCTAACTCCGCGCTAAGTACCAACTACAATGTTTCCATTATACAACACACACTAAAGTACCTTCAAAACGGTTGAGATTTATTTCATTACTGATCTTGCACGTAAGTTTTACGGTGCGTGCATTTTTTAGGATACAAATTATCCTAGTATGGGCCTGATTGCACATTCCGAGGAGGAGGATAATAAATATTATTATGTATGTATATTATTAAATACAAAATAGTATCTCCATACCAAACGGCAAAGGGCTCAGACTCAGAGGCTTGGGCAGGCTCGGAGGTTTGGGCGTGAAGATAACATAATATAGACAGATACCACTTTCACATTTATAAAGTAATGATAAATAATAATTTATATTCAATTTATAATAGAAACTTCGACAGACAAATATTTTAAGATATTTCACATAAAGTTCATTCCATGATATTTCCTCCTCTGACCCGTGAGTCCCGTGACCCCCGGGGTCAGGACACCACGTGGGAGTTGAGGTGTCATGTTACACCTTCCGCGATCGTGTAAGTACAGGAACTTAGGAAAGGTCAACTCCTGAAATACTTATTTTTGAACGCCTTTATAATATAGAATTTCCTACGGGAATGGACTGCCGTACGTTTTTTATTTTCACAACTCTCAAAACAAGAATATTAAACGCAGTCAGCAGGTAGTTGGTACGAAATTAAAAATAAATGAAGCAAAAAGTTTTACGCGGCGAAGTTGTGATGGCCAAAACAGCGCGTTTTATGTTATACAAAAAGTTTATTTGGTTAATTAAAACCCTGGTATATATTTTGGTGGAAGTTGTTAATGTATTTTAGCCAAGTTGCTAAAAAGAGGACGTTACGTTATAATCATTTCAGCACAAATTTGATTGGGAATTTATTAAATTTCAGATATTGCCCGCAACTTTGTTAACTAATGCGTAAAAAGTCTCCATATCAAATTTTATCTAAACTAGTTCAGCGGTTTAAACTTGAAGATAGACAAGTTAAAACCGCTAAACTAGAGAACACTGATGGAAAGACACCCTTGTTGCTATTAAATAGTATTAGTCTACCACCAAACTATAAGACACAGTAACTGTGTCACATTCATCGCGTTACAGCCATCGTCTAAGGCTCAATTCAGACCGCAACGCGACGCGTAGATGCATTTCTAAATTTGTACTGAATTGACAGATTTGAACTGCGTGAGACGTCTTGAAAATCTGTCAAATCCATACAAATTTAGAAATGCATCTACGCGTCGCGTTGCAACGCGACGAGGCGAGGTGAGGCGCGGCGCGGCATAAATTTGTATGGACTTGACAGATTTCAATTGCGTGAGACGTCTTGCGAATCTGTCAAATCCTTATTATAAGAAATGCATCTACGCGTCGCTTTGCTGTCTGTATCAACCATTAGGGTTGAACCATTAGGATTGCTTAATCTCTGTTCTGTCACGTAGTTGATAGTTACCAATATTATAGACGCCAATTATATGCTTTGGCGAAATGTACATTTCCCAGTTTAAACAAAAAATCATAAAACTAATATTACGACTTTTCGAAATATAAATAGTACTGTATACCATGTTAAATAAAGAAAAACAATATATCGAGATGACGAGATCAAGTAAAAATAGAACCTAAAGTTGTACTACAATAGAGAAAATATGACCATTATTAAAATGATTATGAAAATAGCTTCATTACAGTAGAGCAAAATGTAAATATATCAATCACAACGGCGGTTCAAATCCATAATAACAATTGCAAGAATGGGTAATGAACATTACCTGCCTCGTGAAAAGAAACGACTTAGGAGGTGAGAAAATTACCTGCCGAGCAAAACTACACCTTAACAGTAAACCCGCAGACGCTAGAATCGTATAACAATAATATATCAGAAATGAAACTTATTCACCTCCAGTTGAAATTAGGTTCTCACCGCTGAAATAAGGGTTCATTTTCGCGTGCAGTACCTAACACCGGAATCGAAGATAAGTAAGGTACGGAACTCCCATTGAAATATTAGTGTTGTGATGCTTTTCTTTGGATCGGGGACCTTATTGTCACCTTTGTGTAGCTCCGGCGTAGCGGCTCTACGCCGTAGCGCTACGGCGTAGTGGAGCTATCTACGAACCGAATTGGAAGCCGGTGGCTTTCAGATATTTTATTTGCAGCAAATAAAATACTAGAACTACAAACCCCGGTGCAGAAAATATGTTTTGACTGCAATTCGCTCGAATTCAACGGATGGATTCCTAATAACTTATCGGTCTTGCAAACAAGAATATCTCACTACTAGTTGCGAATGATTTTATACGAAGCTTACGAAAAAATTCTCTCTCGGAAGATTTTAATTCGACATGAAATTTAAAAAATATATTTTTAAAGGCGGGTGCCCCGTTGAATCTAGTCTGCCGGGTCCACACAATACCGCGTGGATTCTTTTTTTTAAATTTTGACCTACAAACCTGAGCTCAGCTGGGCCGATCGTATAAAAATCGAGTAAACAAAAGCCCAAAGAGAGCATTAAGCTCTCTGCAACCACGTAAAAGTTGCGCAAACGGAGCGTATATGAAAGCTTCGAGGGCCTCTTTGATGTTACGTGAATAAATTTTGGGAGTATTTATTCGCGTTCGATTGGGGCCTCGACATTAGCGGGAGCGATGAGCCTCGACCTCATGTGAGGCATTGGGTCTCGTAGATGGGCACGAGCCGCGAGCTCGGCCCGGCCGCTGACAGCGGAAGGTTACGTTGACGGGTATTTTTCTCCGCAGGCGAACGGGGGGCGGCGCGAGGGCGGGGCGGGGCGAGGGGGGCTGGGCGCGCGCAGGCCGCAGTAGCCGCGCAACCTCTGCGCCGTTCGCATCTCGCGCCCCACGTCGGGCGCCACGCGAGTTCTGTGCGCTGTGAAACTGTGCGTGTTGCGACTATATACAGTGCTGAAATACTCGAGTTTTGTGAAAGTGTGCTCTAGGACTTTCTGGAGGAGATATTTCATCTAACTTGTAAGTAATTAGATTATTATTATATCTAGTCCATACTCGTTATAGTGATTTTTCACGCCTTCCGCTGATTTTTACCAAACTTGCAAAGTTGGCATGAGATCTATGGTATGAGATGATCACGAGCTCAAAGACAAATACGTATAATAATAATCCTGTCAGATTTTGTAGACAAACTCACGTGTTGCAATGGGCAAGCGCGGGTAGTTGTTCAAGTTTTTCCGCATTGCCCATCGGTTTTAACAAGTTTCAAGTGAATTAAGCAGTCCATTCATCGAGTTGTAAGCGATTGTTTTTTTTAACAGATGGAACGTGAATGGTTCCGTATAATTTAGGAGTTCGGAAAGTTTGTTTGTTCGGGGATAACTTTATTCGGAGCTACGTACTAATTAATTTCGCCATTTGTTTGCGGACGTCGATTTGAATTAAAACTTTAATTCATCATCATCAGCGCCTGTCAAACGCGCGTTTTGATTGATCATTCGCGACGATGCGAATAAGCGGCACAATATATCATGTGAGGGTAAATTTGTATAGCTATTGTATGAAATATAGGTTACTAATATGCCTATGCGGTACACTATATTTTCTACCCCTTATAATAATATGATAAAGAATATAGGTACATGGTTTTGGTATACCATTTTCTAAACAATGACTTTATAAACTTTTTTCCCTACCTAATAATGAAACAGATGTTATAGTAATTAAATATTTGTCCGTGTCTGATACGTTATGAAAATAACTCACAGACAAGGACAAAACATTGAGGAACTATAACGTCTGTAATCTGTATAATATACATATACAGCACGGATCTTTTTATTAGTCAGGCAGATTAAGTTTATTACAGAAATAATTATTCTTGTAGAAGATAGCACTATAATAAATAACTTAAATTTAGGAACTGCCCTACAATACATGATACATTGTTACCTTATAAGGCCACTAGATACCAATATACATATTAATGTAACTTGTAAGGGACAACATCATCGTATGAAATGCGATTCCCGAAAGACAATAACGTTGTAGTGATATCAGGGCGAATATATCAAAGCCGGGCAAGTCACTATAACAGGACCGACTGGATTTCACCGGAATTTGGCTCACGAGTAATTTGTAGCGTGGATTAACATACGGGCCACTTTTTATTCCGAAAGCCGTACAGTTAGGGTTTGTAATTTTGCGGAATTCTGCAATTTCAGTCGAAATAAAAATCTGCTGGACCGTTCATTTCGCCGGTAATATTGAAATCTTTGGTTCGGTCGTGTGCGAACGCGTACTTCATTTTGATACTACCTATAACAATGAGTAGGATGGTGAGAAATATAAAAGTAACACCAAAAAAGGCTCCTTTTACCTATAAATGTACGCTCATAATATTATCTATCATGGAGCTTAGCACGACAGGCCGTATTTTCTATACAATATTATGATGTTTTATAACAGAGTGCGTGTTAGGTGATAAAGTGTATAGAAAATACACCCCACTCCGCTGCACCCAGTCATAATGTGTCCGTACTTTAATAGTCTACCTGAGTATAATCTCACTCCTAGCTATATCTGATAACGCTAAGCTTTCTTCAACTTAGCTTAAGTAATAATCGATATCAACTGGCTACTAGAAAAGTTCGTGGTGAAAAAACTAAGTAAGCGGCCATCACTAAGGTGACTGGCAGTTATAAATGTGATGAAAGAAAGATATGGTACGGTAAGGCTAGCATTACACAGTCGTAATTGGTATTTAGATTCATAATCTGAATTCTATATTTTCCGAAATGATTGACAATGTAAAATCATTTTAAATTATGAATTTAGAATGTATGGAACACGATGTAGTATTTTTACTATCGAAGATCGATCTGTAATAATTATAATGACGAGCGACTCCGGTCGTGCAAGACCGGCCCGGCTGGAGGCAAGCACACTTCTCTTTATTTCTATGAATTTTACTGATAATGCAGGAATTACTTATGACGGAGCAATAACGGTAATTATGATTATTTGAATTCGTTTGTAAGGTATCAGACACTGCATAACATTTACTGCGCTAAAATCAATTTGAAATCATGGGAGCTGACATAAAGATGATCTTCTTTTTACAGCTAAGATAGGAATCTCCATAAAATTTCCCCACCTTGGGCTTTTTATACCTCATTCAGAAAACGCGTATTTACTTAATGCGCTAAAATGAGCACTTCTCGCCTTCAAACGTCAAAGTTTGGCGAGTTTATAGTTTGTAACAACACATAGGTATTTAGTGAAATTAAAAAAAGAACTTGCGAATTCGCGGCTATGAATAATTATTGTAAATGTATGTACCTATAACACGCAATCATTCGCTTGTAATATAAGTGGTAGCGTTATGTTACGATGATTTTATGCGTCGTTGGTAATTTGACCATTGTTTTTGTTCCAACAATTACCCACTTTGAGTAACATTTTTGAGATTATGTAAAGAAGCAACACTTTTTTCCGCCTCGTATTACTCGCGTGTGACATAATTTGTGTGCGTGCGCGTTAATGAGACAGCCTGCACTTAAAGCCACACTTAAACCGTGAGAATCAGGACCCTGGACCGTTTAAACAAATTCGATAAGTCTTCTTTCGTAAATTTCATGCATTCGCGTAGTTTGTGAATATGTAACCCCAACACCATCGTGCAATAAGTATAAAATGGATAAAATCTGCTCGTAATAAGCCACAGTACATAATAAAAGTATGCGCCGAGGCTAGAATGTTCTATGATAAGAATTTGAAACGAGACTGTGACGTCATAAAAATCCAAGGTTCATTGGGATATTTCCGAGGGTGTCCTGTCAGTTTTCATGTATTAGTAGAGTAGGCACGTCATCTTCACTACTTTAGATTTAAATAGGGACTTTTGTTTTAAGCGGCCGTACTTAAAATTAAATTGTTATTAAATTTACTACTTGGTCGTAACTACATTTTCAACTAGGCTTAGAAATAACTAAACTTTTTTATGAACACTACTAATTTAACCTTTTTACTGGAGACGAAGTATGCACCAGCGATCATAATAGTCTAGTAACCTTACTAGTCTAGGAGCGATGTGAGTTGTGACTGTTAACCTTAAAATCTAATTCTTAACAATGACCCTTCGATTTATATGCTGTGTACGTTTTAACGTTATCACAGAGTAACAACTCAATTCAACAACGTACACACGCATCGTTAAACCACACTTACATGTGTAACTCTTCCCCCAGATCCCATGTACCATTATCGTTACGGTTTTTTGGGGTCGTAATGACCACTCCATTGACCCCGCTGTCCTCTGACCCCTCCCCCATGTGTTTGACCTCAGGTCCCCAGTCTCGTGACCTCAGGAAGTCGTGAGGTTTTATGAACTCTGTTTACGACGGAGATATTAATTACAGACAATCCTCAGAGGTGTTGTATGTCGCAGTCATCTGGACGAATTTGCTTTTTGATTGAATGACTAGCGAGTTCATTGAATGACACTATTTTATTTACAGTTAAGAGATTTGACTAGTTGGCATTTAGTCATTAAATGAAATGGTTTCATTCAATGAATTCGCTAGTCCTTCAATTGAACACCAGATTCAACCAGATGACTACGACATAGGTAAACATAATAATATTATATTTATATTGTATATCACAAATATTATAATATCAAGGACATTCTGTAGTGATGATGATAGATTTGATAAATAAAAGTTTTGAGAGAGGCTTTCGGAGATTCAAAGCCGACTAGTACAAAAACATATTGAAATATTATTTGGTTTGAAAATAGATTCAAAAATATATTTTACACGTGCTGAATTCTGAAACACATGATACAATATTAATTAAATCTCAGTTCGAAGAATCGTAGAGAAAGCGCCAGTTATTTATAATTTATTCTCAGTAAAATAATAATTTTGGCCTCGATAAAGAGAAGCTTAACATGTCGATAACAATTTTTATTATTTAAGTGAATTTTTCATGATCTATCTATATTTGTACCTGATATACCTATATTATTATCTATACTTTCTAAAGAACAAGGGAGAATATAATATCTGAAAGTTGTAAAACTTTTTTATTTCTTCGCAATCAGATTTAAAATTCTTCCTCTCCAACTCCATTAGTACGTGTCAAACTACTAACCTTATTTTGAAAGTCGGTTAAAGTCCCGCAGCGCCGTTATATTAGTTAACTTATAACAATGCACTCAGAATAAGTTGACGCTGTGACGTCACACTCACAGGTCTAGAGAATATCGAATATAGTGTATCGAGTAGGACGGAACTTTTAATTGTAGATTTCGATAACGATTGACTGCGAGAATTTTGTTTCAATGGCCTTTTAAGGCGCTATATTGAAAATAACGTCCTTTTTGAAGTAATACTATAGGACCCTCAGAAATGTAACAAATCTGGTAATAAGATATACATAATATCTTCATAGCTTTATTTGAGAAGAATCAGAAACACGATTAATGTATTTTGCCTCGATACATTTAATTTTCGAAATGATCTCTTAAAAATACGAAATTTGAAGATTATTTTTAAACGAGAATAGATGTATTGTAGGAAATTATTCTAATTGATAGACACCTTTGCAACCCAAAATCGTATAGAAGCATTTTGCTTAAATGCTCCCAGTTATTTTTTAAATAAACAAAATTACGTTTTTTCGCATGTTTTCCGAGCGAGCCGATAGCTTCTGGCCGCAGCGTATTCACGACTTTATAGTCATACAAATTAAGTATAAAATTGCCCTTGCGGTAAAATTACTTTCAATATAGCGCCTTAAATTGTAATGAAAGTTGAGTTTTGCTGACAGGAAAATTGGCGATAAAAGACGTGGTTTTAAGCGTCCATAGATATTATTACAAACAAGCATCGTTGGCAATAATTATATATACCAGATTTTTGTGAAATAAGGAGGCAAACGAGCAAACGGGTCATCTGATGGAAAGCAACTTCCGTCGCCCATGGACACTCGCAGCATCAGAAGAGCTGCAGGTGCGTTGCCGGCCTTTTAAGAGGGAATAGGGTAATAGGGGAGGGTAGGGATGGGAAGGGAAGGGAATAGGGTATGGGATTGGGCCTCCGCTAAACTCACACACTCGGCGAAACACACCGCAAGCGCTGTTTCACGCCGGTTTTCTGTGAGGACGTGGTATTTCTCCGGTCGAGCCGGCCCATTCGTGCCGAAGCATGGCTCTCCCACGTCAGATAAATATAGATTTCTTGTTCGTTGCGAAAGAAAAACGCGACATGTCACTAGATTGTGTCACATACAATGTATTATGTAGTATGATAGGTGAGTTGTAAAATCAACATAAGAATCGTATTTCACGCCCAATACGAGATCGGCATTGTAATATGAAGGGTAGTGAGTGGATGGATGGTGATGGACGGTGAGGGTTCCGCAAACTTCGGGGATCGTTCTCTCGGGAATCGCGCGGGAATGGGCACGTCAGTAGAGTGTACTATACGAGATATCTATAGGGTCAATTTGGATATTTCGGCCATTGTGATTTGTACGTCTGGTTATGTAAAAAAGTTAAGGAAGTACGAAATAAAATTACTTTGCGTTTTCTGACAGCTCAGAGGACATAATATCCTTCAGTATGTAAAGATAAGTAAAAGCTTTGGTAAAACAATAATAATAATTATTATCATTGGCGTGCGAGGCAAAGTTATTTTATTTCATTTTTGTTTTAATTAAAATAACAATCTACAGATTTTTTTTCAATAGAGATAAGATAAGATTTGACGGGGATGCTCTAAGGCTTAGAGCATCCCCGTCAAATCTTAGAGTCTAAGCAGTTTAAAGTTTACCACGCTGTTCTCATAATATTATAGTAACATTATATTTTTTAATACGATATAATATAACTTTGATACCTCAGTGATTTTCAGACCAAAACAATGAAATGTACATGATGGGAAAACTAAACACTAAAAATCCTGTCTTATATTCTAGAGCTAAGAGCTTCTAACAAATTCTCGATTTGAATTTGAAAACTTAATTACATCCAGCTACAACAATTACCACTTCTTTTATAATTCAACGTTAGCGGTACATTATGTAAGGAATCCCAAGTTTAAAGCGCACAAAGTCTTTGAGCTGGGCTCATAGTTATAACACAAGAATTTCATTTTTACATCTTTAAGTGCGGTGCTTTTAGGAATTTAACCGTTTGTCTTACAAACCAGCTAGTTTATGAACCGGTTTGTGTATGGCTTTAATAAATTAGTTTTAATTATTATTATAGGAAAGTCATGTTAAAAACATTTGTCCAATTAATTGTTGTATGAAGCTTGTATAGTTATTAAACGGATATCAAACAAAGAACAAAGCTGTATTGGGCTTCGGTCAAACCTACGCGTCAGCGCGGGACGCGGAATGGGAATTGGGAGCGTCTGCAACGCGAAACTGGTGTGCACTGTGCGACTACGGTGCGAAAACGTAGATTATTCCCGCTCTGCTAACGCGAACGTCCCGCGTTGCAGTCGCTTTGTTAGCGTAGCATTAGCTTAAGGTGACGCCGCGTTAAAGTAAAAAACCGAGTTGGGTATGTTTTAGATTGCTTGTTTTCTATGAAAACAAGAAATGGTTTTTGTCGCGTAATTTAAAAACCATAATTAATATATTTCATATAAGCTATGGACAAATTATTAAAGTGTAGGTATGCTTGAACCAATCTATGTACAAATTTTGGAAGCTTAAACCACTCTCCTCGGTTGGCAAAATTAGAATCCCTTTTTTTACAGAGGTCTTTTTGATTAATTATTCTGTGTTATAAAAGTTGACCAATCGTGTAAAGCTATAAGTAATTCAAAGACAAAAACATGTTGAATACTGACAATGAACTTTAATTTCTTACATTAGCTTTAGTCATTGCTGAGAAAAATCGATATCGCTTCAGCCAAATTATCAAGGCGTCGTTTAAGCTTAAATGTGCCATTAAAATAGTTGAATCGAGGTGCAGAATAAATTCGCATATTTTTTCCAGTGAACTGCCGAACAGCCATTAACAATTTGGACGCGAATTTGACTTTTATTGATGGGTTACGGCCTTTCCGCTGGCGCTACAGTGACAAACACACTAAAACGCTGTTAGTTATAAACCGGACTATTATTCGGAGCAGTTATCAATCACTCAAAATAGTTTTGGGCATAAATAACGCGCAAAACAACAATTTACAGTGCGGGGGTGCTGGCAAAAAGAAAAACGAAACGGCATGTATTTTCATTATAATGATGATGAAGAGTAAAGTAAAATAAGTGTGTATCTTACACAGAAATAATTTTTAAATTTTATAACAAAAAAAAATGAAATAAGGTAGCAAAAAAACCGATTAGGATGTTTGGTAGGTACTGCGAATCCTCGGAGATGTCTAAGGAATGAACATAATATAGATAGTTATTATCACGGAATAATGTACTGCTCTCGCGCATTTTGACTACCTAAATTGAAACATTTAATACACAACAGCTTATCACTTTAATATCCACATCCATCAATTTACAAGAAGCTGAGGTGCATATATTAATTATTATAGGTGTGTGACCGAGCGCCGGCCGATGGCAATTTATAGCCGGCCGATTATGAAATACGGCCGATTGTGAAATAGAGCCGATTATGAAACGGGACGACCGGTGATTTACGGCCAACGTGAAAAATGAACCAACCACTAAACTCCTTGTTTTATCGTCAAAGATCTGACGTTTTTATTCTGTTAGCGGGCCCCTAGACGATAAATTTTTGCTATATTATTTACCGTCTAGGGATGATGTTTAACGCGCCCGCCTTTCAATATTATTATCAAGTTAATGTTCAATAATACTGTTCAATGATATTGCACAATAAAATTGATCATCTAGGGGCCCACTTAGTATCAAAGATTTTTTTTACTTTCTAAGCGATGTAATACTATAGTCATTTTTATATCTTAGTCATGTGTTTATTATATTATTGATAATAGCAAACGTTTTATCCACCCTATTCAAATTCTTAGTGTTATTTTGTCAATTCGATCTCTAAAAATTAACGGAAGATTGACGTAAGATAATAATTGTTATACAGAAATGGTTCGATTCCCACCCTACCTTATTACTTCACTTACAAAATCGCGAGAAACAGTATTGTTAATATTATAATTTATGAAGGTTCTACGTTATTTCAATTTCATAGCAACTTCGGAGCTTGCCACTTCGCAGTTACAAATGTTTATGAAAAGTGGTTTAAAATTTCAAAACATCGCGCTCGGCGCTAAAACAATTTATTCCGCGCATTTACATATGTAAAACAATATTTCAGAGTTGGCAACACTGACTAGTTTTAATAAAATGGCGGGCGAATACTCGAGTTTGAATCAATATTGGTGTATTGGCATTCCCGTCAAGTCGGCAACTTTCATATGACTTTATTGTTTGAATTTCGCGGCGGTGTCGCGGCTGGCATACAGACAGCTTTTTATAGGTTTTATGGACCGTTTTGGGGGGATTTCGACAATCTTTTTCTTTTTCTTGTCTCATACATTGAAATTTATACAATCTATTGTCTTTTTGCTAAATATTTATAAGGTAAAAGAATAAACACCGGTGGAAGTTCGAAAATTATATTTAGGTATATTTTTATACGAAGTAAAATAAAATATTATATTATCATGATAAATCACTTAGGTTCTTAGTAATAAGTAATAACTATTTGAAAGATTAAAAAAATTAGATGATAATATTTTAAATTTTTAAAAGGTAATTTTTAACAGTGCATTGCGCAAATTGTAAACTGCGGGCTAGGACTAGGCTAGGCAATGTCGCCATATTAAGGATATTTTACTCGATTTTAGGCAATTATTGTAACCCACATAATATTATTATGTAAACAAAGAATATTTTAATAAGTTGCCGACATTATATTAATGCAATTGTAATTTAATAAAAAACCTTATGAATTATGTCATTAGCGGTAAATGATCATCAATAATAATTACACTACCAAAATCATTACCCTCCTTTTGCAGTTGTGTAAATGTGAGTAGGGGAGAGTGTGAACAACATACCTCATCGATGTTTCTGTGCTATAACCGTGTAATGTACGTGGCATCTAATCACGTCGTGCTTCACAATGCCTTTGTTTACCCCCCTCCCCCCGCCAGGGCAGTGAACGGTGGGGCAGGGGGAAGAGGGGAAAACTGATCCGCCGGTAATGACGACCATTGAGATGATCTCAGCCGGGCTTTTAATATTTAGCCTTTGTGTCTTTGTGTTTCTAATACCTGCTCCAGATATTGCGTTTATGGAGTGTCACAACACGACGTCCACGCCATACTCTATTAAGGACGTGCACATTGTGATGGGATGCAGACTAACGGGTCCCATTTTTTACTAATTTTCTGTCCGAGTGCGTGATGGATTATAATAAAACTTGTGTGAATGCGGCCTGCCGCACCGCGCTGCGCAAGGGATCAATTCCGCAACGCGTAGATGCATTTCTAAAGTATTGAATTATTGGCAGACTTCAATTGACGTCATGCAAGTCTGGCAATTCAATGCAAATTTAGAAATGCATCGACGCGTCGCGTAACGCGTTGCGGTCTAAATTGACCCTGAAGCGACCTTTCCACTTTGTTCCATGATGGACACATTGATAAGCGATAACCAACTTATACAGGGTGTATTAGTATAATAATATTATGATACCCATGACGTCGATTATGAAGAAAATTAGCTTCGTAATGATGGCTGCAATCGCCATTAAAGCCGAAGTTTGAACGTGGCGACTTTGTGTGTGCATCTACAATAATATAATTATGACAGGACCGTAGCAGTGACCATGACATTTTAAAAGTGTGCAGTGTGCACTATCAATCAGGGGCCACTATAGGCGAATCGACGTCAATCAGAGACCACTATACCCCTCCACTCATAGTTGTACTAGCCACGGGCCAATGTGAATGGATAGACAGTATTAATTTCCGCCTGGACGTTTTTAATGTTATTTTGGGATTAAATCCAGTGCGGGCTGTAATTGATGACTTTCTGCGAACAGTTGGCTATGTTTAATACTTCACTCTCATGACAGCAATATCCCATCTACAATTTAAATTATGCACATAATTTAATTCACAACAACAAGTATCAAACTAACGTGAAATGATTTTCGTGATGGCGGCAGGTTCGCTGTCATCGGGGAAATATTTATTATTGCGAGAGTGTACATTAAAGTTAATTTTTCTCTTTAAAGTACTTAATTTAATTTGTATTCATTACTGTGAGTATATTTTTATACTATGTGGATTGTAGGTACTACTGAAGCGATGGTAATTGAGTTATCTACTTTATTTTTGATATTCCTTTTGACTGAAATGTTTATTTATTGGTCTGCCCCGAAAATTTCATTTCAATTATAAAATCCGATCCTTGTTGAAAGCTGACGTTAAACTATGTACAATTTAAACAACAGTATTATTTACAAAAATTTACTCGTTTGAAGTCACAAAACAAAGTTTTTGACTTTGTTTCACACTATACGGTCTTTGAATTATTCTAACCTAAGTTTTTAACTACAATCGAACCTCAGGAGTGTTTTCCTAAAGTTTTCCACATTACACCCCCCATTAGGCATAATTCGATAGACGCGTTACCGTGTTATTCAGAGGAGAATGGGGGATCTGACGCGATTGGATTTCGCCCCGGGAATCAAGTCTCCCCGGTGTGCCGACACTCCCCACTCTCCCCTACATCCGGCGCACGTGATTCTTCATTCGTTTTGAATATTTCATTGCCTGTATACTTTACAGGTAAAACACAAATATACAAAAGCATAACTCAGTTACATTTTCAAAATATAATAATAATAATATCTATGGACGCTTCACACCTCATCAGTCTGGCCCCGTGCTAAGTACCTGAAGGACTTGTGTTACAGGTACCAGACAACGAAAACATATTTAATACTTTTATAATATACATAATATAATATTTAAGATTTTTATTATATTATCATGCAGATATTTATACACATCCAGCCTCGTGGTCCAGTGGTCTAGAGCGTCGCTCTTGACTCGGAGGTCGTGGGTTCGATTCCCGCGTTGGAAATATGTTATTTCCAAGTTTGGTTAGGACAATGCAGGCTGATCACCTGATTGTCTGACAAGTAAGATAATCCATGCGTCGGATGGGCATGTAAAAAGTCGATCCTGCGCCTGATCTCTCCCCGGTCGTGTCGGTCTGCCGTCCCATTGGGTTATGAGAGTAAAGGAATAGAGAGTGCTCTTGGGTACTGTGCACACACTTGGGCACTATAAAATTACTCCTGCGTACCTGGCCTGGTTTCAATGAAACCGGTCACCGTCACCGAAACCGTTGTGGGGAGTATTATTATTATTATTACACATCCAGACCCGGGAACATTGAAAACTTTTTTTTTGTTCCGTCGGCGAGATTCGAACCCGCGACCCCCGGATTAAGCTGCCACACACTCAACCAATTGTGCCACAGAGGTCGTCAATATGAGAATGTATATCGAATGCCAAACTCGTATTGCGAAAATAAGCTACAAGTCATATGCTGCTGCTTAGTTTTATCGGGAGCGCAGTGTCGAATTCATATTTTTATGACTGTAGGCCACTTTATTTCCGTCGCCCCATGTACGAAATCTGGCGGCCCCTGGACACTCCTAGGACGCTGCCGCCCCGGCTAGGCCATGGCCTATATGGCCTATTTGTAAATCCGGGGCTGCTCAAATGATAAGAAGATTCTAGCCACATCGCATTTAAAATTAGAACTAGGAGACTGAAAACGAAACGATACGTTGCGTTAAAAAACGTGTAACAGACGTTGGTAGGTAAAGAAAAGATAAAACATCTTTGAGGAGCAGACAGCACCTCTTGAAAAATATCACCCCGTAATTGAGGTCTTAAAAACATCAATGAAAAAGTCAAACAAACGCCACGAACGAGCCGCGTCATGACACCTCGCCACAAAAACAAGCCAACAGCGGATTCTTGTAGTCATGATGACTAGCCAATATTTTATTACAATTTTCATTTCATCAATTTTCAATAAGACATGACTTTGGTTTTTTTTTTCGGGAATAAATAGAGCTGAATTGAGGCTACCGAGCCATTGAGCTGCGGTAAAGGCTATTTTTTATTAAAAAAAAACTGTAAGCTTAGGAATGAAGAGTTTTTTTACCCGTCCCTTCCCGCACTAGGCGCACGACGGAGGGCTGGGGGGGTTTTAGTGGGTAGACCTCTCGAGGGAGTCCCACATACCCCCGCCCCTTCCCCCGAGGGGGTGGGGGATACGTAAAAAAAAAAAAAAAAAAAAAAAAAAAAAAAAAAAAAAAAAGGAATGAAGAGTTTAGACTTTTCAGTTCTTTATTATTGTGTGAGGCAAACTATGCTACTTTTTTACACACTTATGAATAGTATTTTTAAGTAAGAGCTGTGTGTGACCTATTTTTGATTTTAATTTGATTTGGCCCTGTAAAAACTTATTTTTTTCACTTTTTCAAACCGTGAAACCGTAAAAATTCGTGTCATATTGCCACGAGTTGTCCCATCTCCGAGGTAGAGATTAGATATTTTAGTACTTTCTTCAGCCACTCATCGCAGGGTCAGTTCGACGCGGTGCACTAGTGTCATAATTGGAGACAAAAGATTGACATTGGTGATGACAAAGCGCGGCCTCGCGTCGCGGCCGTGACGTCATGACACTTGTGACACTCCCGACGCGTCA
This sequence comes from Plebejus argus, assembly GCA_905404155.3. Taxonomy (NCBI): domain Eukaryota; kingdom Metazoa; phylum Arthropoda; class Insecta; order Lepidoptera; family Lycaenidae; genus Plebejus; species Plebejus argus. The sequence goes on from FR989944.1 coordinate 267,366, forward strand.
TTGTCCCGACTTCACTTCAAACTGTTTATTTTTACTTCCATTAATGGAGTGACTCCTATACGGGCGACGTGCCATTTAGTGGAGTGTCATTAGTCGAGGTGTTTTAAAGACACGTTTGAGCTAAGTGTCTGCTTAGTGCCTACCCCTATATTAGCTTACCTTTAAACTACTTTTAACTCTGTTTATTGTTGAAAACAAAGACCAGTATAATCCTATCAATTTAAACAAAACATTACAATAATTTATAATTACAAGAGAAGCATGTTAATTTGGTCAAGTTAGTTTCTGTTTACATACCTATATTTTATATCAAAACTTATAAGAACGTACTTATAAATTTTAAGAAAATAATAATAATGAAGCCTTAACATCTAGACCAAATTCAAGACGGAACTGACAATCGACAGAATGTAAAACTCAAAAATCACAACGAAAAGCCACATTTCTTCCAATTTTCGTTGTTCTCAATTGGCTCGTTACGCCGGGGCAGATTTAAGGGTCAATTACTCGAAGTCTGAACTCAGCAATAGAAAATTGACAACGACTGAGTTCGAGCGACAATTTAAAGTGCGACTCAGCTCGGTTCAGCTGCTAAGTGTTGTTTTGTGATCGCTGTGTCGAGCTCCTTTATCCAGTTCAGATGTAACATAATCTAAAGTAAAATAAATAGGAGTTCAGAAAGTAGCATCTAATATTAAATAAGACTATCGCATGTCTAAATTCTAAGTTCTAGTTTCGGGTTCTGATCCCTATGGATGCTTCCATAGTAGTGTTACTAGAGTTTTCACGCGGCTCTGCTTAAAACAGTATCATGCGGTAATCATCAATTTTTCCGCAATAAAAAGTTTTTACATACCTTTACCTTTTTTTTTTTTTTTTTTTACCCAACATCATCCTGAAAACACTCAGTGACAAGCTGGACAGCCCGCTCCTGAAGCACTGGGTCCATGCACACGTGCATGTATCCGGTGCGCCAGAGGGTGGCAAATATTTAAATTAATTATTTCCTTTTAGTTTAAGAATTTTTCTATGGGTTATTACCTGAAATAAACGTATTTTTTTTTTTATTTTATTTTATTTTACCAAGAAATGCTGCAACATATTCTATACATATAATAAAACTGTAGAAATGTGAATTCTGTACATTAAAGATATTCAAAAAATAATAAGCAGGGAGTGTTACTACATCGCTATAGAAGCCAAAACTGTGGTTAGTTTTTTGTCTGTCTGTCTGTCTGTATGTTTGTTCCACTATCACACGAAAACTACTGATCCGATTTGAATGCGGTTTTCGCAAACATATTTGTCTTCTTCCAACTTAACATCTGGTGTATAAAAATTCCCCCTCCCCCCCCCACCCCTCTAAGGGGACGAAAGAGGGGGTTAGATTTTGTATCAAACTTTTGCTTTAACACGAAAACTACTTATCCGATATTTTGCATACGGTTTTTGCAGATATATTTGCCTTCTTCCAACTCAACATCTGGTGTATAAACTTTCCCCCCACCCCTCTAAGGGGACCCAAAAGGGGGTCAGATTTTGTAACAAATTTTTTCTTTAATGGACTTACGTCATATTATTAACTGTATTTTCCAACTTAACATCAGTTTTCCCCCCACCCCTCTTAGGGGACAAAAGAGGGGGGGGGGGTAAGATTTTGTATCAATTACTGATGAAGTAGAAATACTTTAAATGGCAAAACAACATTTGCCGGGTCAACTAGTCTATACATAATATAATAAAACTGTAGAAATGTGAATTATGTACATTAAAGATATTCAAAAAATAATAAGCGGGAGGTATCACTACATCGCTATAGAAGCCAAAAATGTGGTTAGTTTTTTGTCTGTCTGTCTGTCTGTCTGTATGTTTGTTCCACTATCACACGAAAACTACTGATCCGATTTGAATGCGGTTTTCGCAGATATATTTGTCTTCTTCCAACTTAACATCTGGTGTATAAAAAAAATTCCCCCCACCCCTCTAAGGGGACAAAAGAGGGGTCAGATTTTGTATCAAACTTTTTTCTTGAACACGAAAACTACTGATCCGATTTGCATACGGTTTTCGCAGATGTATTTGTCTTCTTTCAACTCAACATCTGGTGTATAAACTTCCCCCCCACCCCTCTAAGGGGACGAAAAAGGGGTTGTATCAATTTTTTTCTTTAACGGACTTACTTCATATTATTAACTGTATTTTCCAACTTAATATCAGGTGTTACACAATTTTTCCCCCCACCCCTCTTAGGGGACAAAAGAGATGGTAAGATTTTGTATCAACTGATGAAGTAGAAATACTTTAAATGGCAAAATAACGTTTGCCGGGTCAACTAGTTTACAATAAACTCATACAAGACACATAAACTTACCCTAAAGTATTACCACTTTATTTTGTAACATTCTGTAGATATCATTGAACGATTAACGAAGTTACTTTATAAATATAATTACCACCACTTACTGATATTTATGGGATAGGCTATCCATAACTAATCTGACAGATACTTACTTACATACAGGTGAAACATCTTAATTAAATAAAAGTATCAATCATAGCTATTCTTTAATGTTAACGTTTAGATTAAGACGAGCATCCAGTAGGTCGATGGTAAATTGAGCCGGTTCCCGCGGGATACAGACATCCTGAGAGCGGGATGAAATTTTTATTGTTTGCCGCCAGCCCGTATATTATCCCGTATCCCGTGTCCCGCCGGGACACACCGGGACACACTGCTGATATAATCCGCTAATATCCTTTAATACGAATGAAATTGTATTATCATTGAATACAAGTTTTATTTGCCGTTATCGATACTGTATTTTAAGAAAAGTTTGGTTAAAACGTTTCACGTATATAAAAGCAGCCAAGTGCGAGTTGGACTCGCCCATGAAGGGTTCCGCAGCTGCAATAAGGTTTATTTTTATGAAATTAAAATGTTTTTGATTTATTTTTACATTTCAGTCGATTTAATGAAATTTAGATTAAGGTTTACCATTTATGAAGTATAAAAAAAAAACTGGCTAGATCTCGTTCAAACCAATTTTCGTTGGTAGTTTTTATAGTAATCTACATCATATATTTTTTTTAGAATTATCATGCCCCTACTTTAGAAATTAGAGGGGAGGGGACACATATTTTACCACTTTGGAAGAGTCTCTCTCGCAAACTATTCAGTGAACAGTTTAACACGAGCAAGGTCATAATGACCCGGCAGTTAGCGACGTCGCATGTCACGTCACAACACTATAAAATGGATATACGTCACAGGAGTGACGATACAACAGTATAATATCCCGTGACGTCACACCAGTGTATCCCGTGACGTCACACCAGTGTATCCTGTGACATCACAACATTGTATCCCGTGACGTCACAACTGTATATCCCGTGACGTCACACCAGTGTATCCTGTGACGTCACACCAGTGTATCCCGTGACGTCACACCAGTGTATCCTGTGACGTCACAACATTGTATCCCGTGACGTCACAACTGTATATCCCGTGACGTCACACCAGTGTATCCTGTGACGTCACAACATTGTATCCCGTGACGTCACACCAGTGTATCCTGTGACGTCACAACATTGTATCTTGTGACGTCACAACTGTATATCCCGTGACGTCACACCAGTGTATCCTGTGACGTCACAACATTGTATCCCGTGACGTCACACCAGTGTATCCTGTGACGTCACAACATTGTATCTTGTGACGTCACAACTGTATATCCCGTGACGTCACACCAGTGTATCCTGTGACGTCACAACATTGTATCTTGTGACGTCACATCAGTGTATCCTGTGACGTCACAACATTGTATCTTGTGACGTCACAACTGTATATCCCGTGACGTCACACCAGTGTATCCTGTGACGTCACAACATTGTATCCCGTGACGTCACACCAGTGTATCCTGTGACGTCACAACATTGTATCTTGTGACGTCACAACTGTATATCCCGTGACGTCACACCAGTGTATCCTGTGACGTCACAAAATTGTATCTTGTGACGTCACAACTGTATATCCCGTGACGTCACACCAGTGTATCCTGTGACGTCACAACATTGTATCTTGTGACGTCACAACTGTATATCCCGTGACGTCACACCAGTGTATCTGACGTCACAACATTGTATCTTGTGACGTCACATCAGTGTATCCTGTGACGTCACATCAGTATATCCTGTGACGTCACATCAGTATATCCTGTGACGTCACACCAGTGTATCCTGTGACGTCACAACATTGTATCTTGTGACGTCACAACTGTATATCCCGTGACGTCACACCAGTGTATCCTGTGACGTCACAACATTGTATCCCGTGACGTCACACCAGTGTATCCTGTGACGTCACAACATTGTATCTTGTGACGTCACAACTGTATATCCCGTGACGTCACACCAGTGTATCCTGTGACGTCACAACATTGTATCTTGTGACGTCACATCAGTGTATCCTGTGACGTCACACCAGTGTATCCTGTGACGTCACAACATTGTATCTTGTGACGTCACATCAGTGTATCCTGTGACGTCACACCAGTGTATCCTGTGACGTCACAACATTGTATCTTGTGACGTCACAACTGTATATCCCGTGACGTCACACCAGTGTATCCTGTGACGTCACAACATTGTATCTTGTGACGTCACAACTGTATATCCCGTGACGTCACACCAGTGTATCCTGTGACGTCACAACATTGTATCTTGTGACGTCACATCAGTGTATCCTGTGACGTCACACCAGTGTATCCTGTGACGTCACATCAGTATATCCTGTGACGTCACATCAGTATATCTTGTGACGTCACAACTGTATATCCCGTGACGTCACACCAGTGTATCCTGTGACGTCACAACATTGTATCTTGTGACGTCACAACTGTATATCCCGTGACGTCACACCAGTGTATCCTGTGACGTCACAACATTGTATCTTGTGACGTCACAACTGTATATCCCGTGACGTCACACCAGTGTATCCTGTGACGTCACAACATTGTATCTTGTGACGTCACATCAGTGTATCCTGTGACGTCACATCAGTATATCCTGTGACGTCACATCAGTATATCTTGTGACGTCACAACTGTATATCCCGTGACGTCACACCAGTGTATCCTGTGACGTCACAACATTGTATCCCGTGACGTCACACCAGTGTATCCTGTGACGTCACAACATTGTATCTTGTGACGTCACAACTGTATATCCCGTGACGTCACACCAGTGTATCCTGTGACGTCACAACATTGTATCTTGTGACGTCACACCAGTGTATCCCGTGACGTCACCCTGTGACGTCACATCAGTATATCCTGTGACGTCACACCAGTGTATCCTGTGACGTCACAACATTGTATCTTGTGACGTCACAACTGTATATCCCGTGACGTCACACCAGTGTATCCTGTGACGTCACAACATTGTATCTTGTGACGTCACACAAGTGTATCCCGTGACGTCACACCAGTGTATCCTGTGACGTCACAACATTGTATCCCGTGACGTCACATCAGTGTATCTTGTGACGTCACACCAGTGTATCCTGTGACGTCACAACATTGTATCTTGTGACGTCACAACAGTATATCCTGTGACGTCACAACAGTATATCCCGTGACGTCACACCAGTGTATCCTGTGACGTCACAACATTGTATCTTGTGACGTCACATCAGTGTATCCTGTGACGTCACATCAGTATATCCTGTGACGTCACATCAGTATATCCTGTGACGTCACACCAGTGTATCCTGTGACGTCACAACATTGTATCTTGTGACGTCACAACTGTATATCCCGTGACGTCACACCAGTGTATCCTGTGACGTCACAACATTGTATCTTGTGACGTCACACCAGTGTATCCCGTGACGTCACACCAGTGTATCCTGTGACGTCACAACATTGTATCCCGTGACGTCACATCAGTGTATCTTGTGACGTCACACCAGTGTATCCTGTGACGTCACAACATTGTATCTTGTGACGTCACAACAGTATATCCTGTGACGTCACAACAGTATATCCCGTGACGTCACAACAGTATATCCTGTGACGTCACTCAGTGTATCCTGTGTCATGAACTAGTAACGGCGGGATTCGATCCTGCTATCCTTGGCTCTGAACATCAGAAATCGTCTTACATCCGTATAATATCGTTATTAAGAGATTATTGTATCATATTTTGAACATTACAAAGCAACTGAATATCTCATATTTTGGCGTCCGGGAATATTGCGGCGGTGTTTGTGACGGCGACAATCAACAGCAGGTGACCGCAACATCCGTGTCACAATGAAAACAGAACAACAATGTTCAGCTTAAAACTTAAGAGGACGTTTGGACACCTTTTTTTATTTTCTCTTTGTATGTACCATTGAGGAAATTGATTCCTAGGCACAATTCAATTTTACCTGTGATCAGTCGGATTCGAGTTTCGGAGTCGGAGTCGGGTTTGACTTAACGCGACCAAATTAATTAGGTCCGCCATCTGCCCAGGAATCAACTTCTCTGATAGTACATAATATCTATACTTACATAATATTATAATAAAACTGTAGAAATGTGAATTCTGTACATTAAAAATATTCAAAAACTAATAAGCAGGGAGTGTTACTACATCGCTATAGAAGCCAAAACTGTGGTTAGTTTTTGTCTGTCTGTCTGTCTGTCTGTATGTTTGTTCCACTATCACACGAAAACTACTAATCCGATTTGAATGCGGTTTTCGCAAATATATTTGTCTTCTTCCAACTTAACATCTGGTGTATAAAAATTTTCCCCCCCCACCCCTCTAAGGGGACGAAAGAGGGGGTTAGATTTTGTATCAAACTTTTGCTTTAACACGAAAACTACTTATCCGATTTGCATACGGTTTTCGCAGATATATTTGCCTTCTTCCAACTCAATATCTGGTGTATAAACTTTCCCCCCACCCCTCTAAGGGGACCCAAAAGGGGGTCAGATTTTGTATCAAATTTATTCTTTAATGGACTTACGTCATATTATTAACTGTATTTTCCAACTTAACATCAGTTTTCCCCCCACCCCTCTTAAGGGACAAAAGGGGGGGGGGGGTAAGATTTTGTATCAATTACTGATGAAGTAGAAATACTTTAAATGGCAAAACAACGTTGCCGGGTCAACTAGTTTCAAAGTATTTGTCCGAGCAAAAACCTGAAAATCCAAATTATCGTAATTTTTGTTTATAAATAACGCCTCATTAAAGGCATAGTATTTTAAAATAGCTAAAGCAGTTATTATTTCTTACACTAGTAGACTAAATTGTAAAAATCTGTGATATTGGTTAAACAACAGCTAAGGCCCACTTGCGCCAATCTGGGTTAAAGTTAACTCTGAGTTAAACATCATGTCATCTCTATCACTGACTTGGTGAGTGACAGATATGACATGATGTTTAACTCAGAGTTAACTTTAACCCAGATTGGCGCAAGTGGGCCTAAGAGGATGAATGTTAAACCATTAGTGTTTTATGACTAATATTTATGACTAAGCGACGCGTTCTTCGCCTAGTACGAAGGCCTTACAAGACTAGATCCAATAGGATAGAAACTCCAAACATAATAATATTGTAATTAATCCATTAATATTCCATACATCTGTGACATACATGAATGTACGATTAGGGCCCGTACGCACTACGCGACTAGTTCTATCACATTAATAATTGAAATAATTCGAGTATACTCACCTTTTCTTCATAATAATTAAAAATATTTCATTGTTTCTTTCGCATGTATTTTTGCTGTGCAATTAAGTGTATCTTTATTATTATTATTAAAACGAGAACCTTTTAGCGATGTTGTGCATTTTTTTGGGATGGGCAAAAATATAAAACTTGCAGGACACTAAAAATCTGATCAAAAATTCGTAATATTATGTAGGAAGAGTAGATCGCCGGTTCGTGCAAGAGGAAGTTATTCATTTCAATCACAAGTTGAAAGTGCATGCCTGCTGTTTCGTTTATCACCAGTAAGAGTTTAATTTCCCTGGTTCCATTCCTCATAGTGCGGTCCATAGTGTCTGTGTGCGTACAGGACTATGACGTCACGCGCTGTATATTCATGAGCCACTTAAGGGTGTTTGCAGCTTTGATCGCGACACGCGGTAATACCCTAATGACTGTTATTATAATTGTTACCTCCAACTCGGGACGATAAAATAATTATTGTACATCTTCCCCTTTTGCTTCCTTCCGTTAGATTATGCACGTATTTTATTATTTTATAGAAAAGGTAACAGATTTTCGTAGTAAATTATAGTAATAATTATAATAATATCCTATTTATACACCGCAATTTTAAACTGACCAGTTTAATTGCGACACTCGTAGCATGCTGTTGGTATGCTACGAGGGTCGTGCTTATACTGGTCGTTCTAGTAGCCATAATATATCTAAATCAAATGAAATGAAATGCAAAACATGATTACTATTACGCGGTGATTCGAGTCTATAGCGGCCATTGACCACTGTCAAAAAAATGTTTCATTTTTTCCTATACAACGCGCGATTGGCAATGAAGTGACAGATGATTCTGGTCTAAGTGTCTAAACACACTAGGCCGAAGTTACGTGGCGTAAATTCCGCATGATTCTGCTTTTTTTTTATTATATAAGGGGGCAAACGAGCAAACGGGTCACCTAATGGAAAGCAACTTCCGTCGCCCATGGACACTCGCAGCATCAGAAGAGCTGCAGGTGCGTTGCCGGCCTTTTAAGAGGGAATAGGGAAATAGGGGAGGGAATAGGGGAGGGTAGGGAAGGGAATAGGGTAGGGGATTGGGCCTCCGGTAAACTCACTCACTCGGCGAAACACAGCGCAAGCGCTGTTTCACACCGGTTTTCTGTAAGGACGTGGTATTTCTCCGGTCGAGCCGGCCCATTTGTGCCGAAGCATGGCTCTCCCACGTCAAAAATGTATGCCTTCGCCTGCAATGTATTTTAATTAAATTACCGATTTGTACGCGTTTGACATTGCGGACGTAATCATGCGGAATTTACGCCGCGTAACTTCGGCCTAGTGTGTTTAGACACTAAAAGTGATAATGTATTTTACGCACTCAGCTAGAACTGCGTACACAATAAATCATTTTAAATACGTAGTGACTAAAAGCTTCCTAACATTTCTGTTTGATAAAGCTCTGTAAATTTTTATTATGTCTAAGTTTGTTACAAGTAAGATCTAAGTACAACATGACTGGTGAGACATTACCGATACTTAAGGAGAGTACTCTGTACTCGATTCGCATTACAATTATGTAATAAAATTAGGTACTTAATTTTTTTCCGAATTTCCCAAAAATAAATGAATCATGGATACTAAGTAAATTACGCGGCTAGGCAAGTAGGCATACTATGCGGCCGGTGCAGAGGCGTGCGCTACCAAAGAAACACCACACAACTACCCCTCCGGCTCGCGGTGTCCATGCGTTGGGTAAATAATTATTTTATAACTTTAAGCTACGTTTACTCAGTGATCAATTGATATTACTTTTTTATATATTTTTTTTTTTCAACTAATATAATAGCCAAATATCACGTCCTCGAGTATTGAACATGTCTCACCAGTCACACAGCATAAGTAAATTCCCTAAACATTTCGTAAAATTTAGTATCCTAATAGCATAATTAACAATCTTTTCTAAAAGCGTACCTTAGCAGTAAGCACTTAAATAACATTTGTAGGTCGGGATGAACTATAAATTACATTAAATTAATCTCTTAGTATAAGCCTGGAGTTAACGTAATGGATTTATCTAGACAATTAACTTATCTCGACCTAGACCTAAGTAATATAACTAAGACCTAAATAGTAACGCAGCCTATCTTTGAAATTAGTTACCGGTTTCTAAGGAGCTTTGAGTTTATATATTATTCACTAAAGTTTTTAATAATTGACTTACGTCCAATAGTAAAATCAACAACGTTATTGGAAGGAATAACTCTAATCAAGAAACACCAGAAATTTTGAGGCAACATGATAATAATCTTTAGATGAAAAAACGACTTGCATTCTCGAATAAAGTAGTAACAAGACGTGATTCATACCAGACAGAAAACACAGGTATAATTTTTTGCAATACGATAAGAGAGGAAAAGATTTTTCCCCACGTCATAATATGCTTTTCTTCTCTTGAATTTCCAATCCCATGGCTTATGTTATAGGCTTATTTTTTCATGTTTATTTTTTTTTACTTTTCCTAAAATGTTTTTACGGTTATTTCACTTTTATTTATGAAACCTGTAACCTTTAAACGAATACTAAAGTCTAAAGTATTATAGTACAGAGTTTTACGTGGGCAGACACCGCGACACCTACGTTATTAAATAAAATTGTACATGTCTGTAATATTATCATGTTCAATTTTAATTAATGCCCTTTCTGAAAAAATACTGAAGTCTCGTATCAGACTTATATGTTATGAGATAAAATATGATGAGTACTTATTAATGTTATTCTAATTTAATAAATTAAAATTAATACCTATTAATTCTACCAACATAAGTCTGTGATAGTTCATAAACGTTATTTTTAATTTTTTTATCATTTTATATATTATTTAATAAACAAAGGGATTACAATATTATATACAAAGCTTAGAATATAATTATTATAAGGTGTCGCCTTGACAATTTGGCTGGACCGATATCGATTTTTCTCAGCAATGACTAAAGTTCACTGTCAGGTATTCATCATGTCTTTATATTTGAATTTCCCATAGCATAACACGATTGGTCAACTTTTATAACACTGAATAATCAATGTAAAAAAAACCGGCCAAGTGCGTGTCGGGCCACGCGCAATATAGGGTTCCGTAGCACCGCTAGTTTTTGAAAATTTCTGTATGGTCAATGAATGTACATTTATAACATGTTTTACACTACTAACAACATCATCTCAAAGGAATTTGAACGAAAAGTTCCTTTATACTTCGCCGAATACATTTTTTTTAGTTGATCGACTATTACTCAATAACTTAATATGAAGTCAACTTAGCCGTGATAGTTTTCCTTTTAAATTCAGCATATTTCCTACTCCCGTGAATTTTTTCACATTTCCCCTTCACCCTAAAAAACCGTGTTGGATATTATGTTTTAGATTGCTTGTTTTCTATGAGAGGCCGGGCCGGATATTAGAATCCTTTTTAGGGTTCCGTAGTCAACAAGGAACCCTTATAGTTTCGGTCTGTCCGTCCGCCTGTCCGTCTGTCCGTCCGCGGTTTTGCTCAGAGACTATAGGACCTACAAAGCTGTAATTTGTCATGAATATACATATTAATAATGCCGACAAAATGGTGCATAAAATATTTAAAAAATAAATTTTTTTATGGTACCTCCCCTACACATCAAGCGGGGTTGAATTTTTTTTTCGTGCCCACCCCATCGTGTGGGGTGTCGTTGGATAGGTTTTTTAAAAATATTATGAATATTCGTAGATCATTTTCCGGTTTAGGGATCCATTTGTGAAATATTAAGTTTTAAAGTGGAAAAAATCGTTAGTGTCCAGTGTTCCCCCCTTCTACCAGCTAAACGGTTGCTTCTGGAAATGTGAAAAAATTCACGGGAGTAGGAAATACGCTGAATTTAAAAGGAAAACTATCACGACTAAGTTGACTTCATAAGTTATTGAGTAATAGTCGATCAACTAAAAAAAATGTATTCAGCGAAGTATAAAGGAACTTTTCGTTCAAATTCCTTTGAGATGATGTTGTTAGTAGTGTAAAACATGTTATAAATGTACATTCATTGACCATACAAAAATTTTCAAAAACTAGCGGTGCTACGGAACGCACTTGGCCGGTTTTATTTCACTTTAACGCGATCAATGTTCACTCAGAGATAAACATTAATCTCTATTAACAAAATAATATGAAGATTTTGATACAATCCCTATATTATTTTGTTATTATCTGTCAAACTCTTTCATTAAACTGAAATTTAATGATCATTAAATGTCTCTGAGTGCGGCAGTTAATTTTATTTATTTGTTTGTTTGAAAGGGTTTTAACGTAACAAATCTTTGAAATATTCCGTGTTAAGCACTTATGCTAACGCTCAAGACGGTATGCAAATGTGTCCCACGCGACCGCTCACGACACTTACGGCGACGCGACAACTTACAGGTTAATATTGAAAACACTCCTACAGTACTGTTTACATAGAAATAATATAGACGACGATATTTGTGAAAATTTCTTTAGTGGAGTTTTACTCACGTCCGCGGAAGTCAGGACTACGTGAACTTATCGAAAAAAGGGAGAGTAAACTGCCGTCGAGGCGTAGGAGATGAAATCTCCCTCTCGATCTATGGTGCGGCAAAAATATAAGTCTGCGAACGCATCAGCGTTTCCACTCCGACTTTCACCGTTTCCCGCATTATCATCTCTTTATGGATTATTCCAAAATTGTTTGCAGGGATTTGCACTTTGCGAGACGTGATCAGGAGAGAGGGAAGAGAACTAATCCACGGCGCGAATTGGCTTTGAATTAGTGATGGCGGATTGTGACGTCACGCATCACGTGTCAGGTGCGTGATTTGACGCCGGGGAATGACTTTTATATGAACTGACTTTCTGATTGGATTTGGGAAATCATCAAGTTTATTATGAAATTAAATTATTACTTTTTAATATTGCGTTTCATTTCTAATGAAGTATAATAATTCAAAGCTGCATTTCTTGTAAACTTTCAAGTAAATATAAAGGAATCGTCTTGTTCACTTAAGCTGACTAGTTTTGTCTCTGTCTGACATAATATTAGAGAAGACATATTAATGATAATAATAATATTATATACACAGACATATTCTGCAGTCCTTGAATAGTTATACGTCTGAGGGTCAATTCAGACCGCAACGTGATGCGTAGATGCATTTCTAAATAATATTATAGATTTGACAGATTTGCAAGACGTCTCACGAAATTGGAATTTGTCAATTCAGTACAAAATAATATTTAAAAATGCATCTGCGCGTCGCGTCGTGGTCTGCTTTAACCCTAAATATTATCTTTAGGTCTTAATATCTATATTAGAAAGAGGGATTATACTATGTTACAAGTCAATCAATAGCCGCCAGATTTCTTCATACATAATATAAAACGACATGTATAAGTTTTTCCACGGACGATACATCATCGATCAAACGCGGCCACTTAGCGAGTCGCCGCAACTTCGCAACTTCGGCTTTTTCGACTTCGAAGTTTGTCTGCTGAAGCGAAAACCGAACACTAACATGTTTGGTATAACACGAATTTTTCTTAGTAGCGAGAAAACGGATGGAAATGTGATTAACTGTATGCTGATTTTTCGTACAACGTGAGTTTTGATACACTAATTCTACTCATAATATAGTCCAGCATTTGGCATATAGCTGTGATATGGTTTGGATGGGCTTGTGGCCCATTTTAGGAACTGCCTTCCTTCTTGCCTTTTAGTCCATACGTTCTTCTCCTCTTATAGTAGTTACATCAGTGCTTTTACTAGAGAAAACTGTAGTCTCTGTGTAATAACAAACGTCAAACCTGTCAATTACCAACGTAGACCATATTCTGATTGGTTAGGAAATTCTCCAGGAAGACGTTAATTGTTTGACGGTTATGAAAATATCACTAGAATTTTGCTTTTTTGATAGAATCCGGACCGGTTTGAATCTGTATTAATGTTGTATTAAAATAGTGAAATCTGAATACAGATAACCCAAGCTGTTTTTCGCACTTACATACAAGTATTTTAACGCAGCAATGTTTTAAGCTAAGCCGCTAGGAGTTTCAAGTTGCTTATAGATGACGCTTTTTGGACTGGGGATTCCATTGATCCTGCGTAACTACTGGTTTATACTCACTCACTCATACTAACATCAGTTTATTTTAATGCAGGCATTATATCGTTCTAAAAAGCTAAAAAAAACAAAGTCTCCGAAAAAATACACCTCCTAATCCCTACAAAACAAATTTAGTTATCAAAGTAGTTTAAAAAGTAATTTAAGCGGGCAGATTGCCGTCATTAGAGTTGGCTCGCTCCGCGGCCGCTTAAAAATGTTTTAATTAAACCCATAACGAGCACCAAAGGGTTAAGTCTGTCCCACACTAACGATATCGGCACTCAGAGACGAAGGGTTAGAAGAGGTAGCTCATTGTTTGGGCTGGGGGTAATCTAAGGTGGATTAAGCCCCGTCGCTTAGCGTGATTGACGCCATCGTTGCCTCTTAGAAATTTTACGCTTTAAACGTGACAAGATTGTTATTATATTTAAGTAATGAGCCTCAGCAATGGATGCAAATAATAGAACAAAAAACAATGTTGATGTATGCAGAGGGTTTCGATAAAAAACATAATATCTTTACCATGGGAGGGACAGCCATACTTCGTCACAAATGGGCCGGCTCGACCGGAGAATACCACGGGCTCACAGAAAACTGGCTTGAAACAGCGCTTGCGCTGTGTTTCGCCGAGTGAGTGAGTTTACCGAAGGCCCAATCTCCTACCCTTTTCCCTACCCTCCCCTACCCTATTATCCTATTCCCTCGTAAAAGGCCGGCAACGCACCAGTAGGCTCTCTTCTGATGCTGCGAGTGTCCATGGGCGACAGAAGTTGTTTTCCATCAGGTGACCCGTTTGCTCGTTTGCCCCCTTTTTTCATAAAAAAAACTTGAAAGGTGTCAAAGGACACCCGAATGGAACGGAGTTATTTCATAAGTTAAAAAAAAATTTAAAAAACGCCATCTATTGACGCACAGGAATACTATCAACGCGCAGCGCCCTCTGTCCCAAACATGCAGGTACTAATGAAAAAGTGTCGAGTTCAAGTATCGTTTTTTTCGGCCTAGCCCCTATCGCAACGCGCGAAAAGGAACTCCGTATCAATAATAATAATATTGATACATTCGGAAGTGTCTGTCTGTCTGTAGCCTCTCTACGTACAACGGCTCAATCGATTTTGCTGCCGCTGCTAAATTTAGTATGGAGATACTATGAGTCCCGGGAAGAGGGATATAGGATACTTTTCATTCTGTAAAAATGTATTGTGCGCACGATAAACGAATTTTGGCGCAACAAAGCTGAGGGTTTAGTAATTCATATTCTCGGAATTCAAAGTATATCTTACATTTCATGAAATTGCTTCAACACTTATGTTAGAAGCGTAAACAGACACACTTCAACATTACAGAATCTCCATATTACAACGCAGTAAAAAATAAAATTGTGTAACTATATAGTTAAATTCTAGAATATAACTCGGTTTAAACAATTTCTACCAGCAAAATCCCAGGTTGTTCACCTGAAATAAAAGCAAAGTTCTCCGCTAATTCGAACAAAACGCCGAACAAAGAATACAACCTCTTTAAGTTATAATTAGTCGGGATAAAGAGCGATGTGCATTTTTAATGTGAAGAGCGTTTGAGCGCCGGAGAATGGAGTTATATTCCATAGCTCGTTTCGCTTACAGTGCCTACAGGTGCGCAGATTTATTTTTTGTGTTATTGCCATGAGTCCATGCTTGACGTTGATCACTTTCTAACAGTCAATATTGTTTCTCGTTTTTTTTCCTAATTTGAATATAAAAAACGGGTAGCATTCTGAAAGAACGGGGACCGCAAACCGCGAATTATGCTATCGAAGTTTCAGAGATCGGTAATATACAATGTCTAAAATTACAACATGGAGCTTCAGCCTGCACCTTGCTTGATTGAAAGCTTTTCCTTTGAGTATCCCAATTTTATACCACCAGTTATTAAACATCCGATCTCTATGTCTGGTCAATTACATGAAGTGTTCAAAATTGTTATTTTCAATTATATCTTAAATCCTATTATAGATAGGACACAATTTTTTTAACAAGACAATCTAAAATCTGACACGAATGTATATTACGCGTAATAAAAGTTCGTCTCGGAATGGTGTGTAAAGAGTTCTGTAATGTCTCGCGGCCATTACAAACTTTTGACTTATCGATATTATTACCCGGCCACTTTGGGGTGACTTACTACGCATTTAGCAGTTTACTGCTCACTAACTGCCGTATTCAGAGACGAATATTCAGATGTGATAGCCGGATAAAACGCTTTCCCGTTTAGGACGGTAGGTATAACTATAATTATATTTCTTCGCTTCATTCTTCGATATATTAACCAAGTAGTCCTTTGTCTATCTGCTAGGCAATCGCGTTTTTTAAAGACGTATGTAGGTAGTTGAAAAAATAACTTCCCACTTCGGTTACCGCTCCTCGACGCGCCTCATTCTTTGTTAACGCGAGGCAACGCGTGCACGTATACTAAGTAACCATGCCAAAGCGCAGCGCTCAGACGAAAATTGGTTATTTTTTTAAGATGATTGAGTCAGTGTTGTAATTAAAATCAGTGTTATTTTATCGTGTAACAAGAAAATACATGTAAGTACTATTAAATACTTAAATAAACGGCAGGCACTACCGAGGCCAAGACGAGCCAATTATTTTCAATACTAACCGGCATGTACTGCGACCGCGAGTCAATAAACGTACAATGTGTTTGGACTGAGAGTCTTTATACACAATCTATAATATTATGTATGCTTCATCTGTTCTATAAATATAATAATTATTATAGAACTATATGTTTGCCGGATTGGGGGAAACATCTGCAATTATTGAATTAACCGGCATGTACTGCGACTGTGAGTCAATAAGTACAGTGTGTTTGGACCGCGAGTCCTTTTACACAATCTATATCTATATGCATCGGAATTGACTGCGAGTCTCTGACGATGTTTTACCTATTCTATAAATAGAACTATACGTTTGTCCGATTGGGGGAAATAAGTGCAAGTTAATTACTGCAAGTACTTAATTATATTAAGTTATTTTATAAACTGCCATAATGTGTGGATTGACTGCGAGTCTCTAAACACAATTTATATGCATCGGAATTGACTGCGAGTCTCTGACGATGTTTTTTTTCAGCTTTTATATAAAAATAGCTATATATTGGCCGGTTTGTCTGAATCAACTGCGAGTTATTTTATAAACCGCCATAATGTGTGGATTGACTGCGAGTCTCTAAACGCAATTCTTATGCATCGGAATTGACTGCGAGTCTCTGACGATGTTATATCTAAAAATAGAACTATAATATATGTTGGCTGGTTTGAGATGATTAACTGCGAGTTAATTACTAGTTAAATTTAAAATATATTGTTATTCTTTAAATCAACATAAAGTATGGATTAACTGGGAGTCTTCGACAATGTTTAAAAAT
This sequence comes from Plebejus argus, assembly GCA_905404155.3. Classification (NCBI taxonomy): domain Eukaryota; kingdom Metazoa; phylum Arthropoda; class Insecta; order Lepidoptera; family Lycaenidae; genus Plebejus; species Plebejus argus. The sequence continues at coordinate 284,634 of FR989944.1, forward strand.
AAAAATGAGCAACTACCGCGCGTTCCCCGGCGCTCTTTGTTCTATAAATAAACTACATAATTATTATAATATTATCTTTACCATTTTATACAAAAATATTTCGAGCTAATAACCACATTGACTGCGAGTCTTATCAGTTAACAACCAATGCGCGTCCCGCACACCTTTTGTTCTAAATATAGAACTACGATTATAATTTATTATGTCTGACGGTATGTAACTATTATTATTAAATAAATTTTGCACCAATGTTGGGATTCGGGATACACCGCGAGTGTATAACGAAACTTACTTAATATCTTCGTAACGTGATAGTTACTACCCTCAATATTTTTTGTAACATAATATTAATTTATATGACAAATAAGTCGATTATAACTAACAATATAACTACCCCAATATTTTTTTTAGGTCACTAAGACCAGACTATCGGGGAAATATAACTAGAAGTGACCGATATACGGGTCGATCAGGTTACGAATAAACCAGAAGTTTTCCCAATCCTAAACCAGGTGCCAACGGTCGATTCTGACTCACCGGCACCGGACCAGATCCGGATAGATCCAGAGCTTCTACTGACGTTAGGTGAACCCTTGTTGGGTTCACCAGATTATGATTTTAAAGGATCACAAAGACGATTAAGATAAGCTATTGCTTATAAAACATTCCTGCTAATAAGTGTTGCAGCTCGATTCTATTTCGATCGATTATTATCATTATAGATTTCACCTGAAAATGTCTCGAAATTATAAGACCTATCAGTTATCGCCAGTATCTAACTTATCTCGATATTAATTATTATCAGACTTATCAGATAATATACTATCAGACAAGACAAGATTATAAGCCTTGTTATATCAGACCGAGATTATTATGGTTTCGCTGGATAATTCCAGTATTTGTTCTCAGAGACAAATTAGTACATTCCATCATCAATCGGGTACTTTTCGGGCTCTGACAAACCCTTCCCGTTACCCGTCAAGGAGGGGGGGGGGGGAAGATGTGGACTGTGGTAACCGTCGGCTGGCGCCACTAGTATTGTAACGCTACAATCAACCCCCTTCGAGTTCGAAGAACGTTGAGGCGAACAAATGCTCAACACCGCAGCCGTAGTGCTAACAGTTATTTTTATACATATTTTATAGATGTTAATTATTATCCCCAACCTGCGGCCCACGAGCCGCATGCGGCCCACCGGAACTTTATTTGTGGCCCGCGTGATGTTAAAGCATTTTGAAATTCACGCCCACCAGCAGTAATCGTGAAAGTCGTAACTCGTAAATTATTTTTGTTCACTAGTAAATCGTTGATTTTGAACGTTATTTTTAAACCTAAAAATGTTTGTTGCGGCCCACGACACCAAGACCAAAACAAGTTTGTGGCCCGCTTAAAAAATAACTAAATAGGGAACTTCGTTCCAAAAACAACAACAGGTTGGGGGCCACTGGCTTAATGTATTATACAGCATGACATCAATAAATTATTATTAGAATTTAAAACTATATCTTCGTGTAACTCCACCGAAGATTACCTTATTTCAAAGATTTTCCTTTCTTCAAACTATTAAATATTGTATTATATTTTAAATACAATATTTTTAAAAATTATTTTCAATTTGAATCCACTTCGTAAGTTTATTTCTAAATAATTATTTTATATGTTAATTTGGAAAATTACCGTACGGCTTTCAAGGCAATATCCAAAAGTGGATATCTGTCAAAAATAGATTTAAAAGCCAGCTACTTGTTGGTTCCTATTAACTCACTGTTCGATTGAAAGATTTAAAGCCTCAAGTCTTGACGTACAGACTATCAGATGCGCTTACATTTATTCTCACAAAAAATATAAAGAAGGAAACCAGATCAGGCGTAGTAGGCTTTATCACTACTAGCCTTACCACGCTTTCGCAATACCAGTGTTCTAGGCGCAGCCTCAGGCGCCCCTTTTTTGTTTAAGTTTTATTGTTAATAGTGCCATGGGTGTATTAAATCCACAACAAATATGTAAATATTTAAGTCTTATCGCTTACAATACATATTATTATAACATAACTAGATGTCTCGGCAGATGTTGTTTTGCCATATAAAGTATTTTGCCCATATTATTTTATTGAAGTGACTTAGTAAGTATGTCACCATGACGTCTATGATTGCTATCCCATCGTACAAACAATGGTCGCCGTCAGTCTCGAGTTGTAACATTTTACTATTATTTATTCAAAAATACACTCATCAATATAAAAATAATTAGACGTTGTCCAATTCTCAACCCTAGCCGATATGCTCGCTAAGATTCACGAAAATCGGTCGAGCCGTTTCAGAGGAGTTCAACTACGCACACCGTGATACGAGAATTTTATGTACCTACATATTAGATATATTATATAATAATAATATAAGCCTATTAAAAACGAAATAATATAGAACAGTTAAATCAGTGTACTATTCGTGAGCTACCTCAACTGATAGGTGTTCTGACACCTGATTTCTGACCCCCGTCGCGGAATGCAACTGGTTTTCAGCGATTAAAATTTTTAATGCTAAATAAATGCAATGATAAATACGATAACATAATGACACTTAATCTTGAATAATATAAGTGTAAGTATAAATATTTATCCTGCTGGACCGAGAACACAATTTCAATCATATTGTAATTGTAATTTGTAATATGCAATAATCACACTATCGACGAGTCGACGACCACAGGGCCGGACACAGTTATGAGTTATAACAGTAGACGCCTTAAAATTTATTCTAAAATGCTCTACTTCGACTTAGATTTTAGGTAAATACTCTCTTCAATCTCATTAGTTAATAGACTTATTACAGAGATCTTCGTCTGCTTCATCAGAACCTTGCTAAACAATTTGACAATGGCTGTAAAACGATATCTTCTACAGCCATGTCACTGTGCACTGTCATTGTTTATGAACAATGTTGATATTATTGGATGGTGACATTGGCTTAGATGAATGTTTAAAGTGTCTTTTGAAAGAAGCTTTCCGGTAAACATTCTAATTCCTAGCCCATACCTGAGTACCTAGTGTAGTACCCAGGATCCACTTATAAATTATTTGTTTTTTCTTGCACTCTGTACCTACTGAATACTGATCATTGACTTAAAACTTTCTGCCTAATAATAAAACTCAGCAAAATAAAAAATACGGTTTTAACTTTTAAATTATTCGAAATTTATATTACAAAGACAAACTCCTGAGCGTGATCGAATGTTCTTAAATTATGTAACTCTTTTATAAAAAAAAAAAAAAAAAAGAGAAGAAGAAGTTATAATATTTAAGTTATTACGCCCTGCGATGGTTATTCAAGATTATATTAAATAGGATAATGCTACAGTACGGGTTTAACGCTCTGCACAGAACAGCCACCTCCCATTCGGTAATAGCCGCTGGATAAAGCAGGTGCTGTGCGAGAGCGGCGCGGCGTCGACACGTCGAGCACCGACACGGGGATTGATACTGGACCTATTAGTAAGACGACAGTCGACAGGCAGGACTAGTGAATCCAATACTTTCGCTTTTTTCCTAAGCCATAATTTTATCGACGAACAAAGTTTCGCTGAATCAGTTATATAATCTTAATCACCATGATCCCAGTACGTTATCATTTGAATCACAAAACCATAGCTAGGTCTCTTAAGTTTTGTTTCGACTATTATTATTATTTATGGGCATAATGTTAAAAAAAAAAAAAAAAAACTCGAATATAATGATTACTATTCATAATGTATAATATAAGTATATATAAATTCTAAGTATTTTGTAAAAAATCTTTCTTTCGTTACTCTGAAAATCTACTTGGTTAATATATCGAAGAATGAAGCGAAGAAATATAATAAATGATCAAACGAACTTACCAAGTGAAGTTCGATCATTATTATATGAGTCGCTTCATTCAAAGATATAATCTCCCTCCCACCCAGTCTGCAAGAAACTATGTTTGCTGCAGTACCCAAAGAAAGAAAGAAAGATTTTTTGCATTACCTCTCTCTAAACATAATGAGGCGCGTCGAGGAGCGGTAACCGAAGTGGGAAGTTATTTTTTCAACTACCTACATACGTCTTTAAAAAACGCGATTGCCTAGCAGATAGACAAAGGACTACTTGGTTAATATATCTTTGAATGAAGCGACTCATATAATAATGATCGAACTTCACTTGGTAAGTTCGTTTGATCATTTATAGTAATATAATAATAATAAGGTCCCGGAAGCCATATTGCAGTTACCGGTCGCACTCGGTCCAGCGTGTCGAGGGAACATCGCAGTGTTTTAGTGGGTAGGGCCGCGGCTCTCACGTCGCGGCGAGCCCCACATATCCGCAGCGGGATTCCACTTCCCTGCGTCGAATTCGTCACAGAATTTCACTGCGTAAAAAAAAGGTATAACTATAATTATTGCATCTAATATAATTTTACTGTCATAAATTAAATACACTGTTTATTTTAACTGTTTTAAAATCATGTTGATATTTGACTTTACCTTTACAAAGTTGTTTATTCCGACGAAGTTAAAACTTCAAAGTAAATCCCACGAAAATAACTACTAAGTGAACTGTTTGGGAGCTTACGTGAGATTTGTTGCCACCCCCTGCGCCCCCCGCACCCCTCCGTGGTATAGCGCAGCTTTGTTTCGTTTGACGAAAGACTTTCTTGAATTTGGTTAACTTTGTATTGAGCAAAACCTTGGTTGAAAAGTGCAAAATGCATCCACCTTAACTCGTTTTGCTTTGAACGTTTAAAGCATTTTGTTTAGTATCGTAACGTGTGTCGGATTTTCTATTTAGTTGCAATAAGTTTTAAATCAGAATTGGCTAGAATAGCTCTATTTTCTTCATATTTTTAGAGATGATATTTCAGGAGACCTCGTTAATGAATGCAAATTTTCATAAAACAAAATAAATATAATTACAGTCTAGTTGTATGTACTATCAGAGAAGTTGATTTCTAGGCAGTTGGCGGACCTAAGTAATTTGGTCGCGTTAAGTCAAACCCATCCGACTGATCACAGCTTAAGTAGCCCGCAAACGATCAAACATCAAACACGTCAAACACGTCAAACACGTAGTCAATGTCAAAGACATTGAATTAAAATGAACGTTGCATATAATTTGTTGAAGGATTTGATAGAAAATGTTACTAAAAATGTTAATGGAGTTTATGTCACTGTAGGGCTATAATCAAATTAATGTTAAGTAATAATTAAAACACCCAGAGTACGGCCCACGATGTCACAATCGAATCGAATCGATTACAAACCTAGTCTTCCCATTCGATCAAATTTAGACGTTGCTGTACCACATATTACTAAATAGGTTGTACTTCAGGCCCTAGCCATTACATAACCTGTTCCTTTTTGAAAATCGGTTAAAACTACCAAATTTCCCTCTCTTGGTCTTCGCCGTGGTAAAGCTAGTTGTAACACTCAATCACATCGTCCTTGAGATGAGTGATGACGCTGCCGTGATCAATCTCAGACACTCCGAGTCCAGTGACGTCACATGTTACTTGTTTAGCTCTGTTGGGGCAAGAATTAGGTCGGTATAAATAGTCAGTACTCAAGATGCATCTCGGTCTCAAGACATGGTTCAGGGTCTGTGATTGGTTGGCTGTCAAAATTTGGACCAATCACAGAGCCGGACCGCGTCTTGAGACCGGGTCGCATCTTAAGTACTGACTATTTACATGGGTCTTAATATCAACCCTGGAACTTGATATGTTGATAGTAACTCTTAAAATATATTATAGTAACGATAGGTGACCTTGGTAATTTTTGTATGAATGCTTAAGCCGTGAAGAACTGTAAAAACTGATAGCAAAGTAGCTGTGATGTTGGTAGTTTATGAAAAAATGGTTGAGTCAATGGCATAATTAAAGGCCTGGATAACACAACTACCGAGCCACTTCTTACATGCCCGACCGATGTTTGGTTCATCTTTCTGGTAAGACAATTGAGATTTTTGGACGCGGGAATTGAATACACGACCAAGTCAAATTGACTATCGCACCTAGATACGCTCTAAGCTAGACCATGGAGATATAGAGTTTAATATAGAAGTGAAACTGAAGACGGACGCGTAGTTTAACCTTACTTTGCGTTTGTACGTTATATTCACTTACTCTCATAAAACAACTATCACATAAACCAATGCAACGAGCATTAAATAATAATGTTCACATGGCGAATGGGCGTCATTACAAAATAATAACTGGAGGCTTAACGCAAGAATAATGTTAACAATTAATTTGTGATGCGGGAGGCAGTTGTTCCACAATTTAACTCCTAACTACACCCATTTGTTTAAGCGGCGGTTACATGAGAGATGATTTGCTTTATTAGTATAATATGAAGTTTGTTGGCATAGGATGTCTATTAGACCGATTTTGATAAAAGGCATGGAAAATCACAGCAGCAGCCCTCTATATCCCTTTTGTTATCTACAACGTTTGTTATGTTCCATGTCATTTAAACTATAAATTATTTAGTTCAGTGGTTGTTGGCAACTTCAAAGTACGTCCAAGTTGTGGTCCAAGTATTGTATATTATGTACAACACACTATAGAATTTTCTTCCCATTTTTTTTGTAACGTGGCGTGTAATCTACACAATAGGCAATAGATCAGTGTTTGAAGATTTTAGCTTGAAATTCTAAGGAACATAGGTACACCAATCTTTGCCAGGGAAATAAACGAGTTATGGAGAATTATCTTAATCGCAGTACAGCCAGTACAATAAATTTGTTCTCAGAATATTGAAACTGATAGTATTTATATCACTTGGTATTCCGCACCGCGCCGGGCCTCAGCGACGAAATGCGCCAAAGATTTTCGCCCCAAACCGCACGTGAATTTAAAACAGGGAAGTAATCTGCGGAAATTAATACACCTGCCTACATTAAGTTGGCCATACAGGATGATCGTACTGATCGTCCTAATTGTTTTAAATAATGTTAATACTAAGAGGACTCTTAGGAATTTAAGTAAAGAAAAAAAACTTGCCTGAAAATAAATAAATTTGTAATCGATGAAAAACAAATTACTTGTGGTATAGTCACCTGTCTTAGCGCAAGTTTTAATTATTTACACACCCCAAAAAGTGCACAATCCGCTAAAAGTACTCTTTTGAAATTAATTATAAACTATAAAAATTATTATAAATTCGTTAATATGGGCTATAATATAATTATTCTAAAATTGTGTCGTAAAATATAACAGCTCCTTACAAATTTTACAAAAAAGGAGGATTATTATTTATCGAATAAAATAAATATAATCTGCTGAAATCAAAATCAAGCACGCTGTATATAAGCGGCTTAAGTTCCTCACAGCGGCCATTGATTAATTTCAATTTTATTGATTGAGGTTCCGAAATGTAAAATTATATTTTTTGATCAGGTTTACTGAGATGTTTTTGCTTTGAAATTTAGTTTATTGTCACCTTAACCCTAGAACCGTACCCTGGGGTACAAATGAAAAAAAAAACTAAAATTTCGTTATAATTTTTTTACTGTTCGACGGTTTGTTTCGTGCGTCCGCGTATTTACCCGGGGCGGGGGGACGCGCCGATACCTCAATAGGGCGGTGGTCCTGCTTGCAAATGGACGCGGTACGTTGCTTGTGGGGTACTGCAGTACCCCAGGGTACGTTAAACGTAAGGATTATTGTTTGAACATTTTCATTGTTTTGTTGTTTTTTGTTATGAATTTAAAGAAGCCGACATTTAAAATTTATCGAGGTTGGTCAAGCAGTTTTTATATTGTGGGTTTATTTGTTTCTGATGGCATTATAGGATTGTTTACGCACTCCAAACTTATTTTCCTTTTTTTCAGATGGCGTCTAGACTCTAGAGTCTAGACGTAATTCTGTGTATTCTAAGGAATATTAAATATTGTGGGAATCAATTCTATGATACTGTTACATTCTTCAGATGCTGCTAATAAGCAAGTTTTCAAGAATAGGCGCACTTACCTGAAGATTTTGAACTCATAAAACCGCACCTAGAAGACAGATTTCAATACCGAACTTTGCCAACGTCCCTACAAATAAGTATTGGTGATATACTGGGGAAGAAACGACCAACGCCTTCTGCAGCTTCTTCTAATTTAAAATCTGGAAGGTTTTTTTTCTGCCCCAGGTCCAAAGATCGCAAATCACGTACGCAATGTGCGACGTGCAAAACTTTCATTTGTACTGATCACCCTAACATAATATGCCAAAATTGTTTGTAGTTGCTAATTATTGTGATTTAATTACGTTCAATAAGACTGAGATAGATGTTAAAAAGTCTATGAAAGTTGATTTAATAATAAAAACTTTAATAACTTTCTAAAAATGTGTTATTATTGCTGGGGTGTACTAGTACCCCAGGGTACCGTTAGATAAAGTTTAAGATGGGTACGGTTCTAGGGTTAAAAACTGGGCTATAATTATTACAATATAATAATTTCTACCCACCAGGATGCCTATTGTCTAACTTGACTATACTCTTATTTAAGCCAGTTGCTTTATGTGAGGCCAATAATGATATATTTCTCAAAACAGACATTTCTAAAGTACTATCCCGATATAAGAACTGGTAAGGCGCTATGGTGGAACAATCCATACATTACGTAAATGTCTTTTAATTTTGTTCGTTTTCGACTGTCGGGTAAAAACATTAGCGCTGACGTAATCAGGAAAACCAAAGGTAGAGGTTACTGAGGACAAAAACCGTGAATGAAGAACAGCCCTAATGGCTTCTTGTCGGCAAACATTTTTTGTTCCACGCGCGTAGGGCTGCCACGAGTCCGGACAAAGCCGGACACGAGGTTCCTGACAGAACAAACCTATAGGCCGACTTCAAACAAGCTGACAAATCGGGGCGGGTACCGCTGTAAGCATGCTATAAACGGCTGAGCAACGCATTGTCATGGCGCGCACCGGCCGATATGACATAACTACGTCAAACGTATTTTAACATTGTGAGTACTGAAAAGGAAGCTCTTCCAACCGAGCGAGACAGGATGCTCAGTCAGGCCCATAAAGTTAATATACCTAGCGGAATAGAGAAACAAAGGCCTGAGCAAGCGAGGTGTCACTATCAGTAACACTGCGTGGTAAAAAGATACGTGTACATGACAGCATCACTCTTTTTTTGACGTCCATCAGCCCGGATCAGCCCCGTTGACAATTTAATCTCATAGAGTTCATGTTCAATCATGCTTATGTAAGTGTATACGTACACATATTTTTCACACAGATGAAAACCAATTTCGGTTACGTTTGACAGCTCGAGTTTGTTGCTCTGTTCGTTGCTGTTGAATTGTGGGACCGCCACAGTATTTTAGAGAACACTTCTAAGTCTGGTTCGATCTGTCTGTTATGGTTCCTGATAGCATTGTGATTTGTGGCAGACCAATTAAACGTTATACGACATTAATGGTTCAGTAGGCTTACATCGTTAAATGTAAAACTCGTTTTGAAAGACGATTATTCATATTTTTTTAGACATAGACAAAGAGACAAACATACCAGATTTTAAGTTTTGTTTAATTTTATATTGTATTTAACTACATCTGGATACGTGACCAGATAGAAAATTCGTTACATGGAAGAAGAACAGACTGCTGGCGTGATGTAGGAGAGGTTACTACCTCTGCAGTTACAGTTTAAAGTAAAATGTATGTTAATGTTTTTGCCTGCTTTCCCGAAGCTAGTACATACAGCCTGTTATTTTTATTATATATCTAGCCAACCAGCCTTTGATTTATTTATATTTTATTCAACCAACCTAGTCCATCCGGCCCGTCTGTCCGGCCATTATTGCTGGCAACCCTAGCCGTCGTTCCATTAGTCACGGGAAGGGATACGTGATACATCGGAATGTTGGGTTGCCGATTGATTTAAATACTTCTGCGGTGCGAGTGTTTATCGCTAGCGGTAGGGTTTATCGAGAAAATTATAAATTTGGTTAAATAATTATTTAAGGTTTTTTTAGGAAACAAAAAAAAAACATGAAAATAAATGCACAATGCCGCTAAAAAAGAAAATGAAAGAGAAGGCATGGCATTTTAACAAGCTGTTAACACTAACAGACGTTGGTGAAATTGGGACTTAATAAGATAGTTTAACATAATTTTATTGTTCCTTAAAGAATTGTATAGAATTTTCATTAATAAATTAAAACAGAAAAACATTTATCGTTTAAAAATGTTCTATTCTCGATGTTAATATATTTTTTGCAAACAACGTAAAGCACCTAATAAACTCAATAATATGAAGTCAGATTATTACAAAAGATTGAATAGACGGCGTTTCCCGAGCTCAAGAATCCGTAAGATTGTGGGAACAATTAATCTGAAGGGCCTTGTAACACAAAGCCGGTCGCAGCCGCGTCAGCATGACGCTGCGCCATCGACAATTTGTTCCATGTCTAGGTTCTTCGATTCTGCCAACATGTAACGTTACTTCGATGTTGTTTTGATGCAGTCTGTGATAAATTAATAAAACAGTTTTCTCATGAAAATAATAAATATGTCAAACCAAGCGTTCAGATTGATCAAATCTTCAAAATTTAGTTTCTGGTCTATATTTTAGCAAAAAGCATTTTGGATAAAAATATAATATGATAACATAAAGTGACAATCAAATTATTTTCAACGAAATAACCAAATCGAATGAACGAAATTTGCAACAGATAACACAATTTCCCGCCATTTTGGCATTGCACTGGTCCAATATACAGAAATGCGACGTCGTTAGCAGAATTAGTTTTAGTTCTGATTATCGGTTCGCTAATCGCACTTTAATCGCGCGAATTAGCGAGATATTAGAGATAATTACAGTCCGTGAATCCTCGTATAATTAGTAAAGAATATAATTTGTGTCTAATCGAAAAACAAAAGGTCGTTTACGTATGTCTTGGGTTTGCCGGTTTAAATAAGCTCCTTATTGTATTGCTGTATTTCAAATAAGCTATAGCATAACTTCGTTAGCGCAATTCGTATATTACGCGGGCGCTGCATTTTTAACAGACTTTCAAAAGTGTTTACGTTCGGTGGTTTTATTTTTCACTGGCGTGCCTGGTGCCCGGTGCTCTATCTATGTCTTTTCGAAATTGTCACAATATGCTCTGACGCGAGTTTAAAGCAAATAATATGATTTTGATTTGATTTGATTATTATTTACCCATCCCATAAAAAGTGCACGGCACATACGCCGTCGAGCGCAGCGAAGAAGATTTGATTAATGTACTTGAAAATAAACTTTAAAATTATTTAACTAAAGTGCATAAATACTTGAACCTTACAAAGAATGCTCGCGTGACCTCGAGTATACGCAGATATTCCGTATCGCACTTTAGTGTAATAATTTCAAAGTATATTTAAAAATTTCAAAATAATTTCAAAGTGCGTTAATAAAATCCTCTCCGCTGTTCTCCGTTCAGTCTGCGCTGACCCTAAAGAAGTTTTAACTTCAACAAAGCCCCGGTCATTCTTCACCATCGCTATGAATTTGTATCTGTCGGATGTCGACAACAATTACAGTGTTGTACAACATCGGGATCGGCTGCTAAATGTCCTGTACATGTATTAATAAGGAGCTGCCCTCAGTTAAATGGACCCGAAGACGAGGCCGTCCCTTTTTAACCCTTACACTCTAATTGCGCATCGTACCGCGATTACGGCGAACTGGCGCGTAATGCGCCCCTAATGCCGCCCATACAACATATACAACATAATATAAATATAGTGGGTACAGTCGACGACAGAATTGGGGAAAAATGCAATCTAAAGAAGTTGATGTTTACCTCGATTGCACCAGAAAAGTGGTTATGTTTTTCTAGTCTAAGTATGTTTTACACTTTAGGACTTAAGCTTTTTTCTATTTTTTTTTTCGTTTTTTAAGCATCAAAGTTATCGTTACTCGACAGTGGCGCGTAGTGTAGTTTTATTTGACATTTAAAAGGTAAAACTGATGCGTTACTAGTGTTCCATTATGCTTACTATAACTTTTTTCTTAAAACCATGAAGACAGGGTCCTAATTATGTATTTATGGAATAAAAAAAAATTTGCTTCGGGCAGGAAAACATTTTCGATTAAGAATAATTAATTGCCTCTCTTTATATCATTCTATAAATTTTGAGACTTATCACGTTCTTCCTATCTGAGATTTTGTAAGACGCGGGAACAGACTATTCAGTTTTGTCGCGGACTGTACACACTACACACTCAGTACAACACAGCCAGCCTCATTAACTCTAACCTCTCGTATGAAAATTAAATTGACTGCGGAAGCAATCTTGTAAGAGAATGTTTGTACTATAATATTATGTCGGGCCAATTTACTCCGCTTACCTCCGATTTGACCTTAAAACGACGGTTTATGGATCATTTTAAAGGTAAGTAGAGGTATAATAGTCATGAATGTAAGCTTTTAATCGCTTGCAATTATTAAAGTGATTTATTCCTTTCAAACATGAATCCTACTTGTATACAAATCCCATGTAACTTACCCATTCAATAAAAGTTTTTTAATATATTGTTTGTGGCCCTCTCATTCCATCATTAAACGAAATCTGAGGAACCCTACCTAAAAGATGGAAAAGCAAAATAAATATTTAAATATTATTTAGACGTGGGAGAGCCATACTTCGGCACGAATGGGCCGGCTCGACCGGAGAAATACCACGCTCTCACAGAAAACCGGCGTGAAACAGCGCTTGCGCTGTGTTTCGCTGAGTGAGTGAGTTTACCGGAGGCCCAATCCCCTACCCTATTCCCTTCCCTACCCTCCCCTATTCCCTTCCCTTCCCATCCCTACCCTCCCCTTACCTTACCTTACCCTATTTCCTCTTAAAAGGCCGGCAACGCACCTGCAGCTCTCCTGGTGCTGTGGGTGTCCATGGGCGACGGAATTTGCTTTGCATCAGGTGACCCGTTTGCTCGTTTGCCCCCTTATTTTACCTTTTAGCAACCTGACCACTGCTACCGCACAGCTGTGGGTCTGACACGTGAATTCAGAGTATTTTTACTATGAGAATAATCCTTACGTCGTCCCCATAAGGACCTTCTCAAGTATTACTTAGGTTAATAAATACGACATATTATTATATGTTATAGTAAAAGCTAAGTATTATATTTCATACTATAAGAAACTTATAGTGTGAAAGAGAAATCCCATGGCAACCATACTTTGTCAAAAACAATGGAAGACGTGTTCAACAGAAGAACGAAACAAGAATTAAAAATAATCATAAACTAAAGAAATATAAATGCAAAAAATTATTAGTACTGAATGAACTGCATAGCAGTAAATAGACACAATACAGGCCGGCGACGTACCTGCAACTCTTCAGCTGGCCTAGCATACGCCTACGAGATATCTCACTCTCGAGATAATTAAAAACTACTCGTCTCATAATATCAAAATCTTGACATTATCTCGACAAATCTCTATAAAAATGTGTTATTTCGATGATAGATCTACGCGAGAAAAAATTTTTGTCATGCTAGGGTCAGTAGAGATGAAGATATAAACTATCAAACATCGAGAAACATGTAGAGAGAGATATCTCGTTGGCATATGCTAGGCCGGCTGATGTTGATGGTGTCCATGGGCGACGGTAGTTGCTTTGTGACTCGTTTGCTAGTTTGCCCCCTTTAAAAAAAAAAACAAAAACAAAATCCAATTTTATAAATGGCACGTGAAATACGGATTAAATCGTGTAACAAGCTCCAAAAGGTCGTATTCTAAAATCATGTAAACATAAAGTTATCTGTAGCAAACAAATCTGTATCATGGAACTCCATTGTTGAACAAAATCAAGGACTAGTTAGCTAGTTAGGAACAAACATGTGGAGTTGAAAAGTCCCGGTCGGTTCTCGTGGTTGAGTCGAAATTCCGTCGCGGCTCGTCCAATAGTCCCCTGTAATTGCCACAGATAATATCTGCTGTGTGAACACGCGCTGATAGGCAGAGCGGATAGCGGAAAATGCGGAGGTAACTATAATATTATTTTGATCAAAGCTAGTCTTTTTATAAGTAGTAAATTGTTGTAGTTGTCTATACATATGATAAAACTGTAGAATTGAAAATTCTGTACATGAAAGATATTTAAAAAATAATAAGTGGGGGGTGCCACTACATCGCTATAGAAGTCAAAAATGTGGTTAGTTTTTTATCTGTCTGTCTGTCTGTCTGTCTGTATGTTTGTTCCACTATCACACGTAAACTACCGATCCGATTTGAATGCGGTTTTCGCAGATATATTTGTCTTCTTTCAACTTAACATCTGGTGTATAAAAATTTTTCAACCCACCCCTCTAAGGGGATGAAAGAGGGGTCAGATTTTGTATCAAACTTTTTTCTTTAACACGAAAACTACTGATCCGATTTGCATACGGTTTTCGCAGATATATTTTTCTTCTTCTAACTCAACATCTGGTGTATAAAAATCCCCCCTCCCGCCTCTCTAAGGGGACCAAAGAGGGGGTCAGATTTTTATCAAACTTTTTTCTTGGACTTATTTCATATTATTGATTAACTGTGTTTTCCAAGTTTACATCTGTTAATAAAATCCCCCCCCCCTCCCCATCCCTCCCCTAAGAGAGGGGACAAAAGAGGGGCCGTAAGATTTTGTATCAACTGATGAAGTAGAAATACTTTAAATAGCAAAACAACGTTTGCCGGGCCAACTACTATAAAATATATTGGAACACGTTAGTTTCTATTATTATAAAGTATTTAACAGATCAATAACGAATATTAAAAAAAGTAATTGTTCGATAAAAAAAACAATTTTAAATGTTACTATCGCTAGCTATCACTTTATAAGATAAAATCCTAAAGTTACATAAAATTAACATCATTTATCGCAATATGAAATTTAAAAGCACAGTTTATTTACTGTGAGCTAGCGATTAGCGCAGTGTCCCAACCACCTTTACATGAAATCTCTAATCGCTCCGCTCATCAGCACACCAGCAGCCGCACTCAGGTATGTTAGCTTATCTGGAACGTTCTGTCGAACAACCTCGCTAACTGATCGCTTTGTCTCGCTACAGCTCGTACAAACTGTGTGATAAAACTATATTAAACGTTATCTACATAACTACTGAACTCGTGATGGAGTTACAGACTTTGACTATTTTCTTGGTAATTTGGAGACTAGTTTAATATGATTGTTATAAAAGAACGTTATTTTAGATTTAATCTTGCGAGAATTTAATAATGTGTAAATTTTAAAATGACGCTCATAAAACAATTAATTATTATTGATACTTTAAAAACATATTGAATGTTTTACTTCTTGATGCATAATTAATAATTATCATTCAAAATAGTAATAAAGAGAATTTTACACAGCTAATAAATTATACATTTTTAAATGTACCATTATTTTGGTAGAATTTTGTTATATCAACTACATAGCTTAGATTGCGTTGATGATACTATTAGTGAGGCAACATTTTAGTCTTTCAAATCTCTTAGGAACGCTATGTAGGTCGGTGCAAGCCAAAATTGCAGTCTCGTTAACAAAGCAACATAATTTTCCAATTAAAAACGCGTCTTTGTAACTGTGTTAGTAATGAGGATTTTGTGAGCAAACTCATTAGTTTAGCTGCGGTGTAGGTGTACACACATACACATTATACACACACACATACAACGTTGTACACGCCGGAACTAATTACATACTAAATCGGTGTGCATTTTGTTTTCATGCTAGTAAAAGTTTTCTTTCCCACTTCATTATTAATAATACAAACTACGAGTAAGCAAAAAGAAAAAAAGCCTTAAAACTGAGCGGTTCGAGGTAATACGGTTACGGTCCTTTTCTGATTTAATGTTGTGTGCTTGTATGTTTAAGGCAATGTCGATATTTTGTAGTCTTTAGCGTAGTGGCGCTACGGCATAGTAGCTCTACGATATAGTAGTTCTACGGCATATAGGCTTTACGGCGTAGTGCCTCTACGGCATAGTGGCTCTACGGCGCGCGGCGTAGTAGCTCTACGACATAGTAGCTCTACGGCGTGGCTTGGTGGCTCTACGGCGTAGTGGCTCTATGGCGTAGTAGCTCTACGGCGTAGCGGTTACGTCGTAGATTCCCTACGATTTATTTATTTATTAAAGTTAATTACAACGGGTTACCCCAATTACACTAATTAACTACACGAACGATATAATCGATTCAGAGGTTTATGCATCAAATTAATAGACACACAGACGCTTTTGCACTTAAACTATTAGTATTTATTCAATATTTTAGCACGGATTACTTGATTAAGAGTAACCTTTTACTACACAATCTGTGACACAGGAGACGTGGTTTACAGTCTATAAACCGAGAGATCTGTCAATATTGCCCACTAAACATGATACTACTCCCTGCTCGTATCTGAATTACGACGCAGGCGATATTTATACAGTAACCTCGTTTACAGATGCGTGTTTTCTTACATGTAGTATCTAGTCTCGATGTTCGTGTCCCATTCGTTTAGACTTCATTTATATGCGCCAGCGCGACAGTCCGGTTTGGTCACTACACAATGAGACTATAAGCAATCTTCGTTGCTTTAAATTAAAGCAAAATAAAAAATCAAAATAGTTTTTATTCAGAGCAATTTTTTACAATAAATTTTTGAACGTCAATTTTAAGGTGCCTACCACCGATTCAGGAACTAACCCGGCAAGAAATAAACGATTGTATGTAACGATTTATTGAAAAAGTGCGGTCGCAAGACGTAATGTATTGTCCATAACCATAATTATGAGAATCTTTTGATGATGCGTCGCTATGTTTCAAGGTATTTTAGGTATTTTAATCACCATAATCATGACATCACAACAATTGCAAGTTCGTTACCAATTTAGCTTTTAAAATTACTTTCATTTAAGTGTATTTTAAAACAAAATAACCCACGAAAATTTTACCAAATTTTATAAAATTGCCCGCTCTGTGTGATACATGATATTAAAATTCGGCGTAAAATGGCTGATACTTTTCGTCATATAATAAGATGAGGGCTAATTTTCGAGATCATTGAACCCAAGTGCTTGGTAAATATTACACATCCCACCAACCTTGTACCAGGCACATTATAATACAGGCTTTATAAAAACTGATGGCATATTAGGAATGCTTTGTCTGAAGTTAATTTTATCTTTTTGTACACAAAATATTAATATATTTATTTTTAGTCACTAGATGCTTATGATGACTTTTGAACGTTATAATATATTAATAATATACAAATGTTTTGTAATTATGTTGTTATGTTATCAGTACTGTAATATAATATAGAGATAAAAAGACATCTCAGAGAGACAGAGACAGAGAGAGATAAAAAGACATCTCGCGCCATCTACCTCAAATAGAAGGAATGGATTTTGCGTCGATATTTCCTCATACAATATTATACTTTTACCCTCTTACTAATAAAAAGTTACACAGCGTGTATATAGGGTACATAAGATTTTTTTTTTTTTTTTTTTTTTTTTTTCTTTATTTAGAAGCTTTGTCAAACATGACGATGTCGCTTCATTGGACTAATCACTCAGTATAACAAAAATGTCCACTACAAAAAATTATTAAAAAATAAATTTCACGACTGTAAATACATGATAATATATAACAACAATAAAAAATATATAATATATAATATAACAACATTACTGAGAAATTCCCCGTCGTCGAATGCCAACTTCAGCTAATCGGTACAGAGCCATGGAAAATTCCGACAAAGGGTAGGACAAAATTGTATTAATAGTGCCAGTGCATTTCAAGTCAGATAATACACTCATCAGCTGAAAACGAAAGTCCTCGTTTCGGTCACACTCCAACAAAATATGAATAACATCCTCAACTACGTTACACTGTGTACAGAGAGGTGATGGAGCTCTGCTCATCATATGTGCAAACTTATTTAGTGGAATGTGACCGGAACGAAGTCTAAAAGCTATGACGAGTGTATTCCGACCCGAAATGAAATTGACAAACCACGGAATCCTCCATGGCTCGACCTGCATCGTCCTGTACCAGATACCTTTTTCTACTGATCTCGCATTAAAATGTTCTTGCCACAACTTAAAACAATTTTCTTTTATTATGGGAATGAGATCAGTAAAAAAAGGTTTAACATCGGTAGGGGCACCGTCACAAGAAGCTTCTTTTGCCAATCTGTCGACAATATCGTTCCCTTCTAACCCAGTATGTGAAGGAATCCACTGGAGAAACACCTCTTTAGAACAAGCCTTCAACTCAAATAACGTTCTTATTATACTGTAGGCAATCGGTGTTCCTCTCACACAAGAGGTACACCGAGCCAAGTGTTGAAGGGAACTCTTAGAATCCGACAGAATGACAAATTTATTAAAATTTATTAATTTAATGTAAGATAACGCCTTAAAAATAGCAATAAGTTCAATATACATAATTGACATGTTAGCAGTGACTGACCATTTAAAAGATTTATCAGCTTGAGGGTCATATAAAGCAGCTCCCATACGGTACGTATTATTATGAATTCGTTCTTTTGAATATGACGACCTCTGTGGCTCAGTGGATAGCACGTTGGTAGCTTAAGCCGGAGGTCGCGGGTTCGAATCCCGCCGACGGAACAAAAAGTTTTCAAAGTTCCTGGGTCATGGATGTGTATTAAATATATTTATCATATAATAAAAATCTTAAATATATGTATAGTATAAAAGTATTAAATATATTTCCGTGGTCTGGTACCTGTAACACAAGTCCTTCAGGCACTTAGCATGGGGCCAGACTGACGTGGTGTGAAGCGTCCATAGATATTATTATTATATTATTATGAACCATCTGTAAAAATTTTATAATGGAATGAAAAATTATCATCAATATATACAGAACAGATATTTTTTAAATTTGAAGTATTATAATTTCTTTTTGCTTTGTCTATACCAACAATTTTATAATTTATCACGTCATTTAAATCGTACCAACTCGTCCAGTATTCTAATCCGTACATATCGAGCCGCTCAGATACATGCAATTCGATGTCTAGAAATTTATCATGCATTTGGACAAGCAGGGGGACTCGTTTTCGCCTCCAGTATCTACGAGATGAAAGAGCTTGAAGTCTATTTACAGCCTCTACTGTCTCATTGTCAGCGATAGATAACGATCTCAACCAAAATTTACCTGCAAGATACGAACGTCGGACATGTAAAGGCTGTAAACAAAGTTCAGACTCCATTACATGAATGGGCGTGCTTTTAATAAAACCCCCTACCACTCGCATAGCTTGGTTTTGTAATTTATCAAGTTTTATCAGGTTACTAGAACAACTATTGTCGTATAAAAAACTAGCAAAATCTAGTCGACTCCGAATCAGGGCAATATAAAGTCTTCGTAAATTTTTGGGATGCACTCCCCAGCCAGAACCCGCCAAGACTTTAAAAATATTAAGTAAATTAAGAGTCCTCGTATACAATTCATTAATGTGTTTGTTCCAGCGTAATGAATGGTCAAGCCACATACCTAAATATTTTACGTCATTAACCACCTGCAACGGCGCGTTATCAATATGAATAGGACTAAAGAATATATTGTTATTTCTACTGGTACCTTTCCTAAATATACATATCTTGCTTTTGGCAGGGGATACAGTTAAACCTAAATCAAGTAGTAACCTAACTACAATGTCTAAGGCCTCCTGAATAGAAATACAAGCGCTTTCAATATTTTTGTCCAACTTATACAGAACGAAATCGTCAGCATACTGCGATAAAAGAACATTTCGCACAATATTGCAAATTTCTTTTGTCGAAAAATTAAACAATAATGGGGCCAAGGGGTCCCCCTGAGCCAAGCCAAGACCTGAGCAGCGGGTTACATCTTGATCCCCTCGGACTCTCAAAACTCTCAAGTGAAGAAAATTCCATAAATAATTACAGATATTACGTCCGATTCCGGTTCTGTCTAGCATCAAAATTAAAGACCTAATATCTATATTGTTATAAGCGTTATCTATGTCCAGGAAACAAGCTGCAGTAAATAAATTTTGCGAAAAACCTGATTGAATTGTAGTAACTAATCTAGCCAAACCATTGTAACAAGATTTGGATCTTCTAAAGCCGACCATTTTATTTGAAAAAATATCATTTCGTTCAAAAAACCATTCCAGCCTCCTAGAAATAATTGTGTGAAATATCTTGCAAACGCAAGATAACAAACTAATAGGACGAAAAGACGAAACTAAAGAAGGGTCCCGACCAGGCTTAGGGATAGGAACTATAGAAATATCTCGCCACTGTTTTGGAATAAAGTTCGTAGATAAAATAATATTAAAAATAATTATCAAAATTTTAAATCCATTTTCTGGTAAATGTTTGATCATTGAGAATGAAATGTTATCGGTGCCCGGGGCCGTATCACTAGTCTTTATTGATTTAATTAATTCATTCAAGGTTATCGGGGATTCTAATTTCGAGTTAAAAGACTGAAATTGAGGTTTTAAAGGGGTAACAAACGGTGGACACAAATTATTTAATAATAAATCACATTTATTTTTATCTAGGTAGGAATTTTGCGTCTTATTACCTTTTAACCATTTCATCTTAGTCCAAACTTCATGCGAGGAAGAAGCAGAATTTAAAGAGTCGCAAAACTTGTGCCAATTTTCAGATGATGCCTTTCGTATTAATTTTTGCGATTCTTTAATACATGATTTTAACAATAGTAAATTAGACGGGGTGGGATTTTTACGGAAATTGGACAAAGCTAATCTACGTTTGGCGACTGAATGAGAAAGACTAGGACTCCAGTATGGCTTAGGAACAAATTTTTTTGCAGGATTTTGATTAATTTTATAAAACGGAATATGCAGGTCTGCTGCCTCGTTAATTTTACTTATGAAATCATCATATAAAAGTTGAGGATTTTTAGTTAAATCTAAATTAGACAATGTTGTTGCAAGATAAAATCTGTACATGTCCCAGTCCGCTAATTTAAAATTACGCCTTTTAAAATTATTAGGTTTATAAGAAATTTCAGAGGATATATTAATTATCATGTGATCGCTACCCAGGGATTCATTTGTGACTTTCCAATTAAAGAAACATGAAATATCAGTCGTGGAGAATGAAATGTCTGGAGAACTCTGCTGAATATTCCCGGATACTAATTTAATACGCGTATGGCTACAATCATTTAAAGAAATAAAATTACAATCGCTAACAGAATCATAAATCTGTGCGCCTCGATTGTCAGTTTTATAAGACCATGTTACATGATGCCCGTTAAAGTCTCCTAAAATTAGACTTTTACTGTTAAATTTACAAAATATTGAGTCCCAATCAGTTTTACGGGTACGAACCCATTGTGGACAGTATACTCCAACTATATTTTCGATTCGGCAACAATTGAAAATTTTTAAATTTAAAACTTGAATGTCCTCGTTCGAAAGGTTAATACTGTATGGTTGAGCTTTAATAGATTTATGAGTCAAAATACAAACGCCGCCGTAGTTATCCTGCCGATCGTTTCGGAACACATTATAATTACTTACCTTTAGATGGCTACTAGAATCCAACCAGGTTTCACTTATCACAGCTATATGAATTTTATTTAAATTAAGTAGATCCTTGAACAAAGATAGCTTGGGCCTCAGGCTTTGTGCATTCCATTGCAGAATGTTAAGTACTACAATCTCAGTAATGTCATTGTTATAATTAGCCATTAGACGAGGAGAACAAGTCCAAAAGCTTAATTAATGTAGAACCATCTGATAAATTATTCGAAATCTTTGTCATACACCAGCTTATAATTGAACTAATAATTTGTTGAGTCTTCTCTGCCACACTTAATTGTTTAGAAAAAATAATACAAAATATTTCACTAATTAATTCCTTAAATGTCTTACACTCAGAATTAACGCTCGAATGTTCTACCCGAGTACCGTCCCTCGAAGTTGCATTCGCATAACTTGCGTTATCAGCTGTAGGTGACATGTTATGTAACTCATCTTCACTGCGCCCGCGCCGCTCGCTCGATACCTGCTCCGTGATTAAGTTCACCTCAGCGACGACGGTCTCGGTGCGCACAGTAGGGCCAATAGACTCGAGCGATAACGATAAGTTCTCATCCACACGTGTTTCAATCTCGGGAACGATAATATTATTCTCATTAATTTTATGTTTGCGCCTAGCGCTCTCCTGGATAATATTATGGTCCTGACTTGAATTTTTTGTAGGCTCTTTCTGACTAGCGACCATAGCATAAGTCATCATCGAGTTAGAAGGCCGTATGGCACTACCATTATAAGTAGTAGTAGTAGGTAAGTGTTGCGGTGAAAAAGGAGGCACATACATCATTAATGCCCGGCGATATGTACAATTAAATTCGGCCATGAGAGATCTTATCTTCTTCTCTTTTATATATGCGGGACAAGACTTGACTAAAGCCATATGGGGCCCTTTGCAATTCACGCATTTGTAGGAAGTAGTTTCACAATTGTTGTGATGATTTCCGCACTTAGGACAGATGATTTTATTAGAAGGACATAGCTTTATTAAATGTCCGAATCGCCAACATCTGGAACATTGCGTCACGGGAAAGGTGAATGGTTCAACAGCAACACGTAGATTAAAAATTTTAATAAATGCAGGTAAACTATTTCCTTTAAAACATATGCGGATAGTTTCGCTTTGTGTCCATCCTGATTCAGAGCTTCTACGCTTCAATCTTTTCACCCCTATAATTTCCGATGACTCATTACACTCTTGAATACATTTTAAAAGTTCTTCTTCCGACAAATCCATCTCAATATTTTTAATAATGCCGAACGATGAATTTACTTCCCATGTTTTATGAATACGCCATCCTTTGTCTATAAAGTTTTTACAGGATAATAATTTTTCAGCCCTCGAAATATCATCAAAAGTTATCACAACTTTAAAGGGATTGAGATATTTGACACGACTAATTCCCAATATATTTTCACAATGAAGTAACTTGGCCAGCGCGAATTGTTTCGGTAATTGCTCTGTACTTGAGACACATATATCTATTTTTTCTACCTTCCGTCGTTTTTCTCTTCCTACTAATGTCCAGTCTGCATCATCATTTTCCTCTCCCATTTCTGCATTATTGTGTAAGTTCTCATCAAAATTTTGTGTTAAATCTTCACCACTAAAAACTTCCTGCTCCACAATTCCACCCTCCAACTCAATCTCGTCTTCCAACATCATCGACTCTTGTTCACTCATCATCATACAATAGTATCTATCACCCGATTCGGACCGGCGCGCAGCGGCACGCGCTCGCCGGTCGAACGATAGCAAGTTACGATAAACGCAGAAATTGCAATAAGCAGTACACGTCTAACGCACTCAATAGTCTAATAGACACTGACATAAGATTTTTTCTACTAATAATCATTTTTTGACATAAGGCCTGTATAACGAAGCTGTCATTTCCATACAAATTTCTATGTATAGACCATGTATAAACTCTGTGTAACGTGTGTGTAACATAAAAACTCCTGTATAACTATTCACACGTTGAACGCATGGTTAAGAAGTTTTTATTAGTAAGAGGGTTAAAATATAATTGAAGACGTGAGTGGAAGAATCGAACAAGTAACATTTCGTAACATACGGACAATAACTCATTTTTCCCTAATTATTTCAATAAAACTTGTAACTTATCTACTTCATAACCTAGCTAATATATCTGGCTACACATACAATCCATAGTTTTTCTATTTCAAATAACTTTTCCGGCCCTAAAGCCTCCATTAAAGCAAAAAAAAACGGGAAGTTATTTCATGTTACTTACCTTATTCTTCCACTCACGTCTTGAATTATAATGGCGCATTTATGTCATTTTCGTGATTTTTGTAGTTACGTCTATGTAGCATCTTATATGCGATAACAAGTGTACACTTGCCATTAGTTGGACATATATAATTATTCTGTGACAAATACTATCACATATCCTTTCCCGGGACTCAAAGTATATTTTTATTACATTTTGATATAACTAGACGGCTTGACGTTAAGGGTTAATAGACAGATTGACTTTTGTGTTTAGCTTTTAAATACTAGCTAGGAGCTACTATTCCATGCAAAGCAACAATAATTTTGCATTTTTAACGTTAGTATACTTGTACTTTGTTTTTGGTCTTAGCAATATAGTTAAATCTGTATGTACGTCGGGTAATTTACTATTATGTCTTGAGTATTTATAAAATTTTATGCCTCCATCCGCCTCTTACCTACATTAAACTTTATAAGGGTACGTTTACAAAGTATTTCTCTGTACATAAAACTAAACTACGTGTCGTATTTACGGTTAAATGACGTATTAAACTTGAATTTCGCGACAAAAGGCTTAATTCCGGGTACAATATAATAATAATAATAATAATATAATAACCATAATAATAAAATAATTTAATAATCCATACTATTAGTATAAATGCGAAAGTGAGTCGGTCTGTCTGTCTGTCACATCTTAACGCCCAATCCTTTGAGCCGATTTTGCTAAAAGGTATGGAGGTACTTTGAGTCCCGGGAAAGGACATGGGATATTTTTTATCCTAAAAAAATTACGGTTCCTATGCAATAAAAACTTTTTGGTGCAACGGAGATGCGGGCGTCATGTAGTGTTTTAACATGATTGACTTAAGAATTATTGATGAATGCTGTTTTTTTTTTCAGGTGATCTAAAACAGCGAAAAGCGGAGAGACGTCAGGTATGTTGCATTTAATATAATATTAATATTATCATTATTTTAAAATTTATTTATCCGTTTCGCTGGTAATAGCTGGTTGGTATTTTTAACAAATTTTGTATTGGTGGAGAAGAAAAAACATCTTACTATTTTCGGACATATAGAAAACCGCGGATTTTTCATAATAATTTTTTCTTACTTTAAACTCTGAGATCTGTCTCCCCTGGAAATTTAGTATCGATCAAAATATAGCATTCGATAATATGAAGTTGACGTTTGACTCGTCTTATGTAAATTCCATACATTTTGATCGGCGATTCTATAAAGAAGCGATAAAGGAAAGTATTGGCTAGGGGCTTTGTTGTATTTTCGGAAAGTATAGGATACCTTGCATTTACAATATTTGTTCGTAAAATTATTGTCACTCTAATAGTGCCTTCAAAATAGCAATATAGGAGCTCCCAATAACAATTAATACAAGCACTAGCAATTTCTAGGCTAGGTCGTGAGCAATAACGCGAAATGGGCGATTAAAGCATTTTTGTGCCGTAATCAGGGGCGTATTCGGGTTATTTCATTAGGGGCGGCGAGGGGCAACCGGGGGGTGGGGGGGCGTACGTGGCCGAACTGCCGAGTGGATTTATTCCCCGCAACCCGATACCTCGCCTCGTTATTGGAATTACTATTTTAGGGTTATAATAAGAATCGGAATTATCTGATATGGTCTATTTTTATTTAATATCGCCAGAATCTAAAGCGTACAGATAATAATTTAAAGGCCGGAGAGGCCGATCAATCCGTTGGATGGACCTGCAACCTAACCTGTACCAATCGCAGGACGACTTGAGTCTTGAAAGGATTCTCCGACCCTCAATAAGAATGTACCATCGAAGAAAATATTGATTCATAGATTGAGGCTACCTCATTTATTCGCGTTATTCCAATTCAATATTTGTCGTGATCTGCTGGTTGTGTTTGATAAAACGCGACCAGTTTACGTATATCCTCCATCTGCCTATGAATAATTATCTTCTCTGATAACAACATCTCCGCACCACCCTGGCGTTCATTCGTCTGGCGCATTAATTTAACCGACTTCCAAAAAGCAGATTCGATTTCATATTTTTCTTTCTCTTGAAAGTTTCAAACAGAATTATAAGCCCGTTATTTTATAACCTAATAGGTACTTAGTCAAGCGAGAGATTCTCGTTAGGATAAAAGAATTTTAATTTAACAAATTGTCTTAAATAAGATTGAACCTTAAGATTATTTTACTTAAATATAATGTTACGTTCTAAGACCTAAGTAAGTACTTAAATATAATTTTTATGTATAACATTATGTAAAAGACTCCTTTCTTTGTACATTTTGAGACCATAACAAAGACGGTAAAACGTAGCTCAATCATAATAATTTATGTATTAAAGTAGTTTCGTGCCTCAACTCACAGTTCTGACTATAGCTTGATTACTTAATCATAGTAAAGGGAAGACTCATTATTCGCACCTAATCCCAGATGACTAGCATAGTATGAATTATACATGATACAGTAGACCAATTAAACTGTGGACTTGAAATCAAATTCATTTAGCACACACGAATTTGACGCACTGACTAAGTTGTTATGGTACTTTATGATACCTCAAATAACTCTTATATATTCGCACCCGACAGTTGACATAGACGGTCTAGCATAAGATAATATACTGTATATGAGTTATGTTGTAACTCTATGTGTCAGCTGTAACAGTATTCACCTGCTCTCATTACACAGGGGATCAATCTATTGAAGTTGCACAAACTATCGTACCATTTAGCGTCGCGTCATGACTAAAATATATTGGAATATTAGATAATAGTTCTGTATTCGAAAACTTGTGGTCTCTAGCTAGTTTAAGTCTTTTATTTTTTTCATAGTATTTTTACTGACTTCCAAAAAAGGAGGAAGTTCCGGGTTAGTCGTCTATGCATTTTCGATTATTTTCAGCGGTAGGTGCAACCCTATGTTTTGTAAACACTATTTCAACATGCCTAATGCCTATGTCGTTTATTTTATTAAATATTTTATGTTCCTCGAAGCGTAATTATTGAATCAATTGAGTATTGACTCAAGCAAACATTTTTCTTTGACTCATAAAGTTAATGATATTATTGTAGCAAATTATACCTTATAAAATAATATTAATTGTTAAGAAAATTTGTTGAACTGTTTTGTTAATTTCACCTTCAATTGGTTTCTCAAGATACAGCCGCAGGCTCCAATCAACAATAATTATTACCTCTCACAATCAAAGGGTTCGATTTTATTATTTCAGTAAAATCTAAAACAGAATAATTGACAGTTGGTCCTGACTGCTTAATAGAGCAAATTAAAACGTTAATAACTGTATTTTAAAAAGATAAAACCGACTTCAAAATTGAAACTTCCTATCTCCAAAACTACTAAACTGATATTGATGAAACTTGCACTGTTCCCTAAGTTGAACAATACCTAGTACAACAAAAAAAGAATCACTTAAATCGGACTTGTATTTCCGGAGATATGCGTGAACAAACATAAAAACATACATACATACATACATACATACATACACACATACATACATACATACATACATACATACATACATACATACATACATACACTTTTGAAATTTGGCACATTTGTTCAGAAGCTGTTATAGATTAAATATTACATGTAACATACGCGTCGAATTGATAACCTCCTTTTTTTGAAGTCGGTTAAAAAATGTTCCGGTTTCAAAAGAAACGTTTTCAGATTAAAGTAGTAATAGATTTTTTAATAAATAATAAATTAAAAATACGTTTATAAATATCCTGTGGCAAACACTTGAGGTAAAAACGATAAATATTATGGGATGAAGAGCAAAATCTAATTTGGGATAAAAATAATTTGGGATGTAAAAGCATTAGTCTTTGGATTGGAACGGATGGAAATGTGTGCTTTCAAGACAATCATACATTCAATTGTTTCCACTGGGATGGGATTTGAGAATGTCACGTCATGTCATTGCGGCTGAAATGGGAATAATGGATCGGCCGCGGTCGCTGGACCGGAAGTGCGCGAGCTGACATCGACTGTAATGCCTGAAACCTTTTATTTCGTCATTTGTGCGTCATTATTTTCATCACTGCCTATTGTTAATAATGAAATTCGCGTTGTTGTTGCCATGACAACATCGAATATTGGGCGAATATGGCCATTGGTTCGTAGTCGCCATAAAGTTAATATACCTAGCGGAATAGAGAAACAAATGCTTGAGCAAGCGAGATGTCACTATCAGTAACACTGCGTGGTAAAAAGAGAAGTCTGATACATGACAGCAGGACTCTTTTTTTGACGTCCAGTCGGCACATATCGGCACGTTGACAATTTAATCTCATAGAATTCAAGTTCAATCATGCTTGTGTAAGTGTACACATATTTTACACACAGATGTAAATCAATTTCGGTTTCGTTTGACAGCTCGAAATTGTTTCTTTATTTCGCTAGGTATGTTAACTTTATGGTAGTCGCTTGCATTTGTCTAAAGTCTAAACCATTGCCAAATTTTTATCACATTTACTATTTACTAGCAAAATAGAATTATATGTAGTATATTATTATATCCCTTTATAATTGAAAATAATAATAATAATATTGGAATTCGGGGACTGCCGCGGTAAAGCTATCGCATACAACATTTTTCATCAACTTATGCAATTATATTTGTATAAGTCTAGTCGCACGCACACAAACACCGTGCCGAAGTCTGGCAACGCCGCACCGTCATGCCGTTCGGAGTGGGGCGTGTTAGGTTTTTTTCATTATGTAATTTTTTTATTCGATCACTGCGCTTAAAGTCCGTGACAAAAGCTATGCAATAGCTTAAAAACAGATATTAGTCGTTCCAAATATTCAGCATCCGATAACTTTCTACGTTCCCACAAATGCAATTTCAGGGAGCGTTTTCGTTCGAGAATTTAAGATAAGACTAATCAGTTGCAATTTGGATAAGTGGTCTCGATTGGGGGAATTCCGATAAGACAGAAGTGGTAATTTTCACCAGGTGTATAATTCGACTAAGTGTTCCTTTGAGTGGTGCGACAGTACTCTTGCGGCCGTTTATAGAACGCTATCACCTAGTATCAGGTGCTGTGCAGCTCGTTTGCGTGTACAGTGAGTTTTATCGGTGAAATGCACTCTCGATATTAAATGCACTTACAATAGGTCTTGGAAACTGTTACCTCTTACTCGTAAAAGTATTTGCACGCTGGATAACTTTAATACTTTGTTTATATCTTGAAGACTGGAAAAGTTAAGTTAGATATCACGTAATTTTAAATAGGATTTTAATTAAGTACGTTTTGTATAGAATTTTACCCGTAAGATTTACAATCCATCTATATGTACTAATATACATCTAAAAGCGAAACTTTGTCTGTCTGTTCGCCTGTCTGTCTGTCTGTTAAACTCTTCACGGCCAAACCTCTAAACCGATTTTGATGAAATTTGGTATGGAGATACTTGGAGTCCCAGCAACGGAGTTGCAGGAGCCATAAATTATGTCTTATATGAAAATACCCATTTCTATCGAGGAGTTTACACAAAAGTGATACTTAGATCTTCATAATAAAGGTCATTTCAAGGAAAAACATCTCCGAACGGAGTTCCATTAGTAATTTTCACGAAGTCACGTTGCCCGCAAAATATGATTCTACCCGCAAATCCCGCACAATCGCATTACTTCTCAATCCCAAATGCAATCTAAATATTACATGATCGCCTGACCTCGTAATACAGGGTCCATGTCCTTCAATTTTGTAGCCTATGGGCTATCATTTTAGAATCATTTGGGCCGTCTATGGGTTATTCGCCCATATCCTTTTTTGCTCTCTTTTTATATTGGTTTTTCGCACCAAGGACAATT
Organism: Plebejus argus; assembly: GCA_905404155.3. NCBI lineage: Eukaryota > Metazoa > Arthropoda > Insecta > Lepidoptera > Lycaenidae > Plebejus > Plebejus argus. The sequence goes on from FR989944.1 coordinate 314,272, forward strand.
ATTGAAATGATAATATTAATTGTAATAGTAGTCCATCACGCCATGGACTTTTTTAATATTACATAAATATTATATAAAATACATAATATATATATATATACATATATATACATACATATATATATATATATATATATATATATATATATATATATATATATATATATATATATATATATATATATATATATATATACATGTTATATACTATACATATCATTTTAGAATGTTATAATCGCTCATAACATGCGCCATTATGAGCCATATTGGCTTATTGAGAGTCGAGATGTTTTGTTAAAACTAATAAGTATGGTAATAAATGAGAAAACAAGAAAAAGTTCACCTCTTCTCTTCTTTCTTCTGTTCGTGGCGAGAGAACAGAAGAAAGAAGCATGATTATTGTAGTGCGTCTTACTCCATTACTCTTTGGTCTATTTTGCTTCAGTTCTTAATTATTATCCACAAAATTTTTGGGTATAAAATCAATCTTTGATTACTATATAAAAGCATATCTAATATTTACGTTTTACATGATCCTGTTACAATGATGTTCGTAGTTTTACGGGCGATTTTAAGGCGCCGTAACGCTCAAGTACTTACGTTTTATGTTTATTCGCCGACATAAAATTTGTATAACATTCATTGTCTCGCCTGTAATGAATGACGCCGTATTTATATTTTATTCAGATTCTGTGTAATTATATTTTAAAGTCTTCTTTAAGAGCTCTTTTAAAATAAAATTGCTTACAATTCCAAAAAATCACACAAAACACAAGCTGGAAATTATAACAGTTATTTTAATAATTATGTGGGCAAAGGCGATCTTATCGCTAAAAGAAGTACATTAACCTATCTCAGGATTTAGACCATAATAAATAACAGAGTATTGGCATCGATATTCGTTAAGAGAAAACTTCAAGATTGGTCGTCAAAGTGGAAGGGAAAGGAGCAATGTTAGCATTTCGGTATGCACTTTGCGCGCGCAAGAAACAAAGGCAGAGGCCAGGTACGTCTTGCACATAGAGCAAACAATCCGACCTAAATCCAACATGTTTCACACGTAATTTAAATACAAATAATTCAAAGTCTTTATTCACAGAATTGTGGTATTAAAATATTATCATTTTGTGGTACACTTTACGGAAAAACTATCACGCCTATTAATTTGTGCTGAACATAATATTATTATGTAATTTTTATTTTTATGTAGATGTGTCATCATCAGTCAGTCAAGGTGTGACTACGCGAGCCCTCACAAGCCTCGGCTTTTAGCTAGTACGAATTAAGAGTGTTAAAAAACTGACACTTGAGTGTTAAAAAACTGACAAGCGCCTATTTCGGGAAGTCAAGTCTTTAATGAGCGTAACAAAGTAATTCAGAGGCAGCTGATGCCCGACCGACGAATTATCAAAAATGAATAATTAATCTCAATCAAAATTAATAAATTTAAACCGCGGAAAGCTTTTAACGGAATGAAAATATTAATGGATATTACAATGATGGAAATCCCATTGCGTTTTCCATAATATACATAATATTATTATATATACCAGAATCATAATAAAAAAGCAGATAAAAGATGTAGCTGTTTTAAAGAGAAGATTGAAAGTTGAAAAATGACTTCATTTGCGTTAAGACGATCGAGTGATCTCAGGTACTATTTTAAATTATTTCAAATTGACATTTATATACGGTAACAAAGCAATATTACACAGTAAAAATAGTAGAATATAATTTATTATGTGTGGAATTATTTAAAGCCAAAATTATACATAGTAATATGCAACATAGTAAAGCCTTTATGGCTACTTTCAATACATAAGCCTCCGATATGAACCTACGTAACAATAATAGCTCCCACACCGGTTTCGGTGACGATGGTCGGTTTCATTGAAAACAGGCCAGTTGCGCAGGAGTAATTTTATAGTGCCCAATATGGATCATCTTACTTGTCAGACGATCAGCCTGCTTTGCCCTAAGCAAACTTCGAAATAACAAGTTTCTAAGGCAGGAACCGAAACCACGACCTCTGAGTCAAGAGCTGCTCCCTAAATCACTGGACCACGGAGACGTTACATTAGTAGCGAACTACATAAGTAGAAGCTATACGAATAGCTTTACGTGTCCATCCAACACTTATCCCCAGCAAACATTTGGGTTATATATCGTCGTATCATCAGACCCCAGCCCACACGTTGTGTAAGCAAATGACGCGGCTAATAGAAATCAGGATCGATTCGGGCACAAAGGGCCCCGGGCTGGGTAACGACGCCCCTGCACGGGGTCACGATGCCCCTGAACGGACATCGGCCTATCGAGCCTCTGAAATCGTTTGTAGTTCGTGTGTTGTATTATATAGATGTTTCTACAAAATTGATAATTACAATATTATGGTCTCTGAAAATATCCGTAAATCTATGTGAACATATTTTAGGCATTATACTTCATACTGGTTGAATGAATAATTTTAGACAACAAAAAAGATAGCCAACATAACAACTACTCTCGAATGATCGTTGAACATACAAAACGGACGGACATACTCGTATTAATTATTATTACCTTCTCCGTTTTGGAAGTCGGTTCAAAAAATAATTTTAACTTAAACAGTAGATCGTTGGGTTACTGTATCATAATTACTATTGCAACACCTTTAAGATGTTTTAGTAGACTTACAATAAAGCATGAAGTTGCGAATTAGATAATAAAATCCATGCTAATATTTTAAATGTAAATGTCTATCTGTTACCTCCTTACGCCCAAACCACTAAGCTGATATAATTTTTATCCCGAAAAAATGTACGAATATTATACGAATACGAATATTGGCTCCGTTGCGGGCATCCAGTGTCGTAGTAACTGCCCCGCTGTCAACAACTCAACACTCGAAAGGGTTTGATCTCATAGCCGATTTCAATTTGTTTAATTATAATAATTAATATTATTATTTTAAAATCAACTGTAATAAAACCACAGTGTGGTAGAGCAATAAATTTTGGTGTAATACAGTATCATTTATGAATATAATATTTATTTACAGGCTGTTTATACATACAAATTTTAATTTTTCACGACAAAACTACAGAACCAATTATGATAATATTTGATACCGTCATGCTATAAAAGTGAGAAAATTATATTGATAACTTTCTGCATCTATTATACACTTTGAGTTTGACAAGTACAATCCATACTAATAATATAAATGCGAAAGTACGTATGTCTGTCTGTAAGTTACCTGTTCACGCTTAAACCGCTGAACAGATTTTGATGAAATAAAAAAGGACAATATAACACTTTTCGTCTCCGAAAAATGTATGGTTCCCGCGCGTATTTTGGCATCAATTATTATATTATATTTATATAATATGACTCTAAGGGGCTGTTTCACCACTTCCCGATAAGTGCCGAATAGGCTATCCACCTGCACCTAACTTGACATAATGTGAACTATGGAGAATCTGTCAAAAAACTTGTGAATAGGCTATTAGGCATTTTATCAGAAAGTGGTGAAACAGGCCCTTAGATGACAGACCATTTACATAATAATATTGTTTTCCTATTGCACTAGTCTGAGCCTATCATGTAGACCACCAGGTAAGAGATTACAATCAGAATAATATTTTTTATAGTTCCCTTACCATACGGCAATCTGTTCGTTTTACCCCATAAAAATGCGATCCCATACAACACATTTACCTAGTAATAAATGTCCACGTTTAACGCGTTACCGCTCTACCCTTTTCTAAGGGGTAATAAAATGTCGTCAACACCTTGTAACACGCACCACACGCGTCACACGCGGTGTGTGCGTCATCACACACACAAACATAAGAGTAAGCACTATAGTGAACGAAGAGTGCACAATCCTGAATCGCACTAACGCGATTTCTCCGTCATTTATTATTTATTTATTAAAACACACCCCTATATAGGATAACTCAATAAAGACTAACGGCTGTTTCCAATATTCAATCCATCTCTGGTTTGACATACGACCGATCGCAGCTGACATTGAATTGACATAAATTATATTATGTCTCTAGTGTCTAATGAGAGCGGGCAAAACCAGAGATAGATCAAATATTGGGAACGGCCGTTACATCGCGCGGTAACCGTTCATTTTGCGTAAAAAATATAATAATTATGGCCTTTCTGAGAAGTATGTTGGTACCAAATATCATCCATAATATTAGCACAAAGGACATTAGTTTGTTTTTAATCTAGGTAATTGCTTATTACTTTCTGAGTCTTTTATTTCGACATAGGTGTTGTATCTATTACTGTTTATGAGCCTCTTATCTCGTGTGACCCCCTTAAAAGTCTGCGATCTTGGTGACATGCATCACACGTGTCACACGCTCAACACGCGTCATGTCTGGAAACACGCGACCCGACGCGGTCGGAGCAGCCACGCGGCAAATACGACCAGTCGCCTGTGTAAATGAGATTGTGGTAAAAATAAAACAAGCGGTGACAACCCTTCGATCTAAATTCGGTAGGCATATTATGGGGTATTTGTGTCGATATTCATCAATATCAGCAATACCAAATTATTATTCAGTAGAAACCATTTTATATAACGAAAGGTTCCAATATAATATTATAGTGTACTAGCTATCCCGGCAAACGTTGTTTTGCCATTTAAAGTATTTCTACTTCATCAGATGATACATGTCTTACCCCCTCTTTTGTCCCCTAAGAGGGGAGGGGAAAATGTTATACACCAGATGTTAAGTTGGAAAACACAGTTAATAATAATATGAAGTAAGGCGCAAAATAAGTAACTTTTCTGGTTGATTTTTTACACCTTCCGTCCGAAAAACCCAAATATCTTACGGAAAGAAACTTTTGAAGATCATTTTGGGCTCCCAAGCATATTTCCACATCTTTGTTACCCGAATGATTATTTTGAAAGTCTATTTTTCATTTGTCATTAGGTAGCAATGTAGTCAAGTACACTACCACCTGGTGGGAAATTAAATACCGAAAACCTTTATTGGTCAAATAATGTAAGTCCACACACGGAGTTAAATAGCTTTTGGGGACTATCTTTATCCACAAGCCCTTCTCTCTCTCTCTCTCTCTCTCTCTCTAAGTAACTGGTTGTAGACGAACAACAATGTCATGTGCACGACGAGAGTTAGCTCGCCTAATTGTGTTTACTCGTCTTGGCGTGGCTCCGCCGCGACCAAATGAGATTTATCGAACTTTCATTACATTACTGCATTTAGAACTTGAGGGTGCATTGTAGTGAATACAAAGCGATCAGTGGTATGGGAGTAGTTTTGTCTTACCGTAAGCAGTTTAACGAAAATTTGTATGGCAACGATAAATAATTCGCTAATAATAAACTATAAAGCATTTTATATTATTATCCATTTCTGTATATTCCGTTTTAAAGTCCTACTTAAGTCTAGGGCCGGTATAAATAGTCAGTACTCAAGATGCATCTCGGTCTCAAGACGCGGTTCGGCTCTGTGATTGGTCCAAATTTTGACAGCCAACCAATCACAGAGCCTGAACCGTGTCTTGAGACCGAGATGCATCTTGAGTGCTGACTATTTATACCGGCCTTAGTAATTACACTACTAAAGTAAAAATCATTATGATTATAGTTTTCGCAGAGCACATAATTTGTTTGAACATATTGTTATAAATCAAAATTATATTTGTTTTATACATCTAACACAGGAAGCGTCCATTAATTCGGTAACATCAGAATATAACACAATATTATGTGTGTGTTTGTATGTTGCATAGCTCTGTATACTCGCTGAAGCGATCCACAAAACTACAATCATAAAGTTTTAGTTTGGTCGCTGCGATTGCAACAATTTATTGGCTTCGTAGTGATGTGACAATAATCTACCGACAATTAAACATTATAAATCTATACATATAATAAAACTGTAGAAATGTGAATTCTGTACATTAAAGATATTCAAAAAATAATAAGCAGGGGGTGTTACTACATCGCTATAGAAGCCAAAACAAAAGAGGACAAAAGAGGGTGGAAGATTTTGAATCAACTGATGAAGTAGAAATACTTTATATGGCAAAACAACGTTTGCCGGGACAGCTAGTTATAAATAATGTGGGTAAAATATAAATTTAATATTTATAATAACATTACTATGTAATTATATCAAGCTGCAAAAAAAAAATTCTATCTAACCCTTTATGAAATGTGCCTAAAAAAATGTAGGTAAGTACATAATATTTTGAAAAAGCTGTTGAACGAAACTAATCCTATAATACTCTTATTGTCGTGTTAAATTGCTAACTCACTGAAAAATAAAAACTGCACTAATAATTTAATAAAGAATTCTGTATTAAATTGTCCAGTTTTAATACATTCTGTAAGTTTTCTAAGTTCCGAAGCGTGTGATAGATGACCATGGAAATTAAGTAGCAGCTGTTTTTGATCCGTCTTATGTTTTTTGCTGGAAATCCTCCCGACTTGAGCGAGAGATATTATAATATGCCAAAAGTTTCGCTCGAATGACGAACTTTATTTTATTACCGCATCTCAAAGTGAAATGATATTTTAAATATCACAGTTTTATTTTGTGGCTATTGCTATAAAATGTGTGACTTCAGACATAAATGATCGCGCATACAAACGGCTTAATTAACATGACTTAAATGCATAATATGGTATGTCCTTTGTGATGCCCAATTAATTAAAATTATTTTAAACTGAATGTTAATTTTTATTGTACATCAATATTGATTTATTATGCAGGAGACGTACATAAAATTATCGTATCATGTTAAACAAATTCATTAAAATGGGAACATCTTTCCTAGGATTCTCATTTGTAATATTAGTATGTATATTGTGTATTATAGTTAATTTAAGAAAAGAAAAGGCTTTATATCGATAACGCCAAGTAATTACCAACACTAGCACAGGTGTACTCGCCAACAGTTTTATAAGGTTCGGGATTTATTAATACTGTCCGATAGAGCCTCCGTCCGCTTCCGCCCGCCCAGCTTCCGCCCACCCTGCCCGCCGCCCTAGACAGGTTTATGCTCCATATTTCAAGATAGCATTCCTTTACAAACTATCAGTGGCCGATGTTTCGATAATTTAATAAACAATTTTAGCACTAGTAGACCACGATAACGGTATAGAATATTCTAAAGGACTCTATACACGTAGATGATGATCGGTCCAGTCGGACTGATCGCAGGCCGGACCGGATTCATCCACAGTCCACACACGGGAATACACAAAATGAGTCGGATGTTGTTTCGATTGCAGGCCGACTCACTCGCGCATGCGACAACATGTGCAACTTGCAAGTGAATCGAGGCGATGTTCGATGCTTGAGTTGAGAATCGGCCCTCAGATCAGCCTGTGACTGTAATAATAATCGATAATCCCATGATAGGCCACATAACCTACGCAGTTACAATATAATTTTTAAAGTCTGTAGCGGGTTTTAGTAGTTTAAGTGTTACCTACGTGGGTAGTTATCTAAAGTACTTTCGTGGATCCTGAAAGACACGTTCCTAATGAACTTTGAAACAAGTTAACAACAAAAGATGTACGATAATATTCGGCGAAAGTTTCAAGAGTCTTCAACAAAAAGATGGAAGGACTCGAAACCGCAAGTCCTTCCCGAATGTCCAATACCTTATTAAATAAGACGTTATTGGGCCCTTTGGGCTTTATTCTGTTCTTGGACGTCATTGAAAATTGTATTTTGTCGAATGAGGGCACGTGTACACTATGCTGAGCCGCAGCGTGTCGGGGCGGAGCGCAAATATACGCTTAAATAGCGTGAATACAATTTGTATGAATTTGCAAACTGTGTTGGGCCGCAGCCGTATGCAATATTGCGAGAGGTATTTGTGTGCGTGTGATAACAGTGTTTGTATGTCTTATTGTCTATTAGTTTAGTGTCAAATTAAGGCGTAAAGAAGCAACAAACCGACAGACACGCTTTGATATTTAATATATTAATATGGATAAGTATTGAATAGTCATATTAAGTTTTAATTTGGTATACCTAAACTTTGATTTCCGGAAAAGAATAATTTTAGTTAATTGCCCAAAAATTTTCCTATGCAATATACGGAAAGATTTTTGCGAAAAGGAGTTTCGGCTAATATCTAGTTCCGTTGTACTCCTTAATAAAATCTTGACGTAAATAAATTACACAGATATTATTCATGAAAATATGAGAGGTATTCCGGTGTAGCTTCTTCACAATATTTTACGTTGCTCGAGGAACCTCTCTCGAGGATGCCAAGGGAACGGATCAAACGCATTCTCCCTGCATAAAACGTGCATAGCTTCATGTGTGTTAAGTTTCCTGCAAGTCATCGGTGCTAATGTCAAAAATACGTTTTTAGTTTTTTTAATTTGACGTGAGAGAAGGGAGAGGAAAAGATCTATGAACGTAACTATATTCATATACTAATAATAATATTATAAATGTGAAAGTGTGTCTGTGTGACCGCCTAACTGATTTTTATGAAATTTGGCATGGATATACTTTGAGTCCCGAGACAACGACTTTTGACCCAATGGAGTTGCGGGCGTTATCTACTGATTTATAAATGTAAATTTAGTAAGAAGCTAGAGCTTAATTTACAGTACCGCTGAATTAAAATGGGTATAAGGGCTGCAAGCTCTATCATCTTTCGGGCGCAGCTGCAGAGACCCACATACTTGCAGACCCCCAATCTTCGACCATTTGTTTAAAAAGCAATTACTCGGAGTACAAAAACTACTTTTATGCCGAAACTACACTGTTCTAACCACAGACATAGATCAAGATATATACTGCATGTCCCTCCATTTGTATGAAAATGAGCGTGCCACTTTTTTCCTAGCTCTACTGTGACGTACCGATGATAAGAAACGTGTCCATTACCTAAGCCAACGTTTCTATTCGAATTTCTACAGCTTAGTACGGCACAATTAGGCATTTAGGCATTTATAAAATTCCGATCGACGTCCGATTCCAATAGCAGACTAAAGGACAGACTTTCGAAAGACGAGCATTGCTCGTCGTTTGGGAACGTATATATGTCCGTACCTACCTACAGTCGGAAGTACATACACATGCGGTATCTACGAGTATCTTGATCTATATCTGTGGTTCCAACGAAGTCACAAATCTCTTCTAATTCTAAAAGATGATGAAACTGTTATACAAAACAGTTAATTGCTACAAAACACGAAACTTAATCCGCGACGAACAACAGTCTGTATTTTAATTAGTCCGTAACTCTACACTAAGTGGGATGTTATATATACTGTGGCGGGTGACTGTCGCTGTAAATCATAACTAAAGTGTATACATACTAACAATATAAATTAGAAAGTGCGTCTGTTTGTCTGTCTTCTACATGCCCAAACTACTGAACTGATTTTGCTAAAAGGTCCCAAGAAAGGAAGTAGGATACTTTTATCCCTCAAACTGGACGGTTCCTGCACTATAAACGAATTTTTTGTACAAAAAATTGTAGGACGCCACTCAAAAGTTTTCACTTCAAAATACACTTTATATCTTCGGCGATAATATTTAGGGAAATTCGGCACAAATGTTGCACAATTCACGTGGTGTGGCAGCACCGGGCGGCGGCATACATTACCGCAGTAATTATGACTTACAGCGCTGCGGTCGTGATCATTGTCACTTACTGTGCAAACGCTATTTGTAATACATTCCGCTGAAAATTACACTCATCTACAGTAATTTATTACAATACGAGCTTTTGCCCGCGGCTTCGTTCGCGCTAAGTATTATTATATACAAACTTTCAACCCCTTGGGGTGGGAATTTATCAAAATCCTTTCTTAGCGGATGCTTACGTCATAACATCTACCTGCATGCCAAATTTCAGCCCGATCCATCCAGTGGTTTGGGCTTTTGAGTTTTATATATATAGAAGATTTGGACGCTATCAAGCATTTGTGTACTATCCCACAAAAAAATTACGTAGTTATGAAAGCAGTCATGTTCTTTAGAATATAGATCTCCGCAATAAGTGCTCCGCAAGTTGTGACAATATTATATTGATTTTAAGCTATTAAGTGACTTGTAAAATTAGTAAAATTACCAGTTACTTAACATGGAGAAATCCGCGCCAAAATAATCAATCAATATCTTAATAAAATAGCTGCCTCGGCCGGGCTCAGTCGTCTCAAGGAGGTCGGGGAGTTACAGAAATTTACTTAGCTACCGGAATATTTGAGTTATTTTGAGATTTCAGTGTAAATTAAGAGCAAAATGTACTCCTAGGTGCAAAACGAACGTAATAAAATAATTGTACATTTTGTTGCAATCAAGTCACGAAATTCTATGAAGAAATAATAATATTATGTTCTTATATCAAGTTTTCATTGTTCAATCAAGAAATTATTAATTGATTGTTCAATCAAGAAATTCTATGAAGAAATATTTTATAATGTTATTATTTAAAAAAGGCATAACATTGTTCATTAAACGCTCCGTTTTGCGATGAACACGGAACAAAACAATATCTTCGGAGCAACATTAAAAACAATTCAGTGAAATGAAAGCGAAGACAAAGGAACATTGAAGGCAGACGTACCCCTTGTTAAATTCACACGCCCTGAGTACCGCATTGATTGGCGTCGACGAAGACTTCGTTATTTACAAATTGCTCGACCAAGTCGCCATTGTTTCTTTAAAATTGCCCTCCGTAGTAAGAGTTGGGAGATGTGGCAAATTCGTAGTGTCGATTCATGGCCGTGGAAGGCTCCACTTAGATCGTATTGTGTCACACATACTATGTACTATATGGCTGGAAGCATACTCTCGTTTTCCATTTCGATTTCCTAATGTGGGAAGCAAAGACTTGTCGACATGTGCATTCTGCCCGTTCTAACCTACGGTGCACAAACTTAGTCATTGAGCGATTTGCAAAAGCCCCAACTCGGGGTATGCCAAAGAGCGATGGTGCGCAGTATGCTAGGAGTTAAAGTTATTGATAAAATAAGAAACAGCATACTGCGCTCAAAAATAGGAATCAAATACGTAGGAGTAAAGACGACAAAGTTGAAATGGGATTGGGCGGGACACGTAAGCCGCATGCATCCCGATCGCTGTACAATGATCTCAACAGAGTGGGCACCGGAAGATGGACGTCGCCGCGGTGGTCGGCCTAATAAGATTGCGCGTTGAGCTGGAAGCATACCAGGCTGGCCAGCGGTGGCGCAGGAGCGAGCACAATGGAAGACCTTGGGGGAGGCCTTTGCCCAGCAGTGGGACAGCATAGGCTAGAAAAAAAATGTGGGATTTCAATTTGGAATTCTGTGAGAGCGCACTCGTTCGTTTTCTTCACTCGCGAACGCACCGGTTTGCATTCGAAACGTACTTGCGGAATTCGTTCCGAGGGGTTAGTGCAAGTTTTATTCGATCATACGCATCGAGCGCGTGAACGCGAATTTATATGGGATCAAAGCAGTGCCATCTACTGGCTAACGTGGATACTGCTTTGATCCCATATAAATTCACGTTTATGCGCTCGATGCGTAATATGATCGAATAAAACTCGCACTAACCCCTCCGTTCGTACAAGAGCGAACGTTTGCGTCAGTAAATGCATTTTCCTTCTGACTCAATGCATTCGGAAAACGTGTGTATGCGGCCAGCCTAAATCAAGCTCGCTTCTCGCTACCAGATAGTACTAATAATAATAGTATAAAGACAGTGGATAATTTTGGCATAGTTTTAGAGATAATGTAAATGTTTACGCGAGCGAATCGGGTCAGCTAGTCATTTTATACGATTGCAATAGAACGATCATACGTAAAAATATATTGCTAAAACCTTTCAGTCGCAGGCTAAATGAGCCCACGATGCAGTCGGAATATAGAAAATTCCAAAGATTCGTTCAAAATTATTTCCTCGAAATACTTATGGTAACGCGTGAAAATCAGCAGTAATTACCATCAATTATACATAGTCCAATAAACGACAAGTATTAATTAGTTTTGGCAGCGAGTTTCAAATGAACTTAATTGGCGCAGGTAATAAAACATCCATTTACCGTTTCTGATTTACTGCGCAGCGCCGTATTGTAATAAACCCACTTATTTCAACGGCAATATAAATAGTACAGTAGTCTGCAGCGCTTCCACCGAAACCGAGTTGCAAGGAATGTGGTTTTAAGATCCAATAGAATCGCTGCGCTTAGCGAGTTCGAGCAAATGAAGTTATTGCTTCTCACAAAACGCATAACTCGCAACACTGCTTAGCTAGTGTAAACTTAGCCTAAATTGAGTGAACGCACACATATATTTCAGATAACTTGAAGTATCAAAAGTACAAAAACGAGGCGTATCACTTTGCACACCGCATGAAACTTGTCCGCATTCTATTATGACTGTGCATTTGACACCCCTCTATTCGAAATTTTCCAACGCAAGGCTGTTCCTTATTTGATTGAAAATTGTTTACCCACCTAAAATGTTTAAACACTTATTTTGCATAGACCGCGTGTACAAACATATATTAAGCAAAACACAATATTGTTCAGTCGTTCCTTAGAGATGTTATTAAAATGCCTCCGGGGCTCCAGACGAAACGGTAATAACTCTGTGTGTTTGCATGTTACAGTTTATGTGTTTGTGTGTCACATGTAAGTGTGCATGTGTGTTAGATGTGTGTGTGTACAGGGCCGTATTTAGGGGACATGCTCATGACCCCAACAAAAAAGTTCCCACAATAGACTTCGAAAGTAAAAAAAGGTTTTTTCTCATTTTGCGTTCAATTATAGGGTAGATGAAAGCCAGATTTGATCAATTATTTACATTGTGGCGAATTTTGTGCTTGAAAAAGTAACACACTTTTAAAAAATATGTTTTTGACAATATTAATTACTATATTTTTGCATTCCTATACATAATATAGGATATTATGCAAATTAAACTAAAACTAAAAAAGAAAACATTTTAATAATAAAAAAATTGGATTAGGGATCATTTTTTTTCACAGCACAAATACGGTCCTGTGTGAAACTACAAATCTTGTGTCCCACATCCATTTCCTAGCTAATAAGACAAAGAATATGAGTTTTTATTCCTTTGTGTCGTTTAATTCGTGCATGCTCATGTAATTTCAATTCGAATAACCCATTTCTTTAATGTTTCATAAATAGACTTGCAAATCTAAGAAAAACCGTGACATATTTTAACCTAATTGCATTCGCAGCAATTTTTCTTTGTTGTTTTGATTACATTTCACATTATTTTAGTTGATGAATATCGTTATAACTCATAAGCATCGGATTTTATTTCGATTTCTTGTTTCCAACGTTTACGCTACTTTCCAGCGACCGCGGCCACGAGTATACTTAGGTAACAGATGTCCTACAGTTTGTTGAACTAATTAAACTACTATTCACCTATGCAATCTACCCAGTACTTGCAGTAGTAGGTACTTAGCACTTACAGAATCTTGAAGCCGCGGTGTTTACAAATATTATGTTCTTTTACACTTTCGATTACGAACAATAAGTAATGTATAGGTCCAAATGCCCAAGTAGAGAGACCGCATAAATAAAGCTCAATCGACGCGGTCACCGGATTATATTCGATGTATCAGTCCGATCTCCGGAGTCACAAAACAATCTGATCGATGAATAATGTATAAAACATTTAGGACTAAATGGGATTTTTCTCTCCCGTGTTCTTACGGAGTCGCGTCAAATTAAGAATGATTGATCCATCCCGACCGCCGACCCGCGTCAGCACTGAGCCTAATTATATTGATTTTTCCTGTATGCTCCATAAGATATATTATTATAAATCTTGTTAACTAGATGGCAAGAAATGTATCATAATAATGTCGACAGATATGTCTGACTATGCAGCTCTACTAAGCTCTTTTGATAATTACGTAGCTACGTTCATACTTTGTAATTATTGTTGCGATATTTTTCTAATTAATATTTAACAAATATAATGATAAATGATTCTATATGAATCTGTCTATCTGTTAAAAACACTCAAGTTGCTGAACCAATATGGATGTTTAGTGTATTGATGATATTTGATTGGACTCAAAGTATTAGGATTTTTAATCACCAAAAAATGTACGGTTTAGGATAAACTTTCGGCGTTTCATGATACATCTAAATATACCTGTATGACGTACTTCTTAAGCATCTCGAGGAGCTCTCAACTTGAGTACGCGCGGCACGTAATTTCCTTCGCAATTGTCAACCATCTTACATTTTACTTTCCTGAATCAGTAATTTGTTTGGATGCGAGGCCCATCCGTCTCCGACAGACAAATCGTGAGAATTAGTTGGTACTTAGAGTAGCTGGGTACAGAGACGTATTAGGCCGCGTTTCCACTGATGCGGAGCTGGGCGGAGAGGAGTGGTGAAGAGCGATGAAAAGTGGTCAGTGTTTTCACTGAAGTGGTGCGGAGTGGAGTGGAATGGAGCAGAGCGGAACATACTTTTGGAATTGATTGAATGATTAACTGACGCACTGCGCGCGAGTCTTGCACCGCCCCGCTCCGCACCGCTGTCTTCCGCTCTGCACCCCAATGCTCGTTGTCCTCCGCAACGCATCGCCTCGCTGTATTTTTATTGTGAATATCCGCTCAGCTCTGCTCCACACCGCTCGTGCTGTTTCCATTAAAGCGGAGCGGAGATTTCGGGCATAGTGATTGGTCAATTCGGGCACCACCAAGCACCTCTCCGTCCCGCTCCACGTCAGTGGAAACGCATCCTTAATGGCTTCGGCACGAATGTAAGAAATATACTAACATATAAAATAGTAGATTGCGTCTAGATTGAGTAAGAACTTATCCAGTAAAGTATTTACTTACACAATATGACTTAGGTTTAAGCTGAATACACGTGTACGACCGAGCGAGGTGGTTGGTCGGTCAGGTCGAAGACCAAGCGAATTATTTCAGCTGCTGTCGTATACAATATACCGACGCACTTTGGAAACCTTGATAGCGCGATGCAGGGTTGTGGCGTAAATTGTAGGTACACGTAAAAATGTGCTGCAGACGTTGCTTTTGTATGTCTCGTATGTTCCATGTAAGTCGAACTAGACTACTAATAATTACTTACTACAGTTACGCGATGGCAAAGTCTTTGGGGTGATTAAAACGATCACCGAATGACTATTCAGCGAACGACGGTGCTAGGTTCGTCATATTTGTATTATTAACACTTTCATAAATATTTGTATGCAAGTACAGTTTTCATACAATTATTTGTATAATGATGGCTGGCATTAATATTATGATTGAAGCACAAACAAATTTTACAATGGAAACATATTGTGTTCTCATAATTTGTTTCCATCCCTATCAGCTGTCCATCAGCTGGTGATCTGTCAGCTCGTAAATATTTATAGCCAGTAGAAAACGAGCACATAGTTATTAAAACCCGACATTAATGAAAATACTTCAGAACAGAATGGAGGACTATATTTGAGTTTCTCTAATTCCATTATGGCGAATGCAATTTAGGAAATAAATACAAAACAGAAAGCTGTTTGTACATTACATTCTATTATTTCACGAATAAAACTTTATTGAGTTTTTGCTCTTGTTTCGTTTTGTGTTTTAAAATGGCGAAACTGCAACGAAGCGTTATTACAATCTCAATGCGAAAAACTGTGGAAATATTAATTTTCTAAAAAACTAAACGCAAATATGTGTAACAAAAGAGTAAAATACCATGATCATCGTTGGATGGTACACAGGTCATAATTAAAATACCATGCCTTCGTTCTCATATTACCATACTAGTTTGAAATACTTTACTTAGAAGACGTAAAGAATTTTGTTCTTGTAAATAAGTCTCACAATTTTTTTTTTCATTTGAACAGAATTATGCAGAAGTCTATATTAAAATCTCAGCAGTTTTGGATCTCTTATATTAGCAGTAGATATATTTTCGGTCTCACTGGGTTAAAAGACATAAGGAACAGACTTCATTTAAAATTTAGTTTATTAATATTTTTAGTAATATCCCGCCAAATAATCTGTGCTCTGAGGAATTATTGTTCGGAATCATACCACCTGTAACTTTTCGCCATCGTCCCACGCGAAAAACATACCATCGCTCATCACCTTGATGAGTGGCAGTCTTCCACCGTGCGTTTTTCGTTTCATTACAGCACCTCACATACAAGAACGTGCAAATACCTCCACCATTATACAAGTAATAATATTATCTAGTGTTAACGCACAAGAAGGATATAATAATATCTTCTATCCAGGTTTGTTCAAATTCATGCAAGGCCTCTCACCACCACCTCGACGCGTTCACCCTAGCACCGGAGCATCCATAGGATTGGGCTCTACAAACGTCTCTTCTCGTCTATGAATTGTCTCTTGACGGACATTGTTCGGATTGTGCGGAATAACACTTGATCCTTTTAACTATCCAGTGTCGTTATGCTGCGCACATTCTTGGGCACTTTATAATTATATCAAGCTCAATTGAAACTGGGCACTAAAATCGTTGTGCGTAAACATATTTTCGCATTCATTAATTTCGTTCCTTTGAGGTTTCACAGCACAGAGACTAGTTATAGACCAGTGATAGCACTCAACGTTCAGATATTGGTCTGCTTTATTGGAAATCTGTTGGCTTGTATTTCGTTTGCCGTCCACAGATATATTGAACTGAATAAACTATGTTGCCGCGTAAAAGTCTGAGTGATTCCGTATCAGTTATAAAAGCATTTTCGGTTCGTTTTCCTTTGAGGAATGTGAATTTAATTTTGCCTGAAGTAACTGATAATACCAACTTACCTCTTACTTTTGAAAGCACAATGCACGGAGAAACAACCATCTTGCTTTTTTTATGACAGAATCCTGAAAATGTAAAGGATTGACTCGCCCCTTTACGCGTTGACCGATTATTGTCTGCATGGTTTTATCGTTTTATCTAGGGATCTTGTAAATTATGGAAATGTTAAGTAGCTTCATTGTACTCCTCTGGGCTTACGGTAACCACCATCACCACTACATTAACTTGGCAAACAAAGTATCACAAATTCACATCGGTTTTCTGTGAGGCTACATTATCTGTCCCATTAATTTATTTTGGAAAAAACATAGTGATATACAGGCATTTTTCTGTTATCCTACATTATCAAGCTAAGCTGCAGTTCTGCTTATTATGAAAGTAATATACAGGCATTACGGCTAATATTTAGAGCACAGAGTTACCAGCTCGAGCTGTCAGCGCTGAGACGAAGGTTGTTATGCGCGACACGTTCCAAACGCTAAACCTCGTCACTCAAGAAATTAGAATAATCTAATTTCCTCCGATCCTTTGATGCTTCGAATTAAGTTCCTTGCAGACAATGTCTTGGTTATGTGATTAAAGTTAGTACAGAAAGTATTGTAATGTTGTGGATGATATAAGTTTGAAAGTTTTCCATTTTCCAATAGATGTAGTAGAGATTGCAACATTGTAATAAGACATTTTAATACTAGATGTAACGACTTCATTGAAGAAAAATTTTTGTCGCTTGAGAATTGTATACGTTATTGTCCGAAAAAAGGACAAAAATAATAAAAGAAAACTATCCTTCGTTTTTTCTGGAAATTAAATTATTTTTTATAGTAAGTTTTTACGAAATCATATGCATGAAGAAGACATAGACAAGTATGTACTTATTAGATATCAGTTGCGAACAAAATATCTAAGACGTTAAAAAACGGCCAGTAAAATATTTATCAGCGCTGAAATATAAAGAAGAATATCTATATCTATACATATAATAAAACTGTAGAAATGTGAATTCTGTACATTAAAGATATTCAAAAAATAATAAGCGGGGGGTGTCACTACATCGCTATAGAAGCCAAAAATGTGGTTAGTTTTTTGTCTGTCTGTCTGTCTGTATGTTTGTTCCACTATCACACGAAAACTACTGATCCGATTTGAATGCGGTTTTGCGCAAATATATTTGTCTTCTTCCAACTTAACATCTGGTGTATAAAAATTTTCCCCCCCACCCCTTAAGGGGACGAAAGAGGGGGTTAGATTTTGTATCAAACTTTTGCTTTAACACGTAAACTACTGATCCGATTTGCATACGATTTTCGCAGATATATTTGCCTTCTTCCAACTCAACATCTGGTGTTTATGCTTTCCCCCCACCCCTCTACGTGGACCCAAAAGGGGGTCAGATTTGTATTAATTTTTTTCTTTAATGGACTTACGTCATATTATTAACTGTTTTCCAACTTAACACTTTTCCCCCACCCATCTACTTGGCATCTAAATGGCAAAACAACGTTTGCCGGGTCAACTAGTACATAATAATATTATTTCACATTTTTCATGTACACCCACTGGTATAAAAACGTTTCTAACTTCTTCTAACTTCACTTCCAGGCTTACTTAGCATGAATCATAATATTCCGCGTTGCCCACATAAATCCTCGAAATAATTTCTAAAAATTACCGAAAAAAAAACGTGGATTCTTTACAAATATTCGTCAGGAATGAGGAGCGTGACATTAAGTCTGTAGATCAAAGGACGGGATTTAAAAAGCGTGAACAGCCAGCGCACCGCGCGTTGTGATTAGAATACTAAAGTGTACAAACAAAAATATGCTTCAAAAGCGACAAGAGATTGTGGAACTTCATCATAGCCACCTATTGTGGACAAGGAACGATTCGGAATAAATTGGCATAAATTTTTAAGGTATAAATTATGCTATTGTCTGATTGTCTAATGATCGCTTATGAAGGTTTGATTGTTGCTTAAACTAATAAGACTTTAAGTCGATCGATTTCGATTAAGAGTTAGTAGAAGTTAGTCACAGTATATTGTAGAATAAGTACGGTGAAGGATTGTGGGCTACTGTTGCTCACAACAGAACATGATTTTCGTACAATTATTATTACGCTGTTTTAATAAACCTATCTGCAACTAGAAAAACTAACAACTTATCTTTGCCCGGGGAAACGAGAGCTCGCAACATAAATCAACGCGTTAAAGGCCCTTAAAATATAGACAAGAATATTACAGCGGCCATAACTTACGGGCGATCATACGGCACATTAGGTTTTGTAGTTTCGCACTTGCCGCGCCCCGGGTAATCCCTCATGGAACATGTCTAATAGCTTCTTGAAATTCGACCCTCACCCGCCCTCTTAAGCGCTCTAATCTGCAGCTTAAGTTCCTTTGGATATGTATATCAACGAACGATTAAATCCTGGAGTGACATCAAAGTAATGCTGGAAGTGATATTAATAAACCCTTTGAGAGTGTTAGGTATATATTATGTTAGTGTTACATATATACCCCTATAGATTTGGAAATTAGGATGCATATTATTAAGAATAAAAGTTTCGTAAATTGAATAAAACAGTTGTGTTTTTATAAACTATACATTTTAAAAGATTATAATGATAATGTAAAAGTTAAATTATAATTTAATGTAAAAATAACATAATTTTATATATAAACATAAATCTCTAATTTAATTCCGATCGTAAGCGAAAAGTATACAGAACATTTCAAAGAAAACTCAGAACAATACCGAGAAAGATCCTACTTAATGTTACCAATTAAACGGATCATTCCAGAACAATCCGACGTCTAAATAGTTAAGTAGTTTTAAGGAAAATATAGAAGTATTGTAAGGCGTCGGTAATCCGCAAATCCATTAAGGGTACTTGTACAGAAAGTGAAGTGTTCTGTCGCACTTCAGCGTACAGCCTGCAGCGAGGCTAAATAACACACGGCACAACCAGCCTAATCGCAGACAAAATAAAGATCATATTGGCACGTATGTTTTCGGAGGATTTTCATCCAGCCGCCGGCGTAGATTGTGTTACAGTAAATAATCTATTTCGGGACTCGCGGGTGTTTTAAGTGCTTCGTTTATTAATTTTATATGATTTACTGTCACTGGAGAGTGGAGGTGTAAGGCGAAATAGGCAAAGGTTAATTTTATTCCTGAACGAGCGTTAGCTCTATTGAAATCTGATATTATTCAATAGTTTATTTAATCTACTTGAGTTGATAGTTATTTTTAGCTACTGTCAGATTAATTTTAGATTAATAATAATAATAATAATAAACATTTATTCAACACATACACACTACACCACATTACATTTACATTACATTACGCACATTACAAAAAAGATACAAAACAAAAAACCAAAATTATTGCAAAAAAAAAAGGTAATTAATAGTACAAAGTAACTAATGAAGTTTAGAATTACAATAAAACATTTACAATGCAGTGCAGTGCGAATGCCGCCGAAAAGGACCTCACTCAGGTGATGATCGCGGCATAGTTTCCTACACCGCAATCCCTGGTATTCTGTGAGGCCTTGCTAGTTGTCAATCGCTCGACAGATGTACACTGGCGCCGATACAGACTGATCAGTAAGAACACAATTTATGAGTTATGATACATAATATTAAATATATGTACACATGATATTATACATTATACAATATGGTTGGAGGAAGATAAAATAGATTATTATTATATGGGTAAATTACTTTAATTATTAAAAAAATAATTTTAATTAATAAATAATAAAAATCAAGATACTATAGATTAGAGCATAGAGCTACAAGTCACAATAATTTTTGCGTTGTCTGTTAAATTAGTATTATATTATGTATACTATATTATATTATTATATAGTTTGAAGTTGAATAAAAGCATACTCGTTATTATACAAAAGGATATGGCAACTTAGTGGTGTATGTAGGCAAGTAGTAACAAAATATTTTCTTCTAGACTTTTTTAGAATTCTTTTCGAATTTGTCGAACTTAGCCAGATTAGAAAGGGATAAATAGGTAAAGTAAATAGATTAGTGAAGCCTCTCCTAATGATGAGAAATATTCTCGTGTGTGAAATAAGTGGGAGATCCGTCGGAATCGGGCAACATATTATTATCCGTATCGTTTCATCTCGAGTGACGAATGGGAGCTTTACAGTAAATTACTTATTATTAAAATTAATGTGCAGCCATTTTGCGATGCCGAATTATAATATTCATTATGCTCGGATGCGACTTAATTATTGAATTCTGAGAAATTACTGTATCATGATTGTTGTGGTTGTCGTCATCGAAATTTGCATAATATGTTTTATATTTATAAGGATAACAATGATCAAAAGATATACAAGTATTATTAACCTTCAATTGGTGACGTGCCGTCAATTTGACGTCGCGCGAGAAAAAGAACGAAATATCTTTCAAACGGCTCCTTCCCCGACCCCGCTCCTCTTAGTAGCTGCTTGTTTCTCAGTTTGGCGTCCGCTTTTGCCCAAATCACACGTCGCACGTCCGTCAGTCAGGAGATAGTGGGTACCCGACGTCAATTTGACGTTACTTCACCAATAGTGTCAGGATTTTTTAGTGTTACTTAGTTGTTATTTTTGATTAAAAATGAATCCAAACGACGAAGATTTTGAACGTATTGTTACTGAACTGTTAAATAAAGTGCCAGCGATATTAGTGACTCTGAAGATCATCATTTGGATGAAAATTACTGCTTGGAATCCGATCGCGATACCAGAAGTGAGCTGTCTGAGGGAGAAAAGGAATGTCAAGATCCATCCTCTGACTCTGATGATCAGCCGCTTATTAGTTTTGCAAGCAACAGGCCGTATTATTTAGGGGAAAAAGTTGGAAATATACAGCCGTTCAAGTGGTATAAAAATCCACACCGAAGCAGTGTCAGAACTCCGAGACATAATATTGTCGAAGTTCAAAGGTCCAGTAAAACGAGCGATTGCACTGAAAACGTAGATAGAGAAACGTAGAAAGATATTTTACAGACAATTGTTTTAACACACTAACAGAAAGTTATAAGAAATGAGGCGAAAATGTTATACAAAAGAAGACCAGCATTGAAGTACTTAGATATTACAGAACTACGTGCTTTAGTTGGATGCTTGTTATTTACCGCAATTTTACATCTGATAAGCTAGAAAAACGTGGTACTTGTTCAATATGTCCAGCAAAAAAGAAAAAAAGAACATCATACCTATGTAAGAAATGCAAGAAACCTGCATGCCTTGATTGCTTGGAAAAAATTTGTGTCAGATGTTACGATGATTAATTTTCTTTTTTTATATGAAACTAGTATTCAAACTTAATCTAATTTCATTAATTACTTAATTAACATTAAGAAAAAATATAATACCTTTGTGTTCTTTTGTGTTTTTTTTTAGTTTTTGTTGTTTGATCTCATGCCTATGAAAAAAGTCCAAAAATTGATACCAAATTTGTATAAGCTTTTCTAAATAAATGATTCTATTAAAATGCAATAAAAGTGTCTTATTCAAAAGGAAATGTCCTCATTTTGGATATTCAGTAATTTATTTCCCCCCCCGGGCCGGTAGTCTCCAGTATTTTGGCTTTTTAAATGTACGTCAAAATGACGGCACGTCACCAGTACTGTGACTTATTTTCACGTCACCAGTTGAAGGTTAATGGTAAGTACAGACGACTGTCCTATATATCAGTTTTAGGCAGTAATTATCACTGTGAAGGACATCCAAGACTCTAATTCACGAGATTTTGTAACAGGAACAACAATAATATTTACTAATATTATTATAAATACGATAGTTGTCTCTGTCTGTCTGTCTTTATGTTAACTCTTCACGCTTAAACGTCTGAATTTTGTATCCTGGGAAAGGGCACAGGATAGTTTTCTTGCGCAAAAATGCGGGCGTCATCTAGTGTGGAAATAAAAAACTTTCATAGTAATTACCTAGTTTTGGAGGTGTCAGGTCACCTGGGACCAAAGTATAGAAATAGTAATGAAAAGGCTACAATATGATTAACTACTTTCTGTAATGTATTTATAATAATAATAAATAATAAATGTTTATTTCAATTGAATCGGTTTTACAAGAGCTTTACATAATATGGAAAACGCAAACAGTACAGTTACCCAGTATAATATAGCGTTGGGAGCCGTACTAGTATAAACTGTGACACAGCTCCCAGCGACTTCCACTCTGGACCCATCGTTTACAATATTAATGTAATTGACAAGTTTGAGTTATTACAATGCAAAATTTAATAAAGTTATTTAATAGTTGCATGAAGCTAACGACAAATGGAACACAGTGATTGCAGTTTAATTTATACGGATACGACAGGTAGAGCTGCATTTCCGCCGGACTCTTCCAATCTCTTTCTAATTAAGTCATTTTAATTGGAAACAGTTTTGATGCTTCCCTACTAGTGTTGCGTCTATATGAACGTAGAATAAATATATACAGTAAGGTAACTCCATCGTTCCTTGAAGTCAAGTCCAAGCGATAGCTTACCACGAGCCTACTATTTTAATACAACATAACATACGGTTTCGTTTCTAGTTTAATCAAGCCTGATTATTTATTTTTCAACTGCAAAATATTTTTTCCATAATTTCGTACTACCTTATTCTTCTCTCCATAGTGTTTTTTTTTAAATCGCGCTTATTCGCCGAAATCGAGATATTATTTAACGATATATGTTTCAAAGATGCGTATTTAAGGCGCTTTGCAGACGACGGGGCGGGGCAGGCCGGTCAATTTCGCCGCGTACACCAGCGGCCAGTCGATGCCCGCGTCGCGTACACAAATCACACGCCGCTCCGTCTGCAATACTGCATGTAAATTGGTTTGTGTGATCCACGGCGGGCAGCTGCGGACATGCGCCGCCAGTGCCCGCTGGGCACCAGCGCCGCGGTCTTTTTGCCCACCATGTGCGTTGGTAATATAGGATTCCCTTTGTGCTATCGTTCGCGACGAAATTGACCGGCCCGCCCCACCCCGTCGTCTGCAAAGCGCCTAACTGAAACTAGAAAATCAGAGACAATGATATGAGAGACTGGGAAAGGCGAAAGAGGCCAAAGAGGCGATTTCCACATTTTATAATCAAGCACAATTTACTGTAAGAATATTGGTGGTAGAATAAAGGCTATTTATAGAAAATACGAATGAAGGTACTGTTTACTGTTTATACTGTGTACTGTTGTTTAATTATTAACAAATTGTGTTTTAACTGTACCGGGGTAAGCAATTACTCGGTCCTCTCTCCGCACGTGTAAATTATCGCCTGCTTTAAATTACAAAAACCATTTCATGTTCTTAAGATGTATGGGAGACGTGTTGGGTTTGTTAATATTGTATACTTATTACTGTTGCGTTCTTTGAATTTAGATAAAAAATATTAACATACTGTAAGCGAGACTATAGAAGTGATGTCTTGGAAACCTAAAACTTTTAAAAACGTCAGTTCTATGGAACGTGAAGTATCGCGTCGTGTCGTGTCGCGTAACGTAATGCGGTCTCACCACGGAAATAAATCAAGATAGAACGGCGACGCGCGTGCGTTGAAAAGGAATCGCTCGTGTCAATTTTTGCTTTTATTTGAAACAAATAACTTACCAGTGAAAAGAAATACCTCCTTTTGACCGATTCACTTTCATACTTCTGTTTTTACAATGAGGCACTGTACAATGAGGCATTTTTGCACAACCGCTCCGCTGTAATCAAGTCGAGACGTTCGCGCTGACTGAATGAACGTTCCACGAAACATGCACACTTGTGCAAGATTGAAACACGCGTGCTCCACCCGCTTAGCCGTTCTATCTTGATTTACTTCTGTGGGTCTCACCTACTAAGATCATAATATGTGTCGGTCTTTTTGTTTGCTTTTTCTGTATTATGACCGCTTTACTATAAATCAAAGAACTGATTTCGATAAATATAATATAAAATATAATATGCATTTGACTTCCGGGAAAGGACACAGGCTATTTTTCATCAATGAAAAACAGTCTTATGCCAAAAACGGGTATCGACGCAGAATTGAAGTTGCTGCCTTGCTGGTAACATATTCTAATGATAGGTAAATACACAATCGAGAAATTTAAAGACGTTACTTTCATCTTCAAGGAAGTTGTATTTTCCTTATTAAATAATTTTGTTCTTTGTTAATAGGCTTGTCAAAATTGTCCCAAAAATTCTCTCAAAATCTCATTTGTTGAATTGTTTTAATCGTGGTTCCAATTACATTTACTTTATTATTTGATGCAAAAAATGCGGCACCATTTAAAAATGGATTTAATTAACGAGAGGATAAAGTAGAAAATTGAACAGCGGAGTAAAAAGGGCCCGAGGGCAGATGACAAATGTTTGTGAATAAATGAAAGGTATTTTATCTTTACCTTTGTTTCGCTTCTATTAATCATCATTACGACCCAGAATTAAATATTCATAAACAAGTTACGTCCACTCTAGACGCTAAATGTGTTTTTGTGTAAGTAATTACAAACTTTTTCAGTTCTTTGGAACAATATTGGTATCGCCGTAAAAAATCTTTAAAAAAACAGCTGACGATATTTTTGATACAATAAATATGATCTACTGACCATGGATAGGGCTAGGTAGAACCTGGCTGGATAGAAACACACACATATGGAAAATGGAAATAAGTCAAGTCGGCCTGCAATCAGCCCTAAGTCTATAAAAAAAATATTTATTTTCAGACCAGTGACCCATAATGTATTGTAGTGTACTATGAAACAAATTTTGTTTTTCAACAAAGATTATCACACTTTATATGACTGAGTTTGCATCGTTCTCAATCTTCGACGCTACCTAACACAAGAATATGATTTTTGGTTCGATTTTAACTCTTTTTTTTCCTAAGCCTCTTTACAAAGCTACAGAATATAGTAATAAATTCCCCAAATAGCCATAGATGATCTTACCGCACTTAGTGCATCCCCAAAGAAATCTAATATTAACACAACATTCAAGATATTGTCCCAAATAAAATTTCTTAGAATCCAAACGTTTTCTATCACCGATACATTTAGTAGGCCATAAATTTTTACCTTTGTACAGGGGACGGAAATACGAGCCATAGGTCTTCCCGTCGCCGATTGATTACCGCTCTCAGCGTAAACGGGATTTATGGCGACACGTTGGGGACACACCAGACCCCACTCCCACTTCCACTCCCCAACATCTCCAAAGACTTAAATACAATGGACCTGCCCAACGGTCAAATGAGGCCGATTTTAGGACACCAATACATCTTAAGCTCTAAAAATGCTAAGCATTGATATGGATATTAGATTAGCGATATTATTTTAAAAATGAAGAGTTCTTAGATTTTTTTAAGGCGTAACATACTTTATATACGATATCGCGTCAACCCGAGCTGGGTTGGTTATAAAGCGGAAAATCCAGCTACATTTCATTAGCTTGCAAATGAACCACAAAAATATAGCCGTCTCATTTATCTTAAAATTATTTAATTGGATAAAAAGAGACTGAATTACTTCCCTGATAGCTATTAGCTGTTACGCCATAATGGCGACTTCATATATCTCAAAGGATGTCGCGTCCAGTGATGGGGTGAGGAGCGGTGAAGAAGGGGCACGGGGCTAGGAAAATGGGGTACCGCATATAGCCGTGAGGATGGGGCAAGGACCCGTGGGGTTGAGGTGTGTGGTCACATTTACATGTCCAATGTTCCTTGTATGCAAATCTTAAAGTTGTGGTTTCATACATTAGCATGTTCCATTTGGGGAAATCTGCTTGTGATTATGACCTTTGGCATTCTGATGTAAAGGTTACGTTATTTGAAGATATTATTATTGAACGAATGCAGATATAATAGTAAATATACTTCTGTTAATGTCATCTTTTAGTTTGTAATTAAAATAAAATTTACTCATTTAGAATTTGTAATTCTCATTCTCATAAACATCAGGTATGTTCCAGGGGCTCTTCACAAAAATAAAAACAAAATTATGACATTACAATATAAAGTCTTGTAAATTCTGACTGCCATGTTATTTGGACCATTTCTTACTGTAAATTACTCTTAAATTGTTTTCTTCTTATTATTTGATAAAAAAATACGTTATTAAAAATATTTGGTTTAGCCACGGTACCCTGAAACTATCCCATCAAACATCGACACACAGAACGCTCGCTCAGTAAACATTTGCATTTTAACGAGTGGCCGGATAAAATCAAATAAATGTGCGAATAGTTAACTAGCTGACAAATTGGATAACACAATAGAATGAACTACAGTTTATAGTAAATGCGAATTTGATGGTGATCGAAGCCTGTTCGAATGTGTTTCAAAAATAGAATACATATTTTTTAATGTAAACTTCTTTGGCGGCGTTGTGCATTTTTTTGGTATGCGTGAAAAATGTTAAACCCGTGTTAGAAGACTTTATCTGATCGAAAAAAGCTGTAACCAAAGGGGTACATTACTTCCTTCATTACACACTTAACACAGCGTTGTTGGTCTACTCTGCAAACCTAAACTTTAGACCAGGTCCATTGTCCTGACTCCTCACTACTACAATATCGTTTCTCCACGAAACTCTCTTAAAATTGAATATCATCTTGATTTTACAAGATTATCTGGGGTATAAGATTTATATTCTTCAATAATCTTAATATTATTATGCATATCAGATGTTGGATTAAGCCCTGACAAGCATCTGCGTTCTTCCCAATCTTACTAAGCGCCGGCTTAGTTACTGAACAATCTAGTTATAGTAACTAGTTAGTAGCTAAACTAAGCAAGGCTCTTAGGAAGTCTGCGAATAGGTAACAGGACTTTATAATACTAATATTGTTGCGATCTTAACATAACTAATATAAAAACCATTGTAAAATCAAATAATTAGCAAATGTTGTAATCGTCTGTCTAGATTAAGGTTTTTATGTATCGAGCTGAATAAAGATTATTATTATTATTAAAAAAAAAAAATTGTAAATAAGAAAGTTTGCGTTACCTTTTTTTGCTTGAAACTGATTTATTATCACCAAAGAATACGTAATTAGTACCTTACTTATCACAGAAAAATACTTTGAGTGCGGCGGTATAGGATAGTTTTCCTCCATAAAACTCAAACTCACACTCAAATTTTCTTTACTCAGCAGATTAATCGACAGAGAAGAGGTTATATTTTTGCAAATATTCTCTGAACGTCTACATGATGCCTACCATAGAAACCTTAGAAATTATGGTTGGAGGTTGAAACCAAGTTGCGGGCCACATCTGGTTATTTATCATTTTATTATTGATAGGTTTAAGATCTTAAAATCACCTAACTCCACGAGTTGTTATATAACAACAGCTTACAGCATAATTAATATGCACGGTAAAGTGTCTGTCGTTTCCTAGAATCACACTGTCGCAACATAGATACTTGAAGTTCATGCATAGGGTGTAAAATTATTTTGCTCTACTCTTATAAGTTATCGGAAATCATGTTTCAGTATTGATACAGCGGTCTAGTTTATCGAAGGTCTACTGTTTATATTCATATAATTATGCTACCTACAGAAATAAATCAAGATAGAACGGCGACGCGCGTGCGTTGCTAAGGAATCTCTCGTGTCAATTTTTGCTTTGCTTTTATTTGAAACAAATAACTTATCAGTGGAACGAAATACCTCCTTTTGACCGATTCACTTTCGTACTTCTGTTTTTATAATGATGCACTGCACAATGAGGCATTTTTGCACAACCGCTGCGTTGTAATCAAGCCGAGACGTTCGCGTTGACTGAATGAACGTTCAACGAAACATGCACACTTGTACAAGATTGAAACACCCGCTTAGCCGTTCTATCTTCATTTACTTCTGTGATGCTACCTCACCGAGCTGGTTCGCGGAGCGAGTTCCCGAAAGCCTTAACAAAATGAGCATCGCGATATTTTCGGTATTGTTATCTCCGCTAAGTTCCCGAGCGGATTACAAAAGCGTCTCGAGTATTCCGTCGAGTTAAGCCGATACCTTTACGTCGCGGGCCAATTAGCTCGCGACTTGGCAAGCACTTACCGAACAACAGGCATTAGCAGATAGCATCTCACGTGCTCCCAAACTTGAACCGTTTAGCTCCACTATTACCATATTTAAACACCCCGAATATGGAACTAAAAGGTGGCGCTTAGCTGGAAATTTATTACGTGTTTATTTGTTTATTTAAGGAAAGGATAAGGGTGAGTTATCTTCGGACCTCTGACTCAGTTAATCGTACTTTATTTTAAACAATGAGTATTAACAGCGTTAGAAATTATTGGAGATCAAAATTACTTTCATAAAGGCTTTTCTCGAGTCATTAATTCGCTAGTGTATTTATTGAACAAGGGTAACTTTATGGCACCGCTGTTTTATCTACTTGTTAGAACTGCTAACTATCTATATTGTACCTAACAGCTCTAGCTGAGTCTGACCTCTGACATTGAGAAAAATTGAACAATATTAAGTAAAAATGGTGCTGCAATTTCATATCAGCAGGAAACAGAATTAAAAAAAAACCTCTGACATTCAACTTTGAAAATTGCCTGTAAAATTCAAATGCCTCCGATATGCATTAGGCGCGCTAAATTCAATTCCGCTTATTGATTGGTGAATCCAAAATGTTATTAAAAAAGCAGGAATTTGGCACAGTCGTGTATCGGAGACGCAGTGGCGACGGGCGATAATCACACTTTGGCAAGTTTCCGAAGCTTCGGATATACGATTGGACTCACCAATGTTTGGATAACAGGATTAAGTCTGCGCGCGCTCCGCTATTGTACCGTTATTTATAAGCTTACAAATAACGCTGCTTAAACAAACTCGTTTCTTCACTTTAGTTCGCGCTTCCGATGTAGCTTGCTAACAATTATTGTCAAGTTAAAATCATCAATAAAAATTCCATACTCGAAATGCTCACTTTTTCATTTCGTTGATAATCATATTTTCCGGAGCGACGCTGCGCTAAAGTAATTAGTTCTTTTAATTGATCTGATGTGCTCGTCACCCTGATAGCTGTCAGTAAATCACATCAGGGCTGAATTGCTTTAGACCGAATTTGATTATACAAACTAATGTCCCCGAGATGATATCGTATCTGGTTCCGATCAGGGGAATGCTGCGGCTCCGGCGATGTATCTAATGTGTTTATTTGCTCGCCCATAACGGATCACGCTTATCTGATATCTTTGTGGTTGTGGGTATTGTATTTTCTGACTCCATTTTCGTAGTAATAATTATTATTATCAATATAGGAAGCTCTTTCCTTTCTTTGTTGTATTATTGTTTTTGTTATAAAGCATTCTGAAATAAATTGTAGTATTCGTAATTACAATTCTTTCTGCAAAGATAATATCGTTAAAAGTTCTAAATCTCTCGAATACGTGTACGGCTTTGAAGATTCCGGAATCATGTCCATTAACTTGGAACATTTATCTTAGAAGTACAAATTAATTTTGAAATAAAACGTAATTGTAGCAGCTGGCCTTAATTGGCTCAATGGATGAATTTCAATCGGGAGGGCCTTATCTTGTTCGAATCCATCGAATGATTAAGGAAAACGGGATCTTCGGCGCAATTATGGCTCCAACTTTAGTTTCGAATAAGTTATCTTGGTCTATTAAAGTTCCTAACTTGTCCAATACGTTGCGACGTTAACTCTTACTCGGGTATTAAATTTAACGTTCTGTGTTTTAACATGTTCGAACTTGTTACAACTAATGGGTCGTGTTTTCGTCGTGTTAGTTTTGAACAACAGACTCACATGATAATTGTTACAGAAAGTTAAATACATTTTCACTACGCGAGTGCTTCGTTTTGTGTACATAAAACAAAAATACGACTAATTCTTGTCAGCATTTTGCGTACGAACCTGAAATGTAACTTTTCATGTTTAACAAAATCTTATATTTATTTCTTTGCATTGATTCATGAAGAGACACTATAGCTACCGATCTAATCGATTTTGATGACACGTCTTATTCTTCCTTTATAGTCTACTTTATAGTTTGTCACTATATAGGAAGATAATAATATTGTTTTTAGCACTGTGACATATTGTACGATCCCTGTGAGATTTCCTGACAAATTTTAAAAAATCCTGACGTTAAAAGTTGTGGGTAACAAAAATAGAATGAAAACAAATCCACTGCAACGTTAAAAATGTTGGTACAAATTTCATAACTGAAAAAGTAAATAGAAATAATTCGCTCACAACAGTGTAGCCTCGCAGCTAATCCTCCTTACACGTCAAACAATAAGTCGAAAACATGAACGAGCAGAAAATAACAGTAGCAAGGATAAATAATATCCTTATGACCCTACTCGCACGAACCAGATTACGCTGAGCCAGAGCGGTCCAGGCGTTCCCCAGATTGGCCGTGATTTTAGCGGAGTGCTCCACTCAGGGGGTCCAGGTAGTCTGGTCGAGCAGCAATAAAGTAAATTGCGAACACTCGGCGTAATGCGGGAGTTTATAACGTCGATAATGTAATGGGCAGGTAATGCGCCGGGAATGTACAAATCGCCGTATTGTTTTACGATTTCTGTTATTGCGTATACTATAATTTATTTTTATTATTCGGCAGCGGGAGCCTGCGGTATATTTTATTCAATATACGCCATTATTATAATTTATATCGGTTTCACCGCGTTTATTACGGTAATCTGAATTTTTAGAGTTCTTTCGCATTTTATTGGATAAGTTGAGGAATTTTCGTTGGGCCGCTTTCTCTAGAGCAATGTTTTAATAGCTACAGATACTATTGAGCGTTTGTCTGTTGTTTCAGATTTGAATATTTCCTACTCCTACATTCTTCTAATTAATTTCATTGCAAGTCCCGACACAGATTTAGAAGATCCCTGGATTATCGAAGATGTTTATGTTCACCACGTTGTTGATAGACACAAAAATGGCAGTGATGGGAATGTGGGTTTTGTCATTTGTGTGCAAGTTCCAAATAACTTAGATAAAGTTATAATATTATGTATACCTATTATTTGTTTATTGTATGTTATTTTTAGTTAATACATTATTGACCACACGTCTCGCCACATGTTTCACGTTGTGAAAATTGTATAAGTATAATACAAATGTGACCCACATTACTTTAAGTGGTTTTTATGGCCGCAGACATTTTTTGTTACAAAATATAAAGTGTGTTTCGGGATAGCGCCGCCATAATCGGCAATATTTTATATAGACGTATCAAATGATTGGCTGAGGGTCCTTTTATTTCGTATTTTGAAGAGGGTAGAACGATTTTATATAGCTACATTATAGGATTTTAAATAATATAAGTGCTTATATTAGTATGCCATAGGCGTACATGATATTCCAGTTCTACCTAGCGCACCGTAATACCTACTTGCCTCTTCCTCAAGCACAAATAACCTACTATAATATTATAATCCAAGTGGGCATATCAGCCGATGATGATACTATAGAAGATAACTGCTCCACAACATGAGCAAAATGCACCGTATCCGAATTCCCGCTGAAATAGTGATGCTCAAGATGACGGGTCTCGGATGTTCGGGGGCTGTTCTGATGGGCGTCTGACCCACTTCCCGCGTTCGGCACGCGCGGGAAAATTCGCTAATGGCATTGATTGGGAGCGGACATATTAACGAGGCCTGGAGTGCCTCGCAAGAGGAATTAGAGCCGATAACGTCGGCAATAAAGGATGGGAAATTTTGTAGGATGGAGTTCAGGGGAGAATGGTAACTAACTAAGTGTATGTCTAAAGCCCACGAGGTTCATATTATGAATTTTTAAGAGTGGGTTCCACCAACCTACTTTAACTATAACTTTAACTTTAACCATAACAAAAAGTCAAATGAACTGTCAAATCCCTAGTAAAAGTCCATTAAGGTTGCCATATTTGACGATAACCTTAACTTTAACTTTAACCACGCCTCTGGTGCAATTCACCGTAAGAAAATATATCTTCATGTTGATGACATTGATTTAATATAAGAAACAAGAGAGACAAAGACAAGATATTTTTAACTCAAAGTTAACTTTAACCCACGTATGTGTAAGTGTGCCTTACGAAATCGAAGCGCATTAGTTTTTAATGAACAAATATATTGGTATACAAAAGTTAGTAATATTCTATCTATTAATAGTTAATTGATACTTGGTGTGGTGAAATAAATTAATAATATAAAAGATAGAGTCATGTGTGATTACTGATTATGCTTGTAACATTTCCTAGAAATTGTACAAAAGTATCGGCTTAATGTCTAATTACTAAAATATAAGCAGTGGTTACAAATCTTCTAAAACAACGAGGCGACAATGTTATTAGAAATAAAGTCAAATTAAGAAATACTTTGCTAAATTCGTAATGGGGCTAAATGTTTTAATTACTGCTCCAAAATCTGAAACATCTTGTAAAGCAATAATTTTTCGATATTGCGAGGGTCATTTTAGCCGCGTTTGTCATTTATAACGACTGTTTTATTGTAGCGTGCCGTACACATTACCGAAAACGTTGCGGTTTCCAAAATATGCGAGGAAATCTGAGCCTTTCGTAGGACCCTTTCAGCCGCATATTAGACTATAAAATATATGCTTTTATACAATGATTGCTACTTTTGCAGAAATTCCAGCTTGGTGTAACCTAAGAAACTAGGTTCACACAACTTTTACTAAGTTATATTTTATTTAACTCGGTCACTTGATACTTACAACTTTGACACAAAATTAACCCACATAGTATTATGAAAATTAATTTATTGACGCCAAATTATTGTATATTTTTATAATGATTTGACAATAATATTATTATTATAATTTCATGCGTTTCAATGTGCAAAACACCTAAACGAAAAAAAAAATTAAATGAAAAATAGTTTTCTAATTTCGTAAACAACAATATTTTGCAAGTTGCGTTTGAACCGCAGCAAAATCGCGGCGTTTTTGAGCTCACGTGCATGGGCCTCTTTGCTCGTTATCAGTAATGGCGATACATAATAAAGATTTCACTGCGGTTCGGGGTTCATTTCAGCCGGTTGATTGTTATGAGCGTTATAATATTATGTTTTTGTATCATTAATTGATCCTTCTACATGATAATTATGTATATTGTATGGAAGTAAATATTAAGTTATGGTGAGCAAAATAAATAGTGACTTGGTTCTGAAAAACCTTGACCTGAAATAGCGATTTTAATTTTATTAAACGAGTGATGAAGCCCACAGAACCGTACAGAAATATTTATTTTTTTGCTTTTGGATAAAATTTTTAGTTATTTTTTATCACATTTAGGTCATCAAGACATTAAATTGAAATAAAAAAATAATTTACTGTTTAGAATTATGACAATATGAATTGCGAATCGCTAACTTTAGTAGTCAAATATTTCACTACATTTAGTGCATTTGCGCTAAAAAAATCTAGGGTGAAATGCAATATGATAGCATTTTATTCTCCAACTTGCTAGATTACTTATCATAATATTATATTTTATTGAATTGAAAAATCAAATACTTTTAAAAGTATGTTTTAAGTCATATTTAATAAATTCTAATTCAAATATTACTTTGGGATATTATCTCGTACCAAAATGAGACTAGTTTTTTCTTGATAACATAATATTATAAGTATACTGACAGATCATAAAAATTATTTGTATGTTCCACGATTACTCTGTCGTTTGTTGACAGATTTCCAAAATTATTTCTTTGGTATCTAGTTCGTACTTCAACGATGGTACTTGTTTCAGAGCGCGGCCGCTGCGGCATGTAGGTAACGGTATGATGCGCGGTCACCACATGGAGCTGGGATGAGCACCACCACCACGATGCTGCTGGCGCTGCTGCTGCACTGCTTCTGCGTTACCACCGCCGAGTTACCTGCAGGTCAGTACCACTATTAAAAACAAGCCTACATAATAATAATTATTATATTATTATGTCGACTAGACATAATAATTTATTATAGTTGTATCCCGCTGCGTAATTGCTAAGTGTAATGATGCTAAATAATATCAACTTATAATTTAGATATAACTAACTATAGTGAATTTGGTGTCAAAGAGTATAAACAGTGGATTCAGATCGTTTTTCCAAACAACTTACTTGAAAAATGTTAATAATAGTTTGATAAAGTTAAATGTTTTAACAATGACAGACTAACGCTTTTCTTATCCAAATATTATGTTGAAAATAAAGAGTTATCTAGTAGGCACTTTCATAGTTAAATCAAAATGAAACACAATAGTTAAATGCTGCGTTTAGTTAGACAAATACTTAATTTTTAATCAAAAATATCACTTGAAGAGAACATAATGATCTAATCTCTGCTTTAATTAAATAGAATGAGCCTCCGATGTTGTAAAAAGAAACGTAACAAGAGGAATAAATTAAGTCCACGACCCATTAATTAAAAAACAAAGAAACTTTCTTTACAACCGGGGGAATACTAGTGAAGTGCAAATATAGTTCAACTAGATATAAATTATTATAATGTTATACATTGATATTTAAATAATGTATTATTATAATTCTAATGTTATAAATAGACATCGGATTATATGCACGATCAAAGTGCCGAAATATGCATGCAAATATGCACGAAAAATGGCCGAAATATGCAAAAAATATGCACAATCAAAATCACTTATTATTAAAATTTTGAAGAGCTTTCCAGCGGTGCCTTTCTTTCCACTGCCATTCATCATTCCATCAAATCCAGGATTTTTCATTTCTTATAAAATACCAATATAATTTAATTTCTACCAACATTTTCGGATTGCAGTCGTGCCTATGAAAGTTCATTACCTGCCTTAATTTTTTCTAATGTTGCCACTTGCCAATTATTACAAAGAAAAAATTTGTTACAAGAAATAATACCGATTGTACCTATCGGCGTGTATTGCTGAAGTCTCGGAAGTAAATAGGTATGGGGCCACATATTATTTGAAGTATTTTGATATAATGTACCTCTATTTCGTGACATCGATGTATATTATGATAGCTAGTTTCGAGACTACGAAGGCATAAAATGACTGAAATATGCACTATCAACGAAAAATTGCCAAAATATGCACAAACGCCTAAAAAGTGCCATTATATGCATTTGCATATGCAAGTATGCAAATTCATAATATAATCCGATGTCTAGTTATAAATATAATGAGTTTTTATGGATAGTCGGTTAAAAATAAAGATTTGAAGATCAAAATGAACGTCATTCAATTCATTTTCTAAGAATTCGCAAAATTATGTTGATAACCATTTCTGATGAAACACTCAATACTGATCTTCTATTTGAGAGTTATAATATTTAAGGTGCCTTAGCAATTTTGTTTGCCTTATAATAATACACAAATAAATAGTCCATTGCATAAAATTGCTGATAAAACACAATAAAAGCCAAGAGATAAAAAATATTGAAATTGGTAAGTATCATTGAATGCATTCACCTCACCCGGGTAAATGTAACATTGTTTCAGAAGTATAAATCGAGGGTACGTTACGACGACATTACATATTAAACTTAAGCGAGTTAGGGTGCTTTCATACGTACTACGGTTAACACTAAATGACTTTCAAGCGACGTTTTATATGGTGGCTCAAAAATTTGGTTGGTATTTTTTACTTTAGATACAGTTACTGATAATGAAATAAACTAGTTAATTTAAATCTATTGTATCTGCGATTCCCACGATCGAGGTATTACATATGTAACATGGACACAAGTTTTCTTAGTAAAAGCTCATAAATTATTTTAGTAATATTATCAAGTGTTTGCATCATATCTTCTGCTCCATGTCACTCTGCATTTGTGTTGGAATGAGAAATAATAAAACAATTCAACAGATTGTTGTGAGGACGCACGGCACCAGCCACCAGGTAACGCACCGCAGCCGCACCGCGCGGTGTGAAAGGGCATATCGCGGTGGCGCCTTATACCGGGAGGTGCAGGCTTTAGAGGGAATATTTAAACTTGATTCCGAATGAGGAATTGTTCCGCGAGTGCGATGTATTATGTATGTTTCTTTAAATAAATGGCGGTTTCCTTCTTAGTACGAGCTTCTAGGGAGGTGAATTAGCGTTAATCGATGAAATTAAAGATCTTTTGCTTAGTATACGATTCAAGACTTAAAATTTTCTGTAGACATTCCCATTTTTCTGGTGTGTATTGATTTTTATAAATTGGCGTAGATATTATAAACTAGTAGCTGTGAACATATTACATATTTAATTTTTATCCCCGGTAACTCCAACACCATTTGCAATAAATTAAAAATAGAGAACTCATGTGAGATTTTAATTTGCGCTTACGTAGTCACGAAAAACAGGTTGTCATCACGAAATTAATCACCTTTGATTAAATTCAATTACTAGCCTATCTAAAGAAAGAAGATATTTGCTGAATCGATATTATTTTAAATTCCCAAACTAAAAGTTTTTACAATCTTGTTGGATTAAAATATCCTTTGTTCATTCACCCTTGTCATCGCTAAACTTGGCGTACACAAATCTGAAGAGTCGATAACAAATTGGCAAAGTTGGAGCCAGCAATCAGAAACCTGCTCGACGTGCCAAAAGTCTTAACAGGTGTTACCCGGTAAACACGGACAAACAAATTATCCAATTCATATTAAGCACATCGAATCATTTGATACGAGTTTCTTGTGACTTTGCGTAAAAGTAAATAATGTTTATTTGTAATTTTTCTTCATGATTAATTGTTTTAAGGATTGTAATTACAATGTTATTAAAGAATTATTATGTAACAGATTATTAGAGAAGCCGTGTAATTTGAAAAGTACATATTATATTTATACTGGCCATACACCTGTTTTAGAGAATAAGCGGTCGGTGCGATATTAATTGACAGTCGATATCCGACAAAAATAGTCTACACACAAAACCTATAAATAACTTCTAAATACCCATTCCCATCGTCACTAACTTACATTACGTCAATCGGTCAACGCAATAAAAATTTATCGGAGATACGTCGAGATCCGTGACAAAAAATAACAAAACTATATCCGGGCGCTATCCGGTCGACCTCACTAATCCTATAAACTCCCGAGCATTAAGAAATCTCACAAAAACGCGCACAAATACACAAGTTGCCAAAATCTTATACGAGCGAGCGCTTCCATCGGCATTCGGGGGAAATCGATCGGAACGAATCGGTAGGCGTCGAGGGAGTGCCGAGACAGCGGAATATACTCCGTATCATCCCCGCCAACGGGTTACCCGACAAATGTACACGCATTTGTAGCGGTGACAGCTCATCGGTTTATCGATATCGACACTTACTTGGTACATCACTATAATGATGAATTGAGATGGTGTTCTTTTACTTGTGTAAGAAAAGGATGAAAAGTCTTCGTTTTAAAAAAATATACGAAATATTATTTATATTTATTGTGGTTTCTACGTGAATCTGTGTATAAATTAATAGCGCAAAGCAAATATTGTCCACTAGCTGTTACGGCAAACGTTTGCCATTTAAAGTAATTTTCTACTTTATCAGTTGATACAAAATTTTACCCCCTCTTTTGTTCCCTAAGAGGAGTGGGGGGGAGGGAATTTTATACACCTGATGTTAAGTTAGAAAACACTGTAAATAATATTATGAAGTAAAGAAAAAAGTAAAGAAAAAAGTGTGATACAAAATCTGACCCCCTCTTTGGTGCCCTTAGAGGGGTGGGGGGAAAAATTTTATAAACCAGCTGATGTTAAGTTGAAAGAATTCAAATATAACTGCGAAAACCGCATTCAAATTGGATCAGTAGTTGTCGTGTGATGCAGGAACAAACATACAGACAGACAAAAAACTAACCACAATTTCGGAGTCTATACCGATGTACCCCCGCTTATTATTTTATTGAATATCTTTTATGTACAGAATTTTCATTTCTACAGTTTTATTATATTATGTATGTATAATTATATAGATATTAGATAGATCAGATCAGACTTTATAACGAAACATTTTAATTTTGTATATAAATACCTTTTACATTTTTATTCAACAGTATAAAGATGAAGGATGATTTTGATCGGGACAGCAAGCAGTTTTTAATCAAGATAAATATGATGAGAAAAACGCAGCCTACCAGTTTCTAAAGATATGAAAAATAAGATGTTTTCATAATTTTATTTAACAAAAATATCATCAATCGAATGAGCCGTCAAAATAAGTTACGGTTCATATCTGACTCAGGAGCTCCGCGCCGCCCGTTATTGTAACCTAAATCCAAATAATTCTGATTAATGTTCTTTCGTTTTCAATTTTGTCGAAACTTGTAAAGTTATTAAAAGATAATTCGAGTTTAAACATAAACTCGCCCCACTCGCTATTATTTCGCGCAACTTCGGATGAAAAACCGAGAATTCGCCGGTGCTAATTTAAAGTTAAATATTTTAGAGTTAAATTAAAATGCTAAGTTAGGGCTCTACGTCGGACGCGCGGCGTCCGGCCGGTCGA
The DNA here is from genome assembly GCA_905404155.3 of Plebejus argus. Taxonomy (NCBI): domain Eukaryota; kingdom Metazoa; phylum Arthropoda; class Insecta; order Lepidoptera; family Lycaenidae; genus Plebejus; species Plebejus argus. The sequence continues at coordinate 353,540 of FR989944.1, forward strand.
CAGGAACGGACGGGTCCGGGAGCGAGCGCTGGAAATTTTTACGTACCCCCTGATTTCCTTGAAATAAAAGTCGCTCCCTGAATTCGAATGCACTCGGACAGTGCTATATTGCCTCGACTCTCAACGGAAAAATCTATAGCGATCTAAATAAATAAAGCTCGCCTTAGCTTCGGCGGTAATAAATCAGGGTCGCTTGGATTGAATTCTGATGTGTCCAATAAAATAAAATTAGACGTAAAAGAAATACTGGAAGATGTAATGATGGAGTGAAATAACAGACGTCGATGCATAATACATGGTACTGCAAACAAAGGAATCACGAGTAAAATCTTTGATATTCCCGCTAGAGTTAACACAAGCAAAGGAAACTTCCCATATATTCTTATTGCTAAATCAACACACGTATTGAAATTCGCGCTGCGCCGAGCTGCAGCGTGTAACAATTTAGATACATATCGTGCCGCTAGTGTACCTACAGTACTCCACACAGAATGTCATCAGCTAAGCGAATGCGGAGCAAAAAGGTTAGGTTATATCGTAGTTGTTCTATCAGAACTCCCCAGGGAATTGTGACCAGTAACTGAAGCTTTCAAAATCTAACCAGAATTAATAATTTAAGTCCCGGACAGGCACTGATCTCTATTATACAAGTACGCTGGATCGATGATACCCACCAGATTTTTGTGCCTATTTGAAGCGGAATTAGCGCCCCCACTTTGGGGGTAGAGAACTAAATTTGACGTAACCACAACCAATTGTCATCACTAGTATTAGTTCCAAGTACTCTCACTACTGCTATCAGCGCCAATATGGCGGCTTTCAAACGTCAATTTTACGTCAGATTTAGTTCTCAGCCCCCATAATGGGGGCGCATGATTCCGCTTCAAGGCGGAAGAAATAGCTGTAATTTCAAAGGGTATCATCGGTCCAGCGTACTTATATAATGCGGACAGAGCATAATAATATTATTCCTATACCGAAACAAATTACGGTTCCTGGGCGATAAATGGTTTTATGCGCTTATTGAGTTACATTTTTGTAGTGCCTAGTCTATAGTCTACACTACTATTATAAAGAGGAAAGATTTGATTTTTTGTTTGTTTGTTTGTTTGTTTGTTTGTTTGAGTCGAATAGGCTCCGAAACTACTGGACCGATTTGAAAAATTCTTTTGCTATTGGAATCTTACATTATTTCTGCTGAACATAGGCTACATTTTATTTTGGAAAAAAGTAGGGTTCCGTAAGATATTTGAGTTTTTCGGACGCAAGGTGTAAAAAATCAGCTAGAAAAGTTACTTATTTTGCGTACGCTGCCTAAACCATAAAAGATAGAACCATAAAATGTTCTAAGTAATTGTAGATCTTATAAATATCCACAAAAAAGTCCGCGACACACTATACCTATCTATGTCGAGTGAGGCACAATAACCATTTATTTATTTAAAAATCCTGATTTTTTTTTGGACTACATTTAAACGGATATATTTTACTCACGCTATTAATCCTTATCAAAATAAATTATTTTATCACTAAGAACAGTTTATGTAGATAATATTCGGTCTTTGAATGATTAAAATTGGACGTTTGGTTTTGAAATTATGGCGAAATTAAAATATTACGATAGTGGGCGTCACCAAAGCGCGTGCGGGAAGAAGACAAATTCTGTTGTAGAAATGAAAATTCTGTACATAAAAGATATGAAATGACACCCGAAATTACACCTTTGTCACTACATCGCTATAGAAGCCAAAAATGTGGTTAGTTTTTTGTCTGTCTGTCTGTCTGTCACTCTTTCTGTCTGTCTGTATGTTTGTTCCAGCATCACCCGAAAAATACTGATCCGATTTGAATGTGGTTTTCGCAGATATATAATTATCTTCTTCCAACTTAACATCTGGTGTATAAAATTTTTCCCCCCACCCCTCTAAGGGGACAAAAGAGGGGGTCAGATTTTGTATCAAACTTTTTTCTTTAACACGAAAACTACTGATCCGATTTGCATACGGTTTTCACAGATATATTATATTTGTCTTCTTCCAACTCAACATCTGGTGTATAAAAATCCTCCCCCCCCTCCCCTCTCAACCCTCTCTGGGGACCAAAGAGGGGTCAGATTTTGTATACAACTTTTTTCTTTAGTGGACTTACTTCATATTAGGTATTAACTGTGTTTTTCAACTTAACATCTGGTGTATGACCTTCCCCCCCCACACCCTCTTAGGGGACAAAAGAGGGGGTAAAACATGTATCAACTGATGATGTAGAAAATATACTTTAAATGGCAAAACAACGTTTGCCGGGACAGCTAGTTTATTATAATTTAAATTATTCAAAAAGAAAATACTGAAAGACAACCATAATATTATGATGGTTGTGAGGACCACTGGCGACCTGGGATCGAATTAGCACGTTTCCCTGGCTGTTTCGTTATTTAGAATTATGGTATAACAGAATACACAGTATATATTTCTGTAAACGAGTAACCTAGTTTGGCAGCTCCTTTATTAATCGATCATTTCAAGTCACGTACCGGAAACATCACTACCGAGCAAAGGGTTGTCGGCGAACGCCCGCGCCCGGCTCTGCGATCCTCCGTTGATTCAACCTTTCGCCTATAACTTAATTTGACAGCTGTCAAATCAGTTGAAGTAATATCGAGCGAGTTTATTTATTCGCGACAGCTCGCACTCTAAATTTATTATTCGGCGAAGCCATAAGTTTGGTGATGTGACAAAAATATTATATTAGGATATTGCATGGTGTCGCTCCTCCATAAATATATTACGTGTTTGTTCGCCGCGAATGCGAATAAATCTCCTATTTTATACTCGACTTCTATGGGATCGAGATTGTTTTCCTACTTTGTTCTTTTCACCGAGCGCGGTATGAAATGTTTGCGTCTCCGATTCAATAGATTGTTGTCGGAGTTTAGCCCTATTCAATGTGAGCCTACGAATTAGTTTTTCTGGCGTCGTATCAATACTCGTTTGATGAGTTGACTGAAAACTTAGGTCCTCGATCTTGTCGGCTCGCGCGACGTTATCTACGAACAAAGCGATTCTAACTCGTACGGAACTTAATACTTAGCATGCATGAGGTAGTAATCCCCGAGACATAATAAGTTAACGGGTTTCATGTCAGGTGGAGCGATCGAGGATTCTTCAAATACGTTTATAGCTAGCTCGTCGGTTGAACGAGTTTATATTTTATTTCCAACTTTGTAGGGTTGAAATTTAATCAACCGGGAACAATCCACTTTCAAAGCAGTTTCTTTCGATAAAGACCTTTGCATTTCTTATATCGAAACTCCTTAAATATCAATAGACGTCGAATTGACCTTTGTAAGTTAAATATGAGAAAACCCCTCATAAATATTTGCCTCTTTTGGTCCTGAATTTCTCAGAAAACGATCTCAAGTGGCCAAATAAAAAGGTCGAACAGCCTACAAATTACATTTTTGAAAAATATAATATTTGTCAGACATTATAATGACTAGTTTCCTAAGAAACCTGTGATGTTCAAAAGAGACAAGAGAAAAGGATGATGACAAGGAAGGAACAATAAATACGTCATGTTGACATTTATTAAGAAACGAAAAATATAACACTCAATTTAGTCTTTGTCGGAAACGGTCTGATATATGCAATATTATCAAAATATTTTATAACATTTAAGAGTAATATCTCAAAATGAAATTTACTCAAACGTTTAACCGAGTATCTGAAAAACAGAAATCTGAACACGATCAAATAAATCAGATGGTTTTAGTTTTTTACGAAAACAAAATTAGTAACAGCGATCAAAGACAGGTAAATAGGGCGAACAAATAAACTACTCCTGCGGGGCTTCAAAGGACCGCCATTAATGTTACGAATACCTCCGAACATGGAACGTTCAATAAAATTGACTCGTCTGACGGAATCCGAGCGCTCAGACTGATAAAAGGTAAATATCATTTATTTCTTCTTCAGCCTCGCATACTTTTGATAACATCGCCAACATTAGTCTCCACTTTTGTGGAACTGAAATCACTTGACGTATATTCGTTTTTATGAATAATTCAACGTTTATCTTTTTTAAGGATAACGTCTTTTATAGTATGCCTTATCGCTTCACTTGTTTCAAATACTGCGAGAAATTATGCAAAATATTGACGAAGAAGCACGAATTCTTAAAAAACTTGAAATTTGCTTCTAAATTCTGAAGTATTTTCTTCCTGGAATTATTCTTTCTCCATCACAATGGAGCTTAAAGTAATGAGTCTTACAAACAAACACAAGTTCTATTAGTTTGATGTAGGCCAGGCTTTATTCTGTCTGAAATGGAGCACTAACTGTAATGAGTTCTACCTGCGTTCACCGGATTCATTTAATAAATGCACCTAATTTATATTTTAATGTCGGCAGCACATTTTAATGTAATTGGCGAGGTGTATTAATGTTACCTAGCAGATGTTACTTCAGCAGTCCAATATAATATAATCAGAAAACGGTTGCAAATTTACAGGAATTGTGTTAAATTGTGAGTAATAAAATGCATTTACCTTCCTAGAATTATTAATTTTTAAATTACTTTGTTGACACGTCATATTCTATTATCTTTTATATTTTAACAAAAAATTGAAACCGACTTTCAAGGCAAAAATATTATTAAAATGATCTAAAATGAAATAATTCTGATTCTTCATTACTGCTTTTTTTTTTAAATTTGACTAAACCTCAACTAATTCTGTGCTCAATTTTCATTCGTTTGAAGGCTGGTAGCCAGAACCGAGATACTTGACATATTATAATAGAACTTCGCCGATACCGACTTCAAAAGACTTATTGGAACAAAGTTCCTTATAGTGTGTTAGGCATTGCGAAAGGAGGCTAGAAAGAACGATATTTGACCTCGACAAAAGTACCTGCATAGTAGGGGCAGAGGGCGTTGATAGTATTCCTGTGCGTCAATAGATGGCAATTTTTTAAGATTTTTTTGAGTGTATAATAATGATACTAGCTGTCCCGGCAAACGTTGTTTTGCCATATAAAGTATTTCTGATTTCGCCCTTATTATTTTATTGAAGTGACTAAACAAGTATGACACCATCGCAACATCCATCGCTATCCCGTCGCACAAAAATTGCATTCTGTCAATTCTATGTCAAATGTCATAATGTTACATTAAAAACGTTTATACGTGTATATTGTCCAAAGCGCTAAAGTTAGAGTAGAAATAAGAATTTTTAAATTTTCTAATTTTCCGCTCAATTTTTAAATGTTTTCTATCATATTCTTCATCTCCGGACAATAACAAACACATCAAAAAAAGAAATAGTGAAATCGGTCCAGCCGTTCATTCAATCAGGCATCTTGACCTATATTATATATACCTTATAGACAAACATACATAAATACATTTATACTAAAACCACAGTGTAAATAACCTAACACTAAGCGTTATAAACTAACACTTATGAACATTTCACACATAAACAGCTGAACTCGTTTTTAATATGTAATATTTTTTTTGTATTTAATGATACATTTAAATTAATATTATAGTAAGTACTTCATTCATTCTTTCATTCATTCATTTCATTCATACATTCATGAGTCTGTACCTAATTATAAAATAAAATTTAAAAAGTCTTATATTTATTATGTGACGCAAAATTTTAATAAGACAGTGACTTCGTGCTAAAATATAGCTGAACGTCAGGAATTTGAACTATAAAATATATTTCAATCATTCCGACGGGCACTTGTTTCAATTATTCTACAAAGAATAGTTTCTTTAACGTTCTGAGTAGAGTCATTATTTCAAAGAAACGATTCTTATTTCTGAGTACAATAATGATCACTCCGTCGTCACTGATCAGCAACAATGCATCGGAAATGTTTCATTGGAAATTGTTCCTCTCACTTCGTTCAAAATGGGCCGCCATTTTATGTGTAAAAGGAATTGCGTTAGTGTGTCCCTCGTACGCATCATTACACCGGGTGTGGCCCTACATTAAAAGCTTTTAACCGTTACGACGTAATAGGCCTGTAGTAGACCCTAACTCACACTGACTTAGGTAAGGGCTTTAATTTATGTAGCGTGGAATTAGCTACGTATTTGAGACTACTCGAAGACTGCTCAAAACTTAGTTACTCTTTATGACACGGATTACATCCATGAAAGGAGTGTAAGTATTACACTACGTAAGTCTTCAAGCCAAGCTTCCTAAATATAGCCACGCGGTTGTTTGTGTGTGTGTGCATGTGCGTTTGCTTGTGCGTGTATATTGTATTTAATTACACGTCAAGTGCCTACGCGTATAGTGTATGAAAAAGCAGCCTAATCCTTCACCTACATAATATTAATATTTTGTCCTCTACAACAAAATCTGTTAACGAATCTTTCCCCTTTATAAATTATTAGTGCAGAACTTTTTATGTAATAAGCTATCACGAAGTTACTAGACAAACAGTGTTATGAAATCCCAAAAATCAATCGCACTTGAGTTTCGCCGGGCGCCGGGACTCAGCAGTCAGCACTGATAGACCTGTGTTTAAACGCCCTGAAACTTTGATTATATTTGGGGATGGCTAAGGGACTTACGCAGGGCTGTAACTTTTGCATTGTTTACCATAATTTGATGTTTTCTTTGTATGTTGTGAATTTATCCCTTAATAATTTTACTCGTCGCGTTGACGAGCTATTAGTTTTGAGTTCGAATAATATACATTGAGTTAGTTCCACGCTGATTAGGTTTTTAAAAACATATAAAATTATCAAACATTACAAGAATGGTAAATATTATGGTTGTAGTAACAATTTTTATGTGATGATAAATTATTAGACTAGTTGACCCGGCAAACGTTGTTTTGCCATTTAAATTATTTCTACTTCGTCAGTTTATACAAAATCTTACCCCTTATTTTGTCCCCTAGAGGGGTGGGGGGAAAAATTGTGTACACCTGATGTTAAGTTGGAAAATACAGTAAATAATATGAAGTAAGTCCATAACAGAATAAAATTGATACAAATTCTGACCCCCTTTTTGGTCCCCTTAGAGGGAGGGGGGGGTTTATACACCAGATGTTGAGTTGGAAGAAGACAAAATATATATCTGCCAAAACCGTATGCAAATCGGATCAGTAGTTTTCGTGTTGAAGAAAAAAGTTTGATAAAAAATCTGACCCCTCTTTTGCCCCCTTAGAGGGGTGGGGGGAAATTTTTTATACACCAGATGTTAGGTTGGAAGAAGATAAATATATCTGCGAAAACCGCTTTCAAATCGGATCAGTAGTTTTCGTGTGATAAAATATAATCTATTTGATATTTGATATTTTTTAATCTTCATAAAGAAACACTGATGTTATAGTATTGTGATGTTTATCATAAAATAGAAACTGAGAATTAGCCACCATAATGAGAGTGAAATCTTTCAGTAATTAAAGATAATACTCACCTAAAGGGATGGTCTTACGTAATGTACTTACCGAAACTCTGTTGTAGATAATTTTCTTAACTAACTTCAGAAGTTTAAATCTAATTTCGCTTTTCATTTTCACGTAAATCTCATTAAGATTCAAAGCAGGTGTGTATTTGTACAGCGTTCGGACCTTATTTAAATTAGCAGCAATTCTTTTCGCTATTTTGTGTAGGTATTTGCTTAATTTGTATGATTTTTCACCAAATCTTCTTTTTAAGTGGTCTTATTTGATTGTTCACTTATTAATGTTTTCTGAATAATAATAAGAGATAAGATAATACTATTGATACTTATTACTATAATACTAATAATATTATTCTTATGGGTCTTGCAAATTGCAATTAAGCATTAATTGTTCATCTTTTACGTGATAATATTAACACACATATTTAAAACATTCAAATAATATTTTTAGAAAACAACTAGTTTTTCTTCCAAATTGTAAAAAAATAATTTGATAATACATGATTGTTATATTTCTACAGAAAACCCATGTTTTGGTACCTAAAATACAATTTAAGCTTAAGTACTTTAATCAACTATCAAATAAATCAGAGACAGCCCTGATACTCGTGATATGGGATACCATGACGTGCACGTATGACAATAAGGTTGATATCGGCGTATCAAGTCCGGGTATAGTTTTTCGATTACCGCCCGTTTACTTTTAAGATTAATATATAATGGCACGGGTATTGTTTGTATTTAAGTATTAACGGTTTCGGGGCTGTTTGTTCGGACTTAAGCTACTTTATTCCCTCTATAACGATTATGTTCCCCGTTTTGTTTTTTCTAAAAATATATCTTTAATGCGGATAATCTTCTAATGGGTTTGGCGGATCGTAATTTTGTTGGCGAACCTAGCTTTTGAAAGAAAATATTTTATTGAATAAGAAGAATGTTATGTAGACTGATGAAATTCTCTTTCCATCGCGGATCCTAAGTCACACTGGATAAAGCTGAGAATTCAATGCCCATGCCATACCAATGAGTTGTTGTGTTGGTGTCAAGTCGGTGTTATGTGCGATGACCTTAACTTAGATGTAATTATTTAGTAGGCCCTGTCATTAAGCTCGTATCCTTCGATTGCGGATTCTTGAAAATCTATTGTTATTCTATTATTGTCGCGGTCATCGGTGTCCTTATGGAGGTTGATAGGTTAAAATATGATAACACACTTAACACAGACACAAGTTTTATAACAAGCGTAGTTTTGGTATCTAAAATCATAGATTCAAGCGGTCTAGTATAAAAGTAATATTATTTGTATTGTATAGCCTGCAGCTATACCCAAATATTGTAACAAGGAGATGGATTGAGCGCGTAGTTATTTCGCCGACAACCCTCATCTGTCACACACTTGACAACAGCCACTGTAATATCGTTGTTAAACATTTGGATTTTTATTGTGTCAAATTGTGTTTGGAAACTCATTTTGTAAGGCCTCCTATTTACACAGAAAAAGGAAGGAGAGGTTGTCATCTCCACGAGTACTTGTACGATTTTCATTCCGATTTCAGATTTTTAAGCAATTCTTCGCAATTTTGTTACAGTAGATATAAAAGTGAAAAAAACTTTTCTATGCCTTGGCTACTCTGGAATAAATAGTATCAACTGCAAATTACAGCAAAATCAGCTTTGTGAAGAGGTAAAAGAAACAGACAGACAGACTAACAGGCTGACTGTATGTTGTCTATAAAAAAGTAAATTAATATTATGTCTATATCAATTTACTTTACATTTTATATAAAATTATATAGTAAAGGTGCCGGTTGGCAGCGGGCGTCATGAAGCGGCAGCAGAGGACGTGTCGTTGCGACATTACAGGTTCTATACAGTATTTCTATGAAAGTGTCGCTAGCTTCGTGTCGCTAGCTGCGCAGTGCGCAGGGTATTTCGTAGAAATACATAAAAACCAGCAGTGTCGCGACGACACGTCATCTGCTGCCATTTCATGTCGCCGGCTTCCATGAACTTGTACCTTTATAGTTTACGCGTCGTTGAAGACTTTTAAATAAGACAATAGAATTATCTTCACAATATTGTACTTGAAACCTAGGTCTTGTGACCTTCAGACTTGAATCTAGATTACGGTGAGCCGGCGCCGGTCTCATTACACGGCACGTCTGTTATAAAATGCGGGCCTCGGATAATTACTAAAGTTACTCCCAAGTGGAAATACGTTTCAAATATTCTATCTCACGATTTAGAAGCCACAGGATGAAGAGATTGAAAATTGTTTGTCTAAATTATTATAACGCTATAAAGAGGGATGTTTGGTGGTTTATAAATTGTAAAACATACTATCGAATAGGATCTAAAACTAGTATACTGAGTGTAATTAAGTTTTTTCGGGTAAGAAAAATTGAAGGAAAATTAACAGGTACTGCTAGATTTCATTTTGCAGGAAATTATTATAATATTGTAATTCTGCTGTCGAATAATAATAGTTTTATTCTTTTCAGTTCATATATATTTTTGTCATATTATATCTTAATAAAAAAAGAAAAAAAAAATAATGAATATCAGAAATAATGTAATCCAAATAATAACAGGATGTACGTTTCAAATGCACTTCCAACTTTTTTTACTAAAACAATGAATTCATTTCGACACGGGAAATTATTAAAAGGGAGAGAAACGTAGGCGTCGTGATTTAAAAAATCTATTTAAATGTATATGAAGAATCTCGTAAAGTGGGCGAAGATATGCGCATACACGGACGGTGTTTGGCACCGGGCCACTTCAGGCCAAATAATTTACTTTCAGCTTATAGCATGGCTTTCGGATGTGTGCTTTAGAGTGCTCATCATCAACATGGATCGATGACTGCAAACATAGCCCAAATAGTCTATAGACTATAGAGTATCCATATAATATTATAAATGCGAAAGTGTGTCTGTCTGTAACCTCTCACGCACAAATCGCTAAGCCGATTTTGCTGAAATTTATATAGGATAGTTTTTATCCCGAAGAAATGGCTCCCGTGCGATAATTTTCTTCTCCTAATTATTTCATACTTTTTAAAATATTTAAACAATTAATTACACAGACCAACAGTATCTAGTTTTTATACCTGAAAACTAATAGCTATACCTGTAAGAAGTTTGTGTCCTGATCATATTATACAACATGACTGGTGAGACATTACCGATACTTAAGGAGAGTATTCAGTACTCGATTCTCATTATAATTATGTAATAAAATTAGGTTCTTAATTTTTTTCCGAATTTCCCAAAAATAAATGAATCATGGATACTATAGTAAATTACGCGGCTAGGCAAGTAGGCATACTATGCGGCCGGTGCAGAGGCGTGCGCTACCAAAGAAACACCACACAACTACCCCTCCCGCTCGCGGTGTCCATGCGTTGGGTAAATAATTATTTAACTTTAAGCTACATTTACTCAGTGATCAATTGATATTATTTTTTTATATTATTTTTTTCCAACTAATATAATAGCCAAATATCACGTCCTCGAGTATTGAACATGTCTCACCAGTCACGCAGTATTTCTAAGAAAACTTTCTAATAGCTCACTCAGGTTTTTAAGATATTTCATTCCAAAGTTTAGAAAATCTTGCATACTATTTCAGAATAATTTATCCTACTTGGCGTAATCGTCATTATTTTATATAGCATGGCTTGACGATTATTATTAATAGACTTGACTACTGGATGTGACATTCTACTGCGTGACTGGTGAGACATGTTCAATACTTGAGGACGTGATATTTGGCTATTATATTAGTTGGAAAAAAATAATATAAAAAAATAATATCAATTGATCACTGAGTAAATGTAGCTTAAAGTTAAATAATTATTTACCCAACGCATGGACACCCCGAGCGGGAGGGGTAGTTGTGTGGTATTTCTTTGGTAGCGCACGCCTCTGCACCGGCCGCATAGTATGCCTACTTGCCTAGCCGCGTAATTTACTTGGTATCCATGATTCATAAATTTTTGGAAAATTCAAAAAAAAATTAAGAACCTAATTTTATTACATATTTATAATGAGAATCGAGTACTGAATACTCTCCTTAAATATCGGTATTGACTCACCAGTCATGCTGTATACCATTAGCTCTTTGTGCCTAGTTCTAGCCTGTTAGTTCCTGCGATCAAAGACACATAAAAGACAAAATATAAAATAGTGAAATAGACGCTATAAGCCCTAACAGGATAACAGCTGTTCTTATTTAAGTAAAAGACACTGGATGGAACATAGGAGTAACAATATTTATAAAATACTAGATGGCGCCCGCAACTTCGTTGGTCCAAAGTTCGTTTGTCGTGCGAGGATCGTATATTTTTCCGGGTTAAAACAGACTATGTCCTTTCCCGGGACTCAAACTATCTACATACAAAACAGTAAAGTCAGTTCAGCGGTTTGGGCGTGAAGAGGTAACAGACAGACAGACACGCATTCGCATTTATTTTTTATTTTATTTATTTATTTATATCGGGCTACATAGGCCCATACAATATATACCTTAATGACTAACATACATATAAATTATAATATACACTTAATAACTACACTTTATCACGAGTTGACGGCGACGTGACGCGCGCTTCATTCCGGAGTCTCCCCCGGAACCTTCGGTAGACCACATCAGTCAGCCAGAATTCCTCCGCCTCAAAGGTCGACAGACGATGCGTCGGTACTCTCACCACAAAGGAACTGAAGTTGACCTTATGGCGAGACTGCAGACGTTCGACCCTCAAGTGGAGGGATGTCTTCTTACTGATGTAGTCCACGACGTCCTCGACCTCCATGGACCAGTGCAGGCGAGATATGTACAGGGGCGTCGCGGGGACCTCGCTCCGCAGACGCAGCTTAGGTACATAGGGCGCGGTGCCGCGATGGTTGCGGGCGGCGGGCTTCTTCTTCCTCTCCACCAGTATGAAGCCCTCCTCATCGCACCCCCCTGCTCTCGTCCTTGCCAGGTCGAGAAGACTTGGCCTTGCGGCTCTTCGTAGCATTTATGGTATTAGTATGGATACTGAGCTATCAAAATATATTATACAATGATATTTTGCATAAAATCGCATTAAAATTTCGAAATCGACCATACGATATTCAGTCACCGTAGAAAACCGCATCGGTGGTACGAAATAATAAAATGTTTGAAATAATTTAATTTCGCAACAAAGAAACGGGGCATCGCTTATTAAATTATAATATGCAATTAAAATTGCAGCGACGAGCAATGTTGGTAATTTGTTGGCGATATTAAACAACTAGTTCCGATGCGCGGTTTTGCGCGGAATTTTTAATTAAGTCGGTCGCGATATAGGTACTGGTAGTAGCCAGATAGGTTATTCGTAAGTTTTACTTTACAACAAGCTGACTGAGTAATTTTGTCGATCTTATCCGGTCCGATCCAAAAATTTCTGAGTTTTTGAGGTTCTGGGAGCATGTACCTCTAATTTAGCTTAATTTAAAGACTTTATACTGACTTAGAAGTTATTCTTTGATGGTATTAATAAAAGCGAACACACAAAACTTTGCACCTTTCTTAACATTTTACATCATTTCTAAAGTCCAGGTTATGTATGAATTGCACAGCAGAGAATAAATTATAACATTCCCAGTTCAAACACAACAAGTTGTAGACAACGGAACGGAAAAGCTCTATTTGCCGGTAATCAGAGTTTTTGCTCCGGATGCTGCATGCGTGTAATAAAAAGGAAGAGATTTTATTTCAATCATAAAATTGTATAGTGGGATCATAGTACAAACTTTATACAGTAGTCAACTTTTACGCTTGGTCTTCCGAGTGGAGTGCACGCACATTAAAAGCAATTTCAGATAATTTTAGAGATCAGAACAATGTACTAACAAGAATATGCGTCCGCGTGAAACTTTTCTCCATGTGTTGAACGTATATATGACATATGAAAGGTAGTGTCACTTGTAAGAATGTGATGTAGAGCTGTGTATTACATTGTTGTGAATAAATGCTTAGAAGTCTTATTGGTGTCTTCTTCACCATGCTGTACGTGTATTGTATTTTATTTCGAAAATACACCTGAGTTATGCTACTATACATAATTTTATTGTAATGGGACATTCGCAAAACAATGTCCCTTTACGAGGTGAATACGACCTCATAAACCAGGAGAACCGATTTTTAGGGTTCCGTTCACCATAACATAAATTCGTATATTGTCCGCCATATTGGGAGTGCTGTTGGCCCTCCTTCTTGATTGGCATTGTTAAATAATTAGCTCAGAAAGAAATCTTTCAGTCCAGTCTTTTTTAGTCGATAAAAATACACCTACTTACTCTACGTGGGAAACAAAGTCATTATTGATAGAAATAAAGTTCTAAGGTCATTATCCTCAGTTTATAAAAGTTTAAATAATAATAATTATTAAATATTTATCTTGATTTTGGCGTAGCACGAGAGTGTTACGTAAGTAGTGAGTAAGATATGAGTGAAAAACTTTTAAATAGTTGTGTTAAAAGAAAATATTGTGCGCACCCACAATGCACGTCTCCGACTCGCGCTTCGCCAGTTTTTTCATTTTCATATATAATCCGATGCGAGTGTTCGGTTTCAAATAAAATTGGATTCTGTTAATTCGTTTTCCAGGACAAATTATAAGGCTTTGATAGAGAACGTAATAAGCTTTTTGTAACGAACGGGATAAGCTTTTTGTATAAATTTTTAAGCGAAATATTATTCACATTTCAGTTCGATGTAAATGGTCAATATTTTTATTTTATATTATTATAGTTCATAACAGCTAAAATCAGGGCGAGCGAAGTGAACCCTAGTATATCCCACAACCTGAGTATTTTTGTGGTACACTTTACGTAAAAACTATCACGCCTGTTGCTTTGTGCTTTAATATAGTATTTTTTATTTATATATTGTAGATATTTTATCAGTCAGTCAAGGTTTGGTTACTATTGAAATATAAAATTAAAAAAAAAAACGATTATTAAAAAAAAATATTACCACACAGGAAAACGACGCAAGCCCTCACAAATCTCGGCTTTAATCTAGTATTTAAATAATCTTTTCTTAAATATATTGTAAAAATGGATTTTCAAATGTATTAATCGCGCTAAAACTCGAAAACAGCTGAACGGATTGGACTGATTTTAGTCTTAACATATTCGTAGAAGTCCAGGGAAGGTTTTAAAGTGATGTCCAGTATTATGTTTAGTTAAAATTCACAAAATAATACTGCAGTAATTTCAATAAGGTTATTTTATTTATTTATTTCATTTTTTTTATTTTATTACATAAAAGAATGCTGTGTAGATTAGTAAAAACTCAAGTTTTGTAATTTGCAAAAAAATTAAAAACTTCGCTGACAAGAGTGCTGCTATAAGTAGATTCTGAAATTATTACAACATTTTGCCCCCAGGGATGTGAAACACATGAATAATATTATATCGAAATCTCGAAAAGATATCCATGTCCATTATGGTGACACTGTCTATTATTCTGATACAAATTATAATATAGTGTGTGCAATTATATTTATTGTACACAATATAAACGTTAAACATAGATTGCCGCGTAGCGCGCTTGGTTTCAATTAAACAACGATACCGAAAAAGGTGTGCTATTCATCATTATAATAATATCATTTTCTCAATGAAAACGTTAATTGCCCAAAGGATTACGAGTACAATTCGGAAATAAATACACAATTTGCAATTTATAACATATACCAAAACATATTACGCAAAATTATTTTGTGCAATCGTCAAAAGGTATTTGAATTTCAATACAGATTGTAACACGGTTTCAGTCAACGCGTAAATTGGAGGAGTACCTAATTGAATCTGTGGACGTGATACATGATTTCACATTCTAATTAGTGTTATTTTATACAACAAAATATTTACGCCATTATATTGCTGCCTGAAGCCTCGTCGGTGCTCGCGGGATTAGCGAGACTTCATTTCGCAACATAATATTCAGCGAGTGCCGCATTCGATCACAAATAGGGCGACTAGTTTGCGATCCTTTTCAATATCGAATCGGAAGAATTCAATGATAATAAAAGTTTATCGACACGAACGCACATCCCT
Source organism: Plebejus argus (assembly GCA_905404155.3). Lineage (NCBI taxonomy): Eukaryota > Metazoa > Arthropoda > Insecta > Lepidoptera > Lycaenidae > Plebejus > Plebejus argus. The sequence goes on from FR989944.1 coordinate 369,065, forward strand.
AATACATATCTAACGAGGAATAAAGGCGCAGGTGCCGGCATAGTTGTGAATATTTAAAAAGGAAATCACGTGTGTATAGGACGGGACTAAAATTCATGAGTAGACGCCAAAGTAAAGCAATTTAATAAAAAGCTCGAAGCTCCCGGTTCACCTGCCCGAGGAATGAAATCCCACACAAATACAATCTTTTCGCAAAGTACACTTCAAATGGAATTACTTCGAGCTCATCAACATCGCGCGCAATTTATTTGACACTCGTAAACAAGACGTTTCCAGAAAATTCTTTGTACCGAAAGCTTATTACGATGGACATTTTGTATTGGATTAAACAGCCTCGGAATAAAGGGTTTCATCGATACCGTATGCGTTTGATAGTAAGTTAAATTAAAATTTAAAATGCTCAGATGTATCTTAAATCTCGGCAATCCATACAGCGAAATCAATTAAACTATTGACACGAAATCCATTGTTTCATACAATTATTAAACACCACCGTGATTTTATGTAGATGACCTCCCGGCGGGAACTAATAAAGCGCAGCACTAATCCTGCAGTAAGAGGCCCAAAAGATTTATACGCGCATTAGTTCCGTCCGTCTGTCTCGCGAGCTCCTGAGCCGTGGGCGTCTCTACAGTTACTTACAATTTCCTCAACCCTCCGTCTTATTTATGTCCTCCTCGCAGAATAAATTCTGTATAAGTGGTATTTGTGTGACGACATTCTTTCAGAAGTTTTATGAACGATCCTAGATTGGTTCGCCCGTTTTTTCGCTATTAGCCTCAAATTTATTACTACTTCTAATCGTTTATTTATTACGGGGGGATTATTTTTATGGATGCTTAAGGAATTGTACGATAGCCCTTTCTATTCAATTATGGAGATAGTTCCCTTACATTTGTAAGCGTTTGTGTTCTAAACTACCGTTTAAAATTTCGTTTTCTGATAGAGCTTGATGTAATTACCATTTAAAATCTAGAAAAATGTAAGATTTCAATAGTTACCTTAATTATAAGTTTCTACATACGTGCATATTATCATAATGTGCAAGCTACTTTAGACATAATTACTTTCTCACAAATGCACAAAGTTGTTAATACTTCGCGAGGAAATCGTTATCTTCAATCAGAATCTATAATGTCGATTCGAATTCTGAAATAATCTCCTTTGCGCAAAAGTTAGAAGCGGCGAACTTCCACGCATCCATAACCCGGACCGATTCGTATAATATTACACGAGTTACAAATTCCCCGGCCATCTTATTAAACTTAACCCTTCAATATTTCACAAACAATCCCGAGCGATATAACGTTCAATGAAAAAATCCCATTATGTTTACCCTTCGCAAAAGCAATATGAGCTTCTATATTCAGAGAGATGGTATAAATTACCCCGTGTCGGACATGCTTCATAAATATGTATCGCCGGCATAAGTCCGGGCACTTCGATCTCAATATTATATTGGTGTATTTACGCTTCTGCCGGAGCTTAACATTGTACTCCAGAGCGAGCTGGATTTACATCGGGAAACACCTGAGCGACCTGGCCGTCTATAGCATTCTATCGTTCTCGGACATTTTAATTCTCATTGTGAGCGAATTTACTTCAAACGTATCATTCAAGAGCTTTATCGTTAATAGTGATCCTTTCACTTTCAACCTTTTGTGTGGGTTCAGTTGAGAGGAGTCTCGAACCTTTTGATGAATACTCGATCAAAATTTTAACAATACCATCGTACGATTTGTAATGTTCCCAAATAACTTAACTAAGATTTTCCGGAGCGCACGAGTAGCGTTATATCATCGGTATGTAAGATAAGATTTCTTTGAAAATGCGTTTATTTTATTTTAAAGTACAGGTTAATGCTGCGGCTGTCAAAGGGCGGTCGGGTCGAGAGGGCGAGCCCGGCTTTGCGCTTTCCCGTACTCGTTTCTTGCCTCTCGACTCGCTAAGAAGATTCCCCTTTGAGAATTGTAAATCTTGAAATGTACGTGGAATAGCTCGCTAATTAGATGCATGCGGCGTGGTTTGACATGATAGGTAAAGTAGTATTTAATTTCCATGAATATATCATAATATTATATTACACATCAGGGATATATTTACACTACTCGATTGTGAATCAAGTTTTATTAAAATATTTTCATCAGAATAATAACATATTATTGCCTGTTAAAACTTGACTTTGTATTGGAAAGTCGATACAATGTATGACCTCCAAAGTCCAGTCATGAGACGATACACCAGTCAATACTGACACAGTACAAGCACGTACGGGGACAGTCTAATATGATATTTTAGTGCCGATCTTTTCGTACGCAGTCAATGTAACAATGATCTAAGTGTCACTCCCCAGCAACCCTCTTCAATCCAAAGTAATTTCAGTAGAAGAGACCACTGACGCGACTGGATAGAAAATGAAATAAAAATACACGCAAGATTAGAGTTTTTTGAGTAATGTATCTTCATTACAGAGTTAAAAAAAACAATTTAAGATGTTAAAATAATTTAATAACCCTTGAATGAAATTTACTAAAATATTAAGTAACAGTAATCAATTAAATAGAAATAAATAAGTATTTTGCGGAAAATGTACAAAATTCTAATTCCGAATTAGAGAACGCAATAATATTATGTGAAATCCATTATTATTAAACACATGGATACCCGGCATCACAGAAATTCTTCAATATTAGAGATAACACAATATCTCAATATTCAGCAAATTCCCGAATCCCAATATGAAACTACTAACCGTAAAATATTTAACGGCACAAAACGAAATTGCAAATAATCCAGTCCTAATCCATATTTGCATTGGTTTTGGGATATTATATCCAAACACACAGCTATTGCTATAGTAACTAGATCTGTGTACATTCGTTGTTGATATTCATCTACAATGATTAACAATTTCATTTCGTAATTAAATTCTAACTGATTGGTAAGCTCTGTTTGAGTGTTTGTTAGGCGTACTCTGTTTTATTATTTTCTTTAGTGTTTCTTGTTGTGTACTATGTAGTATATTTTGTTTTTGTTCGGTAAGTTGTTTATAATTACGATTTTATTTTCATTTTTGTCATTTATAATTATTTTATACTGTGGACGGTATTCTACTTAAAATAATTTACAAGTTAATGACTCCATGTAAAATTAAATAGGTACATTTCGTTTCATAGTACATAATATGTAACGAAACTTAATAGAGTTATGTACCTAAGTTCAATACTATTTAAGTTATGATTCTTATAATGGACAAGATATTATAATGTAACTTAAAAAACTTACTATAGCTAGGTTCGTTAGTAAATAGTTATAAAATAAAATACCGTGCAATGATACTTACGTTCTTTGATATAATTAAAACAAAACAAGCCCGGTATAAAACGTTCATTCGAGTCGCTGCAGGCAATTGCTCGTTATTTAACATTATTACAGCAAAAGGTCATTAAAGTGGAAATAATTTCGCATCTAACTTACCAAATATGCAAAATATATTACAAGCGATAATGGTCAGTGGTGTTACGGGATCAAGAGCGGGAATCGCGTACGTTATTACAGGTATAAACGAAAAACATACAGAAATTGATTCGGTTTTAATACTTCAATTAATGGATAAGGATCGTTTATATTAATTTGGCTGCAATCCGTTTGCCGGAGTAATTCCGTCGATAAATAACGCGGAATTACCTGACACCCGGGAATAATTAATTACTGGCAACGTTAAAGTGCGTCTTTGTGAGTGCGGCGCGGTCGGCGCGGGCGGCGCGGGCGGCGCGGGCGGTGGTGGCAGCGGTGGGACTAGGCTCAGTAATTATGGTGCATTCTCCGTCTACGCAGGTGCCTTCATTAAATTCCTTAATGGCGCTCCTATTTCATTCGTATTTGAGACTAATTGCATTTAATAGTGGGCTCTCTCGTCTTCTTTTTAATTTCTTTCCCATACTATAACAGCAGCTGTCGTTGCATTATTCGTCGCAGTGGTAATCTACCCAGCTTTTTGAGATAATTTTAGCGCTGCATATTCTTGAATCTATTTGTCACCCGGAGAAACTACTTTGAAATAATGAAATTCCATGTTATTTCATAAGGTTCGGGTCGCCCGGGATTCTTCACTCGACCTACATTTCCACTTCATAATTCATAAATGTAATAAAATATATGTTAAAGTGCGAGATGTTTCACGTTAGCGTCGCCAAGAAACCTTTCCAATTACATAAGCACACGGCTGAGAGTGCTCTAACGAGCTCACCTCCTCGCCCATTCTTCGGGGACTCTCAAACAACTCATGAAGCACATTAAGCCCTACAACTAAAATTCATTTGAATGCAGCCAAATTCCGCCCAGCGCGTTGAATATATTTCGGAAGTTTGTATTGTAGTTTACGATGCTTCACAATAAAGGATGAAATAATTCGAATGCACGAGTCAGTACTCACAGTAGAATGGAAACTATCGTATCAATATTACGTCCAGCGATGTTTCTATTGGAATAAAATAAAGCTCTTAGAATGCGATGTTGTATCTAAAACGATCACGTCGATACGCTCCGGACGTACGATAGTTTTAAAACGGAAAACAAAGAAGCGTCTTATGAAATTTTTAAAAGTACCGTCCGAGAATATTCAAATGCATGTTCAAGATTTAGTGCAACATATATCGTCCCGATTCTAAAATATGATGCCTCCGTCAGTTTTATATTCAATATCCCCCCGGGAGCAATCGATAATGTCCCGGAACGGCCGCTGCGGCGAAACTCTCAAACATTTAACAATCTCTGCATTAATTTGTGAATAATTGAAACGCTGAGTTTGATTTTATTGACCCTTACAGAAATAGCCGTTCCATTGGGGTTAAATATTGTCTCGTTTCGTTTCCACCGGATACTCGTACTTAAGCCGATTTAGTTTCTAGTGAACATTCCGAGCGTCCAACTCGAAAATGTCATTGAAGATTTTAGGAGCTCGGCAGGAGCAATTAGTTTCATTATTTCGTCAAAGTAAGTGACAATCGACACCCGGTAACAGGTAAACAGCGAAACGTCGCCAGGCACCGACGGGATCCGGTCTCGGCTTTGATGTTTCCTGATGCAAATTATCTCCACCCGTTGGAAAGTGGATCGTCCATCCCCGTAATAGAGTTGACATCGCCGTAGCCGGCATCCAGGTCAACCCATGTCGAGTCACGTGAAATCTGACATGTGGATACGAAGTTCGTGTTGTGTTTGAGACATGAGTGCCCCGATCAGAATGGGGGATTTGGGATTCCTGTTTAGACAAGTATACGTCAAGTTGCCGGTGTAGACAGTTTGGAGTGTTTTAAAGCTGTTGTGTGAATTCCAATTGATTTCTGTTAAGGAGATGGTTACAGATGTGAATTTTGGTTTCGTTTCACTAGCTACTACTTAGGTTTGTTTAATAATTATTGTAAATTATGTAAATGCGTTAATGCTTTTAGTTTCGGTTGTAATATTTAATTAGATTAAAAGGTTAATTTAAGTTTATTAACTATTATTCCGTTTAATGCGTAAATTAGTGAGATTAAACTGTTACGTTCTATAATGATTATAATTATAATCTAGTTAAGCACGAATCATAAATTATAAATTATAGCTAAACAATATTCTTTTCATATTGAATGTCCAAACTAATACATTTTCTAACTATTGACGTGCTTTAGACCATTGTTATTCGAATTCGAAAATAAATCGCAATTTCTCTCCTTTACATTATTGGTATCGTCAGGTAATGCCGTTGTGTTGGCGATATTTACATTGTTGTTGCCACTATCCGGGATATTGCTCGTAATATGTGGGCTTCCATTGATTACCGTCGGATGTTCATGCTCAAATTAACTTACCGGATTATATTGATGGCGGTTTGGCTGTTTAGTGGAAGCATTAAATGGATTGTCTACATCCTTTATATACGATACTAGTATTAGTTCGTGTATTGTTAGCTAGTCTTTTGCTTTGATTGATGATATTATTTAGACTTGAATAATATTTTGAAATAGTATTATGAAAGTTTATTTCAGTTTTGCCATGGAATTCACGTATTTTATTACATACCTGATTCACGTTTGTATGAAGTTGAGTATTTTTAAATATCGTATGGAATAAAATATGCCCCAGTATTACGAATGCTCGTATATTATAACGAATAAAACAAATTGCACACATAAATTTTCACGTTTCATTAAGCGGAATAATTTTGAGCGCGTAGTCGCTAAGCCGCGGAACATACGAGGTTGTGATTATCCTCATTATTTATTCCACTACGAATTAAATTTGCCGGCACTTCATTAAAAGTTGGCCCCCGGCCAGAAGATATCGGACGCTCGGGCTTAGCCTCATTTACGATACAGTTGTGACTTCTGACTTGATTAATTAAAACTTCTCACTGGCTAAATCATCTTCAAATTCAATTGGATTCATGGCTTATTTCAATTTCGCTTTTGTTTTGCTCCCCTTTGTTCCTTTGTTGTATTTTTGAGGGCGTCCTGGCGTTCTCCACTTTGATATTGTTCCTGAGAAATGCAGTCTTATTTTGAACGATGCGAATTTCGACATCGGTAGTCGTAGAAGATACTAATTTCTTTATTAAAAACAACAACTAAAGTTGTACTATCATCAAAAAGAACGAAATTCAAATTAAACATACTCGGAAACGTCGGGCTATTCCGGATGAATTGTTGTATAAGTCAATATTTAGATCCACATTCCTGCTGCGTGACTCCGTTCATAGTTTGTGTTCCGGCTCGGGACCGGCCAATAAAACGGATTTATTCTGGCTCGGAACCAAACAATACAGTTTAGACACAATTATTTGAATTCGGAAGCTCTCGACTCGATAATAACATAGTGCGAAACTGTAATCTCGATTTACTCGATACAATAAAATTATTTCGGTATAGTGCGGTTTAAATTTTTTCTCGCTTTTTCGTGTAATTGTATTGGTTTCAATAATTATTAGAGACGTTTTAGTATTTTCCAGCTATTTCGCTAAAAGCTTGTTCAAAATCGCTTTTTCGTAAAATTTCTGATTCTATCTATTCGATTTGTTACCCTTATGACGTAAGCCAATCAAAAACATTATTGAATAGACAAAAGCTCAGAAAGTTGACATTAGTAATCAATATAATAAAATAAAGCTTTATTTTTACTTTACTACGAGAGTTATAAAGACCGATAGAAAATTTCCTTTTGAATAGTGCAGTCTTAAAAAGTTTGTAAACCTAAACTCATTTTAGTAGATCTTATAGCGAAGGTTGACTTTGTTAAATCTGAAACTATAAAGGTGTGAGTGCACTCCATGTAAAATTCATTTTGTAATTTTATACTCTAAAACTTTTACCGCTTGTCTAAGTTTTGAAATTGATGTCGGTGGAATTTAATAAAGGACTCATAACATTATGCTTTGGTGTTTTATAATTTTCAGTCTAGACGAGTTGAATAGTTCTCAATAGCTATGTCCACATTGTGCAATTTCATCTTCAATTTTCGTCATCTTCTTTATATTCAACTTTCTTTTGGTATATTCAATAATTGAATGCGTCAAAATCCACCCGCGTTGAAAGAAAAGTGTCATAGCGAGCGCTACGATTTCAGCGCGCGTCACGGCCAAGTCTCACGTTTGCTGTTGACTGCGCTATAACGCATGTCATTGACGAACAGAAAAAGGCACAATGTGGACAAAGCCGATGGGGATTTTTATGTTATAATTACAAAATTATTTAAATTATAATTATTATTAATTATGTAGTAACTTAAACAACGATACAACGGGGACAATTTGAGAATGAAAACATAAATGCAAATGTTTGCGACAGTTCATTGTATTATATTGCACTTACAATGAACCTTGTACTAATATTATGTATTCTGTAATATACTGGCCTGTGCTCAGGAAGTCATAATATTTTTATATCAGACACCATAATATTGTACTAGAGGCCACTGGTGAGACAAGTGTGAGGTATTTTGCCTGCCATACACGCTAGTCTACCAGAGAGGTCCACATGTGCAAATATGCCTGCGCAGATAGACCGGAATGTGTCTGGGAATAGACCAGCGGGGCTATAATGGTCACATAGACGTGGGAGAGCCATGCTTCGGCACGAATGGTCCGGCTCGACTGGAGAAATACCACGTCCTCACAAAAAAACAGCGTGAGACAGCGCTTGCGCTGTGTTTCGCTGAGTGAGTGAGTTTACCGGAGGCCCAATCCCCTACACTATTCCCTTCTCTACCCTCCCCTATTCCCTTCCCTTCTATCCCTACCCTCCCCTATTACCCTATTCCCTCTTAAAAGGCCGGCAACGCACCTGCAGCTCTTCTGATGCAGCGAGTTTCCATGGGCTACGGAAGTTGCTTTCCATCAGGTGACCCGTTTGCTCGTTTGCAGCCTTATTTCATGAAAAAAAAAAACATTTAGCAATTCCTCTCAATCAATGTGCAATCAGTTCAGCAAATGAATTGTCAAAACTGTCAAACTGACAAAATGTCAAATCAGTACAAAAATACAGAAATGAATTGCAAGCAGAGTTGCATTTTGCGATTTTCGAAAAATGAATCATATTATGATTCATATCATCATTCTTCAAAGCTACCATTTTAGCCCCGCTGTGCAGTTTTTTGGACCCACACACATTCTTTCACATTCACACTGCACAAGTGGGCCTCTCCGGTAGACCGTAGCATATAATATGGCTTACATTATAATGATATTCTAACAAAGTTATATACGTCAATACACTGGCGCATGTTTCGAAAAGAAGTCAACAGAACTTATGGCACGGATTCCGGGCAGTTCTAATGACTGTTTTTGGGGTTCCGTACCCAAAGGATAAAAACGGGACCCTGAGACTTCGATGTCTGTCCGTCTGTCTGTCTCCAGGCTTTATCTGAAAAACCACTAGGGTTAGACTCCTGAAATTTTCAAAGACTAGCAACACCTAACAAAGGTGTCTAGCCGTCCGCTAAACGGATGAATAACACAAATTTTAGTCGTCCGATTACCGGACGACTAGCAACAGCCTAAATATTTAAGGGTAGGTTCCCATACAACACATTCAATAATTTGCCTACTTTCGCTCCACAGCGGAACGGAAACCCTTCGAGAAGTCCGACTCGAACTTGGCCGATTTTCTTTATATAATATGACTCACATGGGCTAGGTATATTAGCTGCTATAAGCCTAGCTTTGCCAGGGCTCGCATCGTTTTTCTACGTGGTAATAATGTTTAAGGCAGTTTTTTATACTTTAGTAGGAACCAAACCTTGAGTGACCAATCATAAATATGTTAAACCTAAATTACTATGTTAAAGCACAAATCAAAAGGCCTGATAGTTTTCCCGTAAAGTGTACCACAAAAGTGCTCATTGTGATGGGATAGAGTAGGGCTCGCTTCGCTTACCCTGATAAAATAAATAATAAATATGTTTTGTCATCCTTATCAAATCCACAGGGATGTGAGTAAGAAAATACTAGAGACATATTCAGCTCGTTGTCGCCTAAAACTATTCTAACTCTATTCAAGCAGAGTTATTACGCCATTAAAGTCCCATAAACAATGACATTGTACTGTTGTTGCAACAATTACTCTTGTGTTACAACTCGTATAAATTGTCAAACGATTTATTGAGCCTTTTAATTTATTTACAGAATCATACATTTTTAAAGTTAAAAGTAGCTGAATACGTTATAAATAGTAAAAACTAATGTACTTTTAAATTTTGAAAATTAGTAAGATATAAATTATTACCCTGCAGTCTGCACCTTATACCAATAAAGATTTTGGCAAAAAATAAATGAACTTCATATCAAAACCCTCAGCTGTAAGGGCTTCCACACAAAACTGCGAATTCGCATCGCATCGTAAATATCTGCGACAAAATTCATAATAATAATCGGCCAAGTGCGAGTCTGACTCGCGCACGAAGGGTTCCGTACCGGTATAGAGCGAAAGTAGACAAAAAATTGTGTTTTTGTATGGGAGCCCCCTTAATTATTTACTTTGTTTTAATTTTATTATTAATTACTAAAGTACAAATATAACTTAGGATTTTGTGAAAATTTCAAGTGCCTAGCTGTTACCATTATTGATTACGAGCAAAAAATGACAAAAAAATCACGTTTCTTGTATGGGAGCCCCCCTTAATTATTAACTTTATTTTATTTTTAGTATTTGTTGTTATAGCGGCAACAGATATACACAATCTGTGAAAATTTCAGAAGTCTAGCTATTGCGGTTCTTGAGTTACAGCCTGGAGACACACAGACAGACGGACGGACAGACGGACAGACGGACAGACAACGAAGTCTTAGTAATAGGGTCCCGTTTTTACCCTTTGGGTACGAAGCCCTAAAAATGACATTACGATGCGATGCGATGCGTCTTCGCAGTTATGTGTGGAAGCCCATAAGTCAGACATTTTATAACGACTTATGGAGAATTGATCATTTACACACCATCATTGTACATTTCAAAATTGATCATTACAGTAGTAATTGTAAGTACTTTCAACAATTTAAAAATATTTTGGTTAAAAACCCTCATAAATATCGAGTGATTAAGAGGTGACACAAAGCCGTGACGTAACGTGACGCGGCCGCTTTGTAATTAATTAGCGAGTGTCAGCGTGACGCTGTGACGCAACTGACGCGACTGACGCAAGTGACGCAACCCTGAGAATGCAATAATGTCAGAATCGCCAAATTAACTTCGGCGAAAATCCCAAAAATGTGACTGTACTGACGGGCATTGTTGACGGCGGATCGTGTACAAATTAGATTTTATAAGGGTTGCCTTTTGTTATTCATTGTGTGTTTGTGTTATCTTAAACGGCTTTAATTTTTTTATACACATTATTTATGAGTTTTGTGATGTACTTTAGCAGAGTTGTGTGTTTTTGAGATGACGTTAAGCTTGCGTTAATGGACGTGACCACGTTTCGATTATAATACGCATCGAGCGCGTAAACGCGAATTTATATGGGATCAAATCGGTATCCACGTTAGCCAGTAGATGGCGCTGCTTTGATCCCATAAAAGAAATACGCGTTTACGCGCTCGATGCGTATGATCGAATAAAACTCGCACCAACCCGTCTGATCGTAAATTCGCAAGACGAAGGAAGACTAGACTGTATCCCTTTTTTAACCCCCGACCAAAAAGAGGGGTGTTATAAGTTTGACGTGTCTGTCTGTCTGTCTGTCTGTCTGTCTGTCTGTCTGTCTGTCTGTCTGTCTGTCTGTGGCATCGTAGCATCCAAACGGGTGGACCGATTTTGATCTAGTTTTTTTTGTTTGAAAGCTGACATGACGGTGAGTGTTCTTAGCTATAGTTCATCATCATCAGCCTGCTCATTGCTGAAATATCACGGTATATCTGGTTCGTGATAGGACGATTAGCAACTTGCAGTCGTTTGATGGGTTTTATATTTTGCATCCTGGTTCGAGACACTTATGAATATATACACATTATTGGAAAGTTAACCTGGTGGTGCAGCATCACCTGGTAATCAATAGGATACCCAACTCCTCACCAACTTAGAGCAGAGGTGTGTTCGTGTTTGGGCTCATTTTAATTGCGACAACCAGTAAGACGTAGATAAACAGTAAATATTTGCATGCTGCTGCTACAGCATCACCTGGATTCTATAGGAGCCAAGCTCCGTATGAACCTAAAGTGGAGGTTTCATGTTTGGGCTCATATTGATGGCCTCATCCAAGAGGACATATTTTATAGATGGTATTCATTGGGATATGATCCAGTTGATAGGAATTATTCTGCACAAGTTTAAAAAGCATAAAATAAAATTAAATTAAGAAATTTAAAAAAACCCCCGCCAAAAAACTTTAAAAAGTAATGAAATAACATTTCCTGACTTTAAGTTTAAATCATTCCTAAGAGTAAAGTAATATTTTAGTCCATAATTGTTGTCAAGGTGTGTCGGGGGACCGCTAATGTAGATGTTTGATTTCACTTAACAATATAAATTAAGGGTCTGTTCACAGCGACCCGAATCGAGAGAATCAGCGACTATTATGGCGATACAAAATGCAAAAGTCGCTGTTGTGGTAGTTTACTTAGCGGTCCCCCGACACACCTTGACAACAATTATGGACTAAAATATTACTTTACTCTTAGGAATGATTTAAACTTAAAGTCAGGAAATGTTATTTCATTACTTTTTAAAGTTTTTTGGCGGGGGTTTTTTTAAATTTCTTAATTTAATTTTATTTCATGCATGCGGTGAAATGATTTTTTGTTTCGTTCTCACTTCTGTTGATTAACCATGCTACCTCGACGAAAGTTCATCAAAATCACGGCGCAAAATCTCAACATAATCGACCCTAAAGCCTTATGTAATTTTCCACAATTTTCCTTAAAAAAACATTAATTACTTGAGTTATAAACACATTAATATGTAGATGAGAGGCTGCAGATAGCAGGACGCTCCTGCAAGCGATTAGTCAAGACGGAGTTTCATTAAAAAACATAAGCTGAGAAATAGGTCAGATTACTTTGTTGTACCGGGTAATTTGGTAATTTTAACGAAAAAATCCTTTGAAATCTCGCATAACATGTCAAAAATGAATAATCAAGGTTAAGAATCATAATATTATGACTATAGAATATCAGTGGAGAGACTACCAGGGTATGTAGAACTCGCTACGGCCGATGAGATGGTAAGTGGCCGCAGCTCTACCCACTAAAACCCGACCGTGTTCCTGCTTCTGCGCTGGACGGAGACGCGAGAGTCTATGACACGCCTTCCGTGGCTTCCGTCCGCGCTCACCTGCTTTCACCCAAAGCAGGCCCACGCTGTTGGGGTTCTTTGAAGATCCCCTAGGCCAAACAGAGACCCCACATGGGGGGCTTGCATAAGCCGTTCGTCTTCTTGGTATCGCGATGCGCAGGAACACAGTGCGCATCGCGAAACCAAGAAGACGATCCTCTCGGGAACTCGGTGCAATGGGTGGCGGCATCCTCATACCGTCATTCCCTGCTTGGTCAGGCTGCTTCCACTGTAGTAATTTCCGTCAATCTTAAGACGTATCGATTTTGGAAACTCATAGATAGCTACATTTACTTTCAAGTCAAAAATTAAAAATTAAGCTTCTGAAAAACAGTTTATAACTTAAACGAATGAAAGCTCTATAGCAATACCTTATTCGTAGTTGTCAGTTTAGTTACAAAATACGACCACTGTCAAGCCAAACTCACATTTTAAATTATTGTTATCTGCATGTATATTGTACAAGTCGTTGCAAACTTATTGTTACGTGCTGAGGTTCGATGATTCGGAGGAAAAGACCTGGTGACTCTCTTGAAGACTTTTATTTTTACTATACTTAGGTTACACAACTCACTAGGTCCAAACACTACGCACTAAGTTCAAACACTAAGCACTAGGTCTAAACACTATGCACTAACTCACACTAGTTCACTATGTCTAAACACTAAGCACTATCACTGGTTCACTCACTAAGTCACTTGTTTCTCACTTCCGAAGTCGCTTTGATTATCGCTCACTCGAAAACATTCGAAGACTGGCCCCCGGCGTGTTTACCTGCCCTATTTATACGGGTCGAGGCGAGTAAAAGAAAGTTCGGGAATCTTCCGAAAACAATACCGGTTCGCGTAATACGTAAACAACCGTGGGAAAATTCTAGATTGTACGCGTAAGTAAACAAAGACATACAAGTAGCGGCATCTGGTATTGAATAGGGGATTTACGCTGTCTGTGAATTCACGATAGTAAATAGTTTTGCGTAGTTGCCGCTAGATGACACTACGTGTCCGCATTCGTAACATTATTAAAAAAAAAATCTGAGTAAAAAATTAATTCCAATGATTAGTAACTGTAATATTATTATTGTGAGAGATACTCCAAGTTTTCACTCTTCAGATATCATTTCTGGGAAGTCAGGAAGTTCTGTAGCATTTCCCATTTTATTACTTACACCAAGGGACCTGAATTAGGATCACTTCTTCTGATAGTGAGTTTAAAAGTAAATGTTTCATTACATTTACTTTTAAACTCACTATCACAAGATTTCACCTTCTGATTTTGAAATTTCAGGCCTTGAAGACATGAGTGAAAGAAGCAGGTAAGCTGTTACAGTTAAAAAATTTCAGTTTTTTGGACAAATGGAGGCTTTAGAGCCGGAAAAATGATTTGAAATAAAAAATGTGGATTTTATATATAGTCAGATATTATATTAGCCAGATAATAAAGCAGGTATGTTACAATTGTTACAAGATTTGTTTAAAATATAAGGGAATAATTAGTGACTGTCCCTGAACAATATTACATATCTGGTTCTTTCACTCACGTCATTAATTGTTTTGTTCAAAGACTGGACCAGGAGAATACTCAAAATGAATATCTAAACATTTAAATAATTGTTTTATCTAAATGAAGTTTTGCCTCAAGCCTGTATCGAGTAGTCTGGGTATCGGATCTCTTAGAACTCAACCCGTCGCGCTATTTCGTTACAAACCTAATTGAATTCTGATATCATAAAAAGTAGAACTAACTTAATTTTATTTCAACGGACGACACCTTTGTCCAACTTTATTTTACACTTGACGCTTCAACAGTTTAAAATCCATTATAGCGACAAAACTGATTAAAATGTTCCGGGAATATCCGACTTTTTATTCGAGCGCTTGTCAATTAGATGAAATGAAACGGCAAAAGTTCCAGGCGATACCATTGAGGTAATAATACTTAGGAGTCCGCCATATATTTTGACAGCTGATAATGTTACTCTTTCTAACTAACGATGTAGTAATTTGGGTGAAAAAGAAAGCTCATATCGGTGTGTAAACGTCAAAAGCCTGTAATGTTATGTCCCACTTAGTAGAACATAACAAAGGAGTAGGTCTGCATATTTCATGTTTAAAAAGTGGTAATAAAAGTGTTTAGTGAACGTTTTATGCAATTTAATATTGCGTTTTGTGGTTCCGCTATATAATAAACCATAAAAACGGCCAAGGAATGCCTCAAACACGTGGATTTAACATAACATACGTAAGTTTTCAACAACGTTGTTTGGGCTTATCAATCGGTATTTTTGTAAGCTAAAAAAGAAAATTTATAAGTATAATAATCCATTAATCATGCTATATAAGGCATTAGTGACAAAAATGTCACATCAAGTAATAATTTGGCTATAAATATTGCATAGTTTTTTACGTGTATTTTAGGGATGCGCCTTACTTGAACTATAGTTTATCGATAAAAATAATGTCATGGACTAAATGATTTTTTTTTCAGGTTGAAAATGCTTCAAAATAGACGACAAACAGATATATATTTTAGACGCAAGTTTCATGCAAGTTTTTAATCCTTACTCCCTTATGAAGGCATCACAATATTGGAATTTGGAATTATCATTTCAAACGTAAGTTTGAAACAATGATTTTATTGAAATAAAGAAAGTTCTAACGGAGAGTAAAATAATTGCATGATCAACAGCTCTCACACCTCCCCCCTGTAAGTACTCAATTCGTTACTTAAAGATACTTCTTGAAATTTTATCCTGGCATTAGGTACTCTTTTTTAATAAGTAAAATGTAAAATTTTAATAAGGCTAAAGTCATAATCATTTAATAAAATAAATTTAATACCTCAATCGTCGAATTCCAGACACAATATATATTTAGTTGTTAATTGTTATGCGGCACCTGGGTTCCGCTTGGAGCTGGATGGGTTAAGCGTGGAAAACTTACATAAAGCATATTGCCCCGTATACAATATTAAGAATTATGTGTATATTTTATAGTATGTAGTAGTATAGTACATTTATTGACAATTTATTGACACTAAACCATATTTTTTTCAGGTTATTGGAATGCTCTTAAAGAAGAGTTCAATATTATGGTGGTGACGGAGAGACCTATAATGAAGATAATAATTATTTTCAATTATTAATTTGATAATAAGATTGAAAGTGAAGAATAATATTTGGTTTGGTGCTCTATGATTTTGATTGCACACACCGTGATATTGCACAATAAAATTGATCGTCTAGACTCTAGCGTCCCACTTAGGTTATTAATTATTATTATTATAATATCATTATTCAGGGGGCGTCGAAGTATCTATTTTAAGTCTTTTTCTGTATAAATATTATTACATAATTATATTTTAATAGGTAAAGAAATGCACCTAAGCGTTTTTGGAATTACTTAAAATAAGTAGGACTGAGATTCATTCTTATATTTCTTTGATAATAATAATTGTTATTCTACAAAATAGTTGCTTGATAGTAAATAGTAATTAAGTTTAATAAAGTATAATTTATTTTGTTCTTCTGTTGTGTTTTATAAAAACTGTTGATTTTATTGATATTAGCTATTACACTCCGGACAAGTTTTCGTGGCTTATGGAGTATACATATTATGTATATTTTTAACTATTTGTGTAATTATATACTTAAATATTTTGTTTATACAGGGTGCAATTAAACCATCCTGCCAATTTTTTTCCAGGGCTTAGGTATCATTAGGAGAGGTCATTTAGCAAAAAAAAATTGGGTGTTATTTTTAATGACATATTTTATCCCATTTAAAATCGATGCAGAACGGTTACTCGTGGCGGTGGGAATGAGCGGGGGTGACGTGGGGGGGAGGCGCGCACGCACTCACCCGCCGGCGACGCGTAGTGTCCATTTTAATTGTGTTTTTTAGGATAACTTTCGGAAGCTATTTCTCAACATTTTAGTACTGAGTGACTATATTAAAAGAAAAATACGTGTATTTTTATTTTGAACAAGGATCAATATATCAAAATTTGGCAGGAAGGTTTAATTGCACCCTGTATTTAAGTATTTTCATACACTTAATAAATAGATAAAAAATACCTTTTCACCAAATTGAAAGCGACTTCTAATTTAATGAGCATAATATATCCTAAATTGAACATGCAGGTCGAATTGATAACCTCCTTTTTTGATGTCGTTTAATAAAAATCTATAACATAAAATTATGGTCGACTTGGTCGATAGCTGTAGTCTAATTTTATATTTTTATCGATATACGCCATCCCTACACGCACACTACAGCAATTGCACACAAGCATAAAATGGCCACGCGCTGGCGAGCTAAGAATCCATCTATGTATACTTAATCTGTGGGCGATACGGTATCGGTTGTTGACAATGAGAACCGCGTTGCCATGGCAACGGCTCGCTCAATTTCAGCTCGCTATTTAATGCCTAACCGGATTCCGGCTCGGCTACTTTTTTGTGACTCGACAATGCTTTTAGAATTCGCGTCTACCCGCCGAGTCTCAGTTAAGTGACTTTCCTTGGTCCTTCGAGCCATATTTTTACAGCGGAAATTTATTTTATTTGAGCTATCTCGCCACTTTATTATCTTACCTTACTGGATGTTAGGAGCGGCTTTCGACGTGTTAAACTAAAAGCTTTCTATATTATCGCGAGGCAGACAACTTGTTGAAGTTGTAACTTGTAAACTATTGTATACTACATCTCGTCTAGTCTTATTTCCGTATATCTATTTTACCCATTAATACTCAAGCTATTATAATATCAATTTTGATATGATATTATAATATAATATTTGGTACGATCGAGATACTAACTAGATACTAACTTGTACGTTCAATTTTTTTTAGTTTACTTATTTTTTTCTTTCGTCATAATGTATTGTGGTGTAATGGTCAAGAAACGGGAATAACCTTTATTTACTCATTTATTTGACACTCAGAAAAGCCTAAAGAATACTTTTTACGTTACGGTGAAGGGTGAATAAACAAATTCGACGCGCCAAATTCTGAGCAATATATCGTAACTATGCTGTAATATTTTAATAGACCAGACAATTTCATCCACAGAGGGAACCTGAGATACATTTAATTATTAGAGATAATTACATAAAGGAGCAATCGCAACTCAATTATCCGCATGTCTGTCCGTCGATAGTATAATTACACTCACAAAGCTGCAAACGGAACACAATAACAGCGCAGCAAGTATGTATACTGTACAGCTGTCATGCTGTCATCTTAATATGATATTGAATGTACTGTCATTTCTTGGTGGAAATTCATGTTCAATTAAATAATTATACACTTTCCTTGCACTTATTCCACTTTATTTTAATAGATTTTTTACAGAATTATAATATTATACACGACCGGTTTCGAAAAATTCATCATTAGGTGTATGAATGATGATGGTGAATTTTTCGAAATGGCTCTTTTTTCGAATTCGAATTGGCTCTTTTTTTTATTAAATAAGGGGCAAACGAGCAAACGGGTCACCTGATGGTAAGCAACTACCGTCGCCCATATACACTCGCAACATCAGAAGAGCTGCAGGTGCGTTGCCGGCCTTTTAAGGTCGCTTTTTTTGCAGGTCGTATAGGTCCGGAAATACTGCTGGTGAGAGTTCGTTCCAGAGTTTTACAGTGCGCGGCAGAAAGTTACGCGAAAAACGCACTGTGGAACGCACGCACGCTCTTATAAATATACAAAGTTTTGAGCTAATTAGACTACTGGAGGTAGGTAAAAATCGTGCTCAAATATTCCGTTATGTACATACAGCCTAATCTTATAAAAGCGTGATAAAAAGTTAATAAAATTAATATTTTTAGTACATTAAAATATTGTGTACCCAGTACCACACAATAGACAACAAGAAAACGTCTATAAACAAACAAAACATCTAGGTTGACAATGGCGATACGTGGAAACAATACACGGTGCGAAACCAAAACGCCGGTTGGCCTCAGATCTAAACAAAAGGTATGAAAGCTGGAAATTTCAGGTATTTTAAAAATGTACGTCTGCACTGCTCAGTATTACACACTTTATACTGACTAAAAAAAGGAGGATGTAATACTTGACCTGTGCCTTTTCTACATTAATTGGTTCTGGAATTTTCGGAATATTTCGGAAAGCAGAAGCAGAAATATTTTCGAAATATTTCTGCTTCTGCTTTCCTCATTTTTGCTTGTTATGTCCATTGAATTGTCACGTGAACTGTTAAATATTGTATTTAAAAAGTGTAACGAAAAAGTAAGATTGAGCTGTTAAAAATGCAGAGACGTATCGCATTTCATTACGTCAAAATAAAAAGTGTTTGTGCTCTGCGAGTTTCAGTTTCAAGATCAAGGCGTCATTAAAGGTATCAGAATCAGACCCCTGACCGTAATAGGCTTATGAAATTCGATTGCCGCGATCTATTTCAGCCGTAATAGCCCTCGTAATCCAGTCGGTGTAATATCCGGCCGGGCGACGCAATTTGCGGAATTGTTTCCTTTGACAGGTGGTGTTATAGATCATAGCTGTCACGTGGTGACGCGACTGTCACGCTAACGGCTGCGGTGGGCTCGTGTCATGCGCGTGTCCGTCTACCTGAATTAGAAGTAGTATTTCGATGTTTCATATTATGTAGTTTCCTCGGCAATGAATTTCCGCAAATATTTTGCTGCTACCAGTTTTTGCTTTTCCGGTGCCGGTGGTTATGCTGTTTTTTTTTTTAATAGAGCAAACGAATCGTTTACAATTTTATGCTCATAGTGTCGTATTTCACATATTATAATGACTTTTAAATAAGGAACATTGAAAATATATCATTCCGTCATAGGACTCGTATCTACATAAGTACCTCCTATCTAAATCCTATCTAAATAAGTACCTCCATATACTTCTTCTTCTTCTAATTCTTTCTTTATTAGAACTTCTAAACAACTTAATACTTTCAGCGAAATATTATTAAACCTAATATTATTAAACAAAAACTTTCCAAGCACTGGTTTACTCGTGATGCCCAAGCTTTCCCGTAGTACTTATCAACCTAATATTGTATTATCAACGCAGACTTTGTAATATTCTTTTTTCCCGCTTATTAATAATTTAAAAGTGTTCGTTATCTTGTGTCATTTGTCAAAGGTTTTGATTTTTCTAGAATCATATAAGTGAAAACATGTAAATGGTCAATTGTTATATTCCTAGAAGTTTTATATGTAATTTGGCACTGTTTGTTTTCCTGAATAAAATAAAATAAAATAAAATAAAATCTACTACCTACGACCCGTGGCTTAAGCGTCAAAGCAAACTATAGTCACTACACTGAATATACAACACAAAAGCAATTCTACTGTCTATTGGCATCTCAATATTTCCCATCTAAGCTTCAAATCACGGCTAAGGGCCGGCGCACATCGGTGCATTCACATCAAAGGCGCCGCCCGTCGCCCGCCGCTTTGTGCGTGTTCCACTTGCCGCGTTTTTCCCCCGCTTTGTACATTCTACTTCTCACTAACAAAGTGTTAGCCTACATGTACATACGAATTGAACATTACTAGATTTTCTTTTTGCTCTGAATTTCTTTTAACTGCGAAAGAATTTTGCATTTGCGCATTACATTTTGCACTACTTTCGATTCAAATGGCCTAACGACTTCTTATCGTAATCTTTGCTTTTATTATGTAAAATTGTAGAGATATCTATAATTGAACCGGTTTGGATGTAATAATCAAATATGGAATACACAACAAGGAATCGATATAAGCTACTTTTATTGCAGAAAATTGTTATGAACGAAATATAGAGTTACCAAAAAAGTTGCAGTTAAATAATATTTTTATGTGAAACAAAAGGGGGGCTCGGGGGGCCCAGTTCCCCGCCAAAAAAAAAACTAATACATTCTAGAATGTCCAAAATTAGGTTAGATAAGGTTAGAACTTAGACCACAGAGGGAACCGAGCGAGCGCAGCGAGCGTGCTGAGGCAGCAGCCGGAGACCGTCATAAAATAAAAGGGGGGCTCGGGGGGCGCAGCCCCCCGCCAAAAAAAAAAACAATCACAGAAAGTCCAAAAGTAGGTTAGGTTATTATCCTTTGGGTACGGAACCTTAAAAAAATACCGAGCATAGCTCGGTCATCCAGGTACTATAATCTATAACTGTGCGAAATTTCATTCAACTACGTTTCCCCATTTTTCGTAAAAAGGGCTTAGTAGTCCTTTTCGCTCGCGTATTAATAATATTATGATTATTAAAGTTAAAAGTCAACAATAAATGTTTATGAAATTTCACACTCATTTAAGTTGACTATGGAAAGGATATAGGCTGTATTGCGAAACTCTTGTAGTACAACTTGCTTGTAGTATTTCTGAATTAATTTCTAATATTTCTGGACTATTTTACGTAGTCAATAATTGCAATTGCTTTAAAATTGTGTTGCCCTCACGACATAAGCCTATACTATCATAATTAAAATAGTTACACATTTCCATAAAATCTGTAACCGTGTTGCTCGCGGCGTAAGGTTACGTCGTCGTAATTTACCGAAACACCCTGTTTCGTCGCGACTAATGAGAACACAACATATTTACATTAATTAATTACGAACATAATTATTACATACTGTATGATATGTATTATATCGCTTTACTACTAGGGCGCGTGTATTTGTTTCATGATTAAACGTGATTATGTTTGACGGTAAGGTTTAAAGTGTGAACACACAAGGGTGATAATATTATTAATATTTTGTATTAAACGAAAGATGATTTTTACGCTCTTACAAAGTTTTAATGAAACAATTTTTTGTTTGAATTATTGTATTCCATTTAAAATTGGCATCAGGGGGGTTATTATGAGCTCTTATATCCAGCCAGTTTCCAGCCAGTTTACAAGCCGTGTCTATGCAATGGCCTGTAAATTGGCCTGTAAACTGGCTGGATATAAGAGCTCATAATAACCCCCCAGTACACACAAAGAAACGTCCGTTTCAAAAGGTGAACAAAATATACGGTGTAACTCTATTTACTCTTGTGTTACTCAGTCCAAATAGACAAAATACTTGCATAACACACTTCCATACTAATATTATAAATGCGAAAATATATCTGTCTGTCTGTAACCTCTTTACACTCAAACCACTGAACCGATTCTGCTCATATGAAGATACTTTGATTCCCGGGAAAGTATGATAGAGTTTGTATCCTAAATGTACGCAACGGAGCTGAAGGTTTCATTAATTATAATAATTACCAACTTTGCGATCGAAATAATGGAGTCCTCGGCTCAATACCCATCCCTAATGAGAGTAACCTATACGTTTGAAGCGCGCGGTGACGTCACATTACACTGACTTTGTGATTTGCAATCTCTGTCGGCGACGGTCCATTGTCTACTGACTAGTGACGTCACACTGCACCGGGACTGTCCGGGATTGCGCTGATTTTGCATTCGCGTTAGGACAATTCCCGTAATCAAAAAGGAATTGGAGTTGCTTCAGCAATCGAACTTGCTTGTAATCTAAACAAGCATTTATTTTAATGTATAGGTATTTATTTTCTGAAATAAGTTACCGGTTTTAACTTACTTCGAAAATAAACAACGAAACATGAAAATTATATTCATTGAGTAACTAACGTCTAGCAGAAAACAATTACTAATGTAATAGTATGAGATATGAAGATGATGCAAAAGTGAAAAGTGTTAATCATGTAATTAGATAATTTTCATGTCGCAATATTTTTTGCAATACTTCTATAAAATAGCTAGACCGATTTCAATGAAAATCTTTGTGTTATTTAGGTCTAGGAATTGGCTAACATCCACTTTTTATACTCGAAATAACATGGCTTTGCCGGAACAGCTTTTGATATTGTAAAGTTTTAGTAAATTATCAATCACAAATATACGTAACGCATTTATTATTCATAACATAATACAACAATAATGAAACAGATATTATGATCGTTTAGCAAACGACAATCGTGTCAATCAGAACACCAAAACCGCTTAGCTCAAAAACGACCGCGACCATCATCGAACCGTGGTTAATTGTCCGGGATCTGGCCGTCCGGTTATCCGGGACTGTCCAGTGTCCGGGTCAAATGACGGGCCTGTCCGGGCCGCCGGGACAGTTGACAGTCGTTAGCGTCACGACAGCCCAATTGTTTCGTTTCCATTTATTACGCGGTTATTAGAACATTTCTATTTTCCTTTCATTTCTCGTGGTTTTTGATACTTTTTTCGCGGTTAGGAGGGATGAATGCTGGATTTTTAGGCACTTCAATTATTCTTATTTGATCTTATCTTCACTTATACATTTTTGGGTACCGTACCCAAAGGCCCTATTACTGTTACTTCGATGTCTATTCGTCTGTTAGTCTGTCTCCAGGCTGTAACTCAAGAACCGCTATAGCTAGACTTATGAAATTTTCACAGATTATGTAATGGGTATATCTGCTGCCGCTAGAACAACAAATTACTAAAAACGCAATAAAATTAATATTTAAGGGGGCTCCCATACAAGTCATTTATTCGTTTATTCGCTCGTAATCAATCATGGGAACAGCTAGGCACTTGAAATTTTCACAAATTCCTTTATTATATATTTTGTACTTTAATAATTAATAATAAATTTTGATTAAGTGAATATTTAAGAGGGGCTCCCATACAAGAAACACAATTTTTTGCCTACTTTCGCTCTATACCGGTACGGAACCCTTCTTGCGCGAGTCCGACTCGCATTAGGCCGATTTTTTTAATTTGCTTAACAGCTATCGTCTTAATATTTACAACCAGCATTTTTATGGCAGACATTGCTATAATTATCAAATAAAAATTAATCAAATCCTTAGTTGAAGTTTACAATAATAAATACAAATTTAACAGAACTCTGCTTATTAAAATATTATCACTTATACTTCAATAAATTTATATACGCGAACGTCGCAGTATATTCCTCAAGTTAGATATTCCTAAAATTGGTATTCTATGTCATGTTTTCTTCGGAATATTTTATAACTTTTAATTACCCAACTCTTAGATTCTTTTTTTTTAACTCTGGAATTACTCGCGCAAGCATGGAGATAGCGAAATGGGTCGCGGAATACATTTCCTCTATCCACCGCCATTTCCATAACGCCATACACATAATGTCTATTTATTTTTAATCATATTAAAGTCTAAAGCTCAGTAGCTTAATATTATTTCATCCTGGCAAAGTACCAACACCGACTGAGGAATACTTTAAAATTCATGATGTTATTCTTTAAAACTGTGGTCGTATTACGTACTGCATAAGGTTCATAGTCGCGTGGCGGATGGGTCAAATAAATTCATATTTTGTATGAGGAACACCGATAGGACCCGTCTTTGTGGGATTTTCATTTGGGTAGCGAGTAGTATGCGAGTGACATCAATTATTAGAAGCCGTTTCGGGGCAATTCTTCGTGCAATATTAATTGATTACTCAACTAATTAATGTGAATATTAAATTAATTGACTGCGCAGTATAATGTGTAATTATTATTAAACTAACATAAGAGTTGTGAGTTCCACATCAATTAAGGTTATTCTTTTGATAGCTAATGTAACAGAAAAGGTACACAATATAAATATTATTAGTTTTGGTTTTTTAGATTTTGAAATTAGTGGACTTGATTCGATAAAACAAATTATGTCAAATCAGCTAAATACTTAGTGAGCTAATACAATAAAAACAATGACATACATGGGAGAGCCATGCTTCGGCACAAATGGGCCGGCTCGACCGGAGAAATACCACGTTCTCACAGAAAACCGGCGTGAAACAGCGCTTGCGCTGTGTTTCGCCGAGTGAGTGAGTTTACCGAAGGCTCAATCCTCTACCCTATTTCCTTCCCTACCCTCCCCTAATCCTTCCGTTCCCATCCCTATCCTCCCCTATCACCCATATTCCCTCTTAAAAGGCCAGCAACGCACCTGCAGCTCTTCTGATGCTGCGAGTGTCCATGGGCGACGGAAGTTGCTTTCCATCAGGTGACCCGTTTACTCGTTTGCCCCCATATTTCATAAAAAAAAGAAATATAACTTATTTATATTTATTGTTAAAAATATTTAAAACTAAAATACCATAACATCTAAAATTGTACCAGCACGTTTAGAACCAAATAGCAACAAGATTAGAAGAAGAAGAAGACAAACAAACATTAATATTTACCAGAATAAATAAAGAGGAAACAATTTTCAATTCACACTTATACCCAAATAATTCACAGACAATATTCAATAAAATCTATGTTAAACCTGTACCTGACAAAGCTGTTACTGAATATCTGGCTGAGTGCGCATCGAATATATAATATCTAGCATATATCACATAGTATGTAGCACATACTAACATATAGTACATAGTAACATATAGAGGGTACAAAGGATACAATCAGGCAGAGCCCGGTCTTATCACTAGTAATTCACTTAGCATCAAAGACGATCGCAAATGAAATTCGTGTGGGCATGAAATGGGCGCACGAATCAAAGATATAGCGATGTATTACTGTAGTATCGAACTATGTAGTGATATAACATATTGTATGTAATAATAGATGTAACTCCATTGTGCCAAAAGTCATTTATCGTGTAGTAGCCGTATATCGTTCCAAGATCAAGAGTATCATATGTCCTTTCTCGGGGCTCAAAGTATCTCGATACCAAATTTCAGCAAAATTGGTCTAGCAATTTAGACGTGAAGACAGACACTTTCGCATTTATAATGTTAGTATGGATCACGAAAAATAAAGGTTAGGTATAATACATAAAAAAGTCTTCAAGATCTGTAAAAACCAGCATTGTAATACTAGAATCAAATCCTAACAATTTAAAATGTGAACTAAAGGTAGTTTGCAAATTTTTTTGAGAGAAAATTATCGCTTTTAAGAATATATATTATTGTTATAGTATTATTTTATGTGCTCTGCATATTGTTACTAGATTTGAATAGTGTTTTTATCAAAAAATCATATCAAGAATTTTAAAAATTCTTCCACACTTTCCTTCTGCCTTCCCACATAAAATTTTCAATATCAACATGACAACATTAAAGTTCTTCATAGTCCCGTATAAAAGCTTCGTCGACCCCAACAGGGGAGATAAGTCCCCCACTCCGCCAGCGGCCACAAACCACTTTTAAACCCGCTTTTCAATAGTACAATAATAAAAGCGTGTTATGCTTGTCAGCACGTGTCGTTAAGAGAGCATTTCGGTAGAAAAATGAATGCACTTAAAATGGCGCGCCTTTCCCTGTGAGCACCCGCCGCGCCACTGAAAAATGCCACCTATTATTTACATCGTAAAGCCCAATATCGAGCGGCCCGCTTTCGAATATGGTTAGGACTTAATTTTTAAATCGCTCCAAAATTTGCTTACACCTGTAATAGGCGCTACGCCGTAGCACGGCTACGAATAATCTCGTAGCTGTGCTACGCGCCGCTACGTTTTATTTTGCTTTGTGCTACGAGTTGAATAGAGTTTTAACGGCGTTAAGCTACAAATAAACTAGACAGCGAGGCTTCATTTTAGCGAAATTTCAAGCGTAGCAGTAATTGCCGAGTATTTCCCAGTTCTTATTTTAAAAATCGGCCAAGTTCGAGTTGGACTCGCGCACGAAGGGTTCCGTACCACTACAGAGCAAAAATAGGTTAAAAATTGTGTTTTTGTATGAGATCCCCCCTTAATTATTTAATTTATTAATTTTTTTTATTAATTATTAAAGTACAAATACAACTGAGTATTCTGTGAACATTTCAAGTTCCTATGTGTTGCCGTTATTGATATCGAGTAAAAAATAGCAAGAAAATCACGTTTGATGTATGGGAGCCCTCCTTAAATATTTAATTTATTTTGTTTTTAGTATTTGTTGTTATAGCGGCAACAGATATACACAATATGTGAAAATTTCAGAAGTCTAGCTATAGCTGCGGTTCTTGAGTTACAGCCTGGAGACAGACAGACGGACAGACGGACAGACATCGAAGTCTTAGTAATAGGGTCCCGTTTTTACCCTTTGGGTACGGAACCCTAAAAACCCACGTTGTAATATTTCCAACATGCACGCGATTAACGCACAGCGAAACATTTTATTTTTAAAGCTAATGACTTACCTATAAGCCAAATGACACGGTATTATTCGCGGAATTCAAAAGTCGCGGAAGCGATATTGAACTCTGTGCTCCCGGTATAGAGGTGAAATTCGAGGGAGTTAGCTGAAGTTTTATATCCCCGAGTCGTTTCAATAAGGCTGTAATTAGGACATTTCGTTTAATAGCGCGGGAGAGAATAAGATCTAGAAATCTTGCAAATTGATGCATTATCTACTAACTGGTAGTATTTACCGACGGACAAAAGCCTGTTTTAATAATCTAGTAGCTTTCGTTGTTCATTATCAGCAGACTCAAAAAGTATTTTTTACCTTTTAAGTTTCAGATGAGAGTCCTTACTTGTGGTATAATCCGTTGTTAATTTAATTTATGCCGATCCAACACTTTTGAAACACAAGTATTGACCTTTCACTCAGTTTATTGTGAAAAAATCATACATTTTGCAGCAACACAATCCATATTCTTTTCTGGAACCAAAAATTTATCCGGGACATAAAATATAAAAATGCCGGGATTAGAAAATTTTATTTTAGTAGTAATAGTATTATCGCTACATCATGGATACATCTTTCGTAAGTTTTGAATACTCTCAAAAATCTTTATCATCTAAGGCCTGATTCTTGAGATTCCCGAGCCGCATTTTGTTTAAGGTATTGGAATTCGCTCGCATTTCCTCAGTCAGATATTCTTATATATTATTTCCATGGGGCAGGATATTGAAATATGTTGACTTTGAAGTCTTTCAGGATGTTCGCCATGTCCTCTCTCAATGGCCCGATAAGAAGATTTGATTGCGAGAAAGCTTGTATATTATAACAGAGTAAATACAAAGTGTATATTTTGTTGATGTTTGTTGTAAATTAATTGAATTTTAAAGTGTTAAGTTACTTATAAATAAAAATACATGTGGCATTAGGGGACTGTCGTGGTAAAGCTATTGCATAGCATTTTTAACAACTTATTTAATTATAATTCTCATACGTCTAGTCGCACGCACACAAACAGTGTGCTCGAGTCAGCCGAACTGAAACGACGTTAGACGATGCACGGCAACGCCACACCGCTTTGTCAGTTGTAGTAGGGGATGGTAGATTTACTTTCGTTACGGAATTTTTTGATTCAAACAAAAGTTATGCAATTGTTTAAAACGTCTTGGTATGTTAATTTTACAAAGATTTACTTTCGATAAAGTGATATAACTTTCGTATTTAAATCATAATATATTATGTCTATGAGTAGATAACACCAATCTTAGACAGTTAAAATACGCGTAATTCTTAGACGTTACGTTGGCCTTGAATAAACCAATTTCCATCATAGGCCAACATTAGAAGGTAGCATAAAATTGTATTTTTTATTTATTTTGTCAAATAATAACATTATCTATGCGTCATAGCAAAAGTATCCGATGGGCAAAATGATATAACCTTATTAATAAAAAAAAGGATTTCTAGTTATCCTTACCTCGTTACTCGTTAGTATTCGGGTCGCGTCGGGGCGCGTCGGGACACATTATTGTATTTATGTGACTAACTCAAACGTACGTATAATCTCAGAACAAAATCTTAACGTACACAATAATTTGCTGATTAAATTGCTTTTTGATTTATACTTTAATGCGGTCGTAACGTTTTATGGAGAAATCGTTAAGTAACTTTATTGTGGAGCGTAAACTTTACTTTTGCTATATTCTTGCATTTCATACAATTGTTTTGAAATATTTCGATGAAATGCGGTTTAAATGCTAGAAGCAGGTAGCTAAATTATTATAGTATATTATTTTACGACTCATGAAATTGCCTTTAATGTAAGTAACATTTTCATTTGCTGTTAAAATTTTTAAACAAAATTATAAATTTCAAAACACACCTTCGATCATTGATCACATTTTAACTTTTTAACCCTTTGGATGCGGACAGCGGAATCCTGAAAAAGTGAGTCCTATTAACATGTAAAATCCGTATTTTTGGACTTAGCTGGTTTCGGCATCGCGCTGATCACATGCAAATATATTCGCGGCACGCTGCGCATTTGTCCGCACTTGGCAGAGTTCCCGTGGACAATAAGTACGCCATATCTACAGATTATAATTACAATCTATGGTAATTTTTTATTTTTTTTAACTCTTACTAAAGTTTAGGGTAGATTCACTATTAAAACTATAAGCAACAGCTTCAAAATGTAAACTATCCTAATATTTTCTGAATATTAGCTCAACAAAGTTAATTTGTCTTCGTTTGATACGTTTGAAATTGAAACACACACACACACACACACACACACACACACAAGCACACACACACTATGAAACTTGCAATTCGTTAGGGATTAAATACAATTTGCTCTTGACTAAATTTTCAGCTACAAAATCTTTTTGACAATTCACTCCGCTCCAAATCAACGATCTACAGCAATGTTATATTCAGCGAGCTCATAATCCGGGGTCAAGACATATAGCTACACAAATTAACCCGACGACCTATGGGCGAACGTTAACGCTAATGTCACTGTTTTGGGTTTCATTAACGTAATACACGGTTATTGTATTGTTTGTTACGGTTTACTGATCTTATATCGCATTTTAGACCTTATAACTGTGGATTTACGGGTCAAAATGCGAATGTTCTCTAGTATGCATATTGCGAAAGCTTTTTTAGAAGGGCAGTAAATGTTGACCTCTGTATTTACATTTTTTTAATAATCGTTATGATTAATAATTTATTTAAATAAAATTCTGGTGATATTAAAATATAATAATACATTTAAAATAAATAATAAATGAAAGTTAGTATCTTACAAATTAGTAAGTTAATAGTTTTAAGGCCTGTTTTACCACTTCCTGATAAGTGCCGGACAGGCTAACCACCACTTAACTTGATAGATACAGTGTGGATAATCTGTCAAAAAGTTGTGGATAGCCTATCCGGCAATTTATCAGGAAGTGATGCAAAAGGACAAGTCAAAAGTTAAAATTTTGTAACGCATTATTTTCTAATCAAAATTACCTACATCACAATATAGCAAATATTTTAGATCCTCCCGCGTATAATGTTACTGTTTATTTCGCAAAATCCATTAAACAATTAACAATACCTTTTGTTACAGGTAAGTCGATCCACATTGAGGTGGTGAGTTTAATTTAATTTCAATTGTTGTGGATAGTCGCCCTTTTTGTGCCCAACTCATCAGTAGTAATGAGTTCGGCCGACGTGTGCTGTGAGCAGTGCGCAGCTGTGAGTAGTGCAGCCCTTTACTAACAATGAAATAAACATTTATTGCACACCGTGTATGCCCAGATCACAGTATTGTTACACAAATTACCAAGAAATACTACTATATTCTATAAAGTATACGGCGACGTTATTTTGTTTAAAAGCATGTAGCTATCACAGGAAATAGCCTGGATTGCTTGGGAAGCCGGTGTAGCTTAGTCTTGCCACGACACATCGTAGCCGACATAAAGAATGACGTAGCCGTGGTACGGAACATCGTAGCCAACATAAAGTTTGACGTAGCCATGCTAGGGAACATCGTAGCCGACATAAAGATTGACGTAGCCGTGCTACGGAACATCGTCGCCGACATAAGATTGACGTAGCCGAGCTACGGTACATCGTAGCCGACATAAAGATTGACGTAGCCGTGCTACGGAACATCGTAGCCAACATAAAGAATGACGTAGCCGTGCTACGGAACATCGTAGCCGACATAAAGATTGTCGTAGCCGTGCTACGGAACATCGTAGCCGACATAAGATTGACGTAGCCGAGCTACGGAACATCGTAGCCGACATAAAATTGACGTAGCCGTGCTACGGAACATCGTAGCCGACATAAAGATTGTCGTAGCTGTACTACGGAACATCGGAGTCAAGGTAAATATTGACGTAGCCATATTACGAAACATCGTAGTCAACCTTAATAAATTATTATTTATAACTAGCTGTTGCCCGCGACTTCACCCGCATCAAAGTAAAATACATCCTTCTTGGAAGTCGGTTAAAAAGTAGCCTTACTTACTTCATACCATATCAAATATCTACTTCTTACCATACCAAAAAGTCCCGTCAATATAGCTCTACCCATTTCAGAGATTAGCCGGAACAAACAGACAGACATACAGACAAAAATTGTAATAATAGTTAGTAACAAACGGTTCTTTCAATAGTACAAACAGACACTCCAATTTTATTTATAATAATTATGTATAGATGTATAGATAATAATTATGATCAACGAAATAATGCCACGATTATAAAGCAACATATTAATGTTAATAACCAAAATAGGTCAATATTTTTAAGGGGACATTCATTAAATTTATTTCAGTTTTCCCACCAATTAAAACATTTTCAATACATAGCAAGAGTTGAAAAACTTAATCAGAATCAAAATCAAAACAAGTTGAGAAGTTCTCAGAAATTGCGTCTCGAGTGGCGGTGGAAATTATTTCCTCCGATATTATTTTTGTTTCCATTCAATAACGAGTGGCAGTCGACTCCGACTTCGGACTAACTTCGGTCCTACCTCTATCTACTCAATTACTCAACTTCTATAACATTTTTAATATACTTCCTCGAGTTACGTTTTAAAATATTTGTATGATAAAATTCATTTTCTCTACGTGCCTGCGAGAGAATTCGAAAATAAGTTGGTCGAAGTAGTTGCGGATTACCCGCTTAAATAATACGTTTTATACGTAAAAACTATGCGAGACGTCATGTAGTTTTATTATGGAATTACGAGTACCTCTTTCTCACTAAAGCGATATAAAAGTACTCAGTAATGAATTTAATATCACAGTGACTTCGTTATATTTATTTTATTTTGCTTATTTCGCATATCGTGGGGTACGAAATAAAATTATATAAAACTAGAGTCGATTTTCAGCTTCACCGACGGAAAAATACAAAATAATTCGTGTCGTTATCTCGCGCAACTTTCGGGAACACGAAAAGAATTTTCCAACGCGATTGTTTGAGTGAAATAAAAACGCTTCGTATAGATTACAGCGCAATAAAATTTTATACAACAAATTATTCGAAACGTCGTGATAAAAACATCCATTACGGACGGAATAAAGTCCAAACGTCTACGGGATTCGGAAAGTTTTACGGTGATTCGGAAAATATTAACATCGCCCGTATTGAATATAACAATAATCGTTATGCTTCTAAACAATTTGGAGCGCTTACGGCGGACGCTGGCAGGCGCTGCGCATTTGTGCCGTAAGATAAAGAAAGATAATGCATTTACATTTTCCATTTTATGCGGAGAATGTTTAAAGTTTTTATGTTATGGTGCCGTTTAATTTTGATATCATTTTTAATTTAGCGTGGTCCTATAGACGTTGCATGTCTCTTGGGCACTTGGTAGATCACGACAACAAAATATAATAATAATTGTTGGTTGCTTTACATTATATAGCAATTATTCTGGTTAATGGTTAATGAGTTGCAATGATCGTATACTATGCGAATTTTTGTATTGTAAATTGTTGCAATATTTTCTCATCTATCTCTGACGTAATAAGCCCTTTTTACTATACCAGACTTCCAAGATTTATACTTCGGTACTAGATATTGGTCGCAATTTTTGCTAAAACTATATATGATCTTTCATGGGGCGCAAATAATTCCGAGTATCAATAATATTTCCAAATTGGTCTGCCGATTTAAGTGTGGAATAAATAGTTAACAGTTTATTATTTGTCACTCCTGAATCCTGATTGCGTCATCTAGGTCTCAGCATCTAGGCTGCATCATCTAGGCCGCGGCACTATTCCCAATTTGTACAGGAATGACTAAACATCAACTTTATATAAATAGTCATCTTTTTGTAATTAAGAACACATTACACGCTCGCAATGTTGTAGCTCGTCAACAATAAACGGTCACGGTAAATCAGTCTTTAAATAATTCCTATACCTCCACACAGGTAGGTAAAGCAACAAAATTAGTACTGAAATTAAGTAGGATGTAGATAGCTAAATCTATTATAATTAAATATGAAAAAATATTATATTAGTATAGTAAATGTACTAGCTTCTATCGTTATATAATATGAAACTGCAAATTATCATAGCTAGATTGTTATAAAATCCGCAATGCGTATAATATATGACATCAATTGCTTTATAAAAATTGTAGAGAAAAGTTGGAAAATATTACAGTTTATTTTACACTTTTTCTCCCCTACCGTTTCGCCCCTTTTCACCCCCTCGGGGTCGTATTCATCCCCGGCGAGGGGCATCATTATTCATAGTAAACGCGCCCATCGACATCTTGATTTTCAGCGCGAAAGCCTCCGCTTTCAGATCGCGAAACGAAACAAAACGTCGGGGAATCAAATGGTTTTTATTGTGCGGTGTTTTTGTATTTTGTATTATATTTGTTACAGGTAGGTATGCAAATAAAATTTGATTTGAAGGTAGGATAATCCTCCTTCAAAACGAGTTTTATTGTATAAGGAATCCAAAATTATTCAAATACCTAAATGTATAAAATTTTTGTTATCTTACTTTATTTTATAACGAACTATACTTGGAAATGTTTCCTGCGTTATTATAACACGTTGCACTTTAATAATGAAAGTGAAAGTTTGTAACGCTTTAACTCCAAAACTACGTTGAACAAAGATCTGAGGTAAAATAGTACTTTGGGCTCCGTGTTAACACAAAGGCTTCTTTTTTCGAAGAATTAAGTACAGTATATATATTTACGTGCATGCAGAGCTATAGAAAAGCCGGTTATTACTAATATCTTCAAAAACATATTACGAATGAAGAGATATAAATATATATCTCAAGGTGGAGCGAAGTCCCCGAGACACGTCCGGCACAGCGTCCCGGAATATTCGACTATTGTGTCACTGACAGGACTAAATAACACGTAATATTACTGTATTGTGTTACTTGGTCCTGTAGATAATAATATTAAAATACTTAGGGCCTGTTTCACTACTTGACCTAATAATTGCTGGATAGGCTATCTACTACATAACTTAACAGATGAAGTATGGAGAATCTGTTAAAATTTTTGTGGATAGCCTATTCGGCACTATATCAGGAAGTGGTGAAACAGGCAGCAGTATGTTATGTTGTAGTTATCTCAGT
Organism: Plebejus argus; assembly: GCA_905404155.3. Classification (NCBI taxonomy): domain Eukaryota; kingdom Metazoa; phylum Arthropoda; class Insecta; order Lepidoptera; family Lycaenidae; genus Plebejus; species Plebejus argus. Next base: position 403,095 of record FR989944.1, read on the forward strand.
GCTGGTCAACGAGTGTTAAAACTATCCTTTCTTATACTGCGTGACTAGCTGTGAGACATGTTCAATACTCGAGGACGTGATATTTGGCTATTATATTAGTTGGAAAAAAATAATATAAAAAAATAATATCAATTGATCACTGAGTAAATGTAGCATAAAGTTAAATAATTATTTACCCAACGCATGGACACCACGAGCAGGAGGGGTAGTTGTGTGGTGTTTCTTTGGTAGCGCACGCCTCTGCACCGGCCGCATAGTATGCCTACTTGCCTAGCCGCGTAATTTACTTAGTATCCAGGATTCATTTATTTTTGGGAAATTCGGAAAAAATTAAGAACCTAATTTTATTACATAATTATAATGAGAATCGAGTACTGAATACTCTCCTTAAGTATCGGTATTGTCTCACCAGTCATGTTGTATAAGAATATTGGCCATATGGGTAAGGTTCGTTTGACTCTCGCTAAAAGTACTAAAATATTATAGACACACATACATAGAGACCGCATGCATAGAGTAAACGTAGCTTAAAGGCTACGTTTTCTCACAAAAAACAGTTCCAGTTTTATACACGGGTAGAGCCAATAAACTAAATAAATAAAAAATTTATAAACTACAATCAAAATTTTATACTTTTATCCGTTTGACGGACTATGAAATATAAAAATTAATTCCCCAAACTTCGGAACACTGATCACGTACGAAAGTTTATTATCATTTTATATTTCATCGTAAAATTGTGATGACTGCGAGATGGAATGAAAATCGCCTATTCAATGACTTCGGTCGATTGTTTTCAAATGAATTCTAATATATATTTCAAACTGCCAATACAATGTATACTGTAGTAAAGAGGATCATGTTTTACGGTGTATCTAATATCTTTAAACGAGCAATTCAGAATTCTTATATATATTCATGAAATTTAGTATATGGGGGGTTTCGGGGGCGATAAATCGATCTAGCTAGGAATCATTTTAGAAAATGTCATTATAAGGCACACTGAGACGGGCCGGCTGGGGCTCAGCGTGCCGGGGTGCATCGCAAAAATCCGCCTCCATACAATTTGTATGGAGGCGGATGCGCGTATCGCTCACTGTGCCGAGGCGCATCGGCGCGGATTTTTGCTCAGCGGATTTCCGTCACGGCCCGACAAGACCCGCTGTGCCCCAGCAAGCGACGCGCGGATTGCGATACGATGCGGCCCGGCAAGCCTCGGCGCTCAACTCAAAATCCGCCAATGCGTTGCGCGCCGACTCGTCCCGGCACCCCCCGGCATGCTCCGCCTCAGTGAGCGTTAAAATCCGGCAATAGTGTGCTATAGCGCATTTTGCGCTGCGCTGCGCCCCGACCCGCCAAGGCCAGCCCCGGCACGCGCCGACAAAGTGTGCGCGAACCCTTATTCATGTTTAATCGAATACCGAGCAAAGCTCGGTCAAATAGCTTTTTTTTTTGTGTGCCCCGGGTTGGGGATGTGCCTCAGTTAAGCTGAAGCACCCCGGGGGTATGTGGGACTCCCCACTTCGGTTTACCCACTAAAACCACCTGCGGTTTGCCTTCAGCCGTATACGGAGGGGTATCCTGGATCTGTCTAACACAGGACTCCCTCCACGACCGGCCGGTCTCAAGGGACCGGACTTCCACCAAGTGTTAGGGAACGCTTAGGCAAACTAAGCGTTCCCCTCGGCGCCAGGACTAGCTAAGCCGGGCAGGTTCCCATCCTGACCCGGAGCCCCGTGGGACGGAAGTTATTGGAGGTTCGCATAGCGACGCCTCCGCACTCCCGTCCTACGCCGGCGGAGTGGAACGGAGGATGGGTCATCCTCTCTGTTCCGCTCCGCGGCCTCTTTTTGTGAAAGGACGGTTTCACAGAAAAAGACCGCCGCCTGCCAGGCCTCATCGCTCTCGAGCATGCAGCGCACCATGCTCGGGAGCGAGAGGTCTCCACCTAGCACTGCCACAAGATCGTGGCGCTACTCACCGAAGCACCCGTGCCCGGTGAGCACCTGTGTAAGGCGGAAGGTGAGGGGTTTCTTCTTGCGGCGCATCCACGCCTCAAGAACTGGACGCAGTGCCTCAGCGGTACGTTTACCGTACCGGATCTGCGCCAGATCCTCACCCCACCTTCGTAGCAACCACTCTTGCCCCAGCTTTCGCACCCGCGAGAGCTCCTCCCAATTCGGTGACTCACCGAAAAGTGACCTCCTCTGTGAAACAAAGAGGTGCACCTCGGCGAGCATCATAGCCACGAGTTCCCACGGGGGATCTCCAGCCAGAGCAGTGGCTGCCACCCAGGAGACCGTAGGGTACCCCCTGATTCGGTCAAATAGCTAGTGTAATATTATTTGACACGTTGGATTAAGATAACGTTTAGATTCGTTTAAATCCTAAAAGAGGTATTCCTAAGACGGTACACAATATTATGTCAAGAATGTGTACATAGTTGTCTTTTTTTAAATTCTTATATTTTAAATGCGAAAGTGTGTCTGTCTGTCTGCTACTTCTTCACGCTCAAACCACGAACCGTGTCAAATCTAAAAATTACGATTCCCGCTACATACTTTGACGACCTCTGTGGCTCAGTTGGTGAGCGAGTTGGTAGCTCAAGCCGGGGGTTCGAATCCCGCCGATGGAACAAAAAGTTTGCAATGTTCCTGGGTCTTGGATGTGTATAAAAACTTGAATATATGTATAGTATTAAAGTATTAAATATATTTCCGTTGTCTTCACGAGTCCTTCTGGTACTTAGCATGGGGCCGTACTGACGTGGTGTGAATCGTCCATACATTAATTTATTATTATTCTTTAGCGCACACTAAACCGTAAGTTCCATCTATCTTTTTTCAACAAAGATAACATAACTTGTAGACCATTTTCATCTTGATGACGTCGATATATCTGGAATCTCGGCTCAGCGGCGACGGTCGCTGGGTATTGCATCTGCGCTGTGAGTTACTGTTATGGGACCGCTATTGGAATATTATTTTATTTTACCAGCTCCTTCTTAGAAATACCGTGTTTGAACAAAGTAAAAGCGTGTGGAACTTTGATGAGAAAATTCTTGTATGTTCACTTTGAGCTTATATTATATCTGCAAGTGAAAATAATAATTATATAATTATTATAACTGGTATATTTTTTATCCTGTATAAGTTTCTTAAATTAAAAAATTTGCAATATTTTTAACTCTTTAAGATGACCTGAATTTTGATGGGCATTTAATAATAAATTAATTTTTAAATTGTATCAATCAAATTATAATATAAAAGCAAAACAAAGCTATAAAGAAATGCTCCTAAAAGTATAACCAAAATAAACAATTAAAAAAACAAGGCACTTACGCAACAATTTATAATAAAGGGACGTTTACGAAAAAATTAAATTTTGACATCGTAAGTTTAAGAGATTCGCCGTAACGACGTTCGTTATGTGGAGAGCCCTTCGCTGAAGGGCCACAGAAAACGTCAAAGACCCAGGATCGGGTAGGGCTGGGCATAATTAATACGACCCTCAGACTATCTCCGGTGCCTAACAACATCTCCAAACTGTCACTATTGTAAAATCAAGACAGGTTTGCTCATTATATTTCAGTCTGATAGTACATTGTAGTCTTTGATAATACATAATGTTTATTTTATTTCATTTGATAAGACTGTAATATTAACGACTTTATTATTTTTACCCACAACTAAAAAAAGGGTGTTATAAGGATGTGTCTTTTCGCTACATATCATCGAAAAGTGTGACATGAGTAGTTAAAGTTTTATTAGTACTTTTTTCTTAATTTATATTAGTTCTAAATATATACAGAGATAATGCATACATACAGGCTATACACATATTTAATAATATACCTAAACAATTTAAGGAACTACCCTCGAATAATAAATTTAAAAAGGAATTAACATCTTGGCTTATGGAAAATTGTTTTTATGACTTAAATGAATTCATGCTACATAGTAAAAAATGGCACTAATCTTATTTATATGATATTATGATAGAATAATAATTATTTATAGGCATAATTTTTATTTTATTTTTTGACACAATGATGTATAATTTTTAGAATAATAATTGATTTCAGGCATAATTTTATTTTATTTTTTGACACAATAATATGTATAATTTTTGCTAATTAATTTTACAATAATTTTAATTTTATACTATTGACAATTTTATTTTGATAAATTATGTTTGACATTAGTTATTATTAATTATGTGCAATTTGACTCGAGAAATTTTATAATTACCTATAAATTGTTATTAATTATTATGATGTATAAGTATATGGTTACTTTTAATTGTCTCGTTATTTAAAAAGTGCATTAGTTGTAGTAGTAGTAGATATTAATTAGGACTTAATTTTGTGTTGCACACCATTTTAGTATGGTAGAATGAAAGATCCAATTGTATAATAGAACTAAGACCAACCCTGTACTTCATTCTGGCAATAAAAGAATTATGAATTATGAATTATGAATTGACATTACTGTCTCTTCTTTAGTTACTTTAAAGTGAATACTTAGTTACTTTTCAGCCTATTCAAGTAACAATAATTCTAAAACGTCATTCTCTTTAAACTTAATATGCCTGTACATTATTTATTTATACGTTTGTTAATACTTAATCTAGCATTACAAAATAAAACTTTATAAAAATTATAAAACGGTTCACGCCATCAGAGAAGCGCCATAAAACATAATAATTCCTCAAGTATATAATCATATATTCATGGCACCTTCAAAATCTTAAAGTCCATAAAATTTCACATAAACTCCACACGATTATGACCGTAAATGAGGCATGAAAACATTATACCCTAAAAGAATGAGGTATGAAAACATAATGTCCTTAAAAAGGTCCTCTGTTTGACGTAAGGTGCTATGGACACCTGATGTAAATTGTTTGAGCTAATGATTTTACAAGAAAGGGTAAGCCTTTAGGAACTTTTGACAGAACCTTCATTTTCAGGCAGAGCTTTTTTTCTCGTTTTTGTATTGGTGATCATAGGTATCCTGCAATTTGAAATTTTTGTTTCAAATATAATTGTTTTTTCCGCTCCAATCCGTTACGAACTATTTTTTTACAACGTTTAAAAGATTCGAAATAAAAAGCGCCTTTTTAGGCCCACTTGCGCAGATCTGAGTTAGAGTTGACTCGGAGTTAAACATCATGTCATATCTGTCACTCACCAAGTGAGTGATAGAGATGACATGATGTTTAACTCAGAGATAACTTTTAACCCAGATCTATGCAAGTCCGCCTTAGTGTAACAAATAAATTGACATAATACATGCAAACCGTTCTAGAATAGTATCGAAGCACATATTATATTATACTTATTAAATACATTTTTATCATGCTGAGGCAATCACCCTTTACCCCTAATAATTATAGGTCACCCACGTCAGATACATTTCAACGAATCACCAGGACCGATCCTTGCCATAGAAATGTATAAGGTTTATGTACAATTTTCTCTTAACCCATCTTGAATAAGGAAGGGTTTATAATTTGATACTCCCGGGAACTTTTCGGCAATATTTTAAACATGAATAATGTTTAAAATATTGCCGATACAACAACAATTTATATTCGGGGAGTTTTTTTCAACCTGATTTATATTCTGAATTTGATATAGGTACGTGTTAATTTTAACTTTTGGAATATATTTCACTGGCCTTTCACGAAATTATTCACGTGATTTGTATGAATCCAAAATCAGGATGGTGTGAGGTCGATGAAGGAGGCCTCAAAGTGCCGTTATGACTAAAGGTCAGACCACAACGCGACGCGCAGATGCATTCCTAAATTTATACTGAATTGACAGATTTCAATTGCGTGAGACGTCTTGCCAAATCTATCAAACCCATACAAATTTATACGCGTCGCATTACGGTCTAAATTGACCCATAAAGTAACTTTCAGATCTTTTACACGGCTAGTTGCGACCGACGACGAAAAGATCAAATAAAATGCCACTTTATGACATAGACTATAGATTCATTTTCTACTGACATATTATGTGTGGCGACTCATGCTGCCGCCGCTTGTGGCGTAAAACTGGCGCAAAGTAAAATGAAACCTAATGTGTATGTCATAAAATTGCATTTTATTTGATTTTTTGTTGGTCGCAGACTCGCGGCAAAGATGAAAATTAAGTCACCGATCCAAAAGTCATGATGTGGACAGTGCTATGATGCAGCACTGGACTTGCGTCCACCTAGTTAAGGACACGAATATCACGTATATTATACGTGATATTGTGCTTGTCCTATATTGTATGTAAATTATTTGTTACTTGTATTCTTGTATTCTTACTAACATAGTTTTTAAGTAAAATATGTTTACTAACACTATACAACGTGAAATTTTAGTGGTTGTTTTCCCGCAGCAGAACGATTTACCTATAGTAGTACTATCGAACCATGCATGTTATTTTTTGAAAATACAAAATATTTTGTATGACGTACTATGAAAACTTTATGCCGATAGGCGCGAGTTACTATGGACCCGACCGAATTTTTTTTTTTGATTTGAACAAAAAAAAACTAACAAATCTATTGTACTACTAAGATATAATCATTTTACTGCGGGAAAACAACCATTAAAATTTCACACTGTATATGGTCCACAGACCGAAATAAAAACGTTTTATTTTATTTTTTATTGTTACCGAAATAACGTTTGTAGCTGACCACAAAGCGCAGAGTTCTTCATGACCTGCGAATTATAAAAACTATTCATGACATTTATCGAAGTTTTTGTGATCAAAGTAACATAATATTTACAACCTATCCATGAAAATGTGAAATAATAAAGAAGAGGACAATGTACGTTTAGTGGAGCTCATAAACTAACAAGGCTTTAAATGAACGTGGCGAATAATAACTCTATTTTAAAAAGATAAAACCGACTTCAAAATTAAAACTTCCTATCTCCAAACTACTGAACCGATATTGATGAAACTTGCACTGTTCCCTAAGTTGAACAATACCTAGTACAACAAAAAAAGAATCACTTAAATCGGACTTGTAGTTCCGGAGATATGCGTGAACAAACATAAAAACATACATACATACATACACATACACTTTTGAAATTTGGCACATTTGTTCAGAAGCTGTTATAGATTAACATAATATACAAAAAAAATGGGCAGTTCTGGAAATATTACATACATACGCGTCGAATTGATAACCTCCTTTTTTTGAAGTCGGTTAAAAAAGGAACTAACGCTGCCACCATACAGATACGCCATTTTTGACATGTTTTTGACAGTTCTCCTGTACCAACAGGTCCCCGCCCACGTTCATTTAAGGCGTCTCCCAGACAGACGCGGGAAGCGGTGGCGGTGGCGGTGGCGGCGGCGGTCAGTTGGATGACTTGAGAGTTCTAGGAACGACACAGACACACGCGGTGGCGGTGGCAGTCATCCAACCTGACCGCCACCGCCACCGCAGGCCGCGTCTATCTGGGAGACGCTTAAAGCGTTGTCACTCTATGATGCCTAATGTGTTCATTTAACGAAGACTTCAATGTTGTCCAATATCATCTCTTTTACTCCTATAAAAGCCATGGCCTACGCGATCTCGTGACGTCATCCGTGATCAATTCTATTTTCAGAATCTATCAGAATATTAATCTAGAACATTTTAAAATATGAAAAAAAATATTAGATCTTAAAAAAAGAAATGAACACGACATCATGTTTTTTTTATTAATTGCTTTATAGTATAATAATATTGTTCGTTTTCCTGTAATGTAAAGTTTTTAATCTAAACTATTTAATCTAAGAACTCTTAACAAGCTTTGGATGAAGTACAGACTGTGGAAAAAAGTAAAAATCCATATCTTATTATTTGAAAACTAATCGCATCATAAAATGACTGCTTTCGACCAATAAGTTTTAATATCTGCGCCCGAACAAATTCTGTCATAAGAACACCAATACTTGGCACGATGCCAACTTGCAGTTGATGTTCTAATGAACAACGAAAAGCACATACGATACGATATCGTAGCCATTTCACACGTTGCGGTGCAACATCGCTATAATTAAGTTTACGATACGATATTATAATACGGTACAATGCTGCATCGTCTTATGATATTGTAATTGTGGATGAAAACTAAAAACACATTTTGAGTTGTGACGATCTACAAGATTATGATTTTTTTTTATAAATTCTTAGCTTAACTATTACAATAACCGAAGTCCTAGTTAACATATTTTCTCCTGCCAATACTGTCTTAAAACTAAACGAATTTTGGTAGATAATAGATTTATTATTAAATTTAAATACACACGCTGTGATACCGCGAGTTCATATCGTGCTGGGTATAAGTCCTATCGACTTCGCACGACAAATCGTCAGGTGTAAGAGCGGTATTGAGATTTTAACTTGCTTGATAGAAAATCATGAAAAATGGATACAGGTAGCCGACTTCTTGAATAGGCACAGCTGTGACAAGACGATAATTTACAATTTCTTTTATGACGAGCCAAGTCGTAAAAATATAATATATAATATAATCGTTCGAAGGATTAATCGTATCCACGTCGTACGACAAATCGTCGTCGTATCGCTTCCAAGCGGTCAGAGTGTAGCAGGCGTGCAATAAAACAATTTACATTAAACTAGTAGGGGCTAGATAAAACTACAAAGCGGACTATAATGAAACAAGCGCCGGCATTCACTCGAATACTTCCAACTTCACGACTATGATGGCCAATTTAAAGTTTGTCTTGTACGGCCTTTGTGCAGTCTATTGGACCGTGTGTTTTGTTTTTGTTTTTTTTTTGTATAAGTTAAGGGTAAAGGTTTACTTTATCGAGCATTATTACATATATCTACAAATTATAAAGAGGAAAAGTTTGATTGTATCGGGAAGGCTCCGAAAATTCTGAGCCGATTTTGATGAGCATATACTATGAATAGCAAAAAAAAACCAGAACATAATAATATACAATATAACCTCCTTTTTTGAAGTCAGTTAAAAATATACAAATAGGTAAAACACGGGAGATTATTATTACACGGATGCAGCTGCGCGCAACTTCAAGTTTATTAAAAGGTTGAAAAATTGACTAACTACACATAATTTGTATAACATAATAACTTACCTTCATAATTTATTTATTTATTTCATAGACTCGCCAACAGAACAGCATTTTTGACAATTTGAATATTTTGTACATAAAAATTATAATTAAGACAGAAAATAATTTTCATACTCAAAGTATGTGGGTACTCAAGAGTCACTAATAATTATAGATTATTCACACAGAATATACCTATTATGTAATAGATATTTAAATGTAACTTCTTAACTCTTTTAATTTAAAACACATTTTAGTATTTGAACGTACAATTGCTTTACGAACTCCTGGGTAAGTGAAACGCAAGACTCGAACTTAACTGCTCGGAGCGTTACGCTTAATTTATACTAAAGAAATAACCGTATAACGTTACTAAGTTACATGGGAAGGGCTGAACTGAAAGTCAACAAATTTAATTCAAAGAACAATTACTGATACATTCGTTCGCAAGTTTATACACATGACTCCCGACTCACAAATTGGTTTTAACTCGACGTATAAATATTAAACACCTATGTAATATTAAGCACCTATGAAATTTAAAATAAATATTTGTTATAAATTTATTTTAAATTTATATCAAATGTTTATTACATAACATTAAATTAAAATGAATATGATTTGGTAAGCGTTGTTTTGCTCGGTGAAGGAAATATGCTTGAGCCAGATGTGTGAGACAATATCTATTACATTGTCTAAATTAATATTATATCACTGCAGAAGTCTATCAGCTGTTACATTCTACGATCACGTGAACATTTTAAAAATGGAATTTTCGATCATAACTAAACAAAACGACGACAGCCTGGTAAAAGTTTTGAACACGTTGTAAAATGTAGTATTTATTGTCATTGCCGTCGCGTGCTGCGCGGTTTGTGTACTAAAACACAGGAAGTGTATAAAATATTATATTGAAATGGAATATAGGATTTATGAATGTACAACAAAAAAAGTATAAAATATATTATGTGGTTCTGGTTACAAAATCCGCGCGTCATATCATAATTTTGATACATAACTGAGTAAAATTACATGATTCAATAAAAAACGTACAGTTAAAAAAAGCTGCGAAAGTTGCCATACATCATAATTAATTTATTACCAAAATGAAGTTTTGGATTGGTCCTTTAAAGACAATTTAATATTTCATTCTACCCTTAAATGGTGTGCAATACAAAACGCTATACTATGAAAAGCTAGGATTAGTAATAATAAAATACCACTGTCGCCTACACATAAAAACCCCGCCATGCAATCTAGCAGCTAAAACCTAAAGTAATTGATGGCAATGGAAACGAATTTCCCGGCAATAATTTGATTTTCCACAAAATTCACCACATATACGGGCTACAGCTCAAAAATATTTTAAAGTCGGGATTAAATTTTAGCATTGATAACGACTGAATACTCGATATTTCGGATTATTCCATCATATCTATTTAACTGATATGAAAAAAGTAAAAAAAAAGTTCTTTTTTTAATTTTCACTGCACTAAATGGCGCCCGCAACTCTTTTACGCCGAAATTTGTTCTTTTTAGCAAAATTGGTTCAGCGGTTTGAGCGTAACAGACAGACAAACTTTCGCATTAATTTTAATATTATTAAGTATGGATATGGATGTGTGTTATAATTTTAATTCTTTTAATTACTAAATATAAATGTATAATTACTATAGATCTATAATAAATAATTGATTATTATTAATCCATAGCATTTGTACGAAAATATAATATAGAAATAATAAACCTTTTTATAGCAGAAATCAATATTGTTTTCTCGTGAGCTGTAAACTCCAAACATTTTAAATCTCTGTTAAGCTCTTAACCCGCTCAAGTTGTTTCAGACCGTTCATTACTTAACTACGGTTAAATTCGCCTCCCAATAAGTTAACTATTTTGGTTAAATGTAACTATCGTGTTTTCTATTATTCCAATGAGCTATCTCGATTTTGCTAATGGCCAACGGTTTAAATATATTCGGAAATAGATAGGTGGAAGTCATCTGTTTTAATCTGTTATTCCATTAAATGACTAGCACGTTCATTGAATGATACCTCCCCCCTCGCCCCTACGGCTTTAACGGTACCGGTGCTGACTTAAGGTAACGTAATATAATATAATATTATGTATTTAAGTAAAGACACAATACACTATTACCGCCTGTCGGGCTATTTATCTGAAAGTGATTAGCGTAGACATCAGTTTCAATATGTATTGTATTAGACGAAGACTTTCTGTTATGATTAATTATTGTTCTACAATAAAGGACATAGTGACGCTATTTTCTAGAAATTCTACAAAACAAATTGCTTTAGTCATATAACTTTATCATCTGGTCAGTGTTAGGAGTCGCACACTAAAAATTACTTCTGCGTAACTGGCCAGTGCCTTGATTTCAAAGAAACCGGCCACTGTCACCGAAACCGGTGTAGAATATACCTCATATTAGGGCTCATAAATTCCAAAAGTCCAAAGTGTCCAAAAGAGTAAGTAGAATTGTGACCATACTTTTAAGAATGGACATATTATTATAACTATATGACGCCTGCGACTTCGTTGGGCTAGTACTTGTTTGCCTGCGGGGACCCATTTCTCCGGGATAAAAATTTCCTATGTCCTTTCTTGGTACTCAAGGTATCTCCATACCAAATTTCACCAAAATCGGTTCAGAGGTTTAGAAGCGAAGTGGTAACAGAAATTTTTTAACATTTATATTATTTATATAGATGGCGTGGCATCCATATACGGCATAAAATAGGAAAGCAAAATGTATGGAATCGTAGACGGACCCTTTAGATGTAGAAAAACTGAGTTGCGAGACTTGGTTTTTTTTACAGGATATTTTTGATGGGATTATTTATTACGTCTTATCAGTCGATAAATTAGCATTCGATACATACTTTAATTAACACACATAAAACACATTAAACCCTAAAACTTTATCCTCGAGCTGTTAAGTAAAACATGTAAAACATAAAAATGTATTATGTAAATTCGCGAAATTGTAGCATAATTAATAATTTAAAATGATCAATGATTAACTCCCAGAGGCGCGACCCCATTAAAAATTAACCAGTTTTCAGCAGAATGATTATTTATGCAGGATGATAAAAGTTAGTGGAATATATTAGGCCCGCGAGAGTGATACGGTTTAAACCTAAAACAAATGCGGCACTGCATTCGTTATGAGGCGGAGTACTGTTCGGGGTTGTACCCTCTATATTATACTCTTCGGTCCCGACTATGTAGATAGTTTGTTGTTTTGAATATTTAATTATATTGGCATTAGAAATTAGAGTCGTTTACTGGTTAAAATGTGATGTTTCTTTTTGCGCATCGCATCTTTCATTGTATAATAGATAGTAGTTAATTTTGTATTAAACACCAATCTCATATGGTACAATGAAAGATTCTATTGTATACTGTAATTTAAATAGATAAATCTCAAAGGTGACTGACTGACATGGTGATCTATCAACGCACGGCCCAAACCACTGGACGGATCGGGCTGAAATTTGGCATGCAGGTAGATGTATGTAGGCATCCGCTAAGAAAGGATTTTGATCAATTCTACCCCCAAGGGGTTAAAATAGGGGATGAAAGTTTGTACTTAGTATATAATAATACTTCTTAACGCGAGCGAAGCCGCGGGCAATAGCTCGTATAGAATAAGACTAATCTGTACAGACGCACTTTCGCATTTATAATATTAGTATGGACTTATCTTATAAATGCGAAACTGCATGTGTTACCTCTTTGAACACTTGAACTGCTGAGCGGATTTTGATGAAATTTGGTGTGAAGGCAGTAGAAAGTATCCTATATAATTTCCCAGAACTCAATTCTGGGGATCAAAGGATACTATTTATCCTGGAAACATGTAGGGTTCCTGCGCGATAAACGAATTTTAAGAATCGGAGCGTCGTCGTCATCTAAATAGCTAAATAATATTATATTTTTACCTTTTACAACATAGAAGAGTTGCAACTCGCACGACTCCGACCGCGTAAAAATGCCGCAGTAATCGTACATTTTGCTGCATTAAAAATATCAGATAGACACACATTTGTATTTATAATACTTAATAGTATAAACTAGGGCTTCCCAGACGTTGTTTTGCCATTTAAAGTATATTTTCTACTTCATCAGTAGTTGATACAAAATCTTACCCCCCTTTTGTCCCATAAGAGGAGGGGGGAATTGTGTACACCTGATGTTAAGTTGGAACATACAGTTAATAATATGACGTAAGTCCATTAAAGAAAAAATTTGATACAAAATCTGACCCCCTTTTTGGTCCCCTTAGAGAGGTGGGGGGAAAAGTTTATACACCAGATGTTGAGTTGGAAGAAGGCAAATATATCTGCGAAAACTGTATGCAAATCGGATCAGTAGTTTTCGTGTTAAAGAAAAAAGTTTGATACAAAATCTGACCCCTCTTTTGTCCCCTTAGAGGGGAGGGGGGAATTTTTTTTATACACCAGATATTAAGTTGGAAGAAGACAAATGTATCTGCGAAAACCGCTTTCAAATCGGATCATTAGTTTTCGTGTGATAGTGGAACAAACATACAGACAGACAGGCAGACAGACAGACAGACAAAAAACTAACCACATTTTTGGCTTCTATAGCGATCTAGTGACACCCCCCGCTTATTATTTTTTGAATATCTTTAATGTACAGAATTCACATTTCTACAGTTTTAATTATGTATAGATCATTACTCTTTCATTATACAAATTTCTTATTGGTTCCTCAATAGCTTTGTCCACACTGTGCCCTTTTTTGTTCATCAAGGGCATGCGTTATAGCGCAGTCAACAGCGAACGTGAGGCATGCCCGTGACGCGCGCTGAAATCGTAGCGCTCGCTATTACACTTTTCTTTCAACGCGGGTGGATTTTGACGCATTCAATTATTGAATATTATGCCAAACGGAAGTTGAATAAAAAGAAGATGACGAAAATTGAAGATGAAATTGCATAATGTGGACATAGCTAATAAGAAACAAATTAAGTTTGGTTGCGGTATTTCAAACAATGTGATTTATTTGCTCTTGTCTAGTCCTTGACAGAATTTTCTCGAAGGTTCCTCTATTGAAGCACATACATTCGTGACCAAGTGAATACTACAGGCCAAAATTATTTCACTTCTACGAAAGTGGCACTTAAGTGGTGGGAATAAGAGTCCAGTTGGAGATAAAAATATAATTGTGGACTAGAGAACTAGTATTCTTGAAAATTTTGCCATTTTGATTCGAATAGACTTATAAATTTTAAAGTAAACTAGAATAATATTAAAAAATACCGTTTTAGTATATTTCTCCATGAATAAGAATTTAATATCATGTTTTCTGAGAATTCATAAAGTATTTTTGTAAGTAAATGCTTTTCGTTGATTAATTATTGTAGCAGTAATATTACAGACAGAATTTTAATGAAATTTTAATGAAGATGTACAGTATAGAACTAATTAATTATTATTATATTATAAAATATGTATGATGTAACATATTATAGAAAATAATTTCTTAGACAGATCATTCGTTTCTGTGCTTTTTTGACGCAAACATAATAATTTATATTCTTCGTGATAACAATTTTGATCGTAAAGACCATTGGCTACTTATCTTCTGTGTGTCACAAATTACAAATACTAGAGAACTCTATATTCATCATTGTTTTGCCCTCACATAACCTTTATATCAACGTCATAGGGTTCACTATCGTAAGGCCATGCAATACAGGGTGTATTCGAGTACGTGGCCGTTAGCACTTCACAGCACTTCATCAAGTTGGACGTGGGTTTTTATTGCCCTATCGAAATAGCCGGACGAGTGGCAGATAGCCTATTGGCTCGCGATTTTAGTCGTAGAGTGCAGTGTCGGTTATTTAAATGGTGTTTTTATCACACTTTGATGATAATACAGCATGACTGGTGAGACATGACCGATACTAAAGGAGAGTATTCAGTAGTCGATTCTCATTACAATCATGTAATAAAATTAGGTACTTTAATTTTTGACCAAATTTCCCTTTAAACGAATGAACCATGGACACTTAGTAAATTACTATGCGGCCGGCGAGGCGGCATGCGCCCCACGCCGCGCGCTACCCTTCCCGCGCGCGGTATCCCTGCGCTGGGTAAATAATTATTTAATTTTAAGATATATTTACAGTACCCGGCGATAAATATTGCACATCGACCTTTGGAAAGTGACAGTCGGCTAATTTCGGTTTTGTAGAGCGTTATCTCTAACGCACGAAATTCAAAAAGTCCGGTATATATTAGGAGCTGTTAAAACAATTATGATTTGCTTCTTTTGACAATTTTTATTATTCTTTGTATAAAATACACCTCTCTCCAAAAGTCGATGTGCAATATTTATCGCCGGGTACTGTACTCAGTGATAAATTGATATTATTTTTTTATAATATTTTTTTTTTCAACTAATATAATAGCCAAATATCACCTCCTCGAGTATTGAACATGTCTCACTAGTCATGCTGCATAATTAATGACGCCCGCAACTCCGTTGCGCCAAAATTTATCGCGCGGTGACCGTACATTTTTCCGGGATAAAAACTATCATTTTTCCTTTTTCGGGACTCAAAGTATCTTTGGTCGGTTAGCGGTTCTGCAGTTTGAGAAGAGGTAATATACAGACGACAGACAGACGAACAGACAGACAGACATACTTTCGCATTTATAATATTAAGTATGGAAGTATGGATTGATTTCTTTTAGTTGATAAGTTTGGTCGCCTGGTATCTCTCGAAAATTAGTCTTAAAGTAAGTATCTTTATCTGTATTAAATTCACTTACATAATAATAGATATTCATTCCTAAAAATATTAGTTTAAAATTGTTATGGTTGCTTGTCAAATTATATCGTGTTATTTCTTGATAAAATATAATAAAAGGGCGAGGCATGTTAGTTGCGCACAGGATCTACAAATAACCTGACGTAAGTCTAATTACCAACCTACCTACCTACTTATCAACAGCTACCGTGACTACTTGACTACCTACCTACTTAGCAAAACTTCTCGTTAGTTTTATGTTTAACCGTAATATTCCTTAAATTGACCAATTCATCTGGTTTTAAATAAACCCGTTTTTTGAGCTGACCTATTCGTGCCGAAGCTCTCAAACTGTAACAACTTCACTCGTTCGACATACATTTAGTGTTGCATTTCCATTTATTTGATGTAACTGCATGCTCGGCCATTTAACTACACATAAATTCACAGGGCGTAACTCAACGGTATTTTATGGTTGTGTACTTCTTGTATTGCTTTAATTGATTGCTATTTTAATTAAAATTAAATTTTCAAATTAATTGTGATTTATTAGGAACATTAATGTAAAATAAGGGTTGCGAAAAATACTTATATTATATTAAACTCATAATATTCATAAAATGTGCAGTATGCACTTAAATATTTCAATCATAACTATTATAATGTTTTCTTTAATTTAAATTATTTAACCTTTAAAATTATTGTTAAAATCAGCGATATAACAAAATATTATACAAATTGTTATTAAGTATAAAAGCAAGCATTTAACGGTAAATTAAATAAAATTTAATAAAATACCATACAGGTGCGCAAAGGCTTATTATAAATCTGGAATTAAACGTTATGTGAATTACATGCTTACTATATTTAAAATGGTATTAAAAGATATTTTATTTTTAATACCTGTTTATTTTATTATATTAAAAAAAATATTCGTTGCACTAAGTAAATAAAATAGAATACAACCTTTAAAGACAAAGGTGACGTCCAAACATTCTGAAGTTAAATCTAAACACAAACTGCTCGCAAAAGTTAGGAAGTTCAGTTAAATAGTTGACTGTAATTAAGACTTCACCGTAATTTACTAGGCATTTAACTCCGACGTTGTTAGATATATTATCTGGGGGCACGGGAGTGCCCCCGCCAAGATGAGCCAAGCGAAGCGCGCATGGGCACTACCTACCTTTTCTCGAAACGTTTCGTCGTATTTTTGCACCCTCGTAACTTTGGTTTGGATAATGCCAGATAGTTGAAATTTTCAATATATTATGACATAAGTATAATAATTAAATGCGCAAAGTTTGAATATTGTTACTATTATACTTTAGATTTTATAGGGGTCCAAAAACCCCACAATAATGGACTGACTCACCGATCATCAAAATTGTTGGGGTACTTCCTGAAGTCATAGAAAGCTGAAATTTGGTATGTGTCATACTATTAGTACAGAAACAACAAAAAAATTATCAAACCCAACCTAACCTATCCCATCCCCTTGATATAGAGAGGGGATGTTATTATGAGATACCCCATTTCTTGTGCTAGATGCAAAATTAAAAATAGAGTATAAAATAATTCTTATGCCAAAAAAATACGTATTAGACATGAGAGACCATAGACTCACAGAAGACCGGCGTGAAACAGCACTTGCCCTGTGTTTCGCGTGGTGAGTGAGTTAAGGAGGCCCAACTGCACCCTAAACCTTATTCCCTATCCCTGTTCTCTTCTGCTGATTACCTTAGCCTATTCCTTCATAAAAAGACCGAAAACGCACTTGCAACACTTCTGATGTTAGTGTCTATAGACGACGGTAGAACTTACTTTCCATCAGGTGAACTGTTTGCTCATTTGCCTCCTAATTTTATATAACAGATCCCCTCTTAAAGGCTGGCAAAGCACTTGCAACCTTTCTAATATTGCGAGTGCACATCCTCGTTAATTGCCCCTTAATTTCATAAAAACGTAATAATTTATGTGGTAATTTTCCCATCATCCAAAGAATCATCCCGTACCTCCTTTTAAATAATATTATATCTATACTAATATTATAAATGCGAATTGTTAGGGGGTGAAAATGCGTAAATTTTTTCAAATTAAGTTAGTTCCAAAAATTCATAATAGATAGCGCCGTGCGTCTTCTTCATCGCACCATCGCTTACACAAACGTGTACTTTTGTATGGGCAAGGGCCCGAGCGTCACAAGTTTCCCCATACAAAAGTGAAAACAAAAATTGGTCTTTCAGCGCTACTACTTTTACAGTAATCTCTCTACAAGGAACACGTACACACCCCAAACTATTATCACTTATTTTTGTTACACCCTGTATTTGTCTTCTTCCAACTCAACATTCGGCACTTATCAGGAAGTGGTGAAACAGGCCCTAAGTGTATTGTTATTTTATTTATTTAAGAGGCTTTCAGTAAAAAGCAACTGTTATGTCGCATTCAGATATTAATTTAATCATGATTAAACTTCAATTCAATGAAGAGTTTGACAAAAAATGTATGGGGCCAATGTCAAAATCTCAATTGAATTATAACTATACTCGTAACTAATACATATTCGTCTCTGAGTGCAGCAGTAAGTAAAGATTCCAAGAAACTACTTAAACTTAAGGCAAACAAAAATGAAGTGTAGTAATTAGGTGCCTACCACACGTGCATGCTTGACGACAGTTTTGCTGGCGCAAGAAGACTGACTTATCTACCACACGGCACAGTTATGCAAGCGCAAGTCACATTCTTGCCGAGATTGTAGGCGTATTAACAACTTGGCTTGAACACTGAACGTCCAACCACACGCGCAGATAAGTTGTACGAAGGCTTGCATGCCAGAATTTCAAACAAGTTTTAAAACCGTCAAGCCTATCTTTGGGGCTTGCGCATACTACCGTTTTACCAACTACACGCACAATGTTCAGTGTACAAGCCGGCATGTGCAAGCAAAACTGTGGTCAAGCATGCACGTGTGGTAGGCGCTTAAAGGGAGAATTGGATCTCGGAGAGAAAAAGCGGGAGCCCCATGAAAAATGGTCAAGCCCTATAGTAAAAGAAGATAATATTATAAACAATGAAGCTTCATATAGTCTGAGAAAAAGCTTGAGGAATATATTAATATAACAAAGTAGATTATGAAGATTAATTTATAGAATACAAATATTAAATTTTCATAATGGAAAATTATTTTCACTGAGAATATAAAATCTAGTGTAACATTTATTGAACTAATTTGAATATCGGCTCATAAGTCACTGTGGTCGCGGGCAGTGAAATGGCAACGATTATTTTATGCGGCAAAATACCCATTATTGGTTATTATGAGATTTTTAGAATAATTAGCTCGTTCCGTGTCACTGGTTTCGGTGCAAACGAGCGATTAAATCCGCTACCGATGTACAATTTTTGGAGCTGCTACGGCATGTACAGAGCGATTACGCGACCAGTAAACAATAGGCGCTTACCAACAGATAATGCACTTATTGCAATTATTTTTTTTACCACTAGCGGAATATGTTATTCCGCTAGATGTAAAAAAATAAGAATACGACTTTCTTATACATAGAATAATAAATTATTGTGCGATTAATATAGATGACAATTCATTTATTGTACATACTTTCGTATTTAAAATAATAGTATGGATAATGGATATCTGCTGTTATCGCTCAGTGGCTGCTGCTACAAATTTAAAACGTTGCAGCCTGTAATTTAGGACTCTCGTGAGTAATTTGGTGTCAAGCTGTTGCACGATATTCAAGCTAAAAAGTATTGTAAGGTGTGTCAAAAGTGATACCCACACTCTGCGGCAGTAATACTGAGTCCCGCGACTGGTGATTCTGTGGCTAACCGGTCAAAAGGCTGCTTGTCAGTGTGTCCCGTCTGCACGCCCCTAACTTTGCGGTATCAAAAAAACTTTGTTCATAAATTAATATTACGATTTATTCGCTGCAATTAAATGTAATTTGGTTATCCATTAGCACACGAATTAATTATTTACATTTATGGAACGTGGAATGCGTTAACGCTGATTTAATAACTGGCTCACATAATATGGCTAATTGTTCACAGCAAATCAGGAGCGAAGCGAAGCTAGAAATAGAGAATATATTACTGTGTTTTCTAAGATATAATGTAATAGTATATAGCATTGGTGTGCGCAAACCTACGACGATTGTAATAAATATTTAACTCGCGCTTATTTCTTACCTAAAATTTTAAACATTACTTACTTACTTTAAAATAATATTAAATTCTGACAATACGCCATACTTTCAATGCAATATTGGGTTCGTTATTATTTTTAAATATATGTTGTTTTTTTTTTTAATTCCTGATATTTTAACTATGAAAGCTTACATTCAAGGAATTTTAGAAAGAGACTGTTGAATATTTAAAAAATGCAGTTATATCGCTCTTGAGTTTCCCTTTACCCTGATATAGCTAATTAACTTCCATGATGCTTTTGTGTTTTGAAAAAAAAAATGGATCACATAGTTTCCAGGTGTGTTCGGATTTTAGGAAAATACCGGTCTTGTAAATTCCAAGAAATGAAATGCGTTTGGTATTCGGGAATACGCATTTGTCATGCAACATTTGAACCACCGCATTTTTGAGATTTCTGGAGCCATCTCCTGCAGTTATTGTAATAAAAAGTATTTTGACTATTCATGACAGCAGCACTCTTAAGCTAGAGGGATAAAGGAGTATATGATTGAAATACGTTCAGAAATTCATAAGCAAAACATAGCATACTAAAGCCTTAACAATACGAGGGCTCTAATACTGTTAACTACGATGCTTGTAGTAGATTAATGAAATTGTTTCTCGAAACTCAAAATCAACTTAAGTATTTCGTAACTGTTCAGGCGAGGATTGTATTTGATAGGATTATAATATTAATAGTATTAACTTAAGTTTGCAACCACAAAATAGTTATACAAGTATTATTATAACAAATAAAATAAAATATTATTTTTCTTTACTTATTTCAAATAAAAGATTATATTTTATATTTGAATTTAATCATCAATATATACATATTGAAAATGTATTCTTAGTATCATACAATTTTGATATATAAAATCATTACTGAGTTAATGAAAAGTTAAATAATTTATCTACTCTTGTTGTGGCCCAAACCAACAAACTAAAATACTATGTATAGTATTGTAAAAACATTATGTACTCTGTATCTAATAATACTTTGTATTTATAATAGACAGTAGATACACTCATTAAAATTCGTGTAAACATTTTGTCGCAAAAAGTAGTATTTTTCCTTCCCCATGTTATACTGTATATCTGTATTATATTACATAATAATATAATAAGTCCAGTAGTTTATAAAATTAGAGTTTAACTCCTCAGATTTAAGATATTTAGGGGCTGTTTCACCACTTCCTGATAAGTGCCGGATAGGCTATCCACAATTACTTAACTTGACAGATAGAGTATGGAGAATCTGTAAGATAAGTTGTGGATAGCCTACTAGTGTTGAAGTAGGCCCTAAGTATTATGGTATTAAACAAAATCCCTGACATATCTCGTGATTTCGACCATAGAAATACACCCTCATTATCTAGAACCTGTCTTCAAGGACTCGTATTCTCTATTCTCTTTATTTATACCCAAGTAAACCTGGGTACAAATATCAGGACTCAATTGAAATAAGACAAGTATCCAAATTGCAGGGACTGACGGCTCACTCAATCATAGACGTAGATAAAATGTTAAGGTGCTCCCTCACTGGGAGCATTCGCTTGTAATGTAACGTTACAGAGTCGAGCATTACATCAGTGAGGGAGGAGAACCGAGCATTGCAATGCGCACTTTGTAATAATACAAATATTATCTTAATACAACTTGTAACATCTATGCTACGTGACATCAAGTCTATGTGCTATGGAATGTTCAAAGCCGAATCTATGATATTACATTACATGCGAATGCTCGCGGTGAGGGAGCGCCTTTACATTTAATACAATATCTTAACAATAATAATATGAAATTAATTTTACCCGCAAAACTAGATTTTGTGTCAGCTTTTCATCAAAATTGTAGTAGTAAAATTTTATTATGAATAAAATACAAAGAAACAATTCAGAATTTTGTAACGTTACTGCATCTAAATCTCAAACTTAAAACATTCTCAATATTTACGGACTGACTCTGCAGGACCCAGAAGTCCGAAACAGATTTCCCGGAATTCCGTAAACATAAGGAATGTTTACTACTGGTTCGCAATATTGAAGGCATATTTAAACAGGCCTGTTTATTTTAACACCCACCTAAGAATCAGGGTACACAAAATTATGACGAAATTGCGGAAATAATGATAATGTGTACATAATAATTATAATACATGGATGTAATAATATAAGTGCGATACTGTGTCCGTCTGTCTGTCTTTTTGTTTGCTCGTCTTTTATCTTTTAGGTCTAAGCCGATGAATAGGCGTTAGGCAACAACTAATGTTTTTAATTAGCAATCAAGAGAATAACACTATGATATTATTATTACTATGCTCTATATGACATAATATTAATAATTTACAAGACTATTTCGAAATCTAATATTGTATAAAATTTTAGAAGTATTCTGAAGATTATTTTTCCTAAATGAAATGGTCAAAGAATAGGTGAAAACTTGACAGGGGACTGACGTTAAGGGTTGAGATTATAAAAAGAATTTAGTGACCTTTTTATGAACGAAGATTAATTGACTATTATTATTATTTTAAAACTGTTATTTAAAAATAATTAATTTGTAAATTACTAAACAAATACTTTTACAACCTGGTTAATTAACCAGGTTGTAAAAGTATTAATTTGTTTAGATCAGATCTAAGAGACATTTAGATTTATTGCTAGCTTTAGCTAGCTAATACCTAAAGCAAGCTAAATGATTACCTATAAGAAACGGAAGTCGCTTTGCTAAAACTATTGAAAAAGAATGAAATAAATCTGTGAATCAATTTCATGGCTCATCGGCACGGATTGTCGGCCGCCTTTCTTCGGCCAATTAAAAAGCGATGACGTGAGAATTTTACAGCGCGCATAAAATTTTAATCCCTCGTAAGTCTCTGGCCGACTTCAGAAGTTTTAATTTTTGCTCCCCGAAGCTCAGAAACTTTACAATTTTAACTTAATAAGCTGCGATTGTGTAAACAGATTTTTCACTTATTTGGTGTTTTTCTTCATAAAATTCTACAGTTTTATTAAGTTGAGGGCGAGTTTTTTCAATAATTGAATATTTAAATAAAAGGTCAAAGTAAAAAATAAAAATAAAACATCCTTAGTCCGTACTTAATATCTATTATAAATTTCGAAACAAACCGCTAACTTTGTGTCCCGGGAAAGGACATAGGATACTTTTTGTCGTGGAAAAATGTACGGTTCCTGCGCGTTAAACGAGTTTTGGCGCGACGGAGTTGCAGGCGTCATCTAGTAATTATAATAATAATAATTATCATCTTGTTATGCAAACAATATACTTCTAACATGGGAATAGACTGTACTTTAGATTTATGAGAGAAGTCATGTTTCCTTTATACTTTCTATGCAAGTACAAAAGATAAAACATACCTCTAGCATACAAAACAATAATGTAACTCATATCTAAATTCGAAACAGCAATAAATTAACAAGAAAACCTCCAAACGCTCCCACAAATTTTAAACTTTGATCTTTTCATGTTCGTTAAACCAAAATTGGCCAATTTAACAGCAATAAGCTTTTTAACAGCTTTCGAAGCTTCTTTTGTTGGAAGTTTATCGGAGCTTTTGCGGCATATACGGGCTCTATCGCGCTTTCTAATCGCTGTTATTTATTGCCTTCGACGTCGAGCTTCAAAGTTCGAGCTTTTCTATTGACGGGCATGAGGTGCGAACAACAAAGCGCTATTTAGTGATATTTAGTGCTCCGACGTTGATCGGGCGATTAGGCTAAGATTGTTTATACTTAGTAGTCTTATGCAATTCTTTATTATGACCTTACTGAATCTTTTTTCGGCGTTACGAAGAGGTTAAATCTCTGTAACCCCGAAATTTGATTAACAACCGAAACTCAAAATAGTCGCAATGAAAGATTTTCCGACTGAGTGAATTGCTATAAGTACTATTCTGTCAGGAAGAGGTTTCGCCGCGCTGATCTCAAAAAGTAGTAATTAAATATTAGATGATAAGGAATTTCTAAATTTTGTCCCAGACAATTATGCGTGAGTAGTAACATACAGTTATCAGTCCGCTAACTTTCACATATTTACATAACATAATATTATAATTGTTATGAATTATATTAAAATAGAAAAAAATTTAATTGCTTTTTCTGGATGGGTCAAAATTCAACCTTCATGAAATGAAATGAAATGAAATGAAATATCTTTTTATTCAAAATAGGTATCGTATACACTTTTTGAACGTCAGAAGTCTACGTTGCCTACCACCGGTTCGGGAACTAACCCGGCGAGAAGAACCGGCGTAAGAAACTCGCAGGGGCCCCACTTTTTTACCAAAAACTAACTTCATAACTAACGCTCGACTAGACATCGACAATCCGCACACAGATCCGCCCGAGGTGTCTGGCCACTTATGCCGGATCTCGAATATTCTAGAAAGAAAAAGTCAATTCCGCAATCTCGACTATTGGGTATTGACGTAATAGCTCGGCTCGGCTGGGGAAAGGTTTCCCCCGAACTTATAAGAGTTTTATTAGCCGCTCGTTCCGCGCACTGGATAGAGATTTTAAAGTGTTTTTATTGTAGCGACGTTTTATGGTCCAGTGTAATAACATGTGAAAGGAAATGTTACAGTATAATGGTAGAAGGAGACTTATTTTTGAACCGAATGCAGCTGAAAGCGGTAAAAATATGTACAGTTTTTGTGGTTCTTCAAAAGAGATTATCAATATTTTTTTAGCATAAATAATTTTTTTTAGTTTCGTAGAATTGTACTGGAGTCCAATCGGCAAGCTCTACCTTAGAACTTTAGTTATAGTTAAAGTAAGTTGGTGCAACCTACTCTTAATGATGAAACTTCAACTTAAGGGCCCGGGTTACCCTCGAAATTTTCATACATTCTTAATACCAAAATCATTTTCTCATACGAAAATATTTAAAATGTTTGAGTTATTTCTCAGCTTAAGATAGTAATTACCTAGGGTCCTGAACAAATTTTTTTTACAAAATATTTAAATACTAAAAAAAAAATTTTGTGTTTAAATATTTTTTAGTAAATTTACTACTAAATATTTAAACACCAAAAAATAGACAAAAACACTAAAAAATATATAAATAAATAGTAAATTTACTACAAACTATTTAAACTTTAAAAAATATTTTTTATTATTTAAATTTCATGTTAAATATTTTCGTATGAGAAAATGATTTTGGTATTAAGAATGTATGAAAATTTCAAGGGTAGCCCGGGCCCTTAATAAACAGTTTGACAGATAATGTATCTAAGGGCTTTTATTAAAATTTTCATTTAATTACAGTTAACGATATTCATCTCTGAGTGCGACAGTCTGACTTAACTCCCATCTCACTCTGTTAACACGCCGAAATTCATTTGTTTCGACGGATGTTGATTTACGCCCGAACCCAATATTCGATCCTTATGCATAGATTGAAATCAATCTCGGATCGATCCCAATCCTTAGATCGATCTCCAATCCACCTTTCAATAATAAAAATTGAAATCTGCAATCTTTTTTCTGGCCGGATTGCCTGCGATCTTTTCCCTCTGTCCAGGGGTACGATAGACTCGATCGAAACCTTATGTGAATAATAGAAAATAAAAAAATATTGATTTCGAGTCGATAACAT
The DNA here is from genome assembly GCA_905404155.3 of Plebejus argus. Classification (NCBI taxonomy): domain Eukaryota; kingdom Metazoa; phylum Arthropoda; class Insecta; order Lepidoptera; family Lycaenidae; genus Plebejus; species Plebejus argus. The sequence goes on from FR989944.1 coordinate 428,822, forward strand.
ATATCCGCAAAATTCGGATTTTGGAGTATTTCGTTAAATTCTAATGGCACTGACAATTGACAAACAAACTTCACGCGCCATCTTGCTGAAGGCTGACAGTTGACACAATGCCATTGCTCATTTTCTACCTGCCGGCAGCGGGCAGTCATCATGGCGCACCGAGTGCACCCTTTTTTTGTTGCTTTTGTTTGTTATCAATTATCACAACGTCTCAGCAATTGATGTTTGATGTCAATGATTTTGATATGATGTCAAAATTACAAATACTTTGAATTTGTAATCAGATTATAAATAAATCAGATTGATGAAGTAATTGTACACCTGAAATTGCCCGTATTACGTATATAATATCAAAGTTGATTCAAATAAATGTAGACTAAAATGTATTCTAATTCGTTTGCAATTACTTAGATAGTATTTTAATTAGACTAACGAGTATTTCAATTGTGCCCAATGTCCAATGCTGGTAATTATAATTAATAAAAAATAATCGGCCAAGTACGAGTCGGACTCGCGCACGAAGGGTTCCGTACCAATATAGAGCGAAAGTAGACAAAAATTGTGTTTTTTGTATGGGAGCCTCCCTTAAATATTTATTTTATTTTAATTAAATAATTATTTTATTATTAATTACTGAAGTACAAATATAATTACTAAGGATTTTGTGAAAATTTCAAGTGCTTAGCTGTTGCCAATATTGATTACGAGCAAAAAATAGCAAAAAAAAAATCGCGTTTATTGTATGGGAGCCCCCTTTAAATTTAATATTAATTTTATTTTGTTTTTAGTATTTGTTGTTATAGCGGCAACAGATATACACAATCTGTGAGAATTTCAGAAGTCTAGCTATAGCAGTTCTTGAGTTACAGCCTGGAGACACACAGACAGATGGACAGACGGACAGACATCGAAGTCTTAGTAATAGGGTACCGTTTTTACCCTTTGGTTACGGAACCCTAAAAACTCCCATACCGGTTTTAGTGGCGGTGGCCGGTTTCAATAAAACCAGGCCATTTAAGCAGAAGTAATTTTTATAGTGCCCAAGTGTGTGCGCAAATCGCAATACACAAGAGCACTTAGTATTTCAGTATGAGATCCTCAAAATCACTACTATCACTGCTTGAGAGTATAGACAAATCCATATTTTAAACAGTAAAACCGAGAAATTCCTAAGATTGCAGATTTGGATCATAAAACCGATCGAAAGAAACGTCAAAACTGTGAGATAGGTTATGAATACACTCGAACTGTCATTTTCAAACGGAGGGCTATCCGAAATCATAGAGCGAACCTCCCATGGATGGCTTGCAACCACAGATTGTAATTTCAATCTGTGGGTACATTATTGGCACACTCAAACACAAATATGGATTGAAATATCGATCTTGGATTGGTAAAAACGGATTAGGATCGTATATTGTGTTCGGCCGACAGTCAAGAAAGTAAACATATAGACCAGACCGACAGGCTGACAGGCCGACACTCGTCCGAGTTCCGACGCCTAAATCTATTTCGGATCACTCCACGTGACATCGAGTTGCACGTCAAAATAAACGGCCATGTTTTAGTTCTTGATTGGAATGTATTTATTTACAGCAGTAGTTAGTAGTTGCAGTAGAGTAATAGCCATTAGTTATCTAAAAGCTGATCGATTTTCAGACTTTCCCCGAAATTACTTTCTAAGTTTTGAGCTCTAATAATTTGGCCTTTATTTTTTTCTAGAAGATGCCTGAAATTCAGTTTCGCTAAAGTTACTACAAAAACTATCCTATATGCTTTCCCGGGAGTAAATCTGTAATACAAAATTTAATCAAAATCGGTTCAGCGATTTAAGCGTAAAGAGGTAACAGGTAAACAAACGTACAGAGACGAACTTTCGCATTCATAATAATATCAGTATAGATATATCCTAACTTAGATTAAGACAGCCTTAGCTAGTCCGTACTGCACAATTATGAGTGATAGGTCCGTGATACAGCGATCTATCTCGCAGTGGAGTGGACGTTAATTCCTACGCCGAGGCCCGGGGCTGTCCCGGACGACGCCCATAAATCCCGGGACTGTTGCGCAACCACCGATATTACCCGTATGACGTAACCATCATCAGCAACCTGACCACAGTCAGTGTTAAGGAACTTCGATAATTTGACATCGGAAGAAATCATAATTTACGAAAACGACTCTTGGCCTTCGTTTCCATGCCTTTTTGATACCTAATTTCGCTGACAAAATCAAATGCAGTGGCCGTATCCTATTTTTGGATTGATCCATTTACTTGTTTCAATTACACATTTTGCATTATACTTATGTTCATTTACCATGCCCACTAGATTTAAAAAATATAAGATTCTAAATTCTCACACTCCAACAGCCGCGTGTTTTCAACGTTACCTTAAAAATTCCAAAGCTCAGGATTATTTGTTTATTCCTACCCGAGCGATGTATTTACCAAACAATGTTCTATTTGCCAATATTGAAAACTGGAATTTTTCTCTATTTAAAGAGTAAACACTCCGAAGCGACGCCTCAAATCCAAACACCAGTCTTTACCTAACCTGTAAAATATACGAGATACATTCACATCGTGCCACCGACATGTTGACTTGTATTTCTCGCTTATAAGGCGATGCACAGTGCACACGCCTCCGTAGTCCAGTGGTTTAGAGCGTGGCTCTTGACTCAGAGGTCATGGGTTCGATTCCCGGGCTGGAAACGTGCTATTTCGAAGTTTGATTAGGAAAATGAAGGCTGATCACCTGATTGTCTGACAAATAAGATGATCCATTCGTCGGATGGACATGTAAAAAAAATGGATCCTGCGCCAGATCTCTCGGCAGTGGTATCGGTCTTCCGTCCCTTTGGGTTATGAGAATAAAGGAATAGAAAGTGCTTTGGTGTACTGCGCACACACTTAAGCACTGTGAAATTACTCTTGCGTTACTAGCCTGGTTTTAATGAAACCGGTCACCGTTGTTGTTGAACGTCGTATCCGGATTTTAAACTATCCATTCTAACATTATGAATAAAAAAAAGTGTCTGTATTTCTGTCGGTCACTTTTTCACGCTTAAAGGTACAAGTTGGAAGCCGGCGACATGAAGCGGCAGCAGACGACGTGTCGTCGCGACACTACTCGTTCCTATGTATTTCTATGAAATACACAGCTAGCGACACGAAGCCATACACAAGTACATAGATAGAGTAGTGTCGCGAAGATACGTCGTCTGTCGCCGCTTCATGTAATCTGCTTCCAATCGGCACCCTTAACCACTAAACCGATTTTGATAAAATTTGATATGGAGATACCTTGGATCCCGGGAAAGAGTAAAGGATACTTTTGTCCTGAAAAATGTACGGTTCCCACGCGCTAAACGTAACTATTTTGATGCAACGTAGTTGCGGGCGTGATCTTGTATTTTAAACTTGGCCAACATTTAAGTAATGCTTTGGCATAAATTAACCCGCTCTTTAATTACCACAAGGGGAGGGGGAGTGACGGTACGACATAGGGTAGTGCTATTGAAGTTTTTAAAGGTAAAAAATAATATTATTATACTTCGTGCAACATCCTGAAATTACTACAGTGGACTTCGGGCTGCTCGGTCGAAAGATCTTCCTTTGAAGTTTACTACCTTCAATAGTTCCATCGCTTCTATCTTCACACCTCAATTCATTAAGCAGCCGACGCGTAAACATCTCGACATTATCAGATGTATCAGCCCCCGATTGCCTTTCAATGGCCGTTCCGAATGGAGCCATTATAGTGAATTTATAGTATTCGGAGCTGTCCCATTGTCCGGACCACTTTTGTGAGCGCTTCCGTGCGTAATGTACATTGAAAATTATCGCTCCTTGAATATTGCCTTCGGCGCTAAGTGGGTTGCTATTGATTTTAGATTTGACGCCGTCTCCGACTCGACTGTCGCTATTTTGCTCTTGATTTGCGTCTTAGTGCTTCACTTGTTTCTGCATTTTTATCGATTGTTCAGATGAAGCACTTATTACACTCTAGTAACTAAAGTTAGAATTTGCATCAACTAAAGTCAAGTTGATATTGTAATGACCTATTATAGGTCATCACAATATCAACTTATCAAATAGTGGGACTATAATAGTCCCACTATTTGCTTTATATCAATGTATTACATAAATCATAATTATACCTACATACTATTATCAAAAGCCAAAAAGCGTGTCTGTCAGTATGTCACTTTCACGTTCAAAGCGCTATAAGTATATTTTGCAGAGTAATTCTTTGAGTTCCTAAAAAATATACATAAGAAATAGGAATGAAAAATTTATCTGGTATCAGATGTTGACTTGGCCTAGGTGAATTCCATCAAGTATTCCCTTTGCTCTTTCGTTTTTAGGGTTCCGTACTCAAAGGGTAAAAACGGGACCCTATTACTAAGACTTCGATGTCTGTCCGTCTGTCCGTCTGTCTGTACGTCTCAAGGCTGTAACTCATGAACGGTAACAGCTAGAAAGTTAAAATTTTTACAGTATTTTTGTTGCCGCTATAACAACAAATACTAAAAACAAAATAAATTAGATATTTAAGAGGGGCTCCCATACAACAAACGTGATTTTTCAAACATTTTTTGCTCGGTATCAACGATGACAACAGATTGGCAACTGAAATATTCACAAAATACTCAGCTGTATTTATACTTTAATATTAATAGTAAAATTGAAATACAATTAATAATTAAGGGGAGCTCCCATAAAAAAATCACAATTTTTAATATATTTTTGCTCTATAATGGTACGGAAACCTTCGAGCGCGAGTTCAACTCGCACTTGGCCGATTTCATACAGTAAAAAAATGTTAATGTAAAAATACCATAAAGATCGTCTTGGTATCTATAATCTATATTATTGTAAACACTTTTCTTGTGTTCGGAAATCCTATCATCCTACTGTTCCTGCCACAGATTAAGTATACATAGATGGATTCTTAGCTCGCCAGCGCGTGGCCATTTTATGCTTGTGTGCAATTGCTGTAGTGTGCGTGTAGGGATGGCGTATATCGATAAAAATATAAAATTAGACTACAGCTATCGACCAAGGCGACCATAATTTTATGTTACAGATTTTTATTAAACAACATCAAAAAAGGAGGATATCAATTCAACCTGCATGTTCAATTTAGGATATATTATGCTCATTAAATTAGAAGTCGCTTTCAATTTGGTGAAAAGGTATTTTTTATCTATTTATTAAGTGTATGAAAATACTTAAATACGGGGTGCAATTAAACCTTCCTGCCAAATTTTGATATATTGATCCTTGTTCAAAATAAAAATACACGTATTTTTCTTTTAATATAGTCAGTACTAAAATGTTGAGAAATAGCTTCCGAAAGTTATCCTAAAAAACACTACAATTAAAATGGACACTACGCGTCGCCGGCGGGTGAGCGCGCGCGCGCCTCCCCCCCACGTCACCCCCGCTCATTCCCACCGCCACAAGTAACCGTTCTGCATCGATTTTAAATGAGATAAAATATGTCATTAAAAAAATAACACCCAATTTTTTTTTGCTAAATGACCTCTCCTAATGATACCTAAGCCCTGGAAAAAATTTGGCAGGATGGTTTAATTGCACCCTGTATAAACAAAATATTTAAGTATATAATTACACAAATAGTTAAACATATACATAATATGTATACTCCATAAGCCACGAAAGCTTGTCCGGAGTGTAATAGCTAATATCAATAAAATCAACAGTTTTTATAAAACATAACAGAAGAACAAAATATATTATACTTTATTAAACTTAATTACTATTTACTATTAAGCAACTATTTTGTAGAATAACAAATATTATTATCAAAGAAATATAAGAATGAATTTCAGTCCTACTTATTTAAAGTAATTCCAAAAACGCTTAGGTGCATTTCTTTACCTATTAAAATATAATTATGTAATAATATTTATACAGAAAAAGACTTAAAATAGATACTTCGACGCCCCCTGAATAATGATATTATAATAATAATAATTAATAACCTAAGTAGGACTCTAGAGTCTAGACGATCAATTTTATTGTGCAATATCACGGTGTGTGCAATCAAAATCATAGAGCACTAAACCATATATTATTCTTCACTTTCAATCTTATTATCAAATTAATAGTTGAAAATAATTATTATCTTCATTATAGGTCTCTCCGTCACCACCATAATATTGAACTCTTCTTTATGAGCATTCCAATAACCTGAAAAAAATAAATGGTTTAGTGTTAATAAAATATGTACTATACTACTACATACTATAAAATATTATACACATAATTCATAATATTGTATACGGGGCAATATGCTTTATGTAAGTTTTCCATGCTTAACCCATCCAGCACCAAGCGGAACCCAGGTGCCGCATAACAACTAAATATATATTGTGTCTGGAATTCGACGATTGAGGTATTAAATTTATTTTATTAAATGATTATGACTTTAGCCTCATTAAAATTTTACATTTTACTTAGGTATTAAAAAAGAGTACCTAATGCCAGGATAAAATTTCAAGAAGTATCTTTAAGTAACGAATTGAGTACTTACAGGGGGGAGGTGTGAGAGCTGTTGATCATGCAATTATTTTACTCTCCGTTAGAACTTTCTTTATTTCAATAAAATCATTGTTTCAAACTTATGTTTGAAATGATAATTCCAAATTCCAATATTGTGATGCCTTCATAAGGAGTAAGGATTAAAAACTTGCATGAAACTTGCGTCTAAAATATATATCTGTTTGTCGTCTATTTTGAAGCATTTTCAACCTGAAAAAAAAATCATTTAGTCCATGACATTATTTTTATCGATAAACTATAGTTCAAGTAAGGCGCATCCCTAAAATACACGTAAAAAACTATGCAATATTTACAGCCAAATTATTACTTGATGTGACATTTTTATCACTAATGCCTTATATAGCATGATTAATGGATTATTATACTTATAAATTTTCTTTTTTAGCTTACAAAAATACCGATTGATAAGCCCAAACAACGTTGTTGAAAACTTACGTATGTTATGTTAAATCCACGTGTTTCAGGCATTCCTTGGCCGTTTTTATGGTTTATTATATAGCGGAATCACAAAACACAATTATATATTGCATTGAACGTTCACTAAACACTTTTATTACCACCTTTTATACATGAAATATGCAGACCTACTCGTTTGTTATGTTCTACTAAGTGGGACATAACATTACAGGCTTTTGACGTTTACACACCGATATGAGCTTTCTCTTTCACCCAAATTACTACATCGTTAGTTAGAAAGAGTAACATTATCAGCTGTCAAAATATAAGGCGGACTCCTATAGTATTATTACCTCAATGGTTCCTGCATTGACAAGTGCTGTCACTTGACGCCGGCTGTCAGAGTGACAGCGTCTGTCACTCCGAGGGGGGAGAAGGGGGAAATGCTGTCACGAAGAGGATTAATGGTCGGGCTTACTTAAGTAAAGGGCTGAGGGAATTTCTTTGTAATTAAATTCGCAGGGCGACGGCCTTCGAACAAATTGCTGCTTTTCAATCGTTCAACGGGCTCCTCGGAATCACGTCGCTGTCGCACTTTTGTCTCGAAAGGTCAAATATTTTTGAATCTAATGAATTTATCTGACGGGAAGGAGTGTTGAGAGCTTTGAATACTTTAAGTGCGTATGTATTTTTGCAGAAATACATATTAATACTATAGTATAAGCGAAAATCGAACGCGCAAACGGCACCAGGTGTAAATCATCCGATAACATACAATTATTAGCTACCCCCTTCTCGACCAACCAAAAAGATGTAAAAAGTTTAACCATCTCCTTCCATATTTGCCGAGGGTTTTTTTGTTGTGCACTTTTAAAAGTAACAAGAAATTATAGTTCCAAAACACATATTGCAAAGAAAACGCTTCCAAAATGACGTGTATGCAAAAATGTTTATTGAAACTGAAAGTACGAAGCAATGTTCATTTTCATATTGAGTTGAGAAGCGCCTTCAAAGAGATTCTTTCAAATTTAATTTCGCAACGTTTTTTCATATTTGGAAAGTTTCAGTATTCGTAGCATAATCTCCATGCCAACTGTCCGTCAGTAATATAACTGGCCACTATAACATACTAAATATAAGCACAGTAATATGACGTATACTTATTAATTGCTACTTTAAAATGTATAAAAATATTTATGTCATTTCCCGGGATTCTTAATGGGATAAACAGATGTCGGCTGGTATAAATCTTTAAGAGGGCAACACAGACATATATAACTATAATATACATAATTTATTTTCACAATATATTTGATAATATAATATAACAAATAACCCTCCTGGCAGTCGGGTAAAAAAGGTATATATTATTGTAACATAATAATATATTTTTTTTTGTTATAACAAAAATATACGAATAACTAAATTCATGAACCATCGAACGCAAATCTTTATTAAAAATATGGTTTTGTTGAGACGATGGAGTTTTGAATGGGAAAATCCGACGCAGAAACACTCGGGCGGCTTAAAACGCGGATTTATAAATAGTCTGTATAATCGGAAATTTAATCGCCTTACGAGTTTTAAAAATAAGCCGCCTTAAGTATAATCCTTTAAGTTTGAAAAACAAACAGCTTAGGGTGATGTTACTTCAGAATATTTACCCTCAAGTCTACTGCTAGAGTCTAGACGATAATAATATAATTAGAAAAGAAAAGATTTGCAAGTATTCTTATTAAAACAAAAAAAGAGACAGTTGTTTGTGTTAATTACTTGGAGTTGTGGACTGTACATTGATGTTAGATGTAAAATAAAAAATAAAAGATAAATTATTACGTTTATAGAAGAATAGATGTTGCGTCCTTGGCCAAGAACGGATGTGAAGTGAAGAGACGTTGACGTTCCATGAGTCTTGACAGATGACACGACCGGAAGATGTAGGCTGGATGCTTGTGTTTTTTGCCCATTAAGGCCCGCTTGCGCAGATCTGAGTTTTTTTTATTATTAAATAAGGGGGCAAACGAGCAAACGGGTCACCTGATGGTAAACAACTACCGTCGACACTCGCAACATCGGAAGAGTTGCAGGTGCGTTGCCGGCCTTTTTAAGAGGGAATACGCTCTCTTCTTGAAGGTTTGCAGGTCGTATAGGTCCGGAAATACTACCGGTGATAGTTCGTTCCAGAGTTTTACAGTACGCGGCAGAAAGTTACGCGAAAAACGCACTCACCAAGTGAGTGATACAGATGACATGATGTTTAACTCAGAGTTAATTTTAACCCAGATCTCCGTAAGTCCGCCTAAAAAAAGTAATGACCGTATAATTATGGTCATTCTAAATCGCGGAATCGCGTACACAGCTATTATCTATACTATAATATTAATTACTACTATTATAAATGCGAAAATGTGTCTGTCTCTTACCTCTTCACGTCCAAACCGCTGAACCGATATTACTGAAAGGTACGAACATACTTTGAATCCCGGGAAAGGACATAGGATACTTTTCATCCCGGAAAAATATACGGTTCCCGTGCGACAAACGAGTTATCAATTCATTTATTTATTTATACATTTTAGATTGTTGTTGATCATGAATAATTTATAGGCGACCAATATAAAGTCCCTGTTAAGTATGGATATCGGCTGCCGAACTTAGCCCATCGATAGCATAGGGGAGAGTGGGGTCTATTGATACTGGGGGAAGTTCGGCAACTAACTGAAGTTATACGTTAAGAGTCGATTATCACATCGTTCTCAGTTCCGGATCAGAAATGACGCAACCCCTTGGCCGTTTGTTTAGAAAACTGGTCCTTTGTATAAGTGACCTTAACTAAGAACAAGACGTGTCCTAAGTGTCAGCGATGTGGTGTGAAAATTTTAGGCTTATTAACACAAAAACCTTTCATAAAATCTTGGTCTTATAATATTTTTTGTATGAGAATGTTATTGCCTAAATCTTAAATTTTAGGTTAAATTCTGACTGATTTTGTACCATCAAGGAAATTGATTCCTAGACAGTTGACAGACCTACGTCGTTTGGTCGGATCATATCAATTTAATGTTAGCTGTGATCGGTCTGATGGGTTTGACTTAAGGGCCCTTACGACTTAATAATAAAAAATATTTTTTAAAGTTTAAATATTTTGTAGTAAATTTACTATTTATTTATATATTTTTTAGTGTTTTTGTCTATTTTTTGGTGTTTAAATATTTAGTAGTAAATTTACTAAAAAATATTTAAACACAAAAATTTTTTTTTTAGTATTTAAATATTTTGTAAAAAAAATTTGTTCAGGACCCTAGGTAATTACTATCTTAAGCTGAAAAATAACTCAAACATGTTAAATATTTTCGCATGAGAAAATGATTTTGGTATTAAGAATGTACCTATGAAAATTTCGAGGGTAACCCGGGCCCTTAACGCGACCAAATTACTTAGGTCCGCCATCTGCCTAGTGCCTAGGAGTCAACTTCTCTGATAGTACAACAGAAATGATTTTTAGACACGAATATGATAACTAGCCTCACATGGAGTAACTTAGAATAAAAGTATGCCGGAACCATACCGGAACATAAACTGTACGAGTAGTAAAATAACTCTTACTAGTAAAATCCGATTCCTAAGCACATAAACAATAAAATTAATCATTAATCAAATCGTACGAAATTTTATTACGGTATAAAAAAATTATAGCGATAGTGTGACAATAATCCCGCTAAATACATCCATAAAGTGAATACAATAAAACGGGAACACGAAAACTTCGGCCGTAACGAGGCGAGGGGCGAGGGGGGAAAAGGGGACAACGGGACTCGTTGGCCCCGAATTACAAAAATTATGGCGCGTTCCATCCTTCATGGCGAATTTTTTATTCCTTTATTTCATTTCACATAATTACATTAATCATGTTGAGGAAAAAACAACTTTATATATCGCCGCGGAGGGCGCAAATTTATACGAATCCGCCGAGTTATAAAAAGTCAAATTATCTACCAGATATCAAGTTTGTAAAATATGAAGCTGAAAAGTGCCTCGGATTAGAGGCTTTATATATTTTGTGAACTCATGAGCATCAGTCGTCGAGGTCGACTGTGAAGAGGTGTATGCGGATTATTTAACAACTGTGGTCCATCGGTTTAGAGAGTGGCTCTTAACTCAGTGATCGTAGATTCGAGATTTTGAAAATGTTTTCTTTTCTTTTGATAGGGGAAAGGTTGGCTCATTTTTAGGGTTCCATAGCCAAAATGGCAAAAAAGGAACCCTTATAGATTCGTCATGTCTGTCTGTCTGTCTGTCCGTCCGTCCGTATGTCACAGCCACTTTTCTCCGAAACTATTAGAGCTATACTATTGAAACTTGGTGAGTAGATGTAGTCTGTGAACAGCATTAAGATTTTGATGCAAAAATGGAAAAGTATTAAAAATTTTAGGGGTTCCCATAGGTACAACTGAAACAAAAAAAAATGTTTTATCTAACCTATGCGTGTGGGGTATCTATGGATAGGTCTCTAAAATCATATGGAGGTTTCTCATATCATTTTTTCTAACCTGAATAGTTTGCGAGAGAGACTCTTCCAAAGTGGTAAAATGTGTGTGTCCCCCCCTTTAATTTCTAAAGTAGGGGCATAATAATTCTAAAAAAAATATATGATGAAGATTACTATAAAAACTATCAAGGAAAATTGGTTTGAACGAGATCTAGCCAGTAGTTTTTTTTATACGTCATAAATGGTAAACCTTAATCTAAATTTCATTAAATCGACTGAAATATAAAAATAAATCAAAAACCTTTTAATTTCATAAAAATAAACCTTATTACTACTGCGGAACCCTTCATGGGCGAGTCCAACTCGCACTTGGCCGATTTTTTCAAAAATCAAATATCAGATCAGCTGTCACATTATCGCAGTGCGGACAGACCCTAATTATACTTGCCTAGTTTCACAATCGTGGTAATCCATCATGGCGATGGGCAGCGTTTTAAGTTGCACTCAACCACTGGGCCCGACCCCTTTAATTTGAGACGTAATCGTAGTAAAGTCCCCCGAGCGGTCCTATATCAAAGGGTCAACTGCGGTTTGAGCTGTCCCTTAAACACTCAAGAAATTTATAGGGAGCACAATCTGTCCGTATCTAAACACAAATTAGTGGTCACTCTCTCTTATTCATAATATAATGAAGTTTTTATTGATGGCCATGGGCGTACCCAAGATTTCAGCTAGAGGGGGGCTCATACCTTCGAAAAGATGGTCGGTCTGGTACACTGAAACAAAAAATTATGAAATCTGACTAAAAATATATATTTTTATCCCCAACGCTTGACTTTGAGCAGAGTAGGTAACACGTTTCTAATTCCCATTTGCCAGGAAAATTGACATTTATTTTATCTTCCAGGGGGGGGGGGGGGAGCAGCTGAAACTAATTGTGACGTCTAAACCCTTGATACATAACTTTGTCATGTTATTGCAGTAGTATGTGGTATTAATATAATAATTGCCAATCATAATAATTAATATTAATTTATATACTTAAACACAAAGTACAATAATTAATTGATATTTATTATATTATTGTCATCCTCATTAAAAGCATGTTATAATATTATTATTATTATTATAATTATTATAGTACATTGTATGACGCCATATTAAACAACATTAAATTATAGTGATTTAATAAATCCCTTTCGTTATAATAGTACACCATAATTCAGGTGTGAAAAGCTGTTCTTCAGTTTTTAATTTAGCACTCTCAGGTTAGAAACGGTACGCGGGGAAACGCCACCCCACGCCGCCTCGCGTCGCACCGGCTGGGCCCGACACCTCGAGACGCCGCCGGCTCTCGACCTACATACGTCGAAGGCGATAATATTATATGTCCCCGTGTAAATATTGCCCCTAACGAACACGCCTCTTAGACTATTATATAAAAAACGGATTTGACATTAGTATTCGCTAGCGAAGCGATGACTTTTGTCAAATCGCATACATTTTGTAACGTTAGCGTTAGCGTTTTGCCACTTGGCTACAGGCCCCGGTCTCTTACGGCCCGGCCGCATCTGCGTCTATCGTCCGAAGCTTCGCGCAATGAGTCGATACTATTGGATGTTACACGCAGATCGTCCAATAGTATCAGCTTTAGCGCGAAGCACCACGCATATGCGGCCGCGGCATTAGGGGTATTTTATTGGAGGTATGGTAATTTAGATTTATGTGGGAAATAACAAAATGAGAAAGTAAAATAATAAATTAAGCGATTGAATAAAATGACTTGTGTTCAATTAAACATTGCTGATAAAGCATCAATCCATTCCTAATAAAACGTAACGCTCAAATCGCTAAGCCAATATTATATGCATAATATACCTTATGTCCATATTACAGTACATAATAATATAGTGTTCTCTTCAGCTAAATTATTATTTCTATATCTATTATTTACTATCAAAAAACAAAATTGCACACAATATTTTATTACATGTTGTGTGCAATTTTGTTGTATTAAAATAATAATTTCAAAACCATTATATATCTATTGGTATGCACGCCCACAAACCTAATTTCGTAATTCCATAGCATTTATTTGCAGGTGTGATGCCAGTTTAATATATTATATAATAATAAGATAAATGCGAATATGTTGGTAAACCGACCGACAGGTTTAGACTCATACGGTTCGGTAAACCAAAATATTATGTTTGAAATCACGCGGAAAGCTAACACTATTCAACCAAAATAATTCTCGTAATAATTTGAGATAAACGTTTTTCACCCACTCATATTTCCCAATTAAGCTGCATGTGTATGTGTATAGATTTTATTTTCAGACCGAAACCAGACTCAAAAAGTAATCAAATTGAAACAACGTTACTTCACTTATTGGATTTCTGATGTGACTTGTAAAATATAGCACTTGAAATAATTTATTGGGTCTATAATCTAACGTGTCGGATAGGCATGTGGAATGTCACAAAAGGTCATGTGTAGCTTTTCCAACGTATCATACAAAATATCATCATGCATTAGTGTAAGGTAAATATCATAGAAATATGCGTGGGAGCTAATATTAATATTGTTTTGATTAATATTGTTTTGGAAATTTGGAAAATAAACTATTTAAAATATATTATTTAGGGCCTGTTTCACCACTTCCTGATAAGTGCTGAATAGCCTATCCACCATTTAACTTGACAGCTGATGAAGTATGGAGAATCTGTCAAAAAAGTTGTGAATAGCTTATTCAGCACAAGTGGTGAAACAGGCCCTAATTCTGCTAATATTTGTCTGAAAATAGTATGGGGCCAATCTGAATAAACTTTTAAATCAATCCCTCATAAAATTGTTAAACTAATTATTTAGAATGCAATTATTCTACTTTCTTATTATTCGGCTGGTAGAGAATGCCACACGTAGAGCTCACTTTACCTTTGTAAATATTTTCTTAAAGTGTATAAAACACTTCATGAAAATCCGTACTAATATTATAAATGCGAAAGTGTGTCTGTCTGTCTATCTTCACGCCCCAACCGCTGAACTGATTTTGGTAAAATTTAGTATGGAGATACTTTGAGTCCCGGGAAAGGACATAGGATACTTTTTATCCTGAAAAAATGTACGGTTCCCGCACGAAAAACGAATTTTAACGGAACTGAATTGCGAGCGTCATCTAGTAAATAAATGAATAACAACGATCCCAAGATAGGATGAAACTAATCTGTTAAGTAAGTTTATTTCATTGCTGCTCTAAACTGTAAATAGTTCCGCAGAACAAGCCCGCTTCGACAGTAGCGTGTACTGCAGAATAAATTCGCTGGTAAATAGCGCAGTTCGGTTACGGGGTTATAATATGCCGGCCGCTCGTGTTAACGCTAAACCACTTTCGGCTTAATAGCACTCTGCATCGCTAATAGAAATACACGGAGAATTATTTGACAGGAATATGAAATGTGATCTACAGGCCCCACTCCACGTTGGCCATGATGGATGTGATTGGCACCATGATTGTAAAACTGTCATACTATGCATAATTGATAAATAATCGATGTCCTTTTTGTATATTCAGAGGAATCGATGTATTGGCAGATTGCGGACTTAATGTGGTAGGATTATGTCTGGGCTTGAGCCCAGCTGATGAAATACGAGTAAAATTGAGTTGTCAGAAAATGAGGTAGATCCGCCATAATATCTGCCCATGAATCATTTTTTTTCTAATTACTTATTATGAAAATAATGATTATACTTTAATGGTCCGCTATCACTTGTATAGAATTAAATGGAGAGGCCATAATACCCAAGCATTTCTCATATTACACGTTTGTGATAGCTTGTAATAATGTCCATCATTGGCCAACATGGAGCGGGCGTATAAAAGTGATATTCGGGAGATAAATATTGTGAGTGTATGTAATTCGTGAAATTTCCGAGAGTTGAAGCACTCGCATACTCGAGATAAAATATAGAAGTCGTAACAGAAATTTACGTAATATTTTACCATAAATAATATTGCTACGTCTAGCGGCTTTGAGGTTTTACATAGGATATAATATCATCATCTAAATAAAATTACTAAGATTCATTTCTATTATTACGTTACGAATATTATTCTTGACTTTATTTTGCAACGCATTAGAAAAGAACATGGTTCCATCGCCACGCCTGCAAAGTGTTATTGAATTAAGACATATTTTTATTAGGATTATTCATATTTATTTTGATTAAACATCAACATTTACACCAGAGGGATGGCTAGGTTTTTCCATTGTAGGTATATTATGTTATGAATTCATAACAAGTATACATATACATAATACATGTATACAGGCTGCAATTAAACCTTCCTGCCAAATTTTTTCTAGGGCTTAGGTATCATTAGGAGAGTTCATTCAACCAAAAAAAATTGGGTGTTAATTTTTTTCAACGACATATTTTATCCCATTTAAAATCGTTGCAGAACGGTCACCCGCGGCGGCGCGGCGCGGCGGTGACGGGGGTAACGCGGGGTGAGGCACGCGTGCGGGGGCACGTCACGCGCGGGCGACGCATAGTATCCATTAATTGTAGTGTTTTCTAGGATAACTTTCGGAAGCTATTTCTCAACATTTTAGTACTGAGTGATTATAAAAGAGAAAATACGTGTATTTTTATTTTTCACAAGGATCAACATATCAAAATTTGGCAAGAAGGTTTAATTGCACCCTGTATATAATATAATAATAATAGCTCCCACACCGGTTTCGGTGACGGTGGCCGGTTTCATTGAAACCAGGCCAGCTACGCAGGAGTATTTTTATAGTGCCCAAGTGTGTGCGCAGTACACAAGAGCACTCTCTATTCCTTTACTCTCATAACCCAGTGGGACGGCAGACCGATACGACCGGCGAGAGATCAGGCGCAGGACCGACTTTTTACATGTCCATCCGACGCATGGATCATCTTACTTGTGATCACGTCAATCAGGTGATCAGCCTGCATTGTCCTAACCAAACTTGGAAATAACATGTTTTCAACGCGGGAATCGAACCCACGACCTCCGAGTCAAGAGCCGCGCTCTGTACCACTAGACCACGGAGGCGTACATGTATATAATATTATGCATGTGTACATGACAAGCTGTTTAGGGCCTTAATATTTTCATATTAAGGCCCTAAACAGCTTGTCATTCAGTTTGGAAGGTTTCATTCAATGATAATAAGCGAAAAATAATACTTTATTCTCGACAAATAGCCACTAACAACGTAACTTATATTGAATGTTATCACTGGTACTCGAAACATCCGGACCATTTTTGGACCTTATCGCCGTAGCCATAAGATCGAAAGTACACCGTACACATTTATTACCCATATTGTGCGCTTAAAAACGCTTCAGATTAACATAATGCTGCCACCGATATGAGTGGAAATAACGCTTTTTACGAGCGATACAACTTTTACGGGGTACATAAAAACTATTATGAAAACGACAGGATCGAAGATAAAATTGTAAGTGCACATCGTGAGATTGCACTCGGTAAGAAGTTGGGGATGAAACAAATACTTTTGTTCACTTCAAGTATTCAAATGTTTGCTCGTGGAAAATGGAATAAAAATAAGTTTGTTTTAATATTAAAACATAGAAGAATGTATGGAATCATCTACAACATTCAAACAAATACATGAGATTTCTAAAAATAAACTTCAAAATATGGTATAATAATATAATATAGGTAAAATAGTACTAATGAAGACAATGAAAAATACGCTCCAATAACACAACAAAGGTCAAAACACAACAAAGATCAAAAACTGTCACACTGTCGCCTCACTCTTTAATTTTCACAAGAGACGAGTTATTTTTCGTTTACTAGACCAATTGTTATTCTGTAATTTCAATCTCGCCTTTATTAAAAGTCTCTCTTGTACAGTGTCGAAACAAAACGAATTAGACTCATAACACCTTCCGAGGCTTTAATATTTGAAATGAGCTCCCATTCTTCGGATTTGTTTAGACTTTATGTTCTGCTTTTGAATGCGTTTTATTTTCATCTTGTTTATGGCCGGCATTCAGCGGGTAGCTAATGTTTTATCAACTATTATATTTCTTCGCTTCATTCTTCGATATATTAACCAAGTAGTCCTTTGTCTATCTGCTAGGCAATCGCGTTTTTTAAAGACGTATGTAGGTAGTTGAAAAAATAACTTCCCATCCCGGCCACTCGCTCCTCGACTCGCCTCATTCTTTGTTAACGCGAGGCAACGCGTGCACGTATACTAAGTAACCATGCCAAAGCGCAGCGCTCAGACGAAAATTGGTTATTTTTTTAAGATGATTGAGTCAGTGTTGTAATTAAAATCAGTGTTATTTTATCGTGTAACAAGAAAATACATGTAAGTACTATTAAATACTTAAATAAACGGCAGGCACTACCGAGGCCAAGACGAGCCAATTATATTCAATACTAACCGGCATGTACTGCGACCGCGAGTCAATAAACGTACAATGTGTTTGGACTGAGAGTCTTTATACACAATCTATAATATTATGTATGCTTCATCTGTTCTATAAATATAATAATCATTATAGAACTATATGTTTGCCGGATTGGGGGAAACATCTGCAATTATTTAATTAACTGGCATGTACTGCGACTGTGAGTCAATAAGTACAGTGTGTTTGGACCGCGAGTCCTTTTACACAATCTATATCTATATGCATCGGAATTGACTGCGAGTCTCTGACGATGTTTTACCTATTCTATAAATAGAACTATACGTTTGTCCGATTGGGGGAAATAAGTGCAAGTTAATTACTGCAAGTACTTAATTATATTAAGTTATTTTATAAACTGCCATAATGTGTGGATTGACTGCGAGTCTCTAAACACAATTTATATGCATCGGAATTGACTGCGAGTCTCTGACGATGTTTTTTTTTTTCAGCTTTTCTATAAAAATAGCTATATATTGGCCGGTTTGTCTGAATCAACTGCGAGTTATTTTATAAACCGCCATAATGTGTGGATTGACTGCGAGTCTCTAAACGCAATTCTTATGCATCGGAATTGACTGCGAGTCTCTGACGATGTTATATCTAAAAATAGAACTTTAATATATGTTGGCTGGTTTGAGATGATTAACTGCGAGTTAATTACTAGTTAAATTTAAAATATATTGTTATTCTTTAAATCAACATAAAGTATGGATTAACTGGGAGTCTCCGACAATGTTTAAAAATAAAAATGAGCAACTACCGCGCGTTCCCCCGCGCTCTTTGTTCTATAAATAGAACTACATAATTATTATAATATTATCTTTACCATTTTATACAAAAATATTTCGAGCTAATAACTACATTGACTGCGAGTCTTATCAGTTAACAACCAATGCGCGTCCCGCACACCTTTTGTTCTAAATATAGAACTACGATTATAATTTATTATGTCTGACGGTATGTAACTATTATTATTAAATAAATTTTGCACCAATGTTGGGATTCGGGATACACCGCGAGTGTATAACGAAACTTATTTAATATCTTCGTAACGTGATAGTTACTACCCTCAATATTTTTTGTAACATAATATTAATTTATATGACAAATAAGTCGATTATAACGAACAATATAACTACCCCAATAATTTTTTTAGGTCACTAAGACCAGACTATCGGGGAAATATAATTAGAAGTGACCGATATACGGGTCGATCAGGTTACGAATAAACCAGAAGTTTTCCCACTCCTAAACCAGGTGCCAACGGTCGATTCTGACCCACCGGCACCGGACCAGATCCGGATAGATCCAGAGCTTCTACTGACGTTAGGTGAACCCTTGTTGGGTTCGCCAGATTATGATTTTAAAGGATCACAAAGACGATTAAGATAAGCTATTGCTTATAAAACATTCCTGCTAATAAGTGTTGCAGCTCGATTCTATTTCGATCGATTATTATCATTATAGATTTCACCTGACAATGTCTCGAAATTATAAGACCTATCAGTTATCGCCAGTATCTAACTTATCTCGATATTAATTATTATCAGACTTATCAGATAATATACTATCAGTCAAGACAAGATTATAAGCCTTGTTATATCAGACCGAGATTATTATGGTTTCGCTGGATAATTCCAGTATTTGTTCTCAGAGACAAATTAGTACATTCCATCATCAATCGGGTACTTTTCGGGCTCTGACAAACCCTTCCCGTTACCCGTCAAGGAGGGGGGGGGAGAGATGTGGACTGTGGTAACCGTCGGCTGGCGCCACTAGTATTGTAACGTTACAATCAACCCCCTTCGAGTTCGAAGAACGTTGAGACGAACAAATGCTCAACACCGCAGCCGTAGTGCAGCTAACAGTCATTTTTATACATATTTTATAGATGTTACTATTATAATTATTATTCCCAACCTGCGGCCCACCGGAACTTTATTTGTGGCCCGCGTGATGTTAAAGCATTTTGAAATTCACGCCCACCAGCAGTAATCGTGAAAGTCGTAACTCGTAAATTATTTTTGTTCACTAGTAAATCGTTGATTTTGAACGTTATTTTTAAACCTAAAAATGTTTGATGCGGCCCACGACACCAAGACCAAAACAAGTTTGTGGCCCGCTTAAAAAATAAATAAATAGGGAACTTCGTTCCAAAAACAACAACAGGTTGGGGGCCACTGGCTTAATGTATTATACATCATGACATCAATAAATTATTATTAGAATTTAAAACTATATCTTCGTGTAACTCCACCGAAGATTACCTTATTTCAAAGATTTTCCTTTCTTCAAACTATTAAATATTGTATTATATTTTAAATACAATTTTTTAAAAATTATTTTCAATTTGAATCCACTTCGTAAGTTTATTTCTAAATAATTATTTTACATGTTAATTTGGAAAATTACCGTATGGCTTTCAAGGCAATATCCAAAAGTGGATATCTGTCAAAAATAGATTTAAAAGCCAGCTACTTGTTGGTTCCTATTAACTCACTATTCGATTGAAAGATTTAAAGCCTCAAGTCTTGACGTACAGACTATCAGATGCGCAGTGCGCTTACATTTATTCTCACAAAAATATAAAGAAGGAAACCAGATCAGGCGTAGAAGGCTTTATCACTACTAGCCTTACCACGCTTTCGCAATACCAGTGTTCTAGGCGCAGCCTCAGGCGCCCCTTTTTTGTTTAAGTTTTATTGTTAATAGTGCCATGGGTGTATTAAATCCACAACAAATATGTAAATATTTAAGTCTTAACGCTTACAATACATATTATTATAACATAACTAGATGTCTCGGCAAATGTTGTTTTACCATATAAAGTATTTTGCCCATATTATTTTATTGAAGTGACTTAGTAAGTATGTCACCATGACGTCTATGATTGCTATCCCATCGTACAAACAATGGTCGCCGTCAGTCTCGAGTTGTAACATTTTACTATTATTTATTCAAAAATACACTCATCAATATAAAAATAATTAGACGTTGTCCGATTCTCAACCCTAGCCGATATGCTCGCTAAGATTCACGAAAATCGGTCGAGCCGTTTCAGAGGAGTTCAACTACGCACACCGTGATACGAGAATTTTATGTACCTACATATTAGATATATTATATAATAATAATATAAGCCTATTAAAAACGAAATAATATAGAACAGTTAAATCAGTGTACTATTCGTGAGCTACCTCAACTGATAGGTGTTCTGACACCTGATTTCTGACCCCGTCGCGGAATGCAACTGGTTTTCAGCGATTAAAATTATTAATGCTAAATAAATGCAATGATAAATACGATAACATAATGACACTTAATCTTGAATAATATAAGTGTAAGTATAAATATTTATCCTGCTGGACCGAGAACACAATATTCTCTAATTTCAATCATATTGTAATTGTAATTTGTAATATGCAATAATCACACTATCGACGAGTCGACGACCACAGGGCCGGACACAGTTATGAGTTATAACAGTAGACGCCTTAAAATTTATTCTAAAATGCTCTACTTCGACTTAGATTTTAGGTAAATACTCTCTTCAATCTCATTAGTTAATAGACTTATTACAGAGATCTTCGTCTGCTTTACCAGAACCTTGCCAAACAATTTGACAATGGCTGTAAAACGATATCTCACCAAAAACATACCTGTTAAAACGGGGCCAAGTTCCTATTCACTAATTGTTCGCCTTAAAAAAGAGTTGAAATCCAATTCAATGCCAAGTTTAGATGCACTTCCAAATCGATCATAATCATCTTCATCAACAGCCTGATCCTAAATACTTCTAAATTTGAACTTGGCAGGTTAATTTAATCACATAGATATCTTATATTTAAATTTAAAAATTATACATTATCAAGTGCTACTAGCATGAATACCTGCCAAGTTCAAATTTAGAAGTATTTAGGATCAGGCTGTTGATGAAGATGATTATGATCGATTTGGAAGTGCATCTAAACTTGGCATTGAATTGGATTTCAACTCTTTTTTAAGGCGAACAATTAGTGAATAGGAACTTGGCCCCGTTTTAACAGGTATGTTTTTGGTGAGATTTCAATACTTTTTTTAAGGAATCATACCAATTTGTTTCTTTCCTCCTCATCTTATTTCAGTGTATTTACTTGTACATATTAATTTTTATCTCAAATTCATAGATGAGCCGACTCACGCTTGACCAATTTCTCAAATTTCTTAATTTTTTGTTAATCTACATATAACAAACAACCTGTGTGCCAAATTTCATAACGCTACGACAACTGGAAGTGGCCTAGAGGTTTTGATTACCGATTTTTATCTCAAATTCATAGATGAGCTGACTCACGCTTGACCAATTTCTCAAATTTCTTAATTTTTTGTTAATCTACATATAACAAACAACCTGTGTGCCAAATTTCATAACGCTACGACAACTGGAAGTGGCCTAGAGGTTTTGATTACCGATTTTTATCTCAAATTCATAGATGAGCCGACTCACGCTTGACCAATTTCTCAAATTTCTTAATTTTTTATTAATCTACATATAACAAACAACCTGTGTGCCAAATTTCATAACGCTACGACAACTGGAAGTGGCCTAGAGGTTTTGATTACCGATTTTTATCTCAAATTCATAGATGAGCCGACTCACGCTTGACCAATTTCTCGAATTTCTTAATTTTTTGTTAATCTACATATAACAAACAACCTGTGTGCCAAATTTCATAACGCTACGACAACTGGAAGTGGCCTAGAGGTTTTGAAGCCGACTCACGCTTGACCAATTTCTCAAATTTCTTAATTTTTTGTTAATCTACATATAACAAACAACCTGTGTGCCAAATTTCATAACGCTACGACAACTGGAAGTGGCCTAGAGGTTTTGATTACCGATTTTTATCTCAAATTCATAGATGAGCCGGCTCACGCTTGACCAATTTCTCGAATTTCTTAATTTTTTGTTAATCTACATATAACAAACAACCTGTGTGCCAAATTTCATAACGCTACGACAACTGGAAGTGGCCTAGAGGTTTTGAAGCCGACTCACGCTTGACCAATTTCTCAAATTTCTTAATTTTTTGTTAATCTACATAATAACAAACAACCTGTGTGCCAAATTTCATAACGCTACGACAACTGGAAGTGGCCTAGAGGTTTTGATTACCGATTTTTATCTCAAATTCATAGATGAGCCGACTCACGCTTGACCAATTTCTCAAATTTCTTAATTTTTTGTTAATCTACATATAACAAACAACCTGTGTGCCAAATTTCATAACGCTACGACAACTGGAAGTGGCCTAGGAATTTTGATTACCGGTCAGTGAGTCAGTGCCAAAATTAGCTATTTTTACAAGGAAATATTTCAGGATCTAACAAATCTATATGTATGAAATTTGGTATATTGCGTAAGTACTAGTATATAATTAGGTAGGTAAAATTTTATCTTTGCTCTCGCAATAGGCACTGAGATACAAGGGGGTCAAAAGTGCGTCGAAACCGTTCGTGTAAATAGTGCACGGCATGCGCGCGGCCTGCTGGAACTTGGCCGCGCACTCCGTGCGCTTTGATCTTCTACAGCCATGTCACTGTGCACTGTCATTGTTTATGAACAATGTTGATATTATTGGATGGTGACATTGGCTTAGATGAATGTTTAAAGTGTCTTTTGAAAGAAGCTTTCCGGTAAACATTCTAATTCCTAGCCCATACCTGAGTACCTAGTGTAGTACCCAGGATCCACTTATAAATTATTTGTTTTTTCTTGCACTCTGTACCTACTGAATACTGATCATTGACTTAAAACTTTCTGCCTAATAATAAAACTCGGCAAAATAAAAAATACGGTTTTAACTTTTAAATTATTCGAAATTTATATTACAAAGACAAACTCCTGAGCGTGATCGGATGTTCTTAAATTATGTAACTCTTTTATAAAAAAAAAAAAGAAGAAGAAGTTATAATATTTAAGTTATTACGCCCTGCGATGGTTATTCAAGATTATACTAAATAGGATGCTACAGTACGGGTTTAACGCTCTGCACAGAACAGCCACCTCCCATTCGGTAATAGCCGCTGGATAAAGCAGGTGCTGTGCGAGAGCGGCGCGGCGTCGACACGTCGAGCGCCGACACGGGGATTGATACTGGACCTATTAGTAAGACGACAGTCGACAGGCAGAACTAGTGACTCCAATACTTTCGCTATTTTCCTAAGCCATAATTTTATCGACGAACAAAGTTTCGCTGAATCAGTTATATAATCTTAATCACCATGATCCCAGTACAATATCATTTGAATCACAAAACCATAGAGGTCTCTTAAGTTTTGTTTCGACTATTATTATTATTTATGGGCATAATGTTAAAAAAAAAAAATTCTCGAATATAATGATTACTATTCATAATGTATAATATAAGTATATATAAATTCTAAGTATTTTGTAAAAAATCTTTCTTTCGTTACTCTGAAAATCTACTTGGTTAATATATCGAAGAATGAAGCGAAGAAATATAATAAATGATCAAACGAACTTACCAAGTGAAGTTCGATCATTATTATATGAGTCGCTTCATTCAAAGATATAATCTCCCTCCCACCCAGTCTGCAAGAAACTATGTTTGCTGCAGTACCCAAAGAAAGAAAGAAAGATTTTTTGCATTACCTCTCTCTAAACATAATGAGGCGAGTCGAGGAGCGAGTGGCCGGGATGGGAAGTTATTTTTTCAACTACCTACATACGTCTTTAAAAAACGCGATTGCCTAGCAGATAGACAAAGGACTACTTGGTTAATATATCTTTGAATGAAGCGACTCATATAATAATGATCGAACTTCACTTGGTAAGTTCGTTTGATCATTTATTATGTTTTCTTTTCAAATTGTTTTCGTCGTTTTGCGGGGTTTTGAGCTGCTATTTCTGTGGGTGCGTTTGAAAATAGGGAAATAATTATAGCTGTTTATACTATAATTATTACAAACTATTACTGTATTTCAACATGACGCTATATTCTTGGATTAAAAGAGGTACAGGGCAGTATTTACCATTAAAAACGATCATATTTCAAGATAATTTCACTTAAAAAAGAATATTTGTAGTATTAAAAAAATATGTAACTATATAATAAGATATGCGAAAGCATTTTTATAATCACTTCTAAAAACAAATTGCGTAAAATCCACGGATTCTTTTCCTTAACTTTAAAATATTAAATCCGCCTCCCAATTAACAAAATTCATCAAACAACGTGCATTATACTGAAAGAACTCTCATCTCCAACAAAAGGCAGCGAAGTCGGCACAATGGGTGAAAAATTTTTCGGGTCTCGCGGAAAAAGTTAAATTTTTCCCGCAAAACTAATGCGAGCAATCTTCGCAAGTTTTAATAGGAGGGCGAAAGAGGCGGTATTTTACGAAATATTGACCGCCATCTGTGAGAATTTTAATCATTGAGATGATTTTAGTTACCATGAAATACAAGTTACTGGATTTTTTCTATATTATCGTTCCCAAAAATAAAACAAACTCTTCATACTCAAGCATAATGATTAGCTGTTTTACCGTGAATTCGAAATACTAACAATAATTTTTTTTTTGCTGAAAGCAGTTACAATAGTTGTTCTAATGATAAACATGGTTCAGTCTTTCTTATGTCTTTTCTCGTGGGCTTCTAAATATTTGTACTAAACACCAAAATCTGTGCAGCCATTTACTTGTGATACATGTCGCAAGATACATATCCCTCTGTATATAACTATTTCTACAATTGCAACATTCAATATAATAACACACATTCTTCTTATTTATTTTCAATTGACAGCATAAATATTCCATACTATCCGGGCTTCATATTAATTGTATCCGTATATAGGTCGTGTATTTTTACCCCATTTCCCCCTGTTAGCCCCATGTCCGGGTCACTGTCTCCGGCCGTCTGTTGCGGTCGTGAGCTGTGGGTAATGCGTCGCGCTGAGAGTTATGATTAAGTCTATAATATTATTATCTACATCTCCACTAATATAATAAAGAGATAAAGTTTGTTTTTTTGTTTGTAGGAAGTAATCTCTGAAACTATTGGTCCGATTGCAAAAATGTTAACCGATAGAAAGCTGGTGTGTTCCTGAGTGACATAATATATTGTATGAAAAGAGATGTTTCATTTCTAAAATATTAAAGTCGTTCTCTGAATTCCACGCGGGTGAAGCCGCGGGCAAAAGCTAGTTATAGATGTGATACTCTTGTTCGCACTTAGAGACGTTTAATTACGTAACTTCAATTCATTGATAATTCACATAAAGTGTATGGAATTCGTGTTATATCTTTATTAAAATAAAATATTATGATCATAAAATGTAACTAAGTACTTAGGCCCGTATAAATAGTCAGTACTTAAGATGCGACCCGCTCTCAAGACGCGGTTCGGCTCTGTGATTGGTCCAAATTTTGACAGCCAACCAATCACATAGCCTGGAACCGTGTCTTGAGACCGAGATGCATCTTGAGTACTGACTATTTATACCGGCCTTAGATTCCATCAGAGCTGACATAAGTTGCTAAATTTTTTTCCGCAAAGAATTTAAAACTCTATCAGGCAAACATAAAGGTGACAGCAGCGTGGAAACGCGGACCGAGCACATACATCAGCGACAGACTGACATGCAAATACGGGCACGTGCTATAAATACACACGTACATTGTATAAATAACCCCCTTTCGATACAGTACACTATCGCGAGGGCGTTATTTATAGATGCCGTTTGCTGTACAATATATTCGTAAGGCGCTCGTGGCATCGACACATGCGATAACATGCATCGTCCATACTATACTAATATGCAAAATTGTGTCTATATCTGTCTGTTATCTTTCACATTTAACTTGAGCCACTTTACCGATTTAGATGAAATTTTATGTGGAATCACTATTGTAGATATACTTTCTGAGGAAAGAACATAGGATAGATTTTGTCACTGTAAAATGTATACGACATTAAATTACGTTTTTAATAAATAAATTTAAGCTTTTTCGGTTTGATAAACATAAATTCAAGTCAATTTTCTGTATACTTACTAGTATTTATTGTTATACCTATTAAAAGTAACAAAATAATAATTACTTGACCTAAAATAAGTCTGTGTGGGCGAGCTAACGGCTCAATCAAAAACATAATTCTCTGAGAATTATTACTGTCAGACCGACCGTCTGTACAAATAATTAAATTATATTTGTAACTGCGGCATTCATAATTGAAATATTATAATGTTTTGTCATTTCTGAGTATTTATTTTCTTTCTCTATAATTCTTAGGTTTCTCAATAAAATACTAAAATAATAATTTGTTGTAAATTAATATTAAATTAGTCACTTTAGAAAATAGTATACTTTAATAAGACCCATTGTACTCTATACCACTTTTCTCTTAATTTCTTGAAATATTCGTGGACGTCTTAAGGGAAGGTCCCTAATTTTATAACTAATGATGATACTTGGATTGGCTTATCCTTTCAAATGCAGTATGCCTATTAATATTATCTTTAAATACTAATCATTGAGACTAAGGGTTGATTCAGACCGCAGCGGCAACGCGACCCGTAGATGCATTTCTAAATTTGTATGGATTTGACAGATTCGCAAGACGTCTCACGCAATTAAAATCTGTCAAATCCATACAAATTATGCCGCCGCACGCCTCGCCTCGCCTCGTCTAGTTGGAGTCTGAATTTTTCCTTAAGCTGCTTATCCATTTGAGGCAGACTCAGGGCGAGGCCACCGATCCACCCGAGGCCGCACAAGTGGAGACGCTGCCTCAACCTGAGTCACGCCGCGCCATGCCAGGCCACCAAGCCTTGGTTTGCTTCAAGTCGAGGCTGCTCGGCCCGAGGCTGCTCCAAGGGATACGCAGCTTTAGAATCATATCATAATAAAACGAGACGAGACGATGCACGATTTGGTGGTGAATTATTTATTTCGTCCGGTGACTAAGCATACCAATTACCATACTTAACATAAAGTTCGATTTCAGATTGATTAAGCATTGTCAAGTTTTTTTTATGAGATAAGGGGGCAAACGAGCAAACGGGTCACCTGATGGAAAGCAACTTCCGTCGCCCATGGACACTCGCAGCATCAGAAGAGCTGCAGGTGCGTTGCCAGCCTTTTAAGAGGGAATAGGGTAATAGGGGAGGGTAGGGAAGGGAAGGGAACAGGGGAGGGTAGGGAAGGGAATAGGAAATAGGGCCTCCGGTAAACTCACCCACTCGGCGAAACACAGCGCAAGCGCCGTTTCACGCCGGTTTTCTGTGAGAACGTGGTATTTCTCCGGTCGAGCCGGCCTATTCGTGCTGAAGCATGGCTCTCCCACGTTAATAATAAGTCCAGTTTTCCGACATTTCGTCTCGTGTCGGTGTTGACTGGCCCAAGCTGTCGAGGACATACAGCTCATGATATTTTCAGTACATTAATCCATTTTTTGTCATGATTTAAGTGCCGGAATGCTTAAAGCCTTTCTGAAAGGTCAAACTACACTAGCGACTTGGTTAAGTGAACAAAAATATTATGTTACTTAATAAAAGTTAACCATTTACGCATACTATACTTTAATAATTATGAACATTTGAACAATAATAATCAATTTAATAATCAATAAAAATCAAAAAAAAAAATTAATTGGTTACTTATCAGTTTTTTCCTTAATTTCTTTTAAAAACTTAAAAGATAAGGAAAGTAAGCCGCCGGCGCAGGAGGGAAGTATTATCCTCCTCCCTTTCTATTGTAAGGATAAAATCTTTGCTGCCGCTTTTTCATTACCAACTGCGGCATTTCCTGAGTTTGTTTATGATAACTAGTATGTCGTGGGCTCACAAATTTTTCTATAGTGTGCGAAGACTTTTTCTTGCGTGACTAAAATGCTTTCAGTTCTTAAAACGTCAAACGAAAAGTACTAAACATTTCACTTTCCTTTTTTTGCTCCACTAATTAATGGGGTGTAATATTACGAGTTTTCGCTTTGTATTTTATGTTTTAATTAACAAAATGCTTTATTTAAATAATGCCTTAATCCTCTTTTTATGTGCCCGTTTCAAATGCGCGGTTTAATATTCGGCATTATGTTTTTCATTTTATTGTTTACTAAGTAACCAAATTAGCGGCGTCTAAGGGTTTTGTTGAATACTGTATATTAAAATATAAAATTTGAATATTTTTGCGGCTCCATCTACGAAAGAAAAAGAGAACCTGTACATTAAAATTTTTCATTTATATGTCAGATTTTAGTAAAAGAAATTACATAGAATCAGAAAATATTTTTATAATTCAAGACGTTAAAAAAGGCATTAATGCAATCACAATATCAATATCACAATATCAGTATTTTGTACTACTATCCTTAGATATCCATGATATCCATTAAACCTATTTACGCCCAAACCACTGAACCGATTATTTGCTGCAATTTGATAAAGAGATACTTTGAGCCCCGGGAAAAGGCAAAGAATACTTTTTATCCCAGAAAAATTAACGGTTTCCGCGTCATAAACGCATTTTGGCGCAAAGGAGCTGCATGCGCCATTAAGTACTTAATACAGTTATATGAAATATTCATTAACCAAAGTACCATCGAGGAAATTGATTCCTAGGCAGTTGACAGACCAACGTCATTTGTTCGGATCATGTCAATTCAATGTTAAAATGTGATCTGTCGGCTGGGTTTGACGTAACGCGACCAAACTACGTGGGTCCTCCATCAGCCTAGGAATCAACTTCTCCGATTGTACTATTACACAGAGCTGTAACTAACGTTTCACAATAATATAATATTATGTTTATTGTTTAATCTTGTAACACATTATCTCAACGAAGCAGGCACAACGAATGCGAATGACATATTATTGTTTTAATTGTAATTAATAATTATTATTGTGTATACTGTAATGAGCATACAGATACATAATAGGTGTATACACAAACAAAACAAAGTGATAATACTTTAGGGCATACGTCATATAATATATTGTGTCTCTTAGATAGAGTTGAATGTGCAGCGCTGAAAGTGCAATTTGTTTAATGACTTACATAAGCAAATGCCCTATTATTATGTATTTCAACATATTATGAAAGTAAAAAATGTTACTTTTTCGGCTACTTTCACAGTAAACTTTACAGTTTTTAGTATTATCGCTTTGTTTTGTTACAACGTAATTGCTATTTGATAAAGTTGTTGTTATTAAAATTTTTGAATCCTTCAAAACGAATGATGATATCGATATAAAAGTTAATTTCTAACAGCGACTTCAGTTTTAACGATGCCTAAGTGTATGCGCAATACACAGGATTATTGTTATGTTAACATAACATGAAGCGGCAGCAGACGACATGTCGTCGCGATACTACTTTTTCTTTGTATTTCTATGAAAGTGTCGCTAGCTTTGTGTCGCTATAGCTGTGCAGGGTATTTAAAAAAATACATAGAAACTAGACGTGTCGCGAAGACACGTCGTCTGCGGTTGCTTCATGTCGCCCGCTGCCAACCAGCACCTTTATGCTTAAAATATTTTAAGTTTGTTTTATTTATCTTATGTTTGTGTATGTTTATGATCAGTATAGTGCTTTTATACTTTTAGTATAAGTTACTTATACTAGCAGTAATTTAACTGAGCTTATGGTAAAACTATTTACTACTGATTTATAAAGGTACACTTACACTGGGAATATTAAGTAGATCGCACACAAGTCCCAAATGTTAAACTAAACTTTGTTATGCAAATGCTGAAGGCAAAAACTAAGTAGGGGACGGTGGGCAACATGAAGTATCTAAGCTTTAGAGGAAAACAGCTCTTATTAACAAGATGACAAGAATTATTATGCTCTATAACCTAGGTATCACATATTACCTTACTATCCCAGTTTCTAACTTCACTAGGCTTTGTGTAATAGGACTTTAAGAACTTAAAGACAAAACGTCTTTTAGTAATTTAATTTATAGACATAGTTGATTTAGCAGCAAAAATTTGAATGGTTAGGAGTCTTATCATAGATGTGTTTAATAAAGAAAACATAGAAACATACTTATTTTAAATCTAAATTTAAAAAAAAGTGAAAGTTGAAGATAATTATTATGAGTGTATACAGTAGGTGAGTGACAATAAACGTAAACTGTGTTTTTTTTTGTTTGTTAGTATTTAGGTTCGAGGAAATGATTATAAAAAAATATTGTGTAGATGTGGATGAGTGCTACGTAATTTTGTAGCATGGTGTAGCAGTGCTACGTAAGCCCGTAGCATGGTGTAGCAGTGCTACGTAACCCCGTAGCATAGTGTAGCAGTGCTACGTAACCCCGTAGCATAGTGTAGCAGTGCTACGTAACCCCGTAGCATAGTGTAGCAGTGCTACGTAACCCCGTAGCATAGTGTAGGAGTGCTTCAAGAATTCGTAGCATTCTTTGTAGTTTGCTCATTTTTGCTCTGTCCTTATTACGCACGCTAATTTTCAGTACGTTTTTTTTTTACTTACTAAATAAATGCAAACAATTATTGACTTGTTCTCATGACCGCAGTTAAAGTGCTAATCAAAAATACTTTATCACGTAAAGTCTCGCTGTCTGTTCTTATATTATATTTGATATTTTCCATTTTAAAGATTTACAAAAAAAGCCAGGAAAGTGTCGCTAGTGAAAAAGAAAAATTATCCTTTCAATAATAAAAGAAAAGCTTAGCTTGTATGGAGCATTTATTCAGAGCAGCTCAGAAGCTCAATTAATTGCCAGTAGTGGCGGCTGTCACACGTTTGACACTTACAAATAGTGTCCCGGACACACTATTTATCATATTTTTGCTGTAAAATATTCTTCAAGGATTCGCAATGAATTATAATAACTTCGCTTTTCGTAAGCTTTGAGAGTAGAATTTTAATTATGAATGTATCGACTGTTAAACATTAATATATTTTATTTTATTGTTCACAAGTTTTATGTCACATCCCTTTATACTTTGTGTTATTATTGGTTTTAAGGTACGCCAAGCTACCAATAATAAATAATTATTAATCAGACGAATCAGTTAAACTTTGTATCTTCATCTGTTTTATACTGTCGCCATTTTTTCAGAATAGATATTCTATTTGCCACCCTGCCACGCAACAAAATAATTGATATCCTCAGATTGATGAGTGCAATTCCACACACCACTCTGAATGAGCTACCACCACCGGTATTTCCTCTTGCTAATCTTCTAAATATGCAGCGGTCAAGTCAAATGACGTTCTTCGTGTGTGAAAAAGAAGGCGTGATATTTGGAAGTAGTATTATAAATAATTAATATACCATATTAGCGAAAGTGGCCTCAAATGATATGACGTGCCGAGCAAGCGACATATTTTCGGCATATCAGCCGTTTGTATATGTGACGTCACCTACTTAGCCCTTTCAAAGGGGCGCGGCTCTATTTCCGGTTCGGCGGAGACATGCGGCTTCCGTTGTAGGCTGTGTGTACACTAATAATAATAATAATAATATCTATGGACGCTTCACACCACGTCAGTCTGGCCAGGAGATAAATACCTGACGGAAATATATTTAATACTTTTATACTATACATATATTTAAGATTTTTATTATATGATACACATATTTAATTCACATCCATGACCCAGGAACTTAGAAAACTTTTTGTTCCGTCGGCGGGATTCGAACCCACGACCCCCGGTTTGAGCTACCAACAGCCCACCGACTGAGCCACAGAAGTCGCCTATCTTATCGATATACACTGACGAATAAACATTGCTCCGAACTTTACGCGTAAGCTAACTTAAGTGAGGATGTATATAACAGCACAGTGACTCTACACAGTAATAGAGTGCTGTGCTGCCTAGTGCGATTTGACTTTTACACTGTCATAAAAGGAATATTTAATGGCAGTAAATAATGCGGTTGAACATTTATTGTCAACAGAATGACCATATAGGTCTATAATTGTAAAAACGGCCTCTCCATGTTGGTCCAAGATGACAAAATACATAGGCAAATATGAATGTGAAGACTTTTTGCCCATGATTGAGATGAGTCCTGCATATTGCTGACTGAAGCTGCAGGTTACCCATCATAACTCAACGCAAACACCTGCCATAAAACAGTTAAAATGACGTATAATATTTTTTTCTTACAAGTATTACACATAGATAATAAACATCTGTATACTGGGCATAATAAAAGAAAGGCGCGCTACTGTGGGATGATATTACTTATCATCAAAACCAATATCTTACCGTGTATATACACATTTAGTGTGTACACAGCATAACAGTCTGACACTTTGGGAATGAGTCAACGTACACATAGAGGGAGGGGGTGGTAAAGAATCGACACCGAGTCCTCTCGTACTTGTACCTGGAGCTTGTCTGGCGATGAGAATGTCTAATTAGCTGATTCACTGGGAATTCCCGGGATGTT
Source organism: Plebejus argus (assembly GCA_905404155.3). Taxonomy (NCBI): domain Eukaryota; kingdom Metazoa; phylum Arthropoda; class Insecta; order Lepidoptera; family Lycaenidae; genus Plebejus; species Plebejus argus. The sequence goes on from FR989944.1 coordinate 462,209, forward strand.
GAAGTAGCTATAGTCGATACGGAGTGACGAAGCACATTGCTTCGTATCGATATAGTACTAAAGATTTATAAAATGTATGCAAAAAGAGTAATAAAAATCATAATGAATATTAAAATAATATGTCGATTTTTGTAAGCCGCTGAATCGATTTTTATTACGGAAAAATTATGTATTCTTACTGAGTTACGAGTACGAGCGACATGAAGTAATTTATTTGTATAAATAAATTACTTCATGTCGCTCTTCAGACGCAACCTCAGACCAAATAAAACTTTTTTATTTGGTCTGAGTATACAACATAGACTTCAAATTCTGGGCCGCGTATTTTCTGCTCCTTACCTTTCAAAGGACTCTTTTAATATAAGGTTAAAATAAAATGTATTTACTAAACTAATCTTGTAAAGAGTATGATGATGATGGTTAACCAGTGGCGTAATCTGCAGGCGCGGGCGGAGGTGTCGGCGAGGGGCGGCCGTATTTCGACGACGTGTCGCCGCGCAACGTCACGGCGGTGGTCGGCCAGGCCGCCGTGCTGCGCTGCCGGGCCAAGCAGATAGGGAATAGGACGGTGAGTAAACGCAGTATAATTTGCATTTAACAGACATAAATGTAAGACAGACATCAATCTATAATAATATATTTTATACCCGGGGCAGGTCGCTAGCTAGCTATAATGTTGAACCCTTTTACGCTACAGTTTCTACTGTATATTGCCACGTCATCGATTCGCCGACAAAGATGGCCGACACTTGCCGACACCTCGCCGACTCTGATTGCTTCCAGTTCGGTGGAATTCGCCACTTACCTAATTAAATTATTAACGACCATTACGCACAGTCGAAATAGCTTACAATTTTTATGTAAAGAATATTCACAAAATTAGCAAAATCACTTAACACTGTTGCTTACTTTTTGAATAAATTCTAGATGAAGATAAAATATAATAATTGTTTTTTTCGCCACAAAGTCAAAGTCAATTTTTTTTCTTCAGAATAATTTTTTTTGAACGTTGATGCTACTGGGGCCTACCACCGGTTCGGGAACTAACCCGTCGAGAAGAACCGGCGTAAGAAAGTTGCACGGGGCCATCTTTTACTAAAAAGCTGGAAAATTACAATGTCATTATGACTAAATATAATTGGCCAAGTGCGAGTTGGACTCGCGCACGAAGGGTTCCGTACCATTATAGAGCAAAATTAGACGAAAAATTGTGTTTTGTGTTGTATGGCAGCCCCCTTAATTTTTTATTTTATTTTAATATTATTATAAAATATTAAAGTACAAGTATAACTAAGATTTTCTGGGAAAGTTCAAGTACCTACCTATTGCCATTATTGATATAGAGCAAAAAAGGCTAAAAAATCACGTTTGTTGTATGGGAGCCCCCCTTAAATATTTATTTTATTTTGTTTTTAGTATTTGTTGTTATAGCGGCAACAGTTAAACACAATCTGTGAAAATTTCAACTCTCTAGCTATTACCGCCTGGAGACAGACAGACGGACAGACAACGAAGTCTTAGTAATAGGGTCCCGTTTTTACCCTTTGGGTACGGAACCCTAAAAAAATAAAAAAAATAGAAATGTACAACATTACATAATACCTAGACCTACAAATATATTACACTAGACTAGATATCCGATACCCATACACCGGAACGCCTGAATATGTCACACTCACATTAAAGAATAAGAATAGATTTATTTTTAGCATCACACAATACATCATAATTATTACTTCAGGAAAATTAAACATTCGACCTCGGAATAATTCGCATAGAGCTGAAAACCGGTAGAGACGCCAAATACATCATTATAAATAAAACCTCAAAATTCTCATTTAAATTAATTTGGTGACAATAATACTATTTTATATACGACTCTGCTATTTAAAAATATTTATTAGGGTTCCAACCCATAAGAATTTAATGAAATAAAAAAGTCAAATAAAAAACGATTTTAATAATGGTCGATAAACTCTCACTTTTTCCAACCAGATGTCAACTTCCAACAGGTTGACACCTGTAATATCTTGGTGCTAATGAGTGTCACTGGAAGGTCTCAGGTTTTAATTAATTTCTAATTCCAATCTCTTAATTAAAGGGTCGCTGACGTCACCATTTGGATTATTAAAATTTCGTCCCAATTAATATCGAATTGATATCGAAAACGGCTGAACGAATTGGGCTCATTTTAGTCTTAAAATATTCGTAGAAGTCCAGGGAAGGTTTTGAAGAGACACGAAGTTCACCGGGACGGCTAGTTATTAATATAATTAATAATATTATAGATCATAAACAAACTGTTCAAATTCTTTGCCCATATACCACAAATCTTTCAAATGCCCGTATACCATGCAATATATATTTTATTATTAACCCATATACCGGAAATATTATCACCAAGACGCAGCCCAAATGTTGTGCCCACATCGGCACATACAATTTTTCAGTGTCCCGCGGTCCACTGGCCGCCATATTAATGGCGAACCCTCAAATAGCCGCGACGTCCCGCGGTGCATAATGTATTGCCTATTATTATCTAATATTTTTTCGGCAATTTCCCCAGAATATTAGTTGATAGCTTTTCGGCTGATATATTTGCCAATAAGTATTGATATTGGCTCTTTAATATAAGATTCTTTCCAATGACATAGTCTTGTACGAAATAATGAAACGCTATATAGAAACGGACAATGCTATAAAATCGCCTAAAATGTATGGTAGCCTTGAGCGAAGGTTATATACTTGTATTTTTGATAAATCAAATAATTTTTAAATAACCTAAGATGGCAGCGACTAAGCCTCGCAGTCTTGCCATATAAAAAAAACATTAACAATTTAGCAAAACACTAAATAAGCAAAACACTTTCGGGCCTGGCGTCGCTTATAATGTCTAAGCCCACATTTTGAAAATATAACATTTTGGTTGTAGATGTGTGGATGAACTGGCGAACCTTCATGTAACAACGTATAACTTTTCTAAAGAGATATTATACTTGTAATCAGATGAATGTGCAAGTTTTTTACGCTGGTTATTTTCTAAGTATCTGGTAGTTTCCGATCAGAGCAGTGATTGTCACCAAGTGGAGCGATTCTGAAAGTACTGTTCGTAAAAAAATATTATAATATTATCCAAAAATTTTATTGTATCCTTAAAATATCCTGACGTATTTTTGGTCGTTAAATATATAAAATTTTGTACAATATTTTATTTCCATCATTACATAATGTTAATATTTAAGGCTGATCGCTTCATCTTCGCTAATTACGACGCTCAGAGGCTTTCCTTAATTACAACAAAAAATATTTCAGAACAGTAAAATAATTTCAGCAATTACTCTTTAAAACCATTTTATTAAAAAAAAAATTCTTGAATTATCGTTTAACTTTGAGACCATCCAATTACTTCTTTTCAAATTATATTCGTAAATAAAATATTATCTTTATTGTGCGCAATATTTACGGAAATTCTCTACTAATTGGTTTATTATTTTAATATTTCAATATCGATAAGCCCCCTAGAAAAAATACAAGATAATAATAATATGGTAAATTCAGATACAAATAGGGACTAACTGTTTTTGTAAAGATTCAGGCTGAGAATAATAGTCAAACTCTAAAAAAAACTATTTTATATATTGTGTGAGCTTGTATCAATCTTTCCTTAGTATTTTGTGTGATAATAATAATAGTAATTAGGTTCTCGCTGTTACCTGTGATATTAGGATAGTCTCTTTTATTTTGTTTTATATTTGTGCCGTTGTTTTAACATTTTTGACATTTTAATTTTATGTTATTTTATTTTTATTTTTAATCGATTTATTTTATTGCAATTGAAATCATATTTGAATTTATTGATATTAATTATTTATTTGGTACAAATTATGATAATGAACAGAATTTTTTATATATCTATGGCTTATTTGAAAATTGTATTTATAGACAATATAAACAGCCCTGATAATGTTAGGGGGACGAAAAAAATTTAAAAAAAATCAATACTTCCTTTCGCCTTTCCTTTCTTCCTTCCTTCGGCTTCGGCCTTTGTTCGATTATTGAAGTGAAGGATAAACATTGTAACGCATATTACGCAATCAAAAAGAGAATCGCTGTTATGTTTTTAAAAAAAATTTTTAAATGGTTCAAGCGTGATTTCATTACACACCTAGGCCGACAACGCACTTGCAGATATTCTAATGTTGCGAGTGTCCGTGGGCGACGGTCGTTGTTTTCCGTCAGTTCGTTTGCTCGTTTGCCCCCTAAAAATATGTCACAGTAAGTCTCAATTCACTCTAAAAAAATATGACACGTATTATGTTAATTTCCCCAGGTATCATGGATGAGGAAGCGGGACCTCCATATACTGACGTCTCACATCTTCACGTACACGGGCGACGCACGGTTCAGCGTGCTGCACCCGGAACCCTCGGACGACTGGGACCTGAAGGTGGACTACGTGCAGCCGCGTGACGCGGGAGTTTACGAGTGCCAGATCAACACGGAACCCAAAATCAACATGGCCGTGTATCTGAGCGTTGAAGGTAACTGCCGATTATGTACTATCAGAGAAGTTGATTCCTAGGCAGATGGGAGACCTACGTAGTTTAGTCGCGTTATATCAAACCTAGGGCCGACAGATCACAATTAACACTGAATTGACATGATCCGCCTAAATGACGTTGTTCTGTCAACTGCCTAGGATTCAATTTCCTCCGTGGTACTTTCGAAGATTCATAGGCTGATGGACTTCATTTGGTCGAGTTATCTCAATTAATTTTCCTGTTAGTTCTTAGCACAAAAACAATTTTTTTAGGTCCGCCATCTGCTTATAAATTAACTTGTCTAATACTACAATACTATAAGAATGTTCTGGCCTGAAATCAAAACCACAATCTTGAATAAACATGGTTCTTCTGCTAATCTAGTTTGCTTCTATAAATGTAGAGTTAAAACTAACTCTGGTGACTGGCTTCGTTTTGAGTGCCACCATATTCCTATAGTCCTTAATAATAATTCTGCTTTGTTTTGTACCGGCATTGATCGTACCTATAGTAAAACGATCTTGCACTATCTTTCGTTAATGCACAATGCTTTAGCAACAAACTTTGTCTAGCAGAAAACAAAACAACTTTCGCATATTATGTCGTTAACCTAAATCAGTGATACTATATTTAGAACACCATATGCATCGCCATTAACAATCATCTCATAAGGTTTCTAGTAACGCGCGGGACATTAATATCCCGCTTTTGACCAAAAATCCCGCAAAACAAATAACCCTTGACGGGCACGCGGTGCGATTTATCCCGAGTCATATTAAGATTGCGCCCCCTTGAAGGGGGTACCCCCCTCCACCTCGTCCCCCTTTCCCCTCTGTCCCCCTCGGACCTGGTCCACGGCCAACACACGTATCTCATTCCCTCGGATATATTGTGCGGTATTAATATAAGGAATTAGGCAGATCCGCCGCTATTTTTCGTTTGGCATCTCTGTTATGCCCTTAAATAATATGGTTCATCTAAATGTTAAATTGTTGACCCATATATAATTGAAAATAAATGTTTCAGAGCAATGAAACAACATAATAAAGTAATGTGTATCTCATTGAGTACATATTATTTTTTAAACAACAAAAAAAGGAGGTTATCAATTCGACGCGCATGTATGTAATATTTCCAGAACTGCCCAGTTTTTGTATATGTTAATCTTTATCAGCTTCTGAACAAATGTGCCAAATTTCAAAAGTGTATGTATGTATGTATGTATGTATGTATGTATGTATGTATGTATGTATGTATGTATGTATGTATGTATGTATGTATGTATGTATGTATGTATGTATGTATGTATGTATGTTTTTATGTTTGTTCGCGCATATCTCCGAAACTACAAGTCCGATTTAAGTGATTTTTTTTATTGTACTAGGTATTGTTCAACTTAGGGAATAGTGCAAGTTTCAACAAAATCGGTTCAGTAGTTTTGGAGATAGGGAGTTTTAATTCTCAATTACGTACAATTTTGAAGTCGGTTTTATCTTTTTAAAATACAGTTATTGTTGTTCCTTCTGTAGAATCGAAGAAAGAAACCTGTAACTATTGACTATCAATAATTATACTGTGAACCAGGGCCCGTACCACGAAACGGTTTTGAGACTCAAACAATCGTACGAGAATGTTGTATCCTACTCTAACAAACGTGAAATGACGTTGTTAGAGCAGGACGCGGCATTCTCATCCGATTGTTTGAGTCTCAAAACGGTTTCGTAGTAGGCCTACAGGTTGCTTACGACAGAGTTTCCTTTAGAAATCATAATGTGGTGAAGTCCATAATAAAGCTGCTATTTTTTGCATACACTAAATCCCACTTTGTAACCATAAACCCTTCTATTTTCGCACACCCTCTACTACTATAATTTCCAGTTAGTAGTGGAGTGTCAGCAAACGATGCAACGATATTTTAAACATTTGATGCGATACGTATCCAACGTTTTTACGAAATTCCATCCGAAGTGAGCGACATGGAGTTAGCGAGTTAATTTTATAGAAATTCCTAGAAACCTGTAGTGTCCACTGCTTATATACGTCCGCACGACCGAACGGTCCGGATGCTGAATAGCGAGATCGCGATCAATTTCGTGCGACTTATTTTGTGGCTGCGTCGCTATTTACATACAATAATTGCTTGTGATGTCATTGAGCGGCCAAACCGCTCTATCGCACGCGGCACGGGCGCATATAAGTCGAGATTAAAGTCATGTATCGAGATAGAATTATCACCTGTAATTATTGTATATAAAGGTCATCCATAATCTAGGTTACGTAAACAACATCTTACGTTAACTCTTCAACAATAACACAAATCATCGATTCATCCTTTAATTTCGAGTAAACAAGGACGGGGTTGTTTACGGCGATAGTTGTTATGATTATGTCACAACATCACGACAAATTTTCATTAAAATAGACGCGGCATAATTACAACACTCCCATATAATACTATAATGAAAATACAGTGTTTATTTCACAGCGAATATATGAATGGGTGTAATACCAATTTTTGTAATACTTCTTCGTAAAAAATAAAAAACAGATATTCATAAAATTGTGTATAGTAACTTAGGCATTGAATTAACTTGGAACTACATTTCATCCAAAAAAAATCTACTATTTTCTTAGTATTATGTATTTATGCAGGCGGAGTCGTGGGCAAAATATTCTCACTGAATATCAAAATAAAAGAAACTTAATATTTCATCCATCTCCGAGTTTTGGAAACTCAATTATCACGTTATAATTTATCAAAGTCTAAGTTTTAATCCGCGGCGAAACAGTCGCGTAACATTCCACTTCAATTATTTGTTTCGAGTCTAGACGCCTAGACTTAACACTTAGATGCTAAGTACTTAATACAGATAATGTGGTCTCTTTAGATGATATAATTAACAGTATATTTTCCTATTTGTTAGTGATAAATAGAACAGAGAAGTACATAATAGTATATAGTTTATATATTCCTAAATAATGTAAATGTAATATCATTCCTTTGTGACCAACAACTATCCTTTCCTACATTATTAATTCAATGGACATAATTAATCTCTATCACCAAAATATTCCATCAGTTGATCCGTTCAAGTTCAAGTAAAAAGTTTATTAATACAAAATGTCTTTTATTTTTACTAAATTTCATCTGCTTTGGTTCAGCCGGTATTTCTGTATGTTACCTCAGTTCAACCTGAGGTAACATACAGAAATACCGACAAACTTTCACATTTATAATATTAGTATGGACTTGTTAGCAAGAGTATTGACTAGCTGTTTACTTACCTGTTAATTACACACGAATTCCATATTTCCACTGACACGAACTGCAATATTTACACAACAAACAGTGCAGTTAAAAAAACATAAAACACACTGTAAAGTTTAAAATAAACGCGCACTCCAGCGACAGTTAATTAACAAAAAAATATGAATAAAAAGTGTTTCTGCTTGTTTGCAACGGGACCGTCATTTATCAGCCACTACAGCACCCCCCGGGACCCCCAGGGGGTGCGGGGGGTGATACATCAAGCGCCTCTCAAATTCCGCTTCAGCCAATTACAGTGAAAAACGCGAACGCTACAGTATCGAGTGACGTTTATCCGTGACGTCACTCTGTCATGACGTCATAATATCGTACCATTTACAGCTTCAAAGAATAATGTTTTTAAGCACGGTATATCGACATAATAAGGGCGTTTTTCCTGTCATGTGTCATGACAATATGGATAAGCCGTCTAGCGGCAAACGGCGCGTGGCGTACTAGATAGCTTATCCATATAAATCTATACATTGTCAAGCGCCGCCGCCGCTGTCCGCTGCCCACTGCCCGCTGATTTCAAGAGCAAATTAGCATGAAAGTTGCCTGCGTCCTATAATTTCATATATATTTAAATAAAATAAGGGGCAAACGAGCAAACGGTTTACCTGATGGAAAGAAACTACCGACGCCCATGGACACACGACACATCAGAAGAGCTGCAGGTGCGTTGCCGGTTTTAATGTCATGCACTCATGCGGGCAACACACGCGCGGCCAGGAGCATGTTGTCACCCGCATGTGGACCAGATCTGCGCTTGAGTTAGAACAGGAAAATCACCCTAATGTCACATTATCTTTGGACGCTTCATTCCACATCAGTCTGGCCTCGTGGTAAGTTCTCGAAGAACTTGTATTGCGTGTGCAAGACGGTGGGTATTTGATACACATTACACATCCCTGACCAAGGAGCATTTACAACTTTTGTCTTCTGGGCGAGACTCGAACCCTGAATCTCTTTACTACGACCCATTAGTTGACGCGCTAACCAACTGAATTTCGTTATATTATATTTTCACATAATATTATAAGATAACATAATTTATGAAACTTTACTATGATATGAAAATATTTAATATCTTCGCCGTCTGCGATGCTGTCTACCTTTCACTTTCCAGAAAACTTTGTTGAAATATTAATAATTTATTTTATTAACATTATGCTAAAACTTGAGAAATATACATTTTCATAGTTCTGAAGTGTTTTCAAATGTAAAAAAGTAACTGCATGAATCTGCAATGCAAATCAAAGCCTTGATTAGTGATTAAGTAAAAAAACCTAGAAAATTATAATAATATTGGGAACTTAATTATTTTTATTTCTCTTACCAATAAAAATATTTAAACAGCGATTTCAAACAAGGTCTCTTTATCTGACACATCATAAATGTGGCATCACAGACAAATACCTTGAATACGCTGCGTAAATAATTTCATTAAAGGCGGCACCAGCGATCATTGACCTTTCTAGTCTAGGAGCTATGTGAAAAATACTCGCACTGCATTCTGTTAACTTAAGAATAAAATTGTATTCTTGTTTGGAACAGACTATTATAGTTTCATCGAAAAACGTCTTGCTAACTCTTCGTATGATAATCTCCAACTATTTATGAGTTTTAAGTGATATAATCCATACTCTGTTCACATCGTGTATGCGAAATACCGAATCCGTTATCGCCCCTAGACTACAAACATTTGTCAGTTTATTGTCAATCGCGGTTTGTATAGAAAACATAGAGATATATAGATAATATGGAGTGGCCCCAAACAACATATACATTTTTTAATTATACAAATATGATGCATTTCAGCGCCAGAGCCGAAAAACTATATCGGTCTCTTTTTTTCTTGTAAACATTTGCACTTGACGAAAGAGATAAACATATTTCAATGTGATTTCAATTATGACAGCAAACGTCAACGCGCTTTACCAAATCACGGAACGTGCCACAATCCGCCATCTTTAGCGCGGAGTTTCGTGGTAGTTCTGCTGTCAGATTGTTGTTTATGTTTTTGAAAATTCCGATTTTATAAGTAAATACAAGGAGTTAAATTCTCAAATTACGTAGGAGTGTGGAGAATTTACGCAACAATATGCCTGTCTGTTGCATTTTGCAGTGTGGTTCGCGGAAAACCAAAAATCAGCCCCAATTGACGCATCACAGGTTTGTATTTCGTTTTGGAGTAATAGCTCATAAAATTCATTAGATGCTAAAGTGAAACTTATCACAACGATCAATTTATGTTTAAATTATATAAATTTAATGTTATTTTTGTAAAAAACGTACTATTATTCTATATTTTGTTGTTATTTGTTTTCGTAGTAAAATAGGGTTGTGCTTCATTGGAAATTTTAATAAATTAATTATATGTAAATACTTTTTTAATAGGTTTCCTAAGAATGAAGGATTGCGAAGAAATTGGTTAGCGGCTGTTAGCGAGGAAAATATCAATCCTCGGCACAATGAAAAATGTTCAGAAACGAATAATAAAATTATTTTAATTCTTATTGTTTTATTTTATTTCTTGTTTTGTTAATTTTTTATTTTATTATGTAGGTTGATTAGTAGAGTGGAACAACCAAATAACGTTAAACTTAATCAAAACATAGAAAAAAAGTAAAAACTATACAGTTGGTAAAAAATAATAACAGGTTATTACATTTGATTATAATATTATTTTGATACAGGATGATATAAATAACAAATAGGATAGAATTCATTTTGTAAAAGTACGAGCAAAGTCGTGTGCAACAGCGATATTTATGTTTTGCTTTAACAAATAATAATGAGTTAGTAGTATGAGTCGTCACTCGTCTCTATTATACTATACAAACTTGTTTCAGTACAGACAAGTAATCAATCAATACTATTAGCTAATAGCTAGAATTTTCGTAGCCACCATTTTAGGGTTCCGTAATCCGTACCCAAAGGTTAAAAACGGGACCGGGGACCCTATTACTGAGACTTCAATGTCTGTCCGTCTGTCTGTCTCCAGGCTGTATCTCTAAAAACTGCTATAGCTAGCCTTCTAAAATTTTTATAGATTGTGTATAACCGTTGCCACTGTAACAACAAGTACTAAAAATAAAATAAAATTAATATTTAGGAGGGGCTTCCATACAACAAAACGTGATTTTTTTTTGCCTTTTTTGCTCGTAATTAATAATGGCAACAGCTAGGCTCTCCAAACTTTCATAACATCCGTAATAATTTTAAGTATGTGTTATTTAATAATTAATAATAAAATTAAAACAAAATAAATATTTAGGGAGGGCTCCCATAGAGAAAAACACAATTTTTGTCTACTTTCGCACAATTACGGTACGGACTACGGAACCCTTCGTGCGCGAGTCTGATTCGCATTTGGCCGATTTTTTAACATAATATATATTACAATTTACACGTAAGTACATAAAATAATAAATATAACACGAAAGAATTTTATTTTATTATAAAAAATATTATACTAATATTTTTTGGAAAATAGTGTTAAGTGACAACCCTTATCAAAGGCAGCCATTTTTAGCGACAAGAATTGGCACGTTTTTTTTGTAGGTACTTCGTGTCCATGTATTTAGTACGTCCATGATAGAAAACGACGAAATATGACAAGTTTTTTGACAGAGAGCCAATGACCGCTACAGACAGAATTCCGCGATTTGAGAATAGTACGTCAAAATCTCTTGATACTTCAAGCTACTATCAAACAGCTTTTTTAAAGTAGTTTACCAGTAATGAGAATTTCGCTCATTTCCCTCTCGTCACGTTGTCACGTTGTCACGTCGTGTCACGTGGCCTCGATATGCAGCCAGCTTCACGGCCCAAGATTGTACCAGCGGGAATGTATGATGCACCTATGATTTCAAGCTGGATTTCTCGTGAATAACTTTGTAGGAAAAGTTTTGGTTTTGTCGCACATTTTTGTAAACATTTTAGCACGGTATTATAAGCTTGGACCCTATGTATGTAACGGAATATTTGAGCACGATTTTTGCCTATCTCAAGTCGTCTAATTAATTCGAAACTTTGTATACGTATTAAGTGCCAATGACAGTGCAATAATTTGTTAAACATTTTTGAAAAAATAAATTAAAAAAGTGTTTTTAAGTTTTTTTTTAACTATTATTCTTTACCATAAAGAGAATTTGTTTAGATCTAATAGACATCGAAAATACTGGGCTGACTTTGATGATATTTGGCAAAGATGGAATGGAACAGGACATAGGATAGGTTAGAAAAAATACGTTCCCCGCGTAATAACTGAAGTTGCGACTTGCGGGCAACTTCGTGATTATTTTGATCTGTGTTCTGAGTGCGAGTTCTTTTTGCTTCTCACCGTAAGACCAGAAACAGTGCCCCTAGTAAGTAACAATGGTACCAATTTGATGCTATAATTTTCGTGGATCTCACGGTGAAAAGTGACAAAAACTCACACTCATAATAATTAAAGACCTGAGTTAAAGAACACGATAACTAACATTTTGTAATATACGGAAATTTACTCTTTCTTTCCTTTATCATTTGAACAAACCTTGTAACTTATTTACTTATCACCTGACTAATGTATCTGGACACACAATATAAAATTCTCAATTTTTTTATTTAAAATAAATTTTCCGGCCCTAAAGCCAGCATTTATGCAAAATAGGGCAATCTTTTTACTGTCAGTTATTGTGTTCTTCCACTGACGTTTTAAATTATTACCAGTTATCCTACCCCATCCTAAGTGTTTGTGTTACTTCCAGATGAGTCCCACACCCCCGCGCCTCAGCCTCCGGTTCGATTCCCAGGTACCAAGCTTTCCATACATTTTAGTTGTCCATACAACTTCATACAATAAACGCTTGATGTAGTAACCATTTGGTACCTTTTTTTTTTTGGGGCTGCGGTCGTGTATCACGTGTATCACCATTTGGTACCTGGGTACCAAGATTTCCATACATTTTAGTTGTCCATACAATTTCATACAGTAAACGCTTGATGTAGCATCCATTTGGTACCTGGGTACCAAGCTTTCCATACATTTTAGTTGTCCATACAACTTCATACAATAAACGCTTGATGTAGCATCCATTTGGTACCTGGGTACCAAGCTTTCCATACATTTCAGTTGTCCATACAACTTCATACAGTAAACGCTTGATGTAGCATCCATTTGGTACCTGGGTACCAAGCTTTCCATACATTTTAGTTGTCTTTACAACTTAATACAATAATGGCTTGATGTAGAATCCATTTGGTACCTGGGTACTGCCGTACTAAGCTTTTTAGTCATACAACTTCGTATGATAAGCGCTTGATGTATTATCTATTTGGTACTTGGGTACCAATATTTCCATACATTTTATTTGACTACACATTGAAAAATTCATCCAAATAGCGGTTAATTTGGCTTTTATTCTGATGACTAGTAATTATTTTTATTCAATTAATGTTTGTGAGACAGTGATTTGACGTGACATGTGGGTTAAAGATTAATTATTGTCCATAAGTAGTTTAAGATACTATAAGTACATAGGATAATTGTTGTTACTGAAAAATGTACTGATCCCGTGCGATAAAGCATTTAGAAACGACGATACAAGTATCTTTTAATAAAACAATATGAGAAACGATGTCAATACTTGGATATGGCCATCAAAACTATGGCAATGTTTTTGCATGCAAAATGTGTATCCTTTGTCCTTTTTTGTCTTAGAGTAATAATATCATTTATACTACTTTATGTTTCGCTCATTTTATTAAGATTATTCTATATGAGAACTATCACGGTGCATGGAATATCAATCTATATCAAAGATGAAAAAGAAAAGCTCAAAAATAAAGTGGTTTTTATCATCACAAGAGCCATTACCGGCCGTCCCACCTTTCAAACTGTCCCGCGATTGAAAGCGCTCTTAATTCCACCACAAATGTACAGAATATTTTGTACATTTGTAGCTACGGAGTCCCACAAATGTGCCTTTTGGAGTTTTAAAGCGAAACTTAAGAATTCACGCTTTAAGATGAATGTCATTTTGCACTTACCGGTTTTAGAGTTGTTGCCATTCCTGTTAATATATCCTAGTAAACATTTTACAGATATATTAGATATATTATAGTATTACACTGTACACAATACTAAACTTTAAGAGTAAACCGGCCGTAATTTAAGAGTAAGAGCGAGTCGGACTCGCGTTTTTAACAATAAAGACATAAACATAATTTATTGAATTTTCAGGAAATTCTATTGTACAGGGTATAACAAAACTATATGATAATACTTTTTTATGTGTATGTCTCTTATGCATTCATTGTGAATTTTGCAGCGCTGAAAGATTTAGGGCCTGTTTCACCACTTCCTGATAAAGTACCGATTTGGCTATTCACGACTTTTTTGACAGATTTTCCATACTCGATCTGTCAAGTTAATTGGTGGATAGCCTATTTGGCACTTATCAGGAAGTGGTGAAACAGGCCCTTACTTTTTTAAACATTGATTGTATGAGTAAATTCATGACTCTGGCATAATATTATTCTGTTTTATTACAGAAACACAGAAGTTAAAATTAACTCTTTTCTTGTAACATCAAAGTAGAACTTGCTGTCATGGCTGCAATAGATATATTGCCTATATATATATAGCCTATAATAGCTGTATTCTTAATATGATAATATATAAAAAAAAAAACGACCAAATACTACCAAACCAATTTACCATTTATTTTCATTTACCTAGAAAAGTCAACTGTCTGGATTCATATTCAAGATTTCAAAACTTTTTGTCAAAAAGACGGAAAGGCACTGAATGACACCCTTAGAGAGCTCTAAAAACTAAATAACTATAAACTAAAGTAGTTAAAACACTATCTAACTTCCCAGTTAGTTCAACACGTGGTAACCATTAACGTTTTTACTGTCGCGTGAGTTTCACAAAGGTCCTGACATGTGTAGTGAGCATAAAGGGCCGGTCGTGACACCTGATGAAAAGTGTTACACGTGTAAGATACGTAATCGAAAATACGCAAAAACATTCATTATTTTAAAAAAATCGAGAGATTTCAATTATTATATTTTCATAGGTAATAATTATAAAAAAAAATAAGCGTGAAGACGGAACAGCAAAACAGATTTCCACAATATTTTGTATACTTTTTCATAAAAAAATACTATAAAGTTAGCTTTAATAGTTAAAATAACTTTAATAGTTATTTTAAGGACCTCTATGGGACAAAGGTTTTCATACTTGCATGGTTATAGTCCAAACTACGAAAATTTGTCTCGTCAGTCAGAGTTTGTGACTCATCTTAAGGCCGTCACAGACTTAGCTATAATATATATTAATATGTTTATAGCTAGGCATATTACTATATATTTTCTATACAATTTTCGCGTGACCACACACTCAGCTATAATATATATTTCTGGTCTCAGTGTGTTTAGTACGGTATATTAATATATATTATAGCTAAGTCTGTGACGGCCTTAAGCTTTGGACTATTGAAAAGGCCTTTTTCTCATATTACGCAAATGGTGCTCCTAGCACAATCAGTAAAATATGATCCGACCCAAATCCAGCATGTTAGACACGTCATAATCTCAGAATATTGACCGAAACGTTGTCAAACGTCGAATAAAACAGTCCGTACTCGTGCTGCCGTCTAATCGTAGTCAAAAAAAAATGTAACTTTCATAATAATAATAATAATAGCTCCCACACCGGTTTCGGTGACGGTGGCCGGTTTCATTGAAACCAGTCCAGCTACGCAGGAGTATATTTATAGTGCCCAATGTGTGTGCGCAGTACACAAGAGCACTCTCTATTCCTTTACTCTCATAACCCAGTGGGACGGCAGACCGACACGACCGGCGAGAGATCAGGCGCAGGACCGACTTTTTACATGCCCATCCGACGCATGGATCATCTTACTTGTCAGACAATCAGGTGATCAGCCTGCATTGTCCTAACCAAACTTGGAAATAACATGTTTCCAACGCGGGAATCGAACCCACGACCTCCGAGTCAAGAGCCGCGCTCTGTACCACTAGACCACGGAGACGTCACTTAACTTTCATAACAACTAGCTAAAAGCCGAGGTTTGTGAGGGCTCGCGTCGTTTTTTTGCGTGGTATTTTTTTATTTATTCAATAGTAACCAAACCTCAAGTGACCGATGATAACTGCACATCTACATATAAATAAAAATTACTATGACTGTTAAAGCACAAATTATTATGAGTATGATAGATTTTCCGTAAAGTGTACTACAAAAGTGCTTAGGTTGTGGGATATACTAGGGTTTGCTTCGCTCGCCCTGATAAACTATTATGTAGAATGTAAAGTACACTGTTAAGCGAGTACTAAGTTGGCTTTCTACACTCAAAGTTGTTACTTGTGCTTCGTTGTTCTAAGTTACTAAACACATACAAAGGTAGTCAGATCTAAGTTGTCTAGCTGACCGATAACTTGCTTAGGATTTTAGACTTCATTACAACGAGTTAAGGTCCATTTTACACAAACAAAGGTACAAGCCAGATCTTAGTTGTCTAGCTGACCGACAACAAGCTCATGATTTTCGATTCCTTCGAAAATGATGAGCTTGTTGTCGGTCTATTTTCTTTCCCTTGTACAACATCTAGTCAATTCTCTTACCAAATCAGAAGTTCAATTTGCAAACAACTAGAACGATCATCAAATTAAGGCTGTCTTTCCCTCAACTCCTGCCAACTGATTTTTAACTATATGGCCACATACTAAAGTCGCTTTTCCCACAGCCGCTGCAGCCACCATCTGGGGTTCTCAAGATGTGTACGTGAAGAAGGGCAGCACGATCAGTCTGACCTGTTCCGTCAACGTCCACTCTTCACCGCCATCTAGCGCCTCTGTACTGTGGTAAGTTTATGTATGCTACACGTTTTATATTATGTTTTCTTGTGTATGTATGTACTCCAATACCTATTCAATTGTGTTTATAAGGCTTAATAATTTAACCCTTTAAAATATGCAACGCTAAAATATAAGTACACAACATGGCATCATGGGTCACAAGCACCAATTAAGGCTTTGATGTATTTTGAATCGAAGTCAAAAGAATCCGATAAATAAAACAGC
Source organism: Plebejus argus (assembly GCA_905404155.3). Taxonomy (NCBI): domain Eukaryota; kingdom Metazoa; phylum Arthropoda; class Insecta; order Lepidoptera; family Lycaenidae; genus Plebejus; species Plebejus argus. The sequence goes on from FR989944.1 coordinate 479,159, forward strand.
GATGTTACAAAATCAAAATAACTCACTTTCCAGCATAGAATCCCATACTATTTTGATTCTATATTTTAGTTTAGCTAAATCTTGCAATGTATGTAAATTATATTTAAAGTACGCAAGGAATTATATAAAAAAGAAACCCACGTAACCGTGAGTACATTTTCTGCAAGTGACTCGAGGAAAATTGAAACTAAAAACATAATTTTCACAAGTGGTGGGAATTTAAAATAATACGCGGGCACTTGAGCGGAGCGCTGTGGGGTTAATCCGAGTACATAACTGTTTTAACCCTCCACGTGAGTCGTACAAGATATTGCACTCGTTACTCGAGTTGGTCGCGTATGTCCCACTACATTGTAACACTTGTTATAGTACAGCTATGTCAGTTTATATTTACATGATGGAGAGTAATATGAATGCCATTCAATAGCATTTTATTATTATTATTTAAAATTCTCGTGTCGTGATGTTTGTTGCATAATATAACGGTTGGACTGATTGTATTGAAAGTGTGAGTATAACACGATTCTTACATATCTGGTACAACGCTATTTCGAGGGTCTTGACCGATGCCAACACACTCAAAATAGCGTTGTAACAGACTCAACGGAGCACAGACCTTAATCGCATCTATTAAAGTCTCTAAGATCGATATGACTGAACGATATTAAGCATATTTCCACAACGCATATGGCAAAATAACGTTTACCAGCGAGAATTGAATTAAAAATTAAAACAAAAAATTTAAAAATTGTTATTAATTATCAGTTATCATACAATATTTTATCGTAAAAGTTTTATAAAACACAAATGAATTTTGTCAGCTAAATCCCGTCGCAAATTCTAAGGGCCATTATTCTTCTCAGAATTATTAACTATAACATTATTGAGTTATTGTTTCGGCCCTGATAACTACGAGGTTCCCGAGGGATGGGAAGGTTCCACTCAATTTGTATTTATAAGCGTTGAAAATAAAACGCCTTGTTTGTAATTACGTATAATGTTCTGTGGGTCAATTTTACCGAAGAAAATTTTAACGGTGTTGTAAGCATCAGTTGTTGGTTTAAGGTTAAGATTTGTTGGTTCTCGGTTGGGTTTCGCAAATAAAATATAATTACAACTTAATCTGTTTTCGCTAGAAATAGTATAGTAGTGATGTAGGACTTGGTTATTGGTGTTTTCTACGCATATTATAATAAGGACCCTTTGTTTACTAACACAATGTAAAATATGGACGAAAGTCTGAAATAAATAATTTGAATTTGAATTTGAATATTATAATAAAAATATGATTGGAGGACATGCTAACAAAATAACTTGCAGTGGTATGTATCAATTAACGTGAAACTAATAATCGGGTATTTTAATTCCACTGTTTGGCACTCATAGTACTTTCAATCAAAAATCTAAGGTGCCAGTAATATGATGACTATCAACGTAAAACGGTTACTGCTATAAATTTGAATCACAATGGCAAAATAATAACTAGTAAACTGTGTGTAAGACTTTAATAGTCTATATTTTACTTTAAGGTTATTAAATATTATGTCAAACTACTATGACATATTATTTAATAACCATAAAGTAAATAGACTATTAAAGTCTTACATCGAATACAGTTTACTAGGTATTATTTTGCCATTGTGATTCAAATTTACAGCAGTAACCGTCACCATTAACAAAAACGGCATCATATCAACAAATCAGGGCGGCTCTTACACTATAATTAGCGATGTTTATCGCGACATAGTCCAGGGGCCGGCCGACGAGTCGTTAACATTTACATAATAACGGCTATTAGCGCTCGGTCTAGACTTCTAATAATGGCTGAATTTAGTGCTTAAACATGTATTTACATAATTAATGGACTAAATAGTCAGTTCATTCAGTTGGACGAATGAAAATTTACACTGAATTGAAAGTCAGTGAAAGGAAAAATCTACAGCTGATAGCTGATGTAGGTAGTTATTATTTTAGCAAAACTGCAAGTTCGAAGGAACGAACTTGCAGGCAATATAACTAGTATTATAATATAACAATAATATAATATAAACACACAGTAAAACCTAACCTTCAGGCAAAATATGCTACAACAATAGATAACAATTATAATTATACTGAAGAAGAAAATATTTTAAAAGTACTTGAAGACAACAAACAAAACAGAACAAATACTTAAATTAAGAACATTTTTTCGAGTGCTCTTAGGCATTTCAATTAAATTATCTTTTTACCAAAATTAAACAAGACTACAATACATTTTTAGACCCATTTAGCGAATAATTGTCGAAATGTCCACAAAAATGGAGTAACATTTTATTTGACCTGACGAATGTCAAGAAACCACTATAACTATCTGTCTGGAGGCTCACGACAAAAGCCTAGGTATAAGAGTAGAGACTAGAGTACTTAGTATTCAATCTAGAATCTGACCTCCGACAACAATATTCTAGGCTTTAGGATTCTTAGTTTTCAATTTTATGTTAATTTTATGCAAGGATTCCAAACTTTTTCGGAACGGCTTGTAATTTGATGGAAATGCGTTGAATTTTCACGAACGTGCCTCCAATTTTCTTTTGGGAATTATGTACTGATTCTATGTTTTTCTGTACTGATTATTTGGAAATTAAACTATTTGATTTCTTTTTTTAAATGAGATAAGATATTAAATTTCAATTATCATGAACCCTATGTTTGCGCCAAAGTAACCTACATTGGCGCAAAAGTCCATTTATTAATTATTATTATTGGCAATGTTCAGATGTTGCCTCGAACTTAAAATTATTCGTAATAAGTTTATTTACTATATCTATCTGACTTTTTTTCCAACTGGCCACGTAGCCCGAAGGTTGTAAGCCCCTCCAAAAGTAATTAAATAATAACCACCAATAAAGAAATAAATCAGCACTGACCTTGCTGATAATGATGAATTATTGTTAAGAACACTCTCGATCATGGAAGGTAGCAAACAAAAAAAAAAGCAAGATCAAAGTACTCGGCCCACATGTTTGGATGCTGGGATGCCACAGACAGAAAAACACGACATCTTCTAGTTTGGTCTGAGTTTAAAAATTATGTATATACAGTTGGTATACTTCAATTCCACTAACTAATCTTTCTCAGGTACCACGGCAGCACAGTGATCGACTTCGACTCCCCGCGCGGCGGCATTAGCCTGGAGACGGAGAAGACGGAAGGCGGCACAACCAGCAAGCTGCTGGTCACCAAGGCGGCGCTGACCGACTCGGGCAACTACACGTGTGTGCCGAATAACGCGCATCCCGCTAGCGTCAGCGTACATGTGCTGAATGGTGAGTGATAAGGGGACTTCTTAAAATACGCAAGGTAGTTAGGGGAGAGGGGGGAATCTCACGGATCTCACGAATTTTACAGACAACCTCTAGCTCTTTTCTATGTCAATGCTAGGCCCTGACCTGTACCACTAATAAAAATATTATTACATACTACCACGCAGAAAATATACGACTACAAAGTAAGTTTTTCGAAACACCACTACAAAGTGTACATAACGTATGCTTGTAGCCGTGAATTGAAAGCTGACAACGTAGCTTTTCTATTAATCAATGTTGATTTAGAACTGATAAAATATTTTTGTTACCCTATTACGCAAGAAATTTTTGTTACCCTATTACGTGAAAATTAAACGGCTGAAATGGAAATGGTCAGGACATTTGATAAGGGGTAAAGACAAATGGAGTAAAAAAGTCACAGAATGGTACCCTAGAAACGGAAAAAGACAAAGAGGTAGACAAAACAAAAGATGGGCCGATGACTTCAAAATCATAGCAGGAGTTACTTGGAATAGAGTAGCCAGGGATAGAATTGAATGGAGGAGGTTGGAGGAGGCCTTTGCCAAATGGCATACGGAGCAACATGCCAAATAAACAGTAACTATTTTTCTAGAAGTAAGATTAGGTATATTATAGAAAAATAATGTAATAGTATTATAGTAATGTAGTAGTTAAGTAGTGTTATGATCTGTAATAATGGCTATATAAAAAAAAAAAAAATACGCAAGAAATACAAAACAGATTTTGATTGAATTTTCTTCTTTCAAGAATGATATAAACTTTTTTATCAAACAAGATCTAAAACATTGACTGTGTCAAATTATTTTTGTTCTCAAGAACTGAACTTCGCGAGTAAACACAAGAAGGTCGATCGGAAACCTTTGTTATATCCAATATGTGTAATATCAATCTTAATACGATATTCCCCAGTATTTGAATAGGAAACTAGCTGACTGTGGCTATACAAATATTACATTAATAACAGTTTCTACCGCAGGGCAGGGCATAGACCTTTCCAAGCTAGCTTTTAAATACGGCAACTTTTGAGTTAATAGTGTCTCCCAGGGGAGCAATACATGTTTCTGGACAAGTAGCTTACATAATATTACTAATTTAAAACCATATTTATTTTAAACAAAAAAAGGGGCAAACGAGCAAACGGGTCACCTGATGGAAAGTAACTTCCGTCGCCCATGGACACTCGCAGCATCAGAAGAGCTGCAGGTGCGTTGCCGGCCTTTTACGAGGGAATAGGGTAGGGGAAGGTAGGGAAGGAAATAAGGGAGGGTAGGGAAGGGAAAAGGATAGGGGATTGGGCCTCCGGTAAACTCACTCACTCGGCGAAACACAGCGCAGGCGCTGTTTTACGCCAGTTTTCTGTGAGCCCGTGGTATTTCTCCGGTCGAGCCAGCCCATTCGTACCGAAGCATGGCTCTCCCACGGTATAAATATAAGTATTTTTAATGGTAGTAAGTCAACTCATTAGTTAAGGCTCTAATTGCTATACACATTACTAACATGAGCTTATCTTTTACTTGATTATGTTTCCATCAATTTATCCTCAAAACTTTTTTGTTCAAATTATTATTTTATTACTATTCCATAATGTTACTATACAACATTTTACTACATAAATTGATATACTGGCAAGCATACCGCACTCATTAACCTGTTAATATTAAGTTAAGATCAAAAGCGAATGGAGTTTATTCGTTTGTGAAAACTATGTGTAAATTATAAACAAATATTAATTTACAAGTTTCATTAATATCGACTTATAGGAGTTACCCTTGTGAAACTACTTACGTTTTGTGAATTCATAAGAACATTGTTATATTCTGCTAGAATGAAAAGCATGTTATAATATTATATTTGTAGGCGAAGCAACTGACTATCCTTTTATCATGAAATAGCTTTTGCGATAGACAACATTCCGACGTTGTAGGATATGTGACCTTAACCACGAGGCAAGCCACACAACTTTATACTAAAAATCTTATGCATAATATCTAAGAGTAAATTCAGACCGCCACGCAAAAATTTTGAAAATATGCATATACGCGTCGCGTTGCGTTCTGAATTGACCCTAAAAGTGGCTTTTCGATCTTTGACCACCTTAAAAATGCAAAATTTAATGGAATGTGTCCAAATCGTAACCTTAAGACTCTTGGCGTATATTTTATGTAGTATGTTAACCGATATTGTTATCACCAGGTGAGCACCCCGCCGCGATGCAGACGAGCAACTCGGCCGCGCTGACCGCCCCGCTTTCTGCCATCATCATCATCACCGCCGCATGCAGATGATGGGCTTGTGATCACACCGTTGGAGCTTCGAGATTTCGTCAGATGGTGATATTTGATTAATTGTAATAATTTTAATGCAGCTACGTTATCACAAAGTTGATGAAGTATTCTGTTAAAGGTTTTATTATATTTGTGATTACAAGTTAGTCGTCTTGTTAATGCTCGGAAATCTTTGTTTTTAGCAAATAATAATTAAAACAAAGACGAACTAAAGGAGTGAGCGTGAACTTCTGTAGACACCAGGTAGTCTTAATTCTATCGAAAATGATTTGTATGAAATTGGTAGGCTCTTTTATAGCTTCATACATCGTAAATTGTAAAGTTATGATTACTAGCTGTCTGCTGCTACCTATAGAAACTCATGTTCATTATTCTTTTTTCATTATAAACAACACAAGTTTATTACGCTTATTACACAGAAAAACTGAATTTTAGCTGACATATTTTAGCAAAAACTATCCAAAATATGTCAGCTTAAAATATGCAATATTAAAAAATATTTAGTTTTAGCGAAATATTTATATTGGTTTAAAACCAAAATTTAGGTGCAATTTAAAATAACTTCCACGGTGGAATCGGCATTCCAATTTAGCGAGTGAATTTTTTACATTCCAAATGAAGCTAGTAAATAAAATGAATTTGTATTTTTAATTTGTCGAAAGCTCCAATGAAAATAATACGGAGTAAAATGATAGTTTAATGATTAAATGAAACTAGCGGCTAAGAATATACATAGACTAAGCTAAGCGTAATTCGATGCGGATATTGTTGAGTATGTTTCACATTTTTATGTACATTGTACTAGTTATTTTAAATAATGTTATTTGAATAGTAAATGTAATATCCTCATCAAAAAGTAGTCATAAGCTAATTAAGAAATTTTGCGACTTAAAGGATTTAATTTTTCAATTACCTGAATGCATTAGATTATTCATACATCGATGGTAAAATAATTATGAAACAAGAGTAGGTTGCACCAACTTACTTTAACTTTAATTTAACCATAACAAAAATTCAATTAATGAACTGTCTAATCCCTAGTAAAAGTCCATTATGAACGCCATAATTGACGATAACCTTAACTTTAACCTTAACTGCCTCTGGTGCAACCCACCCTAAGAATAAATAAGCAACCACTGGCATTGTTAAGCAGGATGCAAACTGATTATGATTAACTTAGAACATCAATAATGTCAGTTGAAATCTAAAAGCAGATCTAATTTAGTACACAGTTTCTTTTTAAGGCGGACTTGCGTAGATCTGCGCAAGTGGGCCTTAGGGTGTTAAATGTTATACATTCCGTTTCAGAAATATAAAGTTTCTGAAACAAAACAAATTTCAGAATCTATTGCCCGCAAACGAACAGCACAATAATTAATGTTGTGTGCGCCGACTGTTTACACTTTGATTTCCATTAATTATAACAATTAGTCATTTGTTAAGTGAATATAAATGTAAATTCGTTTTGTAAATATACAAACCTATACGTAATAAAATATCATACTTGTAAATAGGACGTGTAAATACATTTTGCTGTTGAGTTGACGGGGTAGTGCGATTTTGTTCCTAGAACGCTGTTAGTTGAGGACCTCCTTTGTTGGATGAAAATGATGATGATGATAAATTGATACACAAAATTGATAAATATTAATAACTAGCTTTCCCGGTGAACTTCGTGTCACTTTAAAACCTTCTCTGGACTTCTACGAATATTTTAAGACTAAAATCAATCCAATCCGTTTAGCCGTTTTCGAGTTTTAGCGTTACTAACACATTTGAAAATTCATTTTTATATATATAGATTAATTGAGTGGGTTGCCGCCATTTTTGTTTATGTGCTAAGGATATTTTGACCTCAAATTATTATACAAGTTATTAATTACTAACCGTTATCAATACTTTAAGCAAATTATTTCGATAGTGCCAGTTTTTAACTCAACAATATAAAATACTGTAGTTTCTGAAACAAAAAATGCAGTCCGCAATCGAAATAACGAAAGTGTTTACACTCGTTAACTGGGAATATTTTCTTCAGCAACAAGGATTTATTATTCATGAATTTGTTTGACTGTCTTCATTGAACTAGAATTTCCATTTAAATTATGTACTAGTTTTGCAGTGGCTTCACACTAAGTTACTTTTTTGCTTTTTTACTGTAGAAAATGTTGTCTTTTAGTTACATACAAAATATTTTCTGAACGTCTGTTGTATCAAAGTATGTAATTTTATACCGTCTCAGTGTAATAGTAATTTGCGCTAACCGCAACCGTAACGTAACCGACCGTAGGAATGTACTATAGCCATCCGTAGCCGAACTAATGGCCGTATTATGAAGGCGACCGCACCGTATCGCGTAGCCGTGCTACGTAATATGTGCGTCGTAGACCGCTGCTACGAGTTTCGTAGACCTCCGCTACGAGCGTCGTAGACCTCCGCTACGAGTTTCGTAGACCTCCGCTACGAGCGTCGTAGAGCGTTGCTACGAGATTCGTAGACCGTTGCTACGAGATTGCGTAACGCCGTAGCTAATAATATTATTATTTCCTCATAGTTCTGTCATCGAAATAAAATACTAAGGAAACGCGATATCTACCATATTTATTTTGCTTTATTTGACGCGCAGTGCATTTTTGCGATTGATTTTGTACTTCAATGACAGTTATGGGGTTAGTATTTATTTTAATTTTAGCTACTTTTAAGACAATTGTTTATGTTAAAAGTATAGTTGAATTATTCTAATTACGCGTTATAAAATGTAATTGAAATGATTTTTTAAACTTACCCAGTACATTTATGTAGTACCTAATATCCAACAGAGGACGGTTTTTATATACGTAAATTTATAGTAAATAATGACAAATAAATAAATTCTATACTGTTTTCCATTTTAATATAAGTTTCTCTTTCCTGTTATAGCGTTAGGAGGGTATTGATACGCGAATTGATATTATACATTGTTATCTAAAACCAGCATAGAAATTATTTGATTAATATTTAACACTGATTGAATTAACATTTGTTATAATTTACAACCCTTTTGTTGTAAAACGATACATTTTAAAAGTGTGTTCTTACTGATCAACTACGAAATACTTATTTGACAAAATAAAAATGTTTACATGTTGTGCATGTAAGATGTTATGAAACTAGTTAGGTACATAAATGTGTAATATTTTAAATGATCTTGGACGGTGTTTTTTTAAGGTTGTGTTTTTTAATTCGCGTGTTTATATTGTCCGGCCACTGTTACTTCCCTCTCTTGTAAAGTAAGACATAGAGTAGCATACGTCATAGCACAGTATAAATATATACAGTAAACCATCTTCAGTCTAAACAGAATCGGACCTGTAGCGTTCAAGTAATTTTTAGTAACAAAACGATACAGTATCATGTCACACAGTTATCCATCATGGTGTTGTACTATTTTGATTTTAGTAAGTGACACTACTGTATATTTATACTGTGGCAATAGGTTCCTCGGTAGTCGTGCTCTTGTATGTACGAGTTTTTACGATGTCCCCGGTTTTGTAAATACATCGGCATGGGGATGTTAATAAATAAAACATAAACGAAATTGTTTTTTCATTCCCCTGAATTCCGTTCAAAGGACCGAATCGTGTGACCCCAGGCTAATTTGATTTATTGACTTTTGAAGTTTCTATGTGATCTTTAAATCAATATCTGCAAAATTTGTTACGAATATTTTACAATAAAAATAAAATATCCATATTATTTTGTATACTTGATCTCTGTTTTGAAAGATATCTGTCAGCCTACTACTACCTCTTGATATTACCAAACCTATTTGTGAAAGAAGAATGAAGGAATACTCGAGTTCTTGAAAGGACATGCGACAGTTTTTGTTACGAAAAATGTGCGGTTATATCAAGACTAGATTTTGCCCGCGGCTTCGCTCGCGTTAAGAAGTATTATAATAGACAATTTTTCATCCCCTATTTTATCCTCTTAGGGGTAGAATTGGTCAAAATCCTTTCTTAGCTGATATCTACCTCATATCATCTACCTGCATGCCTTTCAGCGAGATGCGTCCAGTGGTTTGAGCGGTGCGTTGATATATCACTGTCAGTCAGTCACTTTTGAGTTTTATACAGGTTGTAACAAAAATAAGTGATAATACTTTAGGATGTGTACGTCTGTAGAGTTCACTGTGAAAGTAGCAGCGCTGAAAGACCAAAATTTTTTTTCACTTTTGTATGGAGAAACTCGTGACGCTCGGGCCGTTGCCCATACAAAAGTGAAAAATTTTTTTCGTCTTTCAGCGCTGCTACTTTCACAGTGAACTCTCTACATGGAACACGTACACACCCTAAAGTATTATCACTTATTTTTGTTACAAACTGTATACATATTAGCTGTCCCGGTGAACATTGTGTCACTTAAAACCTTGCCTGGACTTCAATGATTATTTTAAGACTAAAATAAGCAGAATCGGTCCAGCCGTTATCGAGTTATAGCGTTACTAACTCAATTGAAAATCCCTTTTTATAGATATAGATAGATAGATAAGCTGATTTCGACGCCATGAAGTTGTGCGTAGCATCTAGTGTGTAGTAACAATATAACAAAACAAACAACAACAAAGTGATAATACTTGAGGGTGTATATATTTTGTCCCATGTAAGAGTTTACTGTGAAAGTGGCGGCGGTGATGGAGCAAATTTTTGTGATTTCTACGAGCAAGCGCTCCAGCGTCAGGAGCTTGATTATACAAAACTAAAAAAGTTGCTCTTTTAGCGCTGCTACTTTTACAGTGAAATCTATACATGGGACACATACACACCCTAAAGTGTTATCACTTAGTTTTGTTACACGTCGTATATAAAGATTTTCTTGGATCAATAAACATAACAATATTAAGATTATACAACGTGAAATTTTAGTGGCTGTTTTCCCGCAGCAGAACGATTTACCTATAGTAGTACTATCGAACCATGCATGTTATTTTTTGAAAATAAAAAATATTTTGTATGACGTACTATGGAAACTTTATGCCGATAGGCGCGAGTTACTATGGACCCGACCGAATTTTTTTTTTTGATTTGACCAAAAAAACTTTACAAATCTATTGTATTACTAAGATAGAATCATTTTACTGCGGGAAAACAACCATTAAAATTTCACACTTTGCCTAAAACCGTGACTTGTGTGGTGTAATAGACCATAGCTATGAATATTATAAATGTTATAGGCAAAGGGCGTATAGCCAGTATACGGCGGTAATTTTATAGATTTTCGATTACCAAGAATTTCAATCAGCCGAGATATTGCCAAAAACCGGGATTATGTTAAACGTTCTTGGAGCTGGGTCGATGTTTGGGATTATTCATTACGGATTAAAAGCTAGACCCCTTCCTTATTTTTATATTAGATGACGCCTGCAACTATGTTGCAACAAAAATTTTTATTGCGCGGAAACGGTACATTTTTCCGGGATAAAAATTATCTTATGTCCTTTACTGGGACTCAAACTATCTCCATACTTTTCAGCAAAATCGGTTAAGTGGATTAGGCGTGAAGAAGTAGCTTAAAAATTAGCTTGTTAGTAATCACAAAAAAATTTGTTCTAGGGCACCACCCGTACTATTAGTAAATAGTTAAATAGTTTTATTTTTATGAGCATGTTAATACTTAAGCCTGTATAATGTTACGTTACACGGGTTCTAACTTTTAGAAGTGCTATTTGATCCTCCTGAGATTCAAAATTCGTGTACTCATAATGCGAGGACCGTAATAAATCAAAACACAAAAGAGGGATCTTGGCTTTTCTAAGTCTGCGTCAATTAACTGAAAATTTGGTTCAGTGCTTCATTTGAGTTATATTAAACGACGAAAATAGAAAATATAAAAAGAGGGTCGTGTTCACGTGCTTATCGGCGCAAACGGGCCGCAGAACACCGCGACTGAGATAACAATATATTTTTTTAATTCAAAATTAGTATTACAATAATGCAACTCAATTTGAATATCGAACCACCGGTTCGAGTACTAGCGTCGCGAGGCATATTAGGATGCGCATGAGTCAATGAATATTTTCCATAAGTTAGTAATATTTCCCAAGTATTAGACAAAGAACGCAATATTGTAAAATATGTACTGCTTTGATTCCCGAGAAAGGGCAAAGGATATTTTTTATCCTATACAATTGTACGGTTCCCGCGTGAGTAACCAATTTTGGCGCAAGTTGCGGTCGTCATCTAGTAATTTATAAATGTATCACATTTTAGTCGCCCGTCTGCGCCGAGCCTAAGAATACGAAATTAAATTATGAGTCCGCAAGAATCACTCCTCACTTTATGCGGAATTCCGCAAAAACTCGGAAATTATTTTTCCGTAATCCGCGCGTTTGAGACATGTTTAATACCTGTTTCGATAAACCCACCCTAAATTTTTAAATATCATAGCATTTTCGGGGGTTATTTTGCTGTGATATCGTTTTAATAAATAACCTGCAGGGGCTGATAAAACGACAGCTCGTGTAGGCCTTTACCAGTTGATTCCCCGCCCACCTACTTGTTGTGGGACTTATAATAAAATTATATTATTATTTATTTTGACCGACTTTTTAACCGACTTCAAAAAAAGGAGGTTATCAATTCGACGCGTAATTGTATGTAATATTTCTAGAACTGCCCAGTTTTTGTATATGTTAATCTTTAACAGCATCTGAACAAATGTGCCAAATTTCAAGTGTATGTATGTATGTATGTATGTATGTATGTATGTTTGTATGTTTTTGTGTTTGTTCACGCATATCTTCAGAACTACTGGTCCGATTTGAGTGATTCTTTTTTGTTGTACTAAGTATTGTTCAACTTAGGGAATGCTGCAAGTTTCATCAAAATCGGTTCAGTAGTTTTGGAGATAGGAAGTTTTAACTTTCAATTTCGTACAACTTTGAAGTCGGTTTTATCTTAAAATACAGTTATTGTATGACGTATATATTTTTGTATATTTGCAACTGATTGCAATAGCAATCAGTATGGTCTATTTTTATGCATTAAATCGGTTACTGTCGGTTACTATCGTCTAACGTGGGCGGACAACCTTCTTAAAAAGATAGGTCTCCAGGTCATTTACGGAAATAACCAAAGTTCTTTCAAGATTCTACCGGATGATATATTTTTCTCTACTATTTTTGGTTATACTATCTCTTACTAATAAAGATACGCAGATTATTCCAGGTCCACTGACTTTATCTTTCATAACTAATAATATTATAACGTTTCCAATATACCAGCTAAAAACCTTTTAAAATTTGCTATGTAAATATTTTTATTAGTGTATGGTATACACCAAGTATAATAGTACACGCCGTTGCACCAAAAGTCAGTTATCGCGCGGGAACCGTACATTTTCCGTTCATTTCAAAATGTATTCTATGTCTTTCCCGGGACTTAAAGTATCTCTATACCAAATTTCAGCAAAATCGGTTCAGTGGTTTGGGCGTGAAGAGGTAACAGACAGTCAGACACACTTTCGCTTTTATAATATTAGCATGGATAGTACACATTTCTATACTACAGTTTAAGCCACGAGGCCTGTCACTAAATTTCCCCCAAATTTTGACATTAAGGGCCTGTTTCACCACTTCCTGATAAATTGCCGAATAGGCTATTCACAAGTTTTTTGACAGATTCTCCATACTCGATCTGTCAAGTTAATTGATGGATAGCCTATTCGGCACTTATTAGGAAGTGGTGAAACAGGCCCTTAATATAAAGTTTTGTGTCTCACTGACCGTACTGTCCTCTAGGACCACAACTTATTCTTCAGTAATCAATATAAGCGAAGGTCAACAAATAGTTATAGGTCGGTTAAGTGATAATTAAGTGTAATGACTGGCCATTAATCGGCGATTAGAGCAGTCTTATTGTTTGGATGACTAATTACATTATCGATAGGTAATAGATTGTAATGGAGTGCCGTATGTCATTTGTTATACACTTACTGGTTGCTTAGTCGGCATAATATGCAATGTTATTGTAAGGTAGTTATATAATATTATAGATAGGTGTATAAAGTATAAATTGACAATTATTGTCAGTCTACAAAGAATTTTTATTTGTCGGTCGCGCTGGAATAATTTGTCGGCAAAAACTTATATATTTTGCATTCTCAACTATAAGTATACAGTGTGTGTTAACACCAAAATTAGTTCATTTTATCTTACATTTTATCTTAAATAATTTTAAATACAAATCGAAGCAGTAGCTTAGGTATTATGGTGAAACTCGTATATTGCATACATACATAATATTATACTGGCAAAATGGTTGTTTTTCTACAAACTGACTACGGAAAGAAAAAATAAAATGTCGAATTGCATTACTATTTGCCATAGTCACTAGTCCGTAGATAACTGACATTCTTTGATACAAAGTGTTAATGATGGTATAGCGTCATTTAACAGATAGATGCAGCGGCCGCGATCGACGCCAGCGCTATAATTACAGCTGGCACAACGAGATGGGGGTATCGCGTGACACCGTACACTGGGCTACGCAAGTGCTGTAATACACTAATGTTATACAATTATGGACTGATAATCGTCAGATAACTTTTACCTTAAGTTAGTTAAGGAATCGATTTGAAACTTTGTAATTTTTTTCATACAAAGTGTGTCAAAGCGCCAAATTTGTCTGAAACTACGAATAATAAAAACTAAGGAAACGTATCTCCCATATATTTTAATCGTTTTGAATTTGGTTCTAAAGGTTCTTTTCGCACACTAAAATAATATGACAACAGCTACGAAAAACTAGATTCAAATTGACAAAATAAAGCCGTTGACAATATTATGATTGTCACTTCTATAATTAAACACAAAATTCTTGCATGTATTCGTGTCTCTATTTGCGTAAAGTATGTATGTATTCGGGTCACATTTTGTAGAATCGGAACAAAATTTTTGACACAGTTACTCTTACTTAGTTTTTAGGGTTCCGTACCCAAAGGGTAAAAACGGGACCCTATTCATGAGACTTCAATGTCTGTCTGTCCGTCTGTCCGTCTGCCTGTCTCCAGGCAGACGGTTCTCAAGAACCGCTATAGCTAGAGTTCTGAAATTTTCACAGATTGTGTATTTCCGGTGCCGCTATAACAACAAATACTAAAATAAAAATAAAATTAATATTTCAGGGGGGCTCCCATACAACAAACACAATTTTTGGCCTATTTTTGCTCTATAACGGTACGGAACCCTTCGTACGCGAGTCCGACTCGCACTTGGCCGATTTTTATTGTTCGTAGGTGATGATAAAAAATACGCGTAACACTCGTCTCTTTAATTAAAAAAAAATATATATAAATTGTAGCTTATAATATTTTGGTTCCTTTCGGTAAGGTTTTTGGCTTACAAAAGGCTTAAATTATGATTGATAAACATCCCAAATAACGTACACGGTAACATTAAAGTCAATAAAGATACATGAACGAAAACGAACGAAACAAAAGATGTTTACTAAATGTGGTAATGTACTAAAGTTTGAGAAAAATCCCAAATTAACATAATGGTTTATAGATGCCAAATCAAATAAGAATTGTATTTTGTTTCATTTATAATAATATTATAAAAATTAAAGACTATAAATTTATAGTCATTAATAGAGTTAAAATAAGTTATAAACTATTTAGGCTGCAAGATATTTTTTTTAATATTACCAGCCAAGTTGCCCGCGTATTGAAATATATAACAACTATAGCACTTGCATGTAACGTATTGCAGCACAACAATGTAGCAAAAATTAATCCCAAATAAAATCAAAACAATGTAATTGAAACACTAAAAACTAACCCTTTCACAGTGCTTGTGTCGTCCACCGTACAAAAGGCGTGTAGGGAAATGATAAGTGGTTTTTTCACCACTACACCGTCTATGATGGATGACGGGAAGTCAGTGGGGCACGGTCGCGACCTTCACACGTATTGATTGTGTATTGATTATAACTTACCGTGGGTTAATATTGTTTTCGAGTGTGAAAATTACGTTAACTAATTTTGATGTCGGTGACCAAAAAAACTAGGTCAGCTATGCATGCTATAATGACCAAGTATAAAGCAACCAATGAAAACATTTTTTAGATATTACATAGCTTTTATTACGGGCTTTGAGCATGGCGACCGAATTAATTCCGTAACGAAAATAAACCTAACACTCTACTGTACCTGTAACCAAACACGTAACTGTATATTATAATTCTGTAATAAATCTAATAAAATAAAGTGGAATAAGTGCAAGGAAAGTGTATAATTATTTTAAGCCTAACACTCGTCTAACGTTGTTTCACTTCGGTAGACTTCGGCACGGTGTTTGTGTGCGTGCGACTAGACGTATGCGTGTAGACTAGCTGCTAACTGCAATAGCTTTACCGCGGCAGTACTCGAATGCAACGGAATTGCGCGGCGGAATTTACGCCGGCGTAATTCGGCCTAGTGTGTTTAGACACTTAGGGCCTGTTTCACCACTTCCTGATAAGTGTCGAATAGGCTATCCACCAATTAACTTGACAGATCGAGTATGGAGAATCTGTCAAAAAAGTTGTGAATAGCCTATTTGGCACTTTATCAGGAAGTGGTGAAACAGGCCCTTAATGTTACAAAATATTTTAAAAGTGACGCCAAGTTCATTAATTGGCAGTTGACACATTTTTACAATTTTCCTATGAATGTCTGTTTTAGGAATACTTATTTGGCTTATATTAATAACCAATCTTAGTTCTCTACCGAAGTGACTAACGGTAAACCAGCAACTCCAAAACAACGCATCAGTAAATAAGTGTACTTAACCAAGAATGTGCGACAGAAAGAAAATGTAACAAAGGATTAGAAGCATTGTTTTGCTCACGTGACTCGCCTCACGCTAAGCCAAGATAAATAACTCCACGGCCACTAGTTAAGAAATATTCACTTAGAGCTAGCCGCTTTATACTAAGACTCACTGAAATGAAATTATTACTGAGTAAAACCTTAGAGGTATTATAAACATATCCATAATAGTTAATAGAATCAGGCGTTACTTTGCGGAAATCCATAGCTTAAAATTTAGTTTGATATTTTTAGCAATATTCCGCGAAATAAACCTCAACCTTTAAGTAAATGAGCACAGCACCTCCCTCCTCTCCCACACTGCCTATGCGTACACTCGCATGCAAGAACCTGCAAACACCACCACCACACAAGCAATAATGTTGGCAAATCCGTGCAAGGCCCCTCACCACCATGCAGGTTGAAAACTTCGACGCGCGTTTCGCCCCAACACCGGAGCATCCTTAGGATGTGGACTCTACGAACAACTTCCATCACTTGACGGACGTACGGACGCACGAATGGGCCGGCTTGACCGGAGAAATACCACGTCTTCACAGAAAACCGACGTGAAACAGCACTTGCGTTGTGTTTCGACGAGTGAGTGAGTTTACCGGAGGCCTAATCCCCTACTCTATTCCCTTCCCTACCCTCCTCTATTCCCTTCCCTTCCCATCCCTACCCTCCCCTATTACCCTATTCCCTCTTAAAAGGCCAGCAACGTACCTGCAGCTCTTCTGATGCTGCGAGTGTCCATGGGTGACGGAAGTTGCTTTCCATCAGGTGACCCGTCTGCTCGTTTGCCCCCTTATTTCATAAAAAAAATGCGAAAGCGTGTCTGTCTGGCTGTTGTAAATTGTAATATTATCTTTACACACAAACCGCTGAATTGATTTTGCTGAAATTTTATAATATGAGGCTACTTTGAGTCTTGCGAAAAGACAAAGGATACTTTTTATGATTTACCTCGGAAAAATGTTGTTATGAGTAGAATAAAATGTGTATCTACAATTCCCCTTCACACATTAACCACTAAACGATTTTTGGTATGAACGTTGTATCGTAGAAATTACATAGGTGATAAGATGCGTTTCGTCGTCATGGTTTCTACGTGTATAAAGTTGCTGGCCATAGTGTTTTATAAAAGTTTCTGTTCGCTAAAAATAGTATGATGTAATAGGGATTGGTTCGTTTCGAAATTGTCGGATTCCTGGAAATGTAATATTCTAAACTAGGAACAGTTTTAACAGTTAACGTTTATTTCACGTAAAAAAGAATGCATATTTGTTGTTTTATAAAAAGCGAACTACATCAATCCATTGCTCTTGTTTCATAAAGTAGTAGATACGAGGTAAAGGAAATAAAAAAGTATACCTCTACTATCTCCAACGAACTTTACCTAAATTTTACATCCAAAATTATAATTTTTAACTTTACTTAATGAAAATTCTTATCGCCATCTTTCGCGCAGTTGATTATGAAGATAATATTTTCTCTCTGTAAGCTAAAGTCCCGTGAAAGAAGTTACATTTTAAGCTTTTAAAATGTTCACAAAGCTCACTATTTCAAGCCATTAATATACGCTGAGAGCTTTCAAATAAAAAGCTCGTAAATCAGCAGACCTATACATTAAGCTCTAATGACGAAATAATTTGTAAGCGACGAGCTTTTGTTCCCAGAAACTTTAGACTTTAGAGTGTAGACGTCACATAATACTCAGTCATTATAAGCTTTTGTTTATGGGGTTTATATTTTATCTCTATAAGTACTGGAGCATTGTTGGTTAAATTGTTTCGTACTTGTGAGAAGATTAGCCTTGTCTAGACGTTAATAGTAAATTAGACGCTGTGAGGCGTTCGTGTACTAACCCACAAAATTACGTATTGAGTTATGAATATAGTTATGTAATTAAGATCATTTAGAACAAGACTAAATTCAAAATTCAACAAAAAACTTTTTTGTTGGTAATACACAAATGCTTAACAGAGACCATTAATATAATAATTATAATAATAATTATATTATGAAGTTGTCTATCAAATATTGACTTTTTACAGTAATAGATAAAGACAAAACATTGTATTGCAATAAAGTTTACACGTATTTTAATAAGTAAGCTGGGGACTCACCTTGATTTCATTAAAAATTTTAAACCAATGCATATCTGGGGGCACGGCAGTGCCCCCGCCAAGTCGAGCAAAAAAGCGGCACGGCCGTACCATCCTTTTCTCGAACCAACCGCGCGACCGCACGATACGATATATTATTGCCAGTACGGTGCGCAGATACAGCTTCTTACCAAGTGATCCGGCAAACGTTGTTTTACCGTTTACGTTATTAATCAGGGTTAAAACAAAGTGATATTTGTGTAATTATGCGGTTTTTTTACTCATACGTAGTATCTAAGCCACTGATCTGATATTAATTATTAGGGTCAAACACACCGCAACGCGATGCGTAGATCCATATTTAAATTTGTACTGAATTGACAGATTTCAAATGCGTGAGACGCAACGACGAGACAAATCTGTCAAATCCATACAAATTTAGAATGCATCTACACGTCGCGTTGCGGTCTGAATTAACCCTTGGACTCTGAATTGGAGTTGCACATGTTTTTGTTCCCATTGGATTCGGAAATGCCGGGAAAAAGGAGTGGGTACTCGGAACTACGCAATATAATTTTTGATTATCTATACAGGGTGGAAGGAAAGAGGGGAGGCCTTTGCCCAGCAGTGGGACACAAATGGCTAATAATAATAATAATAATAATAATAATAATAATAATAATATACAGGGTGTAAAAAAACATAGTGATAATACTTTAGGGTGTGTATGCGTCCCTTATATGAAGTTCACTGTGATATTAGCAGCGCGGAAAGACTACTTAATTGTTTTTTTTTTTACTTTTGTATGGGCAAGCCCGTGACGCTGGGGCGCTTGGCTATACAAATCATAAAAAATTGCCATTTCAGCGCTGTTACTATTACATTAAACTCTATATGATGGACACACACACACTGTATACAGGGTGTAACAAAACTAAGTGATAATACTTTAGGGTGTGTATGTGTTCCTTGCAGTAGAGAGTTCACTGTGAAAGTAGCAGCGCTGAAAGACCTTTTTTTCACTTTTGTATGGGCAAGCGCCCCAGCGTCACGAGTTTCCCCATACAATTAAAGTGATAAACAAAATTTGATCTTTTAACGCTGCTACTTTCACAGTGAACTCTCTACAAGGAACACATAATATACACCGTAAAGTATTATCAATTTATCAGTTAGTTTTATGACACCTTGTATAATATAATATTGTGCTATATCTGCCGACCATACCAAACTTCTTCGCACGCACTTATGAATATACCGCGCGGATTATCACGCGGATGTACACACCCGATAATTGCCGAGAGTCAACATATAATAGCGTCCTGAATATTAATCTCACCAATATTTGGTTACTGTCTAATGTCTGTCACTTTGACAGCTGTCGTACTGTTTCCCCGATCTGAAAACAGGTCAGCGTAGTTACTGTAGTCTGTAGACCAGCTACGCTGTAATAGACCATCCTAATACTGGACTTCCTGAAGCTTTTTCCTAAAGAAATACCTGTAAGTAGTTATGCGTACTTTTGGGGTGAAGCCAAACGAGCGTAATTTGTGAGTAATTGTGAGTCGCAGAATTTTTGCCGCGTAAATATATTTTCATACAAATTATGACTCACAAAATTACGCTCGTGTGAATCAAACAGGACTTTTGTATGAAACTGAATGCAGCAAAATTCTGCCGAACCGAAATTCTGCGACTCACGACTCACAAATTACGCTCGTTTGGCTTCGCCCTTAGAGAGTTGAACGTTGCCTTATCACGTAAAGTAGCGTGCGTGAAATTATTCAAATATACAGTGAAAACTTAATATAATAATATTTCTTAATTTGCACGTCGACAGACAAATTATCTGCAAGTAGCAAAATCGTTATAAATTTTTGATGACGATTATATTGTATCCTCTGATACATGAAATATAAATCGATATTGTACCACTTTTTACTGATACTTTGACTCTTATATCCTCCCCATAGAGATCACATTAATAAGTATTAATGAATAGGCGCTAATAAAGTGTCATAATTGCCGGCGAGAGGTAAGCGGCTTAACGTAATGGCGTCTGAATGTCAGGCTTTCATGCCAATGGAGCCATGGGCAGAATACCGTTGAGGTACAACCATTTTGTGAGGTGTATTACCCAAATTGAAAGGTTTTATTGGCTACAACCTAAAGTGAAAAGGGAACTAAATTTAGACTCAGAGGTATTTGTTTGTTTTTATCAGGGTTCCGTAGCCAAATAGCAGAAAACGTAAAACTAATAATATATTCGTCATGTCTGTCTGGCTTTCCGTCCGTATGTCACAGCCACTTTTTACTGGGTATGGAGATATTTTGAGTCCCGGGAAAGAACATAGGATAACTCCTGGAAAATGTACGTTTCCTGTGCGGTAAACGAATGGAGGCAATGTAGTTGCGAGCGTCATCTGCGGGGCTAAAATGGTCACATTTTGCAATTTCTCACAAATCAATTATTTACAAAATGAACTGTCAAACTGACGAATGTCAAATTAGTACGAATTGTGCGAATTCCTAGACATAATAATTATGAATTGCAAGCAGAGTGACCGGCGATTTTTAAAATGAATCTTATTATGATTCATTATATTATGATTCTCCAAGCGACCATTTTAGCCCCGCTGGTAGTACTACATATTTTTACCTACATATATAATAAAAAATGTGGAGGTAAAATAAATAACGTCTTTTATCGCGGCGACACCGCTCATCGGTGGCGACGGAAAAGTTTTAATCAAAATATCTTATCTCGCCGCTGTTTGGCGAGCTGACATTATTTTAAATTAAATTTCATTAAAGCACCTCATTTCCGATGTCGTAATGGCTTCGAAATTATAATTATTATGGTTCGATGACAGTGACAAGACAGGCAGTTGGCTGCAGACATAATTACACTGCATTCGCTGAATAGAATAATTATTATGTTATGAGAGTGAATAGAACACAACTCGTTGACTTGACACAAAATGCGACCAAAATATAATTGAGCCCCGACATCAGTTCTATGAATATACAATAACTAACAGTAAAAAAGGCGTATTTTTGCATAAATGAAGCTTTATGGCCGGAAAAATGATTTGAAATAAAAAACTGTGCATTTTATATGCCAGTCAGGGGATGAAGTAGATAAGTTACAAGATTTGCTCCATTTTAAAGGTTAAAATGAGTAAATGTCCATATGTTACAAAATGTTATTTATCGTGTTAAATTTAAAGATTCTTTAATATCAATAAAGACAAGATGCCATCTATCGTGTTCTTCAACTCATATCTTCAAATATTTTCTCAGATGCCTAATTTTACTCTTGTCCCGAAGGCTATTAACTTTCAACCGTATAATGTAAGCTTATTTTAAAATACTAATAATAATCATCATCACGCTTAGATAATTGCCTTCATAAATCACGTTTTTGTCACCAACAAAGTTACATCTGAGCCAGTGAGCACACTGATACAAGTCCTTGCCGTAATCTAATCAAACAGTTTCACTCGCCGCAAATTACTCAAATAAGAAAAGTTAAGATAAAATTTCAAACTGTATTAGTCCATTTTCCGTTAATCTTGTTTTATTTTTAATTTAATCCTGATTTGCTACGTTATTTTTATTCGTTGTAAATTAAAGAAATAAGATAAAAACACAAAGTTCTATTTTACCCTGCAATTTTCTTACTTTACGAATATTCATATTAGTAACGAGAGCTTTCACTCGCAAACAATAAAATTGTAATTACTGATAATATATTTGCATTTCTAGATTATAGGTACAGGTATGCTACTGCATACATTAATATCTCAGAAACTACAATATATTATACTAAGGCCCACTTGCGCCAATCTGGGTTAAAGTTAACTCTGAGTTAAACATCATGTCATATCTGTCACTCACCAAGTCAGTGATAGAGATGACATGATGTTTAACTCAGAGTTAACTTTAACCCAGATTGGCGCAAGTGGGCCTAATAATATTAAATTATCGTTGTTTTGACAAATCCTATAATATATCCTACCAAGCTATTATCGTATCGCGATAATTCTTATTATAATCAATAATTATAGCGATAGTTAAAGGTGTTTCTAGATAGTGTAGCCCCCTGTTAAAGCCATTAATTTAATACAACATCGAGACCTTAACACAATCGTGTGTCGTATTTAACGATTCCTGGGAAAAAAACATAAAAATATAAGCTCTTACACTAAGATCAGTGAAAATTTAATTTTAAATGATTAGTATTCTCAGAATGTTTAATTAAATTATAAAATTTATAAAAATTTAACGAGCAAAGCCCGCGGCTTCGCTCGAGTTAAGAAGTCTTACTTAACTTATCCCATATTTTAACCCCTTGGGGTGGGAATCCTTTCTTAGCGGATGCCTACGTCATAACATCTACCTGCATGCCAAATTTCAGCCCGATCCGTCCAGTGATTTGGGCTGTGCGTTGATAGATCACCATGTCAGTCAGTCACCTTTGAGTTTTATACACTTATATTATATAGATATATAGATTATAGAAGAGAAGAAAGATAAAAGATGACTATAAGAAAAAAGTTTTAAAATGAATATCTATGTGAAAGGTGAAAATCTGGCTAAAGAAAATTCTTAAAATTCTGTTTTATTTAAGAAAATAATTATCATAACTACAATCATAAAATATTAATAAGTAAACCAGAAAATCCTGCTGGGACCTAATACTTTTTGATAAGTAGTCGAAAAATAATTTGGGACTAAAATTAGCAGAATCGGTTCAGCCGTTATCGAGTTATAGCGTTACTAACACAATTGAAAATCCATTTTATATAAATATATAGATTTATATATATTTATTTTAGGCCACATAGGCCTAAGCAATATAATTATATTATGCTTGCCTGATCACTTTACCGCCAAGCGATTTCCGTTGGTCTATCGGTGCCAAACTCTTCGTCAAACTTTTCATGGCTTTTCTATCTTGCGTCAAGTTTGGACACGCCGCGGTCTAACCTATCACCAATAACTTCTATCCATTTAATAGTTGACGTGTCCTCGTCCCTTTCGAGGGGGGAAAAGAGGGGGGAGAGTTTTTCCCCCTACCCCCTTGGCCATCGAGAGATAACTTGCGCCATCGGGGACGTAACTTTGCGGCGACATAATTGATAATATTTGACCAACTTTTATATAGAGGAAGTGTTTAAGGAAAATTACTTACTTATCTTCTTAATATAGTATATAAAAATGGATTTTCAAATGTGTTAGTCGCGCTGAAACTCTAAAACGGCTGAACGGATTGGGCTGATTTTATTCTTAAAATATTCGAAGAAGTCCAGGGAAGATTTTAAAATGACACAAAGTTCACCGGGACAGCTAGTAGTTGAATAGTTTTAGTCCTCGATTTTGAACGTATCTGGAGTTCAGGGAAGTTTTGAATCGGGATGATGTATTATTATGATTTTCATAAAATGCCTATTTCTCTATCCAGGTTATATTATAATATTTTCTATTGTGTCTAAAAGCTCATCAGTCTGTCCATCGCCTAGGGGCTGGGGATTGCATTTTTTTTTACTACAATTTTTAGCATCTAAGTTTTAATAAGACATCCAAAAAAGCAATTTATGTCATCAAAACAATATTCATAATTTATATAAAATTCAATGAAAGTAATATGTAAGTTTAAGACTTTTAATGCAAGAATCGGGGTTCAGTACACGACATGTTTATCTACGGTACTACGGCCCCAACACGGCCCCAACACGTATAAATGTGCCGCATTCATATTCATACAGCTACGTGCTTATTACGTGCTTGGTTGTGAGTAGTTACCGTAGTTAGGTTAACTATATTAGTGTCATTTCGGTCTAGGCTATGGGATGTTAAAATAGTTCTTAGTTTGAATACTAATAATAATATGTATTTTGTCTTGGAGCACTTTTTTATTCCCTACATTTCGACTTCTTTCCAGCTGCCATGGTCTATGGATGAAGTAACCTTCTTCAATATCATTTTTTTTTATTTGTAGTTAGAAGGATTTTGTCCATGTCGATGCAAAGCAAGGTGGCATATCACGGCAATTTTGAAAAGCTGCGCAGCACAGCTTATTTTAAGTTTCATAATTTTCGCGTTGCCTTTGCCCAGCAGCTGTGGGAAAGTTGAGGCTTTTAATAATAAAAATAATAATTTTCGCGTGATGCATGATGCAACTCTGTTGTGAATAAATTTTATTTTTTTTTTATTTTAAAAAACTACTTTCGATACAGCTGCGGGCAAGTCAAATAATATCGATAGATATTTTATGTCTTTCTTCGGGCATGTTAATCGCTAATCTGATTGGAAACAGACACGTTATATATTTTACGATCCCTCGCTGAGGACTGTCGGCACTTTACGGCGGTTTTATGACCCACTAGAATATAGTTCCAACTTCAAGAGATCTAAAATACTTAGTATAATCTGTGGTATAATTATGTACAGCTAGATGTTGACGATGACAATGCGAAATTTCATACATTTTTCTGGAATTAAAAGTATCCTTTGACTTTCCCGGGACTCAAAGCATCTCTATACCAAATTTTTGCAAAGTTGGTTCAGCGTTTAGGGCGTGAAAAGGTAACAGATAGACAGATAGATTGACAGACAGAGAGAAAGACAGACAGAAATCTAAAATAGTTGCTACTTTACTAATTATAATATTATCTATTCGATGAATTTCGTTTCGTAGAAATTTGATTATTGTGCGGAATCTCTTGCCGTATTAATGAATAGTTATTTTCTTCCCTTGAATTAAAAGTACCTATCGTCTGAATACGGAACCCTAAAAATGATACTTTTAAGACTTAGTGTACGTGTTTTAAAAGTACCGTTAAACGTCTTTATAACCGCAATGATGATGATGATGATGTGGGGAGGGTTCGATTGAATTGTACTTACGAAGCGGAAAGATCGGATCGGCAGTAAAAACGTTTTATCTCCCCTGCAGCGACGCCTCGTATTAGTTTGGGGGTACATTTGAGTAGAATATGTATCCACTTTATGTGGTATAAAATGTGATTGAACTTATATTGGGTTGAGGCTGTCGCGGTATGCGACAAAGATTTATTATTTACTTGAAAGTATGGAAACTAACTTGTATACACTCTGGAAGTGCCAGCATAAAATAAAAGTTATGGCCGCGTGGTAGAAAAAGAGAGTATAATATAAGTTTTTCTCTCTTGGGGTCCTCACCGTGCTGTGGTTCTACTCTCCCTCATTCTTACAAATTTTCGATTAGGTCAAGTGTCCTGTTGCAGGCTCAACATATTACACATAACAAAAAATGCACAACTTAGTTATAAGTTGATTCTTAAAAATCTATTGGACACATAATATGGCTCGATCAGATCGGACTGAAAAAATATTTAGGTTTTGTTTCGTTGAGTAACCGCGATGCTATTATTTTTTTGCTGTCTAACAACAAAAAAATAATAACTCACCAAATTAACGTAACTGGCTTCTAGGCCATTAATTAAAAAAAGAAATGTGATAACATTTTTAAACCGTATTACATTACCGAAGCCAACAAACAAGCCCATTACGTGGTCCGCGGGAGGATGTCCGGTAGAAAAAAGAAATATTTATCCCCAAACGAGTTACATCATGAAGAAAAGTATACTGTATAATCGCCGAGAAGTTACGAGAAACACTAATGTATAGTAAGTTTTACACAATAACCTAATACACCCTTAAAATGGATTGGCTCGACTAAATTACTTACTAATCTACTTGACTAAATTTTTAGTGTTCAGACACATTTAGCTACTAAAATACTCGGTTCTAGACTAAAATACTGGCCTAATGCGAACTAGCCTTAAAGGTCAATTCAGACCGCAACGCGACGCAATTTCTCAATTTGTAGATTTGTACAGTGTACTGAATTGACAGACTTCAATTGCGTGAGACGTCTTGCGAATCGGTCAAATCCATACAGAAATGCATCTATGCGTCGCGTTGCGGTCTGAATTGAGTATTGACCCTGAGTAGAGTCAGTTCACATTGCAACATGACGTGGCAATACGATGAGTTTTTATGAGCCATGGAAAATACATAATATTTATATTTTATTTATACTACACCAGAACAAACTGACTCCCGCAACTATAAATGATTCGCGTTGTGTACAATATTATGTCTTTGATATATTATAGTCGTTTGTCCATGGGAGACTCACAAACATAATATGAAAATCAAAATACACTTCTCCCAAAGTAAATTCTCGCCGTGAATCCGACGTACAAAACTTAGCGCACAGAAATAATTCGGGCTTTGTGCTCGTAAATTTACAGTCTGAAACATCTAAATCGTCTTAAGATTTTAATTTACACTTTAATCTTTTTTGTAGCTAAAGTTTCAGTAAATAGTGCAAGATATTTGTAAGTTAAGAGAGAGATTAGTCAGATCGACGTACTGTTATAATAAGTTTATTTACTATCAAGTTCTAGAATACGGTTAATTGGTTAATTAGCTGAGTTCATTATTTAATTTTATATTATAACCCACGTATTTATGAAGAATTAGGAACCATTGCAGCAAGTACGCAAATAAGTTGACCACTTTTTCAATAAACGGATCTTAGAAAGCCAAAATGTACCATTGCAATGTCGCTTGACGTGTAAGAAAATGAATAAGAAAGGACGAAGAAGAATATAAAAGTGCGCCAGTGTAAAACCGATAAAACCTCCGAAGGTTTTCACTGTGATGAAAAAAATAAAAATAAATTTCTCACAGCAGCATTTTCAGATTATAAGCCGCAATAATTTGTCTGTAGCCGCTGCAGGTAAACGTAAACTCTGCGAAGAATATTGTAGCAACAAGCCCAAGGAATTTTCCCCGCCGAACATTTCTCAAGCACCATCGCGGCGCGCTCTATCACAATTACAATATATCTCGCTGTAGACGTTTTAAAATTGAGATACGAATTCTGTATTTTGGCAACTGTTGTGCAGCTCAATTTTTGAACGGATTGCGTTCGCTACGCAACTTAAAATTTTCTAGATATTATGACGTTTTGGTGTATGTTTCTATGAGCGTTGGTTCTTTGTCTATGATATTATAGACTAAGAGCCAACGCTCTTGCTTTTAGCTTACGATGAGCGTTGGCTCTTTTTAGCCGACTTAAAAAAAGGAG
This sequence comes from Plebejus argus, assembly GCA_905404155.3. Classification (NCBI taxonomy): domain Eukaryota; kingdom Metazoa; phylum Arthropoda; class Insecta; order Lepidoptera; family Lycaenidae; genus Plebejus; species Plebejus argus. The sequence goes on from FR989944.1 coordinate 506,850, forward strand.
GTTATCAATTCGAAGCGTATGTATGTAACATTTCCAGAACTGCCCAGTTTTTGCATATGTTAATCTATAACAGCTTCTAAACAAATGTGCCAAATTTCAAAAGTGTATGTATGTATGTATGTATGTATGTATGTATGTTTTTATGTTTGTTCACGCATATCTCCGGAACTACAAGTCCGATTTGAGTGATTCTTTTTTTATTGTACTAGGTATTGTTCAACTTAGGGAATAGTGCAAGTTTCATCAAAATCAGTTCAGCAGTTTTGGAGATAGGAAGTTTTCATTCTCAATTACGTACAATTTTGAAGTCGGTTTTATCTTTTTAAAATACAGTTTTTCTATGATGTCATAGACTAAGAGCCAACGCTCATCGTAAGCTAAAAGAGCTCCTTGTCTAAGCTCTATCCATCGGACTAGGAGCCCTACTTTATTAAAATATTGATTGAGAAGTTCGTGACGACAACAGTAAGCTGTACCTTGTGAGCGATACTGCAAATATAATACGGCCTCTCTACGTTGGACCACGATGGACAATTTTAGGCGATTACTAACCGTAGAGGGTATATTCGTCTTTAATTTTCTATTATCAACGTTGGCAGTGCATACTTTAGACATCCATCCCAACGTAAAAAGGAGTAACATTAAGGCCGTCACAGACTTAGCTATAATATATATTAATATACCGTACTAAACACACTGAGGTCAGAAATATATATTATAGCTGAGTGTGTGGTCACGCAAAAATTATATAGAAAATATATATTAATATGCCTAGCTATAAATATATTAATATATATTATAGCTAGGTGTGTGACGGCCTTTAATGGCATAAACTTGATACGTTCCTAAGATTACGCTCAGTGCCGTCACAGCGAACCCAACAAACGTAAAAGCTTTCATAAAAAGTACTTTATATAATGCAGAAAATCCTCATTACAGCAATTCCTCAAGCTGATTTCCTTATCCGTCTTTCAGTTTTTGAGCTGACAGAAATCAATTAAGCGGGATTTTGCCCTTTTATGTTTGTACAATAGGAACAAATAATCCGGACGCAATTCCGCTCGCGGGCTCTTTATCTACGTCCGCCGCCGTCACCGGCTCCTGGACTACAATTTAATAACGCGCACTTTATCGGCTAATTATAAAATTTGCTTTTTCTTGTGATTTTTATGATGCTACGATTCAATGTTAAAATTCAATTCAATAATATTTAATTTAATACTTGCACCAACGATTGCTTATATAATATGTAAAATTATGCAAGCGTCGCTGCTTGCCCCGCACCGCCCCCGCGGGTAAAGGCGAGGGGTGCAAAGGAGGGCCGCAAGGCTGAACATCTTCGACTCGGCAGGGACGAGAGCAGGAGGTGCGATGAGGAGGGCTTCGTTCTGGTGGAGAGGAGGAAGAAGAGGAAGCCCACCGTCCGCAACCACCGCGGCACCGCACCTTATGTGCCCGAGCTGCGCCTGCGCAGCGAGGTGCCCGCGACACCGCTCTATGTGTCGCGCCTGCACTGGACCATGACGGTCGAAGACGTCGTAAACTACATCCGCGAGAAGACCACCTACACCTTGAGGGTGGAGCGTCTGCACTCTCGCCACAAAGTGAATTTTAGTTCCTTTGCGGTGAAAGTGCCGACTCAAGTTTTATCCATCTTCGAGGTGGAGGAGTTCTGGCCCGACGGTGTAGTTTACCGGAGGTTTCGGGGGAGGCTCCCGAACGAAGCGCGCATCACGTCGCCGAAAGAGACTTTAACGTGATAAAGTGTAGTGTGATTGTGTGTGTGAATGTGAGAATAATATATATTAGGATAAAATTGTTCGGCGTGCATCCGTTTTCTGATTGCCATAATACAAGTTTTACTTAGTATGGGATTAGACGACGTGATGTACGCTACCTTGCTTTTATACTATTGTATATTATTGAATGATTAATAAAGAACTTGAATTTGAATTTGAATATGTAACTATTATTATGTAATTAGAATAACAGAGTTTCATTGATCTTATAGAGATAGCGTAACTTTTATTTGCATTAAGGTATTTTCTGTCAAATGTTCATACCATCTTTATTTTCAAATCATTGCACAGCGTATAAATATCGAAATCTGTCCAGTAGCATGGCTCGGTCAGACAACTGTTTACGTTCCCGAGGGGGGTCTGGTGATTGAAAAAGATAACAATTTCGCGTCCTATTGATTCCTCGGACGGCCACTAAAAATAACGCCTTGACCTTTACAAGTAAGATATAGGATGGATATAGGTACTAAAAAGAAAAACATTTACAGAAAAAAAGCTCCTAAGCTGTTTTGCTTATCATGTAGATACTTACTGCGACTTTTTTTGATAATTTTCTTTAAGGATTTTAAGACACTTTTACTTTTATCATGTCCCTCGGGTTCCCTAAGATTATATCAAAGGGTTTTCGTGGTTGGGACCGCTGTCGAGGTGACGTAAAAGATGCAGTGGTAGGAATGTGTGGATCTTTAAGCTAAAGCTATTAATACAAAAAATCTAACAAAGACTTTAAAACTTGTGCCTCGCTCTGGTCGCGTGTGCAAAACAGTCCAAACAGACTCCTGAATGTGTTGGGTAGCAGGTGGGATTCCGTATTGTTGAAGCATTGGGTGCAGCTCCATGCTCCGATAGCCCGGTTCCCATAATATATTTAAGAATTTAATTATTAATTTTATATTTTTACTAACACTAGAATAAGGATCTATTGTTGAAACTAACACTATGGATGAAAATCTGAAATAAATTAATTGAATTGAATTGAATTAAAACGCGTTGCTTAATATATTTTGAACAAGGGTACATATACACACATCAGCTTTCAGCAAGGCCTTGGTAAGTATTTCAATTTAACTAAATCAACTACTAATTTCACCCCAAAATTTAAACCGAAACGGCGAAATTATAATAACACTTGATATTTTCAGGCGCGCTTAGGCCATAAATCCTAGGACAAAAACAAAGGCAGTTCCGGCCTCGTTACGCCCCGACTACCGACCATAGATACGCCCCTGAATACGCCACTGTTTTTCATAATATATGCAAAAACAACCTCCATTTACACAATAAGGTAAAACGAGACACGGTGATAAGTTTGAAGTAGGCCCCATAGTATTGAATCCTCTGAAAAATCTAGCACTACACCTACCTTTTTTTCTGGGGCACAAAGCTGTGGTACAATCGAAGCGAAGCTATATATTGCGAGGAATGTGTTTTTTAAGATCCAATAGTATCGCTCCGCAGAACGAGGTAAGGCAAATGGAGCGATCCTATTGGTTGTCCAAAACGTAGCTCAGCTCAGCTCCGGCGGAAACAAGTAGCAAATATATAACAATCGAGGATATTTATTATTGCTGCTTATATTTAAAACAATCTAGTTGTAAAAAGTAAACTAACGTCTTAGAAATATCATAAACAATAGTCAGAAAAACTTTCTCTACCAGTACCGCAATTTGCAGTCATTTTTTTCAAAAACTACAGTTAGTTGTTTTCACTTGCCTATTTAGGGTGAAGCGAAACTAGCGTAATTTGTGGGTTGTGAGTCGCAGAATTTCGATCACGTAAATATCTTTTCATACAAATCATGACTCACAAAATTACGCTCTTGTGAATCAAACGGGACTTTTGTATGAAACTGAATTCAGCAGAATTTCTGCCAGCCGAAATTCTGCGACTCACAACTCATGAATTACGCTCGTTTGACTTCACCCTAAAACTTCAAGTTTATTCTACTGCTGGAACCACAATTTATTAAATAAACATAAGTTATATAGAAAGTTTATCTGCCAACTAAATACCCGCAAACGCATCAGTTGAATTATCCTAGCTTTGATCAAAAAGAATAATTTTAATTACAGGCATTTTCATTCCTTTTGCGAAAACGAGTATTTCGAGTTGCGGTGGTTCGATGCATTCGAAACTAAAGCTTAACACTCGAAAATACAGTCGATAATAAAATGACTGCGGGATTTAATTTAAAAATATATAAGGTGGTTGAAAGTGGTAAATAGTGTCCTGGGTCTGATTTGTCGAGGCGATTGTTTGGATACACATTTGCCAAACGAAGTTAGCCGAGATACAATTACCGCACTACTAATTGTTGCTCGGGTTTGAGAAATAGTAGTTATAGATTAATGATCAAAACAAAAAATGTTTGTATTCATCATGAATTTAAAGTAAAAATAGACAAATTATCTACTCAAATCATAAAAATAGATGAGATACAAATGTTTTTGTGGGTATAAAAAGTGATAAAAGCATTCTGGTTTTAACCGATCAACGAAGAAGGTCTTTTTAGTTTATATATTATATCATTAATAATGTATTATAAATCAATTTATACAGTAATACTGTATTAGGTAGATAGGTTATATTTGTGACGAATAAAAGTAACATAAAAATATAATAATAATTAGGTAGTTACTACAAACAATAAAATTATTGTTTGTTTGTTTGTTTTTCAAAAGTCTTTCTTTATTAACATAAAAATTATGAAATTACATTTAGTGTAAGTACATTGTTTAAATTCCTAAATGTAATTAACAATAGTTACAATAGTTGGCAGATACAAAAATCTTTTTCAACTTTATGGCACTGTAAATTTAAATTTAAGTTCAATACAATAATAAAATTATTGTATTGAACTTAAAATCGTTACCGTGGGAGAGCCATGCTTCGGCACGAATGGGCTGGCTTGACCGGAGAAATACCACGGGCTCTCAGAAAACCGGCGTGAAACAGCGCTTGCGCTGTGTTTTGCCGAATGAGTGAGTTTACCGGAGGCCCAATCCCCTACCCTTTTCCCTTCCCTACCCTCCCTTATTTCCTTCCCTACCCTCCCCTATTCCCTTCCCTACCCTATTACCCTATTCCCTCTTAAAAGGCCGGTAACGCACCTGCAGCTCGTCTGATGCTGCGAGTGTCCATGGGCGACGGAAGTTGCTTTCGATCAGGTGACCTGCTTGCTCGTTTGCCCCCTTTTTTCATAAAAAAAGAAACAGCTTTAAATCTCCCAGAAACAAATCAACGAATCATTCACCTACATTGCATCAGAGACTTCTTCGAAATTCGAACCCGAATTGAATTCTGTATACGTGACGTCACGAAGACAAATACAGGCGTGCATTTGGCAAATGCGCGGTCACCGCGGGCTCGGGCGAGCTGACCCAATTCCAGATATTGATGATGGGAAGTGTTGACGTTATTGGTTCACGTTCCCTGGTGAAGAAGGAAAATGACTAGGTAGGAACATACCTGGAAACAAAGTATTTGTAACTTTTGAAAAAAAGATGTAACCCGGTTCCATTCAATATTTGTGCTGTCTCGACAACTTGCGTTACATAGTTTGTCATTAACCGACTTCCAAAAAGGAGGAGGTTGAGTATAATTATGTTCGGCTGTGGATATATTTATTTAATCTCAATTTTCTCGCCTGACTGATATTAAATATCACAGTGAAGAGATTTTTCTTGTAAAGCCCTAGTCAACGTACATATTTTTCAGCTTTGTCCACAGCTCAAACGAGGTTTTCGTTTCCTTGATATGAACGTACAGTCCAGAATCAACAGTACAACATTAGCTTTGCCTAAAGTCTTTTCGTCATCTGCAGTCCCCTTGATGTATGTAAATGAAAAGCAATATTTTTTAATGTATTAAACTAAGGTAAAGTATAATATATATTTATTTTATTTGTAATAAAAGTTCTGATAATATTATTATACGCTTTTTATTAGCTTCACTTGTATGTTTGTAACCGACTTCTTTGGGCGCTTTTTTGACCCACTTTAAACGGCCAGATTTCGTTCAAACTTTGTAGATTTATCGAGGACCGATGACAATACACTAATTTAATATAATTATTCCATTTTTCAATTTGTATGTTTGTATGTTTGTTTGTAACCGACGCTTTATCTAAAAAGCGTGTTTTTAGTTTTTTTAACTATTACTTATTACAGTTGACATTTACAAAGTATGTTGTAAAACTCTTCACCGCGGAAGGTCGGCAACAATTTGAAATATGATTGATGCGACATAATGCGAAGTTCACATGCCGTGTGAGTACAAAAACGTAGTTATGAAGGGTGTAGGCTGTACCAGAAGTCGCCGACCAGCGGCTTGCAGATCGCATGCTGCCCGATGACGTCTTTAATTTGCGAACCGCGATCATTTTGTATATGAATCACGAAATAATATTATACGGTAAAACAGTCGGGTAATAACCAATTATTAAGATTTTTTGTAGTATGTACTCTTAAAGCGCCAAAGAACAAGGGGTATTTTTGTATAGAACCCGCACCCAGAATGTAGCACATCCAGATATAATATCAAATGAAAGGGTTTGAAAAGCTGTAAGTACATTTTATTGTATGACATAAAATCTCTAAACCATGGTAGAAAAAGTTAACGAGGGTAGAAGATAAGAAAATCACAAACAACACCCTGTATTTTTGCATCAATTTATAGTGTTGCTGGTAAGGATTCATTTCTGGATAGTTTTTGGTATAATATAATATTTTATAATATTTTAAAGAAAAATATGAGAAAACAGTAAAACCTTAAAAATCTAACCTTTCTTGGATTTTATCGTATATAATATTTACTTTGGAGAAATGTTTTAAAATTAGCAATACTAGCGAATGGTGTAATAATACAGTATATTTTCTACCCTCATTAACTTTTTTCTCCCATGGTTTAGAGATTTTTGGTCAGACAATAACAGGTTCAACTTTTCAAGCCCTTTCAATTCGTATAGTAATATGTCTCAAAGTGCTACATTAGTGGGTACGATATGCCCCTCCTTTAAGAGTTCAATCTACAGAAAATCCTATTATTGGTTTTTCTAGTATTTTGAAATAAATATCATTTGATCAAAAAATTAATTGAATATACAGCATCATTCACAAACCCAGCGTAAACGTTACTCTACTCCGGTTCTCTGACAGGATGTGGTAACCAGCCGGTCAAATTGTGACAGTGCCTGGCTCTTCCACAACGCGTGCGTCTCGGAATTCTGTCTGCTCGGCCCTAGCCTTCGAAAAGGTTGGCGACCGCTGCTGAGTGTAGGGCGAGGCGATATTTATTACCGGGACGCTACGGGCCGGCGCACGGAATGCATCGTTCGGTTTTATTTTGGGTTTTATTTTCGGGACGTAAAAGTTGAGGGTTACAACTTACAACTAAATCGAACGACGCACCAGCTGCTAGTTATTTGTCGATTAAAATAAAAGTGCTTTAATGTGGGCTTGTTCACAAAGTTGCTCTTTTGTTTTACTTACTACTAGCTGTTGCCCGCGACTTCGTCCGCGTTAGTATAGTAGATCACGTCCCAAGTATTATTTTTCAAAAATATTCAATGTACAGAATTGACTTTCTTACGATTTTATTACAATATGTATAGATGACTTAGTTTGTTCCTACAAAGGATAATTAAGACGCAATACAAACTCCACGATACCTTTTAATTATGAACAAAAGTTTCATGAGGAATAAGGGGTGGGGGGTTTGGGGGGGCTGCGCCCCCCCAAAACAAACGACACTGGAAAACCGTATGTGTAGTTTAGTTTTTAACTTTGTTCTTAAAAAAGATGTATAACGCCGCAACACCGCTTTGTTTGAAGCAAAATTTGGGGAGGTGGGGGGGGGTTTGGGGGGGCGAAGCCCCCCCCCCCAAGAAAAGACCGATGCCAAAGCTCCCAGCATGTTAATCAAACGACACTCGAAATTTGTATAGAAAAGATAGACAAAAGCTCATAGCATGGCAAGGAGTGAAGATAGATACAAAGTGTGACGGAGAAATTTGTAGGAAATTTTATGGGCTTTCATTACGTACCGGACATTTTTTCTCTACAACGCACCGTTTTAGCGATATGAGCAAAAAACTAAAAATATTGAAACTTGAGCCCCTCCCCCCGCCCTAGGTGATATCGTCATAATATATAGCTTATGTGTTGACCCGACCTCTATATAATATTCGTGCAAAATTTGAAGTAAATCCATTCAGTACTTTCTGAGTTTATCCCAGACATACATACAGACAAACAGACAAACCGACAAACAGACAAACAGACAAACAGACAAAAATTCTAAAAACTATATTTTTGGCTTCCATATCGATTGTAGATCACGTCCCAAGTATTATTTTTCAAAAATGTTCAATGTACAGAATTGACTTTCCTACGATTTTATTATAATATGTATAGATACATATAAGTATACACAGTACACCTAACCTTCGATATTATATTATCCATACTAATATTATAAATCTTTGACGTGGGAGAGCCATGCTTCGGCACGAATGGGCCGGCTCGACCGGAGAAATACCACGTCCTCACAGAAAACCGGCGTGAAACAGCGCTTGCGTTATGTTTCGCCGAGTGAGTGAGTTTACCGGAGGCCCAATCCCCTACCCTATTCCCTTCCCTTCCCATCCCTACCCTCCCTGACCCTATTCCCTCTTAAAAGGCCGGCAACGCACCTGCAGCTCTTCTGATGCTGCGAGTGCCCATGGGCGACGGAAGTTGCTTTCCATCATGTGACCCGTTTGCTCGTTTGCTAACGATTCGCTTTCGCTCCTTATTTCATTAAAAAAAATGCGTAAGTGTATCAATCTGTAGCCTCTTGGCTCTTCACGACTAAACTGCTGAACTGATTGCTGGGCATGGAGATACATTGAACCCCGGGAAAGGACATAGGATACTTTTGATCTCGGTAAATGTACGGTTTTCGCGCTTTAATCGAATTTTGGAAGAAATATCTTACAAAAATACTGATTTGCTTTTTTCTGTAACGAATTATAGCGTCTGAAAGCACTAAATCCATTTTAGTTTATTTGTATTTGGCAGATATACGAGTACAACAGACTATGGAGATGTCGCTACTTTTATCAAAAGTAATAGTAGGGGAGGGTAGGGTGCTATTTGGGTAGTCACTCGAGCGTCATGGAGACCTAGTAATTTTTAACATTAGGTAAAAGTGATAACTAAATAATAAAACGTTTTTTATTTTAGCGGTGCGTTCAGGAACTACAGCCATTTTAACGTTTTGAAACAGAAAATATATTCAGAAAATTGCTTATTTAGGTAAATTGTAAATATATTTTAAACAACAAGGACTAAATCATTTAGTTTAATACAAAATAAAATATCTGCGAAGTTTAGTTAGGAAAATATTATGAAGCTTTATTCTTTTTTAATTTTAAAATTTTACCTTTACTTCGCTTACCTTACCTTTGAATCGTCAGTGCTTTTTATGGAAGCTTCTTCGGGGTATACTAATCATCCCCTATCTTAATCTGACAGATCGGATGACATATTATAATACGTCTAACGCTTTTTTGTAAAACCCAATATTCTAACTACGTTAGACTAGCTGCCGCACTTAGAGACATTCGATGATGATTAAGCTTCAATTTAATGAAAAGTTTAGCAGATGGATCGCCTTTTGTCAAAATCTTAATTTAGGTAATTATTCTCTCTGGGTGTGGTCTCTGAGTGTGGCAGTAAGTACCCACTTGGTAGTTTGATCACCCGCGATTCCCGGGGGAGTATATTTAAATCATTCTGCGTATCTAAATATTCCGAGTAGTGTAAGCGAAAAAGGAATACGCAATTTCAGCGGGAGGAAACAAAGAGTTTCGGATAAAGAGGGTCACATCAAAATTCACTTTCTGGAGATATCCGAACCCGCAACCGGAAAATACTCGGTGTTTGATGTTGGCGGAATATTTAGACCACAATTCTTACGTGGATCGCTGAGCGCTCGAATAAATTGAATCTTAGCTCGATACATAAATATACGACATTGACTGTTACAGAGCTTTTGAAGATACTGAAATACTAATATACGCGCAATTGTGATGTCTGTCTACAACCTGTGAACGCTGCGAGGCTAAGTCGCTTGAAATTGGTATGGCGACACTTCGAGAAAAGGATGGGATGGTTTTTAGCCTATCTGTCTATCTGTTCTTTGCGCTTAAACCATTTTAAATAGGTCATGGATGTGGAGATACTTAGGACTGAGGATAGTTTTTATTCCAAAAAAATTACAGTACCGGCGTAGTAAACTAATTTCAGCGGAACGAAATATAAAAAATGCTAAATTTGTAATTATTCGGTCGCTCCCTGGATGAAAGCTTCTATTTACAAAAACCGACCTCTGAGTTTTTTGAGTTACTGCAAAAACTCACAGACACTAATAATTAAACTTCATTATTTTAATGAAGATTTGACTGGCGCGGGCACAACGAATGATAATGTATGGGGCTTAATATGTCTTGAAACTGTAATTAAATCTTCATCAATTATTTACAAGTAATTAATATTTGCTTCTGAGTGCGACTGTTTTTTTGTATGTAATTCACACAGCTAACAGTTTAATTATAAACAATTTGGCGTGACGTCACAGGGCTGATGTATGGGCAGCGGGGAGCCAAGTTTGCTGGCAGGGGTTCAGCTACAGTACGTCAAATTTAGACAAACACCCATTCGCATTATGAATAAAACATCGCCGATCCTTTCAACTTATGCCGCGTACGTACTACGTGTCATGAAAATATAGATGATTATTTTTTTAATAGATGACCAGCAAGGCTCTCACGTAAAAATAGCGATCAACAATCCACTATCAATAATTGCGCGATAGATTTCTGGGTATAAAAAACAATGGTATCATGTAAGCGATCGATTGCAATCGTATTGTTTTGGCTGATACGTGATACGAAATATTTTAGAGCAATTATCGCAACAATAATTGCTGTCGCATTGCTCTCGCAAGATACGCGGTGGTACGGCTGCCGGAGAACTTTGAATCACTTCCCTCCTAATATGAAACTTCCCTGGACTTCCAGGAATATTTCTAGGCTAGAACTAGCCAAATATGTACAGCCGTTCTAGAATTTTAGCGAGACTTACAAAATTTTGAGTTCACTTTATTTTTATAGATTGCTTTTTACTCTCTTTTGAAAGACGAATCTACATTAATTATTTTGCCAACCACCAGTTAAATCGAAAACTAACCCAGTTAAATCAACAATGATTGTTTAAGCCAAGGTTCAATCAAAAGTACCTCTGCAGTTGCATGACAAGGATATTAGAAAATAATATGGCAATTGCAATCACCCTTCTGGGCATAACATTATGATGTGCTGTCTATTTTAAAATCTCCATTCCTTTACTCCATTTTTCTAACGTAGCAATCGAACCCATAACCTCCGAGTCGAGACCCATGGAGCCCATTTGTGGTGTTTTATTTCATCAGTATTTGGTAATTGACATACATAAAGTTAAGACGCTATGTATGTACACACGTTTACAAGTAGGCAAATTTATGAGTGCGCTCGTCTCACTCCCTCGTGATAGGATTTGTTCAGCGCTTGATACGGACAACGATACGCCAGACTTTTAAAATTACATCCCATGTTAATCCAAATTCATATTTTGTTCATTTGATTTCAAAAGCTCGAATATTTTAGCATATCAAATATTTGTTATGTGTCCAGTAATAAACTGTAACGCAGAAGATGTGACAATGCGTAAAAACCCCTCTTTACGATGGATTGCGATGGATAAATAACCAGGGCCTATAGCCGAAACTATTTCGTTTTCGCTTCGTTAAAGAATCGCCGATCAAAATGTATGGAATTGACATAAGACGAGTCGAACGTCAACGTCATATTAACGAACGCTTATGTCAATTCCATACATTTTCATCGGCGATTCTATAACGAAGCGAAAACGAAAACATTTTGGCTCACCCCCCTGCAGTATGCATATTATACAGTCGACGTCGATCGTGGGAAATCAAACAAGAAATCGCCTTTCTGCATTCAATTGCCTGTGTTTACTCAACATGAAAAGTTATGTGTGTATATTTCAAAAACGTGGAGAGGCATTTCACATCCAACATTGGTACTGTTGGCTACACAACCGCGTTTAATTTACTTGTACTTGGGTGAAAGTTGAATGCCGTTGACTTACATTTTTAGATGTTTAATTCAAAATTATAATAGGCAGACCAACACCACGGGCGGCAAGTCTCTTAATTCACTTCTACATTCACTTCTTCAATGCAATTTATTACCAAACATTGAATAAACAATGTATACGATTCCGTCATATTATTATCTTCTGTAATAATTTATCGGAAATTCGTTTAAAACGGCTTATATAAAAATGCATTTAATCGACATTGCAACGTGAACTGACCCTAAAAGAGCTTCAAAGCAACATAACAGAATTAACCCTGCGCCTGCAAAACATAATAAAGTTAACCCCCCGGTACAAGCTTAGATAACGGCAGGAAGTTCAGCCCGCATTAGCTGCAATAGACCGATTAGCGTGGATTTATAAGCTGATGCCCTATCTGCGCGCTAAGCGCTGCTTGTCACGTCATTTATAAGCTTAATTTATAGTGAAGTATCATGGATTTGAGGAGCACTGACCCGACTACTTTATTACTACACACAATAATAATTTATACTGCTTGTGACTTAGCGAAAATAACCAATCACCACACCTTAGATCTGTTTGACGCTACGATAGCCATAGATGATGTGTAATATTGCATGTCTTGCCTCCAGAATACGAAAACTTATTCCAATATTTAAGAATTTAAGAGATGTGGCGGATAAAGCTACTAGAAGAACAGTTTACTTTGCTCTCTGCCAGTCACTGCTAACATACTGGTAATGTGATACATCATGGGGTGGCACCCATAAAACCTCTCTTCTCCAACTGGTGCGTGCACAGAGAGCTATCCTTAAAGTTTCTTAAGGCTTTCTATACGACTAACGGCCGTTCCCAATATTTGATCTATCTCTTACTTGAGATAGGAATAGCTCACATTAGACATTAGCTCCATATATTTTATGTCAATTCTATGTCAGCTGCGATCGGTTGTATGTCAAACTAGAGATAGATTGAATATAGGGAACGGCCATAAGTAAATATAAACAAACTTGTCGTGGATTGAACGAGTCAAAAATATTAAAAAGATATGCAACGTAAAAAATGTAGTTATTTAAAAGAATTTGAACCCATAAGGTACTAATAAAATATCGCTTTGACCACTACACCAGTAAGTCAAAGCCAGACATTGTTTTGTGAAAAAAATCTCTCGTCGAGAATCCTACAGATTATAAATATGAATTTCTTTTATATACAGAAACAAAGGATGGACTGATTTTTTTGCCCGAGCCCAACGTTTTTGCGGAAAAAATATTTGATTCGCTATAGATTGATGCAAACGTGCATCTTTTAATGTTTTTTGTGTTAACAAACTTGCTGTAGTTTAGTCTGAAGCGAAAAATAAGCAAATAAAAACTCTGCATGATTAATTTTATTATTCAAAATAAAATGCGAGATACCCAATGAACATAATTTAGAAATTATTGCGTACGAGTAAGACTAATGAATATTATAATAAAAATTATAGCATGATTCACCCACTTGATAAATGTATAGTTTTTTTTTCTAGTATAAAAGTACAGCGTTAACGAAAAAAATCAGAATTTTTTTCGCTTTAAAATATGTCATTTGATCCTAAAACCATGTATATTTTTATACGCTTTTTATTAGCTTCACCTGTATGTTTGTAACCGACTTCTTTGGGCGCGATTTTGACCCACTTTAGGCGTCTCCCAGACAGACGCGGCCTGCGGTGGCGGTCGCGGTGGCGGTCAGTTGGATGACTTGAAAATTCTAGGAACGACACAAACACACGCGGCGGCGGTCGCAGTACAAAAAGCTGACCGCCGCCGTGACCGCCACCGCTGCCCGCGTCTGTCTGGGAGACGCCTTAAACGGCCAGATTTCGTTCAAACTTTGTAGATTTATGGAGGACCGATGACAATACACTAATTTGATATAATTATTCCATTTTTTATATTTGTATGTTTGTATGTTTGTTCGTAACCGACGCTTTATATAAAAAGCGTGTTTTTAGTTTTTTTAACTATTACTTATTTCGCTATATAGCAAGACGTTTAATACAATACACGAATGAGACAAAAGTATCAAAAATATTTCATTAGAAACTTATTTATTGGATCAGGCATTATTCTAATCTCGTTTCATCAATCTACCAAATCTGATACTAAAAAAGCTCAAAGCTTTAATAATCCCAGACCAGCCCTCATAAAAATGTTCCCGCAAATATAAAACATCATAAGCACGGATGAGAATTTATGAAGTCAAATTAGGTGCTGATAAAAATTACCCGCAAACATCTTCCAACAATATAAATCGTACAATCTGGGAGTACGAGGGAGTACTAAAGGCCTGATTACATCTACCGAGTAGTGACAAGACAGTAAAATGCAACGAGACAGTGCTGTAACCGAGTAGTCTTTGCACGTATTTTTGACTAGCTGTCCCGGCAAACGTTGTTTTGCCATTTAAAGTATTTCTACTTCATCAGGTGATACAAAATCTTACCCTCTCTTTTGTCCCCTAAGAGGGGTGGGGGGAAAAATTTTATACACCAGAACTGATGTTAAGTTGGAAAACACAGTTAATAATATGAAGTAAGTCCATTAAAGAAAAAAGTTTGATACAAAATCTGACCCCCTCTTTGATCCCCTTAGAGAGGTGAGGGGGGGGGGGATTTTTATACACCAAATGCTGAGTTGGAAGAAGACAAAATACATATGTGCGAAAACCGTATGCAAATCGGATCGGTAGTTTTCGTGTTAAAGAAAAAAGTTTGATACAAAATCTGACCCCCTCTTTTATCCCCTTAGAGGGGTGGGGGGAAAAAATTTTATACACCAGATGTTAGTTGGAAGAAGACAAATATATCTGTGAAAACCGCATTCAAATCGGATCAGTAGTTTTCGTGTGATAGTGGAACAAACATACAGATAGATAGACAAAAAACTAACCACAGTTTTGGCTTCTATAGCTATGTAGTGACACCCCCTGCTTATTATTATTTTTGAATATCTTTAATGTACAGAATTTTCATTTCTACAGTTTTATGATTGTGACGACTGGCGAGACAGTTCAATTTTAGTCCAAAAACAACTGAGGCTAACATGGATCGGAAATCGTTTATAATAAGACAGTTACTAAGTACTGATTTCATTGTAGTGTTGAAATTCAATTTCCTAAACATTTTTTTTTTATGAAGTAATCGAAAAATTTTAGTGTACGTAGTCGTCGCCGAGGGCACTACTCGGCCTAAATAGTGTCCGAGTGACTGTCTCGGCCTCTTGCTAGGCTTGGCCTGTAATTCGGTATGCTTATACATACATACCGGGGCCGGGCCGAGGCCACTGTCTCGCCACTCGGTAGATGTAATCAGGCCGTTACGGGGAGTACGAGGTAAGGAGTATGAGTTACGACGGCCCTTATCTGCCTCAGGTAGGGAAGTTTATAAATAAACAACATATACGGACGCATTTATTCGGTTCGAATTGCGTACATGATCTGCAATACTTTACTGTCTATTGATATGGACGTGGTTTTATGTTATCTGATTTTGATTTACTGCCTAAATCACTGTTGTACGTTTATTGTATTGAGCGAAAATTGACTTGTATTAAGATTTAGGGGCAATTTCACCAAAGAAATGGAACGCGTTCAAAGCACTCTGAACCGGTTCAAAACGTATAAACGCGATTTTAACATCGAAATGCATTTCATCAGCATAAACTGAACGCGTTCACAGCAAATCCGAGTTTTATCTTCTGAACGCCCAAAGTCCGAAGTTTAACGTCATAAAACCCGTTCAAGCCCTGTCATGGCGGAACGAAAAACATAGACAAAAGAAATGTCAAGATGACAGTTTTGACACATGCGTTTGTTAGTTTATGTATTGTTTCTTGCTATTTTGTAGTTAAATTAACGTGAAAAGACTTTAAAATAATGAAAACAAGTAAAATAATCGCGAGACGTCACGTAAACTTAGATTTAATAATCGCGATCAAAAGAAGTTTGTGAAATCCAATCGAAACAAAACGAGATTTAGGTCGCAGCATGAACACGTTCAATTGGAACTAAGTTTTATAAAACTAAGTTTTATGTGTGTTTGGTGAAATCCCACCTTAGGGTCACTTTAAATTGCATCGTGACGCCTTGATGCATGAGATGCATTTTTACATAAGCCATTAAAAACTGAAACACTCTCCACTCTTCTTATCATTCTTCTGATTAATTTTGTTGAGGGTTCTAAGTCAGATTTAGGTAGTCCCTATGAGTACCCTTGAGATCGTACAATCAAAGGGTTTTCGTGGTTGATTACAGCTGTTGATTCTGGCAACACTGTAGTGGTGGGAATTTGTGGTGGGCTAATTACACGTTTAAAAACTCATATATTATTACTTATACTGTAGTAATACAATGTAACATTGGACATAGTCTACACATGGACATTTAAATTGCAGTAAACGATTCCACAGTCCTCTAAATTACAATGTTAGTGTAAAACCGGTTAAACTCGCTCATTACGAGCTGCGGCAAAACTTTTCTTATCCACGAACCATCGAAATACAATTTATATAACGATAATTATCATACATTGGATCACTTAAATATGGTTCCAATTCGACTCCTCCGTAGGATAACGATTACAGAATTCCAATCTACAGGATATCTAGTGGAGGTTTTAAAGTTGTAAAGGCCATGAGACTTAACATTTAGATTTTTGGTTTGTGTGGTTTTCAGTAGTTGTATCAGCTAT
Source organism: Plebejus argus (assembly GCA_905404155.3). Taxonomy (NCBI): domain Eukaryota; kingdom Metazoa; phylum Arthropoda; class Insecta; order Lepidoptera; family Lycaenidae; genus Plebejus; species Plebejus argus. The sequence goes on from FR989944.1 coordinate 523,541, forward strand.
CCTGAAGATCAGACCATATTGTACGGATAGATCGAGTAACTATCATAAACACATAGAGCTACGAAAATCATAATATTATGATCGTCCAGAGTATGGAACAATAATATTATACAGCCGAGTTATAGTTCGGCTTGGTGCGTATTTTGTGGAACCACTTTTTGACATAGTTCCTCTTCTATAATATAGTATTTTGATGGCACAAAGTATTTTCGTTCCGAATAGAATTATCATGCCCGTCGGTCTGTTTGGACAATTAAACTACTTCGGGATGTGTTTTCTACATGGTTGAGAATTGGGATCCACTCCGTCATAGCGAGGCTTTCAGCTCAAGTGTTTTTTTTTTATGGAATAAGGGGCAAACGAGCAAACGGGTCACCTGATGGAAAGCAACTTCCTTCGCCCAATGACACTCGCAGCATCAGAAGAGCTGCAGGTGCGTTGCCGGCCTTTTAAGAGGGAATAGGGTAATAGGGGAGGGTAGGGATGGGAAGGGAAGGATTAGGGGAGGGTAGGAAAGGAAATAGGGTGGGGGATTGGGCCTCCGGTAAACTCACTCACTCGGCGAAACACAGCGCAAGCGCTGTTTCACGCCGGTTTTCTGTGAGAACGTGGTATTTCTCCGGTCGAGCCGGCCCATTCGTACCGAAGCATAGCTCTCCCACGTATAAACACTTTTAGTTTCTTGTTATTTTGAGTGTTTACTTCTTAGGTTTATGTCTGTTTGTATATTGTATTTTGTAAAGTAAGGCATGCACAACTGCACTGATGCAGCACAACCTTTACAATGGAGATAATAAAATATAGAAAATTATTCGCCTACTTTGAACACTACAATTGGATTGTTTTAATCTCCATCAGCCTTCATCGCAATATACTAGGAATCGGTGCAACAAAGTTCACTAGCATCAGCTAGTTGACTATAATATTCGTAAAAAGAGATATTATAAAACAGAAGCTTAAAAAGTTTAATGTGCAACTGCCTACGATTTAAACTATTTTCGTGGAAATTCACATTTTTATGTGAACCTAACATGATATTAAGAATAAGAATAAGAATAAGTTTATTTCGACAATCACACAACACAATATTAAAGGACAATTTAACATAAACATACTGGACACAATATTACAATATTACATTGTGTGATGCCAAAACTGGACCCAGCTCAGCATTAACAGCAATTATGTTTGCTGCACTGATATTCTGGTGGGACCAAAGGTGTGACATCACAACAAAAATTTAAATACAGTTCTAAACAATAAATGAGCAATAAAATAAAAAAGAAACAAAATTAAAATTAAAACTATAAATAAAGTACAAACAGAGAAAATAAATATGTACCTAAAATCTAAATAAAATAAAAAACAAAAGAAAAAAAAAAAATTCATGTCTATGACATTGACACATGAGTCATGACACTACACACTTCTTTGTCGCTAATTATCACAATTCATAGGTTATAATGAAACGTGGTTTATTATTATTTATTACTGACGTGGCACATCCCATTATTTGGAGAAAACAGTGATGTTTACATTGTACAAAGTTATAGATGTGAAATAAAGATGTTGCGGTACAAAAGCAGACGGACGGAACATAACGGACGGGAATATTATGATTTTATTTGCAATTTAATACTATAAACAAAACATTATTATGTGAAACCAGACTTTTACCAACAAAAAATGGTTGAAAATCGAAACCAATGAAAAATCAAAAAGACTACAGCACAATTGAAACAACGGAACGGAATGCACGTGGCTTAAATAAAAAATACCTTTCAATGTAGCAGCAATAAAAATAAATTTCCTTGTGGGAGCGTTATTAACAATTCACCTTAGCAGAGTGGTTCTCAGTTATTCTACCTCGGTGGTTATATACTGAACCTTATATGGTCCTCATATGGGTGAAAAGACTCCGAATAGTTTTCAGACAACAAAAGAACTCGAAGGCCGGCTTAATGAAATATCTCTTTATATTAACAGTATGTTTTAACAGCCTTCAACAATGTTATAAAGTGGAACTTTAAAATAATAATCGTATCATTATTACGTCAGACGAAATCATAACGTTTTTGTTAAGTGTTGAATAATGCGGTTGATTAAGTTAATTAATTTATTTATTTGAATAAAAGTGAACTATATCTACCTACTTATTTCTGCTGTCAAACTCCTGTTGTATTTCTGTCGCGATATTAATCTGTTTCTAGCTCTCACAACTCACTACGCACCGCAAACACACATTTTATCACGGAAATACACGTTGATAGGCAAAAGCCAGGTCTGGATAAGTCGGATTATGCCCCATCGATTTATCTGGGTGACGCAGATTCGGGTCGTGTTTGTGGAGCCGCTTAGCCATAACTTGGACCGATCTAGATTACCCCGGCCCGCTATTGTCCGAAATTTAATCGATGAACGCGGTATGGTGATAGTAAAAAGTTATTTATTTATTTATTTATTTATTTAATATTGGAAAACCAACAGCTTACAATTTTACTTAAATAGTTATAGTGAAGGTAAAACAAGAAGCCAATAATAGGTTTTCACCATTAACAAGTAATAAATAACAAACAAACATGATTTTTACAACAGCAAAAAAAAATAATATTTAAAGAAGTTATAAGACTAAGCTTACAAAGTACATTGATGCTTAAGAAAATGTAACAGTTACAAATCAATAGTTAATCAAAAAAGTTAAGGTTGAGTTTATCTCTTGCATTCTTGGTCCGCAATGTATGAGGATCAAATGAGAATTTTTTGCAGACATTATTAAATTCAATGCTAGCTCGCACTAGATAGGAGTTACGCCTATAGTTAGAGTTGCAACATGGGATAGCCAGTGGTGGATTAAATCTACGTGGTCTGGTTGGTACATAAAAGTTTAATTTAATGAGAAGGTCAGGACAGTCAATTTCATTGTTAATTAATTTTAGAAGAAATATAAAATCAGAAATGTACCGGCGATTAAACAGAGTTTGAATGTGGAATTTTTTACAAAGGGAAAGGTAGTTATCAGAATTATAATATATTTTAAGTCTGTAGCATAGGTAACGAATAAATCGCCTTTGTATATTCTCGATCCGCGTAATATATTTATCGTAACATGGGTTCCATACCTGGCTGGCGTATTCTAAATGGGGTCTGACGTAGGAACAATAGAGAATTTTGAGGGTTTTTGCGTTTTTGAAGGGGGAGCTTAGTCTCATTATAAAACCCAGTGCTTTTGAGGCCTTCGCAATAATATGGTCAACATGTGAATCAAACATTAGCTTGGTGTCATGGTAAACACCTAGGTCACGTACAGTATTTGTTCTTTGTATGGCGAAGCTCTTTAGATAATAGGTCGTAGGCAAAATATTAGTTTTTCTACTATAGGTGATTAGTAGGCATTTTTGGGGGTTGAGATCTAAACGATTGTCGTAGCAGTACTGGTCCAGTCGGAGTAAATCAGCTTGTAATGCTTCAGCATCTTTGACGGAAGAAATGGGATAGAAAATTTTCATATCATCGGCAAAGTAAAGAGTGAAGGCATATTTAAAGCAGTTATCTATATCGTTAATGAAGATGATGAAGAGAAGTGGACCTAATAGAGAGCCCTGTGGGACGCCACTAGGGATGGGAACCCAGCTAGACATATAATTATTCACTACAACTGCCTGCGAACGATTTTCAAGGTAGGAACAAAACCACCTAAAGAGATCACCTCTAATGCCAATATTATAAAGTTTGGTTTTAAGTATAGTGTGATCTATACGATCAAATGCCTTACTGTAGTCAGTATAAACTACATCGACTTGGTTACCTTCGTTCATGCTCTGTGTTACAAAGTCGTTTAGGAGAACTAGGTTCGAAACAGTAGACCTGCCTGTTAAAAAGCCATGCTGAGATTTACTAAAGACACTGCTTAGTGATGTATAAACTTGTCTGTAAATAATACGCTCAAGTACCTTCGATAATGTACATAGCTTGGAAATTGGTCTATAATTCTCAATCTCAGATTTGGATCCTTTTTTATGCACTGGAGTAATATAGGCCAATTTCCAGATTCTAGGAACTGTGCAAGATGTGATAGATTTATTAAATAGTAGTGATACTGGTAGTGATATTGATTCATAGCATTTGATTAAAAACTTAGGGGAAAGATTATCTGGTCCAGCAGATTTGTTAGGATCAAGGTGTCTTAACTCATTCTTAACAGATTCAAGCGTAATTTTGATTGAGTTGATAATATGTGAAATGGACTCAGTATGGTTGATGCTTGAGGTCAAGTTTCCGCCATATCCATCACTGTGACTAAGGTTACCTGAGCTTAGAAAAGATGACTGAAAGTGCTGAGAGAAAGATTCGCAAATGGATTCACCGGATGAAACAGCAACTCCATTCAAAGTCAGACTATTTGGGAGTATGTTAGATTTAGATCTATGCTTAATATAATTCCAGAAATGCTTTGGATTATTTTCAATCGCCAATTCGGTACTTTGAATGTAATTACTGTAGCATTCGGCTTCTAATTTCTTCACCCTAGTACGTAATAGTTTAAAGGTTAATTGGTCAGAGGTCCTACCATACAATTTGAATTTATGAAGAAATTTATATTTTTGTCTAATCAGGCGTGTAGCGACGTGTGTTTAGCTACATATATATGCTTGAAAAAACTAGAACTACTAAGGCCTATGGTAGATTTTGTGAATTTTGAAATAATAACAATGTATAGTCTTAACGTATCAAAAATGTATTCTGGTCCAAAGTTACAAAATTCTAGGATAGGGGGGTAGGAACAATTAGCCAGTAGGCGACGCGTACGTGTATCGTTTCGCATATCACGACATTTTCGCGCACTGTGATTGGACATATAAGATGTCACGGGAAACTAGCACTTAAGTCCTAAACATGCCCGCGGCCTTGAAAGCACCAGCTTTTAACACTATTCCTCCCTCACGAGTGGACAGATCTTCGTGTAAGATCGCCTTATGACACCTGATGCTGTCCTGATGTCCGCCACTCTGGCGATGCCATCGCCACCAGGAATTGTCCTCACCACGCGACCAAGTTGCCATTTCAACGGCGGAAGCGCCACGTCCTTAATTAGGACAAGCGTATCAGGCTTCAATTCCGCCGTATTTTCCCTCCACTTAGCTCTTATTTGCAGCTCCGAGATATACTCACTAGCCCAGCGCGTCCAAAACTGCTGCCGCAGCTGTTCCACTCTCTGGTAGCGGCTCAACCGGTGTACAGGTAAGTGCTGTAGGTCGTCTTCACACACCGGTGCCGTGAGAGGTCGGCCAATCAAGAAATGGCCAGGGCTGAGGGGATAGTAATCCGAGGGATCCGAAGACAGAGGTACCAGCGGACGTGAGTTTAGCACTGCTTCTATCTGCGTCAGTATGGTAGTGAATTCTTCGAACGTCAGATGAGCATTGCCGAGCACTCGCCGCAGATGGTACTTGCACGACTTAACCCCCGCTTCCCACAAGCCACCAAAATGCGGGGAATATGGAGGAATAAACGAGAATTTAATATTTTGACCTTTTGCGTAATCTACAACGTCTTTACTACAAGATGATAAAAACTGCGCAAACTCATTTTTTAAACCCACAAAATTTCGTCCATTATCCGAGAAAATTTCACAAGGTTTTCCACGTCGAGACATAAATCGTTTGAGAGCGAGGAGGTATGCGTCAGTAGATAGGTCACTGACAAGCTCCAAGTGAATAGCACGAGTAATAAAACAAATAAACAGACAGATATAGGACTTTACTAATTTTGCACCCCTACCCTTACGATTCAAAACGGACACTGGCCCAGCGTAATCGACCCCTGTCCTAATAAAAGGGAAACCTGCCGTCAAGCGCTCTTTGGGCAGGTTGCCCATAAGTGGGCATAGCGTTTTACCCCTGGCGCGTATACAAGCGATGCACTGATGAGTGACCTTCCGAGCAAGATTCCTACCGGACAGCGGCCACCACTGCTCGCGCAAGCGGTATAGCAACGCCTGTGGCCCGCAATGCAAAGATTGATTGTGTTCGTGAATAAATAACAAGCGAGTAAAATAGTGCTTAGAACATAAAAGTATAGGGTGTTTTTTATTATAATTAAAATCTATAGAATTTTTTATTCTGCCACCTACACGAATTAGGTCCCTTTCGTCTAGAAATAAATTTAGGCTCGAAAGTCTGTTGCTTGACTTAACATTCCTTCCATTCTTCAGCAAATTATACTCCAAAGAAAATGACTCCCTTTGTGACAATTTAGCCAGCATAATCACTGCGCGATTCAACTCATCGACACCGATCGCGCCCGTTAGCTGATTGGTTCTGTGGCGCGGCCGGCTATTGTGTGTGAAACGCAGTAAATAGGCAGCCGCGTGACTCATACGATTGAAGTTTGAGAATCTGTTGAATGGAAAGAATGTTTCGTCCGTATTAATATTTTGATTTAAAAATGTATTTATAGTGCTAGATTTTAGTTCAGGCAAATCAGTAGGTAGGAACTCCGTATTTGAATTTATATCTGTAGAATTAAAATTAAAATTTAATACGTGTAAAAATGGAGGACCTTCCCACCAATCCATAGATAAAACTAAATCCTGGAGGCTGACTCCACGAGAGATTTTGTCGGCTGGATTATCCTTGCCACTTACATGCCTCCAGGTAAATGCACTCGTCAGTTCGTGTATTTCTGCGACTCGATTCTGTACGAACGTTTTAAGTAAATTAGGTGTCATACGTAACCAGCCTAGCACAATAGTCGAGTCGGTCCAGAATATGACTTCGTCGAACTCGCGAGTGAGCGAACTGCGAATTTTATCGTAGAGTTTAGCGCCTAGCAACGCGCCGCACAGTTCCAGTCGAGGTATACTAACAGGCTTCAATGGGGCTACTTTACCCTTCGATATTAATAATTTTACGACAACATGATCATCGCATACGGTTCTCACATAAGCACAGGCGCCGTAAGCTGTCTGCGAGGCGTCAGTGAAAATGTGCAGCTCGACTCGTGTGCCGTCAAACTGAAATGCGTGTCGCGGAATCTTTATTGAAGAAAGATGAGACAGACTGCCAACAAACCGGTTCCACGTACGTAAAATATCTGCGGGAAGAGGATAGTCCCACTGTAACTTAAGCAACCAAAGACGTTGTAATAAAACTTTGCCTATAATAATCGACGGACTTAATAAACCCAACGGATCAAAAATTTGCGAAACCATAGATAATATGGTGCGTTTCGTTACATTAGAAGTAGGCTGCTGTAACTGCGTATTAAAATTAAAATCGTCAGACACGTTGCACCAACCTAAGCCTAAAGTTCTACATTGGCTATGCTCCCCGAAGCTTAAGTTGCGAAATGTATCAATAATTTTATTATCATTCGGGGACCGCGTTGGGCATGCGCCCTCGCGGACTTCAAAATTAAAAACCCACTTGCGTAAAGTAAAACAACCGGATTTTAGCGCGTCTACGGTACCCTTGCAAATTTTTAATAATTTAACCTTGTCGTCACTAGAGGTCAAGAGGTCATCAACATAAATATCGTTATTTATGACTCTTTTAACTTCAAGGTCGGAACATTCAGCAGCCAATTGCTTCAAACAGCGTACACTCAAGAACGGTGCCGAAGCTGTGCCATATGTGACCGTGTTCAGCTTGTATACTGCAAGCGGTTTAGACGGTTCGTCGCGCCATACGATTAGCTGTAAATCACGTTGGTTCGGATTAACGAGGACCGAACGATACATTTTTTCGCAGTCGGCTAACGCGGTGTATCGGAACTGTCTAAAGCGCAACAGTATACCTAGCAAGTCACCCTGAATAGGAGGTCCGACGAGTTGTATGTCATTAAACGAAATTCCGTTACTACTGGCTGCACTGGCGTCAAACACGACACGGAGTTTCGTAGTAGTGCTGTGTTCACGAAACACGCCGTGGTGCGGCAGAAAATAGTTGGGGTTCGAATAACTATCGACTTTAGTCATGTGACCTAAGTCGATGTACTCTCGCATGAAATCCACGTATAATTGCTTATAGCTAGTAGGTGCGCGTAGCAACCGTTTTTCTAACGCAAAAAAACGGCGCTCAGCTTGGGAGTACGATTCGCCCAGAACCTCAGCTGATTTTTTGAGCGGAATGTCAACAACAAATCTGCCGTGCTTGTCGCGTGTAGTATTTGTTATAAAACTTTGTTCACAAGCCATCTCTTCATCAGAGTATATCGTATTCCGAGGCTGAGTTAGCTCTTCGAGCTCCCAAAACTGACGTAATTGAGCGTCTATAGATGTACTAAAATTACATTGGATGTGTCCATATTTTTGCGTAATATGATTGATAGGACCCGAAACAATCCAACCCAACTTAGTATTTTGTAAGAATGGACCGTTCGGTAAACGTATCTTGCCATCCGTGAGCAAGTCCCAAAACCGGTCCGCTCCTATTAAAATATCTATATTTTGTTGCCCTAAAAATTGTGAATTTGCCAACTGAACGTTATCAGGTACCCTAAAGTGCGCATAGTCTACCTGAACAGCGGGCAAGGTGGGCGTTATTTCGTTTAGAACAAAACATTGAAGTCGCATCGAGTAGGCATTAACGCGCGATTTTACTTGTATGTCACACAAATGCGTCGAATGTGAAACAATATTACCTACCCCGCATATCATTTTAGTGGACTGTATTAACGGAAGATTTAATTTTTTGCAAAACGAATGTGTAACGAAACAACTTTGACTACCACTGTCTAGTAAAGCGCATGCGACATGATAATTATTGTCTTTATCGAGAATTTCAACTAGCGCAGTGGATAGTATAACTGGTTGCTCATTAATGCAGTTTACATCTGTGTGCGTGTACGCATGAACATCGCAAACCTGTCCCTTATCGCTTTGAACGCAACTGATAGAGGGAGAGGGCGCGAGCCCTACGGCGGCGCTCGCGCTAGCCCCAGCGGCGACAGTCGATGATTTAGATACAAGGCTTGTGGTATGATTAGAATCGCTAGAACTATGAATGAGTGAATTATGTTTTGAGCTGCATTTTTTACAAGGCCCAAACAAACAGTTGTTCACAGTGTGCCCGGAACGTAAACAATTTTCACATAAGTTGTGTTCTTTAACGATTTTAAGTTTAGATTTTAAGTCCATATTAATAAATTGTGAACAAGTGTAAATTGGATGTGGAGCCTTGCATACTACACACAACTTACGTGAATTGCGCCCGGCAGGCTTATAATTATTATTAGATACAACATTACACTGAGTTACGTTACTGCGAAAAGTACTAGATGATTTTTTGTTAACTTCGGTTATAGTGTTGTCTTTACTGTGCGATAAAATTAATGTTTCTAATAGATCGGCCCTAGATTTCAAAAAGTTAAGTAAATGATCAATCTTGAGCGTAGTTTTAGAATCATTAGATAATAAAGAACCTTTATGTTCCTCCCATTGCCGCTCAGTCGTCTTATCCAATTTAGAAGTGACTAAGAAGATAATCAGCGTGTCCCAGAAGTCTGTGGGTTCACCGAGTATCTTTAAAGCGCGTAAATTATTAATTATAATATCTATAAGTTTTCTAATTAGAGAAGACGACTCCTTCGGCAACGGCTGTATCGCAAATAATGCTTTGACGTGACTCTGCACTAATAATCTACTGTTATCATACCGATTTAGCAAAAGTTCCCACGCAACAGAATAGTTTTCGGATGATATTTCTAACGCGCTCACTACCATTTCAGCACTACCTTTTAGCGACGATTTTAGGTAATGAAATTTTTGTACGGCGGTAATATCTGTCGAGTTATGCACCAGAGATAAGTATGTGTCCCTAAATTCTAGCCAGTGCTCGTATAACCCGTCAAAGGTAGGGAGAGTGATAACAGGTAATTTAACTGACGACTGATTAGTATGAGAACACATTTTAGAGCATTCAGCGACCTCCCTACCGACACCAAGAATAGATTCAGCTTTCGAAAGTGTGCTGTAATAACAGTCCTCGAACTGCTGACGCTGATCTAACTGGTCGTCGATATCACACTCAGAGACAGTGTCCTCGAGCTTAGATTGAATAGAATTAAATTCAGAAAATAGAATACCTGCACCGTCCATACGTAATTTTAAATCAATCCTTGACTCTGAGCCTAACGGTTGAGCTACACTATTTAAGTAATTAACAAATTTTGTTAATCTGCCCTTAAGAACACCGCGTTTTCTAATGAGGTCGCGAATAATTTGCTCAGTTTTATCATCTGTAACATTTCTATACGGAGACTTATCTCGAGGTTTGCCACTCTGACCTTCCATATCCCTCAAAGACATAATAGTGACTTGTGAAAATTGGGAATATTAACGTGAAGTACTCACCGCAGGGGCACTCAGCTGATGCGGGCGGACACGGGTACGTGATCCTGGATCCTGTGCACGTTCCTCTATCGTCGATATCGCGTACGTATTCAGCTGCTCGCTCCTGGTTACAACTCACAGCACCGTAGTCCTCGTTTGCGTGCAAATTGTCACCACTGGTAGTACTGCGTGGCCGTTAGCAGTCCAAACGGTCGCCTTGGTTCTGATGATTTGATTCCGCAGCTCAAATCCTCGCCAAATATGGTTCGAAGGTCCACTTTATGTAGCGGCGTGTGTTTAGCTACATATATATGCTTGAAAAAACTAGAACTACTAAGGCCTATGGTAGATTTTGTGAATTTTGAAATAATAACAATGTATAGTCTTAACGTATCAAAAATGTATTCTGGTCCAAAGTTACAAAATTCTAGGATAGGGGGGTAGGAACAATTAGCCAGTAGGCGACGCGTACGTGTATCGTTTCGCATATCACGACATTTTCGCGCACTGTGATTGGACATATAAGATGTCACGGGAAACTAGCACTTAAGTCCTAAACAAGGCGCTTTAGTGCCGGAGTGAACCAGACTGGATAAGAGCTGTGCTTCAATTTCTTAAGTGGGATATGTTTTTTCTGAATATTCTCAATACTTTCGTAGAAAAATGACACAGCATCTTCTAAACTCCTATTACTTAGTTCACTAGGCCAGTTAATTTGGGATATCTCATTATTGATTTTATCGAAGTCTCCTTTGGTAAAATCATAGCGCATGGTATCAGCTGACTTTAAATATGTTTTAATATAAAGGGGTACTTCTATGCATAAGGCGGGGTGATAGGTGTCTAGCGGGACGAGGGGATCAAAGCATTCACGGACGGAAACTCTGTCATTACATAAGACAAGGTCAAGTATTTTATTTTGCTTATTTCGTATGCCATTATATTGATTAAGTGATAATAATTGAATTTCATTTAATAACAAGCATTCATCACTATTTGGAGTGGATAAATTGCGAGCACAGTAGTAGTCAACAGAACTGTCATATACCCAATTAATTCCACTTAGGTTAAAGTCGCCAATAACCAAAAAATTGTCAAGAGGACATTTAGCAACTGAGTCGTTTAGCTTGTTTAGAAAATTACATAGTTGGTCGGAGAATGATCTAATAAGCCCAAGTTTACACAAGTACACAACACAAATATGTAGCCTAGTCGATCGGGAACTACTCAAGTGATTACCTCGCATGCTAATAGTAAGTTGAAATAGTAATTGTGTTTTACAAAGATCATCATAATACATCATATTTTGAGAACTAGTCGATGACGCCCGTAATTCCGATGCGTCAAAATTCGTTGATCATGCGGAATGGAGCTACGTGCGCGAGTCCAACTCGTACTTGGCCGATTTTTTGCGTAAATGGAGGCTATAGGACTGGGAAAATGATTTGAAATAAAAAAAGATGTAGATTCTATATTTAGTAGAATATATTGGCCAGATGATGAAATAGGTAAGTAACAAGGTCTGTCTAAATTAAAAGGAAAAGCTGAGCAATTGCTCATATTATGTTGTAAACTGTTAGTTACCCGGTTCATCCACTCATGTTGAGGGCATGAGTGGATGAACCGGATATTTTGTCGGAGCAACAATAACTACTAGGCTTATAAAAATAACACAACAGCGAAAACAAACGAATTTCGTCAGTACTTTGTAACAAATTCAAAAAATATTTCAACGCGAACGAAAAACGTAATCTAAAAGCACACAGATAAGTTATCACGAGAGCGAGTGAAAATATGAAAAAATCTCCGTACAATCAGTTCACAAAATAATAATATATACTACCTCTCTGTCTGTATCGAATGATCCTTATGCCGACTACATAGGTGCCTCGTCAAACGTAAAACAACTATGAACCGTTTTAATATAACACAAGCAACTGACACATGGCCCGGGGTTAAAAAAACAATTATTTTTCTATTTGTAATTTAATCAAGTTAAGCCTTGTGCGCGCTGTTCTGAAATTTGTTTTTGTCCTAGGCTTAAAATATTCGTAGTTGTTAGTGGTATATCTTGTTTAAGTCCTCATTTTTTTTTATAAAATAAGGGGGCAAACGATCAAACGGGTCACCTGATGGAAAGCAACTACCGTCGCCCATGGACACACGCAACATCAGAAGAGCTGCAGGTACGTTGCCGGCCTCATAATATTTGCTCATATGAAAATTTTGGATTCCGGTAATTATTAATTAATATGTTTAAAGATACTATTGTGTTTAGCTACGAACAACACTTATAGTTTAGAAATAAAAAAATGGTTTTAATTTTACGTTGTTAACAATTATTATTAGTGTTACCACCAAAAGTTCCAGCTCGCTTTCCATCTATACTATGTTGCGTCTGTATTGTATAATTGAAAATATTATATTAAAACTTTAAACGTAAGAAAAACACTAAAAATCCAGTTAAAAGTCAAGACTTCGCAATTTTATTAATTTTTGGTTTTTCTGTCTCCTGTCTAGAGAAGACAGGATCCTGTATAAATCTCCTGTATCCACCCCTATGGGAGTTTGATTGGGGTTCAAAGTTTCCATAAAAGGGATACTATCTACAAGAGCGAAGCTACAGGCAAAAGTTAGTCGTCTATAATATAATTAAAAAAATAACCTTACAATTATAGCAGCCTTTGTACAGCTCGATAAGGCTTTAAATTTAATGAACGTGGGTGACATTGACGGGTCGCTGCTGGTAAAAGAGAACTGTCAATTACATGTCAAAAATGACGTTTTTGTATGATAGAAGCGTTTTCCTTTTCTCGCCACGTTCATATAAAGCCTTGTCGAACTGTAAGTGAAGCATCATAAAATTCTTGTAGCATACCGAACCCAACTGCTGACAACTGATTCAGCGGACGGGAATTCCCGGAATTTTCCAGACGTTTTGACTTTCGAGAAAGGCCTTTAGTCTGTAAGTCCCCCTAATGCTATTCAAATAGTGATTATAACCTGTCAAAGACAAATATTTATCCGTGAAAACGGTATCTGAGGATAATAAATGGATAATCATCATCATCGTCAATTATTATTCTGTTGCAAAAGTCTCTCGGAGAAGTAACGAAGTAATAATAAGTGGAATTAATGTTACATTACATGGTTATCACAATATGCACATGCGTGTGTATATGTTATACTACCGCCGCAGTATTACCCGCGGTTTAAGTGATATAATATAATAAAATACTACAAAAAGTAAGTACCAATAAGGCGTCTCCCAGACAGACGCGGGCAGCGGTGGCGGTGGCGGTGGCGGTGGCGGTCAGTTGAATTGAGAGTTCTAGGAACGACACGCGGTGACGGTGGCAGTACAAACAAGTCTGACCGCCGCGCCGCCGCCACCGCCACCGCTGCCCGCATCTGTCTGGGAGACGCATAATAGGGTAAAATTTCAATTAGGCATTCAATTATTGAATATGCCTAATTAAAGTTGAATAAAAAGAAGATGACGAAAGTTGAAGATGAAATTGCATAATGTGGACATAGCAGCTATAGAGAGCTATTCCTATCTCTAGTAGGGCAAAACCAGAGATAGATCAAATATTGGGAACAGCCGTTAGACAACCAATCGACGTAGCTTAGGTACGTCAACTGTCTAGGAATCAATTTCCTCCACGTTAAACGTCAAAACGTCACCGCTGCGTGCCCCAACGGAAGGAAACATGTTAAACAGCGTGCAAGCCAAAACAGGATTAAATATCACAAAAAGTTTCGAAAATCGGGTTTCCGTAATCCACTCCACTATTACAGTTTGATTTACCAAAAGCTTGTTTTACTCGTTTCACGAAATGAACTGCATTTAAACAAAGGAAGCTGAAACTGCAAAGAGTTAACTAGACGAGTTGCCCGCCATTAAAACACCTCAGCTTAAAACTTGCGCTAATCAAAAAAATGAGGACTCTTTGACTCCGAAACAAATAGTTAATTAGGGGGAGAGCTCGTTAGTGGGACTTGTAGCAAACTCCGGGCGTGCTCGCAGTTTCTGTGGACTCAAGACTTTTCTGAGGCTCTAAGGCGAAAAGCACACTCGTTCAGCCGGATTTTATACTAATGGTATGCAAATGGTGCACTGTGATGCGATTTTTGATTAAATTGGTGAGATGGAAGCGTTACGATCGCGTTTATACTGGTAAAATTTTTCAAAATTAATGCAGCTGTATTCCATATGCGATAGAACTGAGGGCCTAGACAAGTGGCAAGCGATTATCGTAAACGGGAATAAAAAGTATGGGATTTGACATCAGTATTCACTAGCGAAGTGATTACATTTTGTCGGCGTTTACGATAATCGCCTACCACTTGTCTAGTAGGGCTGCTGCTATATAGTAATCGAACAAGAAACAAAGCTATACTTAATTTTGCGTATGAATGTGGTATCTCCCGTGTAGTATGGAATTGGCGATTTGGCGCGTTGTAAAAGAATTCGCGACACACGTTGGACGATGACCAACAAACATTGACAAATAAACAAGTTATCTGTCACAACAAGCATGGTGTACCAAAATATGTTCCTCAAGGACCTCTAAACAGAGAGACCGATCGTTCTAATCGAATGACAGGCCAAACTGATAGAACTTGTGAAGACACAGGGGAATGCACAAAACGAGTCGGGTCAAGTCTAGCCAGATGGTAGGTCTTGGAAAACCACCTTCAATAGCCCGCGCGGTTTCCGCTATCATTATGAAACCCCCTAACTTCCCTGCGGTGAAGCGAAGAATACTTGTATAATCATTTTATTTTGTAGTTGCACTTTTAATACTTGAGAAATTTCGCTCACCGCCCGCGAAGTTTTCGTAAACAAATTGTACAAGAGTTGCCGGAGACGGATGCTGGTTGAAGTTCTATGAAGTAATTTATCATGTTCTCAGAACTATTATAGTTTAGTTTATCGAGTCTGTGCTCTGTTGTAGTTCTGCACTGATCAAAGATATCAAGCTTCCATAATATAATAACAATGTAAATATTTGTTGGCAATTCTGTTATTTAAAATGCAATTTGCAATAGCTCGTTTTAATTCATCCCTAATTAACGTTAAATGGTCATAACTGGTGTCTAAGAAAGGAAATACAAAAGTACCCATAATAGACCGTAACTAGCCTGAATTTAATGAACCAACGTCACCAAAACTGGTGTGGTCACCATTACTTTAATTCAGAAGCAGTTGAGACACCAATCTATTCGAATTTCAAACAACAATTTTACATGACGTGAAAATCTCCATTTGCCTCTACAATCCACTATAATGTAGCCGGAAGTGAAATTTAAGACCAAATAAATAGCCACACGCTGGGTAATGAAAGCGGTGGCGGTCGCAATAAAGCGCTGCTAGCGCTACTGAACCGCTCGCCGAGTGGACCGTTGGCTACTAAACCGTTTTATAAAGATAGCGCACATATTTCCGTGCCGCAGCATGTCGGGCGGAGAGCAAAAATCCGCTTTAATCGCTTGACATGTTGTATGTGTATGAATTATTGCACACTCTGTCGGGCCGTAGCGACTCGCATTATTTCAAGGCGGATTTGCGTCCGCGCGATGCGGCCCGCACAGCTCCGCTGCGTTCGTGTGATTTAGCAATTGGATTGTTGTACTCTCGAGCACACACTTTGGCAGTATACTGCACTGAAAATCGGTAATGCACAACGCTCCATCCCGATTCCCGACATGATGCAGGCTAGTCTATCACTACTTTTAAGTATTTAGGTTAGCATTTTGCGCTGCGGCTCGATATAGTGGGCCCCAACCTTAAACGCGCTGCAGCGCTGCCTACTGCAATAAGTATACCCAAGGTGTACCCAATTTGTCCGATATTATGTTGCATAATATGTTACAAGTTTATTCGTGTTTATAAAGATACATTGTTTATTGCTTCAAAACTATGTTTTATTGCCAAAGTTTTAAAGTTGTGCGGATTACCAACGTAAATAAAAGAGATTTTTCTGGTTAAGTAAACTAGAACTTTTATAGAATAAGATAAGGGTTTTTTTTAATATAAAATAAGGGGGCAAACGAGCGAACGGGTCACCTGATGTAAAGCAACTACCGTCGCCCATTCGTCGTCACTCGCAACGTCAGAAGAGCTGCAGGCGCGTTGCAAGCCTTGATAATTTATATCAATATGTATATGACTATTGACTATAGTTATAATTATAGACTTATAGACGAATATAGTAAATACCTCTCTAGTCTCTACACGTTCGCTCGTGTACTTATTATGTCCATCGACCTACATAGACCAACGTGAAATATTATTATCTGTAAATACATGCAATATGTATCTTAGATATCTAACAAATAACATCAATTTATACATTACTTAAAATGATGTACTATCAGAGAAGTTGATTCCTAGGCAGATGGCGGACCTAAGTAATTTGGTCGTGTTAAGTCAAACCGATCACAGCTAGTATTGAATTGACGTAAGTTGACCACATGACGTTGGTCCGTCAACTGATTAGAAATCAATTTCCTCGATGGTACATACTTTGCCAAATAAGTACCTAATTGCTACTTACTTTTTAAATATTTTAAATACCAAACTAACTAATATGGCCAAAAAGTAAAGGAGAATATTAAGCATAATATTTTCTTGTCGTTAATCGTACCCAATAATATTATGTTAGACAGATTATAATTTCCCAACCCAATTACATATGTAGTATCGGTGTAGGTGGTGGTTGATACTTAATGTGATGTTGGGTAAGGAAACGCAGTCAGATCGATCATCAGTGTATTCACTCATCAACTTACAACAATTACAATAAACTAACGGGCACAACTTGCCTCCGTCTTAACTCTACAAGACTATAACCTCTCTCTAAACTAGCTTGGGCTATATACGCACTTCTCTACAAACAGCTTGGGACTATAATATCCTCTCTCTAAGGCTAGCTTGGGACTAACTCTATACAACTAAAGACATGATATTTATACTCCGGCTTACACCCCTCAATTCTCATTTCCCACGCTATCAAAATAAGAACAAACACTTCTTAGAATTACATAATAACAGGTGAAAACAAACCAAAACAGTAAACAATTCCTAAAATTACACAATAGTGCCATAAAACGGCGGCTCGTCTTTAAAAATACTCTAAATATTAAATAACTAATTTCTAACAATAGGTAACTTATTATTTATGACCCTGTTTACATCTTACGGCGGCTACTTCTAAGAAGACGGCAACAATAGACAATTGCTAATAAAAGTAATTCTTAAAATCAAAACTTAAAACAACAACTGTGGAATCTTCCCTAATCCTGGATTCCCACGATCCTACACATATAATATTATATCTTCACAAATATATTCCGAGATTATAAGAAACACAAAATTAATAAAATAGAAACGTGTTTTTGTGGAGTTTACATTTTCGCGGGAGAAATATTATCTTTTGCTTTTCTCCGCGAGTTGTAAAAAAATGTTTCCACTCCAGTAATTTTATTAGGATCCATTGAAATGGCAAAAGTTAATGTTA
The DNA here is from genome assembly GCA_905404155.3 of Plebejus argus. Lineage (NCBI taxonomy): Eukaryota > Metazoa > Arthropoda > Insecta > Lepidoptera > Lycaenidae > Plebejus > Plebejus argus. The sequence continues at coordinate 541,397 of FR989944.1, forward strand.
AATTGTGGAATATTTGTGGGAATATCTATCGTATTTTTTTGTATTTTATATTTTAAGCACCAACGTCATGTTATGATTTTAATAATTTCAACATGAATTCATATTTCTATGACATAAGCCTCTCTTTGATAAAAAATTAGAGACCTTTTTACCAAAATAACAATTCTTTTATTATTTTAGAATAGTAACTCATAAAACCATATTAATTTTTAATGATTGTTATAAATCCTTGCTCAACTTTAATGATTGTATTTTTAAATTTTTTCTCATAATAGGTCCATGGTGGCTGATTTGAACTTTACATTTATTTTTTACAAAGTAAAACAAAAAAGAAAAACAAAGGCCGCCCTTATCTGTAGACATTTCAGAAAGTGCAAAATTTTAATTAAAATTTTCGACGTACGTATAATAAATAGAAATTATACTGTGTTCTTCTTGTTGTCTTTTTTTTGGAGGTCATGATATTGATAATGTAAGATGCCCAATAATAAAAATAATAATAAATGCGCATGGTCAATTGCTCTATATTTTGTAAGTTAAATGGAATATAATTACAAAACTAATACTATTTTATATTATGCAAATAGCTGTACTATCTTTTAGTTCATGAAAGGAACCACAAATTGAAAACTATAAAATAAAACGCGATTAAGTCCATAAACGTAGTTTTACTACGGTTGGGGATGTCTTGACCTCAGTGACATATAAAAAGGGTTATCAGACGATTTTATACAAGAAAATAATTCAAGAGAATTCAATGAAAATAATTTTTAAGTGATAAACAACTTGTTAAGTAATTCAAAATTACTTAACAGCAAACCATAAAATCGCGCGCTCGCACACATACGTGCAGATACGTCTATGCAGGCCGGCGTTGCAGTCACTTTTTTGCGTATAAATATTTTAATAATTAAGACGTCTCAATACAATTAATGCAAACATAATATGGGAATAGTTAGGAGGCAACTTTATCTATACCACCAGGTGATCGTCCAGCTCGTTTTCCTGAAATGCCCGGGCTCACGGAGGGGATGGGCGAAAATAAATTCGTAGAGATTTTTCAGTGGACTCCCGTTGACTGTGTAATTTGTTCCACCAATAAGTACGGGCGCACGCTTCACATCAAACTTTGAATGTTCTTTTTTATATAAAATAATGGGGGGCAAACGAGCAAACGGGTACGGGTGGACACTCCCAACATTAGAAGAGCTATAGGTTTTTTGTTTTAGGATACTATTTATATTTCATTATAAATCGCGTAGATTGAAATCACGCAAAAAACGTACATTTCCCTGAATTTTTTTACATTTTTCACTCTTCGTGGTCTACTCTAGATTGAAGATCTATCCAAAATTTCGTCAACATAGATCAAGTAGCTTCGAAGCCTAGTAGATATAAAACAAAAAAAAGAACGGGTTGCACTTCCGCTTAAAATAATACTACCTCTATTCAAAGTAAAATATACCTTCGTCTAGTTATGTGTACGACTTGATTAAAATTATTATTTTTAACAAAAAATTAAAACCGACTTCCAGGGTAAAAACAATAATAATTTGTAATGAACAAAAAAGTGTTAAATAATTCTTACTCTTTAAAGTGCCTTATGCATAATTCTCCTAAACCTCAACTATTTCTGTACACAATCTTCATTACTTTGAAGACGGTACCAGATAAGAATGCTGAGTTCTATGACAAAATATTTTTAATATTTAAGACTGGTACCGACTTCAAAATAATGTAGATTATGTACAGAAATAGTTGAGGTTTAGGAGAATTATGCATAAGGCACTTTAAAGAGTAAGAATTATTTAACACTTTTTTGTTCATTACAAATTATTATTGTTTTTACCCTGGAAGTCGGTTTTAATTTTTTGTTAAAAATAATAATTTCACTCTTTTAAGTGATTTATAAGCTGGTTTTCTGCACAGACTAATGTGTTATGCTTAGTGACTTTGGATCCAGGATACACTTTCATGATATTATGAGAACTCATTGTCTGATGTCACTACTTCAGAATTGCTTAAGCAACTCCAAGCATATACCACTGTGTACCTAATGTATGTATATGCTTATTGCTTGGCGTTAATCAAGCAATGATAAAATTAATGTTCATACGCCTGTCTTTAAAGGCTCTAAAGTTCTGTTCAGTGACTTTCTTTCTATCATTACACTCATCACTCATGAAAACAACTCAACATTACTAGATGACGCCCGCAACTTCGTTGCGCCAAAATTCGTTTATCGCGCGGAAACTTTAAATTTTTCCGGGATAAAAACTATCCTATGTCCTTTCTCGGGACTCAAAGTATCTCCATGCCAAATTTCAGCAAAATCGGTTCAGCGGTTCGAGCGTGAAGAGGTAACAAACAGACAGACTGATAGACAGACAGACAGACACACTTTCGCATTTATAATATTAGTATGGATGCTCAAATAATATAACTAAAATCGTCCTTATAAATTTTAAGAATAACTTACCTCATAGATCTTATGATCAAATTGCTAACTTGGTAACCTAAACACCAAGATTGAGTCATTTACATTGAAACAACATTATAATTTTTTAAATCGTTTGACAAATTCGGGCTTTGTTCTTAAAGACGATTAAAAGTAACAATAATAGGGTCATAATTAGATAATTCATGGTGTGGTGACCGGTAGTAGTGATGATGATGATGATGAATGTAACTTGCATAGTAGCATAATATGCTTTCAGTTCCTAAACCAACTCCGAAACCCCCATACTTGCTTTTTGGTAGCACATGCTTAGGATACTTCTCATAAAATCGAAATCCATATAAATTTGGAGGAGTTCCCTCAATTACTCACGGACGTATGTTGGAATGGTGGTGATGATGATGATGATAAATTAAATTTGCATAATAGTATATGCTTTCAGTTCTTAAGACAACGCCGAAACCCCCAAACATGTATCTATAAGGAGTAAGGAGTTCTGTTCACCAACTTCGAACCATGGTATATCCTGGTGCAAAATCTTACTTTTTAGTTTTGGTAACATATGCCTGGAATACTTCATATGAAACCAAAAAAACATAGGTTTCCATTTGAATTTTGAGGAGTTCCCTCGATTACTCATGGATCCCATCATCAGGTCACCACTTTTCTGAACATTGCTTTTTGGTAGCATATGCTTAGGATACTTCTCATAAAATCGAAATCATTATAAGTTTCCACATAAATTTGGAGGAGTTCCCTCGATTACTCACGGATGTATGGTGGAATGGTGGTGATGATGATGATGATTAATTAAATTTGCATAGTAGTATATGCTTTCAGTTCTTAAGACAACGCCGAAACCCCCAAACATGTATCTATAAGGAGTAAGGAGTTCTGTTCACCACCTTCGAACCATAGTAAATCCTGGTGCAAAATCTTACTTTTTGGTAACATATGCCTGGAATACTTCATATGAAACCAAAAAAAACATATGTTTCCATTTGAATTTTGAGGAGTTCCCTCGATTACTCATGGATCCCATCATCAGATCACCACTTTTGTCAAAATGGGACCAAATTGGAGTGAAACCTATTATAACAAAAGAAAAATTTTGAAAATCGGTTCATAAACGGCGGAGTAATCGTTGAACATACATAAAAAAAAAAAAAAAAAAAAAAAAAAATCCACAGACGAACGTATAATCTCCTCGTTTTTGGAAGTCGGTTAAAAATAATTAACATTCTTTCGTAGCTCTAACGATCACTCAAATAAAAAACTTAAACAATTCTAATTTGCAATCATATAAAATGTGATAATCCTTGGAGGAGGCCTTTGTCCAGCAGTGGGACAGTATAGGCTAAGAAGAAAAAAAGTGTAATTAAAATTTTGCAAAAGCGTGCGGCCGTCCTTATGTAAGCGTAAATTTGCGTTAGTAGAGTGTAACGCGAAACTAACCAACGAACACCGTTTTGTTAAACTGTAATGTAAATAAAAGAACAAAGTCCTCCTTTCGGTTTATTTTGGAATTGAATTTCCTAAAAAATTGGAGAATTTTTAAAAAGTGTTCAGTTAAAATTTGTTAAACACCAAATTTTGTAACTGTATTTACAAGTTAATGGCATACTCTGTCGCGTACAACTTTAAGATCGCCCAGAAAAAAAAATTCTATGTTCAGATCTTTGCGGTCGGGCAAGAAGTGAGAATGGCGGGTGCGCGAAATCAAGACATGCTATTGGTAGATTCTTGTCAGATGGTAACAGATAATACTTCATTGCTAAGATATTGGTGTACCTTAATGGTAGATTCTACATGGGTCCTGCCATCTCCAGTTTTTCTAAATAATCTAAATTATCTTTTATTGACACTTTTCTCTTTTAAAAAAACCTTAAAGGGAATCGAAAATAAAATAAAGGGAACAAATGTATTAATGTGTAAAGGGAACAAATTTATTTTAATATTATTTTGATTGTTTTTGTAAATTAAATTAATTTATGTTATTTAATTCACAAAAACAATCAAAATAATATTATATTAGTTTATCTAAACAACAAAGTATTCTCAAACTTTGAAGTTAGACAGTGTGTGCATACCTTATCGTCCAAGTGTGCGACGCGCCTTATCAGCTGTCCGCAATCCGACCGTGACGAGTTACTTCACCAGTGGGCGTTGATTTACCGCACTTCAAATATTTACCACTGGAATAAATTGGGATAAAGATATCCTCTATTCATAAATAATCGGCCAAGTGCGAGTCGGACTCGTGCACGAAGGGTTCCGTACCATTATAGAGCAAAATTAGACCAAAAATTGTGTTTTTTTGTATGGGAGCCCCCCTTAATTTTTTATTTTATTTTAATATTATTATTAAAAATTAAAGTACAACTAAAACTAAGGATTTTGTGGAAAATTCAAGGGCCTACCTGTTGCTATTATTGATATAGAGCAAAAAAGGCCAAAAAAATCACGTTTGTTGTATGGGAGCCCCCCTTAAATATTAATTTTATTTTGCTTTTAGTATTTGTTGTTATAGCGGCAACGGATATCTGTGAAAATTTCAACTCTCTAGCTATTACCGTTCTTGAGTTACAGCCTGGAGACAGACAGACGGACAGACGGACAGACATCGAAGTCTCATGAATAGGGTCCCGTTTTCACCCTTTGGGTACGGAACCCTAAAAAGAATATCCTATACAGCATAATAATTAACTATAGCATTTAAGTACTATCAGAGACGTATTTAAAGGGTTATAGGGTTATTGTAATAAAATTTTAAAAGCAGGTGCATAATGTATGTTTATTGTTCTTTATAAAATAAGAGGGCAAAGGAGCAAACGGGTCTCCTGATGAAAAGCAACTACCGTCGCCCATGGACGATTAGAAGAGCACCTGGCGTTGCCGGCCTTTTCAGAGGGAGTGAGCTCTCTTCTTAGTAAAGTATGCTAAGACTCGAAATCGGCTGAACCGATTTGGCTAATTTTAGCCTTGAAAGCTAAATATTCGGTAATGTCCAGGAAAGGAAATTTAGAAGTCAAGTGAAACGAAGGTCATGTCGGGCCATCTAGTTATATATTTTTTTCTTTGCAAACGTATGACATAACTTCAAAAGAAAGATTAAAGTTAAAAATGCAATTAAGTAGTTAATTTTAAAATAGTTTGAAAACGCTTCGGCGATTTGCTCACACTATGTTTGTATTACCGAAAGTAATTTTAGCTGGAACGCTCGCAGACTTTGAAAATTCTTTCATAAAATTTCACTTTATTCAACATTAATGCTGCATTTTTAAGTTTTAATTTTACAATTTTACAGGTGTATGTACTTTCTATACTTTAATTGAATTAAAATACTATTGTAATGCTCTTTTCAATTTATATTCACGTACGATTATAACATTAAATGTATTGTAAATATTGTAATAGATATTATGGTAAAGGGCCCGGGTTACCCTCGAAATTTTCATACATTCTTAATACCAAAATCATTTTCTCATACGAAAATATTTAACATGTTTGAGGTATTTTTCGGCTTGAGATAGTAATTACCTAGGGTCCTGAACAAATTTTTTTTACAAAATATTTAAATACTAAAAAAAAAATTTTTGTGTTTCAATATTTTTAGTAAATTTACTACTAAATATTTAAACACCAAAAAATTGACAAAAACACTAAAAAATATATAAATAAATAGTAAATTTACTACAAAATATTTAAATAATAAAAAATATTTTTTAAAGTTTAAATGCTTATTTAATTATTATTTAATTGCTTAAATGCTCCTAATTATTGTTTAAAAATAAACAAAATTACATTTTTTCGCATGTTTTCCGAGCGAGCCGATAGCTTCTGGCCGCAGCGTATTCACGACTTTATAGTCATACAAATTAAGTATAAAATTGCCCTTGCGGTAAAATTACTATCAATATAGCGCCTTAAGTAAAATTATGTTTTATTGAACATTATTATTAATAAGGGTTAAAAAATATGTATAAACCACATTACTTCAAATAAAATAATATCGCCTATGTTATCTGCAGAATCATTGCTCATTTGATTCTGCATCGAAGACTGTCAAAAAACCTTTCCTTTTGGCTTCCGTGTTGTCGGGTAAAAATTTTATGACATTTATTTAAAGATTTAACAGCATAAAAAATCCAGAAACTAGCCAAATATTATTATGTTGATGCTTTAAAATATAGCTCACGAAATATATTCTCCTGCAGTAGTTGTAATTTCCGGAGATGTATTTGAGACATGGGTCAGTAAACCAAGAGGTATATTCTGTTACCAACTGTGCCAGAAGGGTTATGTTTTTCGTGTTCGATATCCATGCTCCTGGTGCTGTAAGGCTTCGTTCACACGGCACAATCCTGCATGTTTCCTGCGCGTTTTTTGCAGTATACGTCTTAACGAATAAATAATGGCGCATACATTCACACGATTGTACTGCAACAAATCATTTACCAACAAATCCATTACAAGCCATCGCAGAACGAATACAAAAAACGTACAGGACAGTGCCGTGTGAACTTACTCTTACCACAGAATAGAATATAACAGTACAAGTACTCTTACGCGCTTTTTATTCTACATCATACGGTAACAGTCTCTTTTTTCTCTCTCAAAATATGCTCTCGCAAATTTTCACTCCGAAGGCTTCAGAAATCTCTTTAATAAATCACTGTACGAAGATATTTCACGTTGATCTGAATGTATTGACATCTGATTATACCCTTGTCTGGCTCCGTTGGGAGGCTAATGAAACTGGGGCGAACAGACATTCGCGTGCTTCATACCAATGAGCTGCAGGATAGCCTCGTGGCGTATCACCAGGAGTATTCAATTTCATCGGAATTAGTTCATCCGTTTGGGAGTAAGGCACACATAGACGCAGAAGACTTGATTTGTACTGATTCTTTTAACGGCATTACGTTTGTCTTTTATCACGTACTGTCTCACTCGCGCCAAAGGATACCATTATGAGTGAACGAGCCAGGATAAGGTTGAAATCACATTTCTGGCTCTCAGGGCATTTTCATACAAGCACTTATTCTGACCGTTGTACTATCAGAGAAGTTGATTTCTAGGCAGATGGCGGACCTAAGTAATTTGGTCGCGTTAAGTGAAACCCGTCCGACCGATCACAGCTAACATTGAATTGACATAAGCTCAACAACACAGGTCTATCAACTGTCTAGGAATCAATTTTCTCAATGGTACTTAATTCTAAAAATGTATCTTGTTTTTCGTCAAAATTTTTCTTTTATTTATTTTTGTAATTATATATTATTTTTGTATTTTCGATACGATGCTAATCGTCAATAACAATCGTGGCTCTCCTTTAGTGGGGACAGCCCCAGCATCAGAAATTATGCACGGGTATTAACTGCCACCTCAGTCAGATTTCAGCTGATGGATAGTCCCAATTTCATTGAGCTGGATCCAGAGCTCAGTTACGTTGGAAATTATTGCTATAAATCTAAGAACAGTTAAATATAATAGCATATTGCTTTGCTGGTATTTAAAACTTCAGAAATACCTATGATATTTTAGCTAAAAGCTTTTTAAAAGTAAGCACCAATTGTTATTAGTGTAAGTAAGTTGGTTTAGTTTCTATAATTATCATTGTTAATGCCTTACCTTGAGCCAGAGAGCCAACAAAATCGTAAATCTTGAGCATTTCTACCTTTGGACCTGTCATATTTTTCAAGTTTTGAGGGGGATTTTCATAACAAATGCAAATCCATTAACCCGTATCCTTCATCTGGTCGCCGCCGCTGGCCGCGTGTGATAATAACAGACGGAATTACCACCAGAATTATGACGTAATTATTCATGACGAAAAAATTACGGGGCCGCCATTAAAATGCAAACCCTCCCCTGCCTGCGGTCGTAGGGCGATATATTATATTGTGATGATAATTATTATTGTCATTCCTAATGTTATTTGCATAAGATATTGCTAGGTATTTTTAAACATAATATTATATGAAGCAAGCAACTCCGTTTTTGACAAAATCCGTTTATCAGTTTTTATTATTATTTTATAGAGATGACTCTATAAAAATTACAAAATTAACACATGTACAACAAAAATGGTTTCGATAGAACAGGGGTGGCCAACTTGAGTAGATCTAAGATCTATAACTGTTTAACCTCCTAGGTAAAGGGCATTTGATATGGATATTGTATGGCGGTCTGATTTATAGTTTGTTGTGATTTTGCTCACTGACTTTATGTGTTTGGGGTGAAGTGGACATTTAAACAGTATTATACTTCATGCATTTTACGTCCATGCATAATTTTGGTATTTCGTCGTTTGTCGTAAGTCATTGCAATTATGGTACTAATTTTGCTAAAATACGAAGACATAATAGAAGAGCTGATGCAAACAAATAGACAAACTTTCACAAAATATTATTTTATAATGTTATACAGTATACACAGGAAAATATGAAGAAATATTTCGACAAATACGGACCAACTATTTCGGATTTCGGCAACAAATATTTATAATTATTAGGAATGATTTACACATTAATTCTAATACAAGAACAATGAACTTGGTGTCCTCTCAGCGGGATTCAAACTCACGAGCTCCGGCTTGTAACACTCTCACTAACTGAGCCACAGAGGTCATCAGATATTATATTCATAGTATATAACATTCATAGCATATTATATTCATAGATAGCCGATGACATCATAACCCAAGGCATCGATCAGGCTTTGGCCACCTCTGGCGCGTCGCCAGACCTGGGGCAAATTTTATTTGTGTAATTTCCTCGAGAGGAAAACACTGGGAAACTTGACTATCAGTTATATTGCAGTAAAGCTGATAGATGTAACTTACATCTTTTATCTCTACAACGAATGAAACATTTACTTTGATAGAAAAAATTATCATAAAAATTATGACGCCCTTCAAACTTAAGACTGAAAGGTTTTGTTTGTGCAAAAAACATGTCATCTATACATATAGTAAAACTGTAGAAATGTGAATTCTGTACATTAAAGATATCCAAAAAATAATAAGCGGGGGGTGTCACTAGATTGCTATAGAAGCCAAAAATGTGGTTAGTTTTTTGTCTGTCTGTCTGTCTGTCTGTCTGTATGTATGTTTGTTCCACTATCACACGAAAACTACTGATCCGATTTCAAAGCGGTTTTCGCAGATATACTTGTCTTCTTCCAACTTAATATCTGATGTATAAAAAAATTCCCCCCACCCCTCTAAGGGGTCGAAAGAGGGGTCAGATTTTGTATCAAACTTTTTTCTTTAACACGAAAACTACTGATACGATTTGCATACGGTTTTGGCAGATATATTTGTCTTCTTCCAACTCAACATCTGGTGTATAAACTTTTCCCCCCCACCCCTCTAAGGGGACCAAAAAGGGGGTCAGATTTTGTATTAAATTTTTTCTTTAATGGACTTACTTCATATTATTAACTGGATTTTCCAACTTAACATCAGGTGCACAATTTTTCCCCCCACCCCTCTTAGGGGACAAAAGAGGGGGTAAGATTTTGTATCAACTCATGAAGTAGAAATACTTTAAATGGCAAAACAACGTTTGCCGGGTCAACTAGTTATAAAATAGAGAGCGGTCAAGCAACAATCGCCCTGAGTTAGAGCGGTCAGTCACACAGTTGCAGGCATTCTGGCGTATAATCTATGTGATGTAATATTATAACACATAGAATGAAAAAATGACTGCTCCACAGCTTGGCAGCATTAGCGCTTCCTATTTGATTGGTCCTCGAGGTGGTGTCAATGTCACTCATATTTTATCATCTATCTCGAAGTGCAAACTTACTTTAGCGAGACAGCTAAATATTCAAGAGCAAGTGAAAGAATCAAGTCACAATGGGTCGTTACTTACTACGGCGCAGCGACCCAAATTGATTCTTGGTCTCTGACACAAGCACACGCTATGTCTTCCGATTCTGTGCGACATATTGCCGTGTTACAGCTTGCAACACTATCAGGTCTATTTCTCCACATCATCTCTCCAGCGGTACCTGAGGCGATTCACTGGTCATTTGCCAACTTGCGCTTTCTTGCCACTCAGTTATTTTTCATACGTTCAACGATACCTCATTGGCCGAAGACACAATAGGTCATAGGCCGAGGTATTCAGTGACTGGTAAAAATTCCACGATATTACAAAGAGCAAATAATATCATAATATTCAGACTTCAGAGTGGACATTTGCATTCCGCCGCCGACGCGCGACGGTACATCCCGTGTGTTGCCGACAGTATCAGTATCATAGATTATATTATTTACAGAGTAACCGCTACGTAATCGAGAGTTTGATAGCGGTACTACAAGGATATGTGTGAATTATGTCCACAATATGTCTATCATGTAAGCGCGGTTGTGTCTACTGACTAGTAAATTTTATTGTAGACACTGTATAGTGTAGTGTAGTGTAGTATAGTCTTCTTCAAAATGAATTTGTTGACTTATTTCGCACATCAGACTCCAACGATACCGTGGAGGCAGGAGGTCTTCAACAATACACTATCTTTCTTCATACTAGATCATGCTAATAACTTATATGCTATCGACATATTGTGAGCATGAAACCAATGTTAATCGAGATTGACTTCAAGGCACTGAATTACTCTGCTCTATGATACTGTAATATATGCTTGTAGCAGTGAAAGCAAAAACTTACATAGCTATTCTGCTCCTCTTTGCTAATCTGTGGCGGTCCATGTTTGGCTGACAGCACTCAAGTAACATTTTGAAGTAACCGCGAGGATGCTTAGCCACAGTTACTATGGCTCTATGAAATTAATTATACTAGGCTGATGAGTACCGGAAGATGGACGTCGCCGCGGTGGCCGGACTACATCAAGATGGCGCGATGAGCTGGAGGCATACCAGCCCGGGTGACCAGCGGTGGCGCAGGAGCGAGCACAATGGAATACCTTGGGGGAGGCCTTTACCCAGCAGTGGGTCAGCATAGGTTAGAAAAAAATGATGTTTGCTTGTAGTTATGAAAAACAAATCTTACATAGCTATTCTGTTCCTCTTTGCTAATCTGTGGCGGTCCATGTTTCGCTGACGGCACTCAAATATCATTTTATTGCAGCCGCGCGGATGCTTACAATTGTTTCTACTTCAATTTTGTCCAGCGTTTTAAAATTATTGTGGTCAGCTCTTTTTGGAAATTCATGACGGAATGAATGCTAAAGTTGTAGGCTAGGATTAGACCTCTATACAAGATGTAACAAAACAAAGTGATAATACTAGAAGGTGTGTATGTGTTCCCTATAATAATAAAGAGTTCACTTGTTGTTGTAGTGTTTTTTAGGATAACTTTCGGAAGCTATTCTCAACATTTTAGTACTAAGTGATTATAAAAGAAAAAAATACGTGTATTTTTATTTTTAACAAGGATCAATATATCAAAATTTGGCAGGAAGGTTTAATTGCACCCTGTATAAGGACAGAAACTTGACCGAGTCATCTAGTAATAATATTTTAATTTTCTTTTGTCATAAATGTCTTACTACTTTAAAAGGATAATTTCCAAAATAATATCAAAATGGTTATGGACCCAATTATTATTAAATAAAAAAGGTACAAACAATATTTACTAAAATAATGTACGTAAACAAAATACCAAAAAATACAATTTTAATGCACTAACATCGAAACTTAATCAACCGCTGAAAGTAATTCCCAGTGCACGGTCTCGAGTAAACACGGCGCTCGTATGCGACAACTAACAAAGAACTTTAACAAATTCCAGCGTTAATTCTTCGGTAGGAAATTAAAACCAAATACTCTTTTACCTACACCAATGTTGCTTTAATCTCCACGCTAATATGGACTTTACGGTGTGGGTAGAGAGTTAAAATTCGAGTGCCAAAAAATGTGTTGATGCGTTTATTTATGTATAGGTTGGTACAATTTAATTTGCCGCGGGACGTTTTCTTCGTATTTATTTATTGAATGGACTATCTTAAATCAGTTCATTACGCTTACACTGCAACATGTTTAGAGTCCGCCATTTTGATTATGTATTGATTAATTTCCACCGCATTTAAATCCGACCTTAAAAGCGACACAGTGTCATGAGGATCCACTGGGTCGACGCAAAACTTTTTTTTTAATTTGTCAGTAAAATATTCTAGATTTTACTGAATTAAAAACTGATTATTATGATTACTTGGTAATCTGTCATCTTATCTATTCTGCTGTAGAAACAAATTTTCTTTACCGGTAATAACTGCTGGTATCATCACATTTCTGGCCTGTCTCCTGTGTCCAAGCCCTATTACCCAGGTTAAGCTCCATTAATTCCAATGATGACATCAGTCAGGGCGCTACTGTCCATTTCCGGTCTGTAATCGACTTCCGGTTGTGTTAGTTCAACACGACGACAAATTCTAATGTCTGCGCATTTCTGCCGTGGTTTGGTTACTTTTTTATAATCAACGATTAGGCGAAGTAAATAGGTATAGTATTGTGGGAAGATGCGTGGAGGCCCAAAGGAAGATCTTCCGACCGAGCGAGGTGTTATGCTCGGTCAGGCCGGAGCCCACGTGATACATCTCAGCTGTCGTATATATACTGACGCGCTCAGAAAACTTCGATAGCGCGATGCAGGAATGTTAGGCGAATGTGGGTACCGCCACATCACTCCCCCCCGAAGACCGGAGGTCGAATCTTGAAGTCTTGTCGCTTGAGTCGCCAGTGCCAGTGAGTTCCAGTGAGTCGGAACTGTTGCAGTGAAGTCCCAGTGAGTCGAAACTGTGATGCTGCTGCACGGGATCCAGTGAGTCGGATAGCTGCCGTGCGGGGCCGATGCTACGTGCTGACCAGGAGAGATGTGCTCTGCTTGCTGACCGGTCGGTGTAGTGAGAAAGCCCGATGATGCCGATGCGGAGTCGCCCAGGCCGCGGTACATTGCAGCGGCTAGTGGACGATGTAACCGATGAGGCGATGCTGGCTGGCGCGGTGCGGAGGGGCGGGGAGTGATGATGATGAAGGAGGCGTGTTCTGTCGAGGGTCACCAATGTGGGAAGATGCGTGGAGGCCCAAAGGAAGATCTTCCGACCGAGCGAGGTGTTATGCTCGGTCAGGCCGGAGCCCACGTGATACATCTCAGCTGTCGTATATATACTGACGCGCTCAGAAAACTTCGATAGCGCGATGCAGGAATGTTAGGCGAATGTGGGTACCGCCACAGTATTATTCTAATATCTAGTAATTAGTTGTTATACACATAATGATAATAAAGTCTCATTCTAATTAAATACTATAATAATAATTGTAATAAAATAGAATACTGATCTACAAGAAAAATAACAAATAAAATTACGAGAACAGTACCTACATTTTTGTGCGCTAGATTCACAATATGATATTTTGCGTAAATAACTATGATATAAGCACCAAATTTCATCAAAATCGCAGAAGACAGGGACCGTAACTAAAGGAAATATGGATCCATTTCTTAATTTTGATATCTAATGAATGCTATCTATATGTCGCAGTCATCTGGTTCAATCTGTGATTCGATTGAATGACTAGCGTATTCATTGAATGACACCGTTCTATTGAATGCCTGAAGGACAACTAGTCAAGACGCTGACTGTAACGTTTAACGTCTTGACTAAACGTCATCATAGTGAAGTCGTTAAATGGAATCCTATGATTTTTTTAAAGTATTTGTTGGTGGCGTACTAATAGGTTAATCTAGAAACTGACTTCAATTATGAGGCAACGGCTACTTCTGGGTGGTTTACAAAAAAAATAACCACGATGGCTAAGGCGGGAGCTTCGCTGCGCTACGCTCCCGCCTTGCCATCTAACCTAACCAAATCCAATCGTATTAGACAGACGAAGTAATAAATACATTGCTATTAATTACCTAAGAATTATATACTGTTCTTATACATTTCCTATTCCGTTAAAAATAAATACATTTAATTACCTGACTAATTTCATATCCGCTCTCTTCAAAGGGCTATGTTAAAAATCGCTAACTAGTTGAACGTTGAGTGACGATTTTTCAATCAACGTTCGGCCGAGTCATTCAATTGAACGGAGTCATTTAATGAATGCGCTAGTCATTCAATCGAACCGCAGATTGAACTAGATGACTGCGACATATATACCGCTTTCCTCTTCCACGAAAATTAATTTTCAGAGCATTTACACGCGTATCAGCTAAAGCAGTGTTTTTCAACCTTTTTTCTTAACTAAAACTTCCTACGACCGAATCCTTAGCTTTTTTATCATATGGTATGAATATTTCATTTTGCTATCAATCTTCTGCTTAATATTATTATATCAATATTTTTAATCTGTATTGAATTTTTACTGAAATAGTTACCTGACTGTGATGAACATAAATACAGATGGCGATCACACAGAAGCTTCACGACCCCCCAGGGGTCACGACCCACAGATTGAAGAACACTGGTCTAAAGTATAGGCTATTTTTTGTAAGTAAATAGTAAAAAGGAGCCTCGCTTTAGCCCACATAAGTTCAATTTATACAGGAGTAAATACGTCCTCGCACCCTCATTTATTTGAATTTACCCACCAAAAGCTATTAGAGGCGCTTTTAAATCTGTATTGATGGCCTTTGTGATATACAACGTTATAGCGCTAAAGGAAATTATTCCGATAAAATGTTTGTGAAAAAACGTTAAGAAAATGTTTTCTAGAGTTATCAGAAAATTCGAATCATCTAGCGTTTTAAAAGCGCAAGTATCTATCTGCTTCTCATCTACCTATCTGTTTGTCTGTCACATTTACTAAACCCAACTTTTAGTAGAAGAGAACATAGGATACTTAACCAGTTATAGATTATTATTATGTTGTAATAATATCTTCCTCTCTTTCTACTGTACGATACCTGCTGTTTCCTTTTCACTCCTGCTGGCACTTACATAGTGTAACACGTTATTTTAACCGACTTCCAAAAAGGAGGATCTAAATATTTTCGGCTGTGAATATTTTTTAGTCTGTGGTCCTCTCTACTGCGGATTTAACCGACTTAATTTTTTACTAAGATCGTGTAAATGTTAATTACAAAGCATCAGGGGAGGGACAAGTAAAAAAGCCCATTAAAATTGTACCAAAACGTTCCAACTGCTCCTGTAATTACTCTCTCAAGAGACCTCTGTTATCTTTCCTTTATTTATCTTTTTATATCTTTATTTATCTTTTTGTTTTAATTTCGTTTTGTTTTACGTCTTTGTTCTTGGAATTGGAACATTCGTTTAAATGCATATTGGACGTTTCTTTGTTTATTAATTTGTGAATCAATTTATGTTTGCGTTACAAGAAATATTGCGCACTTATTCGTTTATCGCGCGATAACCGTTTATATTTTCTGTAGGATTATCATTCTGACATACAAAGAAACTATGTGGCTATGCAAAGTGCGCTGGTTATAGAAAATTGGGTGCTCAGACTTACAAATAGACAAAAATTCAACTTATTCAGTCGGGCCGTTTCATTAGCAACAAACACTACGACACGCGAATTTTATATACAAGAAGTATATTTTATATTGCGGTCACCTGTCCCGTCGGTCTGTCGGTCCGCAGCGCACAATCACTTGCTATTGTGATGCAAATGTCGCCCAAATGTCGCCCAATTGCCGCCCAAACCACACATCAAAGGACCAAACAAAGATACATTTTGGTAAAGCCTTGCTGGTACTAATGACCTTCTGTATGCGCAATATTGTGATAGACGCCTCCTTGGTCCAGTGGTCTAGAACGTCGCTCTTGACTCGGAGGTCGTGGGTTCGATTCCCGCGTTGAAAACATGTTATTTCCAAGTTTGGTTAGGACAATGCAGGCTGATCACCTGATTTTCTGACAAGTAAGACGATCCATACGTCGGATGGGCATGTAAAAAGTCGGTCCTGCGCCTAACCTTTCTAACCTCAGTCGTGTCGGTCCCACTGGGCTATGAGAGTAAAGGAATAGAGAGTGCTCTTGTGTACTGCGCACACACTTGGGCACTATAAAAATTACTCCTGCGTAGCTGGCCTGGTTTCAATGAAACCGGCCACCGTCACCGAAACCGGTGTGGGGAGTATTACATATTATTTTGATAGAATTTGCTAGATAAAGTAAATATTTTATGAATATAATAATTATTATATTATTCTCTGTTTGGGTTCAATTATAGTGCGCGGTATAGTTCTATTTCGCGAGTATTTTATTGATGTGCGATGAACATTGCAACTATAAAAGTGCTTTATTAAGATGCATTAAATTATTTATTTTAATTTAAATATGTTTAAAATGTTAAAGAAGTATGTTAATTCTTTATCATTTTATAATAAACGAGCTATTGCCCGCGGTTTTGCTCGCGTTAAGAAGTATTATTAACAAACTTTCATCCCCTATTTTAACCTCTTGGGGGAGGAATTGATAAAAATCCTTTCTAAGCGGATGCCTACGTCATATATCTATCTGCATGCCAAATTTCAGCCCGATCCGTCCAGTGGTTTGGGCTGTGCGTTGATAGATCACCATCTCAGTCAGACACCTTTGAGTTTTATTAAGTACTTATATTTAGATATTAAGATTAAATACAGTTTTATGTACAATTATTATTACACCTAAAATTTTTGAGCTTAGCCTGTTTCGGATCACGTCGTAGACGCGCTACGAAACTCGTAGAACGTCTACGAATATAATAAAGTGAATAAAAAACATTCATCTAACCGATCCCAGCTTGGAAGTGGGAATATGAATAAGTTGGAATCTTGTAGGCAAGTGGGAATCTTGTTTGCAAGTGGGAATATTGTGGGCAAGTGGGAATATTGTGTGCAAGTGAGAATCTTGTGGCCTAGTAGAAATCTTCTAGACCACTGGAAATCTTACTGGAAAGTAGGAAAAAGCGTGACATGGCTACACAAACGCCGGATTTATGTCCCGTTCTCACCGAAACCAGTGATTTTTACTCGATTTCGTTTATTTCCGCGCAATAAAATTACCTGTGTTCCTGTTGTATTTACTTTAGCTCTTTAAATTTTTCTCACGTATAGGGACCTAATTCTGGTGCATGGAATGTTACTTTGATTTTTTTTATGCAAAAAGGGGGCAAACGAGCAAACTGGACGCCTGATGGAAAGCAACTTCCGTCGCCCATGGACACTCGCAGCATCAGAAGAGCTGCAGGTGCGTTGCCGGCCTTTTACGAGAGAATAGGGTAGGGGAGGGTAGGGAAGGGAATAGGGGAGGATAGGGAAGGAAATAAGGGAGGGTAGGGAAGGGAAAAGGTAGGAGATTGGGCCTCCGGTAAACTCACTCACTCGGCTAAACAGAGCGCAAGCGCTGTTTTACGCCGGTTTTCTGTGAGCCCGTGGTATTTCTCCGGTCGAGCTGGCCCATTCGTGCCAAAGCATGGCTCTCCCACGGTATCTCACGTATCACTAGGGACCTAATTCTGGTGCACGGAATCTTACTTTGATTTTTAGACTGTCGCGGGCTCTGGTATTCGAATCACTAGAATTGGGCTTCTAAAAGATACTTTTTTTTTTTTTTTTTTTTTTTTTCAAAGCCTTTATTCAGATGAGTCATTACAAAAACTATTATTATACAATATTATTCCATAAATCATTATTAAACATTACATTAAACATTATTTTCAAAATAAAGTGTCAATTAATAGAAGTTACAATTTTTTAAATACATTTTCATTTTTAACAATTCATTTATAATAAATAATATGTTACATAATATATTTAAATTTCTTTTTCAACATTATTCAAATAAAATGTTAAGTCAAGTTTTAATTATTGTTTTTCATTTAATTTTCTTCCTCATCTGTCTGCCTCTTGGCAAAGGCCTCCTCCAATCTTTTCCAGTTTTTCCTGTCTTGTGCTACCCTCATCCACGTTCTTCCAGCAACTTTCACTATTTCGTCATCCCATCTCTTTCGTTGTCTCCCTCTATGTCTCTTTCCTTCCCTAGGGCACCAAGAGAGAACGCTTTTACTCCATTTCTCTTCTCCTCGTGCTGTGTGTCCCGTCCATCTCCATTTCAGCATTTTTACTTTTACTGTTACATCCTCTGTTTTAGTTTGCTTTCTTATTTCAGTATGCTTTATTTTGTCAATTTTCCTTCTACATGTCATGCTTCTCTCCATGCCTCGCTGGCATGATTGTAGTTTATTTATTTGGTTTTTTGTAAGTGACCATGTTTGACAACCGTATGTCAAGACTGGCAGTATACACGTATTAAATAATTTGCCTTTTACTTTGGTACTCATTCTTTTGTCTTTCATTATTTCTTTGTGTGCCCAATATTGCTTCCAAGCTTTTTCTATTCTTGTCCTAAGTTCTTTTTCAGTTGTATTAGTAGCCGAGATGATTTGCCCTAGATACGTGTATTCTTTGACATATTCAATTGATTGACTATTATTTAATATTAATGTTTCTTCTGTTCTGTTGGTCATTGCTTTTGTTTTTGATACGTTTATTTCTAATCCTACTTTTTTGCTTTGCTTGTCAAGGTCATTTATCATTTCTTGCAATTTTAACGAGTCATTAGCAAAAAGAATTATGTCATCTGCAAATCTAAGGTTTGTTAGTCTTTCTCCGTTGATATTGATGCCATGTTCTCTCCATTCCAGATTTCTAAATATCTCTTCCAGGACCGCCGAGAAGAGTTTTGGAGAGAGGGGGTCTCCTTGACGCACGCCTTTCTCTATTTTGATGATGTCACCTTCTTTTTCTAGTTGTATTGTTGCCGTACTTCCAGTATATATGTTTTTTATTATTCTTATATATTTTTCCTCTACTCCCTGGTTCTTGAGGGCTTCCCAAATTTTGCCATGTTCTAGAGAGTCAAAGGCTTTGTTATAGTCTATGAAACAACAATAAAGTGGTAGGTTATATTCTTGTGATTTCTCAAATATTTGTCTAACGGTGTGCACATGATCAACAATTGAGTATCCTGCTCTGAATCCCGCCTGTTCTCTAGGTTGATTCTCGTCCAAAACTTTGGTTATTCTTTGAAGTAATACTTTTGCAAAAACTTTGTATATGTTAGACATTAAGTTTATAGGTCTGTAATTGCTTATATCACATTTATCCCCCTTCTTGTGCAGTAGGACTATTTTTTAATTTCCTCTATAGGTTCTTCATGTTGGCTTATAATGCTCGATGGACTAATATTATGGATAGCATCGCAATCGTAATAGCAGTCATGATTATCCGTTACTAACTCTACATAATTATGTGAACTTCTTATCACTTTCCTTCTAAAATAAAACTTCCCTGGACTTCCACCAACGTTTCGAGACTAAAATTAACCAAATCGGTTTAACCGTTCTAGAGAATTCGATTAGTTACAATGACAATTTAGACAAAATATTTCTTTTTTCACGGCAAATTATTAGCATAATCAAAATACTTTGTTAAACATTAATGATTAACATTTTTCAAGAATTAAATGGGCTCAAACAACTTTCACTTTTCACGCTAGTTATGACACTCATTAGGACCACTCGAGATTTCTTGGAGCTTGAATTTAACAAAGTTGCGACAAAAGAAGGAATAACTCAAAGAATTATTATTAAATTGCCTGTGAACGAGATAACCCTGGCTCACAGAGTATAAACACTTATATTTTACATTTTAAAGTCAAGTGTCTAGGTGTTATTCTAAGGTTTAAATGACATAGGGAACGTGCATGAACTATTGGCGACAGCGCATGTCGAGAAAATATTACAGCACAAGTTTTGAAATTTCGCATGGAGATACTTTGAATCCCGGGGTACAGTACAGGATTCTTTTTATCCCAGAAAAATGTACGGTTCCCGCGCGATAAATGAGTTTTGGCGCAACGGAGTTGCGGGCGTCATCTAGTTACCTTATAATTTACGTGACAGAAAGTTCATGTAAGCCTGTCCTAAGTGAGCGATGGCCAACCAGCTTTGCCCAACTAATGAATACCTCTTCGTGGTACACTTCTCACTATAATTCTCTTCGCGAGAATCCTTGAGTATGAATCAGGAGCTCCATCTTGCCATAAAATAAGAGTAACGCCCTAAGTGTTCACACTTAACTTACCTCTGATAACACCCTTGTACCGACCAAATAAGGTTTAATGTCGTAACTCTTAGGTAACATAACTTTGAATGAACTGTAACACCGTACGAACGGCGGGCGGCTTGCCAAAATATGATTGTGTTGGCAGCACCGTGCACCGCCCTGACATACAACATGTTACAAACTAGTTTTTACTTTAACCCTAATTAAACTGGGAAATTTTAAATGTATTTTGCACTAAGTGGACACCAAAATGTGCTGTTCGGTCTACAACTATGTAGATAGAATAAAATTAAACGTCCTATTTGCTTACCTAAGATTAAAAAAAGTGAAAATAGTTTGAATACATAGAATACAAAAGTAATATAAGTTGTTAACCTGTTTAAAATATTCCTTTTCCAAAGCCTTAAAATACTTATTATTTAATTGTTTTAATATTATTTTAACTAAAAACAAAGGGACAAATACTTCACTACAAAACATTTTATTCACCTCACTCTACTACCTTCGAACCTATCTACTTTACTGCTTGCCAATCAGGGAGAGCAAGAAAGAGAAAGTAAGGGGCTGTTTCACCACTTCCTGATAAGTGCCGAATAGGCTATCCACCACATAACTTGACAGATGAAGTATGGAGAATCAGTCAAAAAAGTTGTGGATAGCCTATTCGGCACTTTATCAGGAACTGGTGAAACAAGCCCTAAGAATAATAATATTATGTTATTCTCATTATGAAGTATAACCTATAATGAGGCCCTACACAATCCTCGCACAAAACACCCCCGAATAAAATGTCCATTAGGCGCCATTTTCCAATAAAAGTCTCATACACGGAGGTCGAAAATTCTTGCGATTGGAGGCCCCACGAGATTCATATTACAGACATAGTTACACGGAGTGCGCGCCGGTTGTCACCTTGGGAAATTTTACACTCTACAACATATTCTCACCTAGAGCAGTGGTATTTCATAGTCTTGGGTCCTGGCGCAAGGCACAGGAATGGTGCAACTAGGTTTGTAAAACGTCGTGTACAAAGTAAATAATATTTTATAAAGAACTTACCAACATGATTCACCTCCTATATCTTCTAAGCTCCAAGCCGCATTCGGTACTTACCTGTACACAAATATTCGACATTAAAAACATAGCATGCTTGAAAAATTAAAAAAAAAACTTCTTATTCTGCAAATAAAAGCATTACTTGTAACAAAAAATATGCAAGACAGACATATTCAAAATTCCAAATGTACAGAATTGTACAAACATTGATTCTCAAAGTAAGGCCGGCAACGGTACTTAATCTTCTGATGTTGCGAGTGTCAATGGGCGACGGTAGTTGCTTTCTTTAACTCGTTTGCTAGTTTGCCCCTAGTTTTATTAAAAAAAAACTGAGTAAATTTTGAACGGTATAAACGATACAGCGTACAACTTGGGCCAAGTGGCGACACGTTCACACGAGCGGGCGTTTTATACTAGATTCTGATACGAGCGTCCCCCGGGGCCGCTGCAAAATAACTTCTACTGAGGTATTTTTATTAACCGCTCCCTTTGAGAGTGCAAATGGCACGGTGAGCGATATCCGACATTCAGAGTAAATAATTCATGAGTTATAACGCTGCCAGCTAAGCTGATAGCGTTTTTAGCATACATACTGTTTATTTTACCATAACATTTGCGTGACACGATTCCGCCGGTTGCTTCGAGGTTGTTTAAAAAGGTTTAGTGAGCCGCTAAATCATTTATTTTTTCAACATTTTTTTTCATTCATAATATTATTTAGAAATCAATAGCATAAGTGCGACAGTGTATCTATGTAATTTTATTATCTATTCAATTTCTTCCTGACAGATTTTGATGGGTATTAGTACGGGAGCCCTAGAACAATTTTTAAAGAAAGAAAGAAATACGAAAAATCTCGAAAGTAGCTAGATAAACAAAACCTCTTCTTTACCTCGATAGCGTCAAGTTTAAACGTGGTTTAAACTTAAACAAATGAAATAAAAAACCCAAAAATCCCCAGAGAATTTTATCTTCAGTTTAAAATTCCCGAGGCCCGGGGCTTCCCCGTATTTCAGGGGCGGAGCCAGCCGGCAGCCCACTTTATCACCGCCTATCTGTGTTAGCCGACCCTGCACCTGCAATTTTACAATTTCATTTTGGTTGCCTTAGAAAATGTGAAGATTGTTTGTCTACTGAGCTGGTAACATAATGTAGTTTCCTTATATATACAGAGTTTGTACAATGTACATAGTGTTGTAATATTATGAAGTTATTTTATTTTAATTCAACGGAAATAAGTCAGACTAGCTGTCCCGGCAAATTTGCCATTTAAAGTATTTCTACTTCATCAGCTGCTGTTGATACAAAATCTTACCCCCTCTTTTGTCCCCTAAGAGGGGTGGGGGGAAAAATTTTATACACCAGATGTTAAGTTGGAAAACACAGTTAATAATATGAAGTAAGTCCAAAGAAAAAAAATTTATACAAAATCTGACCCTTTCTTTGGTCCCCTTAGAGAGGTGGGGGAAAAGATTTTATACACCAGATGTTGAGTTGGAAGAAGACAAATATTATATCTGCGAAAACCGTATGCAAATCGGATCAGTAGTTTTCGTGTTAAAGAAAAAGTTTGATACAAAATCTGACCCCCTCTTTTGTCCCTTTAAAGGGGTGGGGGGATTTTTTTTATACACACGCCTGCAACTCCATTACGCCAAAATTCATATGTCGTGCGGAAACCGTACATTTACCTGGATAAAAAGTATCCTGTCCTTTCCCGGGACTAAAAGTATGTCAGTACCCAACAAAATCGGTTCAGCTATATTGTGAAGAGGTAACAAACAGAAAAAAACACTATAGCAGTTAAAATATTAGTATATATAAAATCACGGAACTTATCTACATCTCTGCATCTCTAGTGTAATAAACAAGCAGTGTCATAGTTGTACGAGGCTGTCTGTATAATGACAATGTTACTGGCGTTACGGCCGAAGTTGGTGTAGCAAGTTTGTTCATCCGGTACTCACCCAAATTCCACTATAGTTTATGTTGTAGTACCCCGATTCTTGTTTAATACAATAATAGAACCTAGATTCTGCTTTAGGCTTCAGTTTCGAAGTCAACGGGCAGCTATTATAGTAGTGTGGGAATATGGTGCGTCGTGGCCACATACGAAGATCTTCCGACCGAGCGAGGTGGGAGGTGGTATGCTCAGTCAGGCCGAAGCCCACGTGATTGATTTCAGCTGTCGTATAATATAATATCAGAGTAGACATCATAATATACCTACGCGCCTAGAAAACTTCGATAGCGCGATGCAGGAATGTTATGCTAATAATTGTGGGTACCGCCACAGTAGTATAGATTTATGTGGACAGCGGGGCTAAAATGGTCACATAATTAGCAATTCCTCTCAATCAATTTAGCAAATGAATTGTCAAAACTGTCAAACTGACAATAATTATTGTCAAATCAGTACAAAAATACAGAAATGAATTGCATGCAGAGTTGCATTTTGCGATTTTAAAAAAATTAATCATATTAAAATATGATTCATATCATGATTCCACAAAGCGACCATTTTAGCCCCGATGGCCTCGAAAGCCGCTCGCCACGCGGTGTACGGTCTATCCGTTGATTTCTAGAGTCTAGACCGAAGATTAATACAATACGTTGTTTATTGTTTAATCTACGATCTATAAAGAACATGAAGTTCTATCAAAGAGCAATAACTTTTAAACCAACGCCAGACGTTTGAATTATGTTAAATAACTTTGAATATTATATTTTTCATATATTTTTTATATTTAATACAAGTTTTTTTTTTTCTAAAACTTTAGATTTTAGAAACTATTACTGACCGTACCTACTACTTATTATTTATATACTTCTTTATCGACATAACAACTATACTTTATCCCTCTCCATAACTAAAAATCTCAATCACCAAAATCGATAAAGCCGGAGTCGAAAGGTTACGGAAGTTGAGATTTTGCAATCTATTGGAACTGAACGTAAAAATATATTATGTTAACACAATAGTATGTTTCAGAAACCAATTCAAATTACCAGCATTCTTTCCACCGTATAATGTACATTGTATGGTTCCATTTGTGCTAAAATTCTAAACTTTGAACTGTCCGGCTACGCGGACAATCATACCGACATAAAGTTGGTCGTCTGTACTCTCGGACTCTCGGCGGTTCATTAGTATATGTTACCGGTTAGTACTTAGTACTTACTACTCATTAGTGGACTTATGAGTCTGCTCAAAAGTTTTAATTGTCTGAGCAGGTCATGACTTATGAGAATTTTATATAGTAAACATAATATTATAACTATAATACTCAAGCTCACCCGGCGAGCGTTGTTTTGCGATAGACGTTATTTTGGATATGAAAGATTTTGACCGATTCTCAAACCTACACGACAAGCATACATTTCATGGCAACTTAAAACCTTAAGAATAAAATAAATAATTTCTGCAAAACTATAGCAACTCTCTTGGCGAAAACCCGCAAACATTCTCAGACTTTCCGCAATCCCTAAATGTTGGTAAATTGTGGTCCTCAAAGTCAGCTTACTTTTAAAACCGCCATTTTAGAGGCCTCCGTCGAGACAAAGTGATGACGCGATAAAAACGGACTGTAAAGGATCAACTATAGTCATCCTGTAAGCCGGACAAACGACGCTCGTTAATGCGCCCGCGGGCATTCGGTACGCTAAACCTGTGTGTTCGCCGCACGGACGCGATTATCTCGCGAATACCGCGATTAACATTTTTTTAATAAGAATAATTATTATGTTAGTGAATAAGTTATGATATCCGTAGACTTAAAGGCAATGTTGCCAAGATTTAATTCCCCTATGAATTAATTTCCCTATGAGTCTTGTTCTCAACAGACTGTCACTGAGTCGTCGTCGCGCATCAAATTTTTGCACGGAGTCGCGTGCCAGATGCGCACTAGCACATTTTCGTAGCAGACACTTAAATAACAGAATAATACAAGTGAATATGCTGTAGTCGAAAAACATGACACGTCGCGACACTTCGACTCTGCGCCATCGATTTATATGTCAGGATATGCCTACGAGAACATTTTGCTAATAGGTTTTTCATACAAGGAAATAGAGAGCCATCTATGAAAAATCGACTGAACTACGTAGTGCGACACAATATTCGGCCGCGTGCGAATGCTGTTTTACCGACGAACCCCGCGTTCCACCTGGCGTTGAAAACGATCAAAACGCTGAAAATGCCTCCTATTTTTAGCGTTTTGATCGTTTTCAACGCCAAGTGGAACGTAGGGGTTGCGTCATTACTCGGTAAAACAGTAGCCATGGCGGATGATGGCGGACATCGGTAGTAAAATTATAAATTAATTATTTCTTTACATAAACAAACAGTTTGTGATACTTACCGATGATAAGATATTCCATGTGCTTTTTTAACTTTTTTAATATAATTTTTGCAGCCTTTTACTACACAATTAGGCATTTTTATGGCACTGTAAGGTATACGATGACCCACCTGATTTGTTCTGCGGACCACAGACGACTAAGTCACGTAGGAGTCAAACGGAGCGTTTTGACTCCTACGAATCGGCATCATTGCAACGCGCGATTGACCCGGTCCTTAGTAATATATAAGTCTATGCTCTGCGCCAATGTGAGTGAGTTGAAATCATATTAAATTTTCAAAAGAAATATGCATAGTCATGTCGCAAAACCGACAATGATATTTCCGCTAAGGACCCATGTTACGTTCACCAGTCTTTCCATGACTAACGAGTGCAAAAACCAATCTGTTAAACATCTACACGTCAAAAAATAACCACAAATTATAATTATTAAAGGTATAATTGCTACGCTTTTATTAGATTCGTCACCCACTTTAATATGATTTATATCGTCGATACCAAAGCGGATACCACAAGAAAATTTAAGTAAAACACAAAATGTGAGCTGTAAAAATACGTAAACGCTGACAATGCGCGCTAAAAGCGTGCCCCGGCCCCCGGCAATAGCGTGCATGCAGTATAATACACGTCCCCCGACTGCGGCCAAACACCGCACCTGATTTCGCTGAAGGATTTAATGTATCCAAGTGAACTCTTTGTCAACAACCTCCAAAGGAGTCTAATGGAATGTACTCCGTATTGGATTTTATTCGTATCGCTCGAAAATTGCGACGAACATTTTCATACGTTTATTTTATTTCGTCGAAAGCTGAGGTTAGATTTATAAGTGCAATAAAATACTGTACCTGGAGTTCTAGCTACACGTAGCTTTGACGATTGAAGTCGTAAGTGAATGAAGTGAATAACTAGACATGTTGTAACATAAACGATTACTAATTGTTTTACCTTATAATTTCAACAAACCTTATTAGGCTTGTATGATGCTATATTACCTACAAACTTAGAAGCTAGTATAGCTCCCACACCGGTTTCGGTGACGGTGGCCGGTTTCATTGAAACCAGGCCAGCTACGCAGGAGTATTTTTATAGTGCCCAAGTGTGTGCGCAGTACACAAGAGCACTCTCTATTCCTTTACTCTCATAACCTAGTGGGACGGCAGACCGACACGACCGGCGAGAGATCAGGCGCTGGACCGACTTTTTACATGCCCATCCGACGCATGGATCATCTTACTTGTCAGACAATCAGGTGATCAGCCTGCATTGTCCTAACCAAACTTGGGAATAACATGTTTCCAACGCGGGAATCGAACCCACGACCTCCGAGTCAAGAGCCGCGCTCTGTACCACTAGACCACGGAGGCCTTTTGAACGCCTCCGTGGTCTTTAGAAGCTAGTAGGTAATATACAGTGGCTAATATATCTAGCTATACATTGATTGCACATCTTTTTTTATTTCAAATCATTGTCGTGGTCCTAAAGTCTCATCTCGTATTGTACAACGAGCGAAATACACCACCAAGCACTTTTGTAGGAGACAAAAATTGTCTTTTTTTATAATAGGTTTTTTGCTGGAAAGCAGAATAACTAAAAAGTAGTCTCTCAACCATCAACTGTCGTTATAATTCTGATTGCTTTCAACCCAGCAATAAAGTAGGAGTAACATAATAGTATCAATACTAGAGTATGGAAAAAGTGCGATCGCGCGCGAAAAAGATAGAACCAATTTTTTTAAACCGCGCGGTGTCGTCGAATAGACGAAGGTTAGTAATCTAGGGTTAACAGTTCCAATCAAATTTATTCCAAGATGTTTATTCCCAGTCTAGTTCAGATTTAGTCAGCATTATGTACAAAGCCCATTAGCAGAGGGTTAGTAGGCTGGCAGTAATTAGTACATCGATCGCGACGACCATGCGTGCAGCAGAGGGTTACGCGATTATCACTGGAGTGTTAAACATTATGGGGTATTATAGGCCCACTTGGAGATGTATGAGCAAATATTGACTAAGATATATGATAGTTCAATAATCAATAATCCTTCCGCGGAGCGGAACAGAGAGGATGACCCTTCCTCCGTTCCGCTCCGCCGGCGTAGGACGGGAGTGCGGAGGCGTCGCTATGCGAACCTCCAATAACTTCCGTCCCACGGGGCTCCGGGTCAGGATGGGAACCTGCCCGGCTTAGCTAATCCCGGCGCCGAGGGGAACGCTTTAGTTTGCCTAAGCGTTCCCTAACTTTGGTGGAAGTCCGGTCCCTATTGAGGTAGACCGGCCGGTCGTGGAGGGAGTCCCGTGTTAGATAAATCCGGGACATCCCTCCTTTATACGGCTGAAGGCGAACCGCAGGTGGTTTTAGTGAGTAGGAGTCTCACATACCCCCGGGGCATACCCAACCCGGGGGACCCATGACGGGTTTCCCCTGCGCATCAAAAAAAATATATCAATAATCCTTGAATACAATATCCTATAGTACAACTAAATTAAATCCTGCAATCAAGAAATTCAGACACAAATAATAGATAATTAACAATATTTGTATATCCTGTAATGTCCTGCTAAAATGTCGGTCTGTCTGTCCTAATTTCAAACTCAAATACACTCATTATGCCCAAATAATCACAACCACATTAATCGCGCTAATGAATTTCTAAAGCAATTAATAGAATGCGTGCACCACAGCGCACACGTCGTGCTAAGCTTCCACGGGATTACCACCGCTATTTACATACGATAAAGTATATAATCGCGTGATATAATTAGGGGGTAGGGTCGGTATCATCCTGGCTTAAGTCGGGGCCTGCCCGTCTTGTGTTGGATTATGTTACTTGGTAGTTGAAATTATTGACGAGCCTCATCATCACTAGAGGAGTTGTATTGTCAATGAGAAGTCAGATCGGATATCTTAGCAATTTGTAAATTACATAACAATTTCCTTGATAACTTTGTAATAATGGTAGCAGCAGTGTTGACGTGAGTTCCGAAATTTAAGCCAGTAGTATACCGGTGCTGATGACGCGGACGTCAAAGATCCGAGCCTCATCGACCTTGTATGCCAAGTGAGACAAGAATAACGTAATATTAATATGACATCTCAACAAAGTTATATATTATGCCAAAATGTGTCATTGCACTGACCAGTATATTTCTGAATTAACGTACAGCGTTGGTTCTAGACGTCATGAGTATACTGGCATGTAGTCACGACGCGCGCGTCAGTATACTGGGTTAAATTTCAAAATATACCCTTGGTGTTCCTTCATTGCTCAACCTAGACTGGGACCTATAACGTAAATCAAAATATTCTTGTTCAGATTTAAAAAATTGCTTTCATTCTAAAGTTATATTATAATTCTGTAGTATACAAGGTTTACACACCTATGATTTACACGCTAAGCTAAGCAGTACCGTCACATAGCGGGCGCAATATAGCGTTCAAACATATTCAATCTAACTAAAATGGCACTGTTTCTTCAACGTCATTAGGTATGTCCACATTGTGCCCTTTCATCTTCAATTTTCATAATCTTTTGACATTTCGAATGTCAAAAGATTATGAAAATTGAAGATGAAAGGGCACAATGTGGACATAGCTATTACTCAAGTCATTATTTACAAAATTATTATAAGACGCCAACCCTATCTTAGGAAAATTCCTTAGACAATTTATACTACAAGCGTAGTATATAATATTATACTACACTATCTACTATGTAGCTATGTAGTACATAGCCGTAGTATAAACAAGAGCTATTCATAAGTCGGACGTTAACTGAGCTCGGATAATTACCGCCACGAAATTCTACAGAGCGAAAGCGCGGGGTACAATGAGACTATTTCGATTAATTTGTCGCTATTCTGAGGTTTTCTGACAGAAGTTTACCTACTCGATAGCGTTGTTGAGTGGTTAACAGTAACGTTAGCCAAAAAACAGAGCTAGCTTATAAGTAAACTGCTGTTTGCAAAAATTAAAGAAACTGGCATACAGTGAGGCCAAAATGTTATGTTTAAGGATGACCTGTAAAAGGATACACGTAAATTTTGTCCAAAAAAATTCTCAGTTTCTGCGCAATTAGTGAGCAATATCTAGCAGGTGTATAATGTATATTTATATTATAAATCGTACCTATATTACTAGTATAACTATATTTGAGCGCCCGTTGTATCCCCAGCCCGCTTCGTCTTCCTACTTCAGTTCCTGTCCTCGCCCAGTTTACGATATTATCTCAAAAATTATGGGCGCAAGCATTCTTATTAAATTTCCACGGGGCTCTTATTTTCAACAAAATTTTTATAAGCGTCTTAAGACAACAATTTCGGAGGAAATTGTTGGATTTGTTCGTGAAATTATGTGAGTCGTGTTTATGATATTGAATTTTTAAACAAACTTTCGTTTTATTTTATTACGAATTTGAGGTTTACAGGACTTTCTTGGAAATCATTATTTTGTATGTAGGAGAATATTTTTTAATTCGTTTGGAAGTTTAATAACATCTTTTGTTGTTGATTAAAATGTTGGCTTTTGAAATGGATTTTCGTTATCTGTCCTTCCCCGAAAACGGTACAATTTTGTATGAAGGAGAACAGTACTACCTCTAGATAATATAATATTATCAAGATTCGATTTAATATAAAATCTTTACTAATATTATAAATACGAAAATGTCTGTCTGTCTATCTATCTGTTACCTTTTGTTGAATTATCTATGGTACATATTAAAATAGCTTCCTCATAATATCTTAGATTTTTACATCACTAATTTACGGGTACAACACTAGATGATTATTTGTTATCTATGTCTTTTCCTGTTCTCTGTTCTATGGTCGTGCGCTTTGCTGTAATAAAACGTAGTTTTACAATAATCACTTTTATTTCCACTAAATCTAACAGGTAATGCGCCCAGACCTTCCGACCAACTCGAAATAAATAAGTGAAAAAGTGAAAAGTAGAAGTGATCCGTTTTTGCAACTACTCAGATAACCTCAAAGCACGTGTCGTACCGGCCGGCGAAATCTTCATTAGCGAAATCTTAGCAAAAATGTCTTCGAATAATACAATGGCATTAATCGAGAAGCTAACAGGAAGAGAGAACTATCCTACATGGAAATTTGCGGTTCAAACATACCTTGAACACGAAGAACTATGGAGTTGCGTTACTTCAGACAAAGTTACGGACAGCAAACTCGATACAAAGGCCAAATCAAAAATAATTTTGCTGGTAAGCCCGATAAACTACGTACATATACAAGAGGCTACCACGGCAAAACAGGTGTGGGATAATCTCGCCAAGGCATTTGACGACAAAGGGTTAACACGACGGGTTGGTTTGCTACGAGAACTGATAACCACGACATTAGAAAATTGTCAGAGCATAGAAGACTATGTCAATAGAATTATGTCGACTGCACACAAACTCAGAAATATTGGTTTTCTGGTAAATGATGAGTGGCTTGGCACTCTCTTATTAGCTGGTTTACCAGACGTTTACCAACCGATGATTATGGCTATAGAAAGCTCTGGTGTGGCAATAACAGCAGACGCCGTTAAGACTAAGCTTCTTCAGGACGTGAGGAACTCCGAGTCAGCTGCCCTGTATGTTAATAAAGGACATCAGACGCAGGGTGCCAAACAAGCTTTTAATAACAAAAAAAAATAGTAAAGGGCCTAGATGTTTCGTGTGTAACAAATATGGACATATCAGTAAAAACTGCAGGAATAAAAAGAAAGACCAAAAGTCAAAAGAAGACTCCGGGTATGTAGCGGTATTTTCTGCAGCAACTTCAAATTGTAACAGTAGCTGGTTTGTCGACTCAGGAGCTTCAATGCATTTAACAATGCACCGTGAATGGCTTTATGATGAAATTCCTCCACCTGTAAGTACAATAAAAGTGGCTAATAACAAGAAATTAATTGTAAAATCATGCGGGAAGGTGGATTTAAATGTTATCGGAGAAAACGGCAAGATAGCTACAATTAAGGTAGAAAATGTACTGTATGTTCCCGAGTTAGCCACCAATCTTCTTTCAGTCAGTCAGATTATTAAGAAAGGCTGTAATATACAGTTTGACAAAGAAGGTTCCAAAATATTTAATAAACACAATCAGCTAATTACTTCAGCAAAACTAATTAATAATATGTACAGGCTGAATACTCACTGCGTTCCGGCATACATATCAGCTGTCAAAGAAGATGATTTTTATTTATGGCACCAAAGAATGGCACACTTAAACTATGAAGACTTAAACAAATTATCAGAGTCAACTGGTGTAAAAATGAAAAATAATGGTAAAGTGGTATGCATAACTTGCCAAGAAGGGAAGCAGTCAAGGTATCCTTTTTCTTCTGAAGGTACTCGAGCAACCGAGAAACTAGGACTAGTTCACTCGGACGTATGTGGACCGATGGAGGTTCCATCATTTGGAGGAGCTCGTTATTTTGTAACATTCATCGATGACTTCACCAGGAAGGTATTTGTTTATTTAATAACTAATAAATCCGATGTCTTCAACAAGTTTAAAGAATTTAAAACCTATGCGGAGAATCAACTCAGTACCACTATAAAAATTCTTCGGACAGACAATGGCAGAGAATATTTAAGCAATGATTTTCAATTATTTCTTAAGAAATCTGGTATTTTACATCAAACGTCCGTGCCATACACGCCGCAACAAAATGGTTTGGCAGAAAGAATGAATCGTACTTTATTAGAGCGAGCAAGATGTATGATTATAAATGCTTCATTACAGAAACAATATTGGGGAGAAGCAGTGACAACAGCTGCTTACATCACCAATCGGTGTCCAACAAGATCATTAGCTTATTCTTCCCCTGAAGAAATGTGGACCGGTAAGGCTTTGAAAATTGGCCACATGAGAATTTTTGGATCAGAAGCCATGGTACATACACCTAAGGAGAAAACTAAGAAATGGGACATAAAGGCAAGTAAAATGATTTTTGTTGGATATAGTGAAGAAAGTAAAGGTTATAGATTATTAGATCCGAAAACAAAGAAAGTAGTTATCAGTAGAGATGTAATATTTCTAGAAAATACAATAAAAAGAGACTTTGCTGCACTGCCTTTGACAGAATTTTCAACAAATCAAAACACAAACAAGAGTATCAGTATTGATACAGAAAATAGTTCCACAGCATTAGAAAATACATCAAACCTGCATGATTCTAGTGAAGATTATCACAGTGATGAAGGATCTTTGTATGAGCCAGATGAACCTGTAAAATTTGATGAAATACATCCCAACATAACTACAAGATCTAAGACGTATGAAGCTAAAAATAATAAAAATAATTTTTTCCTCTGTTGTAGTGTGAGTTCAGAGTTAGACATCCCAGAAACATACAGTGAAGCAATATCCTCAGAAAATGCTAACTCATACAAGTGGAAACAATCTATAGAAGAAGAATTACAGTCACACGCTAAAAATAATACTTGGTCTATTATAAAGAAACCAGAAAAAGTAAGACTGATTAGCTGTAAGTGGGTTTTTCGAATAAAAGAAGGAGAATCAGCTCCACTTTTTAAGTCTAGATTGTGTGCTAAAGGCTGTGCACAAAAACAAGGAGTGGACTACACTGAAACATTCTCTCCCACAGTCAGATATGATTCAGTACGTGTTCTATTATCAGAAGCCGCTCAACATAATTTCGAAATGATGCAATTTGATGTAAAAACTGCATTTTTATATGGCGATGTTCAAGAAAACATATATATGACACCACCAGAAGGTTTGGATGTTCCACCTTACATGGTATGTAAACTAAATCGTTCTTTATATGGTCTAAAACAAGCACCACGGTGCTGGAATCATAAATTTGATTCGACATTAAAGAAATTTGGCTTTGAGAATAGTCATGCAGATAAGTGTGTTTATATAGGAAATGTAAATAACAACAAGGTGTTCCTGTTATTATATGTTGATGATGGCCTTTTATTTTCAAAATCCAAAGCATCACTGGACATTGTTTTATCTGAATTAGAGAAGAATTTTGAAATAAAATGTTGTGTACCTAAAAATTTTGTTGGATTACAAATTGAAAAGTCAGAAGGACATATTTTCATACATCAGTCCAAATATATAGAAAAATTGCTTAATAAGTTTGAGATGTATAATGCTAATTCTAAATGCATTCCAGTTGATCCCCATACAACTCTAGAAAAGAGTATTGAGGCACCTGACAAGAACATTCCATACAGAGAGGCTGTTGGATCGCTCATCCATTTGTCAATAGTAAGCAGGCCTGATATCATGTATGCCGTCAGCTTGGTGAGTAGATACCTAAATTGCTATGATCATACACATTGGAATGTTGTCAAAAAGATTATGAAATATCTCAAAGAAACAATAAGCTATGGTTTGCACTATAAATCAACACAAGATGTAGTGCTTCATGCGTACAGTGACGCAGATTACGCCAATGACACTAGCACACGTCGTTCGTTAACTGGGTATGTGTTCATAAAGAACGGAGCTGCCGTAACGGGGCTACACAGCGTCAACACAGTGTTGCCTTATCCACGACTGAGGCTGAGTTTATGGCCGCTTGCTCGGCTACTAAGGAAGCAATTTGATTGAAGCAATTGCTGTGTGATATTAGTGCATTTAAACAAGACTTAGTGACTATTCACATTGACAATCAGAGTGCAATTTGTTTGATAAAAAATAAGGACTATCATAAGAGGTGTAAACATATACATGTAAAATATAACTTTATAAAAGAGAAATATGCTGAAAAGCAAATAGACTTGAAATATGTTTGTAGCAAAGAACAGTATGCTGATCTGTTTACCAAAGCACTTCCTAAGGTTACATTTCAGTACTTAAGAAATAAGATAGGTGTTTCAAATTCAAGCTAAGTGAATAAATTATAAATATTGATGTTCTTACTGTTTAAAAATTTTAAGTTAAAAGTAATGTGTCTAAAAATATTGAATAGACTTTTTATTGGGTGAGAGTATACTGAAACTTAATATGTTTTTAGATTTCAAATAATTGAGACTATTTTTGTATAGTGTGTACTGTATACCAATGTTATTATATTAAGTCTTTGTGTTCTTATGCTACTGTAAAAATAGTGTTTTAATCATGTTTTTTTGTTTACAAGATTATAGTATGAGGAATGCTATTTGGTGAGAGTGTTGAATTATCTATGGTACATATTAAAATAGCTTCCTCATAATATCTTAGATTTTTACATCACTAATTTACGGGTACAACACTAGATGATTATTTGTTATCTATGTCTTTTCCTGTTCTCTGTTCTATGATCGTGCGCTTTGCTGTAATAAAACGTAGTTTTGCAATAATCACTTTTATTTCCACTAAATCTAACACCTTTTCACGCCCAAACCGCAGAACCAACCGATTTTGCTGAAATTTGGTGTGGAGATACTTTGAGTCCCGAAAAAGGACATAGGATACTTTTTATCTCGAAAAAATGTACGTTTCCTTCGCCATAAACTAATTTTGGCGCAACGGAGTTGCAGCATTATCTTGTTCTTAATATAATATTACTACCAAAAAATTGTAAACAGCTAAAAAATTTTTACTTCAGAAAATACAGGTGCAAGTTTAGTTTGAAACACAATAAAGTTGTCACAGTAAAAATCACAAATATTAATATTTTAACCGTGAAACATTATGGTACGATATAAAATTCTATTTTATGGAAACCGGGTGTTTCTAGGGCACTTTATTTATGTGAGGCCTAATTTTTGTACACATAGACTTTTTTCAAAGATTTCTTTTTAATTCTGTCATTTTGTCTTCCTTACAAAGATCTATTCAATATTGGTGTTTATACAAGGTGTAAAACTGTGATGATTTCTTTATCTCTGATGATGATGATGATGATGACTATCTACGTAATACAGGTGTATTAGTTTAACCGCCCCGCCCGCAGGGGCCGATAGATTGAAATATGACAATACATTATCTGCTCGCACCACAGACCACAGCGAATTGACTCCTAATGCCCGTCTATATAGATAAAATTGACCTGTTCGTTTGCTATTTGAAATAACGATCGAATTTTGAAACAAAGTTTTTGGCTGGATGAAAATGCCAAGATGGAGAGATCAAAAAACAAAATCAAAATAATATTTATTTCTAAATAGGTTAAAAAAGCCCTCACAAAGCTCGGCTCGGCTAGTTTATAAATAAAGCTTTAGCAAACTTTATCAATTTTAATATGCGAACAGAGTCGCGGGGCACAGATTTTTTTTTTAACGGGCTTTGGCCCACCACACATTCCCACCACTGTATCTCCTGTGTCGCCAGGATCGACAGCGGTATCCAACCACGAAAACCCTTTGATATGATCTCAGGGAGCCCGAGGGACATTCTAAACTGTCTTGGGACCCGCAACGAATTTAATCAGAAGAAAAATAGCGGGGCACAGATGTTAGGAATAATTAGAACGGGAGATTAGTTCCATCAATACTAGTTGTGAGTCCGCTGAGCCTAACGTTCGTTTAAACTTAATAATCCATTGTGAATATATTATTATAATGACCGTTATTAATATCTAAAAGTATTTACTATTGCAAATTAATACATGAATGATAAATAATGTTATGTTGATAGCGCATTTTTCGTTCTATTGCATATAATATAGAAGCTTTTCTGGAATAATCGTGGATTGTGTTAAAAATTATTTTTACTCCGAAAGTGCCAGCAAAAGTGAAAACGAAACATCGATAGACCATTACTCTCTCTTCTGGGTTACGCCGGTGGTCTACTTTCCTGATAGCTGTTTTTAGGGTTCCGTACCCACATTCCGTTTGTCCGTCCGTCTGTCTGTCTATCTCCAGGCTGTATCTTAAGAACCACTTTAGCTAGACTTCTGAAATTTTCACAACTTGTGTATAATATCTGTTATAACAACAAACACTAAAAGCAAAACTATATATTTAAGAGGGGCTCCCATACAATAAAAGTGATATTTTGGCCTTTTTAATTTTCTTGAAAATTTAAATTTTCAAAACATCCTCAATTATTTGTGTACTTTAAGGAAAAAATTAAATATTTAAGGTATATGACCTGGCCGATTATTCGTCATAATATTATGTATAAGTGTGTATTTTTTGTCTTATCCTAGGAACATCAAGCTACATAGCATTGAACACTCATTGCAAACTCGACAACCACAAGGCGGTTATGATAAAGATGCAGACATGAATCACAGTGCAGTAATATCCGCACCGCTCCCAGCGAGTCGCTATGTGGAGGTGACAACATAATTTATATGATGGCAGCCGAAGTACGCCAGTTTGAACTCGGTACTAGTTCAGATGCAGTATCTAAAGGGGCCCCGAGACGGTCAAACGGTTTGATTCAAACACGTAAATTTTGGTTTCACTCAAACCATTTTGATCGTTTACAAAGCTAGTTTGATGGGTTTGTCAAACATTTACGGATTTGAAGCTTGTTTGATGCATATTTTTGTTGTGTTTGACGCGCCGTTTGATCGTGTTCCGGCGCGTTTGAACAAATTCGGCTTAGTTTAATACTGGATTTGAAGTTGGCACCTTATTATGGTGGCGTACCGAACCAAACTGCGCAATGCCGTTTGACAACCGTTCAAACCGACATCATACGGTTTCATCAAACACGGTTTGGATCAAACTGTTTGATCGTCTCGGGGCCAATGATCCATAATTAATATTAATATAAGCGTGAAAGTGTGTCAGTCTGTATGTCGATTCATCTGTTTGGGCGTGAAGAGGTAAAAAGTAATATTATTTAAACCTTAAACTCTACCTAAGAATCCTCAAAACCTTGACTTTGCGCTGTAAAATATGCAAGATAATATAAACCCTACCGGGGCTACCTACAATTAGGGCCGGGGTAATTTTCCGCTCCACTCGCCCTAATTAGGTCGATTGTCCCCAGACACTACGGCCCCGGTGTCCGGACCCAACTACTCTGACCCTATAAGGCTTTCCATCAAATCCCCAACCCGATATTCTCTTTGATTTTTAAACTTGGTTACGTTGTATTAAGTTTTTTGCATGATTTGCATATTTTATAGATCCTTAGAGTCCTCACGGGATTTACGAGTTTTTGTATCAATGTTATTAGTTAAGATTATATTCTAGATTTTGCGTTTGGCTGTCCCGGTTCTATCCCCTAAAAGTTCCGCCGTTTTAGGGGATTTCAAGTTTATAGGTGTTTCTGACATATTTACCCAGATAGAAAGAGCTAGTATTGGGAATTGTGCTATGTTCTATTAATTTCATTAACATGCTAATTTTGATGTCACAGCATGCTAAGAATTATTGCTTTGCTATTTGCTAATAATGCGGTATCGTGAATTATCGGTTCGCATCGCACCGCTCGCGACGAGATTTATTTCGCATCGAGTGAAAAATAGCAATTCATTAACAGTTAGCACCGCGGTGCGAAACAGCGCGGACGTGATTTTTATCTGCTTTTAACTGCTATGCACGATAACATTAGCAATCGTATTTTTAGCAAGTACGATTAATTTAATTATTGCTAATGGGCATTTAACAATTAATTATTATTGCTAATGCTATTTTTACCAACACTAGAAAGAGCGGTAATATTATATCATCGTCTCCTACGCCACGTCGGTCTACATTCCCCTCCTCCTTTCCTTATCCTCTTTGATCAGGTCACGTGCTCTTAGTCCTAAGTCCTAATGCATCATAAACATTATATTCCCACCCAAAAAAATCACAACGCTGCTAAGAAAGTTTTCACTTCAAAAAACAGAACGTTGTCATAAATGTTATGCACCAAGTAAGATATAGAACCTCCATTTGCGATTCAGATGATATACAGTAGGTACACTTCGTTCATGTTTGCTCTCAGAGGTGAGAATGTTAACCTAAATTTTTGTGGGGTAAATGTCACTGAAGCTCATATTATCCTCATGAAATATTTTGGCGCGTGACGACTGTGTGGTGGCATGGCTTACAACTACCACTGAAAATGATGCCAGTGTTAGTTTTTGTTTAGACCACAAGTGACATTTTGCAATATGGCAGTAACAGTTCCGATCGAAGGCACTAATCAATACAGTCAAGTCTACTGACTTGTAGATACTTTAATCTATTTCAGAAATAAAACAATTTTCAAGTATCAAAGCGCATATACAACTTATTTCTATATTGTGGCAAGCCTTTAATATTAAGTTTAGTATTGATTATTTTAATACTTCGGTAATTATTACTTCGATAAAAGTATCAATCAATAAGACAACAACAATAAGCAGTTGACAAACTACAAAGCTTTCTACCACAAGAAGCTACACGATAAGCAAATACTGTTTTTATATTCTGACTTGAAAATTACCATGCCACCGTACCGTTAAACAGAACTCCCTGTAGAATAATATTGCTATATTCCAGAAAAAGTTACATTAACTTAAGATAAACAAAAAGGTGATTCGAGGAAAGATCTATCCAACATCCAATAGGAATAACCCCTCCACCCTCGAAGTGTTATGTTCAAGGAAAATTATACATCGCTCACATTATCGTTACCGTTACTGCGAGGAGACAAAATATTTTATTACAACATAATCA
Organism: Plebejus argus; assembly: GCA_905404155.3. Lineage (NCBI taxonomy): Eukaryota > Metazoa > Arthropoda > Insecta > Lepidoptera > Lycaenidae > Plebejus > Plebejus argus. The sequence goes on from FR989944.1 coordinate 580,889, forward strand.
CCGCCGGATAAACAATGTATCTATATCCATACTAATATTATAAAAAAATGCGAAAATGTGTCTGTCTGTTACCTCTTCAAGACCAAACTACTGAACCGATTTTGCAGGGTGTGAAGATACTTCGCGACCCGAGAAAGGACATAGGACACTTTTTCTCCCGGAAAAATAAACAGTTCTCGCGTGATAATCGAATTTTAGCGCGACGAAGTTACAGGCGTCCTCTAGTCTTTACTTATATTATAAATGCGAAAGTTTGTCTGTCTGACTATTAACTCTTCACAGCCAAACTGCTGAACTAATTTTTCTGAGTTCGGAAATACTTTGAGTATCGCGAAAATGTACGATTCCCGCGCGATAAACGAATTGCGGCGCGACGGAGCTGCGGGCGTCAACTAGTCTATAATATTTGGGTGGCGGCAATAAAAATATACATATATAAAAAATAACCGAAGTCTGATATCTGATTATAGGATTGGGCTCCCATCGCATTATGATAATGGACACTTGCGCGACGCTCCCAAATAGAAATAGATTGATACGGAATTTTTCCGCCGGGCGGGCTGATTGATTCCGAACTGGTATCGGGAAACGATAATTACGGTATTGAAGTTTGATGTTGTTTACTTTATAAATAATTGCGAGATCTATCATGGAGCTAACGATTATTGAGGTGTAACTTCTAATGGCGCGACGAAAACGCTTTCTTGGAATCGTTGGGTGTTTGTGTATTGGATAATATGAGTGTCGCTATGTAGGTCACATCTTTATTTACTTCTGTATATTTGTGGTACATAAATAAGTGCTATACATATAATAAAACTGTAGAAATGAAAATTCTGTACATTAAAGATAAAAATAATAAGCAGGGGCTGTTACTACATCGCTATAGATGCCAAAACTGTGGTTATTTTTTTGTCTGTCTGTCTGTCTGTCTGTCTATCTGTCTGTCTGTCTGTCGGTCTGTCTGTATGTTTGTTCCAGCATCACACGAAAACTACTGATCCGATTTGAATGTGGTTTTCGCAAATATATTTGTCTTCTTCCAACTTAACATCTGGTGTATAAAAAAATTTCCCCCTACCCCTCTAAGGGGACAAAAGAGGGGTCAGAATTTGTATCAACAAACATCTTTCTTCGACTTACTTCATATTATTTACTGTGTTTTCCAACTTAACACCTGGTGTATAAAATCCCCCCCCCCCCACCCCTCTTAGGGTCAAAAGAGGGCGTAAGATTTTGTATCAACTGATGAAGTAGAAATACTTTATATGGCAAAACAACATTTGCCGGGACAGCTAGTATATGTTAAATGTAACCAATCGGATCTATACTCCACAGAAAACCGACATAAGACAATGCTTATATTTTGGAGCACCGAGTAAGCTAGGCAAATGACAGAATAAGGTAGATTTGACTTTAAGGTCTAGGAAAATAGCTCGCAAGGCCAGAGAAGAGAAGTGTAAATTACACAATAATGTTGGAAGCGTCCTTGGACGAAGGCTCATGCCTACCATCACGCGATCCGTTCGCTCGTTTCCTGGTTCATTTCATACGTATATTAAACGCACTGCAAATAAATGCAAATGGAGCTTCATAATATATTTCGATATGGCAGAGAGATTTACTCCAATCAGTTTTTATGTAATATTTATGCAGATGGCACTTTAAAAGTGAGGCATGTAACTGTACACAGTGCTCGCTCGACGCCAGTACTTGCATAGCTAATGGACGGTTAATTGATAGCTGAGCCGTCAGCAAACTCCCACAGTGCTCTGATACGCCATATTGTTTTAATAACCAATTTTCACGTTTTAGTTTATAACGTAGATCATCTATCTATACATATTATAAAACAAAGTCGCTTTTTTCTCTAATGTCCCTTTGTTCCCTTTAACCTTAAAACTACTAGCTAGTTTTGCCATCTTATAGTACCTACCAGATTTTTGCAAATAAGAATAATTATAGTTACTAATAACAGAATAAGTTCTGCTACCTCTTCACTTATAATAAGTATAAACATAATATTTTTAATTCTTGGGAAAGGATACGACAGTTTTATACCGGAAAATGTCGATCTCATGTTGCGCATAACATCTACTCGTAGTATGATAATTATTCAATTGTTCAAATTATTTCCTGTGTTCCATATAACACTGAGTCGAATCAAAGAGTTAAGATCCATGAAAATACAAGTCCACTGGAACAAAAGGGTAGGTTTTCACGGCCCCGGAAATTAGGGCCTTTGGGCGTTCTTTGTGAGGCCCCAGCGGAAGCGACGAACTTGAGAGCTTGAGTTAGATAAATTGCTTAAGCGTTTACATCTATTGAGTTTATTGGGAGTATGTGCGGGGCATTATGAACAGTTTAGAGATTTCTTAGAGACATTGTTTTATCTGATTTCGATAATAGGCTCTATACTTGAGCTTAAACGGCTTGTCGTGTTAAGATTTGGCTATATGTGAGTGTGATTTGTGAACGGTATGTAATATTGGCTACATAAAAACATCGAAATTTTGAGTTGAGTTTATTCGGTGCGCACGAGTACGGTACCTATAGAGCAAAAATAGGCAAAAAATAATTTTATTTTGTTTTTAGTATTGGAACGGAGTTCCTTATGTCGCGTTATGCGTAATTATCTGAAGGCTAGACAGATCAAAATTTGACCTTCATTTGACCTCGACACTTTTTATTAGTACCTGCATGTTAGGGGCAGAGGGCGCTATTAACAGTGACGCGTTGTTATTTTGAGAATATAAACAGTGACGCGTTTTAGTATTCCTGTGCGTCAATAGATGGCGTTTTTTAAATATATTTTTCGGGTATATATTGTACAGATTTTTTAACTTATGAAATAACTCCGTTCTATTCGGGTGTCCTTTGACACCTCTCAGTTTTTTTGTTATTATAGCGGCAATAGGAATAAAGAATATTTGACAGAACTCTTAGATAGCTGAAATTTAGTATGGAGATAATTTGAGTCCCAGCAAAGGACACAGGATACTTTTTGTACCCGGAAATATGCACGGTTCCCGCGCGATAAACGACGGCACAACTAAGTTGTGGACGTTATGTAGTCGGTCATATAACTATTACATAGTATGTAATAGCTTTACAATAAGTGACAGATATTATATCTAGGTATACCTAGATATAAAAATATCTCAAAAGTCATGGTCCAATCTAGGGATGTGATTGTGGGCACAAAATTGACACGTAAAGGACGTGGGGTCCGTGGATGCACGGGATAAGACCTTTTGTGTAATATAAATAGATTTCTGAGATATAATATCCGCGTATACACAATGTCATATTCACGCGTCCCTCTAGGAACTACGATGACTTTCCTTATTATTATTCTGGTAGTAAGTAATTGTTATTAGAAAAGTTAATGGTAAAAACATTTCTTATTAACTAACGATCTTCCAAATATTTTTTGTTCCGCTGTAAATGATTTTGATTATTAATTCTTTATAGCATAATATTATATTGTACATGTTTTTGCCCGATTACTGGAACCGCCTTTTTTTCGAAATACAAATTAGTATTTTATATGGTCTGTTCATTGGAACCGCCAAATTGTAATTAAAATAATTAGTGATTTGCTGTACATTCGGAACTTTTCGATGAAAAAAACACAGGGAGCGTCATTATTATTTAAAATGTATAAAAATGGATTTACAATTGTGTTAGTAACGTAAAACTCAAAAACGACTGAAGAGATTGGGCTAATTATTTTAGTCTTAAAATATTCGTAGAAGTCCTGGGGCCAAAATCTTTTCGTTTTCGCTATGTTATGGAATCGCCGATGAAAACGTATGGAATTGACATAAGCGTTCGTTAATATGACGTTCACGTTCGACTCGTCTTATGTCAATTCCATACATTTTGATCGGCGATTCTATAACGAACCGAAAACGAAAAAGTTTTGGCTAAATGGCCAGGGGGGTGTGCCAAAATGTTTTCGTTTTCGCTTCGTTATAGAATCGCCGATGAAAATGTATGGAATTGACATAAGCGTTCGTTAATATGACGTTGACTTTCGACTCGTCTTATTTCAATTCCATACATTTTGATCGGCGATTCTATAACGAAGCGAAAACGAAAAAGGTTCGGCTATAGGCCCAGGGAAGGTTTTAGACTGACACGAAGTTCACCGGGACAGCTAGTTTAAAATATATTACTACATTTTTGACATCCTTTCCTCGAACAACTTAACCAAAATTCAACGTGTATGACAAAACAACATTTTCCGGGTCAGCTAGTATAAAGATGTAAAACTATTTCTGTGTAATAAAAGTGAAAAGACAGAGAGATAGACGGAGTGCCAAATCAAAACTACGGCCTCACTCAGAAACCCTCAATGTGAATAGTTTACTTACAACCTAAAGGTGCTCCCAGACAGAAGTTATTTAAGGGCCCGGGTTACCCTCGAAATTTTCATACATTCTTAATACCAAAATCATTTTCTCATACGAAAATATTTAACATGCTTGAGTTATTTTTCAGCTTAAGATAGAAATTACCTAGGGTCCTGAACAATTTTTTTTACAAAATATTTAAATACTAAAAAAAAAAATTTTGTGTTTAAATATTTTTTAGTAAATTTACTACTAAATATTTAAACACCAAAAAATAGACAAAAACACTAAAAAATATATAAATAAATAGTAAATTTACTACAAAATATTTAAATAATAAATTTTTTTTTTTTAAAGTTTAAATATTTTGTAGTAAATTTATTAAAAAATATTTAAACACAAAAATTTTTTTTTAGTATTTAAATATTTTGTAAAAAAAAATTGTTCAGGACCCTAGGTAATTACTATCTTAAGCTGAAAAATAACTCAAACATGTTAAATATTTTCGCATGAGAAAATGATTTTGGTATTAAGAATGTATGAAAATTTCGACGGTAACCCGGGCCCTTAACGTTATAAAACATTGTGTAACACGATAACATTTTATAACATCGTGTAACATTTATTACGCTACAACATGTCAAAAATAAACGTGTCTTTTGTTATAATTTGTTAAAAAATGTTAACGTTATATATCTTCTGTCTGGGAGCACCTTTACACACATTAAACACATTCCATACAATAAATTAATATTGCTGAGGTTGAGTCCGGTTGGACATTTCAGGGAGTCTCATAGTTTGGTATTATTTCATAATATGTAAATCTGGTGTAACATCTTGCAGGAATTCTGAGAATTGGAATCTCAACCTGTGCGGTGCACTGACCTCAACCAGCATCATCAGCTGACAATGGTTGTAACTTGTAGCAAGTTTATATTTTCTATTAATATTATAATATTATAAGCCTAGGTTTTATATTTTCTATAAATATAAACCATTTTCCCTTGGTCACAGCATATATTATTATACGTGAACGGCTGGGGTGATTTCAATGGTCATTGACATAGAACTACGGGAGAGCATAAATTATAAGTTACTTTTTCAGCACGTGCTTGCTCTCTTGCGGTGTTCGGTCAAACCGCTGCGTCATATAATTCATAATTCATTTATTTCATACCATATTACAATATAATCAGATTAGTTTCTACTTTGGGTCCTGTAATGTTCTGGATTATTTACTTGTCTTCCATTACTACACAGGCTCGACAACACACGATATTCGCAGGTCTCCCGGTACACATCCGCTCTCGCCCGTGGCTCTCGCTGTAGTGTGTGTACCTACCTCGACATAGTACAGCACGAGGTCACAGTGTTTAACTATTATGATAGTTATACTGCGTGACTGGTGAGACATGTTCAATACTCGAGGACGTGATATTTGGCTATTATATTAGTTGGAAAAAAATAATATAAAAAAATAATATCAATTGATCACTGAGTAAATGTAGCTTAAAGTTAAATAATTATTTACCCAACGCATGGACACCGCGAGCGGGAGGAATAGTTGTGTGGTGTTTCTTTGGGTAGCGCACGCCTCTGCACCGGCCGCATAGTATGCCTACTTGCCTAGCCGCGTAATTTACTTAGTATCCATGATTCATTTATTTTTGGGAAATTCGGAAAAAAATTAAGAATCAAATTTTATTACATAATCATAATGAGAATCGAGTACTGAGTCCTCTCCATAAGTATCGGTAATGTCTCACCAGTCATGTTGTATACTAGACACATACACTACTGGTCCTACACTAGGCGCAGCCTGTCACGCATCATGTCATTGCATATAAATCGAACCCTAACCCACGAAACCGAAATGAAATCATCGCAAGTGCTAGAGCACAATAATTGCGAAAGTGCTGTATTCCACCCGCGATCGGTCAGATCTAAGTGGATTTACCTCGGGCCAGCGGAAAACTATATTTTATAACGAACTCACGTTATTGACTTTTGTACTGGAAAAGTTGTGAATCCCTCGGATATTTCGAAACGTGGAGGGCTTTTCCATATTAATACGACAGGACCAGGCCACATCACTGTGATGTGACGTCGTATCGCAAAAACACGTGGGAAACACAACACGAAAGAACGTGGGAATCGCAGACACAATAGACTTTCAATTGAAATGCGACAGCCAGGTGCCGCTTGAGGATTGATAGGTTAACACCGCAACGCAGTAGTGTACGAGCGTTGTAAAAAAAATCGGCCAAGTGCGAGTGGGACTCGCGCACGAAGGGTTCCGTGCCGTTATAGAGCAAAAATGGGCATAAATATTAACTTTATTTTGTTTTTAGTATTTGTTGTTATAGCGGCAACAGATATACACAATCTGTGAAAATTTCAGAACTCTAGCTATGACGGTTCTTGAGATACAGCCTGGAGACAGACAGACGGACAGACGGAGACAACGAAGACTCATGAATAGGGTCCCGTTTTCACCCTTTGGGTACGGAACCCTAATAACGACGCAGCATTGTACAATGCAAATCCTTAGTTTTCATGACCTGTCACCTGACGTGGCGTAGTAATTTTCGTCGTGTGTTTACACGACGAAAATTATAGAGATAACCAGATAACCAACATTTTATAATATAAAGTTTAAATAAGGAAAATAACTAATTGTTTCTTTTACAACAAATCTTATAACTGACATGTTTTGGTCATCTGGCTAAACATAATATATCTCATTTACATAGTTTTTTTATTATAATCATTTTTCCGGCACTATAAAGCCTCCATTTATACAAAAAACGGTATTTTTTAACTGTTACTTACCTGCTTCTTTCACTCATGTCTTTAATTGTAAAAACAAGACGCTACCTCGCAAGTTGCCACGTAGATTCGAACGACACGATGTCGTATCGTGTGTATGTGTAGGAGCCCTTATTGTTGACTTAGGACAGTAAAAGGTCTGAAATTAACGCATGCCTTTATTACAAAGTTTCATGGTGTGGAAGTTACGCAAATATCTCGTTAAATTAAACATTTGGAAGAATCCATAAAAGTGATTTCGAGAATCGTGTTTTGAATCACAATTTACACGAATTTCCAGAAAGGGATGAAAGAAAATACTACTTAAAAAAAAGACCCTTAGAGTGTTTATTTAACGTTCCTTGATTATTATCAAAAGAAGAAGTCCTTGAAACAATATTTTTTACAAATCTAAATTTAACTGGAGAATTGAACTCATGACTACTGATCGGAATAATTGACTATTTGACGTTAGAAGTGAATTTAGAATTTATAACCCCTTTTAGGCCCACTTGCGCAGATCTGAGTTAAAGTTAACTCTGAGTTAAACATCATGTCATATCTGTCACTCATCAAGTGAGTGACAGAGATGACATGATGTTAAAGTTAACTCTGAGTTAAATATCATGTCATATCTGTCACTCATCAAGTGAATGACAGAGATGACATGATGTTAAAGTTAAAGTTAACTCTGAGTTAAACATCATGTCACATCTGTCACTCCTCAAGTGAATGACAGAGATGACATGATGTTAAAGTTAAAGTTAACTCTGAGTTAAACATCATGTCACATCTGTCACTCATCAAGTGAATGACAGAGATGACATGATGTTAAAGTTAAAGTTAACTCTGAGTTAAACATCATGTCACATCTGTCACTCATCAAGTGAATGACAGAGATGACATGATGTTAAAGTTAAAGTTAACTCTGAGTTAAACATCATGTCACATCTGTCACTCATCAAGTGAATGACAGAGATGACATGATGTTAAAGTTAAAGTTAACTCTGAGTTAAACATCATCTCATATTTGTCACTCATCAAGTGAATGACAGAGATGACATGATGTTAAAGTTAAAGTTAACTCTGAGTTAAACATCATGTCATATCTGTCACTCATCAAGTGAGTGATAGAGATGACGTAATGATGTTTAACCCAGAGTTAACTTTAACCCAGGTCTACGCAAGTCCACCTTAAGGTATTACTCAAATAAGCCGTGGGAGAGCCATGCTTCGGCACGAATGGGCCGGCTCGACCGAAGAAATACCACGGGCTCACAGAAAACCGGCGTGAAACAGCGCTTGCGCATATTGTGTTTCGCTGAGTGAGTGAGTTTACCGGAGGCCCAATCCCCTAACCTTTTCCCTTCCCTACCCTCCCTTATTTCCTTCCCTACCCTCCTATTCCCTTCCCTACCCTCCCCTACCCTATTCCCTCGTAAAAGGCCGGCAACGCACCTGCAGCTCTTCTGATGCTGCGAGTGTCCAAGGGTGACGGAAGTTGCTTTCCATCAGGTGACCCGTTTACTCGTTTGCCCCCCTTTTTTATTGTTTCTAGTTAATATTGCAATTGATAATGATATCAAGTGTGTGTAATATAGATCCAAATAAAATAGTCGTAGATGGGTGATCAATTTTCTAAATCTCGATTATAATAACGTACATTCATGCGGACGAAGTTGCGGGCAACAGCTAGTTATCAATAAAATATTTGTTTGGTTTCCACAAAAAAAAAGGAAAAATGTGTAATTTTTATTACAAATGGAATCCATACGTCTGCGGCGAATTGACTCGGAGTTGCGTATCTGTTGGATGTAATGTATAACATATTGTAGGTTTGTATAATATTATAATATTATGTGTACTTTCTACCTAGATTATCATTATTATGTCAGACCTATAATATAAAGTTAAGTTATAACTGCGCAATCGTTTCCTCAATTTTTGGGAATTTCTGTCCCTAATACCCAGTCTGAGGTATTTGGACTGAAGTTTACTGATTTAAAAGTGTTGTTGATTGGTTTTAATTAAACTTAAGAAACCTATTTAAAAGTATTATTAACAGGGCGCCCGGGGCCTAGTGGATAGACCTTTGGTTCACACTCTAGAGAGTGCTGGTTTAATCTCTGGTGGATGCGTGTAATTGGTACAGAGACATATTTTCAGAGCTGACATTTTCAGATCTCAAGTATACAATACGGTCGTATGGTGAAGAAAAACATCGTGAAGGAAACCGCACAATGCACATGGTTGGTCTCAGACGTATTGACCTGCTCATTCCTTTGGACTAGGCCCACTACTACGGCGAGAATGCCGTATGTGCTTGGGCAACCGGCAACCCGTACTGACAATTAAAATTATATCCCAGGCACTACATCAGTACCTACTTACATAATGGTTACTTCGCTCTAAAAATACTGTACAAATTATCAACATCGTATGCTAACGCCTTGTTTATTGTTTTGACATCAACCAATTAGAAGCGCTACCGAATATATCATAAACTTCAAACAAAAATCCCTCAGGAAGTATTAATCTATGAATATTGCTTCTTACAGCATATTAAAGTATCGATCTGCAGTATTCGGACATGTCATACCGCGTAATCTTCGCGCGACAATACCCAACCCTACTCACTTCCGCTGGCCTTTTTTAATCCGGAACTTATGACCGTGTAAGGGTTAATACTACCTTTCCACACGCATTGATTAGGGATGCTTGTGACATGCTATCGTATTCTTACCTTCAGCTTTAGATAAAACTAGTTGACCCGGCAAACGTTGTTTTGCCATTTAAAGTATTTTTCTACTTCATCAGTAATTGATACAAAATCTTACCCCCCCCCCCTTTTGTCCCCTAAGAGGGGTGGGGGGAAAACTGATGTTAACTTGGAAAATACAGTTAATTTTATGACGTAAGTCCATTAAAGAAAAAATTTGAAATATAATATTGTGACCCCCTTTTGGGTCCCCTTAGAGGGGTGGGGGGGAAAATTTTTATACACCAGATGTTAAGTTGGAAGAAGACAAATATATTTGCGAAAACCGCATTCAAATCGGATCAGTAGTTTTCGTGTGATAGTGGAACAAACATACAGACAGACAGACAAAAAACTGACCACAGTTTTGGCTTCTATAGCGATGTAGTAACACCCCTGCTTATTATTTTTTGAATATCTTTAATGTACAGAATTCACATTTCTACAGTTTTATTATATGTATAGATATTAGACATAATAACCAACGACGGGAATGCCCCGAAAATCGTACTATATACCCAGTAGCAACAGAAAGAAACCTACACATTTATTTTTATTTTATAAACTAGATGACCCGGTGAACTTAGTATCACAGTCAACTCTTTAGGTGTAAAAAAGTAAGTGATAAATGATAATACTAATTCAAGATGTTTACGAGTCCCCTATACATAGTTTGCTGTGAAAGTAGCAGCGTTGAAAGATCAACTTTTTTACTTTTGTATAGTCAAATTCTGATGCCACGTTGGGGCGCTTGCCCGTAATATAAATCACAGAAAAAATTGCGGTTTCAACGCTACTACTTTCACCGTTAACTCTATGTAATATACACATACACACCCTAAAGTATTATCACTTAAGTTTGTTACACCATGTATAAATTTTATGAAAAAAAAAATGAAAATGCGGCTCTCCCCGTTGCGCCCCATCGCATTATGCGCGAAGCTCTAAGCAACTCCTTTTAGTTGGGATTAAACATAGTGGTACCCATTTTAATCCTTGAATACAGTTTAATCCTGAACTAACGACGTCTGTTTAACCGCGTGTGACTGCAGTTACTGGAATAGTAACTGTGTTCACCATCAACGTACAGGAGTATGGATTTTGTATCTATACATATAATAAAACTGTACAAATGTGAATTCTGTACATTAAAGATATTCAAAAAATAATAAGCGGGGGGTGTCACTACATCGATATAGAAGCCAAAACTGTGGTTAGTTTTTTGTCTGTCTGTCTGTCTGTCTGTATGTTTGTTCCACTATCACACGAAAACTACTGTTCCGATTTGAATGCGGTTTTCGCAAATATATTTGTCTTCTTCCAACTTAACATCTGTGTATAAAAATTTTGCCCCTCACCGCTCTAAGGGGACGAAAGAGGGGGTTAGATTTTGTATCAAACTTTTGCTTTAACACGAAAACTACTGAACCGATTTGCATACGGTTTTCGCAGATATATTTGCCTTCTTCCAACTCAACATCTAGTGTATAAACTTTCCCCCCACCCCTCTAAGGGGACCCAAATTTCATTCGAGGGTCAGATTTTGTATTAAATTTTTTCATTAATGGACTTACGTCAATTATTAACTGTTTTTCCAACTTAACATCAGTTTTCCCACACAAAAGGTACCATATAAAAATTACAAAGACAGCATAGAACAAAAACTTATTCATCAAGAAAATCCATTCGAAGACTATATTATCCTATTTTAGAAAATGCAAAATGTACATTATTTAATCAATACCTAGCCATGATATCACTCGATCCAAGTTTGAGTCTACCCTTGGAGCTAGTGTGTCTAGAAACACATCACTTTATTGTACCTTGCAAGATAAGTATTATATTTCGCGACTTCATTCTTAGCGATTTATGCTTACCTAATGTATGGTGGCGCTTCCAAGCGTTACCCTTGCACGTATTTTAGAGACGAAAAAAAAAAAAAAAAATGTCATCCCTTTTATGTCGCCTGTCATACTTGTCAGGGCGCTTAGATGCAACTTGCGAGCTGCTCATTACGCGTTTTCGTGCCGAGCCCTTCGCACGTTTACAATTTACCTACGGCGTGTGCTCTCAACATGGGGAAGAGACGCAGGAGTCCAGACAGTGAAGAAAATATACGAAGGAAGATAAGAAGATTGGAAAGAAAATTGAAGAAACGAGGCAGAAGAATTTCATCTTCGTCGAGTAGTAAGTTTTAATTCTGATGCGAATAGCTAACATTATAATTATTATTCATAATTATAATAACCAGGGCTATATCCATCTATACATATATGTATTACCTACGCACCAGCGTTAAATTGGGTCGGAACAATGGCGTCGCTCCATTGTGATTATATTTCCATCTACCGTCTTATGACGATGAGAATGCGCAACTGCCAACACCCGGGCTTTTGCTGTTCGAAAACGAATAAAATACGCAACTACCACGCCAAACCAGGGTCTTTGCTGTTTTTTAATCACAACTTCTGTTATTGACAGATCACCAAGATTCTGCTGAAGAAATCGACCGGGTGCCGGCGATGTCGCCGCAGCTATCGGGCGACTGCGCGCCGCAGCTATCAGGCGACTGCGCGCCGGAGCTGTCCCTCACACCGGCTGCCACCCCGTCGGACCCGTCAGCGCACGTGGAACCTGATATCGTTCAGCCGCTGGGACCAGCTGATAATACCACGCCAGGTGAGCTACATGCAAATCTGGATGAGGAGCTATTACAGCTTCTCGGCGAAGCTCCAGAACCGGAGATAACACTCGGCAAGGAGGTGCATAAAGATATTGCGGGTAGATGGCATGAGGTCATTAAAAAAGGCCTTAAGAAGGACACGAAAGAAAGAATATTTAATGAATATCGTGTACCTGAAAATTGTAACTTATTAATACCGCCACTGCTCAACCCGGAGGTAAAAGCAGCATTGTCCGAGAGTCTCGTCAAGCGTGACACCGCTATGGCGGGTAGACAAAAACATTTAAGCGTCACCATAGCGGCGCTCACCACAGTTATAGATAAGATTATAACCAAAAATGTAATTGAACACAAAGAAATTTTAAAAATTGCGAGTGATGCGTGTCGTATTTTGTGCGATATGTATCGATATGAGTCCGAGACTAGGAGAAAATTCATTATCTCCTCTATTAATAACGAACTTAAAGACGCTTTGAATAATATTAGTTCAGACAAATACTTATTTGGAGAGGATTTATCAGAGAGATTAAAATCGGCAAAAACCGTGCAAAAATCTGGCCAGTCGCTCAAACAGAGACTCCCCAGTAGTTCTGCTTCTTTTCATAACAAACAACGGGAAAACTACAATGCCCCGCACCAATGGAGGCCGGGTGCGGGGCCGACGCAACAGGGCCAGCGCCAGGCGGCAAGACACCCGCGCGCGCCGCCCCGAGCGCCGCCGCGAGCCGCCACAGCAGCCCGCAGGCCCGCGCCCCCGCCGGCGCCGACAGTGACGGCGCGAACGCAGACGCGCAGGCCGACCCGTCGTTGAACGAGGTACCGTATGCAGGCCGCTTACGTAATTTTTATGACGAATGGGAGAAAATTACTCGAGATAAAATTATATTAGGATATATCAGCGGATATATTATACAGTTTAAATCAAAACCGTTCCAGCACAACGTACCGTCTTATAACATTCCTAATGTAGAAAAAGCTGATTTTGATATTTGTATTAAAAAATTAATTAAGATAAGAGCGATAGAAAGATGTACTCCCCTGGCAGATCAATTTTTGTCTCCTATATTTTTGATACCGAAACCGAACGGAGAAAAACGTTTCATATTAAATTTAAAATCTTTAAATAAGTTCATCACCACCAAACATTTTAAAATGGAAGACTATCGAACGGTATCAAAATTATTAACGCCTAACTGTTACATGGCTACCATTGATTTAAAGGATGCATATTTTTTAATACCTGTTCATGAAACCTGTAGGAAATATCTTCGTTTTCAATATGAAGACATATTATATGAATTTACATGTTTACCTTTTGGCCTATGTATAGCTCCATATATTTTTACAAAGATTTTAAAACCGGTTATGGAATATTTTAGACAACATGAAATTATTTGTGCTATATATTTAGATGACTATATTAGTTTAGGCGAAACGTTAGAAGAATGTCAGGGGCATATAAATTTTTCTTGTAATTTATTTAAAAAAATAGGATTTATTGTTAACAATAACAAGAGTAACTTAGTTCCTGGACTGAAATGCAGATATTTAGGTTTCGTTTTTAATTCTTTTAACATGACTTTGGAACTGCCAACTGACAAAAGAGAAAAAATAAAAGAATACATTAAATCTTTTGTACATAAGAAAAAATGTAATTTGATTAATTTTGCTCAATTAACTGGATTGTTGGTATCGGCGTGCCCCGCGATAGATTACTCGTGGCTTTACACAAAGAGCCTAGAGACACTTAAGTTTTCATACCTCGCTGAGAATCCTAGTTATAATCAAACAATTATTATATCAGATGAAGTCAAACAGGATCTTAAGTGGTGGTTAAGTCATGTAGATACAGATTCTAGTATAATAAAATCACAAAAATTTTCATTTGAAATTTTTTCTGACGCTTCACGAACCGGTTGGGGAGTTTATTGTAATGGTCAAAAATCTTTTGGGCATTGGACCAGTGATGAAATGGATCTACATATCAATGAATTAGAGTTAAAAGCGGCTCTTTTCGGTTTAAGAATTTTTACTAAGGATCTTAGTAGTCGTGAAATTTTGTTAAGGATTGATAACACGACTGCTATATCTTGTATTAACCGTATGGGTAGTGTTCAATATAAACATTTAAACTCGGTCGCTAGAGATATATGGCAATGGTGCGAAACCAGAAAACTGTATGTGGTCGCGTCATATATTAATACTAAGGACAATTTACAAGCGGACAGCCTATCGCGTAGAAAATTTTCTGACACAGAGTGGGAATTAGCCAATTATGCGTTTGCGAAAATAAGGAAATATTTTGGTGAATTTGATGTCGATTTGTTTGCTAGTCGTGCCAACGCAAAATGTTCCACATATGTCACATGGCATAGGGACCCCGGTGCTTGGGCAGTAGATGCATTTACTATCAACTGGAACAATATATACTTCTACGCTTTCCCACCGTTTTCATTAATTTTAAAAACATTAAGAAAGATTGTAACGGATGAGGCAGAAGGTGTTATTGTCGTACCTTACTGGCCGACACAGCCGTGGTTCCCATTGTTTAAAAAATTAAGTAAAAATAGACACTCGATTACTTTTGAACCTAACATTAACCTGTTAAAATCTCCTTTCAGTGTCCCGCATCATCTCCATCCCACCTTACGCCTAATTGCCGCGAAGTTATCCGCCAGAAGTATTTGAAGATGTCCCTGTCGGAGGAATGTATAGAAATCATTCTTAATTCCTTATCTGACAATACATACAAACAGTATGATAGTGGAATAAAACAATGGATTCTGTTTTGTAGGAGCCATAATTATGATTTTTACGATGTGTCAGTGAACAGAGTAATTGCTTTTTTAACTGATAAGTTTAATAAAGGTGCTAAATACGGTACTCTAAATAGTTTTAAATCTGCTTTATCTTTGCTGCGTACTGATTTAGAAAATAATCATATGCTTAAAAGGTTTATGAAAGGAGTTTACAGAATGAGACCGGTCAAACCAAAGTATAGTGTAAGTTGGGATACCAATATTGTATTAACGTATATATCTCAACAGTGGCCCAACGAGGATCTCAGTCTGGAAACTCTTTCTAAAAAGACTGCTATATTGTTGGCTCTTGTAACAGCACATAGGGTACAGACTTTAAGTTTAATAAGGATTAGTAATATTAATTTAACTAAGGATGAGATCTTGATCTATATTCCAGATATCATTAAAACCTCTAAACCTAACAGTTTTCAGCCAGTACTAAAGCTTCCGTATTATTTACAAGACAAAAGAATATGCCCCGCATTATGTCTCTTAGAATATTTAGATAAAACTAAATTGTGTCGTAAATCTGATTACCTTTTTATTAGCTTCAAAAAACCATATAACAAAATTTCTACTCAAACTTTGAGTAAATGGATCAAAGAAATTTTATGTAAAAGTGGTATTGACACTACAATTTTTGGAGCTCATAGTACTCGCCACGCAGCGACAACGAAAGCTAATAAATTGGGAGTAAATATAGAGATAATCAGAAAATCTGCAGGCTGGAGTCATTCTTCAGTTACATTTGCAAAATTTTATAATAAAGAAATTGTGTCTTCTGATTTAGCTACAAAGTTGTTGGATGATTTTTTGTAATAAGTTCCTCATTATGTACAAAGATAAACATATTATGTTATTATTTATAAAGCTAAGCATATCTAAGCTGATGTAACAGTATTAAAAACAAACACTGTTATTTTTGTATGGCAAATATAGTATAATAAATTATGATTTTACATTTTATATTTGTTTTACTCTGAACATCATACATTAGGTAAGCATAAATCGCTAAGAATGAAGTCGCGAAATATAATTGAAGATCAAACGAACTTACCTTAAGTGAAGTTCGATCACAATTATATGAGCGACTTCATTCTTAGCGATTTATCCAAACCCTCCCTAAATAGACGATACTGTAAACAGTATTTCCCTCCCTAGGAAATGACAAATATAAAATGCACACCGTAGGTAAATTTTTGCTCTAAACAAAATGAGCAGCTCGCAAGTTGCATCTAAGCGCCCTGACAAGTATGACAGGCGACATAAAAGGGATGACATTTTTTTTTTTTTTTTTCGTCTCTAAAATACGTGCAAGGGTAACGCTTGGAAGCGCCACCATACATTAGGTAAGCATAAATCGCTAAGAATGAAGTCGCTCATATAATTGTGATCGAACTTCACTTAAGGTAAGTTCGTTTGATCTTCAATTTGATTATGACACAAAACGATTTAGCGTTGCTCTGATTGCATTCTCGGAATAAAGTAACACATTGCATACCACCTCACTTGGGCTTTTTGAAGCTCTCGGACATATTATTTTCCAACAACAATAACAACAAATTTTTAAGTTTTCTTTCTATAACATACTCAGTTTCGATGTCTCCAACTGGTACATCAATGTCGCTACTGTTCTGTAATAGTCAACCGCTTAGTAATACGAAGACACGCTTGACGGTCGCTAGACTAAAATAATAACTGTCGCAGGTAACACATTCAACTTCATTCAAAATTCGACAAATTCTAGATTTTTTTAATTTAATGAACTAAGAAACGAGCAGACAGGTCAGCTGATGATAAACGATAGCTAAAATAATGTTATCACACCATCACAATATTATAATATTATTATAAGAGTGAAGGATTTTACGAAATGGATGGTGTATGAAAATCCACTTTATTATTTTAAACTTGCACTTCTAAAAGGATTTAATGGAGAATCAAAATTTGTATTGCATTTTGGCTATTTTAGTCGCACAAATACACAAAAAATCTTAAATTATGACATTTTGTGCAGATTACAGCTTTACTTTTTAAATTTTATGGCACATGCGTTAGTGAATTGCTAAGCAGTATTCACACATACATCCCTTTGTGATTCAAATTAGGGCTCGTTAGACATCACACAGGTACTCAAGGTTCTAGTCTTGCCCTTTGCTGAGACACAAAGGGCATTCGGTACTGAGAGAATAAGGAATGTGGATGGATGGCCGATTGTAATAGGTTATGTGTGTCTATAGCCCAAGCACGAATTGACAATAAAGTGTGAGTAACTTTCTTAAATGAATATTGTAATTTGTAAACAGCTTATACAACATGACTGGTGAGACATTACCGATACTTATGGAGAGTACTCTGTACTCGAGTCTCATTATCAATAGGTAATAAAATTAGGTTCTTAATTTTTTTCCGAATTTCCCAAAAATAAATGAATCATGGATACTAAGTAAATTACGCGGCTAGGCAAGTAGGTATACTATGCGGCCGGTGCAGAGGCGTGCGCTACCAAAGAAGCTCCACACAACTACCCCTCCCGCTCGCGGTGTCCATGCGTTGGGTAAATAATTATTTAACTTTAAGCTACATTTACTCAGTGATCAATTGATATTATTTTTAGACGCCTCCGTGGTCTAGTGGTATAGAGCGCTCCTCTTGACTCGGAGGTCGTGGGTTCGATTCCCGCGTTGGAAACATTTATTTCCAAGTTTGGGTTAGGACAATGCAGGCTGATCACCTGATTGTCTGACAAGTGAGATGCGTCGGATGGGCATGTAAAAAGTCGGTCCTGCGCCTGATCTCTCGCCGGTCGTGTCGGTCTACCGTCCCACTGGGTTATGAAAGTAAAGGAATAGAGAGTGCTCTTGTGTACTGCGCACACACTTGGGCACTATAAAATTACTCCTGCGTAGCTGGTCTGGTTTCAATGAAACCGGCCACCGTCACCGAAATCGGTGTGGGAGCTATTATTATATAGCCAAATATCACGTCTTCGAGTATTGAACATGTCTCACCAGTCACGCAGTAGAGGTAGACCATTTTCAAGTTTTACTATAGCATTTCTTTTCCAGAATATTAAAAAGATATTATTGTTATCCACGGTGCTACCAGTAAGGTGTACTGTAGCTACGATCTACGAAACTCGTAACAGTGATCTACGAAACATGTAGCATTGGTCTACGAAATTCGTAGCAATAGTCTACGAAACTCGTAGCAATGGTCTACGAAATTCGTAGCAATTGTCTACGAAACTCGTAGCAGTGGCCTACGAAATTCGTAGCAGCTGTCTACGAAACTCGTAGCAGTGGTCTACGAAATTCGTAGCAGCTGTCTATGAAATTCGTAGCAGTGGTCTACGAAATTCGTAGCAATGGTCTACGAAACTCGTAGGAGTGGGCTACTTGACTCGTAGGAGTGGGCTACTAAACTCGTAGCGGAGTCTACGACGCATATAATATTACGTAACATGGCTACGCAATTATTGCGTAGCCATGTCATGTTAAAAAATATTAAAAACAACAAAAAGTGTAGCGTATTATACGCTACACTTTTTGTTGCTTTTAATATTTTTTCATTAATAAATAATAGTGTGACGGGGTCTTATTATTTTCTCCTGCACTATAATTCATATTTTGAAATCAATAGAAAAATATACTCAATAACTTGAAAGTATATTTTAAACTCAGTTCAACTCGTGCTAAACGTTCAGTTTTTCAGCGTGAAGATGTGTATTTGTTGAAGTTAGTAATGAGCAGCTCGTGAATGTGGCAGTAACCGAGTCGGGACAAGTTCGTGAACAAGCCGCTGATACACACTCGAGTGGAGAAGTTTAAACACTATGCAAATAATAAAATGTTGCACCCTAACTGCTGCACTCAGAGACGAATTGTAGGAGCGCTACCCTTTGATGTGATGATGGGAAGTAAAATGATACCCAGAAGTGTTGGTAAAAATAGCATTAGTAATAGTAATAAATTGTTAAATGCCCATTAGCAATAATTAATTAATCGTACTTGCTAATAAATACGATTTCTAATATTATCGTGCGTAGCAATAGTCTGCGATCATAATAAAAATCACGTCCGCGCTATTTCGCACCGCGGTGCTAACTGTTAATGAATTGCTATTTTTCACTCGATGCGAAATAATACTCGACGGGAGCGGTGCGATGCGAACCGATAATACACGATGCCGCGTTTTTAGCAAATAGCAAAGCAATAATACTTAGCATGCTGTGACATCCAAATTAGCATATTAATGAAATTAATAGAAAAGAGCATTAATTCCCTTTACTAATACCCAGTTGATGCTTGATTATGGTCTGTCTGTATTTTGATGTTAATGACTGGGCAAAACGTACGAGTTCAACGACACACTGAACCGAACACGAGCATTAATTACCTAACTGTAATTCAAATGAAGATTTTAACATCAGCATCTTACATTACTCTTATTACATTATCCGTCAAAATCTTTCTTTAATTACCAGTTGAGTAATTGATATTCGGCTTGGCTGTCCCATTTTACTGCACCGCCCTTTTATTACAAATATTGTACATAATATGCAACATACGGTCTGTCAAAAAAGAGTCGACACTAAACTAAATTTTCTAATCGTTATCATTATCGCATGGTGATTTTTTCGTCTCGTATTTCCACTCACAATGTTTGTGCACTTCAAATATTATCATTCTGGCACATTTTATATCTGGTTTAATAAATTTTTTCAATATTTTATGTAATTTTAAATGTTTGTTCGGTGTCTACTCTTTTATGACAAGTTATATAACTATGCATACCCTCTATATATTTTTGCTCGCTGATGTATCCCAAGCTTAGCATCTTACAATTTATAAAACTGCATAAACTTATTTCCGATGCTACATTTGCAGAATATTGTAGCAACTTGCGGCAATTTTAAATTAAATGTACATTTTCCTTATTGAAAATAATTATAATATTAATATTCTCTATGTCACATGAAATTGAATATTCCATGCCGGATTTTCTTTTAATATACGAGTATATTATTATTAATATTGTATGTTTAGAACGCTCGAACGGTCGATATGTTAAAATGTGTTTGTTTAAAGAACCTCTTCACATAGGTCCATGATTACCGCAACAATCGCAGCTGCCTACATTAAGTACGATCAATGTCGAGTGTCGAACACTCACCATCGACTAATGTAATAAACTAACTGTCCCGGTGAACTTCATGTCACTTTAAAACCTTTCCTGGATTTCTACGAATATTTTAAGACTTAGCCCAATCCGTTCAGCCGTTTTCGAGTTTTAGCGCGACTACCACATTTGAAAATCCATTTTTATATATAAGAAGAAGATTTCACCATTCGTAATCGCTATAATTTTCGACGCTATTTTCTTTTCAAATTAATACACTTTTTTTTGTTTACATTTTTAGTTAAGTAAATCACAATTACCTTAATAAAAATGTAAACAAAAAAGAAACTCCACGACAATTTGATGTGATAAATTATTATAAAATGGCGACAATATTATTAAAATGATAAATTGCTTACTTTATGTTTGTCTGTCGGTTACTCTCCATGCTATATAAACGAATGACTTTTATAAAGCTTACACTATGCGGAACCCTACATTTTGTCCGACATATCGTATCATAGAATGTGGTATGAAACTCGTTGGCTTTCATTTCGTTGTTTAAATCCATCGGGCGGAATGCTCTGTCGGCTGTAGGGTGACCACTATTTAACATTTTAGAAATTTCATTTCAATTAGATGCATAAACTATGACTACATTGATGAGTTTTTTTATTGAACTTATTAGAACTTACCTAAAATATTGTCTCTATACAGCGTATAATAATAATAATAATAATAAAATACTTTATTGCTCACAAATACTGTTAAGTATATAATTTTATTTAGCATATCAGCTTAGTTTATGTCTGTGTATTTTGTTATCTGTGCTGTCAAAAGAATAGTTATCTATGATATTATGTTATGTGCTCTGTGGTGTTCTCTCTGGTTCCGTCTCTTGTCTTGTCTGGAAAATAAAAGTGCATTGTGTAAAGGAAAATCTCAATTTCATTTATCCACTGTGATCCACTCTAATCATAGTAATCAATAGGTTATGAAGCCCAGTTTAGTTTTCAAAATTAAAATTTCACGAAATTGAAGATCAGTAAATATAAAGTTGTGTTGTGCACAATTGCAAAGTATTTCGCACGATGGACGCGCGGTCAATGTGTGTCGAGAAGTTTGATGGAAACAATTTCCATCAGTGGAAATTCCAGATAAAATGTGCTTTAAAAGCCAAAGGTATCGATTTAACTGTAAAAAAACCAGACGGCGATAGTTCAACATGGTCTAAAAACGATGGCATGGCGATGTTCATTATAACCTCGAACATGGACTTAAAACAAATAACTCTGATAGAAAATTGTGAAACGGCAGCTGATATTATGTCAAAGCTGGAGTCCATATATGCACAGAAAAGTGAACTGAACAAAATGATAATACACGAAAGGTTTTATCAGTACAGGATGTCACCCACTGATACAATTGCACAGCATGTTTCAAAAGTTGAAAACCTGGCAAAACAGTTAAAGGAAAGCGGCGAAACGGTGAGTGAGACTGCTATTATGACGAAAATACTTGGTACTTTGCCTGCTAAATACAGAACACTTCGTCAAGCTTGGTTATCATTAGACCCTGCTATGCAGAACATAACAAATCTCACTGCCCGTTTACTTGACGAAGAAGCAAGTTTGACATGCGAGGAGGAACAAGAAACAGCCTTATTAGTGACTAACTCCAAAGAAAAAAGGCAAACAAAAACAAACAAAATGAATAGTAATGCTCCTAAACATAATACACATTCCAAGCATCGCTTTGAGTGTTATAACTGTGGGAAGAGGGGACATTTTGGCAAAGAATGTCGTGCTCCAAGAAAATTTACTAAAAAGCCAGAAAATATAATGGCATTTAATGTTGAAGACAAAATTGAATTAAACGATGAGAATATCTGGATCTTGGACAGTGGTGCTTCCGCCCATATAACTTACAACAAAAGCATATTTACACATTTAGAAGAATGCGCTCAAAAGTCATTGACCTTAGGCAATGAACAATCAGTTGAAGTATGTGGAATTGGAAAAATATTGATTGAAAGATTTGTCAATGGACAGTGGCACTCGGGAATATTAAATGATGTACTCTATGTTCCAAGTTTGAAGAGAAATTTATTTTCCGAAGGAGTCATTATGCGTCAAGGATATTCACTTACAAAGCAAGGTAAAAATGCATTGATTTATTTAAACAAAAAAGTAGTAATGACTGCTCAAATCAAAAGTAATAATTTATATCAGTTGAATATTAAAACTGTTATTCCTGAAAAATGTAATTTAACACAGAACAGTGTTGACATATCAAAGTGGCATGAAAGATTAGGTCATTTAAACCTAAAAGAAATTAAAAATATGAATTCGAGCAATTTAGTTGATGGTTTAAAATTAAAAGGTGATATAGAAGAAAAGTATACTTGTGAAGCATGCGCATATGGAAAACAACATCGTTTACCATTTCAGAAATCTTCTAGAAGTGAAGTACAACCAGGTGATCTGGTATACAGTGATGTGTGTGGCCCTCTGAATCAACCATCTGTACAAGGTATGCGCTATTTTGTATTATTTAAAGATGCCAAGACTAGTTACAGGCACGTGTATTTTATAAGACATAAAAGTGATGTATTGCATTATTTTAAAATTTATAATGCCATGATTAAGAATAAATACATGCATAGCGTTAGAATTTTACATACTGACAACGGAAAAGAGTATGTCAACAGTGCATTTAAGGAATATACTGAAAAAGAAGGCATAATCCATGAGTTTACTGCACCTTACACGCCAGAACAAAATGGACGAGCAGAGAGGGAGTTCCGAACTATTGTTGAGAGTGCTCGCTCTATGTTATACGCTCGAGATGTGCCATTGTACCTATGGGCCGAAGCGGTTAATACAGCCGTGTATTTACTCAACAGATCCTCATCAAGCCAGTCTCCGGACAAGACACCATATGAAGCCTGGACTGGTGTCAAACCTCAAATGAGTCACATTCGGGTATTCGGAAGTGAAGGATATGTGCATACTCCGGATCAACTAAGAAAAAAATTAGACAAAAAAGGTGAGAAGATGATATTGGTTGGATATTCTGATAATAATTATAGAATGTTTAATACAAAGAACAAACAAATAAAAATATCGAGGAATGTTATTTTTAATGAGGACAAAGCTCCACAAATTAGAAAAAATATTTCAATTATTCAGATTGATGAAGATACAGAATCTGAGAGTAATGAAATTATAGATACACAAGAAAACACTAATGACACTTTGTCATCTGAAAGCCTGCACAGTTGTCAAGATGATGATGATTACAGCTTTGAACCTTCTCGGGACATCGGAGACATCGAAGAAAGAAATATAAATTTAAGACCGAGAATTAACAAAAACTATGAAGCAAATTTTGTGGAATTTACAGTCCCATCTACATATGAAGATGCCATGAAGGATCCTCAGAAAGATAAGTGGTCTAAAGCTATAAATGAAGAACTTGAGGCACACAAAGATAATCAGACCTGGACTGTAGTAAAAAGAACAAATCAAAGAACTATCACTACAAAATGGGTATTTGCCATAAAAAGAGATGGAGATGGAAATATCACAAGATACAAAGCTCGTTTGTGTGCACATGGCTTCAAGCAGGTAAAAGGCATTGATTATGCAGAGATATTTTCGCCTACGATAAGGTATGATTCCATTCGAATTATTCTTTCTCTTGCAGCAAAATATAATTATACAATCAAACAATTTGATGTTAAAACAGCCTTTTTAAATGGTAACTTAGATGAGGAAATATATTTAGAGGTTCCAGATGGAGTATCAGTGAGTAAAAATTGTATTTTAAAATTAAACAAAGCTCTCTATGGACTCAAACAAGCGTCCAGATGTTGGAATAAGAAGTTCACAACATTTTTAAAGGAATATGGTTTCATTCAATCTCAGGCTGATAATTGTATTTATATAGGAGAATTTAATAGCATAAAAATTTTCTTATTAATTTTTGTAGATGATTGTCTCGTAGTTTCTCCAAATAAGAACTTAACTGAACAAATTATTATGTATTTAAAACAAGCTTTTAAAATTAAGGAATTGAATTTAGCATATTTTGTAGGTCTTCAAATAGTCAGAGAAAGTAATTATATTCTTATTCATCAGAGAGATTATATTGAACAAATTATCAAAAGATTTAATATGAATGATGCCAATCCTGTAAAAACTCCATCTGATGTAAATGTAACAATAACAAATAATTTAGATGATGAAATTGTAGATTTCCCTTACAGAGAATTAATTGGTTCTCTCTTGTTTTTATGTTCTGTATCACGTCCAGACATTAGTTTTATTGTTAACTTATTGAGTAGATATGTAAATTGCCCCAAAAAGCAACATGTTAATGCAGCTAAGCGTGTCATTAGATATTTAATTGACACAAAAGATTTATGTATTACTTATGGAGGGAGCAACAGTCTTTCTGGATATTCTGATTCTGATTTTGCTAGTGATATAGACACCAGAAAGTCCACTACTGGTTACATATTTTTGTTAAACGGAGGACCAATAACGTGGTCTAGTCAAAAGCAAAAAACTATTGCTCTTTCCACAACGGAAGCTGAATTTGTAGCTGCTAGCGAATCCGCTAAAGAAATTATGTGGTTAAAACAAATATTGTCTGATTTAGGAGAAATTAATGAATGTATTACTTTATATGTAGATAATCAAAGTGCGATTAAGCTTATAAATAACCCCATATATCATAAAAGAACTAAGCACATAGATGTAAAATATAACTTCATAAGAGAGAAAGTAGAAGATGGTATAATAAAAATTAAATATGTTTCCAGTTCCAATCAATTAGCTGACATCTTAACTAAGTCATTACCAACTCAGGCATTTATATTTTTAAGAAATCATTTGTTAACTGATATGAATAACTTATCTAGTTTAACTGTTACTGGTGATATGTAAAATAAAATTCTAGAGAGGGTGTTAAGTATATAATTTTATTTAGCATATCAGCTTAGTTTATGTCTGTGTATTTTGTTATCTGTGCTGTCAAAAGAATAGTTATCTATGATATTATGTTATGTGCTCTGTGGTGTTCTCTCTGGTTCCGTCTCTTGTCTTGTCTGGAAAATAAAAGTGCATTGTGCTAGAAAATCTCAATTTCATTTATCCACTGTGATCCACTCTAATCATAGTAATCAATAAATACCAAAAAATAATTACACTAAACACACACTATAAGGTAACATTAGAACTAGGTATGTGGGCAAAGGCGATCTTATCTCTAAAAGCGATTTCTTCCAGACAACCTTTGTGTTAACTGGAGAACTTTATACAATGTAGATTTTTTTATAAGTGATGGTTATTATATTATAGTTGTCTATATTAATAACAACAAACTGAATATGTACTTACGTACGTAAGTAGATTCAAAAATAGAGAAAACTTTTTGTCATAACTAGTACCCGAAAACACATTGATTCACAATATTGTGCTAAAGTCGCTCTTAACACCTAGGATTATATAACGATCACGTTTTCTATCCCACAACTCGCAACTCGCAAGTAATTGACTCGACAGCTGACAGCATCGAGTGATGCTTCTAGAACTCGTTAGCGAAATTGACACAGTTGACAGCTGGAGAGTGGGAGGATGGTCACCCGAGTGACAGAGGCGAGTGCTCCACTTTGTGACGCTGCTCCAGTGATTGCATGACGGGACCCAGTTTACGTTATCGATGCATCGGCCGGATATGCAAAAAGTGTGACGGGAACGAAACACATTTATTGCTTCTAAATTTGATTGTAAGCTAGGTTGATTCTGACATGTACAGAAAATATTCACTATTCCTTTTTTTTCAATTTGATAAAATAATTCTTTTATATTCTTATAAGATATTGTCAATTGTGGATATATGCGTGGTGGCCGCAAAGGAAGAACTTTCTACTAAGCAAAGCTTGTATGCTCGGTCTGGCCGAAGCCGGCCGCCAACCTAGCTTCAATAGAGAGATTACACGCTGTTTGATCCGCTACAATAATATGATGAATCCTTAAAGTGTCAGTCAGAAAGAGCAATTTAATGTGTTGGCCTCACAACGTGCAAAGCGAGCGCTATAAGTAAATTGGTAAAAACTTTGATCGCCCATAATATCTTGGTAATTATTGTCAGTGATTTTTCGTTACAGCCTTCATTTGTAGTCCAATATATAGCAAATAGTTTATATTATGATAAGTTTAAATTCAAACATCTTTTGACAATATTGATCATGTTTTCATACAAAAAAAAGTAACAAACAACACACTTAAAACGAAAAAACACGATTATATTGCGTCTGACTCGTAGACAAAACACGATTATATTGCGTCTGACTCGTAGACAAAACATTCAATATTATTATGAATTTTTATTATCTTAGTCCACGTTTAGTCCACGTTAGTCCAAGTTACTTTAGTCAAGATATAGGGAGGGCATAGGGAGAAAAGAAAAATAAAATATTAATACGTGTGGAACTCGGTGACTGCCGCTGTAAAGCTATTGCATAACATTTTTATCAACTTATGCAATTATACAGTGTGTAACAAAACTAAGTGATAATACTTTACGTGTTCCTTGCAGAGAGTTCACTGTGAAAGTTGCAGCGCTGACAGACCTTTTTTTTTCACTTTTGTATGGGCAAGCGCGCCAGCGTCACGAGTTTCCCCATACAAAAGTGAAAAAAAATTTTGGTCTTTCAGCGCTTTTTTTTTTTTTTTTTGATGCGCAGGGGAAACCCGTCATGGGTTCCCCGGGTCGGGGATGTGCCTCAGATAGCTGAAGCACCCCGGGGATATGTGGGACTCCTACCCACTAAAACCACCTGCGGTTCGCCTTCAGCCGTATACGGAGGTATGTCCTGGATCTATCTAACACAGGACACCCTCCACGACCGGCCGGTCTACCTCAATAGGGACCGGACTTCCACCAAAGTTAGGGAACGCTTAGGCAAACTAAAGCGTTCCCCTCGGCGCCGGGACTAGCTAAGCCGGGTTCCCATCCCTGCCCGGAGTCCCGGAGACGGGAGTTTGGAGGTTCGCGTAACGACGCCTCCGCACTCCCGTCCTACGCCGGCGGAGCGGTAAGGAGGATGGGTCATCCTCTCTGTTCCGCTCCGCGGCCTCTTTCTGCGAAAGGACGGTTTCGCAGAAAGAGACCGCCGCCTGCCATGCCTCATCGCTCTCGAGCAAACACGTACACACCCTAAACTATTACCACTTAGTTTTGTTACACCCTGTATAGTGTATACGTCTAGTCGCACACACATAAACACCGTGCCGAAGTCTGGCAACGTCGCACCGACGGTCGCATCGGCGCGGCGAACACCTGCACACTCCGAACCACACCGAGTCGAAGTCAGCCGAACTGAAACGACGTTAGACGAAGGTTAGGTGTTTTTCGTTTCGGTATTTCTTGATTCCTTAAAGCTTGCAATATAAGCTATGAAATAGCTTAAAAATATGATTCGATGCAGATATTTTAGTGTAGTGGGTACCTTTAATATTATACAAGATATATCAAAACTAAGCCATAATACTTTTGGGTGTGTACGTGTCCCTCATATTATAAAAGTAGCAGCTCTAAAAGAGTACTCAAAGGAAGATCTTCCATACGAGCAGGGTAGTATGCCTAATTGCCAGTCTCTAACCTATTTAAGCTTAGATCACCTAAACGATTTTGATTAAATTTTGCATAGACTCTGAGCGCCGCAATAGGACAAAGGATAGAATTCCATCGCTAACTAAAAAATCACTACGTATATTTTGAACCATTCAACCCAATTTATATCATAAAGAGAAATTCAAGGAACAGAGTTCAAACAAAACATATCCACACAACCGGAGACAGGTAGGAGCGGGGAATATGAAGATACGTAGACGTTTAGTAAAATCTCAAAGGTTTAGTATTCCTTTGCAGTCGAATTCTCGTACAAGCAGTGTACGGTACCGAGATATTGACATTAAAATATAGATGTTTGCCTGTTTGTACCTTCTATCTACATGTTGTTTTGTTTAAAATTGTTGAGCTTTGTAACTTTTGTTTGCAGTTTAGTTAGCGGCGAACGTGTTAGGTTTTTGAAACAGTTTCACTCCGGAAAACTGAAATATTTGCTCGTCTTCAGAAACAGATATCCATTGTCTTCTAAAAACTACCCTTATATAAAAGTTATTGCTCCTTTTGCATTCAATAGATTCTGAAAAGATTCTTATCGTAATGAAATGAAATGAAATAGTTTATTAAATCAAGTTACATAGACTCATTTGTTAGTAAAGGCATAATTATAAATTATGTTAGTAACATTTTCTAATACTAGTAATACTAGATGTCCCGGCAAACGTTGTTTTGCCATTTAAAGTATTTCTACTTCATCAGTTGATACAAAATCTTGCCCCCTCTTTTGTCTCTTAGAGGGGTGGGGGGGAAAAATTTATACACCAGATGTTGAGTTGGAAGAAGACAAATATATTTGCGAAAACCGCATTCAAATCGGTTCAGTAGTTTTCGTGTGATAGTGGAACAAACATACAGACAGACAGACAGACAGACAGACAAAAAACTAACCACATTTTGGGCTTCTATAGCGATATAGTGACACCCCCGCTTATTATTTTTTGAATATTTTTAATGTACAGAATTTTCATTTCTACAGTTTTATTATATTTATTAATCAAATACCCTATAGCCCTACCTACATTGTAGTTTTGTTTTCTTATACGAGAAAACAAAACTACAATGTAGGTAGGGCTGGCTTGCCTAAGCGTTCCCTAACTTGGTGGAAGTCCGGTCCCTTGTGAGGTAGACCGGCCGGTCGTGGAGGGAGTCCTGTGTTAGACAGATCCAGGATATCCCTTCGTATACGGCTGAAGGCAAACCGCAGGTGGTTTTAGTGGGTAAACCGAAGTCGGGAGTCCCACATACCCCCGGGATGCTTCAGCTTAACTGAGGCACATCCCCAACCCGGGGCACCCATAAAGGGTTTCCCCTGCGCATCAAAAAAAAAAAAAAAAAAAAAAAAAAAAAAGGTAGGGCTGGCTACTTCGACTTAGAATTTATTCTACTTCTAATTTGATTTCAGACAAGTGCACGTGGAATATAAATCTATCAATAAAGTATATTATGTTTTGTGTGTTCAACATTTCTTGTACCAGATGTTGAACCGATCACAATTAGGGTGCAAATATCGAATATTATAAAAAAACGTATAATACGTGGCTCTTGACTCGGAGGTCGTGGGTTCGATCTCCGCGTTGGAAACATGTTATTTCTAAGTTTGGTTAGGACATTGCAGGCTGATCACCTGATTGTCTAACAAGTAAGATGATTCATGCGTCGGATAGGGATGTAAAAAGTCGATCCTGCACCTGATCTATCGCTAGTCGCGTCCGTCGTCTGTCCCACTGGGTTATGAGATTAAAAGGAATAGAGAGTGCTCTTTTGTATTGCGCACACACTTGGGCACTATAAAATTACTCCTGCGTAACTGGCCTGGCTTCAATGAAACCGGCCACCGTCACCGAAAACGTTTCGAAATTGCAAACGTAAAAACGTTTCGAAATTGCAATTTGTTTACAAACATGAGGCCACATACTCCATAATTTATTTAAACCGGCCTTTAATAAATTCAGTTAGCCTCATTTAGGCCCTTTTACGAGCCATAGAAAAAACATGGGCGCGTGACAGGGGCACCAAATACCGTTTATGGGGTAACCGATACCCGCTTTGGGAAACGGGGATCATAGGGACGGATGGGGCTATACATAATATCAACAACATTTGATATTTTCGGGGATATTCTGAAAATATACATTGATTTTGGGATGACTAGACGCGTCGTCTGACGGTAAGGGTAAGTTCAACTTGTAACGTGACGACTGATGAGGCGATACTGTGCAACACATTCGCAATTTAAAAGGTGTTAAAAATTTAACTTTATTTACTACACAAGAAAATACACATTGCCGCTCACGGTGTTGGGTTGCCTGTACCAATTTTAGGATTCCGTACCCAAAGGGTAAAAACGGGACCCTATTACTAAGACTTCGATATCTGTCCGTCTGTCCGTCTGTCTGTCTGTCTGTATGTCATCAGGCTGTAACTCAAGAACCGCTGTAGCTAGACTTTTTTTTTTCAACGGGCTTTGGCCCACCACACATTCCCACCACTGTATCTCCTGTGTTGCCAGGATCGACAGTGGTATCCAACCACGAAAACCCTTTGATATGATCTCAGGGAGCCCGAGGGACATGCTAAAACGTAGCTAGACTTCTGAAATTTTCACAGATTGTGTATATAGTATTTGTTGCCGCTATAACAACAAATACTAAAAACAAAATAAATTAAATATTTAAGGAGTTCCCATAAAAGAAACGTGATTTTTTTGGCCTTTTTTGCTCGTAATCAATAATGGTAACAGTTAGGCACTTGAAATTTTTACTAAATCCTTACTTATAATATTTGTAATTTAATAATTAATAATAAAATTAAAATAAAGTATATAGTTAAGGGGACTCCCATACAAAAAACACAATTTTTGTCTACTTTCACTCTATACTGGTACGGAACCCTTCGTGCGCGAGTCCAACTCGCACTATGCTGATTATTGTAAAATTAACATTAATGAATGCATTGCATTGACGCGCTATATTACAGTAAATGAATGAATGAATGAATGAATACTTTATTGTGCACAATCATAGTTACAATAATATACATAAAATAAAAAGACATAAAATAGCGAGAGCACACAAAGGCGGCCTTATTACTACATAGCAATTTCTTCCAGGCAACCTTTGGAAGAAAGAAGCAAATTGCTGGAGAAAAGGGCAGTGTGAAATGATCATTAGTTTTTAAGTGATGATTATTATTGAACGATTCAAAAGGACCACTGAAATTCTAATTATTTTAGCAAACACTAAGGGAATATGGCGGCAAGCCACAAAGAGGAATCTTCCAACCGAATGGAGAGATAGGCCAGACCGAAGCCTACCGTACTCATTTTAGACAATGTAGGTATACTTCGTTTTAATTCATTTCCACTGTCAACAAAGGAGCAGCTATAATGCTACCGATTTGAATATCACGCAATCTTTAATATATGGACGAGTTTTCAAGTTAGTATAGCCGTGTTTTAATTTTATTTTTATTTTTATCGCGGTTCAGAATTGTGTACTATTTGACTTGCCACAGGTATTTTATTGTGTCTATAAACGATGATTTAATTTTATGTCATGAATCCGCTAAAAGGGGCAACAGATCATCTAATATAGTAAGCTATTACAATCAATTTAAAATATTTGAACTAAAATTACATTTTTGCAATAAAGATTAATCAATTAATTTTTCGATGTTTATTTTTAAGATTGAAATACGATTACTATAAAAAGTACAACTACTTAATAAATAAACGAATAATTAATAAAGAACGAATAAAGTAAAAAATTTGATCGATAAATATATCGATTACAATATAAATGTGTTGTATAAACACATTTATCGATGTGTTTATACAACACTAGTACATCGAAACCACACAGCCCATCACTAGAGGTATTACGGCTTCAAATAAATGTGATCACTGGGCATTTATTCGCTAATAAACTTTTTGTATCGCTCATTTTATGTGTATTTACTCACATAAATAAATCATTTTGCCATTTCTTTGACTGAAATAATCGCCAACTAGGTAGGACTTTTATTTATTTTGTATGTAATATTGTTTTTATTAGATACTAGCTGTCCCGGCAAACGTTGTTTTGCCATATAAAGTGTTTCTACTTCATCAGTTGATCCAAAATCTTCCACCCCTCTTTTATCCCCTCAGGGGAGGGGGGTTTATACACCAAATGTTGAGTTGGAAAATACAGTAAATAATATGAAGTAAGTCCAATAAAGAAAAAAGTTTGATACAAAATCTTACCCCCTCTTTGGTCCCCTTAGAGGGGTGGGGGGTAAAATTTTACATACCAGATGTTGAGTTTAAAAAAGACAAATAAATCTGCGAAAACCGTTTGCAAATCGGATCAGTAGTTTTTGTATTAAAGAAAAAAGTTTGAAAAAATCTGACACCCTCTTTTGTCCCCTTAGAGGGGTGGGGGGAAACATTTTTATACACCAGATGTTAAGTTGGAAGAATAACAATATATCTGCGAAAACTGCATTCAAATCGGATCAGTAGTTTTCGTGTGATGCTGGAACAAACATACAGACAGACAAAAAACTAACCACATTTTTGGCTTCTATAGCGATGTAGTAACACCCCTGGTGTATTATTTTTTAATATCTTTAATGTACAGAATTTTCATTTCTACAGTTTTATTATAATATTATGTATAGACTATATTCTACACGAACATAACACAAAGAAAAAACTTATTGAAAAAACTGTCAAAGCGTCAATATCGGTCTAGTAGTTTAAAGATAAATAATCGGCCAAGTGCGAGTGGGACTCGCGCACGAAGGGTTCCGTACCGGAATAGAGTGAAAGTAGACAAAAAAATGTGTTTTTTGTATGGGAGCTCCCCTTAAATATTTACTTTATTTCAATTTCATTATGAATTATTAAATTACAAATTTAAGGATTTTGTGAATATTTCAAGTGCCTACCTGTTGCCATTATGGATTACGAGCAAAAAAAGCCAAAAAAATCATGTTTGTTGTATGGGAGCCCCCCTTAAATAATAACTTTATTTTGTAATTAGTATTTGTTGTTGTAGCGGCATCAGATATACATAATCTATAAAAATTTCATCTCTCTAGCTATTATCATTCTTGAGTGGAGACAGACAGCCAGACGGACAGACAGACGGACAGACATCGAAGTCTTAGTAATAGGGTCCCGTTTTTACTCTTTATTATATTTATTAGTATGGATAATTATTTTAAACCAGATTAGTCCAGTTTTACCGGTTATATCCAGTTGTAGCCGCTTCAAATCGGCTCGGTCCGATTTCGGGCGTCGATGACGTCAGCAATAGACCCTCCGTATAAACCTCCGTCGACACTAGTGCGATTTAGGGATTCGTAGGGACCAACATGTGGTACAAGTTATAAGAGCAAAATGTAGTTGAATTTGAAAAAAAAATTCTGTCTTCAAATCTAATATTCACGTATTATTCGTGTAATATAATAACAATTGATTTTGTTACATTATGCTTATAACAAAATACTACACCGAGGGAGATACAACATGCCACAATACTACATAGCCGTTTCGAGGTGTAATAAAGAAGATCTGTTAGTCGCTTTTTCGCAGTTCGCAACGACTTTTACTGACAATGAAGGCTGTTTATCCACGGCCGCTGTCCACAGAAAACCAGAATATTTAGGACCGATAACAATGCCACTGTCATGGGCGCCGGCAGAAATAATTTCCAAGGGGTGCAGATTTTTGTTTTCTTTCATTTCTTTTCTTTTTACTTTTTACGAACAACAGTGACTGTCTATTTACGTCAACAGTCCCGAGATTCCCAAGGGGTGCAAGTGCACCACCTGGCACCCCCCTGCCGGCGCCCATGGCCACTGTACGACATAAAGCTATAGTTTTCATTTCGCTTTTCCACTACGAAGCAGCGGCGGCATGGATCGCTAGACCATTGTCAGTAGAAAATAAAACCTGCCTAGGTCATAAAGTGACATTTTATCGGCCTAAGTTTATCGAGCCCGCTGCAACTCGTGCCTTGCGACACCCAAAGAACTTTAAGCCTTACGACTTTTGGCCGCGTAACTCAACGGAACGGCCTCCTAAGCAGCCTTCAGACTGTCCAACTCCTCCTAATTACCACACCTGAAACTTGGATAACTTTTATGTTGCCAACTACCCTACTGTAACTTTCCTACCTAATACCTTACTAATTAAATGATTGTAAAAACCTTACTTGGTTAACCAACAGTTTAATCTGTGAACGTTAAAGTAATATTATATTATTTTATATAGCGAAAGTTTTTTTACAAAAAAATTGGATGGAAGATATTATGGACATACTTTGATTATGGCATATAATGTGAAAGAATAACTTTTGTCCGGGGAAATTGTATGGTTACCACGGGAATGAAAAAATTACATGAAAAAAGTATAAATATTAATGTTACATTATTTTCATGATTGCATAAGGAACTGGAATGCAAATATTTTAATGAAAATACTATTTATATTTTTTTAAGTGTCAAATTACTGAGGATTATTTAACAATTATTTTGAATAATTATAGTGTTATTATTTAATCAAAAATAAAGTTATATTTTTTGAAATAGTGTGTCTTAAAAACACAATTTTTGCCCAAAGGTTTTTTCCGTAACTATTTTAAAATCGTTTCGGCTTCTCTTCTGCCTGCACTCTTCAGAATGGTAATGGTTTTTGTCTGACAGTATTATAAACATAGTAAAGCTAGATTTAGTACTATCAGCCATCAATATAATCCGAACTGAGATGGCCGTGATACTTAAAAACCGATAATATAAAATATAAAATCAAACAATTCCCAAGGACAAACTCCAGACGATTGATGGGAGGGGGAATAAATTTTTATTTGCCATCGCTCCTACACGTTTAGAATAGCGAACGTGCAATGATTTCACAGTAAGGAACTTTATGTTTTGAGTCATAATAAAAACTCTTGTATTAAAGATTTTTATTTCAAAGTTGGTTGTTGGAGTTGGGGTGAAAAATAAAAAAGTTAATTTAACCAATATTTTGTTTTATAATAATGTTGAAAATTACAAAAGGTTTAATTGTGTAAAATAAACAGACACTCCGTCTAATGTTGTGTGAACAGTGTACTTGAGTCTTCCCAATTTATAACTTGTATTTTTTAGGGTTCCGTACTCTCGTAACTCAAGAACGGTAATAGTTAGGGAGTTGAATTTTTCACAGATTATGTATATCTGTTGCCGCTATAACAACAAATACTAAAAACAAAATAAAATTAATATTTAAGGGGGGCTCCCATACAACAAACATGATATTTGTGGCCTTTTTTACTCTATATCAATAATGACAACACGTAGATACTTGAATTTTCATCAAAGTCCTTAGTTATGTGTGTACTTTAATAGTTATTAATAATATTGAAATAAAATAAAAAATAAGGGGGGGCTCCCACACAAAAAACACAATTTTTGGCCTAATTTTGCTCTATAATGGTACGGAACCCTTCGTGCGCGAGTCCGACTCGCAATTAGCCGATTATTTTCCTATCTTTATAACGGTATCGGACGTAGATGTCCAAAATGCTTATAAAAGGCTACGCAATATTATAAGGTTTTCACAATCTGATATTGCGCTCAGTCGTGTCGGCCCCAATGCCGGAGATATTATATTACGTGATCAGAGCCTATCCTAATGTTATAAGTCAATACAGACGTAATAGACTCACGAAATATAATCGTGATTTGAGAAAAACGGATATTTTAAGTTGGGCCTAAGCCTTGCGGGCACGTTCGATGCCACTAGCTGCATACCGCGACTGTATTTCACTTGCTGCTTTTATTAACTAATTACTTGAGGAAGTTTTTATAAAGGGGCCATTTTTTTTTATTTCAGGGCGTAAAGGTAAGACCACATTCCGCGACACTATGCTGCAGCGGCGCGACGGCGCAGCCATATTATTTGTGGTTAATTGAACTTACCTTAAGTGAACTTCAACCAAAATTATACGAGTTGCTGCATCCGTAGAGATTTAATAAACCTGTAGTCCGAATTTTGTGGTACTGCATCATCACACGCCATTTAGATATTATTTATTTAATTTAAAACTGAAAAAAGACAATCAATTGGTTTTATAGTACTTCCGCCTTGCTTTCCTAGATGGCGGTGTTAGTTCGTCCGTCATTCTTTTTAGAGAGGATAATTCATAACATTTTATCATTCCGCAAGTAAAGAATAGGGGCAACAAACTAAGAGAAGTGGGTGGGGTGGGATTTTAAATCTCTACGGATGCAGCAACTCGTATAATTTTGGTTGAAGTTCACTTAAGGTAAGTTCAATTAACCACAAATTATACTTCGTTGCTGCATCCTATGAGATTTAATAAACCTGTAGATGTTCAGCGCGTAATTGCGGAATGATAAAATACCAGATTAATTACATTAAGTTAATTAATTACGGAATTTAAAATGATAGGTATAACATTATAGACATGATAACAATTTTTATTTAATAAAGTATTGTACTTCTAAATAATAATACTACTTAATTAGTTTGGATATGCTATGAATCAGAATTTACATTAAAAATAGCTTCTGCGAAAGCTCTGTCTTGTGCTAAATCTGGTAAAGGTAAGTTATAAAACTTAGCAAAACAAAGTGATGAGCCGGCCCAGCCAGCGCATCGCTTGATGATGTCGACGGAGACTCCCGCGCGGCGCGCCGCCGACGTGGAGGCGTGTCGCGTGCTGTGCGCTGAATAAACGCCAATCTCTATGCCACTGTCCTTGAGGACACTCTTTATCCAGCGACTTATAGATTGGGAACTGGCATTATGAAAAGGCTTTCTAGTTGTTAAAATGAGCTTATCAGTAGCTGGGCCATTTCTCAGCTCTTTTGTCTTATCTAGGTACACAGATAAAGCTTTAGCTGGGGCTTGATGAATAATTATTGATAGTGATTACGATACGTGAATTTTCGGAATGAACGTCTTCTGTTCTTATGAGTGATAACGTCTGCACCCGTTGTCCCGTCGACAACGAGTTGAATTATTATATAATATAATTATTATAATATTAGAATGAGAGTTACCATTTTTTTTTTTTTTTATATAAAATTTCTAATGATAATAAGTATAGAATCTTACGGATAAAATTTAGATACGTACTCCAAAAGTTTATAAGGTTCCCTTAAAAATGAATACTTTAGGAAGCTGGGCTTACTCCTAAAAACTCCTTTAAAAAATCTTAGGATCGTTATTGCAACGGGATTTACCAATAAAATAAATAAAATAAAAATTGTTTTATTTCTGAATAGATTTTTAAAAAATGCTTTCAGAACGTTGATACTACTGGTGCCTACCACCGGTTCGGGAACTAGCCCGGCGAGAAGAACCGGCGTAAGAAACTCGCAATGATTATTAATAATGATTAGAGACAAACTAGAGTCTAGACCTATAACAATTTAACATTCCGCAACTTGCTTTTTCATTAAGTTTTTCTGTTAAAATTTAAGAATTCGTAATAATATTATATCAGCTACGGATCCTTAATACAAATCAATATTATTAATTTGACAAAAATTAAACCAATGTTTTAATCCTGTATCATACTGATTAATTGTACCTCCCGATAACGGTTTTAGTATGAAATTGTCAATAGACATCTCCGGTATTCAGCGTCTTAGGTAGACTTTCCGCACAATACTGCGCACGCCAGAAGGTTTTATCTGGCCTAAAATAAATCTCGTCAGATTTGAGAAGCGATCAAAACAGTGGAAAACACGGCCGAGACACGACGGCCAGTACGGAACGACTAATTTACCAGTCGCTTCCTCTTCTATAATTTTCCTAAGACAGTAAGAGCGCGAATGGCGGAAAGGCATAGAAAAAATAATCGTGCCATGAAATTGTAAAAGCAAGGATGATGAAGGCACCTGGGTCTTGTTTCCAAGAGACATAATATCTTAGCAGATAATAATATAGCACTTATTATTAAAGCACAACGCGAGTAAGTACGGTATCAGCCATCAGGTTGTCAGGTTGACCGAAGCTCAATAAGATCTTTAGTAAGTTCCTATCGTTACGTTACGTACCTAGACGCCTGGTCAGCATCTGTGTTTTTATATAAATAAGAAGCAAATAAATTATATGCGTTGTTTCTCGCACTACTGCCATATATCTCTCGCGATTTCATTGAGATGATGAAATTGAATACTTCACATTATACTATTAATATAATATAAGATAATATAATTATGGCAGTAGTATTATTTATTCTTAGTAAGACATTTAAAATATTATCACAACGATGAAATGAAAAATGATTTCAATCCCTAGGCAGCCAATAATTCGAGATAATTGATATGATGGCGAGCTTCATCCGCAGACCAATAGCATCTAGTTACTACTCCGTCGCACGCGGCGCCCCAGCCGGTGAGTGACGAGTCTGTGAAGATCTCCAGCTCGTTATAAACTTGTGTTTATTCTATTAAAAAGCTTACTTTATTCTATTAAAAACAATATTGCACCACCAACTGGTGGTACACATAAGGTTTTACAGGCATGATGGAATCAAAATTATTATTACATTTTTGTGAAGCTAAAAACTTCTCGTTCAAAGTATTTAGTACGCGGCCAGTTGTATCAAAGAATATACAACTACACGGCTGTATGCTATTGCTGGTCATGCTGAAATTAAAGTGCCAATGAACTTCGCGAAATCGCGCTTTGTTATGGATTTCGTTGGCTAGTTAGAAAATTTCTGGAGTAACTGCATGACTTGAGTATTTAATATTATGTCAAAGCTAATATAATATCATTGGTCAAAGCCAATAAATCTACAAAGTTGTGAAGGCGTCATACTAGTTTTCTCAAAGTTGTTGATAATAAAACCTAATTGTTTCAATTTTGACCTTAATATATTATATAGTAGCATAATCTTTAGATTTCGATTCGAATTTCGACCACTAGATGGCCCTGCTTTCTTGACCACATAAAAAGAGGCTTTTGAAGCTTTACAAATATAAATGGCACAGAACTTAAGCCGTACAGGAAGGCAGTTAAATTCACAAAGATTATCATGAAATCGAAATCTCAAAAAATAATAATAATAAATTTATGTAATGTATGAATCGGCACACCGCACAAGCAATTCCTTGAGATCGATTGAGATATTTTGAGATTGAGATATGAGGAATATAGGCATTTGAAAAGACCAATTTTATAGCAGTGCGAATATCTTCCATTTTAAAAGTTGATTACGTGCACATTAGAAATGTATTTAAGTAATTTTGAGTTGAATATAAATCTTAACCCACCGATACTTTTCGGTGTAAGAAAAATGTATGAAATAAATTGGTCTGGCAAATTTTCATTACATACTGAAATAGCACCTAATTGTTTGAGTTCACTTATTGCTTTGCTCATCTGACTCTTTGTAAAAGGTGGATTACTTGGTTCCACACGTTGGTAAGGTGGCTTACAGAAGGGACTTATAACTCAATGCAGAAGGGTATTTTATAATATCCTTTAGCATAAGACAGCACTGCACCGTGCTGTCGGAGGTTATTAGAAGCCAATTGCGTAAAAAGAATTGGATGCGGCCAGCGTGAGGTACCTCTAGTAGCGGCGTCTCCTGTCGTTGCTCGGTCTGGCGCTCGCGTAGGGGCGGCCGCGGCGCGGGGGCTGCTGGGCCCTCCTCGCCGACGTGTCGACGGCTGCGGCTCGTGCGGGCGGGCCGGCGCTGCTGGCGCTGGCCTCGCGTACTGCTGACGAGGAGGAGCTCGGGAGTTGCCCGGCAGTGCTTGTTGCTAGCGCTTTTCACCGAAAAGGTAGACGTCGCTTTTTACGCCTTGGATTGTATTATAAAAGCGACACAGCGACAAGCGACTCCTTGTATTCCTTAGCCAAACCATCGACCAAGATTTTACCCCAACGTTCAGAGAGTTCGGTGGGAATGCGTTCGCCTAGGGCTTTCTCTGTTTTATTGGCCTTGCCAAGAATATTTAGTATTTCAAGTGGTAACCTGGGAGTAGATTCTTGGTTAGGATCTACTGGTACGGTGGCTTCTGGTTGGCTCAGCGGCGCTGATGTCGGCGGTGCGGCCTGCGGCGACGCCGGTGCAGGCGCGGCCGACTCCATATAATCCACGTCTTTGACGTCGGCTAAAGATTGTGGAGTTCCACAGCAAGATTGAGCCTCCCGCGCGTCGATGTCTTCATCGCGCCTTTTGTCGTCGGATGAGTGCTCGTTATCGCAGCGGCCTTCCCGGGAGGAAGACGCTGATGACTCGGATCTTGTCCGGTGTGAATAAGCAAAAGCATAAAGTTGCTTTCAGGATGATATCACGTATCATCACGACTCAGTTTGTAACCTGGATAATATCGCGTATTACCCCATTAAGGTACAAAAGGTTGACTATCTGGTTAATATCACGTATTAACCCTTAAGATAGTCCTTTTTTAACGTATCGTTACCATGCCATAGCTGAGAACAAAGAAAAAATTCATAATATTTTTAAAAATTAATGCGGGTAGTTTGGTACCTTTTCCTTTGTTGCAGCGTAATTTTACTTCCAATCGCCGTATTTTGCGGCGAATATGTTCGTAATCATCCTTATTCTTCCTTTTTCCAATATTATTCGGCGATTTACACTAATTATAACACTTTAACACTGTAGAAATTAATTTAAAAAGGATAACGTGTTGACGATGCCGCACACGAAAAACGAATGACGGACGAACTAACACCGCCATCTAGGAAAGCAAGGCGGAAGTACTATAAAACCAATTGATTGTCTTTTTTCAGTTTTAAATTAAATAAATAATATCTAAATGGCGTGTGATGATGCAGTACCACAAAATTCGGACTACAGGTTTATTAAATCTCATAGGATGCAGCAACGAAGTATAATATCGTATGAGCTAGGCCGCACTACACTTCTAGACACAAAACGACAGTTCTATGGAACTGAAATGTCGTGTCGCGTTGCTGCCACAGCAGCAGCACCTGGGCATTACAAAATTTTCTGTACCGTCGTGGCAGAGCGACAGATAGATGTTCTATTTGTATGATGATGTTGTATTGTGTATATGGTGGCGTCGCTGACGCTTGAGTTCTGACAAACAAACAGCTTTGCACTTATCGATACTTTCCAAAATGATTATTTGTCGGACGTGATGATATTTATCATCGAAAGATCGTGCCGGCTTGTGTAAACACACTCAAATTGCCAGTGTACATTTTTTTTTCATCTTTGCTCATTTTTCATTCATTTCCCGTATCTTATTTTTATTTTTGTTTATTTATTCATTTATATCGGGCATCATAGTCCTTGCTTGAAGAAAATATTATTCCAAAATCACCTGTGAGCTCTATGCTTCAAAGATAGTATAAAGTGATTTTCTAAAAGTATAGCAAAGGCCTAAAACTCTTAGAATAACAGCAAATGACTTGATTATAGAAAATCTTATAAAATGTAAACCTATAAAGATGGCCGCTACATCTGAGTAATTGAGGAAAAGCTTTTTAATTAGGAAGATGAAATTCATAATAAAAAACGCTCATTAATGCGACTTATGAAACGGCTCCGAGATCGCATCGCTCGTAATGAATTATTAACATTTATTACCTGTTCGACACTGATAACAGATTTAATGTTCATTTTCTGTTGACACATACATTGGCTGCACCAGTACGATTACTGTGGAAATAGTTATAAATTAAGGAAATTAAAAAACCTCCTGAAATCGTCCGAAAGTAAGTGATATGATGATAATGAAGGAAGAACACCGAGAGTGTTATGTCAGGTTTCAGACAAGAATTTCCACTCCGCCGGCGTAGGACGGGAGTGCGAAGGCGTCGCTATGCGAACCTCCAATAACTTCCGTACCACGGGGCTCCGGGTCAGGATGGGAACCTGCCCGGCTTAGCTAGTCCCGGCGCCGAGGGGAACGCTTTAGTTTTGCCTAAGCGTTCCCTAACTTGGTGGAAGTCCGGTCCCTTGTGAGGTAGACCGGCCGGTCGTGGAGGGAGTCCTGTGTTAGACAGATCCAGGATATCCCTTCGTATACGGCTGAAGGCAAACCGCAGGTGGTTTTAGTGGGTAAACCGAAGTCGGGAGTCCCACATACCCCCGGGGTGCTTCAGCTTAACTGAGGCACATCCCCAACCCGGGGCACGCATAAAGGGTTTCCCCTGCGCATCAAAAAAAAAAAAAATGTTTCAGACAAGAATACTTGATCAAATTTAAATCCTACGACGCCACGGACATACATAAATGGACACGTCAAACTTCTAACAACCCTATGTTTTACCAAGGGTTAAAAATATATATTGCTATAAATAATAATCTAAGTATAATAGCTGGTGTTTAGACAAGGTACAAAATTAACAATGGATCGTGCTGGCAGAAATGAAAACGAAACATGTGCAGGCATATTATATTTTTGCACTGAGCATAATATTTAGTTGCAAACATGGCAACTATTTGGTTTAATTTGAATTTTATATTGTGCTATTTGTTTTTATGTATCTCATAGTTTAATAATTTTCTTTCTATTTTTCTTAAAATTTATTTCTGTCTATTTTTCCTTTCTTTTTATTTGTGAAGATAATTTAATAACTAAGACATTCCGAAGCCCCAAAACATAACCTATTAACCTCCAAGGGCAGAAATAGATGCAGGTGGGAGGGACGATCGCGATATTCCGGAATATTGTGACGCAGAGTAAATTCTGATTAACGACGCCGTAAATGCGATTCACTAGTGATGGGACGTCGTATTGGATATTGTGTTTTATGAATATTATATTTTAACACTACACTACTAGCGAAAAATATGGACATTAAAATACAGGCAAACTTATGATGTAATACTGCGCAAACTATTGAGAGACATAACTAGAACCATACATTATTTCTTCTGCATGTTTGTCCTCTCGCCGGAACATTCGCTGGCTTGCTTGGACTCGCAAGTAAACGCCAAATAGATCTGTCAGTCTGCAGCTGTAGATAAACACACTTACAGACACATTTTTTATTTTGCTTTAATAATATTAGTACGGAAGTAATATGGATTTCATCGATATTCGATAGCCGATACCTCTCCCTAGAGCCACAGCGGTAAAATTAAATCGCTCAAGCTATCGGCTTCCATGAAAAATAACGTTCAAACGACCGACATTTAATTAAGAGAAGTCATATTAATATACAATAATTATGT
Organism: Plebejus argus; assembly: GCA_905404155.3. Taxonomy (NCBI): domain Eukaryota; kingdom Metazoa; phylum Arthropoda; class Insecta; order Lepidoptera; family Lycaenidae; genus Plebejus; species Plebejus argus. The sequence goes on from FR989944.1 coordinate 624,304, forward strand.
TTACTGTACGTACCTACGTAAAATTGTTTTCGTCGGCCCACTTCGAAGCAAATTAAAATGAGGCGAGGGAAATGTAATAAACATGTAATCCGCACATTTAAAACTATTAGGATATTGTCCCGGAATTCCGGATTATCCCGGATTACGGGCAATTGAAGTACTGGCAACACTGGTTCTTATTTCCTTATTTACATTTTATATCTCTAATTGGTTTTAAGCGGTCTGGTTTTATTGACCTGTCATGATAATGTTTCTACTTAATGGACAGGCAATAGAGGAAACGCCATTTAAAGTTTTTTTTTTGTTTATCATAAATCATGTACTTGCTTATTAATGTAAATAAAAATGGATTTTTAAATGTGTTAGTCGCTCTGAAACTCGAAAACGGCTGAACCGATTGGACTGATTTTAGTCTTAAAATATTCGTAGAAGTCCAGGGAAGGTTTTTAACTTGTAATATTTTTTTATATTATTACATAATATTTTTTTCTCTAGTCATCCACTTGCACCAGTCAGGGTTAAAGCTAACCTTGAGTATTATGTCTTTTGCTTTCCTCGTATTTATTACCTATCTACAGCTTGCAAAACGTTTCAGATGCTGCACGCAACTTTGAGCAGAAATTATGTTAAAAAAAGGTGTTACACTCGGGGACGGCCGCGGTAAAGTTATTGCATAGCATTTTTTATCAATTTATGTAATTATAATTCGCATACGTCTAGTTACACGCATACAAACACCGTGCTGAAGTCTGGCAATGTTGCACCGCTGTGCCGGTTGGAGTGGGGTGTTAGGTTCTTTCGTTACGGAATTTCTTGATTCTGTCGCCGTGCTCAAGGCTCGAGATAAAGGCTATGCAATTGCCTAAAACTGTAATGTGTCCTTCGATGGGACTTAAAGACGTATGAATTATTAAAATCGGTTTAACAGTTTAAGCGTAAATACATGAACGTAGAAAGAAAATGTGGACGGAGCTTATTATACACAGCACTGTGTCTTCAGAGTCGGCCAGGCTGACTGCATGTACACGGTCCGCACGCACATATTCTTACGGTAGTCAATGCCATTTGACAGGCGTAAGAATGTGTGCGTGGCCGACTCTGAAGACACAGTGCTGTGCATAATAAGACTCCGTCCGCCTTTTTAGGGTTCCGTACCCAAAGGGTAAACACGGGACCCTATTACTGAGACTTCAATGTCTGTCCGTCTGTCCGTCTGTCTCCAGGCTGTAACTCAAGAACGGTAATAGGTAGAGAGTTGAAATTTTCACAGATTATGTATTTCTGTTGCCGCTATAACAACAAATACTAAAAACAAAATAAATTAAATATTTAGGGGGGCTCTCATACAACAAACGTACGAACGTGATTTTTCAAACATTTTTTTTGCTCGGTACCAATGATGACAACAGGTAGGCACTTGAAATATACACAAAATACTCAACTTTATTTATACTTTAATAATAAATAATAAAATTTAAATAGAATAAATTATTAAGGGGGGCTCCCATACAAAAAACACAATTTTTTATTAGTTTTTGCTCTATAATGGTACGGAACCCTTCGTGCGCGATATGACTCGCGCTGATTTTATTTCTACGTTCATGCGTGAATAGGTAACAGACAAATACTTTTATAACTAGTATAAGAAACTGAAGCATGGTTTAGTAGAGTAGAAGTTAGTGCTTGAACATAGACTAGGTTCAAAGTACACAGTGTCTGTTTGGTCAAACCGATTGCGGTATCGTCTATTACCGAGGACAGGTACGTGTTACCAGCTCAAGGATTTTGCTTGAATTAAGGGAAAATTAAGTGGGTTGTGATTTTATTCGGGACGTTTTTGATATCTGAATTATATTTTCCTGGAAACTAAAAGTGTTGGTGTATGATTGTAAATTACCGTGTAATAAACATAGTCAAAAAGATAAATAATAGGGTTACATATTTTTAAATATGTCTCAACGTTATAGGCCTTAACGTAAATTAATAGGTATCTTATAATATAGTTTCTGTTAAGAAAAAAATTAACAAAAACCCTTTCCTATAAATCGTTTGTTTGTAACACCAAAGTCAACATGGAAGTATGGTTTTAATTTAATTTAGGGGTAATTATTTTTGAGAGTCGGTATCACTGGCCAGGTATGGCCTGGCACAAAGCTAGCCCGGTAAATAGCTGGGATAGCTCCGTATTGATATGAAACCCGTGATAGTTATCTAATCACATCTGTGGGGCTATTCTCGTGGTTTGAATGCCGATCGAAGCGACATTCGAAGCATCATAGTCAAAATGGGGAGACGAGGCACCCAACGGTCATCAACCGTACTCACTGCTCCATTCAGAGACGAGTGTCAATAACTTAATTGGAATCAAATGCAAATAATTTTGATATAATCCACATACATTATTTGTCAAACTTTTCATTAAATTGAAGTTTAATCATCAATCACTAAGGGCCTGTTTCACCACTTTCTGATAAAGTGCTGAATATCTAAATCCAAAGTGCTAAATCCATACTTCATCTGTCAAGTTAAGTGGTAGATAGCCTATTCGGCACTTATCAGGAAGTGTTGAAACAGGCCCTAAATATCTCTGAGTGCAACAGTAAAAGCCATATCGAAAATGTTTGCACCAAATTATCTGTTCAAAGTTTGAAATCTTAAAAAGATACAAAATATTATAAATTCAACGGAACATCTCCATCATAATAAAAATCTGTCATTTCGTTTTCAACTGCAATTTTGTAAAAATTAGAAAACGATATACATGTTCTTTATGAGAGGTCTATGACCGTTGTCGTCTTGAATCACCTAGTAAACTATAGGACCTCAAATCACGTAATGCGTAAATTTGCGTAGTCGGGTCGAGACACGCGGTAGCGTGTCAAGCCAAGTTCAAGTATAACAGAACCGACGAGCAACACCGTGTGTAATATATAGTTTTTAAAGATACATCTTCATTTTCTAGTTAAAGAACGAATGTGTGGTGTAGCAGCCAGCAATTTACATGATCCCGCGATTATCAAGTTGCGACGATTAGCATTGCTAATAACAAACATTCATACTGCATAATATGCACTCGGTTGCGACTATTGTATGCAACTAGAATTTTGTTGCATTTTTTTGCAAACTAAATATTCGTGCGAAATATCTCAGAAATAGTGCATTTCCTATTAATAAAAAGCAGTATAATGTCCTCTTCCGCATTCTAGTCTACATCTTTGCCAAGTTTCATCAAAATCGGGGCAGTCTTTCATGCGTGTCGTCCTAGAAATTCTCTCTGAGACTTTTTCTAAAAGGTTTCTATAATGTTTTCGAATCCATTCTTAAAATCTAGGTGTTGAAAACGGCAGCGTCCGCCACAGAAAACAACTGTATGTGAAAATTGAAACGGGGAATATCGGGAAAGTTGATTTTCACTAATTTTCAACTCAGCGATGCAATCGGAATAAATTTATATAAAACGGCCGGTAAATAGCGAGCGGATGAAATAAAATAATAAACTAGCGGCTACCTCGGAAGTCGAAACTTCGTCCAAGTACGTAGCCCGGGAGCCGCGGGCTGCTCATGTTACATTGAAAGGCATTTTTCTTTCACCGGTAGCCGAGTTTGCTATAAATCAAGTATTATTCTCTGTACTACAAGAAAGTTGAGTTAAGTTGTATAAAGGCCACTTTCACCTACAAGTGTCCTTTTATGCAACTTAACAATAATCAAGTTGAATAACATTACATATTTTATTCTTTGACTTAAAAAGCATAATATTAATGTTATTTCAATCCACGATATATCAGTGTTATAATTATTGTTATTCATTAAATACTTGTTATTTTATTAATAAATTAATAACGAAATACGCTAGTATAATGCATAATATCTTAAGAAGCATCATGATTCTTAAAACATTTTTATGTCACATTTTTATACATTTTTCTAATTTTTTGTGGCCACGGGCTCCTTGCCTACAAGTTGCTCAACTGATTTCCGATTTGTAAAGTTTGAAATTGCGCTAACTGCGAGCCCGGCTGAAACGATTTCATATTTTGTTGCCGCCCTAGCCGCCCGCCCTACCCGCCCTCGCCGCAACCAGTCGATAGTTTCTTATTTTGCACCCGTAAACTACGATTAATAAATTAATCCGTAAAGCTAATTTACGGGATTACGTTTTCTGAACTTTTTGTTTAATTCGCTTCAATAAAGGTATGCGCCCACTGCACCACGCCTCTCTATAAGTTACTGCGTGGCATTGAAGTTTTAGGTATGTCACTGAAGAGTAAATTGTGCCAACACCTTAGTGGCCTACTTGGTGACTAGTCGTCAAGGTGTTCGCAAGTTAACATAATATCTAAACACAAGTGAAACGTAAAGTTTAAACACGTTCCATAATAGTTTGTATCATTGGCAAAGTAAGTAAAGTACCTCAATTAAGAAGGTAACAAAGCACATCTTTTTAGGGTTCCGTACCCAAAGGGTAAAAACGGGACCCTATTACTAAGACTTCGTTGTCTGTCCGTCTGTCCGTCTGTCCGTCTGTCCGTCTGTCCGTCTGTCCGTCTGTCTGTCTCCAGGCTGTAACTCAAGAACGGTAATAGCTAGAGAGTTGAAATTTTCACAGATTATGTATATCTGTTGCCGCTATAACAACAAATACTGAAAACAAAATAAAATTAATATTTAAGGGGGGCTCCCATACAACAAACGTCATTTTTTTTACCTTTTTTGCTCTATATCAATAATGGAAAAAGTTAGGTACTTAAATTTGTCTCAAATTCTTTAGTTATATGTGTACTTTAATATTTAATAATAATATTAAAATAAAATAAAAAATTAAGGGGGCTCCCATACAAAAAACACAATTTTGGGCCTAATTTTGCTCTATAATGGTACGATACCCTTCGTGCGTGAGTCCGACTCGCACTTGGCTGATTTTTTACTTATGACTTTAGATTTATTCCTCTCGGTTTTAGTGTCCTTTAATTTTTTCAAGTGAAAACTTTGTAACGGCGTTGTGCACGTTTTTTTATTTCGGCCAAAAATGTAAAACTTACCTCGATCGAGATGATGATCTTTTTCTATCACGCGGCAAAACCGCGTGATAGAAAGAGAGAGGGGGTTGCCCCTGAAGTTTCCTTTTTTTCACTTCCGCACATTAAATAGACGGACAATTCTTTAGGCGGCATGTGCATTTAAATCCACCATGCGGATGTATAGTCGCGAATATCGAGTCGTCGATATTGGGCGGCGCAAACACACGCCTCTCTAATCCGCAATACGAGGAATAATGAAAAACCCGACCGCAACATGGCGCTGAATACTGAGGCCATGAGTGCGTTGCCGCTGCGTTGTCGTCGATATAACGCATTGTAAGTCTCATAGTTGCGTTGCGGTGACGCGCCCAATGAGGCCACACTGCAACGGTGCGTTGTTGTTGCGTCAAACGAAAAAAAGTATTATATGCCACATAGTTATGTTGGGACGACGCGCCAAAAGAGTTAAACCGCAATAGTGCGTTGCCGTATCGTCTTCAGAACGGAAAACCCATTGTGAATAGGTGGGATAATGGTTGAAAAAGACAAATTAAAGCGCACAGTATTTAACCAAATGTTCCAAACATGAAAGTTGACAATCGCTTTTTTGGGTGCGTTTCATTTTGCTCAACTGACTTTCAAATTATAAAAATATTTATTGTCTATGACTGTTTGACATATTATTGTGGTCCCTACCCCGTTAAAACATTCAAAACTAAAGTGGTCCTATAGTGTGTGTCCATAGTTGTCTGTGTTTGTGGGTTAACATATTATTTTTAAAAGACATGTCTGTTAAACAGTAAGTTTTAACAGATTGGCAGATTGCTCCCTCCAGCAACAATTAAATAATATTTAATCGTTGCTATTTACTATTTAATCGTTGCTAGAGTAGTAGGAGCCAACAATTAAATAATTACTAAGTTTGTGTAAAATATTGAAATTGTGCCGATGCGGTAACGCACCGCACTGTGCCGCAACGGAGCAGCGTGGCCTCGCTGTAATTAGTTTTGGTATCGCGTATTGTGTACGTGCCATTGTAGAATAGAAAAGAAGATGCTTTTTAGATTTTCTGCTGGAATTGAAATAGAAAATAAAAGCAGTTTGCATAATCATCACTTTTTACGACGCATGGCTGTCTTGATAGATTTTCTATGCGATAATTTCCTAGCCGCTATTTTATGTTGAGTGAGCTTTGTATTCTTTCGTTGTCCTTGATGGTAAATAAAGGGGTGTACAGCACTTACCTATTAAGTAGCTTGAAGATTTACGAGTAAGTTATTAAACTTGTGCTAAAATTATTATTATTGCAAATAAAATATTAAAAAAAATTAAGAGTTAATTGCAAATAGTCAACATAGGTAAATTACTATCGCCATATATCGGAGCCAAGGTACGAGCCCTATTGAAAAACCTTTTTATAATCGAATCCGAAGAACTATGTTTGTACCGAGGGCTGAGGGTCGCAGAGTCAATTACTGGCGAGGATAAATATGTCCAGTCGTTTGTGTCCGAACCGCGACCCGCGACCCGCGACCCGCGAAATATTACAATAGCAGCCATGTTACTACCCTAGAGGTCAGGTCACACTGAAACGAGATATGGTAATTCAATTCAAAAATTTTATTGAACACTAGGTAACACCCGCAACTCTGTTCTGCCAAAATTCATTTATCGCGCGGGATCTCTATCTCCACAGTTAGTCTTTACTTTCGCATTTCTACTGGTGACCATGATAGGGCTACTGGAGCCAATAGACTATAGGGTCACTTCAAACTTGTTTTATCGTTTATTATTATACTAGTAAACACGCATGAAGCGAGCACATATTTTATTCACGAATCATGATTAATTATCGGCATTATAAAATAAACCGGATATTAAATATGGCGCGGGTGATATCAGATATCAATTACGATAACACATTCATTAATTAGAGAACAAAATTAGAGATAACGAACATAAAACACTATTAATATTGATCTTCGATTAACGTTAAACGCGATTTAATTGTGCGAAGGTAAATATAAATCAGGATTTGATGCAAATTTCGCGAACCGATCAATCAGCGGCATTGTGCGGTCAGAATGAACCCACCGTTTTACCCCCTGGTCAGAATGACCCCCACCTTTTTCCCCCTTTCAGAACGACCGGACCCCACCGTTTTACCGGGGGTCAGAACGACCCGGTCGGAATTACCGGACCATTCAGTTTTATGCTATGTCGGCGCGACAGGTAATGCTTTAGCGGTTTCTATGACGCACATTATCTACAATCAATCCTTTTTAAATGGATATCAGCATAATTTGGGCAAGATTAGCGCATTATTGTGATCAAAATTGACGGGTTTAGTTTAGTGATATCATTATTGGGGATTATGGTCTTTCAACAATAGCTTAAATAAACTGTGGTATGCGCTGTTGTGAAATACGTATTATTATTTTGTACAAATAATTTGTAGAAAATAATAATTTGTACTAAATAAAAACTGCGCACCGTTATAGTCGCGAAAGTGTGCACGTCCAGTTTCGCGTTGCAGACGCTCCCGTCCCGCGTCCCGCGTTAAGCGTCTCCCAAACAGACGCGACTTGCGGTGGCGGTCAGTTGGATGACATGGCCGCGTGGCCGCGTGTGTCTGTGTCGTTCGTAGAAAGAACTCTCAAGTCATCCAACTGACCGCCACCGCCACAGCCACCGCCGCCGCTGCCCGCGTCTATCTGGGAGATATAACTACGTCTAAGGCTTCGGCCAAACATATGCGATGTTTGGCCGAAGCCTTATGTACGTAGTTATAATATCAATTATCAATAATCAACAATTATTATATTGTGACCGGGTTCCCGCTACCAACAAAATGTACCTATACTATTTGGTAATCTGTGCCCATATAGCTCTACATATTGTAGAGTGTTACCATCTATTTGGTTACGGGTTATGTCAATTCAATATAAGTCGTGATCTATCGGCTAATCTTGAGCCTTGACTTAGCCCAACCAAATTACATAACATCGCCATCTTTGTATTAATTGTTTTGATAGTAATCCCCTGCACTAATGGCGATGGTAAAGAATTATAATGAACATCTAGTTAATTACCAGTTTTGCTAACACATCAGAAAATACTAGCGCTAAAGAATAATGAATTTTCGCGGAACATCGCGCGGTTAACCCATTTATGAAATTGCAACTTTTTTTCTGCGGGCGATAAATTTTTAAATTGTATTTCGGTTATTGTTTACGAAGCGGAGCTAATAAAGATAAACGCAGTGGCATGATTAATGGGCCAGTAACAGGTGTGAGGTGGGGCACACTGGGGAATTGGAATGCAACATGGTCACCAAAAATCTGTTTTAGTGCCTGTTTCGCCACTTCCTAATAAAGTGCTGGATAGGTTATCCACAACTTTCTTGACAGGTTCTCCATACTGTCACATCTGTCAAGTTAAGTGTTGGATAGCTTATCCAGCACTTATATGGAAGCGGTGAAACAGGCCCTTAATCTTGGTATCTTGGTTGGGATATTAGTTGTGATTACCATTACTCATAGATAAAAAAGTCAAATTTTAACATTTCATAATATTATGAAGTTTTGTGCTATGATTCACCTTTTGAAACTTCTTAAATATTCATACCAAATTGCGTTCAAATTGATTCAGCAGTTTAAGCGCGGGCGTCCTTTAGAATTTAAAGAAACTAAGTTATTTATATAAAAAGATAACTAAATACTTTAGGGCCTGTTTCACCACTTCCTGATTAGTGTCGAATAGGCTATCCACCACTTAACTTGACAGATCAAGTATGGAGAATCTGTCAAAAAAGTTGTGAATAGCCTAGCTATGTCCACATTATGCAATTTCATCTTCAATTTTCTTGTAATTATTCAACTGTCGTTTGGCATATTCAATAATTGAATGCGTCAAAATCCACTCGCGTTGAAAGAAATTTTAACGCGCGTCACGGGCGTGCCTCACGTTCGCTGTTGACTGCGCTATAACGCATGCCCTTGACGAACAGAAAAAGGCACAATGTGGACAAAGCCATTCGGCACTTTATCAGAAAGTGGTGAAACAGGCCCTAAAAACCTATTTAATCTAAACGGTAACAAAAGTTGTAGGTTTTCTAAATAAAGAAAAATATTTTAGAGGTAAGTATGAATCATTACAGAACATTGCTGAATGCTGGTATTATTATAAAAACGTAATAATATAATAAAAGCTCTCCTCAAGTAAACGCTCATTTATGTAAGTGAGGATCCATCAGGTACTCAGTTGGTTATGTCCAGCAGTTCGGGATACTTCGACAACTTGTATTCGATAATTTCAGTAGCTCAGTTGGAAATCAAAAATTCATGGGATTCCACAAGCGTCACGTCAAATAAAAACGCGTTACATCAACTCTACAACATTCTCTACAACTTTAGTTACCTATTACTCTGTCGAATTATCGAGTACAACTTGTCTAAGGACCCTGGAGTTTCCACTTTCTTGTATTCATCAATTACGTGGAAGTTTATTTTTAAGTTTTTCGCTAAACAGAATTGAGCTTAAGATTTCGCTAATGTAAAATGGAAAAAGTTTTTTAGCGTTCCTCCGGAGCTGTTAATATTGCTTTTAACTCACTTTTTGTACGTCGGAGTGGAATTACTGAGGATTTGTTTCTGCTTTTCATGTTCAAACAACTTATACTTAAATTATAATTAACTATAAATAAAGAAATTTGGGTTTATGGTTATGTTTTATTTTCTGTGTTCTTTTCCTTTACACTTTTTATGAATTGTTAAATCTTTTTAAATTAACACTAATCATGTTTTGATAGTTAATTAAAGATCCCTTAACAAATGGTAACTTTGACGTAAAGAATCAAACAAACTTTGTAAAAAAAAGATTTGCAGATCGTATAATAATCCGGAAATACTGCTGGTGGCAGTTCATTCCAGAGTTTTACACTTTACAGTTCGCGGCAGAAAGTTAGGTAAAAAACGCACTGTGGAAGAATCCCACTCATCAAGTGAAAAATAAATTAATAAATCCTATTAGAAACTCTCGTAAACTGAGCATCTGTTTTTTGCACAATAAACTATTGTTTTTCAATAATTACACAATTATATAACTGACACTATCAGGACAAAGATGATACTACTTTAAATAATCACAGAATGTACAGTTTCTAAGCATTTCACTTCGAAGCACACTTTATATTCGTTTGGTCAGGTCAGAATATTCGTCAGCCATATTACACGAGTCGGTTCACAAGATGGATCGCAGCAATAAGTTTTCTAGATTCTTTTATGAAAACTTTAAAATTTAGCGTCCTGTAAGCCCTTTATAGAGACATTTACACATTTTATTGCCAACTTTGTAAATAACTTATATAGCTTGCGCGGTGAAGAAGGATTATATAGGAACACCCCCAAAATATAGGTAACTAGATGGCGCCCGCAACTCCGCTGCGCCAAAACTCGATTATTGCGCGGGGACGCGTTTACCGGGATAAAAGGTATCCTATATCCTTTCCCGGGACTCAAATCTTCTAACCAAATTTCAGCAAAATCGGCTCAGCGGCTTAGGCGTGAAGGGGTGATAGACAGACAGACACACTTTTGCATTGATAATATTAGTATGGATATGTATATCACCATGGCAGTATAATTATATTTTTCGACATAGATGTGTCTTATGTCCCACGTCCCGTGTCCGGTGTCACGTGTCCCATTTTCTTTTTTTATCGGGCAAAAGACCCACCACACATTCCCACCACTGCAACTCCTTTGTCGCCAGGATCAACAGTGGTAACCAACCACCAAAACCCTTTGATATGATCTCAGGGATGCCCGAGGGACAAGCTAAATCTGTCTTGGGACCCGCAACGAAATTAATCAGAAGAAAGGTAGGAGGAGTAAGATATATCCAATTCCCGTCCCGTATCTCATATCCTATATCCCGTGTCCCACGTCGCGTGTGCAGTGTCCAGTGTCCTACGTCCTGTGTCCCGCGAACTCCGGCTATCGTCCAACTAGACGTCGCTACGAAATGTGTTATGTAAATGTGAACAAAATAAAGTTGATATCAAACAGCGCTGATACGGACGCGAAACATACGGAGTTATATTGTGAATGTGTTAATTTTACTGTTCATTAAACTAAAGTTCATCAATTTTAAATTTATATGTCTCTCAGTGCAGCTATAATTAAGCTGATAGCCCAAGAGCCAATGAAAGCGAGACTTTCACTAAATATAAAAGCTGAAAGTTTAGCTACGTATGACTCCTAAAAAGGAACGGCCAACTATAATGGATCACGATCAATTATAGTTGTTGGTCGTTTCTCACTTTTGGAGGTATCCAGTTCTGAAGGTCTACCTTACATTCCATAAAGAGTACAGCTCATTTTTTTATCTTTTTGTAGAAACGTAGGAATCTCGTCTTCCGTTACCAGACATTTTTGACAGTTGCTTCCCACTGCTAGACCACCTCAAAGTGTAATACTATAAGGAAAAAGATTGTTTTACATTCATAGGAAATTCCTCTCTCGTGTGGAATAGATGCAAGGAAACAGTCATCTCGGGCCGTGTTGGCGCGCGGCCTCGACGCGCCGCTCAAATTGTGATTTATTCGCGACAAATGTGGAATAAAGTACACCGAGAACCTATATAATATTATACACCATACTACACGTCACATTATACAGAATATACACTATCAGTATTCATAATATGCACTACACTTTACAGGTTATGCATTATACAAAATATAAGAAACACTTTACATGTAACATTTACATTTGAGACGCGACAGACACACTTTACATTTTGGAGTTGTAAAAACTATCTTCTCTCTCCTTTTATACCTTCTTAATATTTCTACTTACGCCGGGACTTAAAATATTTAATTTTAATTACAGTTTTTTTTATTCGCTTAGCAGTTTAGTCGTTTTTTTTGTTACAGAAGGCAGGTCGCTGTTTGGTCGCTGTAGCCCTGACATCACTGTGACCCATAAGGATATTGTGACTAAAAGTTTAATCGTAAGGAGATAGCTAACAGGCCGACGCATTTGTTATGGGCCAAAATTGTACAAAAATACACCTCTACAAGTTCGTGGTCTACTGTCTTCTTCAATCGTGCATCTACACCTTTTGCCATCAATGGTTTACTATGTTTATTGTATCGAAGAGTTCATAAAAATGTCTAATTTCCATTTTCCATTACTGTGAGCTTACACAGCAGCTCGAGCAAACCCGCGCCGGCCTCATATATATTTCACTATTGACTCGCGGGAACAAGCTTGATTCCCTTAAATAAAGCCAATAAGGCTTAAGTATTTGAGTGGGAGACAAGTCATAAGCTGTAGCGCAGGAGTTCCCAAACCTATTTTCTCTATCGCTCACTTTGAGAACTTTATTTATTTGAGCGCCCACATTATTTCAATGTAAAATGCATCCGGATGAAATAAATACCCCCTCCCCCAAGCCTCTACACAACGCAAACATTTTTTCTGGGTCCCACACCCCCCATTAGACCTTCAGCGCCCACAAGGGGGCGCTATCGCCCACTTCGGGAAAGACTGCAGCTGTAGCGTCAAAATAGGCTACTTGAAAAAAGTGATCTTTTGGCTTTGAAATATTTCCTCTGGTCGCTATTGCACATAGTACCAATGGACGCAGTATCGTGTGGACGTAGGCGCAACTGGACATACTCATCGTTGAGTGTAGCGTCAAATCGTCTGACTCACCCGGATTGTAACCGTAGTTTTTTTTTTTAATGACGGAAAATAGGTTTCATATGTTAGCCCTATGTGTATGTACGCAGAAATTATGTGTGTGTCTGTGGCATCATAGATACTAGGTATATCGTATACAGATAAATCGACTGGAACTTTTCTGTATTTTACCCGCTACCACTTATAGCTTGTGACCCCCAAGTCGATGCTGGTCGATCGCCTGCGCCCGGGGCAAGGACTCCGCTAACTATGACAAACAGAATTACCGCGGGGGCCTCTGTGTGCCCCCGTATGAGATCCGTCATTAGGCCCCCAAAAATACACAGAGAAATTTGGACTATAACCTAAAGACATAAGATCGCAATTCGATTACCAGCGAGGTGTCTTTCATAATTTCCAAGGATGAAAGAATCTTATAAGAAATTTTCCATCCTCGTGGTTTAGGTAAATTAGAAAGGTTTAAAAATATTCCTCGCTCCACGAAGTCTCAAGTTTTATTAAACATTTCTACAGCGTGTGTTCGCAAGATTTCAAATTATAATAAGTTGAATCTGTTTCTAAACGCAACTCCGTCAGGTTGCGGGCGAGTGGGGAAAAATTGCAACAATTTGAATAAAGTTGGGCACCGCGAGTTGGCAACACTGAAGTTGTCTCTGCGCGGCGGTGCTCTGTGCACGGAATTACCATAATCGTGCATTACACTGTATAACATATTTCGGAAGTTGCAACCGCTTGAAGTAATTTTTGACGCTCATTTCTTTGAAACGAGACTTGAATTATAGAATTATAGAAACTCAAAGATATGAAGTTTATTCTTTAAACATACATTCAGCCCACAATTAATTATTTTACTATGAGATTGCTATATTATAATCAAAACTTTTAATATCATGTTAAACTTAACTTTCTCTTTAACATTAAATTGCTGTATGTTGTTGCCCGCTTTGTACGCTACACATATCAAGTGGAAACCGTACTTTTTGCTCGGATAAAAATAGCCTATGTTCTTTCTCGCAGCCTACTTTATATCTGTTCCAAAGTTTATCAAAATTAGTCTAACAGTTTCAGATTCTACTCGATTTAAAAACATTTTATTTTTTAGATTACCATTTTAAATTTTAGCTATACTAGCTTTACTATATGTGTATTACTAGATGACACCCGCAACTCCGTTGTGCCAAAATTAATTTATTGCGCGGAACCATACATTTTTCCAGGATAAAAAGTATCCTCGGTCCTTTCCTGGGACTCAAAGTTGCTCCATACCAAATTCCAGCGAAATCGGTTCTGCGGTTAGTGCGTGAAGAGGTAATAGACAGACAGACACACTTTCGCATTTATAATATTATAAGTATATAAGTAAAGTATGGTAAATGAACAAGTAGTAAAACTTTCTATTTCTATAGTAAAACTAATACACCAGGGACTTGGAATGTACCTGCCGTCTCACCTATACAATATCGTATTTTTGTAGCACTCCATATTATTGGCGAAACCTTTCGACGCGGATCGGAAAGGTATTGTCCGTAACAATATATTTCGGGTATGTCCGGTGTGTATCACGCATTACTCATAAGTTTATGGGCTTGTACACGGAAGTGCGGAAACGCAGGGAGCTGCGGTGCGTTAACGCTTTTTTCAAACGCAACGCAGAAAGTGCAAGGTTTTTTATTCAAAAGGTCAATGTAGATCTCACGTGTTTTCGCCGCATTCATCTTTTTAGGTATTATTCAATAACGTTATTGAATAATATCTAAAAAGATGTACTACTGCTATCCTGAATACTAATACTATGAACATGCATATTAGTTCTAATATTATCTTCAACTCTTCAGTGCTTAATATAGAGTTTTTACAGTTTGGTTTGAAGGGCGTATGCGCAAGTCATGCGCGGATTCTATACAGCTTGTATTAACGATCTAGAGTTAAAGTTTCAGTTTAATTACATGAAGTATAATACATTTTAAAATAATAATAAAAAATCTTTTTAACAAAAAATACTTAACAGCAAAATATTTTTGTTATATTCGAATGCTTGTTGTCGAATCGACACAATTCGCATGTCTTCATTTAGATTTATCCACTCCGTCGTCGCAGTTTAGTGTGATAGCCCTCAGTCCTGTTTGTATAGAGAATGGTGAGTGGGGGAAGGGGGGGGACAATCCGTCAGCGGTCGGTGGACGTGACGGGAATGGCAGAGTCTACTAGATGTGACTTGTTGTAAGACAATACAATAAGTACATTGATTATACGCTGCAAAGGCCGAGTTATCATTAATATTGATTATGGTTCAGTAAACAAGGAAACGAGAATTAGTGGCGATGCATTAGATAGGAGTAAAATATAAATTTAAGTGCCGTCACGTTATTTGATAGTTTAATTAGTCCTATCTCGTCTTGTCTCATCTCGTTTCATTTCACATCGGTGTAAACTTACCCTAAGTCAATTTTCTTCTTTTCTTTCAAAAATTACATCAATATTGAGGTTTTTGACCAATATGTTCTCTCGCCTTATATTAACTAGATTACTGATTATTATAATTCCACTATTCACATCTAGCTCTCGTATATTCGTGTTCACGAGTTATGAAATGTGATATGGCCGTTACGTGGGCAATCGACGTGGCCGCCGTGACGTCACAGGAGCGGGGAAGGGAACGCCTTAATAAATTATAATAGACTAGGCAATATAATACAAAAGTGGATTGACTAAAACATGCTAAAACTAAGGACTAGTTTCGTAGATCCTCTACGCCGTCGTAGAGTGTCTACGCCAGCGTAGACCTTATATTACTTGTGCGTTCTACGCTGATGTAGAAACCTTGATATCTATTGCAACTCCATTTTTAGGGTTCCGTAGCCAAAATGGCAAAAAAGGAACCCTTATAGATTCGTCATGTCTGTCTGTCTGTCTGTCTGTCTGTCTGTCCGTCCGTCCGTATGTCACAGCCACTTTTCTCTGAAACTATTAGAGCTATACTATTGAAACTTGGTAAGCAGATGTAGTCTGTAAACCGCATTAAGATTTTGATGCAAAAATGGAAAAAATATTAAAAATTTTAGGGGTCCCCATAGGTACAACTGAAACAAAAAAATTTTTTTTTTCATCTAACCTATGCGTGTGGGGTATCTATGGATAGGTCTCCAAAAATCATATTGAGGTTTCTCATATCATTTTTTTCTAACCTGAATAGTTTGCGAGAGAGACTCTTCCAAAGTGGAAAAATGTGTGTCCCCCCCCCCTCTAATTTCTAAAGTAGAGGCATGATAATTCTAAAAAAAATATATGATGTAGATTACTATAAAAACTACCAACGAAAATTGGTTTGAACGAGATCTAGCCAGTAGTTTTTTTTATACGTCATAAATAGTAAAGTACAACTGAAACAAAAAATTTTTTTTTCATCTAACCTATGCGTGTGGGGTATCTATGGATAGGTCTCCAAAAATCATATTGAGGTTTCTCATATCATTTTTTTCTAACCTGAATAGTTTGCGAGAGAGACTCTTCCAAAGTGGAAAAATGTGTGTCCCCCCCCCTCTAATTTCTAAAGTAGAGGCATGATAATTCTAAAAAAAAATATATGATGTAGATTACTATAAAAACTACCAACGAAAATTGGTTTGAACGAGATCTAGCCAGTAGTTTTTTTTATACGTCATAAATAGTAAACCTTAATCTAAATTTCATTAAATCGACTGAAATATAAAAATAAATTAAAAATATTTTAATTTCATAAAAATAAACCTTATTGCTGCTGCGGAACCCTCCATGGGCGAGTCCAACTCGCACTTGGCCGCTTTTTTAATATTTATTTTATGTAATGAATCACAACACTTACAGCCGCACTGAAAGACTTGATCAGTTAACTTTAATTTATGTAAAAGTTTGATAGAAAAAGTAAGGAGTTTATGTCAAAACCATTTAAGACTCGTTATTACTTATTAGTTGAATGTACTCTGAAAATGTTTGTGCAGACATATTAAATTAAGTAAATATTATTCTACATTTTCATTCTACGTATTCTACATTTAAAACTATAATTTAGTTATAATATCGTCAAGGTGAAAAAAGGTCCTGAGCTGGAGAAACGCAGCGACCTGTGACATTAATTAATATTTATATCGGTGTTATCGAATATCTCATAAATTATAATTACTTTTTTAGGGTTCCGTGCTCAAATACCCTTTATAGTACGGGAGCCCTAGAACAAATTTTTTTGTGATTACTAACAAGCTAATTTTTTGTGAGTAGCTACATTTTGATAAGACGAACAACATTTTTATTCCCGAAGAATCTCGAAAGTGGTAGCTAACAGAGATAGAAAGGATTTCATACTTTGACTTGATGGTCCTAAAATATCGATTGTTTTATTTGTAGGACAAGGTTACTCTTAAATTATATAACTATTAGCCTACCAATATACAAAAAATTTGCTGGTTAGGGTTCCGTTTTAGGGTACAGTAGTCAACCAAGTTTTGTTGATTACGATCATTGTGTACATCATGGCTTGATCTGAAGATCTAGCAAACGCGGTTATCCATCGTGGGCTGAAGTGATCGTTAATTTTAATATTTACAAGTCATAACACAAACATGACAACTAGATAGCTATTTAGGACAATAATTACAATATTAATACACTATAAAATGGTGGTTCAGTAAACTCTAAGAGGCGTTTATTGCAGAACCCTCCACAAAACCAACTCGCGCTCAGCCAGTTTTTATTACTTTATCAAACTATATTGGAGGTTCACTCGCGCATACCAATCAATGTTCTTCTGAACTTTCGTGAAAAAATATTTTGAATTCATAGGCTCCTAAATTATTGGACATAATTTAATATTAATGTTATGATTAGAATTTAAAATATCGTTCAAAATTTACTGGCTGTCCTGGCAAACGACGTTTGTTATCAATACGTTATTTGAATGAGAAATAGATGATGGTCAATTCTCATTCCTGATAAGCTTACAAAATTTAATCAAAATCAATCCGTCCTTTTCGGAAGACTTTGGCAACAAACACTGGGACACGAGAATTTTACTAATTAGAATAGCTGATCCAGCACACGTTGTTTTACCATTTATGTCGTGGGAATATGCTTGAGGGCAAAGAAGAATTTCGACCAAGCGAGGTGGTGTACTCGGTCACATACTATTAGTAAATTTACAAACTTCGATCTCCAATACCTTAAAAAATTGGCTCCCGGGACACGAAGTATCTCCATACCTTTCAGCAAAATCGGTTCAGCGGTTTGAACGTGAAGAGGTAACAGACAGACAGACACACTTTCGCATTTATAATGTAGTATAGATTGGTGTTTTTAGGGTTCCGTACCCAAAGGGTAAAAACGGGACCCTATTACTAAGACTTCGTTGTCTGTCCGTCTGTCCGTCTGTCCGTCTGTCTGTCTGTCTGTCTGTCAGTCTTCAGGCTGTAACTCAAGAACGGTAATAGCTAGAGATTTGATATTTTCACAGATTATGTATATCTGTTGCCGCTATGATAACAAATAATAAAAATAAAATAAAATGAATATTTAAGGGGAGCTTCCATACAACAAACGTGATTTTTTGGCCTTTTTTGCTGTCTCCAGGCTGTAACTCAAGAACGGTAATAGCTAGAGATTTTATATTTTCACAGATTATGTATATCTGTTGCCGCTATAATAACAAATACTAAAAATAAAATAAAATGAATATTTAAGGGGGGCTTCCATACAACAAACGTGATTTTTTTGGCCTTTTTTGCTCTATATCAAAAATGGCAACGGGTAGGTACTTGAATTTTTCACAAAATCCTTAGTTATATGTGCACTTTAATATTTAAGAATAATATTAAAATAAAATTAAAAAAATAAGGGTTCCAAACAAAAAACACAATTTATGGCCTAATTTTTGCTCTATAATGGTACGGAACCCTTCGTGCGCGATTCCGACTCCCACTTGGCTGATTTTTATATATATTGTATTTATTGTCCCGCCTGTATCATAGTTTTAATACAGTCCAATTACGTAACAGTTACACAATACAAGTATAACTTCTCGATATCGTCGCCGCTTCTTTTTCTTTTCTTTTCCAATTTCCCGGGACGTGCTCCGTATTTATTATTATTTGTTTTCAATTGCAAAGTAATCTTCGGCCTGCAGCTGCGAGAGGTTTTGTAATCGGCGGGGAAAATATTAAAAGTCGGATCTGCAATTGTTCGCGTCCTCGCACCGACTTGCTGCGTCTTATGCCTCGCAGTGCGTGTCGTATACACGTAATTTATGCTGATATTATAATGGGAAAAGCAACATGTGTGTTTTGCAATATTTATTTATAATACTTGTTTTTTTAATGAAATAAGGGGGTAAACGAGCAAACGGGTCACCTGATGGAAAGCAACTTCCGTCGTCCATGGACACTCACAGCATCAGAAGAGCTGCAGGTGCGTTGCCGGCCTTTTAAGAGGGAATAGGGTAATAGGGGAGGGTAGGGATGGGAAGGGCAGGATTAGGTAAACTCACTCACTCGGCGAAACATAGCGCTGTTTCACGCCGGTTTTCTGTGAGAACGTGTTATTTCTCCGGTCGAGCTGGCCCATTCGCGCCGAAGCATTGCCCTCCTATGTTAAATGTTACCTGTTACTCGCAATTGTCTTGCAGGAAAATTAATTTACAGCGTGGAAACCGTTGATTTTCAAAGGAGTTAAAATATATTGTGTGTACCTGTCAAATGTCATCGTCGTTTTCGCGGCATAAGAGTGAAGAATTCACAAACAAGCAGACGCAATTTCTCATTTAATTAGAGCACAGAATAAACAGATTACTAA
Source organism: Plebejus argus (assembly GCA_905404155.3). Classification (NCBI taxonomy): domain Eukaryota; kingdom Metazoa; phylum Arthropoda; class Insecta; order Lepidoptera; family Lycaenidae; genus Plebejus; species Plebejus argus. Next base: position 643,850 of record FR989944.1, read on the forward strand.
AATAGTTATTATTTTGTAACTTAAAAGTATGATTATGTATTTTGTAACAGTTATCTAGTTCTAATACCCCACTAGTACAACTTCGTTTCTATTACAAAAATAGGTAAATAAAAACAAGCAAGTATTAATCTATACCTGTAGATATAATATTATATTCTTCCTAGATAATATTCTGCTCAAGTCGATTCACAATATCTTACAGTACTACCCAAGGGCTAACGCCCAAATGTCCCGGAAGGATTATACTGCACAGTGTAGGGCTCGCGAGACCCTTACATCTTATCTCCAGTGCGGAAAGGGCTGCCCTGCCCTTAGGACCGTAATAAAATGGCTACTGTCAGTACCGCCGCGTCTTCGTAACGAGATTTCTACCCAACTTTCATTTGGCAATTTATTCCTTCAATAGTGATGTTTTGAAAGCAAAAAATTACTTCGGGCATTTAAAATCAGAATATTTATCTCTAAATTGGTTAACAAAGTTAGAACGTCTACATGAGGCCTACCTATTCTTTTTTTTCTTTGATGAAAAAGGGGGAAAACGAGCAAACGGGTCACCTGATGGAAAGCAACTTCCGTCGCCCATGGACACTCGCAGCATCAGAAGGGCTGCAGGTGCGTTGCCGGCGTTTTACTAGGGATTATTATATCCCTTATTTCCTTCCCTAACCTCCCCTATAGGGAATAAGGGAGGGTAGGGAAGGGAAAAGGGTAAAGGATTGGGCCTCCGGTAAACTCACTTACTCGGCGAAACACAGCGCAAGCGCTTTTTAACCGACTTCCAAAAACGAGGAGGTTATACGTTCGTCTGTGGATATTTTTTTTTTTTTTTTTTTTTTTTTTTTTTTTATGTATGTTCAACGATTACTCCGCCGTTTATGAACCGATTTTGAAAATTTTTCTTTTGTTATAATAGGTTTCACTCCAATTTGGTCCCATTTTGACAAAAGTGGTGATCTGATGATGGGATCCATGAGTAATCGAGGGAACTCCTCAAAATTCAAATGGAAACATATGTTTTTTTTGGTTTCATATGAAGTATTCCAGGCATATGTTACCAAAAAGTAAGATTTTGCACCAGGATTTACTATGGTCCGAAGGTGGTGAACAGAACTCCTTACTCCTTATAGATACATGTTTGGGGGTTTCGGCGTTGTCTTAAGAACTGAAAGCATATACTACTATGCAAATTTAATTAATCATCATCATCATCACCACCATTCCACCATACATCCGTGAGTAATCGAGGGAACTCCTCCAAATTTATATGGAAACTTATAATGATTTCGATTTTATGAGAAGTATCCTAAGCATATGCTACCAAAAAGCAATGTTCAGAAAAGTGGTGACCTGATGATGGGATCCAAGAGTAATCGAGGGAACTCCTCAAAATTCAAATGGAAACCTATGTTTTTTTGGTTTCATATGAAGTATTCCAGGCATATGTTACCAAAACTAAAAAGTAAGATTTTGCACCAGGATATACCATGGTTCGAAGTTGGTGAACAGAACTCCTTACTCCTTATAGATACATGTTTGGGGGTTTCGGCGTTGTCTTAAGAACTGAAAGCATATACTACTATGCAAATTTAATTTATCATCATCATCATCACCACCATTCCAACATACATCCGTGGGTAATTGAGGGAACTCCTCCAAATTTATATGGATTTCGATTTTATGAGAAGTATCCTAAGCATGTGCTACCAAAAAGCAAGTATGGGGGTTTCGGAGTTGGTTTAAGAACTGAAAGCATATTATGCTACTATGCAAGTTACATTCATCATCATCATCATCACTACTACCGGTCACCACACCATGAATTATCTAATTATGACCCTATTATTGTTACTTTTAATCGTCTTTAAGAACAAAGCCCGAATTTGTCGAACGATTTAAAAAATTATAATGTTGTTTCAATGTAAATGACTCAACCTTGGTGTTTAGGTTACCAAGTTAGCAATTTGATCATAAGATCTATGAGGTAAGTTATTCTTAAAATTTATAAGGACGATTTTAGTTATATTATTTGAGCATCCATACTAATATTATAAATGCGAAAGTGTGTCTGTCTGTCTGTCTATCAGTCTGTCTGTTTGTTACCTCTTCACGCTCGAACCGCTGAACCGATTTTGCTGAAATTTGGCATGGAGATACTTTGAGTTCCGAGAAAGGACATAGGATAGTTTTTATCCCGGAAAAATTTAAACTTTCCGCGCGATAAACGAATTTTGGCGCAACGAAGTTGCGGGCGTCATCTAGTAATGTTGAGTTGTTTTCATGAGTGATGAGTGTAATGATAGAAAGAAAGTCACTGAACAGAACTTTAGAGCCTTTAAAGACAGGCGTATGAACATTAATTTTATCATTGCTTGATTAACGCCAAGCAATAAGCATATACATACATTAGGTACACAGTGGTATATGCTTGGAGTTGCTTAAGCAATTCTGAAGTAGTGACATCAGACAATGAGTTCTCATAATATCATGAAAGTGTATCCTGGATCCAAAGTCACTAAGCATAACACATTAGTCTGTGCAGAAAACCAGCTTATAAATCACTTAAAAGAGTGAAATTATTATTTTTAACAAAAAATTAAAACCGACTTCCAGGGTAAAAACAATAATAATTTGTAATGAACAAAAAAGTGTTAAATAATTCTTACTCTTTAAAGTGCCTTATGCATAATTCTCCTAAACCTCAACTATTTCTGTATACAATCTACATTATTTTGAAGTCGGTACCAGTCTTAAATATTAAAAATATTTTGTCATAGAACTCAGCATTCTTATCTGGTACCGTCTTCAAAGTAATGAAGATTGTGTACAGAAATAGTTGAGGTTTAGGAGAATTATGCATAAGGCACTTTAAAGAGTAAGAATTATTTAACACTTTTTTGTTCATTACAAATTATTATTGTTTTTACCCTGGAAGTCGGTTTTAATTTTTTGTTAAAAATAATAATATAATATTAGCATGGATAGTACACATTTCTATACTACAGTTTAAGCCACGAGGCCTGTCACTTAATTTCCCCCAAATTTTGACATTAAGGGCCTGTTTCACCACTTCTTGATAAATTGCCGAATAGGCTATTCACAAGTTTTTTGACAGATTCTCCATACTTGATCTGTCAAGTTAATTGGTGGATAGCCTATTCGGCACTTATTAGGAAGTGGTGAAACAGGCCCTTAATATATAAAGTTTTGTGTCTCACTGACCGTACTGTCCTCTAGGACCACAACTTATTCTTCAGTAATCAATATAAGCGAAGGTCAACAAATAGTTTTAAGTCAGTTAAGTGATAATTAAGTGTAATGACTGGCCATTAATCGGCGATTAGAACAGTCTTATTGTTTGGATGACTAATTACATTATCGATAGGTAATAGATTGTAATGGAGTGCCGTATGTCATTTGTTATACACTTACTGGTTACTTAGTCGGCATAATATGCAATGTTATTGTAAGGTAGGTATATACAGTGTGAAATTTTAATGGTTGTTTTTCCGCAGTAAAATGATTCTATCTTAGTAGTACAATAGATTTGTAAAGTTTTTTTTGTTCAAATCAAAAAAAAATCGGTCGGGTCCATAGTAACTCGCGCCTATCGGCATAAGGTTTCCATAGTACGTCATACAAAATATTTTGTATTTTCAAAAAATAACATGCATGGTTCGATAGTACTACTATAGGTAAATCGTTCTGCTTCCCCCATGGTTGCTCGCCTTGTCGTGGCGGTGGAGCTCTAGTAACCGCGGCTTGGACAACCGCGGTGAAGCAACCAGGGCCGGCCGGTGTCGCCGCCTGGCCCGAGGAGGGCGTTCCCAGCGTACTGGAGGAGTCCGCTGCGGATGCGCACCGAGGTGGGGCCGCAGAGGAAGAGGCAAGTAGGTATTACGGTGCGCCGCTTGCCCTATCCTCTGCGGCCGAGGACGGATCGCGGGGGGGAGAGGCATTGTGGTAGGTTACCGCTCTTTCTACCCCCCCTGCGAGCTGGCGGGGCCGTTCCGTTTGAACGGCATTGGTGGGGCCGCAGAGGAAGAGGCAAGTAGGTATTGCGGTGCGCCGCTTGCCCTATCCTCTGCGGCCGAGGTGTGGTCGGTGGCAGAGCCACAGACCAGCCCCCTTAGGCAATGTATCTTTAGTTAAAAACGATGACGAAATTCGTTATCAAAATGTATGCGATTTGACATATTAAGTCATCGCTAAATGACATTTCGCTTGCGAAGACTAATGTCAAATCCCATACATTTTGATAACGAATATCGTCATCGTTTTTAACGAAAGGGACTTTGTCTACGGCCTCTGATCTGCCACATGGCCTCCAAGTACCAGACTCGGGGGGGCGTCTGCTACAGCCCTGGTGGGGGCCGAGGAGGAGGGCGCACGTGTTGTGCGCCCATCGTGGAGTCTTCGGACCGCTGGCGGGGTCACGGATGTGTGTATCGTTCCCGTGGCCCCGTCAAAAGGCGGCGTGGCGGAAGATGGGGGGAGGGGGTTTAGTGGGTATACCGTGGTCTCATTAGCTACGGGAGTCCCACATCACCGCTCGGATATTATGGTGAAACTCGTATATTGCATACATACATAATATTATACTGGCAAAATGGTTGTTTTTCTACAAACTGACTACGGAAAGAAAAAATAAAATGTCGAATTGCATTACTATTTGCCATAGTCACTAGTCAGTAGAAACTGACATTCTTTGATACAAAGTGTTAATGATGGTATAGCGTCATTTAACAGATAGATGCAGCGGCCGCGATCGACGCCAGCGCTGTAACTACAGCTGGCACAACGAGATGGGGGTATCGCGTGACACCGTACACTGGGCTACGCAAGTACTGTAATAATACACCGTGCTCCCACACCGATTTCGGTGACGGTGGCCGGTTTCATTGAAACCAGGCCAGCTATGCAGGAGTATATTTATAGTGCCCAATGTGTGTGCGCAGTACACAAGAGCACTCTCTATTCCTTTACTCTCATAACCCAGTGGGACGGCAGATCGACACGACCGGCGAGAGATCAGGCACAGGACCGACTTTTTACATGCCCATCTGACGCATGGATCATCTTACTTGTCAGACAATCAGGTGATCGGCCTGCATTGTCCTAACCAAACTTGGAAATAACATGTTTCCAACGCGGGAATCGAACCCACGACCTCCGAGTCAAGAGCCGCGCTCTATACCACTAGACCACGGAGGCGTCTGTAACACACTAATGTTATACAATTATGGACTGATAATCGTCAGATAACTTTTACCTTAGCACTAACTTAAGGAATCGATTTGAAACTTTGTAATTTTTTTCATACAAAGTGTGTCAAAGCGCCAAATTTGTCTGAAACTACGAATAATAAAAACTAAGGAACCGTATCTCCCATATATTTTAATCGTTTTGAATTTGGTTCTAAAGGTTCTTTTCGCACACTAAAATAATATGACAACAGCTACGAAAAACTAGATTCAAATTGACAAAATAAAGCCGTTGACAATTATGATTGTCACTTCTATAATTAAACACAAAATTCTTGCATGTATTCGTGTCTCTATTTGCATAAAGTATGTATGTATTCGGGTCACATTTTGTAGAATCGAAACAAATTTTTTGACACAGTTACTCTTACTTAGTTTTTATTATTCGTAGGTGATGATAAAAATATACGCGTGGCACTCGTCTCTTTAATTTAAAAAAAATAGATAAATTGTAGCTTATAATATTTTGGTTCCTTTCGTTAAGGTTTTTGGCTTATAAAAGGCTTAATTATGATTGATTAATACCCCAAATAACGTACACGGTAACATTAAAGTCAATAAAGATACATGAACGAAAACGAACGAAACAAAAGATGTTTACTAAATGTGGTAATGTACTAAAGTTTGAGAAAAATCCCAAATTAACATAAGGGTTTATAGATGCCAAATCAAATAAGAATTGTATTTTGTTTCATTTATAATGATATTATAAAAATTAAAGTCTATAATAATAGTCATTAATAGAGTTAAAATAAGTTATAAACTATTTAGGCTGCAAGATATTTTTTTTAATATTACCAGCCAAGTTGCCCGCGTATTGAAATATATAACAACTATAGCACTTGCATGTAACGTATTGCAGCACAACAATGTAGCAAAAATTAATCCCAAATAAAATCAAAACAATGTAATTGAAACACTAAAAACTAACCCTTTCACAGTGCTTGTGTCGTCCACCGTACAAAAGGCGTGTAGGGAAATGATAAGTAGTTTTTTCACCACTACACCGTCTATGATGGATGACGGGAAGTCAGTGAGGCACGGTCGCGACCTTCGCACGTATTGATTGTGTTTTGATTATAACTTACCGTGGGTTAATATTGTTTTCGAGTGTGAAAATTAAGTTAACTAATTTTGATGTCGGTGACCAAAAAACTAGGCCAGCTACGCATGCTATAATGACCAAGTATAAAGCAACCAATGAAATCATTTTTTAGATATTACATAGCTTTTATCACGGGCTTTGAGCATGGCGACCGAATTAATTCCGTAACGAAAATAAACCTAACACTCTACTGTACCTGTAACCAAACACGTAACTGTATATTATAATTCTGTAATAAATCTAATAAAATAAAGTGGAATAAGTGCAAGGAAAGTGTATAATTATTTTAAGCCTAACACTCGTCTAACGTTGTTTCACTTCGGTAGACTTCGGCACGGTGTTTGTGTGCGTGCGACTAGACGTATGCGTGTAGACTAGCTGCTAACTGCAATAGCTTTACTGCGGCAGTACTCGAATGCAACGGAATTGCGCGGCGGAATTTACGCCGGCGTAATTCGGCCTAGTGTGTTTAGATACTTAGGGCCTGTTTCACCACTTCCTGATAAGTGCCGAATAGGCTATGCACCAATTAACTTGACAGATCAAGTATGGAGAATCTGTCAAAAAAGTTGTCAAAGAACAGTTACAAAATATTTTAAGGTGACGCCAAGTTCATTAGTTGGCAGTTGACACATTTTTTTTTATGAAATAAGGGGGCAAAGGAGCAAACGGGTCACCTGATGGAAAGCAATTTTCACGCCGGTTTTCTGTGAGCCCATGGTATTTCTCCAATCGAGCCGGCCCATTCGTGCCGAGGCATGGCTCTACCACGGCCAAAAATCGAAATTGGCTTTTGAGTAAAAAAATCCATTATTCTGCCGTTTATTACTATTTTTGGCCATCCTAGCAAAACAACTTTGAAAAAAAGCGACCAAGTGCGAGTTGGACTCGCCCATGAAGGGCCAGCAGCGATAAGGTTTATTTTTATGAAATTAAAAGATTTTTGATTTATTTTTATATTTCAGTCGATTTAATGAAATTTATTAATAAATTTTAAGGTTTACCATTTATGACGTATAAAAAAAACTACGGGATAGATCTCGTTAAAACCAATTATCGTTGGTAGTTTTTATAGTAATCTACATCATATATATTTTTTAGCATTATCATGCCCCTACTTTAGAAATTAGAGGGGGGGACACACATTTTACCACTTTGGAAGAGTCTCTCTCGCAAACTATTCAGGTTAGAAAAAAATGATATAAGAAACCTCAATATGATTTTTGAAGACCTATCCATAGATACCCCACACGCATAGGTTAGATGAAAAATTTTTTTTTGTTTCAGTTGTACCTATGGAGACCCCTAAAATTTTTAATAATTTTTCCATTTTTGCATCAAAATCTTAATGCGGTTCACAGACTACATCTACTTACCAAGTTTCAATAGTATAGCTCTAATTGTTTCGGAGAAAAGTTGCTGTGACATACGGACGGACAGACAGACAGACAGACAGACATGACGAATCTATAAGGGTTCCTTTTTTGCCATTTTGGCTACGGAACCCTAAAAATACCTGAATGACCAAGTGAAGATTTCTTTGATATTGGTCATAAAAGTCAGAAAGTGTTTTCTCTGATTCGGTCATTTTAGTAAAAACTTGTTCATCAATCTAAAAGCTTGGCTTTAAGTCCCTATATTGCGGACACGGCCCGGTATAAACTACTGTGCTACGGGATATGTGGTGGCTTTCAAACTAGCAAGCCTCTTGTATTTTGTGTACTTGATATGTGTGTACTTGTGACATCGTCTACTTAACTGTTTTGTAATAGATTGCACTGAAAACTATACTAGACTATCTGATACTTAACTTTAGGCGCTGAACTGATTTCAGCGATCAGTATGTTTAATATATTATGGGGCACTTGCGTAGATCTGGGTTAAAGTTAACTCTGAGTTAAACATCATGTCATATCAGTCTGTCAGTGACAGAAAGTATCGGTACTAAATACTTCGAGTCTCTTAAAAGAAATATAGAATTGTAATTGTTGTGGCAAAATGTACGGTTTTCACATAATAAGCAATATGAGCCGCGAAACGAAGTTGAAGGCAACATCTAGCACTTTATTAATATTATCCACTATGGACGCAAAGTGCAAAGCTTTTAAGGGTGAATTGCACCAGAAGCGTAGTTAAAGTTAAGGTTAAGGTTATCGTCAAATATGTCGACTTTTGCTAGGGATTTGACAGTTCATTTCACATTTTGTTATGGTTAAAGTTAAAGTTATAGTTAAAGTAAGCCAGTGCAACCTTTAATTTAATGTTATAGGTTTTTTATGAGCGACTCAAACCAGTACAATTCAGAATCCTAAATCCCTACACATAGTATGAGCCATTAAAATTGATCGCAGCTAAATTGAACAGTAATAAAATATCTACATGGAACACTTTCGGCTCGTATTAAGGCTCCTACACACTTATTTGGTCCTGAATTTATATTCCAATAACTTGAATATTGAATTGATAATGATTTCCAACGATTTTTACTAAGGTTTGTGGTTTTTTAGGTGTTGTATAATATTATAAAATGATCTACGTATTGATAATAAAATTAAGTCATTTAATTTGAGTCAAATCTTATACTTTTATTTAATTTGAAAAGTTTAAACTTTCCTTGTGCTTCTTCGCTTTCCAACGGACGCTAACTTACTACCTTTTACTCGTTACGAATCTAGAGATGGATTCTAATTAAACAATAATACTGTTTTAATCCAGTCCTAATATGCTTTAAAACTACAATAATGACTTGAAGTCAATTTAAGTAAATACGAGAGTTTGAGCTTTGAAGTTTTAAAGACTTCTTAGCTGTGTTTTGTTTTTCTGGATTGCTATTTTTACTTATCCGGTATCCCACAAGCTCGCGTCAGGTGACCTGGCCATTTAGCTAAGACTTTTACGTTATCGCTTTGTTATAGAATCGCCCATCAAAATGTATGGAATAGACATAAGCGTTCATTAATATGACGTTGACGTTCGACTCGCCTTATGTCAATTCCATACATTTTGATCGACGATTCAATAGCGAAGCGATAAAGGATTAAGGAAAAATCTTGGCTCATCCCCCTGATTGAAAATTTGTAAGACGAAGAGAGAGAAGATTCCCAGCGCTGTGTATAGGAGGGGAAGAAAAAATTTCCTTCAACCGCGCGCCAAAAAGTTAGCCCACTATTTTTCTCACATCTGCCGGCACTCCCAGAACGTGGCCGTTATTTTTTTAACAAATCAGTATTCCTTCATCCAACGCACTAAATCCCGACCTATGAATGTGTCCCACCTTTAAATATGAAATAGTAGCTGAAGAGCAGAGCTCGAAGTGCAGCCCGTTTTTTTTTAACGAATCAGTATTTATTTTTTTAGCTAACGCAACAAATTCTATCTGCGAATGTGTCCCACCCTTAAATATGAAATAGTAGCTGACGAGGCGAGGGTTTACGGTGTCGTAAAGCGACACATCGACGTCTTCAACTACAACTACGGGATTGCCGGGACTGGGATTGCCCGGGACTGGGATCGCCGGGATTAATACTGTTTTTTATTGAAACTGATTTTGCATTACGCTTAGATGGTTTTGATGTGATACGTTTATAGTGCGAGCTACGAGACGAGTCACAGACTTAATAAACTTAAAAAAGGTTTGTTTTTGACTGGTATTTAAAAAAGTGTATGATCTGACATGTGGATGACAGGCAAAGACTACTATTTAAATTCGTTTGTCAACCGGAATCTTTACAAGACTTTCAGTTGTCATGAATTCCAGTGTGTCCTGTATTGGTGCTCATGGTATCTACATACAAAATTTAATCCAATCAATTCATTTAGGCGTAAAGTAATAATATTCCCCACACCGGTTTCGGTGACGGTGGCCGGTTTCATTGAAACCAGGCCAGGTACGCAGGAGTAATTTTATAGTGCCCAAGTGTGTGCGCAGTACACAAGAGCACTCTCTATTTCTTTACTCTCATAACCCAGTGGGACGGCAGACCGACACGACCGGCGAGAGATCAGGCGCAGGACCGACTTTTTACATGCCCATCCGACGCATGGATCATCTTACTTGTCAGACAATCAGGTGATCAGCCTGCATTGTCCTAACCAAACTTGGAAATAACATATTCTTTCCAACGCGGGAATCGAACCCACGACCTCCGTGTCAAGAGCGACGCTCCAGACCACTGGACCACAGAGGCGTTAAGTAATACACAGACGTAGGCGTAAAGTAATACACAGACAGAAAGACAGAAGAACGTAACCAACGGACAAAAAGGCAAACATACACACTTTTCGAAATATTAATGTCAGTCAGATACTTTGTACCTCGTCTCATGGTTTAAGACATAGTTTGTTTTACTGACGCGATTACTGTGTTTTGATGTTTACAGTCCCGTTTTGTTGAAGCCCCGACAGAGCCTTTATGCCGACGACTTAAGAGTCATCATAATGGGAAAAACAACTGTGAACGAACAATCTAATTACTTGTTAGCCATAAACCTAGTTTTGCTTAACCTTGATAGTTGATACGGTAAATATTCGTTTAGTTTTCTACCGATTTTCATATTTTGTCCATCAACATAATATTATTGCCGCGATAAAAATCATCTTACGATAATGATACTAGAGTTAAATTATACTAAATTGGTTCGGTGGGTTGATAGTAAATTAGTACCTAACAGACATATTATTATACACTTTTACATTTGAAAATGTATTGTGTGAGTGATTAATTCTAAGAAATAGAAAACATACAGATTTAGGAGGCAAAATGACAGATTAACTTAGTCTATCTGTCACTTCTATAAAAACTCTATCATTGCTGAGCCAAGTTGATGCTGATTTCCAGCTAATTATCGCTAGTGGTATGAGTTTTATATAATGCCGCCATTGGGCACGTAGCCAAACTGTGTCGTTTAGCTATCGGCGGCGGTCGCGCGACACTTTGTTCTAACGCACTTGGCGAGACGCGCTGGCGAGCGGTGCACATAAGTTACAGTAAAAACAATTTGTCATATTATGTGGTAAAAGATGCTATTTTCCTACCTAAGTGGAAGTTAAAAACGCTGTAGAGGCCCATCCATAATATATTACGTAACAACAAGGGCTAAAGGGAGGGGAGGGGTCGGTTATGCCAAATTAATTATGTGACATTTTTGCTGAAAATACACATCTTTGCTGAGCTTTCATTTTCATTTATTTCACACAAACACAGACAAACACATGTATGTAAATACTAGTAGTTGATCAATAAGGCTTCTTACAGATGAACGGCACTTGTCGACGGCAGTCGACGGCACGTCGTGTCCACGGCAGACGACGGCAGCCGTCAAGTATCAAGAAAAGATCCAGCGACTGTCGTCGACAAAAGTCGTTCGTCTGTGAGAAGCCTTACCTAAATTTTTGTGGCTTCAACCGCAGTTTTCTATACGTTTTATTGTAATTTTTAATTATTCATATTGTTATCTGTTTCATTTATTTACTAACGGAAATTTTAAATAAGTTTTACTTTTAACTTCGATCGTAAAGCATTTACGAGAAAATTTAATATCTGCATCTAGTTAGCATAGAAAGTGTATTCGGTACACCTGCGGCAAATGACCAGGAGGGAGAACTGCTATTGCTGGCCGAAAAACATCAAAATATATTAAAATAGCAATAAGTTACTGCCGTGGGGTTGAACACGGTAGTATTGCAATCAAAGTTTCTCTCTTCAACTATTCAAATCCTACAACTTGCACGCTGTGTCAGTGGGCGAAAAGTATACAAAAATTTTAAAGTGCAGTAATAAAATACACTTCTTAAAAATAGAAAATCCATTTTTTTTACTTAATAAAAAGATAGATATCTATACAGTATCATATTTATAGTTATACAGTACCTAATCCATTCTCTCCCGCCGTAAAACCACTTTACTATAACCATCACTTTATGGTCCACTCTCTCAGCAACTCTCCTAGGAGAGGTGGAACGGAAACCTCAGTCGTTTAATCGCCCCGACTAACTTCTTGATAGTCGCCATGGGAATTTGAACCCCGTCCTTATTGGTAATAAACTTTTTACTTAAACCTAAGTTAGTGTTTGGTCAAGTGATTTAAAGGAGTCAAATAAATTGCTTATAAAGGACGATGTAAAGGTAAAACTACACTGAACTGTTTTCGTTTACACCTGTGCAGTTTTTGTAGGCAACCTGTACGGCTTTTTAAGCCACCTCTAGTTTTCGTTGTCCCCTGCACAGTTTTCGTAGTCATCTTTACAATTTTCTTGGGCACCTGTATTTTGACAGTTATTAGTATGGCTATATTATAATCTTCCGGCAAACGAATTCCGCAACAAAGTTTCGGACAATATTTATCTAATATATCAACAACAAGGTAATATTAATAAATGAAATTTTAACTATGATAAAATCAAGACAATAATATACTGTTATACCGAAAACAACTTTGTTAATTATAACTCAACCGAGATGTTTGTTGGTTTTTGTATGGCTCCTTAATTTGGAAGTTATTAACTGAATTAAGCAGTCAATTTAACTTCGAGAAAGAATGTTTTCATCTTTAGAAAAGCTTTATGCCATTGTATAACTTTTAGGTATGTTGAGCTAATTCATGCATTCATTCATAAATCATTCATTCCCAAACACATCACGTCACTATAATTAAAAATTACATTCAATTCAATAATTTTCATGTATTGGAAAGAAGTTCCTTATCGCGCGTTGCGAAAAGAGTCTAGACTGAAAAAATTAAGACCAAAAAGTTGGCACGACACTTTTTGCCACAGACATAGATCAAGATAGATACCGCATGTGTATGTACTTCGCGGGACATGCGGTATCTATCGTGATCTATATCTGTGTTTTTGCAATAGTTGTAAGCCGTGCGGTAGGGCAATATATTTCTCTCTCTCTCTCTCTCTCTGTCTCTGTCTCTTTCTCGCGCTCTCTCTCTCTCTCTCTTTTTTGAGTGTATACAGGTATTTTGTACATAAGAAATAACTTCGTTCTATCTGGGTGCATCAGCATTTAAGGCGAACTTGCGTAGATCTGGGCTAAAAGTTAACTCTGAGTTAAACATCATGTCATCTCTATCACTCACTTGGTGATTGACAGATATGACATGATGTTTAACTCAGATCTGCGCAAGTGGGCGCAGCCGCTAATCGGACTTTGAATATACTTTCAAGGCCGTCACAGACTTAGCTATAATATATATTAATATCTTTATAGCTAGGCATATTACTATATATTTTCTATACAATTTTCGCGTGACCACACACTCAGCTATAATATATATTTCTGGTCTCAGTGTGTTTAATACGGTATATTAATATATATTATAGCTAAGTCTGTGACGGCCTTAAATCCCGGAAATACAAATCACGCCACAACTAGGAAAGCAGTTGTAGTAAAACATCTAGTTTCTTATATTATAAGAAACTTAGCAATACTTTAGCTATAAATAAGTTAGCAAGCGTTAGACAGACAGACAGTCAGCAATAACAGTTATCTGCGGAAGTCTAAAACCGCTTACTTGAGACCTATAAATCGAGTTCTAGACCACCCAGGCACGTAAGAAGCACCGCTATCTAGACTTCAAGACCCACAAAAACAGTCACAAATGGTGGGCGACACGAACACTCGCACCCCTAAAGGGGTTTAGTGGATAGGGGTTTAGGGGTTGGAACTCCCCCGTTAATGAACAGAACTCCTCACCTTGCTGGGCGTTCCGGTTTTTGCGTTCAACGCAACCGTCACTAATGAACCTGAGATAAGTAATCACTGTAAGTTTGTTAGGTTTACGCGGTACTTTCTGTATACTGACCGATTTCGGTGACGGTGACCAGCTTCGATGGTTTTTTTTATGAAATAAGGGGGCAAACGAGCAAACGGGTCACCTGATGGAAAGCAACTTCCGTCGCCCATGGACACCCGTAGCATCAGAAGAGCTGCAGGTGCGTTGCCGGCCTTTTAAGAGGGAATAAGGTAAGGGGAGGGTAGGGATGGGAAAGGAAGGGAATAAGGAAGGGTAGGGAAGGGAATAGGGTAGATTGGGCCTCCGGTTAACTCGCTCACTCGGCGAAACACAGCGCAAGCGCTGTTTCACGCCGGTTTTCTATGAGGACGTGGTTATTTCTCCGGTCAAGCCGGCCCATTCGTGCCGAAGCATGGCACTCCCACGTCTAGACTTCTATTTTATAGTGATCAAGTGTGTACTCGTACGTTTAACAGCACTCTCTCAAATAGTTCATTCCAAAAACAAACGTAATTACTTATGAACTGAACGGACAGACAATGAAGTCTTAGTAATAGGTTCCCGTTTTTACCCTTTGGGTGCGGAACCCTAAAAAGTTGATAAAACCCTATTCTCAGACCTAACGAATGTACCATCGAAGAAATTGATTCATAAGCAGTTGACGGACCAACGTCATTTGGTCGGATATGTCAATAATTCAGTGTTAACTGTTAGCCATAATTATAATAATAATAATAATAATATCAGTTTATTTCAGACCATAGAACAGATCATAGAAGAGACCATAGAACAGAGATTATAAATTTGTATAGGTCCGCCAACTGCCTATGAATCGACTTCCCTGATATTACATACAAAATTTCATTAAAATCGGTTGAGCAGTTTTGGAGGAGTTCGCGCACAAACACTGTGATACGAGAATTTTATTTAATTACGAGCTATTGCCCGCGGCTTCGCTCGCGTTAAGAAGTTATTATCTACAAACTTTCATCCCCTATTTTAACCCCTTGGGGGTAGAATTATTGATCAAAATCTTTTCTTAGCGGATGCCTACGTCATAACATCTACCTGCATGCCAAATTTCAGCCCGATCCGTCCAGTGGTTTGGGCCGTGCGTTGATAGATCACCATGTCAGTCAGTCACCTTTGAGTTTTATATATTTAGATTAGAATATAATAATACCCTCATAACCTAATAGGGGTATTCGCGAAGCGTGGCTACGTAACGAGTCGACGATGACACGCGACGCATGACGTCACTCAAACGCTAAAACAATGATCGTTACCGGCGTAATTATCGCTAATGTGGGTAGTTACAATAATCGCCCGGGGCAAGGGGGGAGGGGGAAAGCCCCGGGGGGAGCACAGAGGGCGGGGGGGGACAAATCGCGATGTAGTGGCGTGTCGTTATCGCTAACGGGCGCTTAGGTGTGATTTAAACGCTAGCCAAATTGTCTAGTCCAAATTGCGTCTATCAGACGATTTAACTGCGTATATCTCGTGAATTAACTGGTAATAAAAGTTTAGTTTCTAGTTTACTTGAATTGTTTTTAAAAGTTGTTTAGCATGTGCTATAGAATAAAGAATGAATGCTTTATTTCTTACTATCAATATTTGTGTGCCGTTTTATGAGAGTAAGCAGATTTGATTTTACACGCACATAATAATATATTCGGAGGCACTATCTAATCATAATGTTGAGACGAACTCAACTAATATTCCTTGTTAATACTCAACAAGCGTAGTATAAATATAATATGGTAGAGTAACTCAGATATTAATAAATATCTTCGGAATCAGACATGCTTAACGCACAATAAACAAGCCATAAAATAAATTGTGCGTGCTACGAGTGCTACATCATTTTGCATTGTTTTAAGACACTACCTAGAATCGTCAGGTCCGGTCCTGTAATTTTAATCAAAGAACAATACAATAATTTTGCATTTTACTAAATTTCAAAATAAAAATATATGAATTGTAAAAGACTTTTTCTCATTCCTTTGATAATACATACTGGTTTTGGATAACTTTAGAATTAAGTATGCTCCTCTGAAACCCCTCGGAAATCACTCTGCCGTATCTTAAATTTAATTTGTTTAATTTTGTTTCTTGGGGACATAATATTTTGGTCTTTCTATAAAGATGATCTACTGTTTTACACTGTGCAAGTACTCGACAGCATAGCTAGCATTACAACTATTTGCCCACTCCAAGCACGCATCATTATATCGAGTGTAGTGCATTATACTCGCGTAATTACACTAACTATTTCACTCAACAGCTGAGTGAACTGTATCCTTCATTCATAGCTGGGTATACTACTATAATATTATAATAAGAGCATTCGTATAGCATCTATGCTAATATAAATGTGGCAGTATATTATGTTACCTTTTCGCGTTTAAGTAACGATTTTGATGGAAACACTTTGAGTTCTGGAAAATGATATTGATTTTTGTTATAGAAAATGTACGGTAGCCGGATGATAAGAAAATTACCCAAAAAGTAGCCTATCGGCTATCATATTGTGCTAATTTAAAAACCTACTATATTACTACACCAAATTGCATAACACGTTCTATTGTTTTTGCATTAACTACTAATTTTGACCTTTGGGTAATTTAGCGCTATTTCTGTAAATTAAAAGTTTTGCAGTCACATGCTACTCCTCAAGCATTCGACGAATAAACTAAATAAAAGTGATCAACAATATTTCATCACAATGACGAGATTTCGTTGAAGTTTTTTATCTGGATTCCCAAAAAGTCGCGATTACGTGTCGCTCGACACTCGGGGTCTAATTCTGTTCTGACAAGTTTTTCCATTCCCTTCCTCTTACTTCACGCGGAACTTTGCGGGCGAATTCCTTTTTTATTTGCATTGGAGATGACGGCCTTGGGCGTCAATGCTCTCACCCCAATATAATATAGCGGTCATCTTCTTATGTACTATCAAAGAATTTGATTCATAGGTAGTTAAGGACCTACGTAATTTGGTGGCGTTATGTCAAACCCAGCTGACAGATCATGACTAGCATTGAATTGATGTAACTCTACCAAAAGACGTAGGTCCACATCTGCCTAAGAATCACTTTCTTTGATAGTACTATCAGAGAAGTTAATTCGTAGGCAGAATATGGCGAACCTACGTAATTTGGTCGCGTTATTGCAATTTTTTTGGACCAAGCAAACTTGCTAACGGATCACCTGATGAAAACGACTTCCCCTGTTTTCAACTCTTCTATATTTGGCGGCCTTTGAATAGAAAAATCACTCCTCTCTATAAATAAAAAAGTATATCCTGAGACAACCTACTTAGCCTTTTTAAGAAAAGTGCATTCAGATTTAAATTTTATTTTTTTATACGTGGCAACGAAACCACGCTACATGAAACGTCAGTACTTTGAAATGGTCGTGTCGCTGTAGCCTAATATCGCCTACTTCGGTCTCACCTTTTAGGCTCTTTAAAGTCTCTTTAAAAATCTCGTTGCGATTTTATTAGAATAAGAAAAAAATCATCCATATTTTATTTATTTCTTTATTATACACGGCAGCGGTACTACGCGACATGAAACGTAAGTATGAAATGTTCGCGCCACTGTAGCGTAGTGCCTATTTCTGCCTCATCTTAAGGCTCTTAAAAGTATCTGTAAAAATATTGCGATTTTATTAGAAATATCCTTGTTCATAAACCTCCAGCACGAGCAAACAGAGCCCTTGTTGGCCGAAACGGGGCAATATTTTCAAGTCCATCGGAATTTCATTACAGGATAAAAAGGTCGAGCCCGCTTTAATTAAAAAACTCCGATACGTTCTTGTGCATGTTAACGAGTTATATCACTTTTCAAACATACATTATACTGATAAATCGCTGGTGCTGTAGTACAGTGAATTACATTGAACGTTGATGAATAAAAATGATGATTGCAAATCAACTTTTTTGTATTCTTGAAAGCAGCCCAGACACAAAATTTGTGAAAACATGGAAAAGACGCTCACCAATACGTTTGGTTATGATGAATAATCATAACCCCCATCGTCATCGAACATTTTTTTTTTTTATTAAATAAGGGGGCAGACGAGCAAACGGGTCACCTGATGGTAAGCAACTACCATCGCCCATGGACACTTGCAACATCAGAAGAGCTGCAGGTGCGTTGCCGGACTTTAAGAGGGAATACGCTCTCTTCTTGAAGGTTTGCAGGTCTAGGTCCGGAAATACTGCTGGTGACAGTTCGTTCCAGAGTTTTACAGTGCGCGGCAGAAAGTTACGCGAAAAACGCACGGTAGAAGACTGTCACTCATCAAGGTGATGAGGATGGTATGTTTTTCGCGTAGGACGATGGCGAAAAGTTGCAGGTGGTATGATTCCGAACAATTCCTCAGAGTGAGAAATTCCTCCGTGATACAACCGATAGAGGATGCACAGTGAAGCTACATCTCGGCGTAATTCCAAGGGGTTCAAGCTGTTTGAAACACTATGGCAGTCAACAATTCGAGCGGCCTTTCGTTGGATACGATCCAGAGGGAGCAGTTGGTATTTTGGCGCCCCTGCCCAGAGATGAGAACAATATTCCATACGAGGCCGAACCTGCGCCTTGTAGAGTTGTGGGCGTTGGTACGGACCGAAGTACTATCTCGCTCTGTTTAGAACACCAAGCTTCTTCGAGGCTAACTTGGCCTTACCCTTTAGATGATATTGGAACTGGACTTCGCTCGATATGTTGACGCCAAGTACAACATGGACAACCAAAGACGAACATGTCCCTATACGGCTCTCCTATTCCACTGGCATCGTCCCGGCTTCTTGGAAGACAGCCTTGGTGCACCCGATCCCTAAAAAAGGTGACCGCTCAAATCCTTCCAACTACAGACCAATCGCTATAACCTCTCTCTTCTCGAAGATAATGGAATCCATTATCAATAGCCAGCTTCTTCGATACTTGGACGGCCAGGGATTACTAAGCGACAAACAATACGGGTTCCGTAAGGGTCGCTCGGCTGGTGATCTCTTGGCGTACCTGACTCATCGTTGGGCTCAGGCAATTGAGTCGAAGGGAGAGGCATTGGCTGTTAGTTTGGACATTGCGAAGGCCTTTGATCGGGTTTGGCATAAAGCGCTGCTTTCAAAGCTCCCATCATACGGGCTGCCCGAGAAATTATGTAAGTGGGTCACTAGTTTCTTAGCAGATAGAAGCATAAGGGTCGTAGTTGACGGGGAATGCTCGGAAACTCAGTCTGTTGATGCTGGTGTCCCTCAGGGCTGTGTGCTATCGCCTACCCTATTCATACTGCATATCAATGACATGTTACAGACCAACGGCATTCATTGCTATGCAGATGATAGTACAGGTGATGCTGTATATACCGGCTCCCGCAATATTTCTCGGCAAAATGTCATTGAGAGTCGAAACGAACTTGTGTCTAAAATAGAGAATTCATTGGAGAAAGTCTCTGAATGGGGTAGACGTAACTTAGTCCAATTTAACCCCGCCAAGACACAAGTCTGCGCGTTCACCACTAAAAAGTCACCAATGGTCATATATCCTCGTTTCGAGGGCACATCTTTAACCATCTCCCCTAGCATTGAGATACTTGGCGTCAACATATCGAGCGAAGTCCAGTTCCGATATCATCTAGAGGGTAAGGCCAAGTTAGCCTCGAAGAAGCTTGGTGTTCTTAACAGAGCGAGACAGTACTTCAGTCCGGACCAACGCCTACAACTCTACAAGGCGCAGGTTCGGCCTCACATGGAATATTGTTCTCATCTCTGGGCAGGGGCGCCAAAATACCAACTGTTCCCTCTGGATCGTATCCAACGAAGGGCCGCTCGAATTGTTGACTGTCATAGTGTTTCGAACAGCTTGGACCCCTTGGAATTACGCCGAGATGTAGCTTCACTCTGCATCCTCTATCGGTTTTATTACGGGGAGTGCTCTGAGGAATTGTTCGGAATCATACCACCTGCAACTTTTCGCCATCGTCCCACGCGAAAAACATACCATCCTCATCACCTTGATGAGTAGCAGTCTTCCACAGTGCGATTTTCGCGTAACTTTCTGCCGCGCACTGTAAAACTCTGGAACGAACTGTCACCAGCAGTATTTCCGGACCTATATGACCTGCAAACCTTCAAGAAAAGAGCGTATTCCCTCTTAAAAGGCCGGCAACGCACCTGCAGCTCTACGGATGTTGCGAGTGTCCATGGGCGACGGTAGTTGCTTACCATCAGGTGACCCGTTTGCTCGTTTGCCCCCTTATTTAATAAAAAAAAAAAAAAAAAAAAAAACGTATTCGCAATCTTGTATTACCCCAACAATCGTCCAAAGCAAAGTGAAATCGTCCAAATCTGTGATAAATATCAAAATGGCTTCGTGCAACCGCAAAATACCGCTTAAACTTACCACGCTTTTTGCCATATTATCGTATGTCTATTATAGTATTATGGACTTAACGGAAAAACCCGCGGCATTTCTTCATAGAACCCCAAAACAATAAACAAATAAATCCACTAATCCCGGCGTCTGTCATTTAATTTGTTAAGTGGCTCGGCGGGACGGAGTAAAAAGCTTTAAGAATTTAATCTACTTACTAAATACGAGCGATCAGGGAATTGTCCCGGACTCCAAAACGTTATGGTGATTTACATGATACAGCTGCGGACGCCAATAGCTGAAATCGCTAGATCAGCCCCTTAGACAATGTATCTTTAGTTAAAAACGATGACGAAATTCGTTATCAAAATGTATGCGATTTGACATAAGTCATCGCTAAATGACATGGTCAAATCCCATACATTTTGATAACGAATTTCGTCATCGTTTTTAAAGAAAGGGACTTTGTCTACGGCCTGATCAGTAATTTTGCATTTTTTTTTAATAAAAAGCATTGTATGTGTCACCCCCAAACATAATATATTAAGGATTGTATAAAAAATAAAATTATCGTTTATTACGAGTATTTAAGACACACATTCTATTACCATTGTAACTTTGTATATATATATATCCCATAATCTACATGGTAACCAGCTACAAAGAGTATTTGATATTATGATCTCGGGGACACTAAAGCTGCTCCTTCTGTATTTAAACCCGAAACCCTGTTAGAGGAGAATTTAGAACATCGTTTCAGCGATAGATACTGATATATTAGTGAGACAAATGTGACGTTATTGCCCTGGTATTATAATAATATTTATCTAAATTTAAAAATACTATTATAATAAGAGGATAGATAGCATCCTAGATTTATTCTGAAGTCTAAAACTAGGAAAAGCTACGAGCTAGGTTACAAACAAGTTTATTTTTCATAAAATCTTTCTGAGAACCGATACCTTCGTGGTTTTGTGTATCACGGCACTCGAGATTGAGATCTATTCCGCTTGTATAAGGTCCATTATATATTTACGGTGTAAAAGCGAGGCTTGTGTTCCCTCAGGATCCAGGAATCAAGATCCGTGTAATATGAAGGTATATAATATTCATTCTTGCCTCAACAACTAGTAATGGAAGATAAAATGCGTATAATAGTTATACGCATTTTATTACGGTTCCGTACCCAAAGGGACCCTATTACTAAGACTTCGTTGTCTGTCCGTCAGTCTGTCCGTCTGTCTGTCTCCAGGCTGTATCTCAAGAACCGCTATAGCTAGTATTCTGAAATTTTCACAGATTGTGTATATCTGTTGACGTTATAACAACAAATACTAAAAATAAAGTAAAGTTAATATTTAAGGGGGGCCCCATTGAAGAAACATGATTTTTTGGCCTTTTTGCTCGTGATCAATAATGGTAACAGCTAGGCACTTGGAATTTTCACAAAATCTTTAATTATATTTGTACTTTAATAATTAAGAATAAAATTAAAATAAAGTAAATATTGAAGGGCGGCTGGATTGAAGCCCCCCTTCAACAAAAGACACAATTTTTTTTGTCAACTTTCGCTCTATACCGGTACGGAACCCTTCGTGCGCGAGTCCGACTCGCACTTAGCCGATTATTTTGGCATTTTATCGGTGAAGACGTATAATATTTTAATATAAGGCATCTTTCACACGGTTAAAACCTAATCAATCTGTACTAATATTATAAAGCTGAAGAGTTTGTTTGTGTTTGAATGCAATAATCTCGGTATAGCTAAGGTGTCCGTGAGTGCTATAGGCTATGTATGTACCACGGGCAGAGCCGGGGCGGACCACTATTTGAAAGATATAGAGCTAAAAATGAGATAAAATCGAAACGATATGCTGAAGAGATTTTAATGAAATTTGGTATACTTACATATAATATACTAAGAATTCCGGAATGAGTTATCTACTAGCTGCGACGAAATAGACAATGGGGAAACACTCAGTTTCATCCCGCTAAAATGTACAGTTCAGTTAATAGTTTAACTTCTTTGATGGTCCCGAGTCCCGACAGAGATTATAAAATTAAGTACAGTTATAATTATTATTATTACATTACATTACAACAGTCAAAGATTGCCGTGTTTTTGCATAAATGGTTATGGCCGGAATTATTATGATTTGAAATCAAAAAACTTACGATCTTATGTGAAGCCAGATATATTATTAGCTATATATTTTATTATGTAGGCAGGTAACGAGGTATGTTAATACTACAAGCGAAAAAATTAGTAACTGTCCTTATGTTATAAATGTTAATTATTTACAATCAATTATTATCAATATGTGTTTAGTCTTCAGTAAATTAAACGTTATTACAAAAGTTGATGTCCTATTCTGTCTGCGCCTAGAAGCTTATCTAATTAAAACATACCTCATAAGTAGCCATAAGTCATAATATTAAAAATATTACGATAATATTATTATTTACCTTCATGGGAAACACGTAATTTATTTGCCAAAAGTAATATTGTAGGGATATTAACTTGTATTTAGGTAATCTTTCTTATGATGAAGCACAAATAAATAGGTTTGTTTTCCCTTGTTTTCGCAATTATCATAAGATATCTTTAGACAGAGACAGAATAAGTACACAAAGTGTCTACATAATGATTTAAGTAATTTCGGACGAGTTTGGCAACAAACACTGTGACACGAGAATTTTATAGTTATTATGCTAGAGTAGATTGTGGTCCAACCGTAAAACAAATCCATACTTCCATACATACGAGTATAATATTATTATAAATGTACTTAAAAGTTTGTCTGTTAACTCTTCAGGCCCAAACTGCTGAACCTATTGCTGAAATTTGGTACGGAGATACTTTGAGTCGTAGGAAAGGACATAGGATACTTTTTCCCGGAAAAATGTACGATTCCCGCGCGATAAACTAATTTTGGCGCAACGGAATTGCGGGCGTCATCTAGTGTAAAATATAACAGTATTGTTACATTACATAATGTCGCTCTGTCCTATGTGGACATACATAAAATTCTGCATAAATGTGAATTCAAAACATGGTGGACTCTTAAAAGCTGCTCCGTATGATATAGGGCTGTCTATTCAAAGTTTAATTTTATTTTAGGTACTGCTCGCAACTTGGTTTGTATGGAAATTAGATTTTCGCAAGAACTACCATATTTTGTCCGTGACAAATATATCTTACGTCCTCTAAGGTATCTCAATATTGTTCATCAAACTCAGTTTAGCGATATAATCGTAAATAGATATTATCATACAGACACACAAAAAAGGTTAAAATAATGGCCTGGATATCTGCGTTCAAATTGTGAAACCTCCTCCTTTATCTAAGTCGGTTAAAAAGACGGAGCGAGCATTTTGCTCATAATCCCTAAACTAATGAGGCCAATGACTCTGTTGCCTAATTATAATGAACCTAGGTGGCCCACCCACCTAGGTTCATTTTACATTGGGAAATGCTTTACGCATCCCCGGCGGATTGAGGCCATGGCCGGGGTTAATGGGGCTCCCCTGACGTGGAGTCTACCCAATAAAATCTCATGGTTCTCCACTCCCGCATGGCAGAGTTGCTGTTACGATGGAACTGCAACTCTACTAGAGTGTGTGACAACCCTAGCGAAAATTCCACATAGCATCTTCGAGTTGCTCTAACATTTGACTCACATCTGAGCCTGCGACACTCCAAGTGCACTTTGTCAATAGTTTTTAACACAGAATGCAAAATATGTCTGTCCGTTTGTAGCTTAGAATAAGGAAGAAATTCGTATGTTTCATTTTATAAACTAGATGTCGCCCGTAACACTGTTGCGCCAAAATTCGTTTATCGCGCGGAAACCGTATTTTGTCGAGTATTTAAAGCATCCTATGGTCTTTTCTGGGACTTAACACGTTAGGTGCGAAACAGGGCTTGAAACACCCTGTCCATGTCTCGTCGTTATAGCGGTAGGAAAAAACTTAAACTTCTCTGTCGTGCGGGAGGCATAACTTCCATCTGGTTCAGTGTAGGAAAGTGATAACTATATATCTAAGATGTGCTATTGATTCCTAGTTCAATGGTATACCGACCTTAATACCGGGTTTCTTAGACCTCGTGCCGCACTGAACAAATAAAAATTCTAACACAGTGCGGAAAGAGGTTGCGAACACCTCGTACCCCCGCGCACCTCGTACCGCACCCTAAGCTAGCTTCACGCGGTTAGTGTTGTGCAACGCATTCGAGACTGAGCACGCGACGAAGTACGACTGCTGCCGATTATGTCGAAACGTTGCCGAAAAAAGTTAATCAAGGAGGAAGGTGAAGAAAAATCGGACTCAGATTTACCAGTTTCACCAAACTGGTAAATCTGAGTCAAAATCAGGATAAATTTTGATGAGCCATACACCGAGGGTGTTTTGCATTTGCCGCTAGTTGATTCAATGAACAAACACACTAATAGTAATCATGATTATCAACCTATTTGAAGAAAGTTACTTTAAGTTTGATAAATAAGTACAATTAAATAAAATCGATATTTCTTTTCCCATCACTAAATTATATGAAAAACTGCTATTGTTCAGTGCGGTATGGGGTACATCAGACCCCACATTTTATTTTACCCATAGAATCTAAACTAACTAATCTAACCACGGGCGGCGGTAGATTTAGGTAAATGAACTCATTGTTAATAATAATCACGACAAAAGCCGCACACTTTGTCTTATTTGGCGCCAAAAAAAGGATTTTGGTCTCCTACGGGCGGTGGGGTTTAATATGCCTCGTGCCGCCACAATCTCTGGTATAGGACAAGGTTTAAAACGACCCGTAACGCAGTAATGGAAAGTACAGATATATCTGTGCCGCTGGGAACGTGTTAAAGGATCTTCACACCAAATTTCAGCAAAATCGGTTCTGTGGTCGTGAAGAGACACACTTTCTTTTTATAATATTAGTAAGTTTGGACTGGAGTTCAAAAATGTACGGCCAAGCCAAGTTTATTTTTGTATGTTTGTGCCATTGTAGCAACTAAACTACGGATCTGATTTGGCTAAATATCTACGTCGGCTATATTTAACAATTTGTATTATTGTGCAGTCGGCTTAGTAGTGTTTTAAACTTGTTACTTGCTTTGGATATGGTAATTATATGGATGCAGCCAATAGTTCATTTCATTACCTTAATTACGTACTAGACTAGATCTTCTAATCCTTCTAGGTCCGTCTAGAATTCTAGACCTTTACCCTCGGTCAACGCTCCCTTTTACTTAAAAGACCGCTATCAAAGATTTCACACGACTTTATTGCCCATAACGGTAGTTAAAGTGTTAACATTTGCAAAGTTATTTATGTTGACTTTAATTTAACGAGACAGTTAAATTTATCGGCCATTAATTATTAAGTGTCGCGGTCGGGGAGTTTTTAGAAACTTTCAACTCGTTACGACTTTGTTTATGAAGCAAAATTTTAATAAAATATAACTTTGAACCCGCAACTACAAGCGTTATTATAAATTATGAGCTCTAAATGTATATTTTGCATATTATCCGTTTGGTTGGTGAATATGAACCCCCTGACAACAATATAGATTTTATGGCACTTTTATGGTATATGGTCCAATTTCTTGTTCTTATCTAATACGTATACTTTTTTAAATACTGTATGGTCAAATTCATGATGTTGGGGCATTCCTAAAAGTAACATATTAGTCAATATAAGTCTTTTAGTTTCACAGGGAACAAAAGGGACTCATGTATATGTCGCAGTCATCTAGATAAATCTGCGATTCGATTGAATGACTAGCGCATTCATTGAATGACACCATTCAATTGAATGACTCGGCCGAACGTCGATTGAACGATCGTCAACCAACGTCCGACTAGTGAGCGATTTGTAACATAGCCCTTTGAAGATAGCGGACATGAAATCAGTCAGGTAACTGAACGTATTTCACTTTTTTCCCACTGCGGCGCTCGTAGTCACCAAAATAATTCTTAGGTAATTAATAGCAATGTATTACCCCGTATTGGCCCAATACGACTTAGGTTAGATCGTGGTTATTTTTTTTGTAAACCACCCAGAAGTAGGGGCTCCGACGTCTCATAATTGAAGCCAGTTTCTAGATTAACCTATTATTACGCGCGCCACCAACAAATACTTAAAAAATCATAACATTCCATTTAACGACTTCACTAGTTCACTATGATGACGTTTAGTCAAAACGTTAAACGTTACAGTCAACATCTTGACTAATTGTCCTTCAGTCATTCAACTAAATGGTGGTCATTCAATGAATACGCTAGTCATATGAGACCTTATATTGTGTTAGCGTTTTTAAACACGTTGTAATATAAAGTCGTGATAATACTTAAGGGTGTGTACACTGTACTGAACCTTATATATATTATTTTTATTAAAACCCTATATAAAAAGCAACTTTCATTAAAATATATTTGTGTAACACAAATACAATAAGATTGCTTATTCCTTATCAATACAAGCTGCAGCTTAGTGATCTATGAAAATTTAATCAGCTGTTTCCCCGAAGATGGTTAATTAATTCTATTGATTTCATTATTTTCCATTCCAAACCTGCGCTGTTATTTATTTACTGGCCGCTCGCAGGATTGCATTAGATTGCAGGTCAATTTGAACTTTATTCCGGGAGGATACGACTTAAAATAAATTAAGCAGGAAGTTGAGACGTAAAATGAGTGGATATTGTAACAGAACGGAAACTAGGTGGTAATCATTTCAAACTACGGTCATGCAGCATGCTAGTAGCACTATGAACTAGTAATGGGAATTAATGCTATTTTCTATTAATTTCATTAGCATGCTAATTTTGATGTCACAGCATGCTAAGTATTATTGCTTTGCTATTTGCTAAAAACGAGGCATCGTGAATTATCGGTTCGCATCGCACCGCTCGCGTCGAGTGTTATTTCGCATCGAGTGAAAAATAGCAATTCATTTACAGTTAGCACCGCGTTGCGAAACAGGGTGGACGTGATTTTATCATGATCGCAAACTATTGTTACGCACGATAATATTAGCTATCGTATAATATTAGCAAGTGCGATTCATTTAATTATTGCTAATGGACATTTAATTGTTATTATTGCTAATGCTATTTTTACCAAAAAATAAATGCATTTCATATCAGTTTTAGTAACTGGTTTCATTATAACCAGGCCAGATACGTAGAGGTGGTTTTGTAGTTCCCAAGTTTGAATGCAGTACAAATGAATATTATCAATTACTTTACTATCGTAATGTTGTAGGACCGACTCGACTGGCGACAGATGATGTGCAGGAACGACGTACTTACATATTGTCTATCCAGCGCATGGATAGCTTCATGCTATCCATGCGCTGGATAGACAATATGCTTTCACTGCACGAATGGGCCGGCTCGACCGGAGAAATACCACGTCCTCACAAAAAATCGGCGTGAAACAGCGCTTGCGCTGTGTTTCGCCGAGTGAGTGAGTTTACCGGAGGCCTAATCCCCTACCCTATTCCCTTCCCTACCCTCCCCTATTCCCTTCTCTTCCCATCCCTACCCTCCCCTTACCTTACCCTATTCCATCTTAAAAGGCCGGCAACGCACCTGCAGCTCTTCTGGTGCTGCGGTTGTCAATGGGCGACGGAAGTTGCTTTCCATCAGGTGACCCGTTTGCTCGTTTACCCCCTTATTTCATAAAAAAAATGGAATGGGTTCACAGGAACCGTGCACTCTTGTCATACGAAAAAAACGTATGCTCTTCCGGGTAGTCTTCTTTTTGTCTGTGTCAAATTTTATTAAAAGCTGTCTACCCGTACCTTACTACCTACTATTTGTATCCAAATGTGGAAGATATATATACTGAGGCTGAAATAGGCATGATGACAGTAAGTAAATTTCATTGAAATAATTTGTGTGTCTAAAGTATCTAAATGCTTGATTATAAAACACTGGTTCTTTTTTATTTTACATCAAGATTAATATTTTATTGATAAAATAAAATCACTAAATATGACAATCCGCCATGAAATGTTGAACGCCAATCAGAGCGCGTGACGTCACGTTAGAGCACTTTTGACATTGACGTTTGAGTTATTTCTCTTTTACCACAGACATTTTTTTTTAAATCGTCCCGGTCGGGACAGGCAAAGGGATTACCACAGACAATAATTACTGTCGAATGATTCCTATACAGCTGTCACTTGTCAGCTGTACTCTAGAGTGACGTCACAAGTGACGCCATGACACCTTGAAGTGTTTTGGTGCAAATTTTAAATTTATGATTTAAAAACTAATTTTTATATACTAAACCATAATTTTTAGCAGAAATATTATGTTTGTTGTAATCAATATATATTTCCGAGTATTATAGAACAGTTTCTCAAAATTTGTCATCATGCCTATTACTTTTACAGCGTAATATTACCTCGCTCGGTCGGAAGATCCCTCTGGGCTCCTTTACATACTATACCAAACTACCATCAGGTATGATACTAACATAATATATCAGGGGGTGATGATGATGAACACAGTGGCTTGCGCCTTAAGTGGCCACATTAACTATGGACCCGGTAGGCAAACTGTTCATACTTATTCTACCTATCTACTGACCTCTATGCTGTCGGGATAAGGGGCACTCTTGTAGGTAAAATAGCTGAGAACGAGGTAGGAATACCGGTGAACATCTGTCGGCCGTATCTCCCCACCGCAGGTATTCTATATTAAATCCTACCGCCAGGTAGAGGCCGGCTAGATTAAACATTGAACGGGAATGTCTGTTACACCGATGTGTAATTTTGTTACACGTAAAAACATTCAGAGATAATAAAAAAGATAAATTCGCTGTAATCTATATCAAAATAAAAATAAATCTTAAATGTTAGTCTCGATAAATTAACTGATTTGGCTAATTTTAATAATTTTTAGTCCTAATATTTGTAGAAGTCCAGTGAAGTTTTATATTAGGAGGAAAGACTGAAGTTTTATATTAGAAATCAGTACAGATGTTCTCTACCATGAACTGTGTACGTTACTAACAATATGACTATAGTGTAAATGTAAAAAAGCAGGCCTATTTACTATCTACAAAAGCAAAAGCTATAAACCAGCTTTCTCTTGTTATAAAAGACAAACTTTATACATTTAACGGGTAATATAAACAAGTAAACAAATAAAGAAACAGTAACATGCTATAACGTTACAATACGGTGTAACAGGCGTCCGCACAAATCTCAACTGCTCGGCGCAGGCGGGTCATTCCTCTTCGTCACTTGAAATTTAATCAGACCGATCCGAATGGCCCTGTTAGGGCTTTGTTGGCGCTCCGGCGCTCCGGCGCTCACTTGAAAACAATCTCGCATTTAACACTATTCATAGTGGAGATAATTAACTAGTATAATAAAATAAACAATACTCTATTCGGACTAAGTTTGCAGAATCAATGCATAGTGCCTATCATTCTTACAGCCACATTTGGAGACATGAGATAATTATTACTACCAGTATTAACTTTAATTTAATATAGGATTTAACAGGAAATGTATGAATAGAGTCAAAATATGCATTATTAGACATCGGATTACATGCTATTAGAACAGTTCATCCAGGGTTTTACCGTGCGTGGCAGAAAGTTACGTTTATAAAATGGCCGAAATGACCACTTACGAGTTTTAAGCAAATTGCAAACAAATTGCTGCTTACGACTTAGCTTTTAGTATTTCATCCAGATTTTAATCCTTTCACGTGCTCCATTTCATTACACTGTCATTCAAAGACTTTAATAGCAATTTATATTATGTTTCAAAATTCAAGTCAATGTAAAAGGGTGTATTTATATTATGTACTCCGGTACTATCCTTTTGAAACACTTTCCTTTAACAGCATTCTAAGACAATTGACTATTGACCTGAAAACAAGTTATTGCTGTTCTATTTACTTTCAACACTTCTCCTGTCCCTATTTATGTCCGTACAGTAGAGGGGATGTAATTATCGAAACACTTCAGTCTGTCTCTATCTAATGTCGAATATTAGAGGAGGATGCAATCGAAAGAAATTAAAGCAGCGCTAAATCGCTTTATCTGCCGATAGCGGGCACAAATTATGTGACGCGTTAAGGTGCAGCTTACTTTGGTGGTCATCAGCATCAGCACCAATTTTCAGCTACACAAAAATGTTGTAGGTTTATTTGAGAGGCTTCAAGTCTGTCTGACTTCACGATTAAACCGCTAAATCAATTTCCAAATTTTTTATAATTTGGTATGAAGACACTAAGTCCTAGGAAAGGACATAGGATAGATTATTAAATGCCAGAAAAATGTATGGTTCTCGTATAACGAATAACGAATTTAAATTAAGGTGTACCATATGATAATCTAGTAAAAATATTTCAAATTATAAATTTACTCACAAAAAGTAATATAAAAGGATCCATTTATAATCATCTTATCAATTTAACGAAATTATAACATAAAATAGAAATTTGAAAAAGTAATATAAATGTAAATTAATCGAATTAGACATTAATTCAAGACAAAGCGAAAAGAAAATCCACTTAAGTGTTCATAAATCAAATACCTGACTTATAAAGTTTGATTAGACGCCCAACATTGAGACATCGCGCACTAAATTGGCGAATTCGCTAAACAAATCCAATAAGCGAGCGAAGCCTTAAGCTAACGGTCACTGGCTATTGAAAAACGGACTCTCCTCCCCGAGAATAGGGTCGCAATTGTTAACTCAATTAGGGTCTCAACAGATAAATGAATTTCGCCTCGTTCCGGATCAATCGGGTGTTATCTCTGTTTTGCGCCTTATCGGGGTATGGGGTAAACGCCGATGGGGATTTATGAGGGCCGATAGTCGAGACTTAGGGCTCGCACGCCCCGGGACTTGTAATACAACCCCTACGCCCGCTCCTAAGTGGGAGCGCTGGAGAGCTGATAAAAGAGTACAGAATTGAGCTTTATTGTACTGGATGTTGCTTCTCGTTTGCACAGAAATCCATACATATTACATACTAATATCATAATATGCGAAAGTTTATGTCTATATGTCCGTCTCTTGTCTGTCTCTGTATGTGTGTGTGTATCCCGGAAAAATGTACGGTCCCTGCGCGATAAACGAATTTTTGCGCAACGGAGTCGCGAGCGTCATCAAATCAGTTTGTAATTTAATTAGTACATAGAAATTACCGTAGATTTTTCCGCTATAAAATTTTTCCCACATCTATTGGCGGGACTCAGCTGGTATTGGAGTTATTTTGAGTTCCGGGAAAGCTTTTTATTCCCAATTTTATGCAACTATCCAAATCGGTTCAGCGCCTTTATCGTGAAGTGGTAACAGAATGACATAATTTGCATCATTTCAATAGACAGTACAGATCAATATCTTGCATAGGCACCAAACCAAAGTTATTACTCTGGAATTTGGTAATTTTGTTATATTTAACAAAATCACCAAAAATTGCTATGCAAACCCAAGAGGCATCTCAAGTGTTAATATAACGTTCACCTAAGAGCATGTAAGTCGGCAATTAGCGACGGAATTAATAATCGACGTTTTATCGCCGGGTATCGCTGTGCCCACAGTGCCAATTAACCGCCTGGTATATAATACGGTTACCCCGGGACCAGTAGTGTGGTGCGAGTTATAGCGGGGAATACGCTAAGCGGACGCTAGTGCATGGGTAAAGTCTGACCAGCTTAAGCGCGACCCCTCGTAGCATACTTTTAGTATGTTACGATGGTCGCGCTGAAACTGGTCAGACCATATGTTTGGTCTAATAAAGCTACCTCCTTGGTAATAAAAAAAACATACAAAATGACAATGTAGTCAGTGAGTTAGTCTAAAATTATGGCTCATATTAGCAAGATGTAAACATTAGAAAATAAAGTAATTAAGTAGTTGTGTTATATTTTGAAGTTTAGAATACAAGTACCCAGAAGGCAATAGAGAGTGTTGGTCACTATAGTACGTACATAATCATTATGTTAACTTGCTAAATAGAAAGTCATAAAAGCTGAATTTATTGTACATTATTTTATTTATAAATTTTATTATTATATCTATCCAAAAAATCTTGACAAAGGAAACAATGTAAGTATAAGGAACTACATATTTTAGTTAACGTGACACACTAATCGCTCTCACTTGGACCACACCTCATCGTATAAATTAATTTACTTCGTCTTTGTCGCTGTTCCGGCGCGGCGGGCGGGCGCGGTGCGAGTGCCGGCGAGTCGTAAATCTAACACAATGGAAGAATGGCTTAATTCAACAATTAATCCGCAACAAATTCTCATTTACCTCACATTTATTTGCGAGAATATAAACTGACTATCTTGAGGTTTTTACTTGGGTTATCTTCATTAAAATACAAGTTGTAGAAGTTATTAGTATTTTGATAGAGATAAAGAAACGATTAGTGGGTTCTTGAATTTACTTAGTTCCTCTAAACTCAAATTAAATTAAATCTAAACTCAAATATTAATCATGTCTCTTCTACGATCAAGAGAATTACGCTATATAATTGTGCTTTGGTAAAAAATGTCTCAATTTATATTAGAATGAAAGGTCCCATGTCTTTATAGAAAAAACAGCGATATTTAATTAATTCGTCGCACTGGCCAAATATTTCACTGTTACAATAGTCAAGTTGACTTCCTTACATTTGAAATTCCCAGGGTAAGGTAAATATTTACAGACAACGGAGCTGTTTACACACAATTTTGGGCATCGATCAAAAGCTTATAACAATATTATAATCACAACAAAATGCTACAAATTAAGACGCTTTTGATTGATCACTTAAGTGTCTAACTGCGTTTACACTTTTGATCAAAGAAGATTTTCCGCTTCTGATATTTTAGCTGGTTTTGACTTTGGAAACCAATTATATTAAAACGTAATCATTTTTTGAGAACATAATAATTTGTTCATAATATAAATTATTATTTTATTGATTAGTACAATATCACATCAAGAGCCATCCTTTCCTAGGACTAAAATATATCCATAACAAAATGTTAATTTAAATCGGTTCTGCAGTTTAAGTGTCAAGAGATCACAGACAGACTGACATATTCGCATTTTTAATATTAATAGTTTGGTTAAAAGACATATATTTACTTGTACTATTATCTATTCTGTGGTATAGTATGGATTTCAACTACTTATTCCTTGCTATATGGTATGATACAAAGAAATAAATTATACAAACAAATGGTTAAATAACAAGTGAAATTAATTAAAGCGTCATCAAGTCGGGACCTAACGACGGTGTTAAGTATTCAAATCCGCCATTTTGAATCGGAAACTTTGACGTCGCGTTAACAAATCGGAAACTTTTTAACTTAATATAAATTAAAATTTTAAATGGCATGGATTATGTATGCGCTATAAAAATTAACTTTCGGCTTTCATTTGGGTAGATTAAACTTTTGATGAGAAGGAGGGTGGAGTGAAGAAAGGTGTGTGAGAATTTAAGAGTGTGTGTCTTCTAGAAATAAAACTGATTGATTGTAAAATGGCAAATTTCGAAAATAATAATGAAAGTGATTTTTTTGTTAATGATTATTATAGTTCATATTATTGTAAACTTAATAAAAATTGTATGCAATTATTATTAGTGGATTAATTATTATGTATTGGCTATAATTAATTATTCGCCGAATGGTAACATTAACAACAGCTAGAGCCTAAGAATACATCAAAATTATCGCCGTTTTTTTTCGATAATTCAAAATTAAAGCAATAAAACTTGGAAGCGAATTAACGATGATATTTTATTATTTTAGTTTTTATGAACAACCGGCTTTTATGGAAATAATAAAATGGATACTCGTTATGGATGCCCGATAAAAGTTTTTTTGCGCAAAAAAATATTAACGCCTTTTCAGAAGCCTCGAGCGCTTATTAAAACTTTTAGCGCGACACGTCATATTTTATAGTGGAAAATACGCGTGTCAAGTGCGAACCTCAGTAATGTTATATGACACCTTATAAAACTAGAGGAGTTACAGGGGTAACACAACGAAAATCATCATATTATTGCCAATGAGTTATGGCCATAGCACACAATGCATCAACTTCAGAGTTGATGAGAGGAGGATGCGTATAGAGTGCTTACCTAAGAGCCACTCGGTAGGTGTAACTAGGACCTAAGAGTGCTGTCAATTTGATTACACATTTGACATTTCTTATAATGTCCAATTGAAAGCTAATGTTGCTCTTAGATACTTACCCCGCGTTCCACCTGGCGTTAAAAACGATCAAAACGCTGAAAATGCCTCCTATTTTTAGCGTTTTGATCGTTTTCAACGCCAAGTGGAACGCGCCCTTGGTGTCTAAACATACTATGCCGAAGTTCCGCGGCGGAAAATTCGCATGATTACGTCAGCAATGTCAAACGCATACAATATAACGCGATGGAATTTCGGCATGGTGTATCATCGGTAATTTAAAATACATTGCAGGCGGAATCATGCAAAAATTCCGCCGCGGAACTTCGGCATAGTGTGTTTTTAAGACACTTACTGTGTACTTTAATTCTATGGAATAAGACTTGATAATTGCAAACCCAAAACAAATAACTGTATAAATTGAACTCTATTAAAATTCCCTCCATTTTCAATGTAAAGTAACTCAAACAGTTCATAAAGGAGCCGAGGACATGTTAACAATAATGTGCGTGTTGTGGCTTCCAAACTTACACCAAAAACGACTTTAACCTTAGGAGGTAGAGTCTAAATTTGAGTGTGAAAGTAAAGTCAAATCATAAATGTAAGGTGTAGGGTTTGACAAGGGTCCGATAGGGCCCTATGATCTATTGATCGGAGTACATTCGATTATTTCGGGCGGCCATTCGCGCCCTTTTTATAAATTGTCCAGTTTCCCACCGAAGTGTTGCCGTGTCCATGCAATTTACCATGATAATGGAGAAATCTAATATTATGTGGTGTGATGCATCGTTGGAGATTGGACGGATTGCAATTTGACGCAGAAAATATAGGTTCACAAACGTAATATCTGTAGCAGCGGTCGGCAACACGCAGCCCGACTTGCGGCCCGTGAATGTTTTGTGAAAGTAATGTGTATCAAAATCAATGTTTTCTAATGCTGCCTGTAGTTATCAACTGTTTGTGCCATTTTCAATAAAAACATACTTATTTCCTTTCAATATGTGTAGGTATATTGAGCTTCTAGAATCTAGGGTTAATACGAGTATGAGGTCTGCGGCCCGGCTTTAGTTTGTTTTGCCACCTTGTGGCCCTTGCCTGCCAAAAGTTTGCCGACCGCTGATCTATAGTAAAGTTAATTAATAGGCAGTTGGACCTATATCTAGTTACTTGAGATCGGCCAATGGTCGAAATTCGACCTCAAATAAAAAATCTTCTATATAAATAAAACTCAAAGGTGACTGACTGACATGGAGATCTATCAACGCACAGCCCAAACCACTGGACGGATCGGGCTGAAATTTGGCATGCAGGTAGATGTTATGTCGTAGGCATCCGCTAAGAAAGGATTTTGATAAATTCCCACCCCAAGGGGTTCAAAAAGGGGATGAAAGTTTGTATATAATATAATAATACTTCTTAACGCGAGTGAAGCCGCGGGCAAAAGCTCGTTAAATTATACGTTTCTTTCCACTATTTTCTATTGATATTCTATTGTCGAAATGTTGACTAAGTATAAATTTTTAGACATCATTTTGATTAAATAATGTAGATCTGCCATCTGCCTTCCGCCTAAGAGTATTGACTCTTAGGCTGCGTTTCCACCAAAGCTGAGCGGAGCAGTGTTGCGAGGGATGTGTTTTTGAGAACCAATAGCATCGCCGCGCTGAGCGATTGGTTTATAAAAACACATTCCTCGCAATCGCAACACAGCTCCGCTCAGCTCTGGTGGAAAGGCAGCCTTAGGCAGAAGGCAGAATAAATAAATGGATGTTATTTAATAAGATTTTTGAAATAGTTCTCTTTCAAGTTTTTCTATAAAAACAAGCTGTTAGGTATATTTTGTTAAAATAAATCTATTTACTTATCTATGTAATGGTATGTTAGATCTACATTAATATTATTTATAATCATTATTATATTATTAAGTATTTGTAGGATGTACTCGTTTGAACCAACTTACCAGGAAACTGATACGTTCCAGGTATGCAATTGATAATGAAGTGGTTTTCAGTAGCAATTTCGAAATGCAGTTCGCTTCCAATCGAAGTATAGTTAAGTTCTTAACTATAAGGCTCCGAGACACTAATATGGACCTAACATTGAGCATACGGAATATCGCCGAATGATAATTGAGAAACCAGTGTATATTTTTTTTGACATGGAAATAAAGTATTTTACATTACCTAGTACAAAAAATAAAGTTCTGGATATAAAGGAAGGTATTAATTAAAATTATTTATCAAATTGGCCTGAAAGAAAAAACTGAATACTTACTTATCTATATTTAAATAATTAACCGAATTCAAAAAAGGAGGTTATCAATTCGACGCGTATGTAGGTATGTAATATTTCCAGAACTGCCCAGTTTTTGCATATGTTAGGCCCACTTGCGCCAATCTGGGTTAAAGTTAACTCTGAGTTAAACATCATGTCATCTCTATCACTGACTTGGTGAGTGACAGATATGACATGATGTTTAACTCAGAGTTAACTTTAACCCAGATTGGCGCAAGTGGGCCTTAATCTATAACAGCTTCTGAACAAATGTGCCAAATTTCAAAAGTGTATGTATGTATGTTTTTATGTTTGTTCACGCATATCTCCGGAACTACAAGTCCGATTTGAGTGATTCTTTTTTATTGTACTAGGTATTGTTCAACTTAGGGAATAGTGCAAGTTTCATCAAAATCGGTTCAGTAGTTTTGGAGATAGGAAGTTTTCATTCTCAATTACGTACAATTTTGAAGTCGGTTTTATCTTTTTAAAATACAGTTATTTTTGTTTTTATGGTTTACCAAAAATGCTTACAAAAATTATAACACTTATTCGTAATAACTTATAACACTCGTATATGGAGAAAATGATAATTATTTATGTGAATACAAATTTCGATTACACGTTACAAACTAACAATAATTCGATTGTAGATTGAAATTAAATTGAAGCCAGTAACAAATTAACAACGTTAGTAAACCTATAATTACTGGTAATAGCGTGTAGTATATTAGTTACGATGTAGCGTCTTCCTATTACATTATAATATTGCTCGTTTTATTCGCGGAAAAGTGTTACAGGTGTACTAGATGACCCGGTGAACTTCTTATCACTAGCGGCTTGCCTCCTAAACCTTTCATTGACTTCCACGAATATTTCAAGACTGAAACGTTAGAGAATTGAGTAGGCCATGGAAGGGTGAGAGAGTTGCATGTATGAAGAGAACTGAGCAAGATAAAATACTAAAGCTAGAGACTAGAGTAATAAAAAGATAAAAAACAGGCTTTTTCAATACAACACTTAAACGTACAGACGGAAATTACTTTTAATATTAACGGCAACATTAGCGTAGGTACAGACTTCGGCAAATGAGCTGAGGGACTACCGCTCTCGCGGGACGCGCCTTTGTTTCGGGACAATACTTTTAACTACGTTAAATTTGTTTGACGGACTATGTTGCAGGAGTAATTTATACATAACTAGATGATTTGTGGACTTCGTATCACTGCCCATTTTAGAAACCTTCCCTAGGCTGCCAAGAATATTTAAGACTAAAATTAGCCAAATCGGTTCAGCCGTTCTCGCGCTTTAGAGAGACCAACAAAATTTAAAATTCATTTCTTATTGATACAATACAACAAAACTAAGTGATAATACATTAGGGTGAAGCCAAACGAGCGTAATTTGTGAGTCGTGACTCGTGAGCCGCAGAATTTCTGCCGGGCAGAATTTCTTGTCATACAAAATATGACAACTCATTTTGAGTCGCGCCGTGTGAATCAAACATGACTTTTGTATGAAACTGAATGCACCAGAATTCTGGCCGGCAGAAATTCTGCGGCTGACGACTCATAAATTACGCTCGTTTGGCTTCGCCCTTAGGGTGTGTATGTGTCCGGTGTCCCCTAGGTATTGAGTTCACTGTCAAAGTGGCAGCGCTGAAAGAGTAACTTTTTGAACTTTTGTGTAGGCAAACTCATGGACCCTGTGCAGGTGCTTGCCCATACAAACCACAAAAAAATTGCTCTTTCAACACTACTTTTAAAATAATAATAGACTAGCTATACATTTTGATTCCGAACTTCACGGGCGTAATCAGATGGATAGTAATGGGGGGGTTCGGATCTCCAGGACCCCCTTATATACGTCCATGCCTAACTTTACTTTCTAGACTATCGAAAGCAGTTTCCCAACCCTGTTTATTTTAAATCTGGCTTCCAGCTAAATTAAACCATGTAAACAGTGGAAATAGTTTAAAATAATGTGTGATTTACGGCGAGGGAATTAAAAACTTCCGCCGCGAAGTTTTAACAGTTTGAGGTAAACTGTTAGTGCTCAGTTCTTACCAACTTAGCTCGGAACCCTTTTGAACCTAAACTTGTTGAGATAAAGGCGAAATTCCAGTGAGTTTAAGTGAGGTAAGTTGGTGAAATCTAGCTTGTGGACTAGGTACGAAAGTTTGAAACAGTGGCGATTTTAAAAATTCGTGTAAATAATGTTAGTAGGACTTACTGCTAGAAAATTACAGAAATAATAATTAATGTTAACTAACTTCAGAAAAATGTGTAAGGTACCTAATAGATAGAGTGGCTATAATAGTTTTAGGTTTACAGCTTTCACACAAAAACTTTAATAGAAATTAGTCTGAGTTGAAAGTAAAAACTATGTATTTATTTGGAAAGAAAATCCTAGATTTTATCTTGAAGGAGTCGTGAGTTGTGACCAGAGACGTGAATCATGACATCTGCGACATTCCCAATTTATTAAAACAAAAAATAAGTTAATTTGAAACAAAATATATTTTCAGAAAGTCTCATTTCAAAAATTTTCCTCATTTCGTAGTATATTTCATGTAAAAACGCCATCTATGTCGCGCCCTCTGAACTAAAACAGCGACAGATTTGAATTCGCGTCACGTTTCAGTTGTTTGTAAAGTTCACAGGCGTGAAAATTGTTTTAGATGTTTGTAACTTTGTACACGTTGGCTCTCCTGTAAGTCTGGGAAACATTGTTTTACAGGGTTTCACTTCTTATCTGAAAAAGTTAATATTGAGTATTTCTTGAATATTTCAAGTGCCTCTTGTTTACCGTTATTGATATCGAGAAAAAAATAGCAAAAAAATCAAGTTTGGTGTACATAATATGGGGGCTCCCCCTAGATATTTAATTTATTTTGTTTTTAGTATTTGTTGTTAAAGCGGCAACAGATATATACACAATCTGTGAAAATTTCAAAAGTCTAGCTATAGCGGTTCTTGAGCTACAGCCTCAAGACATACAGACAGACAGACAGACGGACAGACATCGAAGTCGTAATAGGGTCCCGTTTTTACCCTTTGGGTACGGAACGCTAATAATAGTAGGTACCTACCTACTCAGCAGTTCAGTCATAGACTTATATAATAAATGATCAAACGAACTTACCAAGTGAAGTTCGATCATTATTATATGAGTCGCTTCATTCAAAGATATATTAACCAAGTAGTCCTTTGTCTATCTGCTAGGCAATCGCGTTTTTTAAAGACGTATGTAGGTAGTTGAAAAAATAACTTCCCATCCCGGCCACTCGCTCCTCGAAGCGCCTCATTATGTTTAGAGAGAGGTAATGCAAAAAATCTTTCTTTCTTTCTTTGGGTACTGCAGCAAACATAGTTTCTTGCAGACTGGGTGGGAGGGAGATTATATCTTTGAATGAAGCGACTCATATAATAATGATCGAACTTCACTTGGTAAGTTCGTTTGATCATTTATTATATTTCTTCGCTTCATTCTTCGATATATTAACCAAGTAGATTTTCAGAGTAACGAAAGAAAGATTTTTTACAAAATACTTAGAATTTATATATACTTATATTATACATTATGAATAGTAATCATTATATTCGAGAAAATTTTTTTAACATTATGCCCATAAATAATAATAATAGTCGAAACAAAACTTAAGAGACCTCTATGGTTTTGTGATTCAAATGATAACGTACTGGGATCATGGTGATTAAGATTATATAACTGATTCAGCGAAACTTAGTTCGTCGATAAAATTATGGCTTAGGAAAATAGCGAAAGTATTGGAGTCACTAGTTCTGCCTGTCGACTGTCGTCTTACTAATAGGTCCAGTATCAATCCCCGTGTCGGCGCTCGACGTGTCGACGCCGCGCCGCTCTCGCACAGCACCTGCTTTATCCAGCGGCTATTACCGAATGGGAGGTGGCTGTTCTGTGCAGAGCGTTAAACCCGTACTGTAGCATTATCCTATTTAGTATAATCTTGAATAACCATCGCAGGGCGTAATAACTTAAATATTATAACTTCTTCTTCTTTTTTTTTATTATAAAAGAGTTACATAATTTAAGAACATCCGATCACGCTCAGGAGTTTGTCTTTGTAATATAAATTTCGAATAATTTAAAAGTTAAAACCGTATTTTTTATTTTGCCGAGTTTTATTATTAGGCAGAAAGTTTTAAGTCAATGATCAGTATTCAGTAGGTACAGAGTGCAAGAAAAAACAAATAATTTATAAGTGGATCCTGGGTACTACACTAGGTACTCAGGTATGGGCTAGGAATTAGAATGTTTACCGGAAAGCTTCTTTCAAAAGACACTTTAAACATTCATCTAAGCCAATGTCACCATCCAATAATATCAACATTGTTCATAAACAATGACAGTGCACAGTGACATGGCTGTAGAAGATATCGTTTTACAGCCATTGTCAAATTGTTTGGCAAGGTTCTGATAAAGCAGACGAAGATCTCTGTAATAAGTCTATTAACTAATGAGATTGAAGAGAGTATTT
This sequence comes from Plebejus argus, assembly GCA_905404155.3. Taxonomy (NCBI): domain Eukaryota; kingdom Metazoa; phylum Arthropoda; class Insecta; order Lepidoptera; family Lycaenidae; genus Plebejus; species Plebejus argus. The sequence goes on from FR989944.1 coordinate 685,307, forward strand.
ACCTAAAATCTAAGTCGAAGTAGAGCATTTTAGAATAAATTTTAAGACGTCTACTGTTATAACTCATAACTGTGTCCGGCCCTGTGGTCGTCGACTCGTCGATAGTGTGATTATTGCATATTACAAATTACAATTACAATATGATTGAAATTAGAGAATATTGTGTTCTCGGTCCAACAGGATAAATATTTATACTTACACTTATATTATTCAAGATTAAGTGTCATTATGTTATCGTATTTATCATTGCATTTATTTAGCATTAATAATTTTAATCGCTGAAAACCAGTTGCATTCCGCGACGGGGGTCAGAAATCAGGTGTCAGAACACCTATCAGTTGAGGTAGCTCACGAATAGTACACTGATTTAACTGTTCTATATTATTTCGTTTTTAATAGGCTTATATTATTATTATATAATATATCTAATATGTAGGTACATAAAATTCTCGTATCACGGTGTGCGTAGTTGAACTCCTCTGAAACGGCTCGACCGATTTTCGTGAATCTTAGCGAGCATATCGGCTAGGGTTGAGAATCGGACAACGTCTAATTATTTTTATATTGATGAGTGTATTTTTGAATAAATAATAGTAAAATGTTACAACTCGAGACTGACGGCGACCATTGTTTGTACGATGGGATAGCAATCATAGACGTCATGGTGACATACTTACTAAGTCACTTCAATAAAATAATATGGGCAAAATACTTTATATGGTAAAACAACATTTGCCGAGACATCTAGTTATGTTATAATAATATGTATTGTAAGCGTTAAGACTTAAATATTTACATATTTGTTGTGGATTTAATACACCCATGGCACTATTAACAATAAAACTTAAACAAAAAAGGGGCGCCTGAGGCTGCGCCTAGAACACTGGTATTGCGAAAGCGTGGTAAGGCTAGTAGTGATAAAGCCTTCTACGCCTGATCTGGTTTCCTTCTTTATATTTTTTGTGAGAATAAATGTAAGCGCACTGCGCATCTGATAGTCCGTACGTCAAGACTTGAGGCTTTAAATCTTTCAATCGAATAGTGAGTTAATAGGAACCAACAAGTAGCTGGCTTTTAAATCTATTTTTGACAGATATCCACTTTTGGATATTGCCTTGAAAGCCATACGGTAATTTTCCAAATTAACATGTAAAATAATTATTTAGAAATAAACTTACGAAGTGGATTCAAATTGAAAATAATTTTTAAAAAATTGTATTTAAAATATAATACAATATTTAATAGTTTGAAGAAAAGAAAATCTTTGAAATAAGGTAATCTTCGGTGGAGTTACACGAAGATATAGTTTTAAATTCTAATAATAATTTATTGATGTCATGATGTATAATACATTAAGCCAGTGGCCCCCAACCTGTTGTTGTTTTTGGAACGAAGTTCCCTATTTATTTATTTTTTAAGCGGGCCACAAACTTGTTTTGGTCTTGGTGTCGTGGGCCGCAACAAACATTTTTAGGTTTAAAAATAACGTTCAAAATCAACGATTTACTAGTGAACAAAAATAATTTACGAGTTACGACTTTCACGATTACTGCTGGTGGGCGTGAATTTCAAAATGCTTTAACATCACGCGGGCCACAAATAAAGTTCCGGTGGGCCGCAGGTTGGGAATAATAATTATAATAGTAACATCTATAAAATATGTATAAAAATGACTGTTAGCTGCACTACGGCTGCGGTGTTGAGCATTTGTTCGTCTCAACGTTCTTCGAACTCGAAGGGGGTTGATTGTAGCGTTACAATACTAGTGGCGCCAGCCGACGGTTACCACAGTCCACATCTCTCCCCCCCCCCCTCCTTGACGGGTAACGGGAAGGGTTTGTCAGAGCCCGAAAAGTACCCGATTGATGATGGAATGTACTAATTTGTCTCTGAGAACAAATACTGGAATTATCCAGCGAAACCATAATAATCTCGGTCTGATATAACAAGGCTTATAATCTTGTCTTGTCTGATAGTATATTATCTGATAAGTCTGATAATAATTAATATCGAGATAAGTTAGATACTGGCGATAACTGATAGGTCTTATAATTTCGAGACATTGTCAGGTGAAATCTATAATGATAATAATCGATCGAAATAGAATCGAGCTGCAACACTTATTAGCAGGAATGTTTTATAAGCAATAGCTTATCTTAATCGTCTTTGTGATCCTTTAAAATCATAATCTGGCGAACCCAACAAGGGTTCACCTAACGTCAGTAGAAGCTCTGGATCTATCCGGATCTGGTCCGGTGCCGGTGGGTCAGAATCGACCGTTGGCACCTGGTTTAGGAGTGGGAAAACTTCTGGTTTATTCGTAACCTGATCGACCCGTATATCGGTCACTTCTAATTATATTTCCCCGATAGTCTGGTCTTAGTGACCTAAAAAAATTATTGGGGTAGTTATATTGTTCGTTATAATCGACTTATTTGTCATATAAATTAATATTATGTTACAAAAAATATTGAGGGTAGTAACTATCACGTTACGAAGATATTAAATAAGTTTCGTTATACACTCGCGGTGTATCCCGAATCCCAACATTGGTGCAAAATTTATTTAATAATAATAGTTACATACCGTCAGACATAATAAATTATAATCGTAGTTCTATATTTAGAACAAAAGGTGTGCGGGACGCGCATTGGTTGTTAACTGATAAGACTCGCAGTCAATGTAGTTATTAGCTCGAAATATTTTTGTATAAAATGGTAAAGATAATATTATAATAATTATATAGTTCTATTTATAGAACAAAGAGCGCGGGGGAACGCGCGGTAGTTGCTCATTTTTATTTTTAAACATTGTCGGAGACTCCCAGTTAATCCATACTTTATGTTGATTTAAAGAATAACAATATATTTTAAATTTAACTAGTAATTAACTCGCAGTTAATCATCTCAAACCAGCCAACATATATTATAGTTCTATTTTTAGATATAACATCGTCAGAGACTCGCAGTCAATTCCGATGCATAAGAATTGCGTTTAGAGACTCGCAGTCAATCCACACATTATGGCGGTTTATAAAATAACTCGCAGTTGATTCAGACAAACCGGCCAATATATAGCTATTTTTATAGAAAAGCTGAAAAAAAAACATCGTCAGAGACTCGCAGTCAATTCCGATGCATATAAATTGTGTTTAGAGACTCGCAGTCAATCCACACATTATGGCAGTTTATAAAATAACTTAATATAATTAAGTACTTGCAGTAATTAACTTGCACTTATTTCCCCCAATCGGACAAAAGTATAGTTCTATTTATAGAATAGGTAAGACATCGTCAGAGACTCGCAGTCAATTCCGATGCATATAGATATAGATTGTGTAAAAGGACTCGCGGTCCAAACACACTGTACTTATTGACTCACAGTCGCAGTACATGCCGGTTAATTAAATAATTGCAGATGTTTCCCCCAATCCGGCAAACATATAGTTCTATAATAATTATTATATTTATAGAACAGATGAAGCATACATAATAATAAAGATTGTGTATAAAGACTCTCAGTCCAAACACATTGTACGATTATTGACTCGCGGTCGCAGTACATGCCGGTTAGTATTGAATATAATTGGCTCGTCTTGGCCTCGGTAGTGCCTGCCGTTTATTTAAGTATTTAATAGTACTTACATGTATTTTCTTGTTACACGATAAAATAACACTGATTTTAATTACAACACTGACTCAATCATCTTAAAAAAATAACCAATTTTCGTCTGAGCGCTGCGCTTTGGCATGGTTACTTAGTATACGTGCACGCGTTGCCTCGCGTTAACAAAGAATGAGGCGCTTCGAGGAGCGAGTGGCCGGGATGGGAAGTTATTTTTTCAACTACCTACATACGTCTTTAAAAAACGCGATTGCCTAGCAGATAGACAAAGGACTACTTGGTTAATATATCGAAGAATGAAGCGAAGAAATATAATTATTACTAGTATACTTACGTAATAACACATTCACAAATACAATAGTTTAGTAAGCTAAGAGGTACTATAATACTTAAAATAGTTTATTTAAAGCCCGCCAGACGCCAGTTGAAATGGCCCCTAACATTATTATAGCCGGGTTTAGGGCCCGGTTATGAACACCCGGATAACCGGGTCTTAACCTGAACGGCCCGGATCAAAAACAAACGGGCCTGCGTAAACCCGGATATTATTGTTATTGCTCTGCCAGTTCCGAATTTGTTGTTACGTAAAAAATGTATGATGTATGTACTTCCCGGTCGTAAGGCCAAGTTTTCTTTGTGTTTATAATTTATTAGTTGTTAGGTCGTTCACGCGAAATATCCGGATAGCGGGAATGATAAATTGATAAATTGAATTTTATTTTTCTTAATATGAAAACCCTAACAAAATATGCGTGGATTTGTTACAGGAGCGTCCCAATTTGAAAATTTTACGCAAAACTGGCAATCAACTAACAATTATTATTCGATTCGGAGGGTAGAAGTTAAACAAATGGGTTTTAATTATTATTATTACTTTATTTTTTTATGTTTACTATCGGCATAGAGTAATAAATATGTTATGTAATAAATATTGTATGTCTAGTCTCTGCTATCGGACATAATCTGCGTCATGCGTACAAACCTACGAGGGCGGGATGATAAGTTTAACTAGTCTATAATACTTCTACTTTCCGTGATAAAATTAATTTTATTTTTCGATGTTATAGTCTCTGTGAACGTGAAAGCACTTACTCTATCTTAATTCTAAAGCAGTAATGCCTTAACCCATAATTTAACAATACCGGGATGTCAAAATTCTATTGAGCCGTAAGACTATCGTAAAACCCGAGTTCTATGGCGCCATTTAAATTTTTCAAATTTTTTTATTGCGCCAATCAGCAACGAATTTAGTAGTGCATTCTTTAAGTAGCTAACTTCATACTCTAAAAAATAATGCTTAGAACAAACGAAATTAAATCTTAGTTAACTTGAAATAAGTTAAAAAACTGCGTGAGGTCGAGTGCAGTCAGGTATGGTCAGGTGGCTCGATAACGAGCCGGTGGTACACACACAGAGGTATTTTTACGAATTATTATGGGTGGCTCTATACGGTGTCGGTGGGGTTCAAGAGGTTAATCTATAAAATTATATTTTTCAAGGCCTTCAAAATACTCCCCTACAGTAGCGGCTATGACTTCATTACTAGGTTTAAAGCTTAGCTTAGCTCACTACTTTGAGTCACTGGTTCGATTCGTTGGAACTAACAGAAACAACTGATTGTTTATTAAAACATGCATGATGCATGTATAATTGTATAGTCTGTCAAGAAAGTCATGACATGCGGGAAAGTTTTTAAATGAAATAAAAAATATGAGAACTTTATTAATTCGCGATAAAATTAATGTGCAAAGTGACAATATTTAAAATGTAATAAGAGTTCTCTGTGAAAATACAAAGAAAAAAATACACCTTGTGTGCGTGATTACGTTTAGAAAATTTTCCCGCCTGTCATGACTTTCTTGACAGACTATAACTTATGTACTTTCTCTCAATTGTGTCGGAATATCCTCTTTGGGTAATGATTTATGATAGCAAAGGCCATTGTGTATTGCGCACACACTCGGGCACTATAAGAATGACCCATCCTTGGTTGGCTAGTTTTCAATCGGCTACCAACACTGAAGTCTGAAATCGACATGGATCAACAGTGACAGAATATGGATCTTATTATTACTCTGGGAGGTTCTGTACTCCTGTTGCTCTTACATGCGTCACGACTCACGGCTTGCATCTATATTTGACAGTTCCCGGGTGCGCTGCGCGCCGGTGCCGTATTATTGATCGCGTTTGACAGTGACAGTGAGCAACAGGCGAGTGCAGAATGCACCCAGCCGGCCGCCGAGGTGCTCGCAACCGCAACCGCAACCGAAGAGGTAACCGCAACCGTACCACAACCGTAACCTACGGTTGTCTTCGCGCTAGCGAAAAGAAGGCTCGGTTGCTGTTATTTTGGGAGGTAAGTTTGAAATTTGTTTGTTTATGTTTTTGTTTCTCTTTGTTTTTTTTTTTGTTAAATGAATACATTAGTTATTAATTGCGTTACATTTATTAATAGTGATTAAAAATGTTGTTTAAAACGTAATTTGGCAATGCGAAGGATAACAATTAATATCTAAGGCTTGTTTACTGCTGCCCACTAGTGGGAAAAGAGTAGAACTAAGACAAACAAAGACAAACACTTCATATTTTGTCGCTTCCTAATTTAAGACCATGATTTTACCTACTATGCCCACTTACGCAAAACTCGGCTTAAGTTAATCCTGGTTTAAATATCATTTCTCTCGTTCTTCGCATGTACGGAAGAGACAACATACTATTTTAAACCAGAGTTAACTTTGACCCAAATCAAATCAGTAATTATTATTTTAACAGATCTAAAATGAGTGTTCATCGCTGGGCGTAAAATTTAACACAAGCGTCGACAGTTTTGTCGGTTAAAGACAAAACTTAGCAGTTGTTAGCAAGATGTTTCAACCTGTAAGTTAATTATTGCATTACTCAAAACTAAGACGCGCACATTGTGATGGGCATGCGAGGCGGGCTATTAATTTTCATACAAGATCAGCGGGGCTAAAATGGTCGCTTTGTGGAATCATGAGATGTATCATAAATATAATGATTAATATTTTTAAAATCGTAAAGTGCAACTCTGCTTGCCATTCATTTCTGTATTTTTATACTGATTTGACAAGACATATTTTGTCAGTTTGACAGTTTTAGCAATTCATTTGCTGAATTGATTTAGAGGAATTGCTTAAATGTGACCATTTTAGCCCCGCAGATTTTTAACACGCTTTTATAAGCGGCTGTATGTATGTAACGGAATCTTTGAGCACGATTTTACCTATCAGCAGTAGTCTAATTAATTCAAAACTGCATACGTATTGAGATTTGAGAACTAATGACAATGCAATAATTTGTTAAAATTAAAAAAAATCTGGTGGGTCAATTAAAAACAAAAAATGCGACCCGCCCTGCTGCAGCTGCCCGTAACAATGTGCGCGTACCTTAGAAGGTACCGTCGAGGAAATTGATTCCTAGACAGTTGACGGACCTACGTCATTTGGTCGGCTTATGTCCATTCAATATTTGACGACCTCTGTGGCTCAGTGGATAGCACGTTGGTAGCTTAAGCCGGAGGTCGCGGGTTCGAGTCCCGCCGACGGAACAAAAAGTTTTCAAAGTTCCTGGGTCATGGATGTGTATTAAATATAATATTTATCATATAATAAAAATCTTAAATGTATGTATAGTATAAAAGTATTAAATATATTTCCGTTGTCTGGTACCTGTAACACAAGTCCTTCAGGTACTTAGCATGGGGCCAGACTGACGTGGTGTGAAGCGTCCATAGACATTAATATTATTAGAAAAAAAAAAATAGGCTGTGATTGGTCTGCCCCCCGAGACAAGTGGCAAACGACTAACGCTACGCTATTCGCTAACGCTAACGCTACAAAATGTATGGGATTTGACATTAGTATTCGCTAGCGAAGCGATGACTTAATATGTCAAATCGCATACATTTTGTAGCACTTTGTAGCGTTAGCGTTAGCGTAGCGTTAGGGTCAATTCAGACCGCAACGCGACGAGGCGAGGCGCGACGCGACGCGACCTAAATTTGTATGGATTTGACAGATGTCGTCAGCGTGAGACGTCTTGCGAACCTGTCAAATCCATACTAATTTAGAAATGCATCTACGCGTCGCGTTGCTGTCTGAATTGACCCTTAGTCGTTTGCCACTTGTCTAGGGGGGCAGATGGGTTTGACCCGCGACCAAACTACGCAGGTCTCCCATCTGCCTATAGGAAATAGGAATCAACTTCTCTGATAGTACATTAAGTAAATGTATGTAGTAGGTATGTCTATTTGTGTAGCTGAAACTTCATAGGCTCATATTATCGTTAAAATCAAAGTGTTGCTTATCTTACAACTTTACTAGAATAATTATTATTATCTATGTTCTCGTTTAAGTTTAAGCTATTGCATAGCTTTTATCAATCAAGAAATTCCGTAACGAAAATAAACCTTACAGTTTCGGTACCGTGTTTGTGTGCGACTAGACGTATGCGAATTATAATTGCATAAGTTGATAAAAAATGCTATGCAATAGCTGTATCGCGGCATTCCCCGAGTGATGCATGTTTTGTTGTCGTCCAGATGGGCAGTATTCCGGATCCTCACGCGTCTTTGCTGACGCTGTGCAGATCGAACGTCACCGCCACAGCTACCACTGGGGAGGTCAAACTGGAGGACAGCTGGGACTGTTCTGATGATGATGATGGTAACGAAATAATGTTCGCCGGATAAACACAACTTAAAGATAAAAAGTGGGTTGGCGCAAAGACCGAGGTAGCAATATTTTTATGATTGAGAGTCAAGTATCATTCTAAATTTCTCTCTATCGGGCGATGGGTTTTAAATAACCTAAGATTTGGGTAAAGTATTTACCCAAATCGCGTCACAGTCGTAATCGTTCTCTTCATATTTCTTTTACTCTCTCACAAAATATATAAAATACGAGTACGTGTATGGAGCGCGATAGCAATATTTTCGTTATTTGATAAATTTGTATCCGTCTTTACGTATAAATAATATCTTGTGTTTGTGTGTTGGCAAACTTATATAAAGCGGCAACACCCATTTTGATGAAATTTTTCACAATATTATATCACGTTATATAATACGTATAATTTCAGATGTGGAACGTCTCGTGATCGACGTGGACGCGAGCGTGTACGAGCCGCAGCGTGGCAGACCCTCGCACCTCCAGGACATATTGCAGACTGGAGCTTATACAGGTACGAAGACATATTTTTTCAATTCAAAGACTGATCCCTAAGTAAAGATATCATTGAGTACCGTCCTCAGCCAGCAGTGAGACCGCCTTTTTCTACAGTTTCTTTTGTTTATATTATAGTTTAGTTTAAAATTCACATAATTAAAGAATTATTTGTGTACGATATTTTGTTCAAATTTACAACACATTTTGATGTCTAGAAAAGTTAAACATTATTTAATTTCTAGGGAATTCAGAGAAATCAAAAAACGTTAAGAAGGGACCTGTAACATTGTCAGCCGAGGAAATACGTAGATCGTTGGACTTGCGGGCAGACGAGTACATGAGAAATAACTTTATGCAGTACCAAGCGGGGAATGCGGTTAACTCTAAGTCAAAAGGAGAATTTCAGGTAAAAAAACGAAAAACTTCAAGTCAGAATGTGGAAAAGAAGTCAGAGCGTGGAGAACTTCAAATGAAAAAACGCAAAACTTCAATTCAGAAGTTGGAGAATTCCAAGTCAGAGTTTGGAGCATTTCAAGTCAACATGCAGAAAGCTCCAAATCAGGAGAATTCCAAGGCACAGCGTGAAAAAATTAAAATGTGGAAAACTTCAAGTCAGAAGGTAGAAAATTTTAAGTCAGAGAGTGAAGAATTTAACGCATCTAATACTCCTTACCGGAATATACACAACTTTAAGTCAAAACTTGGGGAATCTGTAACAATACGGAAAACTTCAAGTCAGAAGGTGGAGACTTCTAAGTCAGAACATGAAGGATTTCAAATGAATGCATCAAAAACTTCTTACCAAAATATGCACGACTTTAAGTCAGAACTTGGGGAATCTGTTACAATATGGAAAACTTCAAGTCAGAAGGTGGAAAATTCTAAGTCAGAACATGAAGGATTTCAAATGAATGCATCAAAAACTTCTTACCAAAATATGCACAACTTTAAGTCAGAACTTGGGGAATCTGTAACAATATTATGGAAAACTTCAAGTCAGAAGGTGGAGAATTTCAAATCAGATCATGGAGAATTTCAGGTGAACGCATCGGAAACTTCCTGTCAAAATATGCATAACTTGAAGTCAGAACGTGGAGAATCTGAAACATGGTCTTCAAGTCAGAAGGTGGATGCCATGACAGCAGACGCTAAACTGAGCTGCAATCAGTGCGAACGAACATACTCGCTCAAAGGTTTCCTGTCGCGGCACATGGACGCCCATTCCACGCAGCACCGCTGCGACGTTTGCAGCCGAAACTTTCTAAAACTCAGCAGCTTGGAGTTACACAGCAAAATACACACAGACGAGAAAACCTTCGCTTGCGACCTCTGCGAGCGGAAATTCAAATACAAGAACAACCTGACCGCTCACAAGCGAGCACACGAGGGGTACAAACCGTTCCCTTGTCCCATATGCGGCAAACTGTTTACACGGAGCTTCAGTGTGCGAGTGCACATGCGAATACACACAGGCGACAAACCGTTCAAATGCTCGATATGCTTGCGCAAGTTTTCATGCTACCAGTACCTGAAGACGCATCGCTTGAGTCGACACACTGATGGTGTGGATGATTGCTTGGAAATGTACAAGGGAGTGGTCGAGAGGGAGCTGAAGAAAAACAAAATGGTACAGACTGACGAATAGAGAACCACGTTTCAAGACTACCCGCATTTTCGAGAAATTGGCATTCATTTCCGCGTGTTCTAGAAACATTTTACTGTTGAAAATTGATGTGTAGATTGTTTCTGTGGATTCAAACTTCATGAGCCATAATTGAATGTCTTCAATGATATGGTAGAAAAAAATGTATTGTTTCTATATATTTTTTTTTAGTAAATATAAATGGCAAAAAAGGTTTAATGACCAAGATTAAGTGTACCTACTGTAGTTCTAAATGTATTTTCGAAAGAAGAGTCAAACGCCAGATGACGTTCTTATAGGGAATTTAACATTGTGAAATATATTATTGTTTATAAACTTTGGATCATATTATAAGTGTTAAAATATACAGACAATTTTATGTGAGAGGGGGACAGATTACCAAAATATAAATTAAGATAAAGATAATAAATGTTATATTATGTGGTATTTTAAAATTTTGTTTTTAATTCCTAAAGCAGCCTGTCAATTAGTTTGTCCCTAAATGAATAACGTTATGTTATTAAAAAGGGCTCAGTTAATTACACATACACATACAAAGTTAAAATAACATGCCACTGAGTAGTTAAAAATGTATTTATATTTTAAATTCAATAGCCAAATAAACTTATGTTAAATATTATATTAATGTAAAAACTTCTACAAATATTATGCACATATTTACAATTGTCTAACTTTAAGCATTAGTTCTACTGATTAAGATGGTCACATTGCACGTTAAGTTGACATTAAAAAATAAATAATTCACTTAAATTTAACTCTACTTACAGCTATATACTGGCGCTTAAGATATTACGGGACTACAAAATATTATGTACTTTCATAGATCAACTTTGAGTCACACTTGAAAATACACATAAGATTTTCAGATTACATTCAAGAATCGATTCAAAGTGAACGAGTTGTAATATCGATTTGATTGCATTGTACTACGTACTCGATTACTTAATACTGCCGGCAAAATCGTCACAGACGATCAAATGTTGGCCCAGATTCATTTAAATATGCAGTAGAAATATCTAATTTGTTATTGTCGTTTATGCTATAAAAGCTAAGTAGCAATGTTAGTATAATAATATGGCGGACTCATTAACTTATCTGTAACTAGAAAGGAATGAACATAACTTGGCAGTGAGATAAAAAATATGGCAGTTAGCAAATTATGGCAGTGTCTAAGACCAATTGTATTCTAGCTATACAGTCAGTACGGACACAAATTCAACCTAAAGTGATCGCTTGGCGCGCGAGAATATGAGATTAATGTCATTAACACGTAGAGAAATGAGCATGAATTTCTGTAGCCATGTAAAGTTCAGGTAAGACGTTACAACGATGCATCGACTCGGCCACTAACTTCTATTATAACACGCTGGACCGGCGATCGATATCAATAAAATGATCCTATTTGAAAGTCGCCATATTGGCGCTGATAACAGTACTGAGTGTACTTGGAACTACTATTTTGCAAATTGCCGTTGCATTTGCAATGTAATTAGTTCACAGTACGCTCACCGGTGGCGCTTCAAATGGACACAACAAGTTGCTGTCATTTTGTACGACATAGCCAGTCCAGCGTATTATAAGACAGAGGTTAGTGGACACGGCACAAATTATTTTTCATGAATTTGTTTAAGGCACATCGCACTACGCGTCAGCAGAGCTGACGGTACGGACGGCACTCTAATAGTATGGGACGTGAAGTATCATGTCACGTGTCATGTCGCATCGCGTCGCTACGTGTACGTACGCCTATTTTGTCGTGTCGAGTCGCATCGAAAATTATTGGTATGAAAATTTCGTCAACCTCCAAGTAAATAAATAAATAAATAAAAAATGTTTTCAGAAAGTCAGACTACATGTTGCCTACCACCGGTTCGGGAACTAACCCGGCGAGAAGAACCGGCGTAAGAAACTCGCACGGGGTCACTTTTTATCAAATCAAGCATCTGATATTCGATAAACGTTAAAGTACAACCATAGCTGTCTGTAGAAACACATGCTCACCCCAATATAAAATATCCCGAGTTCAATTCATTATCAAACGCATGCCAACGATTAAACTATACAATTCCGGTCCGATTTTTCTCCGAATCAGCCCGCATTCGGTCCGATCCTTACGGACACGTAGAGCCTTAGCGGCGCTGGGATATTGGCGGGTGTAGCTCGCCTTCTCCTACTCGAAGCAGGAGTGACGAATCTCGCCTCCAACTCGAGCTGTCGTTCTAGGACTTCCTTTTGTTTTAAATGCTTTCGAAGTCGAAGCGCCCAGGTGCCGTCTCGTTTGTTCAGTACGAAGTTCCGGTCAGGGTCTCCGTAGGCGATTCTGTAGTGTGGTTTCCCGTCGCCCTCGGCCGGAATCAGTCGCAGCAGCGGCACGCGTCCCCAGGTCTGTTTCGGCGTCGCGGATATCACGATCAGCTCTGCTTCCGGTTCCAGGAGGGAGCGACGTCCTGGAAATACAACGGATTTGATTAAATATTATTGGAACGAAGTTCCTTATCGCGCGTTGAGATCGCATTGAACAGTGTGGTGTAGCCTTTGTATTAGCTCCGTGGGTATAGCGACGATTATTTTTGTTGAGTGTATACAGGTTCTTGTAAGTACATAAGAAATAACTTCGTTCCATCCGGGTGTCCCTTGACACGTAGCCTATCCGGCACTTATCAGGAAGTGGTGAAACAGCCCCACGCATTTTCGAGAAATTGACGTTCACTTCCGCGTGTTCTAGAAACATTTTACTGTTGAAAATTGATGTGTAGATTGTTTCTGTGGATTTAAACTTCATGAGCTATAACTGAATGTCTTCAATGATAAGGTAGAAAAAATTATATTGTTTCTTAATATTTTTTTAGTAAATATAAATGGCAAAAAAGGTTTAATGACCAAGATTAAGTGTACCTACTGTAGTTCTAAATGTATTTTCGAAAGAAGAGTCAAACGCCAGATGATGTTCTTATAGGGAATTTAACATTGTGAAATATATTATTGTTTATAAACTTTGGATCATATAAGTGTTAAAATATACAGACAATTTTATGTGAGAGGGGAATTATATAATTTATAACAAATAACTTACGTCTGCTACGCCGTCTGCTTCTTCTCACGACAGTGGTTCCGTTTGCGTACACGATGCCTTCTTCAGGCGCCCGTCGTCTGCGTCCGTTCACCTGTAAATTTAAACAGTATTTATAAATATTATTTAGGTACTAGATTAAGTCGATATTTAAACGACGCCCGTGATTATTTAACGAAGAGTAAAAAACATGGAATTAGGTAATACAAAAGAGTAACAACCGTGAGTATTTACTTCGTTTGCAAAATATCAAATTGCCTTGTGGTGGTACCCACATTCGCCTAACATTCCTGCATCGCGCTACCGAAGTTTTCTAAGCGCGTCGGTATATTATATTATACTAGCTGTCCCGGCAAACGTTGTTTTGCCATTTAAAGTATATTTTCTACATCATCAGTTGATACATGTTTTACTCCCTCTTTTGTCCCCTAAGAGGGTGTGGGGGGGGAAGGTCATACACCAGATGTTAAGTTGAAAAACACAGTTAATACCTAATATGAAGTAAGTCCACTAAAGAAAAAAGTTGTATACAAAATCTGACCCCTCTTTGGTCCCCAGAGAGGGTTGAGAGGGGAGGGGGGGGAGGATTTTTATACACCAGATGTTGAGTTGGAAGAAGACAAATATAATATATCTGTGAAAACCGTATGCAAATCGGATCAGTAGTTTTCGTGTTAAAGAAAAAGTTTGATACAAAATCTGACCCCCTCTTTTGTCCCCTTAGAGGGGTGGGGGAAAAAAATTTTATAGACCAAATGTTAAGTTGGAAGAAGATAAATATATCTGCGAAAACCACATTCAAATCGGATCAGTATTTTTCGTGTGATGCTGGAACAAACATACAGACAGACAGAAAGAGTGACAGACAGACAGACAGACATAAAACTAACCACATTTTTGGCTTCTCTAGCGATGTAGTGACAAAGGTGTAATTTCGGGTGTAATTTCATATCTTTTATGTACAGAATTTTCATTTCTACAACAGAATATTGTATTCCTCCCGCACGCGCTTTGGTGACGCCCACTATCGTAATATTTTAATTTCGCCATAATTTCAAAACCAAACGTCCAATTTTAATCATTCAAAGACCAAATATTATCTACATAAACTGTACTTAGTGATAAAATAATTTATTTTGATAAGGATTAATAGCGTGAGTAAAATATATCCGTTTCAATTTAGTCAAAAAAAAAATCAGGATTTTTAAATAAATAAATGGTTATTGTGCCTCACTCGACATAGATAGGTATAGTGTGTCGCGGACTTTTTTGTAGATATTTATAAGATCTACAATTACTTAGAACATTTTATGGTTCTATCTTTTATAGTTTAGGCAGCGTACGCAAAATAAGTAACTTTTCTAGCTGATTTTTTACACCTTGCGTCCGAAAAACTCAAATATCTTACGGAACCCTACTTTTTTCCAAAATAAAATGTAGCCTATGTTCAGCAGAAATAATGTAAGATTCCAATAGCAAAAGAATTTTTCAAATCGGTCCAGTAGTTTCGGAGCCTATTCGACTCAAACAAACAAACAAATCTTTCCTCTTTATAATACTAGTATAGATGAAGCTGAAATGTATCACGTGGGCTCCGGCTTGACCGAGCATAATACCTCGCTCGGTCGGAAGATCTTCCTTTGGCCTCCACACATATCCCCACATTGGTGACCCTCGACAGAATACGCCTCCTTCATCATCATCACTACCCGCCCCTCCGCATCGCGCCAGCCAGCATCGCCTCATCGGTACCACCACAGACTCTTTGTTATTTTCAAGTTGTCCCAGTTTTGGAGTCCTATCGCTATACTGACTAGAATGACTGTCGCTAACAACAGTTTAAAAGAGTAATGCAGTAACAAACGTAACATAATTTCAACGTCGTAAGCTCGTAGATCGTAAGATACGTTCAACGTCAATATCTGAGGACATGACAGCGCTTTATGTTCTCACATCAGGCAGTAACAATTTCTACTCACCTTGCAACTGAAGCATCCCTCTGTAGATATAAGATCATCGCCGACTTTGTACTGGTCCCGGAGCGGGAAGACGGGCGCGTCGCCGATATCTCCCGGCGGGAGCGCGCCGTCCAACGCGGACAAACAGTGGCCGGCGCCGACTAACTGGTAGCCGGTCGGACAGCCGCATTCCACCGAGTCGCCGAGCGCGCGGCAACCGAATAGACAACTCGCGGTTGCGCAGCCACCGCCTTAGAAAAAAAACATTGTTAATGAGGTTATTAAAATTAACTTATCTGTTATGTATTTGATGCAATTGAATGCACAACATGATAATTTTGAACATGGCATGACCTTACGCTACTATACAGGGTGTAACAATACTAAGTGATAATACTT
Organism: Plebejus argus; assembly: GCA_905404155.3. NCBI lineage: Eukaryota > Metazoa > Arthropoda > Insecta > Lepidoptera > Lycaenidae > Plebejus > Plebejus argus. The sequence continues at coordinate 701,207 of FR989944.1, forward strand.
TAGGGCGTGTACGTGTTCCTCGTAGAGTTTACTGTGAAAGTAGCAGCGCTGGAAGACCAAAAAACTTGTTCACCTTTGTATGGGGAAACTCGTGACGCGCGGCTTGCCCATACAAAACTGAAAAAAAAAGTATAGCATACTTTCACAGTGAACCCCTCTACAACTTACAAGGAACACGTACACACCCTAAAGTATTATCACTTAGTTTTGTTACACACTGTATTGTCTTACGAAATGTGACGTTACCGATCCTACGAATATTCATAAGATCGTTTTTCAAAAATCACAATGTTTTGACAATTCACATATCCTTTAAAATTATAACATGGACTTTTATAGAAAAAGTTTACATTGTTAAAACGTATTATGTAACAAAATCTTGTAAATTAGTAATTACCGAGTTGCAGACACACAGCGTGCGCGGCGTCCCAGCCGTATCCCGGCGGGCAGCCGCAGCGGTACGTGCCGGCGAGCGGGAAGCACGCACTCGCGCCGCACGGTGCGCTCGCACACGCGTCCGCAGGCACGCAACCGCCTGTGGTGCCGCCCGCGCGGACTGTGCCTGGAAAAAACAGGGTTTTTGTAATGAATATGACTGAAGACAAGCAAGAATTTGGAATAAAACATGTTTAGAAACGTAAGTAAAGACATTTAAAAGACTAATTTGACACAACGAAAGTTTGTATGTAAATTTAATATTTAGAATACAGACTACACCACGTCAGTGTGGCCGCTTAGAGAGTTCTCGAAAGACTTGACACAAGCCCGGAAATATGTGACAACAGATCTTTGTCTATTATAAATAACACTGGGGTAATTATTTTAAATAGTTTTGCTACAAGACTAACACTATAACCACTGATAAAACTTATAAAACGTTACCGGGCGGGCAGTCGCAGCGGTAGCCGCCGGCGTAGTTGCGGCACGGGGACTGGCAGCGGCCGTCGTCGCACTCGTCGCGGTCTCGGCAGCGCGCGCCGTCCAGATCGAGGCGGAAGCCGCGCGGGCACACGCAGCGGTACGACCCGAGCAGGTTTACGCACTTGCCGGGCGACGGACAGATTTCTGGGTCGGAGCACTCGTTGATATCTGTAAAATTAGTGTAAATTATTGTTTTTATGGTTTTTGTAATACATGTAAAGCTTATAGCTACAGATACAAGAGAATATTATTTGCGAGAAGGGAAAGGCCATAGTAGTTTTTGTAGCAATTATCGGGCGCGTTAAACAAATTTTGGCGCTACGTAGTTACGGGTGTAATCTAGTAGTATTATAATTTAACAGATACAACAATAATAAAAAATATTTCAAGTCACTTACCGACACAAGCGTCTCCTCGCTTCTCGTACCCCTCTTCGCAGCCGCACTCAAACGATCCCTCGGTATTTGTGCACGTTTGTTGACACGTGTGCGTGCCGCGCTCGCACTCGTCGACGTCACGGCAGTCGGCGCCGTCCTATTTATTTATTTAAATTTTAAATTAGGGACATCAAAGAGCACATTAAAAAGTCTTAATAAAATAAACACAATAAAGGTTGCACATTACATCGACTCGACATAGGATTTAATTTTACTAACTTGCACTGCGGAGCGCACGTCTACTCCCGGTCACTGCCACAGCATAACTGTCCGATTGACAGCTTGACAGGTGACTTATATAGACTGCTGTCTCCACTACTGGGGTGCATGAGACAACTAGTTGCCAACTGGCTATCCACACGGTGGGAGTTGAGTAGTTGACAGATATATGTCCTGATAGAGCTTACATTTCCAAGCCTGAAGCCATGCTGTAAGTTGGGTTGGTGCCGCTACCGTAAAAATGTCTGAAATTAAAGCGGTATACCGCTAAGGTATACCGCTTTAATTTCAGAACAAATAACTTAAAACTACCTCATCTAACTCGTATCCGGAGCGGCACAGACACTCGTACGACCCATCCGTGTTTCGACAGAGCTGCTCGCACACGCCGCGCGCGGCGCACTCGTCTATGTCAACGCATGTGTCGCCCGCCGGCTTGTAGCCGCGACCGCACACGCAACGGAAACTGAAAAATGATCAGGTTGATTTTAATACTAATAATAATAAAACGGCAACTGAAATATGAACAGATCACTTTTGGAAATTTTAAAAAGGCCCATTTGGTACATGAATCATCTAGATAATAAAAATTAATAGTTACTCAGTAGACACGAAATTTTTGTCGTAATTTGTCAAGCGATATTATAACTTTCTGGACAATGACAAAAACTTGTGTACCATTACCAATGTGTTACTTTATTTTAGTAAGGGACTAAGGCGATATCTTTGTATCGACCTAATCAAACTTAGAAACAGCATTGTTGTAGTTGCGTGGCTTAAAACTAGGACTCCATAGGCTTTTCAGCATATTCCATTATCCTATATACAATATACACACCTGCCAATAGTATTAACGCATCGTCCCGGCGCGCACAACCCCGGCATGGCCGCACACTCGTCCACGTCACCAAACACGTCCGGAGTGAGGGCCCCGCCTGGTATGACTCCGCCGGGCAACCCTGGGATGAGTCCGCTAGTGGGTAGTGTTGAGCATAGTTCAGCGCGCTCGGGCGAGCCCGGCGCAGGACACAGCTCGCACTCTGTACCCCAGGCCGCGCCTAGTGTGCAGCAGCATGCGGCCCTGGGAGTTTATGTAAATCTTATAGTACCACCCGATAACTTGATCAAAATATCATTGTTTTAAGACATTAGTCTTATTTATTATAACAAGATCAAAAAGCGGATATTTCCAGCAATTTATATATCTAAAATTTAATATAAACACGTTTTCTCGCTACTTTAAGAATTGTTAAAAAAAGTGAAACTTGAAATAGAAGTACACAAGTAAGTTTAAATAAAAAATATCCGTACCAATTTTAATAAAAGATCTAAATAGAAGCTATAATATTATGTAACAAAAATACACCCCACTATTAACATTAAACTTACTTAGTAACCTGCATGGAGGATGTGGGTGTGGACGCACGCGACCACGGCTCCGGCGCGCACTTGCCGCCCACCAGCGACCGATGACATTGACCCGTACGACGATCTGTGAAATCATTTATTAGATCAATTCAGAAATTCAATCTTAATTTAATAGAGCATTATAGACTGCAGACATCCATATGGACAGTGAAATGCCTTTATGTAAAGCGACAACTATTTTGTGTCCGCCAAACCCACATTTAGTGTCGATTTCATTCAAGAGCCAAAAGATCCAAGAATCGTACGCTCGTTGATGACGTCACCTCTTCCTCTCATTAATGACTTCATCTCCTCTTTGATCATAAATTACCCACAACAACTCACCGATACACTTGTGTCCGTCCTCGCTGAGCTCCCAGCCGGGGTCGCAGTCGCAGGTGTACCCGCCGTCCGTGTTGATGCACACGCCGGGCGTGCACCGCTCTCCCCGCTCCGACGTCGCGCACTCGTCGATGTCCTCGCACGCGTCCTCGGCGTCGTGCGCCGCGGATGTGCGACGGTAGCCTAGAAATAGGTATAGCAGATTGAAGTTTTAAACAATCTTCTTGCGCTATTTCCACCATTAAAACTATTTTTTAGACTAAGAAGTTAAATGGGAATCAAACAGCATAATATTGCCTATCTCACGCGAGTGTAGCTGCGATACACAACATAACAGAGGTAAAATTACAAACTATTTATTTATAGTCGAAAACACGTCATCTTTAAAATCGTCCTTTGATGTTTATATTTTTTTACGAATTATTATTAAGAATAATTGCCAAAGAATACCTTCAGGACACTTGCAGACGAATGATCCAACTACGTTCTCGCAGGCGTGCGGGCAGGGGGAGGAGTCGGCGCACTCATCTACGTCGCGGCAGTGTTCGCCGTCCGCCGCGAGCGCGTACCCGAACGGGCACGTGCACCGGTATGACCCGGCCGTGTTGTGACACCGGAACGAGCACCGTGCGCCCTCCGCGCACTCGTCCACGTCGATACACGTCTGGGAAGATAAAATCATTGTGATTGTAGTCAAGAGATTTAAAGCTGCAAGATGATGTGCAAAATCCAAGGAATCAGGAGCTGAGCGGGATGATGCGGGTTGCATTCAACAGTGACAAATTTTTCAACGAGCATAAATAACGAGCGATAATTCCACGCAGCTCACTCTTGAATGTTTTATGATGTGGTGAAGAATTTTATTCAGTACCATTCAAAAGTGTGTAATAATAGACATAATGAGACGCTTCCTTAAAAAAACGTCACTAAAGGATGATGATCATTTAAGAAGTATCGTAAAATTTTAGTGTCAAAGAATGATAATTTTTTGGAGTACGTTTCAAAAATAAACCCTATTTACTATAGCAATTAGCAAGATAAATTATCATATGACATTATATATGACACTCATTTTACTGTCAAGCTAATTATTATCTTATCAAAGCATTCTCTTACCTGATCGGGCCCCTGCGTGAATCCGTAGTTGCATCTACACTCGTATCCTCCTGGCGTATTCGTACACGTGCCGTTGCCGCATATCCACGGGTCAGCGGCGCACTTGTCCGCGTCTACGCACTCCATCCCGCTCGCGTCGAGCGTGTAGCCCTTCGCGACTAATTCTAAGATTGGACTATTACCTGGTCAGGTCCCTGCGTGAAGCCGTAGTTGCATCTACACTCGTATCCGCCGGGCGTATTCGTGCACGTGCCGTTGCCGCATATCCGCGGGTCGGCGGCGCACTCGTCCGCGTCTACGCACTCGAGCCCGGTGGCGTCGAGCGTGTAGCCCGCCGGACATGAACACCGGAACGACCCGTCCGTGTTGATGCAGTGACCGCCTTTGCACACGTCGGGACGGACTTTGCACTCGTCTAAGTCCTGTGAAGGTAGACAAGCATAAGAACTGAATTTCCAATTTTACTCCATTAATTTGAACTGGTCAACAGCACCTAGAGTTCCGCAAACCGTTATATTTAGCCTTTATAGACTACCAAAAAGCATTTGACTCTATATCTCATAAAAGCATTTGGGAAGCATTAAGAGCACAAAATATAAATGAAAAATATATAAACATCCTAAGAAACATCTATGCCTCCAGTACAAGTAGAGTCAAATTAGATAGAACAGGAAAAACCATCGACATAAATAGAGGCGTCCGACAGGGTGACCCAATCTCGCCTAAAATATTTATAGCTCTATTACAACATATTATGAAGGACTTACCTTGGTTGAAAAAAGGCATAAATATTAACGGCAAATATCTTAGTAATCTCAGATTTGCTGATGATATAATACTGTTCGCGGAAAGCTCGCACCAATTGCAATCTATGATAGATGACTTATATCAGACTAGTACAAACATTGGGTTAGAAATGAACATTGATAAGACAAAAATATTAACAAATCACCAAAAGACGCCAATATTGGTTAATAACATTCCTATCGAATATGTAGAATCGTATATATATCTAGGTAAACAAATTTCCTTTAAAAAAGAGAGAAACACAGAAGAAGTAAATAGAAGAACAGCCATAACGTGGAAAAAATATTGGGCTCATAAGGAAGTATTTAAATCCAGTAACATACCACTGCCTTCCAAAAAAATAGTGATGGATTCAGAGATCTTACCATGCCTTACATACGGATGTCAGACTTGGACCTACGATTTAAAGACTCAAACAAAAATCTTGACCACACAAAGAAAAATGGAAAGGAGCTTACTTAACATAAAATTAAAAGATAGAATAAAAAACACTGAAATTCGTAAAAAAACAAAGGTAACCGATGCTCTATCATTCTCTTTACAAAGAAAATGGAAGTGGGCCGGCCACGTAGCTAGATATGACGACGACAGATGGACTATAAGAGCAGCAGCTTGGGCCGGACCAACAGGCAGCAGAGCGAGAGGCCGACCGCGCGCTAGGTGGGCAGACGAAATAAAGGCGGTAGCGGGAAACGACTGGCTAGACATGGCAAAAGATAGAGCACATTGGAACTCTTTGGAGGAGGCTTTTACCCTTAGGGGGTCCATACAGAAATAAAAGTCCTAAATTTCTGCATGCTGTTATAACTTTTGACAATTTTTTAAGCTAAAATAATTTAAAATAATGTAAGATGTAATTTAATGAATAAGAACTTTTTATTTTTATTAAAATTGTGACATTTAAATTATTAGTTATATTGACATCAGAACTGATATTGTGATTTAAATTAATTAATTCTAGATTTTTTGTTATAATAATTGACATGCAGAAAATGCTAAAACAATTTAAAAAAATGTAAGAATTTTTAATAATGTAATATAATGAATAAGACTTTGTAGAATATTGTGACATTTAAATTATTATTAGCTGTATTTGACATCTGATATTGTGATTCAAATTAACATGCTTCTAGATTTTTTTGTTATAATAACTATGCAGAAAACTTTTTTATAATTAACTATTGTTTTTTTATACTCTGTAAACTAAAAACTGTATGGAATTCAATAAAGCTAAATTATTATTATTATTATTATTATAATTTGAACTGGTCTGTTATGTAACAAACTTCTAATCTCCAAGAGATATCACTTTTTAGAAGAAAACATTATGGAAAATGATATCTCTTGTTAATATTATGTTAATGATGAAACATGATATTTATTACCTGTGTCAAATTGGGTCGACCCATTCCACCCACGCATATCCTCAGAAACTCCGGAGAGTTCGGTGTCGGACACTTCTCGCAGTATCTGCCCCAGGCAGCACCTATTAATAGAAATACAAATTTATAATCTTATTGTGTAATATTTTTTTTATAATCATATTGATGGACTCCATAAATGGAACTATAGGTTCGGTCAGGCCGAAACCCACAGTATGACAACTATAATTTTACCCACAAGGCACATGTCGCGTCGATTTCAGACGCTTCAATAGTCAATACCACGTTTTACCATTGTGTCCTGGTTGATCTCTGACCCTTTACTATACAAATCAATACAACGCAACGAGTTACGTAGGCCCCATTCTGACGCAGTAGATGCGCTGCTTAATCCCACATCAACTGTTCAACAATGAGTGGACGTTTTGCCTAACAAATTTCATAATTTTTGAGCATTGAAGTTGAGTCGAGTGTCGTTCTCGAAGAAACGACTAATGATACGGGCGCAGTTTACCCTCTGAACAGCAGCACTCGGGGCGTGCGAGCTGCAGCGGCCGCGCGCGGTGGCAGCGGCCGGCGTCCCACTCGTCGTAGCACAGCTCGCGACGCTCGTCCACGCACAGCGCCGCCTCCGCGTCGAACCGCCAGCCCGCCGGACAGTCGCACCGATATCTATTAGAAGAGTTGTTTAGTGTTGTGTATGGGTAGTACTACTACTTCCCATACTCAACACTACCCTTGCACAAGACTTCTCAATTGATATAACAATCATTTCGTAGGAAATAGGCTGTCATAGGAAGTCACGGACTGGAAAATATAACATCAAACGCCTAGTCAGTTACTGTATAGTGGCGACGAAATTTTTTATTATTTTTTATATTCATACTAATATTATAAATGCGAAAGTGTGTTTGTCTATCTGTTACCTCTTTACGCCCAAACTACTGAAGAAAACATTTGGTGTGGAGATACTTAAAGTCCGGGAAAAATGATAGGATTTAAAACTGTATTTTAAAAAGATAAAATCGACTTCAAAATTGTACGTAATTGAGAATTAAAACTTCCTATCTCCAAAGCTACTGAACCGATTTTGATGAAACTTGCACTATTCCCTAAGTTGAACAATACCTAGTACAATAAAAAAAGAATCACTTAAATCGGACTTGTAGTTCCGGAGATATGCGTGCACAAACATAAAAACATACATACATACATACATACATCCTCTTTTGGGCACATTTGTTCAGAAGCTGTTATAGATCAACACAATTACACAAAAACTGGGCAGTTCTAGAAATATTACATGCATACGCGTCGAATTGATAACCTCCTTTTTTGAAGTCGATTAAAAAAATGTAACTCACCCGCCGTTGAAGTTATGGCATTCCCCGCCGGCGCACACGTAGGGGGTATCCTTACACTCGTCGCGGTCGACGCAGCGCCGTCCCACTAGCTTCCAGCCCACACCGCAGGAACACTCGTACCTGATAGAATATGATTAATTAGGAACAAATTAATTAGCAACGGATAAGGTTAACAAAGTCGCTGTCGAATTAATTTTATAGCGAGCCAGACAAAGCAATCTTGTTATTAGGCCGCGTTTCCACTGACGCGGAGCGGGGCGGAGAGGAGCTTAGCGGTGCCCGAATCGACCAATCACTATGCTCGAAATCTCCGCTCCGCTTCAATGGAAACAGCACGAGCGGGGTGGAGCAGAGCTGAGCGGATGTTCATAACAAAAATACAACAAGGCGATGCGGTGCGGAGGACAACGAGCACTGGGGTGCCCGAATTGACCAATCACTATGCTCGAAATCTCCGCTCCGTTTCAGTGAAAACACTGACCACTTTTCACCGTTCTTCACCGCTCCTCTCCGCCCAGCTCCGCTTCAGGGGAAAGGCGGCGTTATAGATGTGACAATAATTGTATACTTAAATGTTCTATACAATAATATGTAGGTAGTATAATAATTGTTAGTAGTATTTACCCGCCACCAACATTAAGTTGGTAAATAACATATTTGCCATATTTATTTACGCAGGCAACTCGTCGCACTAGTCGACGTCAATCGAAATTTCTCCTTTTTTTTTATCTTTTTATTTTACAGAGGCTTTTAACACTCAGTGAAATTTCTCCTGAATTCCGGATCTTACAGTCCCGCCCTCTGTAATTTCTATCCCTCTAACATAGTCAGGGCTTGTTATTATTCTTTTGGTGACTCACCCGCCGTTGGTGTTAGTACAGGAGGGCGAGCCGTCGCGGCCGCAGGGTGTGGGCAGCTCGTCGCACTCGTCGACGTCGCGGCAGTTGCGGCCGTCGGCGGTGAGCGCGTACCCCGGCGCGCACTCGCACAGGAACGAGCCGACGGTGTTGCGACAACGCCCGTTCCGACACACCATACCGCCCTCGCGACACTCGTTTATGTCTGTAAATTATTAAAGTGAGACTACACTAAGCAACACTACGCTGCAGCAAAGCAACGCGACACGACTAAATATTCTTTGTGTGAAATCGTGCGAGCTAATAGCCGCACTACACGGCAGCGACGCTATGCGACATAAAACGTCAGTTCTATGAAATGTGAAGTGTCATATATCGCTCCGCTGTAGCGTAGTGTCGCTTAGTACCTTTTTACCTTTTCTTTTGGTAATCTTTTTCTAGTGTTTGTATGTTTGTGTGTGTAAAATAACCCTTGTAGGCTATATAATTATATTATAGTAGTCCAACTATATAAGCTGTTATAGAAAAGGCAGATATACTAACCTATACAGTCATTATTAGGCCCAGATCGGAAGCCGGGATCGCAGCGGCAGGCGTACGTCCCGGGGAGGTTCTCGCAAGTGCCGTTGCGGCACATCGGCCGCGGGCGCGCGCACTCGTCCACGTCGCGGCACACGTTGTCACGCAGCGTGTAGCCGGGTGCGCACTCGCAACTGAACATAAGCATTGAGGTTATGCAAAATGAAATACATATTTTTATAAGTTGTAAACTCGTCTAAAATTGCCGACATTACTAACCGATAAGATCCTATCGTGTTGCGGCACTCGCCGTGATCACATAACCGCTCGTCAGCGCACTCGTCGACGTCGTCGCACTCGTCGAGCGAGGCGGAGAGGCGGTAGCCGCGCGGACAGCGGCACTCGTAGCCGCCGGGTAGATTCACGCATTGAGCCAGTCCGTGGCACGGTCGCTGTAGCGCGCACTCATCAACGTCGCGACAGATGTGAGACGTGTTGTCGTGTTCGTAACTGAAAAAGGTTTTTTTAAGAATAAAGTATTTATTTTATTCACTGCCTTCTAAATCATATAGGCAATAGTTTGTTAGTTGGTCTTGTTAGGCTATGCCGATCCACTGCTAGATAAAGGCCTACTTTACCTACTCTACCTAGCCTTTGCCTAGCATTGGGTCGTTGGCAACTATCTTTAGGTGATTCGGAGTTAAATAATAGTTTGTGGAGGTAATAAAACAAATATAAAGGTATCGACAAGACAAGGATAAAACATAAGAAGGTATGAATCTTATCTTCGGATAACTTTTCGGTGTTAAATAATAGTTTTTGGATACTACAAATAAAGAAACACCTACCCATGATCGCATCCGCACTGGAATCCAGAAGGCGTATCATGGCAGGAGCCGGGCTTACACAGCTGCGGCATGATATCACACTCATTTATACTCTGCGGCCCTTTCGTCATGGGGTTGATGTATTCGCCGGGTTTTTCCCCGCACAGAGCCACGTGTTCAGCGGAGCCCTTGTCCGGGCAGGCCTCGCAGGGGGCGCCCCAGGCGTGGCCTACGGAGCAACAGCATAAATACTTGGTCTGGGGCACGCCCACCGCGCCCGAGCACCGCCCAGTCTCCTCCTCCCACTCCATGTAGCACTGCCGCTGACGGACGTCCACGCACTCCTCTGGGTCAAACAGATTCATTTTAGTATTCAGTGATGTTTGTAATCAACTTTACATGCGACATTTTCCAGCACTTTGAGCTTCGTGTCACTATTTAAACAAATTTCCACTTTAGATACAAAATACAGAAATGTGTTCACATTATAATAGAATATAATAATTTTGTATTAATTGTAGTTGAATACAAAAAAAAATACACATTGGATGTGCGTCAATTGTTTTTACATTGAAAAATGTAGCTTGATAGACAAGGACAAAATATTGAATAGCTAAGTTAGGTGGATAATGTATTGCCAGTGTTGTCTCGGAATAAGAAGTTTCCTAACATAATATCTGCCCGTTACATAATATTATCACTCATGTAACGTTATGTTACATTCATATCAATAAAAACGCCTACAGAACCAATAAGTTATCACAAATGCACAAGTATATAATATACTCACTGCCGTTGGGCATGGCGACGTATCCCTCGGGACACAGACAGACGTAGGACCCAGGCAGGTTGCGGCACACACCGGGCCCGCACACGTCCGTCGCGCACTCGTCGATGTCCTCGCACCGGTCGTCAGCCAGCGTCCACCCGTCCCCGCACGCACACACGTACGAGCCGAACGTATTTGTGCACGTGCCGTGCGCGCACAACCCCGGGTGGGCGGTGCACTCATCGATGTCGGCTAGAGTCACTACGTATGATGGCTGTCGTAAAATAGAAGCATATTTTTAACCAAACAATACTTAGTTATATTTACTTACTTTAACCTAATGTTGCCTTATTTTTAATTGGCACACGAAAATATTAGCACATGCTTTATGAAAGCTGCATATTATGCCAGATATTTGCACCTTGTCTAAGTTGGAGTCTACAAGACAAGAGATAAAACACAAGGTCCATTTAGACTCAGCCCTATCGGGTATCCTCACTCGCGCTGCCATTCGTCATGCCGCTGCCACTGCCCGACGCGGCAGGTGTATAGAGGGGCTGAGGCCTGAGTGCAAACACTCACCCGCGTCGTTACTGCCGCAGAAGTATTTAGGGCAATATTGCTGGCAGCGCGAGGAGCAGCGACAGTGGCTGAAGCTAAACGTCCCATAAGATGTTGACAGTACTCACAGGTTCCAATATCGGTTGATATCCGGGTCCTCCGGGACACAGCTGTCTGTATGCCTCTGAACCCGGCTCCGGACACATGTCGCAGTAGTTGCCCCAAGCGGCGCCTGAAATGATACAAGAACTTAAAAGCTTCTGAAGCGGTTTTGGCTATTATACCGCAAGAACACCATCCCATTAGAGCCCGTTGTTACAAATGATCCGACATGTGACAATCCGGCATACTTATAATATAATTAATATGGCACAGCATTGACGCTGCGAAGCGGCAAGCGGCAAAGCGCCAGCACGGAACATTATGGCTTTTCTTTTAAGTTTCTTGTGTCATGACGCCAATAAGATTTTCAAAGGACCTATAAATTATTACGTAATAGTATCTAAAACTATATCATATTATGGGAACTAAAAGTATTCAATAAACAATGTAAGTAAAACCAAACTAACCGACAGAGCAGCAGCAAGCCGCCATAGTCCCATCTTCAGACAACTCGTCGCTGTCCTGACAGTGTTCGGTGCCGGAGCGTAGGTCAACTTTACCGTAGCAACGCGCTTTCCTAGAATCTGAAATAGAAAACCTCATTAAAGAATCACAATATCATCGTGTTTTTATAAATGATTACGGCATCCTATTTTAGGTGTAGGCTTACATGCAACGTTTAAACCAGAGGTTCCCAAACTCCTTTGTTTCGTGGCCTACTTTTAAGGTGTTGGTGCATACTGCGGACCCCCTGAAACCCCCCTAAAAAGGTCACACAAAGATTATCTTTTTTAGTTGCGTCGTGTCTTATTTCCACAAATCTACACAAATGACTGAGATAGTAATATTTTCGAGCGAGTAAAAGAGGCAACTAGCAATAATTGTAATATTCTAAAAGTCAACTCTATCCGGCGGACACACTTTACGCTTTAACGAAGTCTTAATTTATGTCACTGTCAGACCATTCCAAAAAAATGTCTTTTGAATAAATTTATAGCAAATGTTTACAGAATATTAAACTACATGTTGCCTACCTTTGACATTTTTATAGGAAAACGAATGGATACTTAACTCACCGAAGCACGCAGTACCGTCCGACACTAGCTCGTAGTTCGGCGGGCAGATACACTTGTAGGAGCCCTGAGTGTTGATACACTCGCCGTACTGACACGACTGCGGTGACTTGCACTCGTCCACGTCCGTGCAGTTGAAGCCAGGCATCACTGTCAACACGATAAGATTAAGAAGTTATTTAAGCATGCGACTACGATACGATATCGTACCGATATGTCAACAAAACAGGCTGTAAATATTTTGCGGATAATCCTTAAGGCTGCAGTCTCGCAAAATTCACTCGCTGCGAATTATTTGCGCAACTTTGTATATTTATTTTTTGACAAACTAACACTAACTAATAATATGACATGAAATATTATTATTGTGTATAATATAAGTAATAGCTTGTTATTTTTTTTAAGTTCATCTATGTGGATATTGTTAGGTAAATCAAGCGTTAAAAACAGCTCTTTCGTGCCCTTGTCATTTCGAGTTGTGTTTGTGCGCTTAGTTTATGGCAATAAATAATTAATTTAAAAATCTGTTCAGATAAGAATGAGCTAAACATTCTCGTCTTCAAAATGCGCACATTAGTTTTTTCTAATTATTTTTCATTTCCTTAATTCAGAGGTCACAATGTCATCAAAATTCTCTGTTTTTATCTCTTAATAAATGGGTAATTTCATAAAAACTATGCATCGTAAGTATGTAATAATTCGATTATATTGATGCCGAGAGTTCAATAAAGCAATTAACAGAAAAAAAATCACCTAAATCACCTTACTCCAATAGTAATAATAATCTCAAAAGACCTACAACAAAAGGGTGTATAAACAAGGATTGCAAGGGAAATTTTGGTAGGACTTTTGAGATTATCATTATTGTTGGAGTAAGGTGATTTACGTGATTTTTTTTATATTAATTTCTTTATTAAGCTCTTGGCATCAAAATAATCGAATTATTACTTACGATGCATAGTTTTTATGAAATGACCCATTTATTAAGAGATAAAAACAGAGAATTTTGATGATATTGTGACCTCTGAATTAAGAAAATGAAAAATAATTAGAAAAAACTAATGTGCGCATTTTGAAGACGAGAATGTTTAGCTCATTCTTATCTGAACAGATTTTTAAATTAATTATTTATTGCCATAAACTAAGCGCACAAACACAACTCAAAATGACAAGGGCAAGAAAGAGCTGTTTTTAACGCTTGATTTACCTAACAATATCCACATAGATGAACTTAAAAATATAACTAGCTATTACTTATTATACACAATAATAATATTTCGTGTTATTTTATTAGTTAGTGTTAGTTTGTCAAAAAATAAATATACAAAGTTGCGCAAATAATTCACAGCGAGTGAATTTTGCGAGACTGGAGCCTTAATAACAATTTTTTTTTTATTTATTTTTTTATGAAATAAGGGGGCAAACGAGCAAACGGGTCACCTAATGGAAAGCAACTTCCGTCACCCATGGACACCCGCAGCACCAGAAGAGCTGCAGGTGCGTTGCCGGCCTTTTAAGAGGGAATAGGGTAAGGTAAGGTAAGGGGAGGGTACGGATAGGAGGGGAAGGGAATAGGGGATGGTAGGGAAGGGAATAGAGTAGGGGATTGGGCCTCCTGTAAGCTCACTCACTCGGGAAACACAGCGCAAGCGCTGTTTCACACCGGTTTTCTGTGAGGATGTGGTATTTCTCCGGTCGAGCCGGTCCATTCATGCCGAAGCATGGATCTCCCACGTCTAAATTATTATTAAATACAGGAGAACAAAAGAAACATATTTTTTTGTGCACAGTAACTCAAATGTTGACATTTCTTCAGACATTATTTCCAGGGCTAGAAAAATACTAGCAACTTATGCCAAACTTACAATCATCAATACTGTCAGACTGGTAGCCCTTGTCGCATATACACTTGAACATGCCGTACGTGTTGACGCAGCGACCGAACACGCACACGTTGTCGAACGTTGCGCACTCGTCCATGTCTGAAATGGATGGTTTATGTGAGATATAGCAAATTAGAGTAGTAAATTTAGTTACTGTAAGTTCATAAGTCATTATTATACACTAAACTGTCATGAATAATCGCCCTAATGACAACGGTTATTATTAATGACATTTCTCGAATTTGTAGAATTGACATTATTTTTACTGCTGAATAAAAGTAATTTTTACTTCGAAAGTTTACGATTAAGCAACTTCCCTACTTGAAAAAAAACCGTTTCAAACTGAAGTTTAAAGGCTGAGACGCCTCGGCAGTTGTGAAAATCGATGAGAAGTACGAATTCGTTGGGTTTACGAGTTTTATAAGTCGTAGTTCTACGGTAACATTAAAATAGTGCAGTGATAAAAACTGCGGACTCCGCAGCTTAATGTTCTATTCTATACATACCCCGCAGCTTATGTAGTTTATAAGCTAAACTCTACTCACCGAGACACGACTTTCCATCAGGTGATCTCGTGAAACCAACGTCGCAGTCGCACTCGTATCCGCCGGGCGTGTTGGTGCAGTGGCCGTTCTCGCACAACGTCGGGTCGTTCGCACACTCGTCTATGTCCACGCATGAATACCTACATAAACGAGTAAAAGTTGTATTCCAATGCCTATAATAATTATTATACGGACTTGTGCCGTGTTTTACCAGTTATTTAGTCTTTTTTCTCTCCGGCTTAGCTAGTCCCGGCGCCGAGGGAAACGCTTGAATTTGCCGAAGTGTTCGTTTATTTTGGTGGAAGTTTGGTCCCTTAGAAGTAGGCCGGCCTGTCGTGGAGGGAGTCCTGTGTTAGACAAATCCAGGACATCCCTCTTTATTCGGCTGATGGCAAATCGCAGGTAGTTTTAGTGGGTAGCATGGTAGCCCTCTCTTTGAAATTCCTAGAGTAAGTCCAATGACAAGAAAGAGACAGAGATATGTCGCTCGCCTCACCCATCTCCCTTGTATCCGGTCTCGCAGAGGCAGGAAAAGGAGCCGTCGGTGTTGCGGCAGACGGCGCGCGGGTGGCAGCCGCCGTTGTTGGTGACGCACTCGTCCACGTCCTCGCACTCCGCGCCGTCGCCCCGCCAGCCGTCACGGCAGCGGCATTGGAACGAACCCTAAGAGAAAACCACATAGATTTTATTATTGAACTTCAAGGCTCAGGCTTATACTACAATGTTAATTTTACGTTGCTTCGTCGGAGCGTCTATGCTGCGTGGTTTTGATGTTTTGGGGTGGGTTGAACCAACTTAATTTAACTATAACCTTGTGGCGGTACCCACATTCGCCTAACATTCCTGCATCGCGCTATCGAAGTTTTCTGAGCGCGTCAGTATATATACGACAGCTGAAATGTATCACGTGGGCTCCGGCCTGACCGAGCATACCACCTCGCTCGGTCGGAAGATCTTCCTTTGGGCCTCCACGCATTATACCCCACATTGGTGACCCTCGACAGAACACGCCTCCCACGAATCCAGGATTCCCACGATCCTACATATATTGTGTGACTGTGACGTGTGTGATGTCACTGTCACCACAACCTCAACATAACAATATGTCATTATGTACTATCAAATCTCTGGTTAAAGTTAAATTTGACATAAGGCTCACAGTGTTTCCTTAGCAAATTATTTTTTCCGCATATCCACATAGCAAATCTGGTTTCCCTTTATACTTACCGGCAAGTTAATACAGTCAGCGGCGGGATGACAGTCGCACGTGCCGAGCTCGCACTCGTCGTCGTCGGAACACGCCGGGCCCAGCTCGGGTTTGACGCTGTATCCGTCCGGGCAGCGGCACACGAAGCTGCCGATCGTGTTGCGGCATTCGCCCGCACCGCATAAATCGGGGATCTGTGAAGATTTGGAGTCTGAAGAAGCTATTCGATGATACATTGTGTAATACCTAAACGGTGAATGTCATCTTGTTTAGCGATGGCATTGTTGAGGAATAAAACGTATAGTGTTGAATGTTGATTGTTGAGTTATCACAATCTTTCTATTTATAACGAGAAAAATTTGCGATAGGACATATTAGCCACACAATATATTCGAAACAGGACAGAATTGTAGTAAAGAAGCACCCAATCTAGCAGACTTTATTTATTTATTTATTTAAGGTTGCCAACAGCATATGCATTATAAAAGTTACAGTTAATGGTATACATAATTATCAATTCTGATGCACACACCTTTATAGGCAACACAGCATTCATTAGTATTTAGTATAGTAGTGTTAACAACAACATGCAAAATTACATTAAATAGTGTTTAAATTAACAATTATAAATTATGATTAAATATGTAATCTTAAATCTTAAGTTATTAAGAAGAAATTAAAAAAATATATGAAAATTACAAATTGAATTCTGATCTAATTACGTGATTAATAACATTTTAAGAGCAAATGATCCATATCCATACATAATATTATACAAATTATTTAATTAAATTACAATTATATCAACAATTATATATTACATTATTGTATTATGTTATAAATGAAAATTGATCGTAAAATCATTTTTCTCTAGTACGAGACATTAAATTATTGGTGGCTTAATTCAAGGCACTCTAGGACTTTCTTCATGAAAACATTAAATTTATCATGAAAAATGTCGACACTATTGTTCTTTGCACATGCGTAGCTATATAAATCACACATACGCTGTGGAGAGGCATGCTTCCCCACGTTTGTTCTCCAAGGAGGCCCACGCAAGATTTTACTTATAGGGTGCCGTTGTCGATTATAAGGGGCTGACAGTGAAAAAAGTTGTAGAAGCTCACAGGAGGACACTTTACCATTCATTATTTTGTAGAGCATGGCAAGATCGTTTAAGCAGTTTAAGCTGATATCAGCGCACTTACGTCGCGGCTCGTGCAAGCGAGACAGAGCTATCACTTTCGTCGGTGCACTCGTGTGTGCGAGCGAGACAGAACTATCACTTACGTCGGCGCACTCGTCAATATCGAGGCAGGTGGGCTTGGCATCTGGCGGTGCTGGCAGCAGGCCCTCGCCGCACGTGCAGCGGTACGAGCCGGGCGTGTTGCGGCACTCCCCGCCGCCGCACACGCGCGCGCCGCTCGCGCACTCGTCCACGTCACGACAGGTACGTCCGTCCGCGCGCAAGTGCCAGCCCTCTCTAATGGAATAAAATTACTAATTTGCATAGCGATGAGCAGGTTAAGGTTGTGCAAAAAAGGCTTACATCAAGACCAATCTGATCATAGTTATACAATAATGGCAGAGGTTACACGATCAATTTTTCATCAATCTGATCCATCAATCTGATCGACGGAATATTGATGGTTATGAAAAAGTCCATATTAAAAAAATTATCAATCCGTGGCCTGGGTTAGACGATCAATTTTTCGTCAATCTGGATCGGATTGATGAAAAATTGATCGTGTAATCTCTGCCACAGACCTTGTCCAACAAAGATAAAACATTGTGTAAATACGTTACAAAAGTAGTCTAACAGACAATAACTAAACGTTGTAGAAATTAAATGTGTGTGGTGAAGCACACTGTGGATCTTTTTATTAACAAGGAGTTACATACCAAACAGTGTCTAAAATTAATCTAACGCCTTCAAAACATAGATAAAAGATATAGATAACGTACGTACCTACACGTACAATGGTACGAGCCGGGCGTGTTGACGCAGTCGTGTTGGCATCGTGTCGGGTCTTCTGTGCACTCGTCGATGTCGTCACAGTGTGATTTAACCGACGTCTGCGCGTACCCCTCGTCGCACACGCACTGGTACGTGCCCATTAGGTTCTCGCACGCGCCGTTGCTGCAGATGCCTGAGAAAGATAGATTTTGTTATAAATTGAAAGAAATTAGGATGATAGAGTGACAGTTTATAATTTTTACATTACATTATGTATGTAGGTACTTTCAATAAGAAAACAATTTCTAAGCTATCCCAATTGAAACTTTCTATAAAGGAATTTAGGAAGTTTTTTATTATACGATTTAACTTTTTATATCTAAATATAGGGCAAGTAGGCCAAAATATCTCAACAATGTCAATAATCTATTATTATTAACTACTTTTTAGATATTTACGCAAAAAGGCTTTAAAATCTAAGGCCCGTATAAATAGTCAGTACTTAAGATGCGACGTCTCAAGAAGCTGTTCGGCTCTGTGATTGATCCAAACTTTGACAGCCAACCAATCACAGAGCCTGAACCGTGCTTTGAGACCGAGATGCATCTTGAGTACTGACTATTTATACGGGCTTAAATCTCACCTGAAGTAATAGAACACTCGTCCACGTCCTTACACGACAGCCTGTCGGGCGCTAGCTCCATGCCGGGCGCGCACTCGCAGCGGAACGAGCCGGGCGTGTTAACACACCGCCCACCGCGACACAGGAGACTGTTTTCCGCGCATTCGTCCACATCTGTTAACAATGTAACAATGTTATGTGGTGATTAATAATAATAATAAATACTCTTTATTGTGCACACATAAAATTGAAAAATCAAGAACATTAATTATAAATAAGACAAGTATAACACAATGGCGGCCTTATTACTAATTAGTAATTTCTTCCAGGCAACCATGGGTAGAGGAAACATAATATTATATATTATACATCAGGTGAATGTGCCATGATATACAATGTGATTATAGTGTGATTATGTATATGATGGTAAAGACAAAGTTACATCATCGCACGTCAATTTCAATTCAGGTGATAACGCTGTTGCCGCACTTACGGACTTGCTGAGGTCATCCGCGATGTATCAGGTAGGGTATTTTAGCATCTTGCGACAACAATGCAACAGCGAAATAAATACAGTAACTGCTGCCAAACGCTAGTTGCATTACTGTCGCAAGACATAAGATATTCCTGCGGCAGTGGCTGTTGGATGCTCGAGTCCCGCTGCCGATGGCAAACTGTCGCATTACTGCCACACTCACCCACACACACTCTGCTGACGTCGTCGGTGGTGTACCCGGGGCGGCAGTGGCATGAGAAGGAGCCGGGGCTGTTGCGGCACTCGCCCGCGCCGCACACGCCCGCCACGATCGCGCACTCGTCCACGTCCACGCACGTGTGGTTGCTTGAGTCCTAAGGATATGGTATCTGTTAGTTTATTCGCTGTAAATTGTGAAAAATATTTATTAACAGACAAGAATGCATTTAAAGCGAGTGATTTGATGATGTTCAATAAATATTGTATCATTTATATCCTCTAACCATATCACAGTGACCCAAAATTATGACCGTGGCTCAAACAAAATATTATAATGAACAAAAAATACCTTTTCGTAACCCGGATAGCAGTCACACGTAAACGTGCCGGGCATATTCCTGCACCTGCCGTGTCCGCACAATCCCGGGAAAGCTGAGCACTCGTTGACGTCCATCTGTCCCGGGATCACCCCTGGTATCATGCCGGGGTGATGACCTTGACCTTGTCCGTGGGCCCACGTGTCGTTGCTGCCCCATTCCCCGTTATGTCCAAAGCTACCGTCGGGGAGTTGGCCCCATATGGAGGTGCCGTTGGGTCCACCTGGCCCCGTTTGGTCCCAAGAGCCGCCTGGCCCGGTGAAATCGGATAGGCAAAGGTTGCGATAGGCGTCAGTACCTGAGGGAGGAGTCGACGTTAAGAAGAATATGCTTGGGTTTTTATTTCAATAAAAAAGTTTATTATTCATTTAAAAATTGGTGAATCCAAATTAATGTGGCATAGTATATTAATTTATTACGCAACAAAAAACACTTAAAAATGCCTGAATAATTCCAGGTGATTTTTTCTTAATTTAGATCAAAATATTTGAAACGGAGATTACAAACATACTCAACTCAAAACATGGCGTCAAGTTATTTATGGAATTACTAGATTTTTACCTTTCTTAGGGCACGCTTCACATCGACTGTCACCCCAGGCCTTGCCGAGGCTTGAACAGCAGCACACCGCCTTATACACTTCGACCTGCAGCGGGTTCTGACAGCGACCGCCCACATAGTCCGTGTAGCAGTACTCGCGACGGGTGTCCACGCAACGGTTACCTGTAATGTCACATTGTTGAAACAGCCCTGCATATAATTAAGAATCTCATCTCGGTACTCTTGGAATGTTGCTACTCTTAGGCAGAGGTTACACGATCAAATTTTCATCAATCTGATCCAACAATCCGATCCAGATTGACGAAAAATTGATCGTCTAACCCACGGATTGATGGATTGTTCATTTTTTTTATATGGAATTTTCATAACCATCAATATTCCGTCAATCAGATTGATATCAGATTGATGAAAAATTGATTGTGTAACCTCTGCCTTAGAATATGCAGAATCTACAATATTATCTACATCGTAGCAGGCGCGGTCACAGCCTGAAATTTTGGAGGGGGTCACTCACTATACTAAAAATATATTGGCAAAAATTTCCTTTTATTACTTGGCAAGATTTTGAGATTTTTCAATTTGTCCTTAGATGTTGAGGTCATGTCTCTTGTGTCTTGTGTACTGCGCACACACTTGGGCACTATAAAATTACTCCTGCGTAACTGGCCTGGTCTCAATGAAATCATTCGCCGTCACCGAAACCAGTGTGGGAGTTATTATTATTACCTGTAGAGTCTAGAGTGAGTCCGGGCGGGCAGTCGCAGCGGTAGGAGCCATCGGTGTTGACGCACGTGCCGCCCGCGCACAGCTCCGGCGCCAGCGCACACTCGTCCACGTCACGGCACGTCGCGCCGTCCAACTAGAACAGATACGATTTTATAACCTCAAATATATTAAGTTCCAACTTTAAAACAACAAATATTTTGTATGGTTAAGCGGTTCGGAATTTTGTAGTGAGAAATTTGTTTTTGACTTGAACCTCAAATATTCTCCGACGCATCCTACGAGAAACTAAAACTTGTTTCACAAAAGTGAGATTGAATTTTATTAGCATCACTCTTAAGCTTCGGCCAAACCTGCGCGTCAGTAACGCGGGACGTTAGCGTCTGCAACTGGTGTGTACAGTGTACACCTGCGCGACTACGGTGCGAACAGTAGATTATTCCTGCTTTACCGACGCAAACGTCCCGCGTTTCAGACGCTCCCGCTTCGCATTCGCTTTGGTCGCGTAGGTTTGGCCGAAGCCTTAGTCCTTCCGTTATTCATAAATACGAATAACAACCGTTACAGCGAGATATTTAGTGTACAATAAACTTGAGATTGTTTAGTTACTGTACTTTCTATTACATATTTTAATTTCTATATTAACGAATACACCAATACAACAGTTACCTTAGCGAATCCCTTAGGGCACGGGCAGTGTTCGGGTTCGCAGGGCTCGCAGGGTGAGCCCCAGGCGAGGCCGAGCGCGCAGCAGCACTCAGCACGCAGTAGCGGGCGCGCCGCCGCCGCCTCGCACTGACCGTCGACTACGCGACGCCAGCACGAGCCGCGACGGTTGTCTGTTAACGAGTTGAAAATTAAACATATTTTATTTCCGAATAGGTTACAAAGTTACCCTTTCTGGAAGTCAACGATGCTTACTACAGTTATTGAAGTTTTACCTTTTTAAAAAGTGTAATCCGCTTAATTTATGGTATAAACCTTGCTGGTTTTTCATTTGGATTTGGAAATTGCTGGATTTATTTAAGTTATCACGCCCTGAGACACAAATGTATTTTCGTACCATAGCTGAAGTTGGTCTCAACTTCATCACGCAATATTCTCACAGGAACCGTCGTGAATGTTAGAATCTACCCTATGTATCTCGGTGCTCAAAGTATTATACCTTAATAATTATATCTATGTCGGTACAGCAATATAAGCATGAAGCCAGACAAATTTCCCATTAATATTAGAGTATGCATTACAAACACTTAATAAACATGAAAACATAAAAAATACAATAAAATAACTTACCAACGCAGTGTTGAGCAGTCGGGTCTAGCACAAAGCCGTGTTCACACTCGCACTCGTAACTGCCGTGAGTGTTGATGCAACGCCCGTTGTCGCATGGATTGGAGTTCTCTGAAATATTGTACTGATTAACGATAGTTAATCGATTAACGATAGTATTAAGTACTGTCATATTTTGTTTTCCTCATAAAATAAGCCATAAAATGCGACACTAGCAAATTTAAAATTAAAACAATCAAATTTTAAATTTAATAATCTAATTCATGCAAGACTTTTTTGAAGTCATAGTTACTTTTTTTAGTATACGATTTGTCTTATTTATTAAATCAGTTGGAAATTTACAAAGCTGTGTGTTATTTAACGATCTGCATGGCATGGTCCAATGGTTCTGGTTTTGGTTTGGTCTGGTTTGGTTACTTTGCTTACTGGCTTTTGTTATTCATGTGTAATGATTTTTTTACTGTATTTAGGTTTATAGCAAATGGGATCCTTTTTGTTTTAAAAGAAATATCAAAAGCTTCAAAACTACGTAGTGTATAATTTTTCGTTAATTAAATGACAATGGATTTAATGTCAATAGCAAGGTTTTAATATTATGAGCAGGCATATTTTTGTCATTTTATTTTACGAGGCTTTTTTCACACATGCGCAAGTCTGGGTTATCATGATACTATGTCTTCTATCATCAGACTGTCGCATGTTTTTTAAGCTGCGTTTGTTCCGGGAAGGGTTTACAACAGTAAAGAAATGTTTTATGTCAATGGGAGGCAGGCAATTCCTAACCAGAGGAGATACCCCAAAATCACTTGAAATGTAAAATTACTTGTAAAAAGTTTGATGTTTTATGTCAATGGGAGGCGGGCTATCCTGCTAGACAAGAGCCTGTAGCCAAAACCTTTTCTTTATCGCTTCTTTATAGAATCGCCGATCAAAATGTATGGAATTGACAATACACGAGTCGAACGTCAACGTCATAATTATTAACGAACGCTTATGTCAATTCCACACCTTTTGATCGGCGATTCTGTAAAGAATCGATAAAGAAAAGGGTTTGACTAAAGAGCCAGGGGAGATACCCCTCTTATATAAATGTAATAATGTTAATGGGCGGCGTTGATAGCAGGCATTATACAAAGGGAATAACCTGCCGGTACTAGCGGGGGTATGTCCCCGCGGTCATAGTCGACGTATATCTCACCGTCGCACTCGTCGATGTCGCGACAGAGCTGCTCGTCGGGCTCGTACCGCGTGCCGGGCGGGCACACGCACGTGAAGCTGCCCGCCGTGTTGCGGCACTGACCGCCAGTACAGTACTGGAATAAAACTAGTGCTGTCTTTGTGCGTCTTGGAACTATTTATGCGGCACGCGCCGTACACGTCGCATTTTAGAATTCGTTGTATATGAAATGATGTGAAACCTCGCACATTCGTCCGCACCTCACGCGCCGCATTTCGTGTACTATGCGGTGCGATCGACGCGTACGACGTGTACGGTGCTGACAAATGTGCGATCAGCTTTAATGATAGTAAATAAATCCGTATGTATAAAAGTTTTTAAAATAATAATATTCACACAATCAAAGCACACCAAGATTTTTTTCAAGAGCAGAATTATGGCTCAACAGCATGGTTACACAAATTATTATTTTGCTGCATACGCCCGTACTAAGGGGTTTGAACCAACTTTGGTCTAGTTATTACAACTCAACTCACCGACTGATGCATATCACACTCATCGATATCCTTGCATATGCCATCAGCATCAGGATGGTATCCGGGGTCGCATATACACTTGTACCCGGGCTCCAAGTTCTCGCAAGTGCCGTGGGGACATATCCCGGGGATCATGTTGCACTCGTTAATGTCAGCTCCACCGTTGTCCTTGCTCTGACCTTCAGGGCAGAGAATGTCGTATTCCTTGGTCCCTTGAGCCGGACAAGCCTTGCAGGACACTCCCCAGCCGAGGTGTAAACCTGGAAGATGTTTGTGTCTAAATTTGATACTGTTGCTGTAAGTGTGGAAAGGTTGAGGAAAACATGAGAATGTTTGAAAACAAGATGGCGCTACTATATTTTATTTATTATTTATTTAAACACTTCATGCAAATATTTACATAGGCGGGCTTAATGCCTAGTGGCATTCTCTACCAGCCAACCTTGGGGTGATGATGAGAATAAAAAATAGGCGCATTCTAAAGCAATATGAGCTAAAATATGATGTAATAAATAGTTTTATTAATATTAATGTTTTATATCAACTTATTTTAACCTATACCTACATTTTATCATAATAAACCTACATATACCATACTTACCTATTACATACTAATACACACTATAATGTTATAATAATACCATACATATTTAAAATATATAATTACAATATACCTACATAAAATATGAACATAATTAAAATACTAAATTACCAAAAGAAAATAATATGGAAAAATATGCTAAATATGAATTCCTGTGGAAACTAAATCTAATTACTCATTAATATCATTCAACAGATTTTTTAAATATAATTGACGAACTCTGTGTTTAAAGATATTTTTGTTTGTTACTATACGTAAGTCTACAGAAGTTCAGTAATTATTTACAATGAAAACGTGATTTCTTATTTATAATATTAATCGATAATCCCGAATACGCATCAAGACATTTTGTTTATCAATTAGGATGTGTGAAATTCCATTTGCCACCAGGTGCCACTATGTAGCCTTAGCTGCCTTAGGTTCTATCGTGTCAAACTGCTGTCAAATGTCACGATATAGCTGTCATGTGTCACGATAATATGCCTATTTGATACGATAGACCCTAAGGTTACATAGAGGCATATTACACACACTATAACCACACGAGTATTCTTACATAGAGGCATATTTTTTATTTATTTATTTATTTATATCAGGCTACATAGCCCATATTATGGTGGCAATTTCAAACACCCTCATTAAAATGTCTTTATTAAACTTGAGGTTCTAGAATGTTTAATTGATGACCAACGTTAAAGATATGCTAATAAAAAAAAATATGAAGAGAGAACGAGCTAGACACTTCATTCAACAAATTAAATTGAAGTACCAAACAACTGTTACCTTTACTAGAGCTGCAGCAGCACTGCGACCTGGTGACGGGGGTAGTACCGGGCCCAGAGCAGTGGCCCTCCTCGAATTTCTCGTAACAAAGGTCTTGAACTTCGTCTGAAATAACAATTTAGAGATAAGCATGACGTCTCAATAATGATATAATGTGAATTCACTTTAGGCAAGTTGTTTCCCAAAAATCATTAGAACTACGGCGCCACACACAACTTTGATTTACTTAGTTGCAGTTACGGAACAAAAACTCTTTTATAATTACTATGGGGGCTGGTGTGCTGGGGGCACACGGCGACTTTTTGTAGCGATGTTGTCGCGCGTTTGCTTGTTAGTCGCATTTGCAACGCGCTACTGTAGCGATGCAAACGGACGACTGTATCGGACGTTAGGGGAGAGCAACACTGTATTTATTATTATTATTATTATTATTACTTCAGAACTATCGTAGCGTCGCTTCGCTGCAGCGTACTTACAACTGTTGCAGTCTCATATTAAAGTCCAAACCTATTTTTATATGATTACATGAGAACACTGCTTAAACATATAAAATGATATACCTAGACACGTCCGTCCATCAGCGCTCAGCGTGAATCCCGGTAGACAGTCGCAGCGGAACGAGCCGGGCGAGTTGCGGCAGCGGCCGTTGCGGCAGACGCGCAGCTCGGCGCACTCGTCCACGTCGACGCACGCGGACCGCGACGCGGCGCGGTACCCCGCCTCGCACACGCACACGAACGAGCCCTCGCTGTTCACGCACCGACCGCCCTGGGAATAAAAGTTGGGGTATTAATGGAGATGTTTATAGATAACGCATCTGTGGTCCAGTGGCTTAGGGCGTGGCTTTGCACTCGGAGATTCGATTCCCGCCTTGGAAACATGTTTTTTCCAAGTTTGGTTAGGACAGTGAAGGCTGATTATTACCTGATTGTCTGGCATGTAAAAAGTCGGTCCTGCACCGACACACTCGCGGGTTGTCCGCGCATTGTGGAATAGCCCGGGTCGTATGGCACACGTACCTGGCAGAGCGACTTGTCAGCACACTCGTCTATATCGGCGCAGTAGCCGGCGGCGGTGCGCGTGAAGCCGGGCTCACAGGCGCACTCGTAGCCGCCGGGCGTGTTGCGGCAGCGCCCACGCCGACACACTCGCGGGTTGTCCGCGCACTCGTCCACGTCGCGGCACGCGTGCCCGGTAGCTGTGGACTCGTAGCCAGGGTTGCACGTGCACACGTACCTGAAAATATATTTATATTGTAATACAATATGATATATAGGTAAAAAAATGAGATATAGGTAAATGAGATATAGGTACAAAATGAGATATAGGTAAAATCTTAGCTATGTCAACGACATCGTAAAAGCAGTCGAAAATAGTAACGACGTTCACGCTGTACTTCTAACTTCTCCGAGGCGTTCGACACGGTGGATCACGATCTCCTCATACAAAAACTGGGTCACACAGGAATTTGCGGCTCACTGTTGAGATGGTGCGAGTCGTACTTAAAAAATCGCACACAGCTAGTTATTGTTCGTGGCTTCAAGTCTCCGATCAAAAAGGTACCGTCAGGTGCCCCGCAAGGTTCATACCTCGGGCCTTTGTTTTTCCACGTATTTATTAACGATCTCTTTTCTGTATTAACTTCGACAGTTAAAATGTTTGCAGATGATTTAAAATTCTACAGAATATTACGGTCCAGGAATGATATCGCACAGTTACAGGCAGATCTTAACTCATTAAGCGTCTGGTGTGTTGCTAATAAAATGATACTCCATTCCTCAATATGTTTTTACATAAAATTTACTCGGAAAAGAAACAACGACAACAGCAATGTTGTTTATTGTAATCAACAGCATACCGAATACCGATTAGTGAGGTAACGATCTTTCGCGCAAAAAGAAAAAAAAATGTCGTATGAAGGCTTTATTATAATCTAAGGTATAGTCCGGTCGCAAAGCATATGGGAATACGTACTATCAGGAAATGGAATTGTGTCGGGTTAACATGTAATTTGGTCGGGTAACGTCAAGCCCCACTGAACGCCGAGCCCATCACTACAAACTTTGACTTGACAACTTGCCTATAAATCTATTTCTCTGTTTAAATATAACTGACGTGTCGTTGTTTGTCTCTCTTATTCGCACACGAATATATTAATTTCTTTCTCTTGTGAGAAAAAAATAATATAATGTGTAGCGAATGTTTAATGTATGAACCTTAAAAAATTAAAATCTTCATTAAACTTACCCTCCATCGGTGTAAGTACAGACGCCGTTTGTACACATGCCGCCGTTGGTCATCTCGCACTCGTTTTTGTCGCTGCATCGTAGTCCATTTTCAACAGGATCGAAGCCGGGAGGACATCTATGAATGATATAATAAAATAAATAAAATAAAATAAAATAAAATAAAACGTTTTTATTTCGGTCTGTGGACCATATAGTGTTAGTAAACATATTTTACTTAAAAACTATGTTAGTAAGAATACATGATTACAAATAATTTAAATATATTATGGGACAAGCACAATATCACGTATAATATAACTATTATACGTGATATTGGTGTCCTTAACTAGATGGATGCGAGTCCAGTGCTGCATCATAGCACTGTCCACATCCAGTCTCTCCGCTACTGTCCTCAGGAGGCTGTTGGCACTGTCCCGAACCCGCTGTATCAGGGATGCTACACATTTCCTTATGATAGCTGAGAAGCTATCTACTTCAGCTGAAGCTAGCATCCCCGAAGCACTGCAGTGTCGGGGCAGCCCCAGCAGCGCCCTGAAGGCGTTATTATACTGGGTGCGCACGGCTCTATACGTAGTTTGACTATAATTGACCCACAGGCTGGCCGTGTACAGAGAATGACAATAAGCTTTAAAAAGCGTTATTTTCACTCGTCTGGAACATCGGGCAAACCTACGGGACAACATATTAGCTCTAATACACAGAGCCCT
The DNA here is from genome assembly GCA_905404155.3 of Plebejus argus. Lineage (NCBI taxonomy): Eukaryota > Metazoa > Arthropoda > Insecta > Lepidoptera > Lycaenidae > Plebejus > Plebejus argus. The sequence goes on from FR989944.1 coordinate 729,825, forward strand.
GCGCTCCCGTTCCATATCCTCGTCATCTTTGAGCGTTTCACCGACCCAGTGCCCCAGATATTTAAAGCTTTTAACCTGTGCAACTGCAGTACCATTCAGTGTCACAGGCGGTACTTTATAGCTCTTATTACCAGCCTTAAATACCAGCAACTCACTTTTGGTAGTATTATACCTAAGGCCGTGGGCCGTAGCGAAACGCTCACAGATGCCAACGAGCTTCTTAAGGGCGCTTATTGATGGGCACAGCAGGACCATGTCATCTGCGTAGCTGATATTGTTGACAAAGGTACCGTCAATAGAGCATCCGACACCAGCACTGCTGAGCTCATCAATTAACCCATTTATGTACAGATTGAAAAGCGTTGGCGAGCTTACCCCCCCCTGTCTCACCCCGCATTCCAATCTGAACATGTCAGAATGTGCTCCTGCCCACTTCACGTAATTCCTCTGATTTGCATACCAATACTTCAAGATTGAGATAAATGCATATGGCAGATTCGTATCTTCACAGAGTTTTTTCCAGAGCTTGTCATATTGGACCAAATCAAAGGCCTTGGACAGATCGAGGAATAGAGCATAGACTGGAGTGTTCCTGGTCGTATAATACTGAACAGTATGCTTGAGGCACAGGATAGCTGCCTCAGTAGACAAACCTGGCCTAAAACCAAATTGGGCATCATTAAGATGTACGTGGGCCCTCAAGTGCTGGTCAAGCAGCCTGTCCAGTACCTTTGCCACAGTAGTTGCCAGGGATATTGGTCTATAATTAGCTTTACTACCAGTATCTCCTGTTTTATTTTTGACTACCGGTACAGCTACAGTTTCAAGCAGGCTGTCAGGTAGGTATCCATGATTCAAGCAGAGAGAGAAGAACATAGCTAGAACTCGAGGCAGGTGAGGACCAGCATATTGAAGGTGTTCAATACTTAAATGGTCGTGCCCCGGCGATTTACCTTTTGTCATCTTCTTTAAAATCTGTCTATATATATAATATGATGATATTTATATTTTTATTTATTAGGTAGGGGTATTTTGCTGAACATATTATAATAATGTAAATATATTTATTTTTACATTTTAAAATGTTACGTATGTTTATTATTGTGACAGTGTACCATTATGTTTGATATTTTTGATATGTTTTGTTCCACGATTTAGTTGAATGTTCTAGAGATATACGGTCTTACCACAAAAGATTTAAACACCTGTTGAACAGTTGATTAGAAAAAAATTCAGTACAAAATGGTGTCAAAACAACTGTTCAACAGATGTTTAAATCTTTTGTGGTAAGACCAATTTTGTTTAAAACAGATGTCTCAAGATTTATATAATATACACACCAACACTCTTTAAGTACGATAAAATGATTTTATCATCATGATTATGATCAATGATGATGAATTATATATTTACCTGCACTCAAAACCCCCAGGCTTGTTCACACACTCGCCCCCGCGGCAGTATTGTAGGGCGCACTCGTCGATGTCGATACACGTCGGGTTGCCGTCCTGTTCCGCCGCCTCCGCGCCGTCCCAGCATTGACATTGGTAGCTGGAGAAAAGAAATTAGATAAGCACAAGAGCATATAAAACTTGAGAGTACAGTATAAAAAAAAATTAAAGAAACAAATATAATTTGGTCATGTTTCTGTCAAGCGCAACCGACAGATAAAAACTAAAATTGACCTGACAGAACCTGTCCAAGTAGGTAGTCCGTCATCTGCTTATCTGCTAATGAATTTATTTAGTACTATTTTTATGTAAGTACTGGCATGACATGATAAGGCTCAAGTTCTCTGACATTACAAACCCAAAAACCCTGTCAATGCAGTTCCCGAGACCACAGATGCCGTTCCGTACCGTAGCATACATATTACATTCGTTGATCACGGCAAGACACCGAGCTATAAAAAAGGGGCAGGGCATACCCAACTCGCCGTGAGGACGCGGAGTTCGACAACAGAGTACCCGTGTCCCACGGCTGGAAGGAGGGCATGGGGGGGTTTTAGTGGGTAAACCTCGTGTAGGGAGTCCCACATACCCCCGCCCCTTCCCCCGAGGGGGTGGGGGATACGTAACGTATTTCCCCTCCTCAAAAAAAAAAGGGCATACCCAACTGTGTTATGTCCATAATAATATAACATACCCAATATTCTTATCAATGCAGTTTCCAGCTATGCCGTTCATCTTGGCAAGACACAGAGCTATAAAAAGCGCAGGGCATACCCAACTATATAATGATCATACAACATACCCAATATCCTTATCAATGCAATTGCCGAGTCCACAGATGCCGTTCCTCAACATACACTCGTTGATCTTGGCTATCGGCTGCGCAGGCTCGAGGCCGCCGCCGTAGTCGTGGCCGCTCGAGTCGTTGCGACGCCAGTTCGGCGGGATGCTGCCGCCGCCACACAGGTGCGTCCACTCCGCTATAGGAAAAATAGGGTTATTTAGCTAAGTTCAAACAGCGAATCGAGTATCAAAACTTCATATAAAATGCCACTATTTGTATGTACAAAATTATGTGTCGATGTTCAGTTATGCGGGGTTTACACGGGTGACTATAGCCATTAACCGCACGATTTACGCCGCACGGCGAAAATCGACTGTCTAAATGGCAATTCGGTAAGCGGCGTATCGCCATTTAGACTGTCGCTTCTCGCCGTGCGGCTTAAACCGTGCGGCTATAGTCTGTAGTCACCTGTGTAAGCCCCGTATTAGAAACGTCAAGCAATATTCATGTAATTGCTTATCACAGAAATATTGTAAATTAAGGTCGGTACATACCTGCACCGCGTGCAATTTTGGGGAAATGTTATGTTACTTATCTACCCTTTTTTCTTCTATTTCCCGTTATTTAGGTCAGTAACACACCTGCGCCTCGCGGCGGGCAGGGCGCGCAGTCGGCGCCCCATGCGCGGCCCATGTTGTACCCGCAGCAGCAGTCGCGGTTGGACAGCGGCATCGGCAGCCGGTCGCCGCACTCGCCGCTCTCGCCCACGTAAGTGTAGCAACTGCTCACGCGCCCATCTGTTTAGAATATAAGTGTGATGTTAGTGGAATATTCCGCTTTCATTTGCAGTATAATTACAGTTTTAAGGCTTACCTTAAAACTGTAATTATACTGGTGGTGCGATTGGTACTGCTGCTGCCCTTTTAAGGATCAATTCAGACCGCAACGCAACGCGTATTTACGTTGCATTACATTTGCAATTATAAATATTTTGTATTGAATTGACTTGCAAAAGTATTTACCAATACAAAACTTCTTATCAGGGCTCGGGATGAAGTGTGGGTTGCACAAGCAGTAGTAGTCGCCTTCTGTGTTCACGCATTTTCCATTCTGAAAAAAATTAAAATAATAACTTTAAATGAGGAATCTGGAATACGGAACTATGATATATTTTTTTAATTTCAAAAACATTCTAGCGAAAGAAAAAAACCCAGTGACAACTCACCGACAGAATGCCTATCAACCCTTTAGCAGACTTTTCCAGAAAATAAATACTCAAAGTTAGCATCTATAATATGTATGATATTATACAGTATGACTATAATGACTACATTTTGGTAAAATATTGATGAAATAAAAATTGCTTTATTTCCCGGAAAAGGAAATAGGATCATTTTCATCCCGGAAAAATGTACAGTTCCAGCGCGATAAGCGAATTTTGACGGTTGCGGGCATCATCTAGTTGAACAATACTTTATTGTGCAATTTATTTTACAATAAGATTGAAAGGAGCGGCAATGTTCAATATTAACCCTAACCCGTCAATTATATTGCACAATTATTACATACACGCTATATTGGGCAATAAAACTGATCGTCTAGGGGTCCGCACGGTAGATACATACCGGGCATATATCAGGGTCTTCACACTCGTCGATATCCTCGCAGTTATTCGTCAGTCTGTGTCGTCGCTGGCCGGGCGGACACTCGCACGAGAACGACCCTATGGAGTTGACGCAGCGCCCGCCCTCGCACAACCCGGGGACGGCGAGACATTCGTCTATGTCCTGGAAATATAGACGTATTGAAACTACTATCATACAAGTTAATTTATAGGCAGATGGTGGACCTACTTATTTTGATCGCGTTTCGCAAACTCAGCTCATAGATGACGACTAACGTTAAGTTAACATAATCCGATCAAAAGACGTAGGACCGTCAACCGCATGTGAATCAAATTTTTTCGATGGTACAATAGTCACTTTACTAATAAAATATTCACAATAATAACTTGTCGCTGTTAAGCATTTGTGTATTAACCCACAAAAATATGTTTGTTGAGTTATGAATGCAGTTTAGTTCCAAACGACTACATTCATAACTCAGTACGTAATTTTTGTGGGTTGATGCACAAATGCGTCCAACTATACACGGTCTGCCTTCCTATTCGCTGTATTTGTCTTTGATACATTGGAAAAGTAGGTGACATACAAAAACAATACGTTGCGTAAATCTTTACTAGTAACGGGGTATAAATACAAATTAATATAGTTTATATCCACCCCATGCGGGCGCTTGCAAACTTTAGCATAATTTCAGGTAACTTAAACTATCTTAACGTAAAGGGGGTGACAGACACGCGAGTAAGTACGCGGACTTATGGCTCGACGATCTTAATCGCCTGTGTGTCAGCAAAGAGCCAGAACCGCGAGCCGCGAGCCTGCGAGTATGGTAATCCAGTGCGAGCGATTCTCGTGTGTCGCCGACGAGAGCCGAGTAAGTTCGCGAACTTAAAACCCGCGTACCACTTGATATCACGTTGCTCTTGTAAAAGTTGTAAGCCTCTAAAGTCTAAACCATAGAAAAACTGCTCTACCTGACACTCCTTTGTGGCCAAGTTCCGCAGATGTCCGGATGGGCAGTCGAGGTCCCCGCAGCGCTCGCACGGGTGTCCCCAGGCCACGCCCACCGTGGCGCAGCACAGCTGCTTGGTACAGACCACGCCCTCTAGCGCGCCCGTGCATAGCGCGCCGCGCGTGTCCGTGTAGCATGGGCCTGGGAAACGATTCAAAAATGTTATTTTTTTTTCATATAAGGGGGCAAACGAGCATACGGGTCACCTGACAGAAAGCAACTATCGTCGCCCATGGACACTTGCAATATTAGAAGAGCTGCAGGTGCATTGCCGGCCTTTTAAGAGGGAAAACTCTCTTCTTGAAGGTTTTCAGGTCGTATTGGTCCGGGAATACTGTTTGTGACAGTTTGTTCCAGAGTTCAAGCCCGGTCGCACATTGTCCGAATTCTGATCAGAAACAGTTGAACTCCGCCGGACCGCCTGCACCCCGCACATTATCCGAAATATCCTTCCGGCGAGTTCAAGCTCACTCGGCTCAGTACAAAATGTAAGAGACAGCGCGGACGTTCAACTGTTTCTGATCAGAAATGTCGTACAATGTGCGGCCGGGCTTACAGTGCGCGGCAGAAAGTTACGCGAAAAATGCACCGTGGAAGACTGCCACTCATCAAGGTGATGAGGATGGTATATTTTTCGCGTAAATGTTTTTCATATTATTGAATGCTAAGTACTGAAAATTTCTACTGAACGTCTGCACGCTAAAGTGTAACCTTAACTCTTAATATATAAATAAATCTTAGCTGATATGTTTTGACAGAATTAAGATGGTATGCAATTATCAATTTGATATCAAGAGAGTGTAGCACTTACAAGCAGTGACGGATTAACCCTTAATCAAATTAAGCAATTGCCTAGGGCATCACGTCAGAGAGGGCACCAGAAGAAGGGAAGAACAAAAAACATTCGTCCTTAGGGCATCACGTCTCTCTCTCACGGCACAAAAAACCACACCAAAAAGTTTCTACGAAAAGACCGATTCTAGTTGACATACGGATGGGGGGGGAGGGGCACACAGGCATAGATTGCTTAGGGCATCAAGTAGTCTTAATCCGTCACTGCTTACAAGGGGTATCACTAGACAGAAACAGCTAATAGTAAGCGGTGAGAGCGGTATCAATACGAGCCTTGATGTTCTCATTGACCACATTACCTGTTCGTCTGTCAATCTCGCATCTGGTACCGGAGAGGCCGTGGAAACAGACGCAGCGGTCCGGTGCAATGCACCGCCCGCCGTGCAGACAGGGCTCGCGACAGATTGCTGTTACAAATACAAGGATGTTGACTTGGATTACATGCTCCATGTGGATGAGATAGTTGTCATTTAAAATAACACCATCGATTATTGTAATTCTTTTGGATACATGCAAAATAATACGAGGATAATATTGATATAGTAAGTGGCACACAACTGTCACGGGCACTTTTCAAGTAGCGACGCATGACGGACCAGAGTAAACAGAACTAACGAGTAGGCCGACTCAGAAGAGATCTCGGAAATACACTTACGTTTGACTTGGTATGTCATATCGGCCGGTGCGCGCCGTACTAATGCGTTATTTTGCATTGTGAAACATGTTGAAAGTGACAGTCGCTCCCAACTCACGTATATTTGCCCGTTTGTTTGAAGTCGAGGTACTCCTTAGTTCTGTCTACCCTGCATGACGGCGTCCTCTTACTTTAAAGGTGATCACACATTTATCCACACGCACGCGCCAAACGCGCCGCATAGAAATCGTTGTTTGAAATGATGCGAATCCTCGCACATTCGTCCGTACCGTACGCGCCACATTTCGTGTACTATGCGGTGCGTTCGGCGCGCACTGTGCTGACAAATGAGCGATCAGCTTGAAACATAAACAATCTACAACTTAAAAAAAAATAGGCAAAAATTATAACGTTAGACCTGCAATACGCTAGACGGCACTAGAAAAAGTTTTAAAGCTATTTTATAGCTTCTGTCGCAGACTTTGAACGCGGCGATCGAATCAAGAAATATCATAACGAAAAAACCTGATACACCCCACTCCGACCGGCACAGCGGTGCGGCAACACCGCACCCACCACGGCCCGAGTGTCACACGTATATTTTAATACTTATACCCACGTTCTGTACAGAACTCGCCGCTCCAGCCGGGTGCGCAGGCGCAGGTGCCGTTGGTGCACGTGCCGCCGTTCATGCATATGCGCCGGCACCCGCCGCGCGGACGTCCTGCAATGTAATTACAATATTGTTTTTAAAATAATATTTAATTACAGGCTTTACAACTTGAAATTAAGTTAGCCAACATAATATGTATCTACTCAATTTAAGTCCACTGTATGATATTTTAACGATATTAGTGGCGGCCAAAAAGGAAGATCTTCCGACCGAGCGAGACAGCATGCTCGGTCAGGCCGAAGCCCACTGACGTCATTTCAGACGTTGTATATATCTTGCCGTTCTCCGAAACTTCGATAGCGCGATGCAGGAATGTTAGGCGAATTTTAGGTACCGCCATAATATAGAAGGCTGGAGGTATAAGGCTTACTTATAAAAATATTAACAGCGAATAACTGCACAGTGTACGATACCCTTACGTGTTTATGGCGTATTAAAGACAATTTTATTTAGTAGAATGTTTTGTTTAAGGCGTTCTAAGTTGTAATTGGCGAAATTTGTTAAGCATTAATTCAACAGGACCGACTTTCTACATGCCCCAACCGACGCATGGATATTCTTACTTATCTGAAGATAAGCATGCATTGTCCTAAGTCCTAACCTTATGTGGTCCTAACCAAGCTTAGAAATAATACGTTTCCAACGTGGAAATCGAACCCACTACCTCCGTGTCAAGAGCCATCCTGTAAAGTCTAAACCATTGGACCACAGAGGCGTTAATTTGCTATCTATCACAGGTTTTCGCACCAAGGATAATGTCAAATAATATGTTAGAACTCACCTGGGTAAGGATACAGTCCGCCGCCGCCGCAAGATGGCGCCTCGACGCCGCTCGCGCACCGACACATGTTGGGCGCCACACATGAGCCGGGAGACCCGCAGTCCGGACGACATATTGCTAGAAAATGGTTAAAAACGAGTATTAGTAGAGTACACGCATGTCACACTGAAGCACATTTTTCATACAAACGTGACTTTAAAGTCTAACGGTCGTATGAATAAAAACTTAGCGAAGGTTTACAACAGCTATAGAAGCCTGTTGTAAAATTTAATATGAATAAAGGTTCTCTAACAGTGCTCTAACACCTTTTTAAGGTGACAGCTGTCAAAAGATAGCGCGTCTGTTTTAAACCTATTTTAAGAACATTTTAAGCATAATCGTTATGAATAAACGTTTGCTAACAGTTGTTTAGGCTCGAAACGTCAAATAGGAGTTCGCTAACTTTAGTGAAGCCTCGGACCTACTTTAAGACCATTTTAAGAGATTGAAATGGACGAAATATCGAGTAATATCGCGATTTCTGACATTATTACAATTTTTGAAGGAATTTCTAGCCGCCCGGCGCCCTCGTCGACAAAAAGTATACATATAATAAGATAATAATAAATCCATTTGACGACTTAAAAATATTTTTATTAGTACCTGCATGTTAGGGGCAGAGGGCGCTGCGCGTTGATAGTATTCCTGTTCGCCAATAGATGGTGTTTTTTAAATATTTTTTTTTGAGTAGATTTTTTTAACTCATGAAATAACTCTATTCCTTTCGGGTGTCCTTTGACACCTCTCAAGTTTTTTTTTCTACAAAATACTCATTGAATTTCATTGAATTTGACACAATATTGATGATTGAACACAATAAATTGGCACACTACCAACATTACCAAAAAAAGAATACTATAAAACGTCATCTAACAGTATTCAAGCTAGCGAAGGCTTAGCAAGCGCTTATTCATATGGAGTGTTATAAGACGGTTTTTAACTTTAGCGAACATTTTAGTTAGAAAACTGTTAAAACCTTCACTAAGATTTTTTTATTCATACCACCGTTAGAAATGTACAGATGTGACCCTAATCCCGAGGTAACGGACTAAGGCTGCGCTTCCACTCGAGCTACGTTGCAAGCAATGTGTTTTTAATATCAAATAGACTGCTGCTCTTAGCGAGACTAATGAAGATTCTATTGGTTCGCAAAATCATATTTCTCGTAGGCCCGTATAAATAGTACTTAAGATGCATCTCGGTCTCAAGACACGGTTCAGGCTCTGTGATTGGGTGGCTGTCAAAATCACAGAGCCGAACCGCGTCTTGAGACCGGGTCATATCTTAAATACTGACTATTTATACGGACCTCAAGGTAGCTCATAGCCATAAAACTGTCCTTTTCAAAAGGTTTAGTTGCTTTATCAACTCACCAAAATAGTACAATACATAAAAATGTAGCCAAAGCATTACGTATGTCCTGAGTTATGACCTGTCCCACTACCAAGAATACCTTGTCAGGTCTCACCTTGGGTCACTAAGTACAGAATACAGATGCAACGCGGATGCAAGCAATTCCAGCCTTATTACACCACTAATGAGGGATCTTATGCGGATCCACGTATTGCGTCTTACTGTGACAAACAGTTTAAAATAGGGTACCTAATACAAGTATTATGATTTATGGTACACCTACAGGTGTGTCTAATGTTTAAATGATGTTAGAAATTAATTTTGCAATAGCTTTCTTGAATGTGATAACCATAAGAATAGGATATTACCTTACCCCCGAAACTGATACGATTTATAGATTTAAGAGTCTGATTAGTTCCAAACTTGGCCGCACAGAATGACTGGTGAGACATGTTCAATACTCGAGGACGTGATATTTGGCTAGTATATTAGTTGAAAAAAATAAATTAATCACTGAGCAAATGTAGCTTAAAGTTAAATAATAATTTTCCCAACGGCGCGGGGCGCACGCCGCTGCGCCGGCCGCATAGTGATTTACTGTCTATGATTCATATTTTGTTTAAAGGGAAATTTGGTCAAAAATTAAGTACCTAATTTTATTACATGATTATAATGAGAACGAGTACTGAATACTCTCCTTAAGTATCGGTCATGTCTCACCAGTCATGTTGTATATGTCGGAAGTAGCAAAAGCTGTTGAGGTGATTCGATTCTCGATTCAATTCAGATTCTGTCAGGAGTAAGGCAGCAGGCCAAACTTTAAGATTGCTCAGCAATGGCTGATGGCGCATATGTCCAATATTTAACCATCTGATCACCATAGAAATTACTTACTTGCGCACCCGCCGCACTTATATACCCACTTGCGCACCAGCCTCACTAAACTCCTCTCCCACTCATAGCTACCCAATATTTAAAACTGAGCCGTCCCCTTCCATTTTTTCAGAGAAAAATTAAAGTGGTGAACTGCCTTACCTTATACCTTACTTGACTTGATTAATTGCTACATAACATTATGATAGTTAGATTTATTTATAGCTAAGAAAACAAAGTAGCGTACTTACGGACTACACATAGCATAGAATTAGGTCTAGAAGTCCATCCTGGACAGCAATGCGTGCTGTTGCGACTTCGGCAGACGTGTGGTCTGTAAAAAAGTTTATTATAGGTCAGAGGTCTAGTCAGCTGTCAGAGGTAATTAACTAACTTTTTATAAACAGTATTAGCAAGATTAATCTAACAAAAACAGTGTCAAGATGTGATTTATAATATGAGTGTTTCTAGATATTTCATGATACTATAATATTATATACGGACAGAAAGCCAAAGTGAAATTATAACAGTTCCTGGTTCATAATAATATACTTACTACACAACCCTAAAAAGGACAGAAAATACTGTTTTTAACAAGTTTTTTTTTGGGCCTTTTTGGTCGAATTCTCAATTTTTATTCAAGTTTGGGGGCTACTTACATGGCGCGGAAACATCCATTTCTTTACTCTCTCCAATAACTGTTCCCTTGCCTCTGATAAAAAGTATCGCCTCACATAATTTATACGTAAGGCGCAATTTAAACATTTTTTCATATTTGTATGCTTTTGTAATATTTTATTCTTAAATAAATCTAGATTTCTTATAAAACTTGTAGTTCGAACTTTAGCAAAATTTTCAAATCTGAGGACTCCTTATTCTTCTTCGATTTAATGTCAATGTCATTTTTTGACCAATCACGAATAAGTTTCATGACATATCAACTTTTTAAATTGTTTAGCCTAAAAAATAAAAAGGCGTAGCTTTGGCTTTGGGAATAATATCAACCAAAGAATCAACTTGACTAAGGACTATTAAGGCCGTCACAGACTTAGCTATAATATAATATATTAATATCCGAGGACAACTTCCGAACACGTCGCGCCCCACGTCGCAGACAATACGTGTTTAGTGTTTAGTGTTTAGTGTTTAGAATTAGTGTTAGTTTTTAATATAATTGTATGTATGTTAGTCTATAAGGTATTTATAATATGGGCCTAGATGCCTGATTTAAACAAATAAATAAAAAAATAAATATACCGTACTAAACATACTGAGACCAGAAATATATAATATTATAGCTGTGTGTGGTCACGCGAAAATTGTATAGAAAATATATATATTAATATGCCTAGCTATAAATACAGCGTGAAATTTTAATGGTTGTTTTCCCGCAGTAAAATGATTCTATCTTAGTAGTACAATAGATTTGTGAAGTTTTTTTTGTTCAAATCATAAAAAAAATTCGGCCTGGTCCATAGCCGCTCGCGCCTATCGGCATAAAGTTGCCATAGTACGTTATACAGAATATTTTGTATTTTCAAAAAATAACTTGCATGATTCGATAGTACTACTGTAGGTAAATCGTCCTGCTACGGGAAAACAACCACTAAAATTTCACGTTGTATATTATTATATATTATAGCTAGGTCTGTGACGGCCTTTAAAGTAATCAAGTCAGTAGAGTCATACTCTATTCTTGACTTTCTTAGATTTTGTACATAGGTGATAGGACTGATGATTTTGAAAAATGGGCCAAGTGCGAGTCGGACTCGCGCACGAAGGGTTTCGTAGACCATACCGTTATAGAGTGAAAATAGGGAAAAAAATGTATTTGTATGGGAGCCCCCCTTAAGTATTAATTTTTATTTTAATTTTATTATTTAATAGTATAGTACACATATAATTGAGGATTTTGTGAAAATTTCAAGTGCCTAGCTGTTACCATTATTGATTTCGGGCAAAAAGGCGAAAAAAATCACGTTTCTTGTATGGGAGCCCCCCTTAAATTTTAACTTTATTTTGTTTTCAGTATTTTTTGTTATAGCGGCAACAGATAAATATACATAATCTGTGAAATTTCAGAAGTCTAGCTATAGCGGTTCTTGAGTTACAGCCTGGAGACAAACAGACGGACAGACAACGAAGTCTTAGTAATAGGGTCCCGTTTTTACCCTTTGGGTACGGAACCCTAAAAACGATTCAGAAAATATTTATAAGTATTCTCTACCTTTGTATTTTTCTATAGATATAAAAAAACTTTATTTAAAGTAAAAAGGCGGGAAAACAAAATTGCTGCAGTCTTTGTGCAGTCTATCCTGCACCAACTTTGCACTAATTTTCCAATTTTCTGTGAGTATATAAGTTGTTGATTTATTGTTAATTAATTATAGAAAAATAATAATTATTACTTTGATAATTGATTATTTACACGTCGTTTAAATAATTTAAACGTTTAAATAATCAAAGAATTATTATAATATGTCATGATTTTTATTTTTATGTATGGCAACACCAGTCTATATCTGGCAACACCGTTCGAATGCCACCACCCGTTTGTTGGAGGTGGTAGGGATTCGAATGGTGGGGTGGAGATGGGCAGTCGGGTTGGCGAGTCATTCGATCGTCAGCGACGAAGAAGGGCACTTGGTTAATGCACTGCACTGTTACTCTGCCCAATTTGTGTAACGAATTTACTGTGAGTGATAATTAAATTTATAATTATTGAAGATTGAAGTTTTATTAAACTTCAGAAGCGGGATAAGAAACTCCCAGGTATGTACGCTCACTTTATATTGACTTGTTATCATTTATTTTATTTAAAATTGATTATTATTATTGGTGGGTAATGTGAAATAATATAATTTTATCGTTTTAAAATTTCAACAAAAGATATTTGGAAAATACGTTATTACAGAATACTCAACCACGTACCACAGTCAATATCACAATACATTTCGCTTGGTCGAGGCTACTCTTCGACAGTGAACATCACATTACATTTTAACATCATTACACATTTCACTTGGTCGAGGCAACTCTTCGACAGTGAAGATCACATTACATTTTAACATCATTATACATTTCACTTGGTCGAGGCTACTCTTCGACAGTGAACACCACTTTACATTTTATCCTTTTAATATTAAACGCAATTATTCGCATTAGTCATTACACTGCGCAAACACACTTTTTACTTTTGTGTATAATAGTTAAAACATTTCACATTGTTTTACTAATGGACAACTTTCAACATATTTTAACGTAAACAATATTCAAAGTCATTGTTTGGTATTAAGGGTTTTTAATAAATTATTGTGGTTAATAATTAATCATTAATAGTGATCTTTATGTGAATAATTACTTTCTGTTGGATAATTTTAATAAAGTTATAAGTATTAAGATCATGATTAAGTTTTATTTATTATTGGGCGTTTTTAAAAATCTCACCGTTAAGGAAACACTTGTGAATCTAGTTGTATTTTATATTTTAAGTATGTTACGTTACTCTTCGGACGTTACGAAAATGCATTTTATAATTTCACTTCGCGATATTTGATGCAAATAAGTTACACTAAAACATATTATTATTTTAATATACCGTACTTCAATAATCAATATTGTTTCTGGAACTGAACCAAATAAATCTTACAATTGAGTTGGAACGACTTGTAATGAATATAATTTTCACATTCACTTAATTTTATTGAAAAACAAAATGATCGATGAGATTGATTAAAGTGAACTAGGTTTGTTCGCTGGATACTTGGGTGAACTAGGTTTGTTTTGGATGAACTAGGTTATTTCGCTGGATATATGAGTGAACTAGTTTTGTTCGCTGGATATTTGAGTGAACTAGGTTTGTTCGCTGGATATTTGAGTGAACTAGGTTTGTTCGCTGGAATATTAGAGTGAACTAGGTTTGTTCCCTTTGATTGAACTAGGTTTGTTCCCTTTGATTGAACTAGGTTTGTTTACTGGATATTTAATTGAACAAGGTTTGTTCACTGGATACTTAAATGAACCAGGTTTGTTCACCGTATACTCAATTGAAAAATGTAAGTTTTTTTTTTTTTTAGCTGGACTTACTTGAGTGAACTAGGTTTGTTCGCCGAATACTTAATTAAACTAAGTTAATTAGCTGGATTTGCTTGAGTGAACTAGGTTTGTTCACTGTTTTGTTAGTTAACTGTGATATACTTTAATTATATATTTTGAACTATGCTTAATAATATTATGTAGTTAAAATCAATTGAATGGACTAGTTTTATCTGCATATTTTGCTAAAGTATTTGTTTAAACTGATGTAAGGTTACCCGAGTGAATGATTTTATTTTGATAATAGATGAGGATAAATAATTATTCATTGAATATTAAGTGCTCTAATTTAGGAATTACTTAGAGATGGTTTACTCGTATGTTTTAATTAATCAATTGCAGGAATGCCGCGAGAATTAAGTGAGGGAGGTACACCTCCAACCACACCGCCAAGGAATAGACGAAGGAAACGGCGTCATTTAACATCTAGTTCATCTGAGGAGGAACCCTCTCTATCACGTAGAAAATCAAGGAGACTTACTTCAGACGATGTGCTAAAACTTTTAGCTAACTTTAAAGGGGAACAAGGTACTGGAATGAATTTTAACAATCTTAACAATGTAATTCCTGAGTTCAACCCATCTAATAGAGCTCAGACTATAGAAATTTGGTTGAAGAAGGTAAACGAATGTGCCAGAATTTATGGATGGAATGAAGCTCAGATTGTGCACTTTTCGTTACAAAAATTAACTGGTCTAGCCAAAAAGTGGTTTGAATCTCTACCGACGGTAGTTTATACGTGGAGTGAGTGGCAGGCAAAGCTTATCAAAGCTTTCCCCAGCGAGGAAAATTATGGACATCTTCTGGAAGAAATGCTAAATCGAACTTCGCGTCGCGATGAGAGTCTTCGTGAGTACTTTTATGATAAGCTTAGTTTATTAAGTAGATGCGAGATAACTGGCAAGAAAGCGGTAGATTGTATAGTTCATGGGTTGAGTGAAGGTTCAATTAAAAGTGGTGCTCAGACTCTCGATTGTCAAGAACCGGAGGGACTTTTAAATTTCCTTTGTTCACAACGGTGGCAACCACAACAATTTAATCATCCTAAAGGACAAGAGAGGGGTAACCAAAGATTTGTACATAGGAATGTTGCAAGTTCATCAAATAATAGTATAGGCAAAAATACTAACATAATCTGCTACAATTGTCGTACAAAGGGTCACCCCTATTATAAATGCCCAAATCAGGTTGTTAAGTGCAAGCGTTGCTTTAGAGTCGGACACGATAACAATGATTGTAAGCTTACTCCTTTACAACGATTAGTTCAAACAACAAACCAAAATGATTCTTCTTCTGAAAAGAAAACGTTAAAAATCACTGTTTCCGACAAATCCAATAACAAATTTATAAAACGGTCGCTAGTCAATGATAAAGAATATGAGGTATACATAGATTTTGGAAGTGATTGTAGTCTTATACGTCAAAGTGAAGCCGAAAATTTAGTTGCCTAAAAATAATGACGGTATTCCGATAGTTAAAGGTTTTGGTAACTCTTGTATCCGACCGTTATACAAATCACACGTTACAATTAAGATTGATGATGTCGAAGCCTTAATAGACGTTCTGGTAATCGCTGATGAATTTATGCCAACCTCACTTATAATAGGACAAAACTTCACTGAATTGCCTTTTATAACTGTTTTGAAGGATAGTGTCGAATTGCATTTTTATAGGAGTCCGTCTTGCGATGTTTTTAACTCAGAAGTTAGTTTTGCGCCAATCAAGTTATTCGTTTTAGAAACCACCCGAGTTACACATACAAATATTCTACCTGTTTATACTGAAAATTCGAAATATTCCGGGGATGTTTTCGTGCAAGGTTATCATGCGTTAGGAGCCGGTTGTGAATATAGCTTGCTTCAAGGAGCTTATAGGGTAACCGATGGCAAAAGTCTGCTAATTGTATCTAATTTAACACCTAAAGCCGTCACTTTAAACTCTGATATATTAATAGCTCGTGCATTGCCTTTTGTAGAATACGATACACAACAAGTAAATAGGATTTTAACTGATGACACTTCTAAAGTAGAACCCCTAAAGAAAAGTGAGATTGTTGTCGGTGAAAATTTAGATTCTGACGTGATTGATAAATTACATTCCTTGTTGCAGAGTTATAGGGATTGTTTTGCTATCAATCTAAGTGAAGTCGGTTGTGTAAAAGACGTAGAAATGCATATAGAACTTTTGGATAATAGACCTGTTGTGTATCGTCCTTATCGACTTTCGCATTCGGAGCGAGAGCAAGTAAGGGAGACTATCGATGAACTTTTAAAATGCGACATTATTCAGGAATCGACTTCAAACTATTCTAGTCCCATACTCATGGTGAGGAAGAAAACTGGAGAAATGAGGCTTTGTGTAGATTTTAGGGCCCTTAATAATAAAACTTGCAAAGATCGTTTTCCTCTACCGGTGATTGATGATCAAGTTACTAATTTGAGTGGCAACTCTTACTTCACCACTTTGGATTTAGCGTCCGGTTACTACCAAGTTCCGTTAGCCAAGAGTAGTCGACATCTAACTGGATTCGTGACGCCCGATGGGCATTACGAGTTTAAGCGTATGCCTTTTGGACTAGCCAATGCCCCTGCCGTCTTTCAACGGATGATTAATAAAATTTTAGGAAATAAGAGATTTGAATATGCGTTGGCGTATCTTGATGACGTTTTGATTCCTTCAAAAGACATTGACGAAATGTTTATTCGGTTAGAAGAGATTTTAAAATTATTTAGAGAGCATGGTCTTACTTTAAAATTATCTAAGTGCCGTTTCTTTACTACTAATGTAGAGTATCTCGGGTATGAGGTTTCTTCCGCAGGGATACAACCTGGTAAAGCTAAAATAAATGCCGTGGAGTCATTCCCCAAACCTAGTAATATTCACGAGGTACGTCAGTTTTTGGGATTAACGGGATATTACCGTAAATTCATACAAAATTATGGAGAAATTGCACGACCCATTACGTCCCTATTAAAAAAGAATTCTACGTGGCAATGGTCTAAAGAGCAAGATAACGCGTTTTCATTATTAAAAGAAAAGCTAATAAGTAGGCCAGTATTAGCTCTATATGATCCGAAACTAGAGACGGAGTTGCATACTGATGCTAGCTCCCTTGGTATTGGAGGAATATTGATGCAATGGCAGCGTGACATTCGTGTATTGAAGCCGGTCGCCTACTTTAGTAGGCAAACGACACCGGAGGAAAGACATCTCCACTCTTATGAGTTGGAAACCTTAGCTGTCGTTTGCTCACTAAAAAAATTTAGGGTATACTTACTTGGGCTTCATTTCAAAATATACACTGACTGTGCGGCCCTCAGGACCACCCTAACCAAACGAGATTTGTTACCGCGCATAGCTAGGTGGTGGTTACAAATTTCTGAATTCTCATTTGATATCGAGTATCGCCCCGGGGTACAAATGTTGCATGTCGATGCTTTGAGTAGGAATACCGTATTATCCGAGAACATAGAAGATAATCCATGCGTTAGTATTTTTAATATCGAGTCAGATAATTGGCTTCTTACCTTACAATTAGCCGACCCAGACATTTCTCGCATAGTAAAAATACTAAAGCCGGACGAGGATGAGGAGTGTAAAGAAATTAAGAAAAATTATGCTATCAAAAATCGCACAGTATATAGAAAAGTTGACGATGGATTACGCCTAGTCGTACCGCGAAACGCAAGGTGGCAGGTATGTAAAGCAAACCACGATGATTTAGGTCATCTTGGTTACGCTAAAACGTTAGAGCGAGTTAAAAATGAATACTGGTTTCCGAAACTTAGACGTTTTGTAAAAAAATATGTAGCCGCTTGCATAGAGTGTGCATATAATAAGGATAGTGCTTCACGTGTTAAAACTGGACATTTGTTTCCGATTGAAAAAGTTGATATACCGTTTCATACCGTCCATGTTGACCATTTAGGTCCATTTGTGAAGAGCAAGAGTGGGAATACCCACATTTTAACTATTGTAGACGGATTCACAAAGTATGTTTTCATTCGGGCAGTTAAAAATACTAAAACTAAAACTACTATCAAAGCTCTAACAGATATTTTTCATGATTTTGGAATTCCGGCCAGATTAGTGTCTGATCGCGGGACATCTTTTACATCAGGTGATTTTAAACGTTTTTGCGTTGAATATGGAATTAAACATATCTTGAATGCGGTTGCTTGTCCCAGGGCGAATGGCCAAGCCGAAAGATATAATCAAGTTGTCTTAAATTCCTTAGCAGCGCAAAATTATAATCACGACGAACGCGACTGGGACAAGCAACTAGGCAAAATTCAATGGGGAATCAACAATACTGTCAATATGACAACTCAAAAATCTCCTACGGAAGTATTGTTCGGTGTTAGGATGCGCGATAAGTTAACTAACAAGATGCAAATAGAACAGAGAGAGGTTAGCAAAAGTTTGGAAGATATTAGAGAAAAGGTTAGTTTAAACATAGAAAAGGATCAAATAAAACAAAAGAATAGACATGATAAAAATAGGATTCCCGCGGTTAAATATAATGTAGGCGATCTAGTGAAGGTGTCGCGAAACAATTATTGTAATGACGGCAAAAGTTCTAAGCTTCTCTCTAAATTTGTTGGTCCTTATAGAGTCTCAGAGGTCCTCGTGAATGATCGCTACAGGGTTGTTGATGTTCCGGGTTTTCCTAAAAGGGGCAAGTTATATGATTCGGTTATTGCAGCCGATAGGATGAGACCGTGGGTACATGTAAAGGCACTAGAAATACATAATAGTGATCGGAGTAGCTCGGACACTGACAGCAATATAGACGAACACGAAAATTAGCTTTATTGCCAGTTGCCTTACCCAAATAAATAAAAATAATGTTTACATTATATTTTATAAATTAGAATTTTCGGATTTCTATAATTCTATGAAACCTCGATGTTACTTATTATATTATTATAATCTTATATTATTATGAAGTAGGCAATGTCATGATTTTTATTTTCTTATACATTATTAATTAATCGTGTTTGATTGAGATATGTAATAATTATTATTATTTTACTTAATATAATCAATATTATTTGGAATCAATGAAATGTTATGTAATTAAAGATATTGTATTGATCGAATTTACTTCTGTATCTTTACTAGTAAAAATTTTGATTTAAATCTTTATATTGTTAAAACATTATAATATTTAATTATTCTACATTAGCAAGTCTGAATCAAACTTTTTCATTTCACTTAGAAATGATTCTATGTAGTAATATTATATTTAATGTAACTTTAAGAACTTAGTATGTACTTACGTGACTATTATCAATGTAAAACGAATCCTACCGACTGCCCATATCTACGTGCGCCAGGAGTCTGCACGTTACAGGATGGCCGAATGTCATGATTTTTATTTTTATGTATGGCAACACCAGTCTATATCTGGCAACACCGTTCGAATGCCACCACCCGTTTGTTGGAGGTGGTAGGGATTCGAATGGTGGGGTGGAGATGGGCAGTCGGGTTGGCGAGTCATTCGATCGTCAGCGACGAAGAAGGGCACTTGGTTAATGCACTGCACTGTTACTCTGCCCAATTTGTGTAACGAATTTACTGTGAGTGATAATTAAATTTATAATTATTGAAGATTGAAGTTTTATTAAAAATAGAAATATTTTTGAAAGGTAGTATTATAATTAAGTATTAAATAATAACTAACGTTGCCTTAAGTATGATTATGGAGTTATGAAATGAAGACTAACATGAGATTCCCAGGGTAAGTAGCGTGTAATTCCATAATGTAGTGAGGAGCGTGTAAAACTGTTAGCTATGCTACTTATCGTGTCCCACTAACAACGACCTTACTCTAATTTTGGGCAACTGTGACAATTATTAGCGTTTCAGTTTGTGTTATATGATATAGCAACCTTAATTCATTCATTAGCATTTAGCAGGATTACATACACCAATAAGAATCAGAAGTTAAGCACCTCTGCCATGCAAAATGTAGAGTTACCCGGGTCATATGAAGCTAAGATACGTCATATTATCATAAAATCGGATCATTTGGGAATTGGGATCAGTTTTGACGTTAGAATAGAACTAATGTATGAAAAATAATAAACGTACCACCTATAATAAAAGACACTTTTTTTCAGTACTTCCGTGAGATTAACGAGTGTATGGTAATAATTGGTAAGATGGTAAGATCAGACTAGAGCCTCATAAGTGATGGTAAGCGATTACCACTGCACATAACCACCAGCGGTTAGGTTGCTCGATGCACTCGCTTCTATCATGAAAAACCGGCCAAGTGCGTGTCGGGCCACGAATATAGGGTTCCGTAGTACCGCTAGTTTTTGAAAATTTTTGCATGGTCAATGAATGTACATTTATAACATGTTTTACACTACTAACAACATCATCTCAGTTACTTTTAAAGGAATTTGAACGAAAAGTTCCTTTATACTTCGCCGAATACATTTTTTTTAGTTGATCGACTATTACTCAATAACTTATGAAGTCTTCTTAGCCGTGATAGTTTTCCTTCTAAATTCAGCATATTTCCTACTCCCGTGAATTTTTTCACATTTCCAGAAGCAACCGTTTAGCTGGTAGAAGGGGTCCCCCCCTTCTACCAGCTAAACGGTTGCACTGGACTCCAACGATTTTTTCCACTTTAAAACTTAATATTTCACGAATGGATCCCTAAATCGGAAAATGATCTATGAATACTCATAATATTTTTAAAAAATCTATCCAACGACACGGTGAGACGGTCTTTATACCTTTCACCAAAAAGAGGAAGTTGGAGGGTCTAAGACCCCCAACACTCTTCGGGAAAACTATTAAAGTTTGCGAGTGAAGTCAAATACTTAGGAGTAATCTTAGACAAAGGACTCACTTGGAATAAGCACATCGAGTATGTTACGAAAAAGGCTAGATGTGCTCTGGGTTCCTGTTGGAAGCTTGTCAGCTCTAAATGGGGCATCCGGCCGAAGGCAATGCTATGGCTATATACAGCCGTAGTGAGGCCGATTACCACTTATGGCTGCGTAGTGTGGCATAAAAAGGCTGAACAAGTAAACTGTAACAAAAGTCTAAACAGTGTACAGAGACTGGCATGTCTAATAATCACGGGGGCACTCTCGTCGACACCCACCGCTTCCCTCGAGGCTCTGATCAACCTAACTCCGCTTCCACTGCTTGTTCAGATGGAGGCCAAAAAGGTGGCTCTCAGGGCCAGGACGGCGGGCAGGACGAATTGGGTATCCACCCCATTTCGACAGCTAGAACAGTCTCTCTGCGAATCACCTGTCATGGCCATGCCATCAGATGCCATGATTAAGGTGTATAGCTTTTCGAAGCAATACCAGGTATTTATACCTTCCAGGGAGGACTGGGAAAGAGAAATCCCAATCGATGTCCGCCCTAGCGATATAGTTTGGTTCACGGATGGATCAAGGAAAGACAACCGTGCGGGAGCCGGATTCTACGGAGGCAGACCACCAAAAGGCAAATTCGCCTGTTTGGGTGAGTTTGCAACCGTGTTTCAGGCTGAGGTTTTCGCTATTCTCGGTTGCTCACTAGAAAGCCTGGAGATGGCCCTAGTTAATAAAAATGTTTTTATCTTTTCCGACAGTCAAGCTGCACTTAAAGCACTGACTGCCGCAGAAGTTTCCTCTAAATTGGTTCTGGAATGCATTGAGACGTTAAACATGCTGGGCAGGAACAACAACATCCGCCTAGTATGGGTCCCGGGCCACAGTAACGTCCCCGGCAATGAAACCGCTGACGAACTGGCTAGGCTTGGGGCCGAGAGTCTCATATATGGCCCGGAACCAGTCTGTGGTATACCTCCCAGTACCACAAAGCAAGTGCTCAAGGAATGGGGTCACAGTCTAAGCAGGAAGCAATGGGCTGAGACCCCTGGCCTTGAACACTCCAAGGCACTAATCCCTGGCTTCAACAAGAAATTATCAGAATTAGTGCTCACCTTGGGTAGGAACCAATTAAGAATTCTTACCAGAAGCCTAACTGGGCACTGCAAGCTCAACAAACACCTAAACAGAATGGGTATTTGTAGCATAACGACTTGCAGATTCTGTGAGGAGGAGGATGAGACACCTATTCACCTTCTCCTCAACTGTCCTGCTCTACTACAGAGCAGAAACAGGCATCTTGGTCGCCACGAATACTCATCCACAGAGGAAATTCGTGACACCAACCCCAACCACATCGTTCAATTTATGAGCAGTATTGGGCTGGGGATGATACTCTAATGCGAAGGAGTCACAATAGATCCTTATGGGTCGCAGTGACGTCAGGGCTACAGCGACCTGCCTTCTTTTTAAAAAAAAAAAAAATCCAACGACACCCCAACACGATGGGGCGGGCGCGAAAAAAAAATTCAACCCCGCTTGATGTGTAGGGGAGGTACCATAAAAAAATATTTTTAAAATATTTTATGTACCATTTTGTTGGCGCTATTAATATGTGTATTCATGCCAAATTATAGCTTTGTAGGTCCTATAGTCTCTAAGCAAAACCGCGGACAGGCAGACAGACGGACAGACGGACAGACGGACGGACAGACCGAAACTATAAAGGTTCCTTGTTGACTACGGAACCCTAAAAATGAGCTGTGTCCGCGAAATACCTACACATTAATGGCTGCGCAACAATAATTAATAAAATCAAGGGCAACATGTAATAGGCTCAAATAATGTAATCCAATTATAGTTTCAAGTTGTATTTTCGACTTTTTGACAAAACCAGAATTTAAACAGTGGTTTCTCTGTCATGATCTCGAATAACACTGTAAGGTGATATCAGTGCTTTGTTTTCACGGGCCGAGTATTTTGGGAGACGCTCCTAGAACAATAGCCAGAGGTCAAAGCCACTGGATATTAATTCAAGGCTTTAACCACATTTTTTATTTGATTACCACTAACTATGTTTAAGGAAGACTGAAAAAAATACGTGAAAGAGTCGAAGGAAGCTTTCATTTTTAGGGTTCCGTACCCAAAGGGTAAGAACGGGACCCCATTACTAAGACTTCGTTGTCTGTCCGTATGTCCGTCTGTCTGTCTGTCTGTCTGTCTGTCGCCAGGCTGTATCTCGACTCTCGAGAACCGCTATAGCTAGACTTCTGAAATTTTCAGTTTGTGTATATCTGTTGCCACTATAACAACAAATTAAAAATAAAATAACATTAATATTTAAGGGGGGCTACCATACAAAAAACACAATTTTTGGCCTATTTTTGCTCTATAACGGTACGAAACCCTTCGTGCGCGAGTTCGACTCGCACTTGACCGATTATTTACAAACAACAGCTATCAAGATAATCCCCGCAACATGTGCTTGAATCGTGAATTTTTCGGGTAATGACAATCTCAGTATAAGTACTCAAATGTATGCTCTAGCCTCTAGGCTCTAGCCCTAAACTCAACCACAATATAAATATAATAAATATTATATTAGTAGTACTAAACTCAACTATTTTAGAGGATCATGACGTTTATCATACGCCAACAAAAGGACTATTTTGTCGTATGGTATCTATCATTAATACCTATTGCAGATCACTGCAAACTTCACATATGCAACTTGGATGGTAGTATATTACAAAAGATTCAAGATAAACTTTGTACCTTATTCTCTCTTTAAAAGGATCCAAGAATGCCACAGGATCTGTTGATGACCGAACACCAATAGACATTATGCAACAGAAACTATGCGTATGCTATTCAAAGTTATTTTGCCTCGGAGTTTCTTCTAATAGCCCATAAGTCTTTGGAATAAAGGTGTCTCTGGTAATATGGTTCAGAACGGAGTGTTTACTCTTCAGTATTCATCCCACAGCGCGATGGCGGCGAGATATGACTCCGGATTCTCTCACGTTGACGCTGGTGTAGGTAATGATAGGTCGTTTTCCTTATGGCTTATTCTAATTTCTATAAAGTTCAGAGTTATACTACTTCTAGTGTATTATGTCCTTTATGCCAATGACATTAGAATTAGTCTTGTAGAAACTCCGATAAAAATATAAGGCTGATGAACGGATTTTAAGAAAAAGCTTTCAGAATTATTTAGAAGTAATATGTACTTATATAGAAAAACTATGTTAGAACAATGTTTTGAATTTGGATGAACGTCTTTCGTCTTTGGACAATTCTTCAAGTATGTACCTAGGTTTAATAGAAAAAGGTTTTTGGTGCTCATATTTTAAAGGTCTTTGGCTCAAACAAATCATAATCGAAAATAATAAATTATGTTATTATTTATTTTACGATTACTATATTTACAGGAACTCGTACTATAATAACCGTCTGATAAAATCTAACGATTGCATTTATGATTTATGTAACGTCATCATTATAAAATTTCACTAAACTAGATGTACTTAGTTTTGTTGCGTGGTATTTGCAGCAGTGGCGGCCCTAGGGGGTGGCGAACAGCTAAGGCAATCGTCCGGTCCGGTCGCGCTTGCAGGGGCCTCACAAGGTTCTTTTTTGGAAGAAAAATGGGCCTCGCAAGACGCAAAGACTTGCTACCCACTGCCCAGGGCCTCGCGGAGACCTTCCGCCCGGGGCCTCGTTTTTACATTTAACTCTACTTACCCCACAAACTGCGTCTGCTGGCGATCGGCGAGAGTCCTGGCTCCTCGCCAGGGTCTGGGCCGCTGGGTCGGCTGGCGCGGCTCCCCCACCACCGCCGTCAGCAGCGCCGCCACCGCGAGCGCGACCAGCAGCCTCATCGCGCCACCATCACCCTGTAACATGATAGCTCATCAGCTTTTGTTTTTAGAGTCTACACAGTAGAGCAGGGGTCACCAATTAATTTCGCTCAGGTTGAAAAATGAAATTATCATCGCGGTCCGCATATTATAAAAAAAATATATTTTCACAAAGGTACTCGTAATTTCGGAAATAATAAACTTTATTCTAAGACTTCTTTCGTTCCGCCGTTTTTCGAATTTTAAATTACGTTTTCTGAAGTGCAAGTTGGTGTGTTCCGTGGTCCGCACACAATGAGTTGGCAGTCCGGATGCGGACCGCGGACCGCCATTTGGTGGCCCGTGCTGTAGAGTGTAGACTATAATGATATAGCTTTTATTGGTCAGATAAGTAAACTTCTTATAAGGATTGGATAGAACTGATAATAATTGTGATCTGGAAAGTGGAAGCAGCAAGACTACCTACTAAGAAGAACCTAAAAAAACCCAGGTAGGTTAGGTTACAGTTACACAGTAGGTTCTAGTAGGATGAGCGTTATCTTCAGGTAAACCTATGTCAAAAGCTACGGCTAAACATAGAGATGTAGAGATTAGAGATAGAGTAGATAATATTGTAAATTGTAATAATTGCATAAGTTGATAAAAATGCTATTGCTTTACCGCGGCAGTCCAGTCCAATGATTAGATTGCCTTGAACTTATAATATGGACCATATTTGGTAGATACCTAAGTAATAAACTATGGTAGTCTAATAAACTATAGTTAATCAATTTGTTTGTTAGTTTTTCACAACATGTCTATCGCCTATCAATCTTCAGTAGGTACTCTTGAGACACTTATTCTAATTTGAACATATTTTTTCTCGTCTGGACATTTATTACATAAATTGATCAATAAGCGTAGCAACACATAATTTGTCGCTTGGTGTTCAAATGGAATCTCTACCATATTATTGTGATTGCTCAATGCTCATATTGATCATGTTTTAATTTTTGTTTAGCTTGATGTGGCCTTCAATAAAAACGTTTAGAGAAAATTAGGTATAATAATATGTCTCTAACTGCTGAACAGCAGTTAGAGACATATTATTATACCTGCTGTTGTAGTACTGCTGCTGTAGTATTATAACTGCTGTTCAGCAGTTAGAGACATATTATTATACCTAATCACTATTTTCCATCAATACTCACTGCCGTACGGGCTACGTGTAGAAGAGTCAAGAGGCATTACATCAAGCGCCGGAACGTTTACAAAAGCTACTTTATAAGAATACTTTTTGGTCATTCTCAAGGGGGCATACCGCATAGTCATAACCCTAGTAGAGCACAACCAAATAGCTTACAAGAGTTATAACTGTCGTTGTACCTATGAAAAAATGATGTCCCAGACATCATCTTTTGGACGCTAACACTTCCAGACACTGGGAGTATGATATGACGCGGTCAGGGAATCCGTGCCGAAACGATAAGAGGGCCGACGACCCTACACTATAAAGTATAAACTGCACAGTGCACTCCATGCTGCATCTGCTATTTGGAAAAAAAACTACTTATTAAGTATAAAGAATTGCTGGTAACATTTTTGAATTTTACCATACGTAGTAAGTAAAGTTATGACATAGTATCTCGAAACAAATGTTCAGAATTTTTATTTATCTATTTCCTAGGTAAAGTCGTTATTCGTTAGTTAAAAAACTAAGTACAATATTATAGGTAATTCATTTCTAATTATAGCATTTCGGTATTTAAGGTAGCCTGTAGCCAAACTCCCAGAGTCCAGACTTCTAGCCCATAGGTGGTATCACCTAGCAGCTAACTCTTCTAAGACAGCAAACCTAGAATCTCCTAGTAATCCCAGTATATATTGTATGTTGTATATTAAACAATTGATTATGAAATCTGTACGTCGTGAGTCAGAAGTTCAGAACGCCTGCCGCCCACCGCTCTTCCTTACTGCTATGTACTTAATAATAAATAATTTGTGGACTCCGCAGCTATTGTACATAATATAATGTACTTCCACATTGCAGTAGGATTAATCGTAATAAAATCTAACTCAACAGTAGGTGCATAAGTGTATAAAGAAGAGCCCTGAGCCAGTACCTAAAAATAAACAAAGTTAAACATTTTAGTAAACTCCAACCAAAACAGTTAATTACGTCGATCACGCCAGCTATTATAGCTTAGCATGTTCCAATAAGAGTTACGATGTTACAGACAGACAGCTAAAATATCTAGGAAAGGACGCAGAGTCCTTCGTTGTAGCAGGACTTCAAAAAGCATTAGGATTTCCGTGAAATAAATAGGGATTGTTGAAGAAATTAAATTGCAACCGGCAGTTTTCCACAGTGCGTTTTTCGCGTAACTTTCTGCCGCGCACTGTAAAACTCTGGAACGAACTGTCACCAGCAGTATTTCCGGACCTATACGACCTGCAAACCTTCAAGAAAAGAGCGTATTCCCTCTTAAAAGGCCGGCAACGCACCTGCAGCTCTTCCGATGTTGCGAGTGTCCATGGGCGACGGTAGTTGCTTACCATCAGGTGAGCCGTTTGCTCGTTTGCCCCCTTATTTAATAAAAAAAAACAGAAATAAATCAAGATAGATCCGCTAAGCGGGTGGAGTACGCGTGTTTCAATCTTGTACACTTGAAGAAATTAAGTTGCAATGTTGGAACCAATGCCTGATGTAGAGTTTCTACTACAGACTACTAGAATAGGACAATTCTATTCTCGAATCTTGACTTCTAAAGAGTTACAATAACTACTTCAAAAACCGCAACCATCCGGGCCCTGTATATTTTTCTAACTCAAAGGCTTATCACCACATAAAAGAGATTCCTGACTAAACATACCTGAATAGCACCAAACGAACTTTCTCCACATCACAGTCGGGTAAAAATAAACATACGTCACAGGATCAAACGGGTATACTCAATTTCAACCCTAACACGACGTGATAGAACTGAAAATAGAAGTGGCAGATCCTGATTTATCAATAACTTTAGTATGGGCTTTGATTAGGCGTGAAATCGAAGTTTTGATTCATGAACTAGATGTTAAATGATGAATTTCGTTTTGACGATTAAAATGTATGCACAATGCACATGTTTGTCTTTGTTGTCTTTGTTATCATATGTTACAGTTTTGTCAATTACTTGAAATACACAAAAATTTTTGCCTAGAACGTAATAATTAGTCCATGGTAGCACATAATAAAATATAGACACTCACAATTAGGTAGGTACCGAGCGCAAGTGGCAAGTGCGATGTCGACTTTTAGAAGAGAGTTCGCTCTTTTCTCGACAGCTTATAGTTTATACATTGTAGTCTTAGATAAATGATTGGTCTCGCGCTCTGCGCTATGACTCGCTCGTAGCGCAGAGCGCGAAACCAATCATTTATCTAAGTTTGTAGATCATAAATCGTGAAGGCCCGAAAACCCTGCAGGCTGCAGCAACTCAATCGAAGGTTTTATTGTAAGTAACAGAAAACTTCGGGTAAGATGCACAGTGAATGACTGCCCAGATAGGTTATAAGCCGCCTGTGCTAAATTCCACTGCTGATAATTAGAATCAATTTGAGATTAAAATAGGGCGCACTTAAAATTTCAGTTATCCCAAAACTGCAATGTGCAGGTGCAGACTTCGGGAGTTTAATTTTATTGAATGAACTTACTAACTACTTAGCCTAACTTATATGGGAGGGAGATGAGACACACACTACAAACTTGTAGGTTATTATTTATTGTAAAAACCCTTAAATTTCCATAAATCCTGTCATATGCTTCGGACGTTGCGTGGGCCGCGTGCCCCACATACAGGGTCATCTCGTACGCGAATATTATCGCGGCCCGCGGGTCACAGTTACACTCGCTTATATCACCAACAACAATCTTATGACTTGACAGATTTGGAGAAAACAATTATTGTTGATAAATATATACTGTTGTAGGCGGTAGAGCAAAGACTACAGTAGTTACACCCAATAGTTACTTCGTTCTTTTCGTTTCGCTTCTTTGAACTTGGCTTGCTATAAGTAATTCGCATTCTTAGGTATATATTTCGCATATATTTCGGTCAGTGTTACTATCGTCTCAGGTTTTTAATTACAAATTAAATATAATGTACTAATTAAATATAATTTATATTATGAATTTAATTGTTTGTATCCTCTTGGTATGGTTATCCTTATCGGCACAGAAAGGTACACCAGTCACCACAGGGACCGACACAAGTTTTGCTTTCTTCAGGACAAAATGAATATTTATTAACGACTAGTAAGTTAATAGTCTATTAACGACTAGTAAGTTAATAGTCTATTGGAGTCTAACAGTATGACATTAGTTCTGAATACGAACAAGTTTACTTGTAAAATATGTGACATAATATGGGCCCTTTTAGACCAATTAAAAAGTTGAAATCAAACTTTATAAGTAGTTTACAATCAAAACAATAAATCAACATGGATCCCAATACCTGGCGGTGATATACCAGCTATAAAGGATAACAATTAGGGTGCAGTCGCTAGTCTCTTTGTTATGCTAATACCCCATTGAGATATTATCCTCGGGGCGTATCTAGTTCACATACATCATTGACGCGCTATTTCTTAAAAAAATAACTCCTAGATTAATTAGCACGATAAGAAACGAAGAGGTTAAAATCCGATGTTTTTTTTTTCTAAGTGTTTTCAACAAAATCTTTAAAAAAGATAAGCATAGGAAGTGCTTCGCTTTAAAATTCATGAGTTATTTAGCATAATAAATAATTTAATTGTAAAAATGCCCCCTAAACAACCCTATAGTGAGGCTTTTCAAGTTACCACGATTTTGCCTCCAATGGCCATACCTAAAACGACTACAATGGTTGGTACTTGGTAGATACAGTCCCAGTCGTTGTCGAACAACATTATGTATCAAAATGTATCCTTTACTTTGGGACCTACATCAGTGGTAGGTGTATGAATGATATTTATTTGGACAACTGATGACCGTATTGTAATAGTTGAGGCCCACGCAGCTTTTAAACACTAAAGACTTTTGGATCACATAATATTTATTGATCGTCTATTTTATGATTGCCTAAATTAGACCCATCTGAATAGTTTAGACCATTTAAATTATTGAGATTTATCGCAATCGTTATATTGCTGTTTTTAAACATTTCGTCATTTGTGTTTTGTTTTAAGTATTGTTTTTTGAGACATTAAAGTTTTTAATTCTTTTGAACCATTAAAGATTACAAAACTGAAGATGAAGAAAAATCTTCGTGCAAAAATTAAGCCATTTGTAAAATATGTTAAAATGGCCCAAAGGCAGCCCAAAAAAGGTCTGGTGACATTTCTTGCCTAGACGTGCTATAATTAACTTTTGTATGCCAGATTTAACTAATTATTTTTGATAGCCAAGATTCTACCAAGAGGCAAGAGATGTAAAAATATATTATGCTAATATTATATTAAGTAATATAGAGCTACTTTTATACCAAATAAATCGTGGGTATTTTATATTTTACTGTGTAATCTCGCAAGTTGCATCGTTTCAACAAAATTAATTATTGTATTGTAAAGTTTATGAATGTTGACTATAAATTTTCTCCGATCGCCCCGACTCCCGCAATAAGTAAAGCTTAAAAAGTCTCTATCATAAGTTATACTTAGACTCTATAATTACTTATAAGTTATAACTCTACAATATAGAGTAGGTATTGATAAAATATGATAATAATTTATTGAAATATTATATTGGTTGTTGCTAGATTAAACAATATGTAAGTATTAAATAGGTTTATATTATTTCGAATTTTTCGACCGGCTTTCTTGAAGGAGACGAGATACTTATTCATTCTTATTGTTGAGTTGGTTTATTTTTTACAACTTTTATTATTGTTTATCAATTTATTTTTTATTTTTATTAATTGTGTACTGTTACATATTGTCTGAAATTTATTAACGGCAATATACAGTTTAAATCAAAATTTTATATACAAACTATCAAAGAAATCTGGGTAGAGTAGAGACTACAGAAAAGAGATACTCATAGCTGAGACTATAAGGTATTATTATTAATTTTAGGGGAAACATCTGACCTGGCAACACTGCAGCACTGATAAAGGGGCGGGAGAGGCACGTTAATAAGTAGTAACCGGCTGAATATGCCACTGATTACTGGGCGTACCTAGCGGGAAGAGTTATAATTACACCTTAGCGATGGGCTCTTTGTACGTGCGACATCTTGGACTGCAGTTGTTGAGATATTGAAATTAATTGAAACTGGACGTATAATTATAATTTATTTGTGAATTATTTAAATGCTATTGAGAAGGTTGTCTCGTTAGTTGTTGCATGAATTATATTGTGTCCTCAACCTAAATGATGTGTTATGTTTTGTGATATCCCATACATAGATATTTGATTGCGTAATCAAAATTAATGCAATATGACTAAGCATTATGGAGACAATATTAATTTAATAGGTAATCCAAACAAGGTCGCTAGTTCAGCAAAAACTAATTGCAATAATTAGGTATAATGAATCAAAACATTCTTCGAGCTTTGATATCGATCCTGCGCCCGCGCATTGACATCTCTGACACGTGAGTTGACGCGAGCTGACAGCTGACAGACACATCATGACATCACACAACACTGACACTGCTCCCGGAATACGGATCAATCAGACGCCATTCAGAGTTATTTGGCCTCGAAGTTTCGAGAGAGTTATCCTTATGTTGTCGCCATAAAATCTGACTTCTGTCAAAGTAAGATTCAGAATTGACATCGAAGCCACAATTGCTCTCTTGCGTTGCGTTGTCGCAACTCGCAACGACCTGACGTTTTACAAACGTAGGTCACTTTATTTCCGCCACCTCATGTACGTCCTACCGTCCGTCCCCCTATATGGACGCTGCCGCCCTCGCGCCTTATGAAGCTGCTGCCCCTAGGCCGCGGCATTTACTATACGGCACATTTATAAATCGCCCGGATTTAATTTGCAATAAGTTGCAACTCAACATTGCATACAAATGATAGATCACTATGTCAGTCAGTCAGTCTTTGAGTTATATAATATATATTCAGAATTCAGATTAACCTCAAAAGAGAGGGATTGGTCTTCGGCATGGGGGTTATAAGGAGGTCAGTTTAGAATGATCTAGCCCACAATCCACATCCGGAGTCTGGACTCACCCCAAATTACTAGGCTTTAAAAGCTCGGTTTTTGTGATACACACTGATACGTTCCCTAGAATTACCTGACAAATGCGCTCTACATGTGTGTGGTCACAAACAAAGAAACTAAATATAAAGAATTTAAATCATCCTCATTACATCAATAGGTTAAAATATTTTCATCTTTCTTCACTCTCAGATCGCCGTAAATACTTAGAACTAATTTTTCTACACAAAATTCTGATTGGTGCTACGGACAATACTAGATTGCTGAGTAAAATATCTATAAATATTCCTACAAGACTACCCCGAAAAAATAAATACAAACCATTACACGTAAAGGTTGCTAGGACAAACCTGGGTCACTATGCACCACTCAGAAGATTGTGTAGATCCTACAATGCTATATCCGACTATCCCGACATCTGTATATTCTCTGATAAGCTTAGTTATTTTAAGACAAATCTTAAACGCTATTTTAATAAATTTCCCACGGTCAGTTAGTAAAGTTGAAGCTATAATAATAATAATATAATTAATTACTGTCTGTCACAGCTGTTATAATTTTCATTTTTGTGATATTAGTATTAGTTTTATCTTTAAAGTATTTTAATTTTTAATTTGTTTAAAAAAATAAGAGACTTTTTTTTCCTCTCCTCTACTCCCCAGTACCATCCCGAACAAGTTAAGGTGACGCCTTGATAATTTGGCTGTAGCGATGTCCATTTTTCTCAGCAATGACTAAAGCTAAGAAATTAAAGTTCACTGTCAGTATTCATCATGTCTTTGTCTTTGAATTATCCATAGTATAACACGATTGGTCAACTTTTATAACACAGAATAATCAATCAAAAAGACCTCTGTAAAAAACGGGATTCCTGTTTTGCCAACAGAGGAGAGTGATATAAGCTTCCAAAATTTGTACATAAATTGGTTCTAGTATACACTTTAATTTGTCCATAGCTTATATGAAATGTATTTATGGTTTTTAAATTACGCGACAAAAACCATTTTGTCGCTACGCCCTTTCAATTTTTTGCTGTTCCATTGCTTGTTTTCTATGAGAGGCCGGGCCAGCCTCGCATAGAAAACAAGCAATCTAAAACACATCCAACACGGTTGTTTACTTTAACATGGCGTCACCTTAAGTGCAGGCAGTGCTGTAAGAGTCCGGCATGTGGTAGGAATTCTTCCGATAATGTAGATTTAAATTACAACTTTATATTGGCTCCACCATGATAATGTCTCTCGAGTACCACAAACAAAAACCTGCAACATATTGTTGGTCTCTAACGGTCACTCAGAGACATTAAACTTTAATGAATAGTTTGACAGATAATATTTGGGGCTTTGTCAAAATCGTCATTTAATTACAGGCAAGTAATTACAGTAGTAAAATCTTCATGAAATCTTTTAGGAAGAATTGCACTAGAAGCATAGTTAAAGTTAAGGTTAAGATTATCGTCAAATATGGCGACTTTTGCTAGGGATTTGACAGTTCATTTCAGATTTTGTTATGGTTAAAGTTAAAGTTATAGTTAAAGTATGCCGGTGCAACCCACTCTTAGAAGCACGCAACGAAATGGTAGATTTGACAATATTGTCATAAAACATCTCATAATCTTATTGTATCCTTGAACAACGATAACCTTAGTGGTCTAATTTTAACTGATAGCAGATGCGCTTTTGGCTATATTATATTGTGCACTACTCGTATGTTTGTAACCGACTAACCGTGACATAATCACTTATCAATATAAGCCAGTTTGCGAAAAACAATAATGTTGCGAGGTTATGACATTGTTGGATAAAAATATTTATTAAGTTTATAAAAATTATATATATCTAGATAAGAATTATTTAATTGATATTAACGCTCTTTTTAGCCGACTAATTAGTTCAATTTGAACTGTTCAAACTTCAAAAACCAAATTAAAATATTTGGATTTACAAAAGCTCTTTATATTTAAAAAAAACAGTTTGAAGCAAAATTAAAATTTCTTACCTTAAAAACACATAACCCTCCTGGCAGTCGGGTAAAAAACCAAACTTAAATACCTTTTTAAATAAAATTCAACTTCTAAAAGCTTTTAAAAATTCAACATACCTCAATTTTCACAGTTACAGTGGTATAAAATTCGACTAGCTTCAAAATAAAATCCAACATACCTCAATTTTCACAGTTACAGTGGTATAAAATTCGACTAGCTTCAAAATAAAATCCAACATACCTCAATTGTCACAGTTACAGTGGTATAAAATTCGACTAGCTTCAAAATAAAATCCAACATACCTCAATTTTCACAGTTACAGTGGTATAAAATTCGACTAGCTTCAAAATAAAATCCAACATACCTCAATTTTCACAGTTACAGTGGTATAAAATTCGACTAGCTTCAAAATAAAATCCAACATACCTCAATTTTCACAGTGGTCCGTGTAACATCGCGATCACAAGTGTATATGTAAATGACGGTCTCGAGACGCGCGGGTGACGGTCACAACTGGACTAATTACCGATTTTCGGTGTTGTAAGGATTCGGCAGTCATGTTGACACACTTTTGCTCGGACGTTCAACTAGGATTTACTTTTGTACGTCAATTGTCATGAAAACTCCTAATTTACATACGAATCACATGACTCGGAATAAGTAGAATAATTATAGCACACCGACCTGCTGAAGACTTTCATAAGATATACCATAGTACCTACTCCTACATTAATGGTCAAATATTATTTAATATAAAGTTTTCTTCGTGTTTATGAAAGAGAAGGTAAAATGCATGAAAACTGAAAATATATGTCACATTATCAACTTAAACACAGCTTAGCGGTGATGAGCCTAAAAGTTATTAAAGTTTAGATTCATTGACAAATAACTAAAATTTACAAAATGTTATAAAATTTATGTGTACCTAATATAAATAAGGTACAAGTAGCTGACATCATCAAACGAATTTAATTTGACCTTGGTAATAAACTAATCCTAATATTTAAAAAGCGTGTAACAAGTGTTATACTGTTAAAACTAGACGCGAGTAAATATTACACCTAAAAGTATCATATTCACATTGTCAGTGTAAATTAATGCTAATTGAATATCATAAGCACACTTTTTGTGACAAGAGTACCGAACTGGCGAAGTATAGTTCGCGAAAAATATTTTCAGTTTTAATTTTTTTCATTAGTGTCGGATTTTTTTGGAGAAAAATTTATTAATATTTGGCAAATTTTATAAGCTGGTAGCTAAAGCTAAAGTTCCTGATAATAATAAAAAAAACTTTTTAGTATGACCAAGGTCTGCACGCTACTAGGTGTTGTCTCAGAAATTCGTTTTTCGTATGAAAACTTTACAATTTTTTGGAACTTTAAGTTCATTAATCATATTACAAAATCTCTACATTATCATACACAATTTCCACAATATCTCTTCATCTTTCCACAACATCAAAAAACAGAAAAATCTTTATTATTTTACACAATTCTCGTACATTTTCTTCTCTCGTTATATTACAAAACGGATACCTAGAGCATTTACTTTTTTGCATATTAAAGCATTGTTAAAGCATGAAGAGGCAACATACAGACAGACCGATTGATTTCCTACATTCTACAGTCTTCTATGTACTAACTATGTACTGCTAATGTGACTATACACATAGATCGGAATGCTCCAGATACGTCTAGTCAACAGGCCTTCTGTGCGCCTGATGAGGAAGCTTTCAGCCATCAAAGCGCCGCCATTGCGAATTAATGCCGGCTGATATGCCCCACTGACGTTTCACTGTTACTTTCGCTATGACTAACTACTAATAACACTATATTAGTCATCCTTAATTGCTATAATTAGGTAGGTAGACTAGGCACTAGTATAGTGCCTAGTTCTTCTCCACAACTTATTAATTAATCTCCATAAGATTTAAGCTGCTTTATTAAAACGGATGAAAAATCAACCTATTTTGATTTAGTTTTTTTAAAGCTAACAACAATATGATCACTGTTCTTAGCCAGAATTCATCATCATGAGTCATGAGAGAGTATTAACTCCTAACAATAATTGTGATTATTTAAAATGTTTTTGTGCCATTCTTATTTTATTTTTAACCTATAATTTTAACCAATTAGAACAATCTAAAGTATGTTACAAGTTACAACATAACAGTATTACAATTTACAGGCACCTAACTAACCTATAACCTGCCGGGAATTGGCGTTGACAATAAACAAATGACATATTGACAACCAATCACAATTTATCATCTATATAAAATATTCTTCATCAACACTTGCTACTGCAAACTGTATTTTATTGGCTGGTATTAGGGTTTAGACTTATTTGACGAGGATAGAACAATAGCTGTTTATTTTTCAATTTCTGCTTTTCTCTACATTGTAGGTTCGAAGCTTTCTGACACGACGTAAGAGCTTTTCGCTGTTTAAGTTATGAGCTTAAACCTAAGTTACCTGAAAGCTTTCGTTGTTTCGTTAAGTCAATTTGAAAATATGTTATTCTAGGTCAAGAGTCAAGGGTTTCGAATAAGTAAGTATGCTAAGAACCTAGCCAAAGCAATAAATTGTACCTGAATAACGTAATCGTTCTTTATAGATATTTTAAACCTTCAAAGTCTACATATTTTACAACCATTTTTATTTTTTGTAACTTCGGCTGCTTGAGAACAGAAGTTTTTGTTCGGTGAACGAGCTCTACGGAAACTTTTGACCAAATTGGTAAAGTAGATTCCAAAATTTACTTTACCGATCTATCAAAATCTTCATTTAATTACAATTAAGAAATTAATATTCGTCTCCGAGTGCGACCGCTAACGTATAGCTTGGAGAACTTTTATATCTGATGGAAGTGTATGCACTTCCCAATCAGCATTATAATCCTGTGAATGCAAGTGCTGAGTCATGTCGGTAACGAACCCACTAACTGTGCTAAGTAACGCTCGTTATAACTGTAAGTGTTAACTATATTAGCCAAAGGGCAATGAATTTTTACGGAATTGGTGAAAAAGAGCTGTTGAATCTTGAATGAAAGAATTTTAGCTCGAAGTATCTATTAGAGTGATCTATCTACCACTAAAATCGAGTATTTGCATCCAAAATTTAATTGTCGGGTGGGCCCGAGTAATTTTCTGGGATGGGTCTATCGGTACGCCCATACGGCCTC
Organism: Plebejus argus; assembly: GCA_905404155.3. Classification (NCBI taxonomy): domain Eukaryota; kingdom Metazoa; phylum Arthropoda; class Insecta; order Lepidoptera; family Lycaenidae; genus Plebejus; species Plebejus argus. The sequence goes on from FR989944.1 coordinate 767,043, forward strand.
CCGGTAGAAACGCATATTAGTAGAGATCCTTATCTACTACTTTCTGGAAGTATAGACGCCTTCGTGGTCTAGTGGTACAGAGCGCGGCTCTTGACTCGGAGGTCGTGGGTTCCATTCCCGCGTTGGAAACATGTTATTTCCAAGTTAGGTTAGGACAATGCAGGCTGATCACCTGATTGTCTGACAAGTAAGATGATCCATGCGTCGGATGGGCATGTAAAAAGTCGGTCCTGCGCCTGATCTCTCGCCGATCGTGTCGGTCTGCCGTCCCACTGGGTTATGAGAGTAAAGGAATAGAGAGTGCTCTTGTGTACTGCGCACACACTTGGGCACTATAAAAATACTCCTGCGTAGCTGGCCTGGTTTCAATGAAACCGGCCACCGTCACCGAAACCGGTGTGGGAGCTATTATTATTATTACTTTCTGGAAAACAATTTTAAATTGACTGCACCTACAGTAGAATTTTATATTACTAGTATGGATCCAACAAAGATAACTGATACTTAAAATTTATCAATTTGAAAACTAAAAATACATACTATTATATTTTTAATCATTTATCCCTTTGTTAATAAAAGATTTACACAGTATATTGTGCAGACGTACTTTTTAGCCAATTTTCTGACGTAAGCTCAAAACTAATACCGTGTGCTTATACCTAAGATATTATGAATTGCTAAGGAGATATTTACATGTTCGAGTGTACAGTGTACACTATAGCACATACCTCGTGGTCATTCCTGTCCAGTGGCTTAATGAGCCACATCGGTAGCACTAGCATGTAACTAATGCCTGTCGTCGCTCAACTCGCGTTAAGTTTATAGTGTGTCATTTATGCAAATGTCTGAATTAATCACGTTGGGACTTTAAGGAAAGATTTTTCGATCGGGCGGCGTTAGCGCTTAGTAAAACCAAGGTCATTATTCTTGTATCAAATGTGTCGAATATCACACTGACTTCAGAAACTTCGATAGCGCGATTCAGGATTGATTTCCGGTCAAAAAAATCATGACATTTTCACATATACACCCCCATTTCTCGGAACTCGCGCGCTGAATATACATAATATAACGTTTTTAGGGTTCCGTAGTCAACAAGGAACCCTTATAGTTTCGGTCTCTCCGTCCCGCGTCCGTCTGTCTGTCTGTCTGTCCGTCCGCGGTTTTGCTCAGAGACTATAGGACCTACAAAGCTGTAATTTGGCATGAATATACATATTAATAATGCCGACAAAATGGTACATAAAATATTTAAAAAATATATTTTTTATGGTACCTCCCCTACACATCAAGCGGGGATGAATTTTTTTTTCGCGCCCACCCCATCGTGTGGGGTGTCGTTGGATAGGTTTTTAATAAAAATATTATGAGTATTCATAGATCATTTTCCGGTTTAGGGATCCATTTGTGAAATATTAAGTTTTAAAGTGGAAAAAATCGTTAGAGTCCAGTGTCCCTTCTACCAGCTAAACGGCTGCTTCTGGAAATGTGAAAAAATTCACGGGAGTAGCAAATATGCTGAATTTAAAAGGAAAACTATCACGGCTAAGTTGACTTCATAAGCTATTGAGTAATAGTCGATCAACTAAAAAAATGTATTCGGCGAAGTACAAAGGAACTTTTCGTTCAAATTCCTTTGAGATGTTGTTAGTAGTGTAAAACATGTTATAAATGTACATTCATTGACCATACAAAAATTTTCAAAAACTAGCGGTACTACGGAACCCTACATTGCACGTGGCCCGACACGCACTTGGCCGGTTTTATATATATTTTATATTATGAACATGGATAGTACCTATATAGGATGATACATAGGATACAGGACGCGATACGCGATTGCGCAAGTCAGCCTTCGTCCTAGTGATAAGGTAACCCTGGCACTATTACATGTAGGCGAAAAAATACGCTAACCCAGTGCTTCCCAAAGTTATTTTTACTGTGACGCCCTTGGGACTTTGCCATTTCTTTACGACGCCCAGCCCCCAAATACTTTCCATTCCAACTTTAGAACCAGGCCTACATAGGTTATCATAAAACACTATTTAGACATATTTTATATTTTTATTAGGAAATAATGATCAAATCAAAACATAAGCATAAAAAAAATTAAAAGAGACATATTTTATGAAAGATATTAAAGCCAGCAAGGCTGGCTAATTCGAAGGATGCGCTTGCTTTTCTGAGCATAGCTTATGAAACGCAAAGTGTTGATGGATGATTGCGACGCGCGACGCCCCTCATGGGACAATGTCGCGACGCACAGTTTGGGAAGCCCTGCCGGCTAACCGACTTTTCAGAGAGACTTTTAGTGTTGTGGACTGTGGTCTAATTCGGCGGAAGGACTGTTTTGCTTGTAATGTGTCAATGATGGACGTCAGTATAAATGGTATAAAGACATGCCCTACGTTCCACTTGGCGTTAAAAACGATCAAAACGCTAAAAATAGGAGGCATTTTCAGCGTTTTGATCGTTTTCAACGCCAGGTGGAACGCGGGGAGTGTTATTATGATAGAAACAGATTTTCTTTCATTTCCCATCCATGTTTTTCTTTCACAAACTGTCAGTTGTCTTTCATCTTCTCTACGCCCTGTGTAGAGAATGGAGATAGATATTTTGAATCCCAGGACAAAACGGGATTATTTTTATTTCGGAAAAATATACAGTAAGTATACCCTGTATACCCGATTAATTATTCAATGGCAGTACGGTAATAAAGTTAGTGGTAACATCTTGTGAATATAAATTAAAATAATAATAATGTCAAAGGATAAAGTTAGAAATGATCTTTATTTTATATACTTACATTCATGCAAATAAATAAATTGAATTGATCATAATAATATTATATCTTTCGTTATTTTTAAAAAGGTTCACCTAGCTCGTAACGATGTTCATTTATTATTAATGTAGCTAACAGAAATCTGACCCTTCTTCTGTCTACTGCCGCCTATCAATATAATCAGCTAATAAAAAACCGGCCAAGTGCGAGTTGGACTCGCCCATGAAGAGTTCCGCAGCAGCAATAAGGTTTATTTTTATGAAATTAAAAGGTTTTTTTATTTAATTTTATATTTCAGTCGATTTAATGAAATTTAGATTAAGGTTTACCATTTATGACGTATAAAAAAAACTACTGGCTAGTTCTCGTTCAAACCAATTTTCGTTGTTAGTTTTTATAGTAATCTACATCATATATTTTTTTTAGAATTATCATGCCCCTACTTTAGAAATTAGAGGGGGGGACACACATTTTACCACTTTGGAAGAGTCTCACTCGCAAACTATTCAGGTTAGAAAAAAATTATATGAGAAACCTCAATATGATTTTTGGAGACTTATCCATAGATACCCCACACGCATAGGTTAGATGAAAAAAAAATTTTTGTTTCAGTTGTACCTATGGGGACCCCTAAAATTTTTAATATTTTTTCAATTTTTGCATCAAAATCTTAATGCGGTTCACAGATTACATCTACTTACCAAGTTTCAATAGTATAGCTCTAATAGTTTCGGAGAAAAGTGGCTGTGACATACGGACAGACAGACAGACAGACAGACAGACAGACAGACAGACAGACAGACAGACAGACAGACAGACAGACAGACAGATAGACAGACAGACAGACAGACAGACAGACGGACAGACAGAAAGACATGACGAATCTATAAGGGCTCCTTTTTTGCCATTTTGGCTACGGAACCCTAAAAAGGTCAAAAGCTCAGCACAAAAAATGCTTATTTTTGAAAAGACGTCACGAATAATATTTCACTTACTTATTACCTTTGCTGTTGTAATTAATTATTTTTCTTTTATAAAATATTTTGTGATTCTGGCTATGTGGTTTACAGTTATTTAATTACCACTTCCGGTATTTAATAAAAAAGCCTTTTATTACTTGCTAATTACAATTATTACTAATTAGTCGATCAAATTATAATATTTTGATTCTTATTTTTTTATTTAATATAATATAATAATTATATTATTATAATTGGCATCGCGTTATCACCCGTGCGACTCGCTGTGATAAGAGTTCACATCGATAGTTTTTCATTCACAAAAATAACTACTACTACTTACATATTATTATTGTGACACAATAATTGCGAATCATCAGCCCGATATTTAAATGTAATTATCGAATGCAAGTTGCATGGTGCAAGTTGAAAATGTAATGCCTTGCCATAATGGTCTGTATTCACTTTGATTAGAGATAAGTGCAGGTAATATTGCAGGCGATTACTAATTAGGAGAAAACAAGTGTGGATAGCGACCGATTAGTGCAAGTCCCAATGATATTATAATAAATAAAGTCCTTTATATTCTCCTAATCACTAATCAAATGCATTAATCACTTGCATTCGCACTAATCAAAGTGAATACAGGCCCTAACGCATCGCAATTTGCTTAGCGACATGCGATTACGATGTATTATGTTAAATCCTATAAATTATGAATCTAGCTTCTTTGTTGAAAGTATTTAATTTGAAGTTCGACTGAAGGCACGATTGCCTACTTACGGCCGTTCCCAATATTTGATCTATCTCTTACTTGAGATAGGAATAGCTCACATTAGACATTAGCTCCATATATTTTATGTCAATTCTATGTCAGCTGCGATCGGTTGTATGTCAAACTAGAGATAGATTGAATATAATAGGGAACGGCCATTAGAGTAGACAGGATTGCCTACTTATGGCCGTTCCCTATATTCAATCTATCTCTAGTTTGACATAAAACCGATCGCAGCTGACATAGAATTGAGATAAAATATATGGAGCTAATGTCTAATGTGAGCTATTCCTATCTCAAGTAAGAGATAGATCAAATATTGGGAACGGCCGTTAGTCGAACAGGATTGCCTACTTAGTCTCTAGTACTTCATAGATTTAACAACGATTTACGATTTACCAAAGATTAATTACTAGTCATAGAAGGCCAAAGTTACGTAAGCGGCACAACATACCTATAACACGTAAACGTGCAATGATTTAAGTAATTCATTTAGGTTATTATACATATATAATTTAATACATGGAAATGCGTATTGGATCCTTTAAAACATTTTTAAAAGCTTTTTTAAAAGTTTTTTTTATTTTCTCTTCTTTTTGCTACTAATTAGTATCAGGAAGAAGAGAAAAGTTAATATTCTTAGTAGTCAAACAAAATGGGCTATTTGTATTCGTTGTTAAGCTATATTACACACCACCTGGTAACATACTTGCTCATGAAACCCAATCGATTCGAAGTTTGAACCACATGTGGTAGCCTCTACACCACGGACCGTTAGTGTCATAGTAACAACTAACAATACCATAGTTTGCCCTACGTTAAATAAAAATAATGGTTAAAATTGGCAAATATAGTTAGTATTTTGCGAATTCTCGGATCTCTACTTACACATTTTTAACTAAGTAGAGAATCACTAGAGATCTGAAAATTATGATAAAACTATGATTACACACTCATTTTCTACAAAACATTAGGTTTAACGGTCTCTAAATATTATACGTATGTAACATATAACTATAAATACAAACATGAAATATGGAACACGTTAAACATAAAGCAAATATTTCATTACATAAAATACGCAGAGATGAGAGATAAGTTTTGATAAAACATAAGTCTTACATTTATTTACTTACTGGTTCTCTATTTACCTAGTAGATGTTATGTTTCACTGCATTATTTGGGTCATATTGTTTCTGATATGAAAGAGCGCAGTTTTTAAAAATAACACATACTTAATTGAAAATCTTAATATCCCCGGCATTTTTCAAGCAGTAAGCAAATTTATGATGATTATTATTTATTAATAAGCTAAGAACACTCTTGATTAAATATGTGTCCAAATTAGAGAAACTTACTTCATTAAATTCAGTTTATTCAGGAACTACGGTGCAACTGGTGCAAGGGACAGGCACAAAAATAAACATTAAACTTGGACCACCCCTTTCATCGTTGGAACTAACTAAAAAAGAAGACCTAAAAAGTAAGCTTTTATGTTGTGAAAATAAAGTAAAAAATTTTCATATTACTATCATACTACGTGGGTAGGTAGGTACATTATAAAATTTCTTTTGAAACTGTTAGATTCCCTAGACTCTACAATTCAATTACTCGACAAATACAATAAAGTAGTTAATAAGTTTAGATGGTCAAGAATAATGATGATGATGATATAAAATGATGTCAATCAAAGTTAAAAGCGTCCAACGCGATAGCGCTACTGCGGAATGAAATATTGTAGAGATAACTACGAACAACATCCAGAGCACTTATGACTTCATCTGAGTTCGTACTCATTTCATTTGTGTAACGTTTGAACTATAACAATGCTTAGCGTAAGATTTTATATTGTAGTTTGTAGAAAAAAAAATATTTTTTTGATAAATATACGTAGAGCATGAACTACAAGAATATGTTTTAAAAGCTCTTTTTTCTATGAATCCAAAAGAGGTTAGTAGAAGGACAACATTTTTACACAACAAAAATTAAAAATAAAATTTCAATAAAGTTAAGTTCAAGGCCAAAACTCCTTTAGAAATATATCTAAAATTATTTTATTCAAATTAATATTACACTATTTTTATGTGATAAGTGTAAATTGTATGAAAATTTAGAGCTCCTTATAAGAAAATTTATTCCATTGTTTGTTAACTGTTACAGCCAATGTAGAGCACGTATCATGTCACACTTATCACACTTTATAGCGCTAGAGCCAAGCTAGAGCTTTTAATAATAATTATAAAATTTACAATTATATCGCACAATTTTTCAAAGTTATAGAAAATATAGACTATAATAAAAAAAAACGTAGGACCTTAAATCTGTGAATAATTTAAGTAAAGCGGTTTTTTCGATCAATATAAGCTTCAATATCCGTATCCCGTAAAACAAGAGACAAACCAGATCATCCTTCGGGTTATAAAGTGACGTGGGGCTATTAAAGAAACTTTATCACCTAAAAGTAGAGTTCTGAAGCTGAAATAATAGATCACAATTACCATTGGAAGGGGCGCTCTACGTAGAGATCACAACACACGGCACGAGCGCTCAGCTCGGCGGCGCGCACTCAACTGGCTGAAAACGCGCATGAAGTGGCGCACGCGCACACAACTTTGTTTATTGACCAATAATTAACAATTATTGTTGTGTATCTTTTTTTAACTTTCAAAGCTTGAGACTTGGAAAACTGTCATTGATGTTCTATAATTTATACAATTTTTAATAAAATTTACCGATTAATGAATGCTGTGATTTTTAATTCTTGAGCTTTAGATGAAAATGTAAAGTTGATTTTTTTGGCTGATGAAGTTACACATTTTACACCATCTAAGTACATAATATTTATGTAGAGGTAAATTGTCACAGAATTTAAATACTAATGTCATGAGAAAGCAATAAGTTACATCAAATAACAATACATTAAATCAGATAGGTACTCTTGAATTATTTCTAAAGGAATAAATGTTACAAATACATACTGCGTTTTCAGCCGACTGGGAAATAGGAGCGTAACCAATTTAGCAAAAATATCAATCCGCGAAATATTCAATGATTTTTCAAAAGATTTACACTTGTGCACATAAAGACGACCCTGAAACAGCCTTCATCAGCTGTGGATTCCTGGCCAATGTGTAACACCTGCGTCACGCTACAAAATTTTGCATTTTTTGGCAAATTTTACAAAGATAAATGTAACCGAATGTCTTTAACTGCCGCACTCAGATACTGTAATTAAATGAAGATTTTGACATAAGTGATAATATCACTTATCAGTCAAACTCTTCATAAAATAGAAGTTAAATCATGATTAAATGTCTCTGAGTGAGGCAGTAAAGGCCTGTATTCACTTTAGTTAGTAATAAGTGCAGGTGATTAGTGCTGGTGATTAGTAATCAGGAGAAAGCAAGTATGGACAGCGACTGATTAGTGCAAGTCCTTTATTAATTTCTCTTAATCACCAATCGCCTGCACTAATCACTTGCACTCGCACTAATCAAAGTGAATACAGACTCTAAGTGTCACTGCCTCTACATATTGATAACATGTAGAGCATATTAATTTGTAGACATGGGCGCCGGCAGGGGGGTGCCACTTGCACCCCTTGGGAATCTCGGGATCAACAGGAATTATTGAAATAAAAAGCCGTCTGTAACCCTAATACCATGCCGTGCAAAGATACTTCGTAATATTTCGGCACTACATATATTCTGTTGACATAAATATACAGTCACTGTTGTTCGTAAAAAGTAATAAAATTAAATTAAGAAATTTAAAAAAACCCCTGCCAAAAAACTTTAAAAAGTAATGAAATAACATTTACTGACTTTAAGTTTAAATCATTCCTAAGAGTAGGTAAAGTAATATTTTAGTCCATAATCGTTGTCAAGGTGTGTCGGGGGACCGCCAAATAAACTAAGTACCACAACAGCGACTTTTGCATTTTGTATCGCCATAATAGTCGCTGATTCTCTCGATTCGGGTCGCTGTGAACTGACCCTTAAACTATATTGTTATGTGAAATCAAACATCTACATTAGCGGTCCCCCGACACACCTTGACAACAATTATGGACTAAAATATTACTTTACCTACTCTTAGGAATGATTTAAACTTAGTCAGTAAATGTTATTTCATTACTTTTTAAAGTTTTTTGGCGGGGTTTTTTTTAAATTTCTTAATTTAATTTTATTTTATGCTTTTTAAACTTGTGCAGAATAATTCCTATCAACTGGATCATATCCCAATGAATACCATCTATAAAATATTATGTCCTCTTCGATGAGGCCGTCAATATGAGCCCAAACATGACACCTCCACTTTGGGTTCATACGGAGCTCGGCTCCTATAGAATCCAGGTGATGCTGCAGCAGCAGCATGCAAATATTTACTGTTTATCTACGTCTTACTGGTTGTCGCAATTAAAATGAGCCCAAACACGAAACCTCTGCTCTAAGTTGGTGAGGAGTTGGGTATCCTATTGATTACCAGGTGATGCTGCACCTCCAGGTCAACTTTCCAATAATGTGTATATATTCATAAGAGTCACGAACCAGGATGCAAAATACAAAACCCATCAAACGACTGCAAGTTGCTAATCGTTATATCACGAACCAGATATACCGTGACATTTCAGCAATGAGCAGGCTGATGATGATGAACTATAGCTAATAACACTCTCAGTCATGTCAGCTTTCAAACAAAAAAAAACTAGATTAAAATCGGTCCACCTGTTTGGATGCTACGATGCCACAGACAGACAGACAGACAGACAGATAGACAGACAGACAGACATGTCAAACTTATAACACCCCTCTTTTTGGTCGGGGGTTAAAAAGAAAAGGATAGAAAGAAAACTAAAATCTGCACCCCTTGGAAATAATTCCCGCCGGTGCCCATGTTTGTAGAATGTGCAAAGCGCAGGTAATTTCATGATACACAAAATAAAAAATATATTGATAAACAATTAACATAAGTACTATAAATATTCCAGTACAATACGTTCCCTATTGATATTATTTGATATTTAAGCACTTAAAATTATATATAACTAGCTGTCCCGGCAAACGTTGTTTTGCCATTTAAAGTATATTTTCTACATCATCAGTTGATACATGTTTTACCTTTTGCCTTTTGTCCCCTAAGAGGGTGTGGGGGGGAAGGTCATACACCAGATGTTAGGTTGAAAAACACAGTTAATACCTAATATGAAGTAAGTCCACTAAAGAAAAAAGTTGTATACAAAATCTGACCCCTCTTTGGTCCCCAGAGAGGGTTGAGAGGGGAGGGGGGGGGAGGATTTTTATACACCAGATGTTGAGTTGGAAGAAGGCAAATATAATATATCTGTGAAAACCGTATGCAAATCTGTGAAAACCGTATGCAAATCGGATCAGTAGTTTTCGTGTTAAAGAAAAAGGTTTGATACAAAATCTGACCACCTCTTTTGTCCCCTTAGAGGGGTGGGGGGAAAAAATTTTATACACCAGATGTTAAGTTGGAAGAAGATAAATATATCTGCGAAAACCACGTTCAAATCGGATCAGTATTTTTCGTGTGATGCTGGAACAAACATACAGACAGACAGAAAGAGTGACAGACAGACAGACAGACAAAAAACTAACCACATTTTTGGCTTCTATAGCGATGTAGTAACAGGTGTAATTTCGGGTGTCATTTCATATCTTTTATGTACAGAATTTTCATTTCTACAACAGAATGTTGTCTTCCTCCCGCACGCGCTTTGGTGACGCCCACTATCGTAATATTTTAATTTCGCCATAATTTCAAAACCAAACGTCCAATTTTAATCATTCAAAGACCAAATATTATCTACATAAACTGTACTTAGTGATAGAATAATTTATTTTGATAAGGATTAATAGCGTGAGTAAAATATATCCGTTTAAATGTAGTCCAAAAAAAAATCCGGATTTTTAAATAAATAAATGGATATTGTGCCTCACTCGACATAGATAGGTATAGTGTGTCGCGGACTTTTTTGTAGATATTTATAAGATCTACAATTACTTAGAACATTTTATGGTTCTATCTTTTATAGTTTAGGCAGCGTACGCAAAATAAGTAACTTTTCTAGCTGATTTTTTACACCTTGCGTCCGAAAAACTCAAATATCTTACGGAACCATCCTTTTTTCCAAAATAAAATGTAGCCTATGTTCAGCAGAAATAATGTAAGATTTCAATAGCAAAAGAATTTTTCAAATCGGTCCAGTAGTTTCGGAGCCTATTCGACTCAAACAAACAAACAAACAAACAAACAAACAAACAAACAAACAAACAAACAAATCTTTCCTCTTTATAATAGTAGTGTAGATAGTCCCCTTACTAATAAACGCTGTATAAGCTTTGAATAGTTATACAGTGTTTTGTCTTCTTCAATCCAAATATAAAATATGTCACTTGTGTAACAGGAACAAAACACTGTGTAACTATTCAAAGCATAAACAACGTTTATTAGTAAGGGGGAATGTGTTTATGTAAGTACCGATAAAACAACACAAGTCGCGCTGTACAATATGTTTGCAAATAAATTATGATATTCAAATCGTATTCGTCTGTCTCGTGCCTACACTATCCACGATTGTAAATTGTATGTTGTGTGACCTATATCGCTGTTGACTCTATCTCACGGACGACAGGTGTATTGGTTAATTTGCTATAATATTACCATCGTCTTTTCGCCAAAAATACAAGATGTGATATAATTATAATAGTGCATAATTTATACAGTGTTTTCAGAGCGAAGTTACCACTCTTCAAATACTGTGGACACTACTGGGACAAAATTTTTCAAATGTCCGTATGGTTGCCCAAACCACAGAATATATAATAGTACTCCGTACCCAAACTCATACGGAATTTTTTTTATGCCGCGCTGGTCCAGACACGCACACATAGCCGTGAACGGTTTTACGAACACACATGCTTAACTCTTAAGTGTCGCTTCTTTTCGCGTAGTGTATATTTTCTTTGCCGGAGGCCCAATCCCCTACCTTATTCCCTTCCCTACCCTCCCCTATTCCCTTCCCTTCCCATCCCTACCCTCCCCTTACCTTACCTTACCCTATTCCCCCTTAAAAGGCCGGCAACGCACCTGCAGCTCTTCTGGTGCTTCGGGTGTCCATGGGCGACGAAGTTGCTTTCCATCAGGCGACCCGTTTGCTCGTTTGCCCCCCTTATAAAAAAAAAGGGAATACCAGTCCAGAGGAAAGAACTAGTCAATACGTCTGGGATCAACTACGAGCGGGTTTCCTCAAGATGTTTTCCTTCACCGTACAAGCGTCCGTATTGTGTACTTAATATCTCATTGGTACACGCCTCGACCCGGGATCGAACCTGCACCCTCTGCGAATGCGAACCAAGGGTTTACCTATTGGGTCTTTACCTGTTGGGGAGTACTACTAATATAGTATATATACTTATAGGGGTATATATACTTAAAATTCTACTATTACAGTGCTGTGGCGTATATATGTAGTATGTACGCAAGACTCTTATGTACCTGTTACATATTTTCTATAATAACATTACATAGTACAAATTGACATGACATGGACCATAAAATACAACATAACAATGTCACCGAACGATACGAGGCCTCAGCAAACAATTACCGCGTTATGAAAGTATTCGTCATGTCAACGAACTGAAATATTTTGCGAAACATTTTCAGCACCTTCGTTTTTCACACAAACACGAAATTGGGCATCGTACAAAGAAAGAATAAAACTATCTTGGTGTATTTATAAATTTACGCAAAAAGCCACATACTTACAAAATACTAAAAAAAATTCTTCTAAATACAAACTTTTTGAACTTTATAAGGCTTTCAGCTTTATAAGGGCAAAAATTTTAACTTCTAAAATGAAGCTCAGATTATCTGTCTAAGCAATTTTTAAGCACCGAAATCTTCTTAAAGAAGCTCTTCAAATCTTTCAGTTATATGTAAGAACTAGCTGTCCCGGCAAACGTTGTTTTGCCATTTAAAGTATAATATTTTCTACACCATCAGTTGATACATGTTTTACCCCCTCTTTTGTCCCCTAAGAGGGTGTGGGGGGAAGGTCATACACCAGATGTTAAGTTGAAAAACACAGTTAATACCTAATATGAAGTAAGTCCACTAAAGAAAAAAGTTGTATACAAAATCTGACCCCTCTTTGGTCCCCAGAGAGGGTTGAGAGGGGAGGGGGGGGGAGGATTTTTATACACCAGATGTTGAGTTGGAAGAAGACAAATATAATATATCTGTGAAAACTGTGAAAAATCTGTGAAAACCGTATGCAAATCAGATCAGTAGTTTTCGTGTTAAAGAAAAAAGTTTGATACAAAATCTGACCCCTTCTTTTGTCCCCTTAGAGAGGTGGGGGGAAAAAATTTTATACACCAGATGTTAAGTTGGAAGAAGATAAATATATCTGCGAAAACCACATTCAAATCGGATCAGTATTTTTCGTGTGATGCTGGAACAAACATACAGACAGACAGAAAGAGTGACAGACAGACAGACAGACAAAAAACTAACCACATTTTTGGCTTCTATAGCGATGTAGTGACAAAGGTGTAATTTCGGGTGTCATTTCATATCTTTTATGTACAGAATTTTCATTAAACAGAATACTGTCTTCCTCCCGCACGCGCTTTGGTGACGCCCACTATCGTAATATTTTAATTTCGCCATAATTTCAAAACCAAACGTCCAATTTTAATCATTCAAAGACCAAATATTATCTACATAAACTGTACTTAGTGATAAAATAATTTATTTTGATAAGGATTAATAGCGTGAGTAAAATATATCCGTTTAAATGTAGTCCAAAAAAAATTCAGGATTTTTAAATAAATAAATGGTTATTGTGCCTCACTCGACATAGATAGGTATAGTGTGTCGCGGACTTTTTTGTAGATATTTATAAGATCTACAATTACTTAGAACATTTTATGGTTCTATCTTTTATAGTTTAGGCAGCGTACGCAAAATAAGTAACTTTTCTAGCTGATTTTTTACACCTTGCGTCCGAAAAACTCAAATATCTTACGGAACCCTACTTTTTTCCAAAATATAATGTAGCCTATGTTCAGCAGAAGTAATGTAAGATTCCAATAGCAAAAGAATTTTTCAAATCGGTCCAGTAGTTTCGGAGCCTATTCGACTCAAACAAACAAACAAACAAACAAAAAATCAAATCTTTCCTCTTTATAATAGTAGTGTAGATTTATAGGTTAGTCAGAACTCAGAAGTTTTTTACATAGATTTTTCCGCTGAAAAAATGTATACCTAGTAAAATTATTGAAAAGCATCGTTTTTCTATAACCTTTTTTACTAAGCTTTGGAGCACCTGACACAAAGTTTTCTCTACAATTTAGTGTATTTAAATGTTGTATTATCAACATAAAGGAGGAAAACCCTAGTAAGTGGTTAAATCTCGTTAAAACCCTACAATGACATTTACAATTGCTAGAATTCTGTTGATCGTAGTGTATTAGACTGTAGACATTCCAGCGTCGTATATTGCTGAGATTATTATGGAATGCGATAAGATTGCGAATATAGTTACTATGCGTACAACTTGTGATGGTCCTGAAAATGGTTCTTTAAACTTTGTTAACAATTAACACTATTATAGTATATACCTACAGAAGTAAGACTACAGTGTACTTCAAAAAAATAATGTTTCATAACATAACAAACATTAAATTAAAAATATGGATTAAAAAAGTGTTATATATTATGTTCATTGGTAAACGCTGCTAAGTGGCGGTTTGTTTTGCCTCTATCAAATCGAGCCCGTCCTTCTAAGGACATTCTTCCGTTCATAATAAAATATTTGTTAATAATTAATAACATCATTTAACATAGTAAATTGGTACTTATTTATGTTAAAATTTAAAAATAAAGTTAAGTTAAAATTTAGTTTTCTGGATATTTTTCTATTTCGTAAATGTAATTAAATGGAGATTTTGACATAAGCCCCTTAATTATTATCTGTCGAACTCTTCAATAAATCGAAGTTTAATCATCATTAAAATATATTTCTGAATGCGGTAGACCTGTAAAAGTATTTAAGCATCAAAACACCTAAAAGAGATAAAGGGAACAGTAAATTTCCCAGTGTAGTGTCGAAATACTCGAGATGTAACCCAATGGTGCGCAGGCGCGTATCTAATCTGTGTTTGCCTGTGACCCGGTTGCCGCTATCATGCTAATTAATTGTCTCTGATAACTAATTCGCAACCTCTGACAGATTACGGTTATCGAGATGAACCATATCTTAATTTATTCGTGATAGGTTTATTCGGGCGATAAGCTACTAGATACTAGATGCCGCCCGCAACTCCGTTTCGGGCGGCATCTAGTATCTAGTTATAAATTTACGCAAAAAGCCATATCGTTCGGAATCGTCGTTTATCGCTCGGAATTTCGGGAACTTTTTTTTTCGGAATAAAAAGTATCCTATGTCCATTCCCGAGACTCAATCTCCATAGTCCACGCCAAGCTTTTCACATAAAATCCGGCGGCTATGGAGGTCGACCCTTATGCGGTATGCCTTTAATTAGGGTTCCGCATCTAAACTCCAAAGGGTAAAAACGGGACCCTATTACTAAGACTTCGATGTCTGTCCGTCTGTCTGTGAGTCTCCAGGCTGTAACTCAAGAACCGCTGTAAAACCCAGGATGAGGTTTTACGTTACTATGGGGAGAGCTGTACCCTAGCACTAGGATCCCTAACACCTACCACCCTAATGCCCTAAGGTCCTAGCCCTAACCATAGGTTTTTGTGATATATAAATATATTTAATAAGTGCAGGAAACCTGCTACCACGAGACCTAAGGTAGCAAGCGGACTGTTGAAGGGAATAAAGGGATGGAAATGATTTTCTCACTGTCAATCACCCAGGCTCAGGTGACTGTGGTTAGGCTAAAGGTGTCTTGGCCACAGTGAGAGGTTGTCGGTATGGATTTGGGAGTCAGTCGGAACACTTCCAGAGAGTAGCCCTGGACGAGTGTGTTAAGGGTAGGAAATGGGAGATAAGTGAGACACAACTAAAAGTTGATATCTGATTTATTATTCTCAATTATCACAATATATACCAGTTCACCTTTACACACACAAATATTTACAATTTTCCTAACACAACACACATATGTACAAGTTTATGCTATTCATCATTTTATTTAGAGTAGGTTAAATTATGTGGATTAAGAATCTGATGATCGCGCGTCGACGCGATCTAGTTCACATCATGTTCAAGGCTGAACATTCTGGCGGCTCTCAAAGGTGAGACCTAGGATGTCCGTAGCTCGTAGAGTTGTACTGGAGGTGGTCCGGATGGAGTGGTCGAGCTCCGCCTGACTGGTACCGCGTAAGTCGGAGGTACCCTCGAAGGCCGAGGTGCAGGCTGGATGCTGGAGGGCTGGTTGTCGCTTCCCCTCGGCTGGCTTCGTCTGGTCGCCAGCAGCGCTCGCAGCATCCGCATCAGTGAAGGCCCATAGAAATAAATGGATATTAATAACATGAAAAGGATGATTATGGTAGCAAAAGTAGCTACATAAGTTTCTGTATGTATATTATTCCAAACTGTGTTGTCTAGGGTTGTTTGTAAAGTATTTTCTTTGTTGATAATGGAACTAAAAATGTCTTTAGAACTGTCTAATATTAATTGCTCTTTAGAAAGGTCTTTTGGATAACTGGCTAATGATCGATTATTGTATACTTTAAATTCAAAATGTTTATTAAATGAAGCTAACACGCTGGTCGATACTACTCTTCTTCCTACTAATGTAATCGATTTTGTTTTAATAATACAATTTTCAGAAATTTTTATAATTCCTACGTCGTCGATTTCTAATTCTTCTCTTTGTCCGTCGCATATAATTGATACAGTTTCAGGTTGTTTTGTAATATATATCCATACGTTTATCATTTGCACTTGCTTCCATAATATCTTGTTTGTTATATTATAAAGTCGAGAGGGGCATTCTGTTGTGTTCTCGCTTTTAGTTATTAACCGAACAATGCAATTTTTATCAAATTGCATGTTTTTCACCGCCACAGGAAAACAAATGAAAAAATTTTGCCTATTTAAACAGTCTTTAAATTCGTTATGTGTTAACTCAAAATATCGTTCATTATTATAGTCTATGCCGATAAACTTTTGCTGTATGTCAATGCTTCGGAAAGACCCGTCTTGATTTTTCCCAGGAATTGGTGTAATATGTACTATTGTAAATGTTGTCTTCTCTACTATGGGAAAATAGGCTAATACTTTAATGTGAGTGTCATTCTCGTATAATCTTGTGTCAATTAACTGAGTTTGTACTATTTTAAGATTTGATGGTAACTTGTTATTCGCTTCTTTTATGATGTCTGCAACGTTTTTGGGATTTAGTATACTATACACCGTGGATCTTGATATATATATTTGCACAATACCTGAGTAATAGTTTTGTATTTCGTCGATGTAATTATATGCCAGTTGATAGGATTGAAGCATTTTTAATTGAATAGTGTTACTGTCAATTGTTTTATACCACTGATTATTGTTATTCAAATAGTTTAAAGCTTCATTGAGTTTTGTCTGAAATCTTCCTAATTTTATACGTATTCTTTCTTCTGTTTCATTTACTGCTGATATGGTAGAAATCATAAATTTAGTTTGATGATTTGCTGCGTCGATGAGAGTTTGCTGGTTTTTTTGTAATGAATCAATTTCCCTGTATACTTCATCATTGACTCCGAATATTGATGTCATTATTTGTCCTATAATACCTCTCTTTTTTCTAGTTTGATTTATTTCCGTTAAATACTCGTGTGATCTTTCGAATTTTCGTACTTCTTCTTGCAAATGATAATAATATTGGTTACAATGAGTCTGGCTGTCGAAAGATTTCGCATATTTACATAATGAGTCGAACTGGTTTAATACTTCTTTTATCTTTTGAGCATTCTCCTCTAGTATACGTCTTTCGTAAGATGTCTCAATTCTAAATGTGCCTCTGTCTAATGTCGCATTTCCCATTTGTTCCAGGTACAATCCTGGCTTCAGATTTCTGATAGAATATAACATGGCTGTGGTTAATGTACATAGTTGTAACAAAGAAAGCAACATTAACCACGTAAGGCTTAATTTGCCTGCCGTCTTTTTGTGACTAAATGTTACATTTGCCATTGCCGTGCAATTTTTTACAGGCGTTTCTAAATTATGATTTACCGGGAGTGGTATTAGCGTGTGAATTGCTCGTTTTTGGTCTCCTCCGTGCGATCTTTTGAGCGTGACTACCCTGGTGGCGCCATCATTCCCAGGATGAATCTCTTTGACCTTTGCTAACGGCCATTTACTTGGACTTATGTTAGTGTCCTTCTAGGGAAACAAATGGCAACACTGCGCCAAGGTTCGCATCGGCTCCGTACAAGTATACATAAAATATAATAAAAAGTGGACTTAAAACTCTGAAAAGTGATTAATTGTGTGAAGAAAAGTGAAAAGAACAAAGTGCATTGTTTTCCGACTCAAAACTATAAAAGAAAAGTGAATTATTACGAAAAGCATGACCCAACGGAAACCACGAAATATACTACATAATACAACATCTGTGATAAAAAACAATACGTGAGGACAGAAAGAAGACCAGAGCAAGCGTTCTACGCATAAATAACAGTCAGTGATAAACGATTTTGAAAACAATTACGAAAAGTGGCAAAAAATAACCTCAAAAAATTGCAAATTCATTCCGTTCCGAACACCGAACGCCATCTATCAGCGAGTAGTGAAACTTTTAGACAGCACCATCGATAATATCCTCAACAGATTAAACACAAAATCTTCTTCTTCTTCTCAAATAAATACAGAATCGCAAACAAATAGTACAGTACAAGTCCGACATCCTTGAAAAGGAGGACGAAGAAGACAAGAAGGAGGAGGAGCAATGGAGGAAATCAAGAGAATTTTGCAAAACATACAGCACGAATTATCGCAACAAAAGAGCGACATGAAAGATATGGAACTAAACATAAAAGAGGCCATAAACAAAAATATTGACAGTAAATTCGACCACATTGAAAAAACGACAAAAATTTTGGAACAAAAAATTGAAAATCAACAGAAAACTTTAGAATATTTTGAGAAGCAAATTAGAAAGAAAAATATAATTTTTTTTGGTGTACCAGAGTCAGAGAAAAACTATGAAGATCTGTTGAACCTTGTCCTGGAAATAATAAACAAAACAATGAAAATAGACTGCAAAGAGGGAGAAATTGAAACATTATTTAGACTAGGAAGAAAATGTGACAGAATAAGGCCAATAAAAGTTACAATCACAACGAAAAGTAGAAAAATACAACTTCTGAAAAGCAAGAAAACATTAGAAAACACAGGAATATATATTAAAGAAGATTATACGCCAGCTGTACTAGAAAAGCGAAAAGAACTTCAAAAAGAGGTACAAAAACGACGCTCAGAGGGTGAAAAAGTTATATTACGCCAAGATAAAATAATATCATTAAACGTGGCAGATTGCTACTCGCAAAACTCATTTAACAAAGGTACCTCAAATAAAAGATACCTCTCGGAATCTCCGGAAAATAAAGGTTATGCAAAGACAACCAGCGGCGGACAAGGAAAACAAGTCAACAAGAAAAATAAAGCACACAATATAACTGACTACCTTCGTCAACCACTATTAAATACCCAACAGAAACCCTCAACAAGCCGGGAAATCAGTGAACCTGTAAAAAACTAAGTGAGACCCCTCCGCTTCTCCCAGCACTAGAAAAAATTACAAGAATAGAACATAAAAGCAATATCCCCAACACGGCTGGTCACCGAGGGGAGTTCGACCAAATCCCTCTGATCAAGAATAACAAAATATATATAGCCACCCTAAATACCCTAACCTTAAGAACAGAAGAGAGACTTTTAGAACTAGAAATTGCCCTAAAAAACATCAAATGGGACATACTAGGATTGAGCGAGGTGAGACGACTAGGAGAGTGTATAGAAGAACATAAAAACTACATATTATACTATAAAGGAGATACAAAAGGACAATATGGGGTGGGAATAATGTTAAGAAAGCATCTAAAACCATACGTAACAGAATTTATAGGTATCTCAGAACGAATTATCCTAGTGAACCTACAAATACCGGGAGGCACAGGGAAATGGACCATCATACAAGTTTATGCTCCAACCGAAGTGGCAGAAGAGTGTAAAAAGAACAATTTCTATAATGACCTAAATGACACTGTCCGGAAACATGCAAATAAGAATTTCATAATACTCGGAGACTTTAACGCTCAGATGGAAAACAACTCAAACAAAAACAATAAATGTTGTGCCACGGGAAAAATAAATAAAAACGGAGAAAGACTACTAAACTTTTGCTACGAACAGAATCTAACAGTAATAAACAATATATTCCAGAAAAAAGAAAATAGAAAGTGGACTTGGATCTCACCCGATGGTAAACACAAAAACCAAATAGACTATATCCTTTCAAACAGAAGATACTGCTTTGATGACTGTGACACAATAAATAGATTTAATTTTTACACAAACCACAGGATGGTCAGAGCTAAATTCATAGCCCATCAAGATAGAAAAGCAAGAAAATTATACAAAAGTCCATATAAATTAACTGAAAAAGACATCCCATTCATAGAATCTAACCTACATAAAAGTCTGAAAAGTTTTGACAAAAAAACAACATCCTTGAATATAAATGAAAAATACAATATTTTACAAAACTCAATAATAACAGCAATGGGAGAAGTAAGGAACAGGAAACAGGAACATAAGAGTGATAAACTGTCTGACGAGACCCTATGTCTGATTGAAAAAAGAAAACACCTCATTAACAATAATAGCACAAAATCGAAGGAAATAAGAAAAGAAATTTCCGAGATAAGCAAACAAATACAAACAGGAATGAGGAAGGACCTCAAAATACACAAAATGAAACTCTTTGAAGAACACATCGCTAAGACAGGTGGAGTCAAAAAAGCTATAAAACTTCTTATAGAAAAAAAGGACTGGATCCCTAAACTAAAAGACAAACACCATAACATAAAAACAAAAAGGCCAGACATCCTGGAAACAGCGACTAGCTTCTACAAAAAACTTTTCTCCAAAACATCAGACACAGCAGGGAATGAATTAAGTATGGTTTTTCACGACCTCACACCAGTACCACCAATAATTCACAGAGAAGTTGAGAAAATGATTGAGACACAAAAGGCTGAGAAAGCTCCAGGAAATGACAATATAACAAATGAAATCCTAAAAGGGCTAAAACCAATGATTACACCTATCCTAACAAGATTCTTTAATGAGGTATTAGAAACTGAAATAGTACCATCCCAATGGACGACCTCAAAGATAGTCCTACTGCACAAGAAGGGGGATAAATGTGATATAAGCAATTACAGACCTATAAACTTAATGTCTAACATATACAAAGTTTTTGCAAAAGTATTACTTCAAAGAATAACCAAAGTTTTGGACGAGAATCAACCTAGAGAACAGGCGGGATTCAGAGCAGGATACTCAATTGTTGATCATGTGCACACCGTTAGACAAATATTTGAGAAATCACAAGAATATAACCTACCACTTTATTGTTGTTTCATAGACTATAACAAAGCCTTTGACTCTCTAGAACATGGCAAAATTTGGGAAGCCCTCAAGAACCAGGGAGTAGAGGAAAAATATATAAGAATAATAAAAAACATATATACTGGAAGTACGGCAACAATACAACTAGAAAAAGAAGGTGACATCATCAATATAGAGAAAGGCGTGCGTCAAGGAGACCCCCTCTCTCCAAAACTCTTCTCGGCGGTCCTGGAAGAGA
Organism: Plebejus argus; assembly: GCA_905404155.3. Lineage (NCBI taxonomy): Eukaryota > Metazoa > Arthropoda > Insecta > Lepidoptera > Lycaenidae > Plebejus > Plebejus argus. The sequence goes on from FR989944.1 coordinate 788,430, forward strand.
TATTTAGAAATCTGGAATGGAGAGAACATGGCATCAATATCAACGGAGAAAGACTAACAAACCTTAGATTTGCAGATGACATAATTCTTTTTGCTAATGACTCGTTAAAATTGCAAGAAATGATAAATGACCTTGACAAGCAAAGCAAAAAAGTAGGATTAGAAATAAACGTATCAAAAACAAAAGCAATGACCAACAGAACAGAAGAAACATTAATATTAAATAATAGTCAATCAATTGAATATGTCAAAGAATACACGTATCTAGGGCAAATCATCTCGGCTACTAATACAACTGAAAAAGAACTTAGGACAAGAATAGAAAAAGCTTGGAAGCAATATTGGGCACACAAAGAAATAATGAAAGACAAAAGAATGAGTACCAAAGTAAAAGGCAAATTATTTAATACGTGTATACTGCCAGTCTTGACATACGGTTGTCAAACATGGTCACTTACAAAAAACCAAATAAATAAACTACAATCATGCCAGCGAGGCATGGAGAGAAGCATGACATGTAGAAGGAAAATTGACAAAATAAAGCATACTGAAATAAGAAAGCAAACTAAAACAGAGGATGTAACAGTAAAAGTAAAAATGCTGAAATGGAGATGGACGGGACACACAGCACGAGGAGAAGAGAAATGGAGTAAAAGCGTTCTCTCTTGGTGCCCTAGGGAAGGAAAGAGACATAGAGGGAGACAACGAAAGAGATGGGATGACGAAATAGTGAAAGTTGCTGGAAGAACGTGGATGAGGGTAGCACAAGACAGGAAAAACTGGAAAAGATTGGAGGAGGCCTTTGCCAAGAGGCAGACAGATGAGGAAGAAAATTAAATGAAAAACAATAATTAAAACTTGACTTAACATTTTATTTGAATAATGTTGAAAAAGAAATTTAAATATATTATGTAACATATTATTTATTATAAATGAATTGTTAAAAATGAAAATGTATTTAAAAAATTGTAACTTCTATTAATTGACACTTTATTTTAAAAATAATGTTTAATGTAATGTTTAATAATGATTTATGGAATAATATTGTATAATAATAGTTTTTGTAATGACTCATCTGAATAAAGGCTTTGAATTTGAATTTGAATTTGAATGTTAGTGTCCTTAATCAGAACCACTGTGCCGATTTGCAAATTTTCTTTATTTTCTTTCCATTTATAACGCTGTTGCAATTGGTGCAGGTAGTCTTGAGTCCAGCTATTCCAAAAATCTTTCTTCATTTTTTGTATGTGTTTCCAACGGTTTATCAAGTCTGTATTTATGTTATTGATAGGGTCTGGTATACCGACTGCCTCACGGCCGATAAGAAAATGACTTGGAGTTAATATTACATTATCGTTAATGTTGTCTGTTTGAACGCATAATGGTCTTGAATTCAAACATGCTTCTATTTGATATAATAATGTCGAAAGTTCTTCGTACGTTAAAGTACTATCTCCGATGACTCGTTTTAAGTGATGTTTCATAGATTTTACTCCTGCTTCCCAGATACCACCGAAATGCGGAGAAGCGGGCGGTATTAAGTGCCATTGGGTGCCAATGTTAGTTAGTGAATTCTGAAATTCTGGTGATTGCGTAATTTCTAAAATTTCTTTATACAAAAAATTTGCTGCTCCTGTAAAGTTCGTGCCGTTGTCACTGTACATCACATGATTCCAAATCGCTTGAGGTAAAGTTTTTTGTATTTCTGATACCCTGTTCGCAACAAAGGTTTTCCATCTGTCTGCTTCGCCTCTTATCCATCCTAATGTAATCATTGAATCTGTCCAACAATAAATTTTTGTATCCTTGCAGTTGAGCGCTTTATTTATTTTATCTATTAATTTCGTTAGTAAAACAGCTGCACATAATTCGAGACGTGGCAAGGTCGTTTTGTGTTTATATGGTGCCACTTTTGTCTTGGCTTGCAATAATGTTACGTAATATGTGTCATCCACCTTTGACCGACAGTATACTACCGCACCGTATGCTTTTTCCGATGCGTCACTGAAGCCGTGTAATTCGATCTGTGCTCCATTGTCATGTATCCATCGCGGTATTTTAATTTCTTCAATGTATTGTAATTGTTGTTGAATATTTGTCCACTTTTTCAGTATTTCATCGGACACTTTGTCATTCCAGCCTATGCCGGTGATCCAAATCTCTTGTACTAAGAGTTTCATAACGACAGTAATCGGTTGCAGCCAGCCGTGTGGGTCAAATAATTTTGCAATTTCGGATAATATAAATCTTTTTGTGGGTTGATTATTTTCGCTTGTTGTAATTGTAAATTGAAAATTATCACTATGTGGTGACCACACCACCCCTAAAGATTTTCTTGTTTCGTTTTGGGGTAGTTTAATCATTTTGTCTTCGTTGTTTTCGTCGTGAATGTTTTCGAACAATTCACTACTATTAGATGACCATTTCCTTAAATTAAATCCACCCTTGCGTAGCATTTCAATTAATTGACTCTGCAATATTTTTGCCTTTTCTAAGTCACTCTCGCCTGATAATATTATGTCGTCTACGAAAAAATCTTCCAAGGTTACTTTGCTTGCGACAGGAAAATTTTGGGCTTCATCTTTCGCTAACTGTTGTAACGTCTTTACAGCTAGGTACGGAGCAGATGTTGTTCCATATGTTACTGTGGTGAGTTCGTATTCGTCTATAGGTTTTTCTGGTGACCATTTCCATAGTATTCTTTGATATTCAAGGTCATCTTCGTGCAACTTTATACAACGATACATTTTCTCTATGTCAGCAATAAATGCAATTTTATGTTTTCTCCACCTCAATAATATTGTACCCATGTCTTGCTGCAAACGGGGACCCTTATACAAGTTGTCGTTAAGACTTATGTTCAAATTTGATTTACTACTCGCATCGAAAACGCAACGTAGCTTTGTAGTCAATGCATCTGCTCGTATTACCGGCTGATGCGGAATTCCTTGACCGTAGTTTGCTTTGTTTACCTTTTTCATATGACCCATTTGTAAGTATTCTTTCATGAAGTCATTGTATTGTTGTCTTAGGTCATGATTTTTGTTTAATTTCTTTTCAAGCTGTATGAGTCTGGCGGCTGCTTTTTGACGCGTTTCTCCATATTCTAATGACGGTTCCTTGAATGGAAGTCTTACTGTGTAACATCCCTCAGTGTTTCTTTGAGTTGTTTCGGTATAGTAATTTTCACAAATTTGGTCGTCCTTATTTAATTGATAGTCTTCCGTAATTTCTTCAAGTTCCCAGAATTTTGTTAATTCAGTCTCCTCAGCGCGCGTCATTAAGCTTAATACTTTTGTTTGGCTAGATTGTTGTGTGGAGCAGAGGCCTGATAAAATCCACCCTAACTCTGTGTTTTGAGCAATAATTCCATTTTCCATTTTTTCAAACCCTTTTAATAATAATTTACTGTAGTCTTCAGCGCCCAATATGATGTCAATGGGGCCGCGTTTGTAATATGTAGGATCAGCAATTATTTTGTTCGTCATATTTTGTTTTTCTAATTGTTTTATGTCTTGTTTTGGCAATGCTCCGGTCAGCTTAGGTAATATTATAAGTGATGTCACTAGCTTGTATGCACTCGGAAATCTTGGTTTGAGTGTGACGTCAATCATAAAATTTGAAGTTTTTGGTTGCTCGTCGGCAATACCCTTTATTTCAGCTGTTATTTTTTGTTTAGGGAACCCTAATAGTTGTGCCGTCTCTTGTGTGCATAAAGAGACTTCAGACCCTTGGTCACATAAAACTCGTAATAACTGAGGTGTTCCGTCATAAGTTGTCGTCTGTACTAAGGCCGTAGCCAGAAGTACCGTTTTGTTTTTCTCATTCTGTTGCATAGATGTATTTGAACTTCTTATTTATTTATTTTTATTATTTATTTAATAATTTATGTACACACAACCAGTTTACATAGAGAAACTTAAAACTAAAGAGACATTTCAGTACAAAGGTACTACTTATTCCAAATTGGAATCTCTTCCAGTAGACCTATTACAGGAAACATTAAGAAAGAGGTAACAATAATATTAGTGCACACGACAATTTAGTATGTAACAATAAAATGTAGAACATAATAAACATAGTATAACAAATTTATCAATAATATATACATACTTTATAATATAAAAACACAAATAATAAAATACATAAAATACTATATACATATAGGTTCTTTGTTGCACTTGACTGTCTCTTGGCTGTGACTTGTAATTTGATGTTCTAAATGCATTTGGCTTCGAAAAGCTTGTATGCGTTTTATTAATTAAATTTTGTCCTTGCGGTCTAGTTGAAATTTCTTTAAGATTCCGATGCAACAGTGTAGAGTGCGCCTTATTGCATATTTCACATTTCTTATAATTTTGACTGACACATTCCTTTTTCGCGTCGTGCATTAAACATTGATAGCACATTTGTTTTTCTTGTACTTTTCTAATGCGGTCGTTTACGTGTAACGCTTTAAATTGTTCACACTGGTAAATACTGTGAGCACTATTACAATACCAACAAACTCCCTTTTTTTCTTGCCACTATATAGGTCTGTCATGATTTTGTAATGATGGTCTGAACGATAAACTTGAAGTTGAAGGTGTTTGTTTGCTGGATTCTAAACTCTTAAAACGTTTCTCTAAAAACTTCATCAACTTTTCGAACTTTTGAATTTTGTTCGGTTCCTCAAGCTGGTCTTCGTATTTCATGTTGGTATCCGAATCCCATTTCCTGCTCACAATCCGACATAATATCGGATCCCATGTCGAAATATCTATACCTTGATTTTTTAGTGCCTCCAAACTTTCATTAATGCAATCATGCATGTTTCGTAACATTTTTTCATTTGGCGTATGAATTTTTGGTAAGTCTAATAGTTTATCTATAAATGTCTGGCAAATAAGTCTCTCATCTTTGTAGCGATTCGTCAGCAATGTGAGCGCGGCTTTATAATTGACCTCGTTCACTGACAAATGCTTGATCAGCTTTTCCGCATCACCTCGTACATGCGTCTTTAAATATTGCATTTTTTCTGTTGTCGTAATAGTACAGTCATTATCAATAATTTTTATAAATAAATCATAAAATGAGTTCCATGATTCATAACTGCCCGTGAAAATCGGAATTGTTATTCTTGGTAACTTTGTTGATAAGGTCTTGTTACATGGTTTGTCGTCTTTAATAATCTTTTCTTGTAACTGTTCCATTATGGAGTCAAACTTTTCCTGTGCGTCTGAGAAGTAGTCGTGAGTAAAATATTCGTCGTTGATTGTACCTCGCTCCAATAATAAGTGCATGTGATTCTCGTCTATTTCTTGGAATTTATTTTCAAGAGTCCTTCTTAATTCTTGCAGGTGCCATGCCGGCTTATTTTCGGCAATGGCGGTCCGTGCGGTCAATATTTTCCTGTTCAGCTGATTCAATCTGTACTTTTGAAGGAATAGCTTTGGAGTCTTGTCTTCGTAGTCGATGTGTCTGCCGGATGTTGTCTGCATCTCGGCGTCTGGAGTCTTGTTTTTGGTGTCGATTTGTCTGCCGGATGTAGTCTGCATCTCGGCGTCTGGAGTCTTGTTTTTGGTGTCGATTTGTCTGCCGGATGTAGTCTGCATCTCGGCGTCTGGAGTCTTGTTTTTGGTGTCGATTTGTCTGCCGGATGTAGTCTGCATCTCGGCGTCTGGAGTCTTGTTTTTGGTGTCGATTTGTCTGCCGGATGTAGTCTGCATCTCGGCGTCTGGAGTCTTGAGGTTATTTTCTTGAATTGATAAATGGTCCATGGCGGCGTCATAGTAATTTTTTATGTTTGTCTTGAAGTAATTTAATGTTATATACTTATGTGTCGATAGTATGTCTTGGTCTTCTAAGAGGTTGTGGTTTTGCAACGCTCTTTGAAATATGCTGTCTAAAGTTGCTCTTCTGTCGTCTATATATTTCTGTGTCTTCCTGGTTTTTGAATCTTTCTTTATATTTTCCCAAATCCTTTTTATTTCATTGTGGTCGTTTTCCTGGCTCTTGATAAGGTCGTTGATAGTCTCGATGTCCATCGTGTCTTCTTGTCTTCTTTCTTGATTTCCTACTTGCCCTATCCTACTCCTAAACCTTTGTGATAGCTTAGTCAATACTCAGTGACCCTGCGCCCTCGTATACAGTACTTAGCACCTTCTCAATCAATTGGTGAGACCCGCTTGTGGGAGGCCAACGACCGATTCGCTATACTGTATGGGTGCTTTCTCAGGGAACACCAAGTATTATAAGTACTTTGAAATACCACAACACTGATGCGTAGTTTGGTACACCAGCATGTAGTACTCCAAAGCGTCAGTCAGTCCAATTCCACCCTAACAGGACAAGAGGATCGCGGTTTAATTTTTACTCGAAGGACCAAATGTAAAACCCAGGATGAGGTTTTACGTTACTATGGGGAGAGCTGTACCCTAGCACTAGGATCCCTAACACCTACCACCCTAATGCCCTAAGGTCCTAGCCCTAACCATAGGTTTTTGTGATATATAAATATATTTAATAAGTGCAGGAAACCTGCTACCACGAGACCTAAGGTAGCAAGCGGACTGTTGAAGGGAATAAAGGGATGGAAATGATTTTCTCACTGTCAATCACCCAGGCTCAGGTGACTGTGGTTAGGCTAAAGGTGTCTTGGCCACAGTGAGAGGTTGTCGGTATGGATTTGGGAGTCAGTCGGAACACTTCCAGAGAGTAGCCCTGGACGAGTGTGTTAAGGGTAGGAAATGGGAGATAAGTGAGACACAACTAAAAGTTGATATCTGATTTATTATTCTCAATTATCACAATATATACCAGTTCACCTTTACACACACAAATATTTACAATTTTCCTAACACAACACACATATGTACAAGTTTATGCTATTCATCATTTTATTTAGAGTAGGTTAAATTATGTGGATTAAGAATCTGATGATCGCGCGTCGACGCGATCTAGTTCACATCATGTTCAAGGCTGAACAACCGCTATAGCTAGACTTCTGAAATTTTCACAGATTGTGTATATAACAACAAATACTAAAAACAAAATAAATAAAATATTTAAGGGGGGCTCCTATACAAAAAACACATTTTTTCCCTACTTTCGCTATATAACGGTACGGAACCCTTGGTGCGCGAGTCCGACTCGCGCTTGACTGATTTTCAATATTATAATATCCTACCTGCAGTACATCAACACATGACAATAATTCATACAAGTCTTATAGTGTTACGTCACTTACGAGTGTTTGATTGTGGCAGTGGATCCTGCTCACCGTCCTATGGCTGGCGCGTAGCCTCCGTAATCCAGTTGTATGTTTGTTCATCACACAAACCTTATATATAGCGCGTTGTACGGCTTGTACCTTATCAAGTTATCACCAAAGAAAATACTTTCCTGCAGTCTACAGAAAACAATTTTCACGTAAAGGTTTTCAGGCTAGTATTTAGAGTTTTTGCTTTACATAATCATTAAATCTGTATTAAATTATTTCTGGTGTTCTTTTTGTGATTTCAGATAAGAAAGATTATAATTACATTTAAATCGAAAAAGTTTCGGCGAAAAATTGTACTACGGCGGCGGTGGTGTCATCTGTGTGCGTACCTAGTTACCTACAGTCTACAGAATAATCAATAGTGGCAGACATTATATAAGCAAAATAAGAAAATGAAAATTGTTATAATGCAGAGGCAGAGACAGTCAAAATATTATGTACTTAAGGGCCCGGGTTACCCTCGAAATTTTCATACATTCTTAATACCAAAACCATTTTCTCATACGAAAATATTTAACATGTTTGAGTTATTTTTCAGCTTAAGATAGTAATTACCTAGGGTCCTGAACAAATTTTTTTTACAAAATATTTAAATACTAAAAAAAAATTTTTTGTGTTTAAATATTTTTTAGTAAATTTACTACTAAATATTTAAACACCAAAAAATAGACAGAAACACTAAAAAATATATAAATAAATAGTTAATTTACTACAAAATATTTAAACTTTAAAAAATATTTTTTATTATTTAAATATTTTGTAGTAAATTTACTATTTATTTATATATTTTTTAGTGTTTTTGTCTATTTTTTGGTGTTTAAATATTTAGTAGTAAATTAACAAAAAAATATTTAAACACAAAAATTTTTTTTAGTATTTAAATATTTTGTAAAAAAAATTTGTTCAGGACCCTCGGTAATTACTATCTTAAGCTGAAAAATAACTCAAACATGTTAAATATTTTCGTATGAGAAAATGATTTTGGTATTAAGAATGTATGAAAATTTCGAGGGTAACCCGGGCCCTTAAGTAATTTGTTTGTAATAAGTATTAAAATCGCATCTATTACTTCAGCGCTAATATTATTACTCCATCGTGTTTGTTCAAGTGATTCTGAAGCACATAATTTTAAATGTAATATTCATAGTTATTTTACTTTAGAATTTTATAGCGATTTGTATGGTGAAAGCATTATATTATTTCTAGACCAATACGACCTGCAAACCATTTTTTGGTGCGCAGGGGAAACCCTTTATGGGTGCCCCGGGTTGGGGATGTGCCTCAGTTAAGCTGAAACATTCCGGGGGTATGTGGGACTCCCGGCGAGACGCGCCGGGCTTACCCACTAAAAGATTGCCTTCAGCCGTATATACGGAGGGATGTCCTGGATCTATCTAACACAGGAATCCCTCCACGACCGGCCGGTCTACCTTATAAGGGACCGGACCATAGATATCATACTGTGGACCGGACTTCCACCTAGTTAGGGAATGCCTCGGCAAACTACAGCGTTCCCCTCGGCGCCGGGACTAGCTAAGCCGGGCAGGTTCCCATCCTTACCCGGAGCTTGGTACTACTAATATATATTCTGTGCCGGAGCCTCGATCAGACAGAAGTTTGGAGGTTCGCAAAGCGACGCCTCCGCACTCTCGGCCTGCGCCGGCGCGGCGGAGCGGAACGGAGGATGGGTCATCCTGTCTATTCCGCTCCGCCACGACCTGCAAACCTCCAAGAAAAGAGCGTATTCCCTCTTAAAAGGCCGACAACGCACCTGCAGCTATTCTGATGTTGCGAATGTCCTTGGGCGGCGGTAGTTGCTTTCCTGAGAATTTTGTTGAAAAAAATGCCTATCCGAAGCATGGATTCATCTTACAGACAATCAGGTGATTATGGCCTGCACCTATTCTCTGTAGGCGCCTAATTTGCCAGTAGATACCTATAAAAACTGGCAAATATTGCTGGCGTTTTTATTGAAAACATAGCCAAACTTGCCAGACATTACTAACTTGCCAAACATTGCCAAACCTACCAGACATTGCCAAACGTGCCAGACATTACTCAACTTGCCAGACATAATATGAGTTGTGACAGTATAATATCATAACTACAGTCATACTAACTGCATACTACTTGCAGCTACATCACCATGGCATCCTTGATCCATGTGGGTTACGGGAACAAGCGCTATCTAAGCAACTCGCCGCCCACAGCATCATCTAGCAGATCTAATCCATACCCTCATTACCTCCACTTACACCACAAATAGCGCCGGTGCATCATCACGCGGAGGATACTCCCCCGCGGAACACCTGGCTGCTGCAATTGTCATGACAATCATCGCATCGCATCATCGGCTAAAAGCGGAGGTGATGATATAATATAATACATATTTAGATTAAATTATTAAATAATGTAATGCCTGTAGAATAGTGATGATTCTTAGTAATATTACTGATAAATGTTGTAATTCTTAACTTTAATTTTTAACGCTCAGGTACATACCTACGACGACGACCTCTGTGGCTCAGTGGATAGCACGTTGGTAGCTTCAGCCGGGGGTCGTGGGTTCGAATCCCGCCGACGGAACAAAAAATTTTCAAAGTTCCTGGGTCATGGATGTGTATTACATATATTTATCTTATAATAAAAATCTTAAATATATGTATAGTATAAAAGTATTAAATATATTTCCGTTGTCTGGTACCTGTAACACAAGTCCGTCAGGTACTTAGCATGGGGCCAGACTGACGTGGTGTGAGGCGTCCATAGATATTATTATTATTATTATACCTACAAGATGGGACAGCCACCGGCCCTGGGTTTTCTCGAGGTGTCCTACTGGTAATTTTTGGGGCCGGGCATACCACTGGGCACCGCTTGGCAAAGGCCTTACTGTGAATTTTCCCACCACTGGGCAAAAACCTTTGCTTTTGCCCAGAGGTGGGACTGTAGTCAGTACCTGCCTGAGCCAAAAAAATATGTCTTTTTTCGCGTAAAGCTGTTTTCAGAGCGAGCGAAGCGAGCCCTAGTATATCCCACAACCTGTAAGTTACATTACATTACATTTTGTGGTAAACTTTACGGAAAAACTATCACGCCTATAATTGATTTGTGCTTTAGTTTTACTAATTTTTATTTATTTTAATGTAGATGTGTTTAGTGTCATCAGTCAGTCAAGGTGTGACGACGCGAGCCCTCACAAAGTTATACTACACCTATAGTAATTATATTTCAAACTAGCGACCCGCCCCGGCGTCTTACGGGTATAAAATATATAGCCACTGAAAAAATGATTAAAATCGATAGCCTATGATCCTTCACGTGGTCTACTTCTTATCTGTGCCAAATAACATAAAAATTGCTCCAGTAGTTCGCGATATAAGACCTTTCAAATAATTTCCCCCGTTTTTTCTACATTCTCCTAGGTATTAGTCTTAGCGTGATAAAATATAGTCTTCCCCAATAAATGGGCTATCTAACACTGAAAGAATTTTTCAAATCGGACCAGTCCTATCAAATAATAATTTTCCCCGTTTTTTCCACATTTTCCTCTATTTCTTCGCTCCTATTAGTTTTAGCATGATAAAATATAGCCTATAGCCATCCTCGATAAATGGGCTATCTAACACTGAAAGAATCAGCAAAATCCGTTGCGTAGTTTTAAAGGCTAAAGGGAACAAAGGGACATGAGGGAAAAAAAGCGACTTTGTTTTATAATATGTATACTTGTATAGATATAGAAATACATTATTGGTTAAAAACAACCCTCTTAGAAAAGAGCGTCATTTTTATTGTAGTAAATACTTACTTATCTAGCTTGATTCCTTCCCTTGACTCGCACACTCTACGTAAACACAAATTGCTAAATACCTAGTATAAGTTAAAATAGCACGTCGGATCAGCAAAGCAAATAGTTGTCTAAGGTGCGAGCATGTAGGTCGGGTAATGATATAATGGCACACCGTTCCATCTTCATCAACTGACGTTCCATTCATATCATGTGTGATGAAGACCACATGCACTCCTAATGAAGCCCTAGCTAGATCCTAATGGATCAGCTATTTTTACCACAATCAACGACGCTACAAGCTATTTAGTAGTTGATGTCGCTTGGTTGAAGCGAGCGTCTTGCTTCAATTTTAAGTTGCGATTTCGAGATGAGCTTATAAAACTTTTAGACGAAATTCACTATTTATAAAATTTCGTTTAAAAGTTTTATATCGTATCATATAAAAATATACTTCAGTAGGGGTTACCCCTACCCCTAGCTAGCGCTGAAACAGCCAAAGCGGCAAATAATAATAGACAGGGTATAATATTATTATCATAGTGAAAAAGATATAAAATATTAATAACATAACTATTAACTGCTACAAAATATAGATTAAACAGACTCAGGAGTCAGGACTCAAGAGTCGAGTACTGCAAGTACTCAAAGTGCGATAACGACCTGAGAAGCACTTGTCTATAATTACTTTTACAATACTTGTAAAGGCACTTGAATTTTGCAGCTTGTAAGTAGTAATATAATAAAACCAAATAACAAAACCCCTTTGTCATAATGGTAGCAAGTTTAATTTTACAAAAATGAATGTTTTCATCAGGCGCTACTACATATTAAAATGTTTAGACTAGTAATAATTTAATTTAAGGGCCCGGGTTACCCTCGAAATTTTCATACATTCTTAATACCAAAATCATTTTCTCATACGAAAATATTTAACATGTTTGAGTTATTTTTCAGCTTAAGATAGTAATTACCTAGGGTCCTGAACAAATTTTTTTTACAAAATATTTAAATACTAAAAAAAAAAATTTTGTGTTTAAATATTTTTTTGTAAATTTACTACTAAATATTTAAACACCAAAAAATAGACAAAAACACTAAAAAATATATAAATAAATAGTAAATTTACTACAAAATATTTAAATAATAAAAAATATTTTTTAAAGTTTAAATATTTTGTAGTAAATTTACTATTTATTTATATATTTTTTAGTGTTTTTGTCTATTTTCTGGTGTTTAAATATTTAGTAGTAAATTTACTAAAAAATATTTAAACACAAAAATTTTTTTTTTAGTATTTAAATATTTTGTAAAAAAAATTTGTTCAGGACCCTAGGTAATTACTATCTTAAGCTGAAAAATAACTCAAACATGTTAAATATTTTCGTATGAGAAAATGGTTTTGGTATTAAGAATGTATGAAAATTTCGAGGGTAGCCCGGGCCCTTAACTACATATTTTTTTAAACCTGGTCAAACGGGAAAGCGGATCACCTGACGGAAAACTTTAGGCCTTGTTCACTTTGCATCCCGCTTTGTAAGGCCAATCGCAGACACGCAGGGTCGGATTGAAGTGCAGGTTAAATGGGCAGTCCCTACACGCGGGCGGCAGGATCGGACTCATGCAGTAGTAGAAGAGGCGGCAGTCGTCAGGGTGCGCCATCAGCATGTCACGTGGGCCCTTCATGTTGGCACACGATGCCTGAGTCACCGTGTTGGCGAGGCACAGCTCGCTTTTGTTCTGAACAGCTTCGGCCCAGCTACTGTAGTAAAAAAAGGGTTATAATATTATATAGTAGGTATTCTTTAAAAATACAGCAGGAAAAGGAATATGGACGTCTTTTTGCATGTTTCTATAATCGACGTCATGTTACATTTTACATTTCAAACACGGACTTCCACTTGAGATATTTTATAGGTACTTACTTAGATAATATTAATATAGTCTGCCATAGCAATTCAGAACCGAATCAAGTAGGATCCTAGTTTTCTCGGAGGCACTTACCTACCACGTAGCTTGATTGACGATCTAGCAAACTCAAAGTCGACATCGGATCCCAGCTCCTCATCGAGATCCATACTCTTGAGAATGCTATTGGGTTGGATTGGTTGGAAATGCCCGAGCAGGCGATTAAAAAAATAATGAAATCACTTACGTATAATACGGAAGACCCGCAAGTGTGCATTTGACCACTGCCAGCATCACGGCTGGCAGTAGAACGCTAAGAACGATCAAGCGAGCCATCGTTTCGTCGCCACTTAGCTTTACGACTGACGAACGTTGTTAGTTGTTACGAACACGATAGTCTTTTGATAGTGAAAACAAGTTGCAAAGTACAAAAACCTCTCCTTTCAAATCCCTTTTATATGACCGGTATCTTTCTCAAGTACTTCGATGCACTTGAAATTGACAATTTTATAATTATTATTATTTGTAATTTCGAGTGTTGTTTCCGTCGCGTTGTTTCCATATATTTTGCACTAGCTGTTGCCCGCGACTTCGTCCGCGTTAGTAAAGTAGATCACGTTCCAAGTATTATTTTTCAAAAATATTCAATGTACAGAATTGACTTTCCTACGATTTTATTACTTGGGGGGGGGGCGAAGCCCCCCCCCCCCCCCCAAGAAAAGACCGATGCCAAAGCTCCCAGCATGTTAATCAAACGACACTCGAAATTTGTATAGAAAAGATAGACAAAAGCCATGGCAAGGAGTGAAGATAGATACAAAGTGTGAAGGAGAAATTTGTAGGAAATTTTATGGGCTTTCATTACGTACAGGACATTTTCTCTCTACAACGCACCGTTTTAGCGATATGAGCAAAAAACTAAAAATATTGAAACTTGAGCCCCTCCCCCCGCCCTAGGTGATATCGTCATAATATATAGCCTATGTGTTGACCCGACCTCTATATAATATTCGTGCAAAATTTGAAGTAAATCCATTCAGTACTTTCTGAGTTTATCCCGGACATACATACAGACAAACAGACAAACAGACAAACAGACAAAAATTCTAAAAACTATATTTTTGGCTTACATATCGATTGTAGATCACGTCCCAAGTATTATTTTTCAAAAATATTCAATGTACAGAATTGACTTTCCTACGATTTTATTATATGTATAGATGTATAGATAGATGTGTTGACCCGACCTCTATATAATATTCGTGCAAAATTTGAAGTAAATCCATTCAGTACTTTCTGAGTTTATCCCGGACATACATACAGACAAACAGACAAAAATTCTAAAAACTTTATTTTTGGCTTCCGTATCGATTGTAGATCACGTCCCAAGTATTATTTTTCAAAAATGTTCAATGTACAGAATTGACTTTCCTTTTTTTTTTTTTTTTTTTTCCCGGAGGGGGAAATGCATTACGCATACCACCCAGGCGCAGGGGGCGACCCGAGCGGTGATGTGGGACTCCCGTAGCTGATGAGACCACGGTATACCCACTAAAACCCCCCCCATCTTCCGCCACGCCGCCTTTTGACGGGGCCACGGGAACGATACACACATCCGCGACCCCGCCAGCGGTCCGAAGACTCCACGATGGGCGCACAACACGTGCGCCCTCCTCCTCGGCCCCCACCAGGGCTGTAGCAGACGCCCCCCGAGTCTGCTACTTGGAGGCCATGTGGCAGATCAGGTCTGTGGCTCTGCCACCGACCACACCTCGGCCGCAGAGGATAGGGCAAGCGGCGCACCGCAATACCTACTTGCCTCTTCCTCTGCGGCCCCACCAATGCCGTTCAAACGGAACGGCTAGCTCGCAGGTGGGGTAGGGAAAGCGGCAACCTACCACAATGCCTCTCCCCCCCGCGATCCGTCCTCGGCCGCAGAGGATAGGGCAAGCGGCGCACCGTAATACCTACTTGCCTCTTCCTCTGCGGCCCCACCTCGGTGCGCATCCGCAGCGGACTCCTCCAGTCCGCTGGGAGCGCCCTCCTCGGGCCAGACGGCGACACCGGCCGGCCCTGGTTGCCTCTTCGCTTCACCGCGGTTGTCCAAGCCGCGGTTACTAGAGCCCCACCGCCACGACAAGGCGAGCAACCATCGGGGGGAGAATTGACTTTCCTACGATTTTATTATATTGTATAGATTAAATGCGTCCAGTATTGATAACTAAAATATATAAATAATAATTTTATCATATTTTAATCATTTGCCATTATCACAGTATAGCAATTATAATATCCCTACAGTAACGAAACGCCTTTGATGTCGCACGATGCCGCCACCGGTGTAAGTACCAAGCAGATATGCCAGGGTTGCCACTTGCCACGAAACGGGAAATAAAATAAAAATAAAATATTGTGCTTGTAATTAATCAGCGTGTTATATTTACATATTATGTCGTACTGCCAGATATTTACGTGAAACTTTATTTTTAGATGATTTGAGTTCTTTACTAGATGATGCGCGCAACTTCGTTGTGCCAAAACTAGTTAATCGCACGGGAACCGTACATTTTTCCAGGACAAAAAGTATCCTTTGTCCTTTCCCGGGACTCAAAGTATCTCCATGCCAAATTTCAGCAAAATCGGTCCAGCGGTTTGGGCGTGAAGAGGTAACAGACAGACAGACAGACAGACACACTTTTGCATTTATAATATTAGTAATTACTAATTAGTATGGATTTAAAAATTTTATTAACCTATCAAGCCCCATAAGCTCACCGGTGAGCAAGACACAATAGAATAACAATAGATTTCCAAGAATCCACGATCGAAGGATTAAAATAATGAAGACGCATTCGGATATATAAAATATCCAACAATAATTAATCATATTATAACAATTGGTAGGTACGGTAGGCCACACGTCAGGTGTAACAGAAGCACTTCAAAACTCACTCTTATTACGTGCGGCCAAAGGTCAAAATAATATAAGGGCGGTCCAAAGGTCAAAATGTTACACTTGATGTGTGGCCCTGTGTACCTAGCTAGGTAGGTACTAATTAGTATGTAACAGGGTATTTGACAGTTTTTTTTTTTATTCTATATTGTTTCTCTCCTTGGTACACTTCTTACAACGTAAACAATAAAACAGAGATGCAAATTGCAAATAAATGCCACCAAGGCCAACACAATATTAGTGTGAACTGTGAGTCGATATTATATTTTATGACAATTTAAATCCTTTTTGTTTTTTGAATCAGATTTACATATTCTGTACACTGAACACTTATTATATCCCATTGTTTATAAGATAAGTTATCGTTTTACAACACAAAATTCGTAGACAACGCACCAACGTCACACCTGCGCGCGAAGTCGTTCAAACTCCGCGAGTTTGTAAGCGCGGGCCCGCGCCGCCCGCTTCCCCGCGGGTACGTACCCCTTCGTTGCTCTGCGCAAGTACATTCGTTTCACTACTGTAGGGATATTATATTGCTATACTGTGGCCATTATTTTATCATTTGCCATTATTTTATGATACATACAGTAATTAAATAATATGTACCGACTTAAATAAACTATTTTTGGTTACGAGTTACGACTTACTTTCGCGTTACGAAAGATAATTTCAAGCGTTATTTACCATTTTACTCTCGAGTCTGAAATCGACGCAGTTTCAGAATGATTATGTATACTACACAGTACAGTGTACACACAAAGCAGTATACTTCAGTCCATCTGTATTGTTAGATTTGACACGATAATCATAAATCATAATATAAAATATTATTCATATTCTAGATGCCATTAGGCTACGAATGCTACGATCTGCTCGTTTACCGGATTCTTCATCCCGTTAAAACTTTGCTTTCTTATGCCAAGAGTTTAAGGGCAGGTAACAGTGAAATAGCGCGTGGACAAGTTTTTTGATCCTGTTTCATTCCTTACATTATCATCTAAAAATTTTGAAAAAATTACGACCTTTACTTGAGGATATAACGTATTCGGCTTCGCATTAATTGACACAAACAGAAGAACTTCACTCGATAGAAAACAAAGCCAAAGTTACCTCTTTTTAAAATCTTTTTTCAATGCTGTGCTAAGAATACTGACCTAAGCGACCTATTTTTTATAGCTTTAATTAGATAAAATGATTATCTATCCGTATTCGCAAAAATGGAAATTGTAGCATTTATTTACTGATGCCAGTGACAAGATATCTAGAGAATTCGCGTGTTTTTGTATGGGCCACCGCGCGACAGTCGCGCGGTGGCCCATACAAAAACATTTTGAGTGATACATGCCCATATGTCAGTGTGATATCAAATGACACTGGTTTTGCCGGGAATGTGAAAGAGTGATGTTGTGATTTCGTATTATTTTCCTAAAATTGTGATAAGTTGGGTTTTTAATGTGTAATATTGGTAGAATATTAACCATTAGATATTCGTTATCGTGCACAACTGCACAAGTGTAGGAAAGTGATGCATTATCCAGAAACGTGCGTTTGTGTTCCCTCCAAAACTCCATTGAAAGTTTCAGTAAAGCGTCTACCACTTTACTGAAACGACCGACTTGACTCCTTGACTGTATTGACTTGTACTTAGACTTTGACTAGACTTATGACCTGACGATATTACATGAAAACGATGCTGAAAATTATTATGGGAGGAATACGGTTTTCCCGCCATATTCCTTACCTTTTTACCTTGTCTGTGGCACAACATACACATACTTTGTGTCAAGTTGCCAAAAACGAAGAAAAAGAAAAGAAAGATCAAATGACACTGACGAGAGTTTTGCCGGGAATGTGAAAGAGTGATGTTGTGATTTTGTATTATTTTCCTAAAATTTTGTTAAGTTGGGTTTTTAATGTGTAATATTGGTAGAATATTAACCATTAGATATTCGTTATCGTGCACAAGTGTAGGAAAGTGATGCATTATCCAGAAACGTGCGATTTTGTGTTCCCTCCAAAACTCCATTGAAAGTTTCAGTAAGGCGTCTACCACTTTACTGAAACGACCGACTTGACTCCTTGACTGTATTGACTTGTACTTAGACTTTGACTAGACTTATGACCTGACGATATTACATGAAAACGATGCTGAAAATTATTATAGGAGGAATACGGTTTTCCCGCCATATTCCTTACCTTTTTACCTTGTCTGTGGCACAACATACACATACTTTGGTGTCAAGTTGCCAAAAACGAAGAAAAAGAAAGAAAAATGACACTGACAAAAGTGACAATGACATTAAACTTTGATGTCATTTGACAGCTGAGTCAAAAAATAAAAACATTTCAAAATATCAAATTCGTATTCGTCCTACGAATTCGTCGGTGTACAAAATTACTAAAGTACTCGTATTATTTGGATGATTATTAAACAATTAAAATGCTCACGCTTTGGAATTTATTCGAGGCAACATTATTATGCTTGAATGCGGTATGTGTTTTACATGAAGAAAGGTTTATGCAAAAAAGTAAGTAGCCACAGTCAACCTACTTTTACATCGTATCTCTATTTAAATAATTATATTCCTAGATTAAATTAATAATAAAACTACGGAACCCTAAAAACATAAGCTTTTCCCTTCACTTCTATCAGAAATTAGTAAAATCAATTATTAAATATGTAGGTTATGAAAACTAATTATTACTAGGTATATCAACGTTTATAATAACTGGATTTATAATTTTTCAGTGGGCTGGGGTGCACACAGTGCAAATCGAGGATACGAGGACCAATCTTCAATTAAGTTTCAAATCCTAAATTTAGTGAGATCAATTAGAACAGTAACAAGAAGTAAGTTTGTAATTACATTTTTATTTAATTTTTATTACCAAGTATAAAAGTAATTCAATTTTTAAACTGTTACAAAGTTATTAACTTTCTGACGTAAATGTATTTTGGTACTTTTTTTGGTAATAATATTATGTTTGACTTGAGTTGAAACATAATATTTCCAAAAAACCCAAACCCAAGTTGTTCAACTCGACAAGACTGCTTGCAAACATAATATTATTATGTTACGTTAATATAGGTAAAACTGTAATGAATTTGTCCTTGTTAATTAAGAGGGCTGTCTGAAAAGTTCTCGGTTTAATATACTTATGCGTGGCTTACAGGTGTATAACTTATACCATGTTTACCATGTAAGCAGAAGTATGTTAGGCCGAGAACTTTTCAGTCAGCCCTCATATTGTGAATATGTTTGAAGCATTGTAACGATGAACCTCATTTACAATCTAAAAATATGGTCTCAGGGCCACACTCAGATCTATTATTTAATGATTACTCAACTATTATTTTAATGTCTCTAAGTGTGGTCATTAGTGCTGTTTTAACATTGATTGTTTTTGTTTCAGTTCCATTGATATTCCTAAACATACTTACAATAATATTTAAATTAATATTAGGATGAAACAGAAGAATGATGCTTCTGGTGGTTTGAAAAGAACTTTCACATAAGAACATGAGTTAATTTTATAAAAATATAATCAATAAGGAATATTATATTATATATTTTTTAACACAATGTTTTATTTCGAAAATTAATAAATGGTGAAAATATAGTTGTTATTATAATATTAGTAGTTCAAAACTTAAAAAATCGGCCAAGTGTGAATCGGACTCGCACTCGAAGGGTTCCGTACAGTTATAAAGCGCAAGGACCTTAAAATAATTAAGGGGGGTCCTTATTTATTAATTTTATTATTTATTTATTTACTTTATTTTAAATTTCTTATTAAATAATTAAGAACACCCATAATAATAATTGATATTATACGCATAATTGAATTAGAATACACATAATTGATATGTCTGGTACCCGTAACACAAGTCCTTCAGGTACTTAGCACAGGGCCAGGCCTGTCCCACTCGCGCGTGTAGGTATCGAACTGTAAGTACCCCCCGAGAGGGGCACATCATAAGGGACTCACAAGCGAGCGGTGACGCACGCGCAATATTTTTCGTCGCGTATCGACTGTATGCTAATCATATAGGAATTTAATTCATGATACTGATTTAACCGCTGTGACAAAATCGTTATAAATCTTACAAAAATGAACTATTAAAAAAGGCCAATGAAATATGTATTTGAATAAGGTATTTAAATACAAAAAGTAGATAAAAACTATACAAACATAGCAAATAAACCAATTTCATACAAAAAATACGCAAACTACACAGAAATAAGTACACAAGTTACTATGTTTAAATTGTAAAAGTTTCCTGCACTATAATCGAATAATATAAAACTACTATTAAAATATAGGTTGGGTTACTAAAATTTGATATTTCTATAAAAAGGTTTGCTACTCGTACCAATAGTAATTAAAAAAGATTATTTTGTTTTCTAAAAGGCGAAAGTACGCGCTATGCGATAGAAAGAGAGCGCACTTGTAGGTAAATATAAGCGTAGGCAATTTAGCATTGCGCGTCGGAATTTGAACTTTATAGTGTCGAAGCTTGCGTCGTTATTTCTTTCAACGGGTTGCCAGAGTGGAGCTTCTGTTGTTAAACTAATATACTATTCTGTGACAGGGCCAGACTGACGTGGTTTGAAGCGTCAATAGATATTATTATTATTACTTGAGGATTTTGTAAAAATTTCAAGTGTCTACATGTAGCCATTATAGATTACGAGCAAAAAAGGGCAAAAATCTGGTTTGTTGTATCATGTATGGGAGCCCCCCTTTACTCTTAGGGTCAACCCACATGTGCCACAGCGGACAACCACACCACGTGGTCGGGCGTAAATTTCGTATTGTAAATGGACTATTCACACGTACCACATTTTATAGTCGTTGTCGACCGCTTGTGTGATACCGACCACATCGCAACCATAGGCGAACTAGTGGCCGACCACATCGCAACCACAACCGCGTTGCGTCGATGCAATGACAGTGTGCACACTGCCCGCGCTCTTCCATCCCTCCGTTTCATTGACTTTCGCACGTAACCACATCGTAACTACTGGCGACAGCGTAACCACGTCGACCTTTTGTCGGTACCACAACGCAACTACAAAAAGCTGCAGCGACACCATTCACACGTAATACCACTACTTGACGGCATTTTGTCGTTGCGGCGTGGTGTGGTATGGTATGTAGCACACATGTGGGTTGGCCCTCATGATTTAACTTTATTTTGTTTTTAGTATTTGTTGTAAAATACACAATCTGTGAGTATTTCAGAAGTCTAGCTTTATCGGTTCTTGAGTTACAGCCTGGAGACAGACATCGAAGTCTCAGTAGGTAATAGGGTCCGGTTTTTACCCTTTGGGTACGGAGCCCTAAAAAACATAATAATCGACATTATTTGTCGCAGACGGATTGTATAATCCGCCGTATTACATTACTGCTAGCTCTCTCTCTCTCTCTCTCGGTTATGAAATGCGCGGCACACAACATGCCGTTGTGTGATGAAAATATTTATCTTGAATAGATAATATTGTCGAAACTTGCAGCCAACTATTTAAAATAGCCGTTCAATCAAACAGCTAGCCCTTTGACCGAACAACGCTATTCAACTACACGTCTAGCATCATCATTGAATATTCGAGTCGCTCAAAACGTTCAACACTACAGCTGATTCAAAAGCCGCCGTCTAATTGAATTAGTTCAGCGCTCACCACCGCACTAGTCTAGCCGCGCTAGCCTAGCGCGGCGGTGGTGAGCGCTATATTATGTTACTAGTTGACCCGGCAAACGTTGTTTTGCCATTTAAAGTATTTCTACTTCATCAGTTGATACAAAATCTTACCCCCTCTTTGTCCCCTAAGAGGGGTGGGGGGAAAAATTTTATACACCAGATGTTAAGTTGGAAAACACAGTTAATACTATGAAGTAACTCCAAGTTTAATACAAAATCTTACCCCCTCTTTGGTCCCCTTAGAGGGGGGGGGATTTTTATATACCAGATGTTAAGTTGGAAGAAGACATAATATATATCCTCGAAAACCGGAAGCAAATCGGATCAGTAGTTTTCGTGTTAAAGAAAAAAGTTTAATACAAAATCTGACCCCCCCTTCGTCCCCTTAGAGGGGTGGGGGGCAAAATTTTTATACACCAGATGTTAAGTTGGAAGAAGACAAATATATCTGCGAAAACCGCATTCAAATCGGATCAGTAGTTTTCGTGTGATAGTGGAACAAACATACAGACAGACAGACAAAAAACTAACCACATTTTTGGCTTCTATAGCGATCTAGTACCTAACACCCCCCGCTTATTATTTTTTGAATATCTTTATTGTACAGAATTCACATTTCTATAGTTTTATTATTGTACAGATAGGCGCGTTTTGTTTTCAATATGACGTCACTAGCCAGTGTTTGTGATTATAAATATACAAGATATTTTTCGGGAAGGAAGTAGTTTTATATACTTACTTTACAATCTATACATATAATAAAACTGTAGAAATGTGAATTCTGTACATTAAAGATATTCAAAAAATAATAAGCAGGGGGTGTTACTACATCGCTATAGAAGCCAAAACTGTGGTTAGTTTTTTGTCTGTCTGTCTGTTTGTTCCACTATCACACGAAAACTACTAAGCGGGTTAAGATTTTGTACCAATTACTGATGAAGTAGAAATACTTTAAATGGCAAAACAACGTTGCCGGGTCAACTAGTAATTACTAAGGGCGTAGTCAGTAGTGCGTACCCAGGATTTCAGCTAGAGGAAAGGCAGCTCATACCTGTTTCGAGAAAATGGTTGGTTTGTTAAAAAAATATTAAATCAAAATAACTGATTGAAAACATATATTTTTGTTTCCAACCACTCCAGTCTCCAACACTTCATTTTGCGCAGTGTAGGTAACACGTTTTTAAGCCGTGTGATTGAATGGCCATTTAAACCAGTTGGCTGAGACAGATATACACTTCAGACTACATACTCTTACAGCGAGACTACATAGTTTCGGTTCATAGCACCGCGGCACCGTCCGCGTTGCGCTAATGGAACAGAGCATTGTATGCCATAAAGTTGCGTAGTGGCGGCTCCGTGATCTGTCTAAAACATCGATTCCATCTTGGCCACTATTTAGCTAACATGCATATTGTGTTTCAAAAGGTGACTACATAAAAGTAAATAAAACTCCCAAACATTTACTTATATATTTTTATTGACATTTATATTTAAAAGTAGTTTTATATGACGATACAAAACAATATTTTTCTCTTATTTGAAAAAAAAACGCAGACAAAATTACAGATGATTTTCCTTTTGGGTTATCTTTGTATAAACTATCTACGCCGTGTATTCAAAGAACTTAAACCTAATAAATAATGTTACATCACACGAATAGTTAATTTAGAATTAACGTGTCAGAATTTTTAACTTCAGTGAAAGTGTTTTTTCAATTCGTATAGTACACCTTAATAATAAAAAACGCTACTTACTCCAAACAATATTCTGAATGAGGAACCTCTCTAAGTCAAAATACTGCAAATCCTACAATTTATTAAAAAAATCTTACGTCAAATCCGACTTCAGACCCTCCACTACGCCTCCCTCTCGCTTCTCGACATTCAATAATATATTAGACTAATGTACGAGGTCTAAGCTACTTACAGTTACAGTATCGCTACACTACATCTGGACTATATAATTATAACGTTTTGGACAGATCGGTAGACACCACAAAATAATACACGGGTGAGTCTCATCGGAGACCGGCAATTCGAATGTGGCGATATTACAAAATATATACGCAAGTAAAATATATAGACTATGTACTCCCAAGTACTGACTCGGTAAATCTGGGGATGAAGCATTTTATACAGAGTTACCTAGGTCTAGAACGAGAGAAAATTGTTCCGTATAAAGTGTATCATCCGGGGTGTGCCCGAGTCCTGAAAGGTGTAAACACTGTGTGTGAGATGTGGTGAGTGAATGTAAATGTCCTTAACACGCTCGACGGCGCCTCTACTTCTTGGCGGGGGTGCTCGCCTCGGTCGCGTCGGCTTTCTCCTCCGTCTTCACCATCTTGCCCTCACCTAAAACACAAAAACATAAAACTTAAGACTATTCAAAGATTTATTTGTATAACATGATTGCTCATATAAACATTTTTATTGCGAAATGCCCAGTTTGCGGCATAATTACATAAGTACACGTACTACGGTCGTACTGTACGTCGCGTATGTGTGCAGGAAAGTGACATAATATTATACGTGCACACAAAATGGCATATTATGCAGCCACGCAAATGTGCCACATATACTTGAACGCAAGTGGCGTATACTAAATACTTGCACGCAAATTCAAATGAAATCATTTATTTTTGCAATTGTAGGTTACATAAGATATTACTAAGTCTTGGTACTTATCTACAATTAGCCGTTAAGGCGTGCAATAAAGGCCGTCACAGACTTAGCTATAATATTTATTAATATGTTTATAGCTAGGCATATTACTATATATTTTCTATACAATTTTCGCGTGACCACTCACTCAGCTATAATATAATATAATATTTCTGGTCTCAGTGCGTTTAGTACGGTATATTAGTATATATTATATCTAAGTCTGTGACGGCCTTAATAATAAGTCATATATTTTATCTGAATTAGGGCCTGTTTCACCACTTCCTGACAAAGTACTGAAAATGGCGCGTATACTTGCACGCTATGTAGGTGTATACTTGCACCCAAATAACGTTTACTGGCACACAAATGGCGTATACTTGTACGCAAATGGCGTATACTTGCACGCTAATGGTGTATACTTGCACGCAAATGGTGTAAACTTGCACGCAAATCGCGTAAACTTGCACGCAAATTGCTTACATCAACTACGCTATAACAGCTAAGTTTATCTAGTGCGTGTAACGTACCGTTGGGCGCGTCGCCCTCGGGGTCGGCGGTGGAGCGCCTGCGCTTGCGCGGGAACTTCCACGCGCCGCTGCCGCCGGCCGGGTGCTTCACCTTCGGCAGGGGCTCCATGTCCAGCACCTGTTTGACAATATGTTTAGTAGCACATACATACGACTAACATTCGCTAGAGACAACCACGTAACTGCACATTTATAATTGTGACCGCACTTTTCATTGTTGTATGAGCAGAACTAATTTGGGATTTTCCTATAAGAGTAAACCATAATATTACATTAACAAAATAAGCAAACCAAGTTCTGACACTTCTAAATCCTGCATGCAGCATGCAGCTTGGTTTACTCTTATAGGAAAATCCCAAATTTAGATATTTAATTTAGAAATTTGCTTATTTAGATATTTAATCATAAACATCATAAACATGTTTTATAAATATACCTTGTATATCTGTCTGAACGCAATCTGTCTTAGGAACTGTTGTGCGGACGCGGTGAGGTCCTCACGTTTCTGTGGTGGCAGGTTTCCGAGGGCGTCCTGTAAAACATTCCATATTATATAAACTTTAAATATTATTTTCTAATATGTGAATCGTGATAAAATATTTTATGTTAATTGTGCTATATTATTAGAGTTCTTGGGATGTTTCTTAAACATAATAGCTGATTAAGCATTTTCTTTTTAGGGTTCCGTACCCAAAGGGTAAAAACGGGACCCTATTACTAAGACTTCGTTGTCTGTCCGTCTGTCTGTCTGTCTGTCTGTCTCCAGGCTGTAACTCAAGAACGGTAATAGCTAGAGATTTGATATTTTCACAGATTATGTATATCTGTTGTCGCTATAACAACAAACACTAAAAATAAAATAAAATGAATATTTAAGGAGGGCTCCCATATAACAAACGTGATTTTTTGGCCTTTTTTGCTGTCTCCAGGCTGTAACTCACGAACGGTAATAGCTAGAGATTCGATATTTTCACAGATTATGTATATTTGTTGCCGCTATAACAACAAATACTAAAAATAAAATAAAATGAATATTTAAGAGGGGCTCCCATACAACAAACGTGATTTTTTTGGCCTTTTTTGCTCTATATCAAAAATGGCAACAGGTAGGTACTTGAATTTTTTACAAAATCCTTAGTTATATATGTACTTTAATATTTAATAATAATATTAAAATAAAATAAAAAAATAAGGGGGGATCCCATACAAAAAACACAATTTATGGCTTAATTTAATTGCTCTATAATGGTACGGAAACCTTCGTGCGCGATTCCGACTCGCACTTGGCCGATTATTTATTACAACATTAGTGTTATAAATTCTTATCAGCCGCAGAGAACAGAAAATTAAAAATTATTTAAAAAATTCTATAAATTCAAAATTTTAAAAACTCAAACCAGGGATTGAAAGCGGTACCGTTATAAAGGGTATATACCGGTATAAAATTACGGTATTGCTTTGATTTAAAGGTAGAGTCAAAACTGTTGAACTTCACCATTGTGATACCGCAAAATAATGAAATATGTAACCTTTACATATTTTTATGGTATCGATGTATCACTTTATTTTATCTTTACCCCAACCGAAATTATTTCGGTACCGAAAAAATGTATGGGCGCGGGCGCGGCGTTGCCAATTTTCGTATTGGCAACGCCGTAACTTATAATGTCAAGACTTGGACAATCGGGATAATCGATATTTTTTTAGGTAAAGATACCTAAAAAAATATCGATACCGTAATTTTTCAATACTGATATAATATAACGGTACCGTTATTTAAAGGTTACCATAATTTAAAGGAATGACGTCATACCGTTAAAAAAAGGTACCTATATTTTCCGGTTATTCAACCCCTGACTCAAACTCAATCCCCCTTATTAAGTATCCCTCCATGTTAAGTAACTTTGATGAACACGAACTTTGCGTCACAAATTTGTATGGTCACAATTTTGACGATTGAACTTTTTAAAACATAATAATTTAAAAAGTATAACCGTCAAAATAGTGACATTATAAGTTTTTAATTTTTTTTAACATCCAAATGATTCAGGCAACTTGAAGACAGACACCAGCAGCTCCATCGCCTGATGATGTTGCTAGTTAAGGTACAACAGTGCCAACTGCCACATACCACCAGCTCCTTCTCGCAGGGGTCTCGCAGGCCGGGGCCGTGATCGAGCAGCAGGCCGCCGGCGACCGCCTCCATGACGCGGCGCAGCGCCTCGCCCGGCGACAGCGCGCCGCCCGCCGACTGCATCACGCCAGACACCAGCAGCTCCATCGCCTGATAATTATGTCAATTAAAAAAATTACTGGTCTGTAAGGTCGGTTTACGGACGGTAATTTGACGTGACAACTACGAACTAAGCCGATCGTTCGAACCGATCATGCCTCTCTCTCGTTCGTGCCGAGCTCTCGCTTGCCGAACGCGACAATGAGCGTAACGGGACAATGACTTCATGGTTATCGTGCATGCAGTCCGGAGTATCGAGTTATTAGACGTTGTCACGTCAAAAAAACTGCAAATCCCTTGTGGTCACTTGCTTCTCACCATGCTTATTGCTTACTTTGCAAATGGCGTCAGCTTGACAACAATATCACAATAGATGTAACTACCAGTACTTTGACTTCAAAGAAACGGACGAAACGTAGCGAGTACCGATATTGACGGGTTTCGCAAAAATATAAGCTACCCTTTGTAATCGTTTACGTAACTTAAATTTCATTTGTATCCAATTTCCAAAAAGGGAAACTACCTAAGGTCAATGCACTTTTTTTTCGTAAAAATCTTAAAATATCAAATGAAAAGTAATTTAAGTGGCATTTAACTGCCATGTCGGGACAGTTTTGGATGGCGATAACGCTGTTAGTTATTTGAAACAATAAATTAATAATACTCACGTATGGGTTGAGCGGCGTCCAGTTGGGTATGCGGCGGCAGAGATCCCGCATGATGCGGATGATGATCACGCACGACTGCAGGCTCGCCGCCCTAGCCTGCGCACACGCACACGGTCAGACCACGCCCCCCGCACATGCCACACACCACTACCGCTCGGTAGCGCCCGTAGCCACATGTTCATTGTATTCTCTCATTCGTTTAATACAAAAGCAAATATACTTACTGCACGGTGAAATAAAATAAAGAAAAAAAAGTAAAAAATTAAACATGTGACTAATAATAAAAGTGCGCACTCACTCTACACTACAAGGTTAGTAAATTCGAGAGAGCTATGATGATAGAAACTTTTCAAACTAAAATTTTGTTTATTCTTTTCTTAAGAACTCGATATCATCATAGAGATTTCGGCTTTTGGGCCTCTCACAATCACCAACACTTGCTTCAGGCGATAAAAAGAATTTAAAACATTATGCGTAAACCTTCTAGCATAAAAACGGACTTTCGATAAGGCGCAAGTGTTGATTCTCATATTATACAAGAATGAACAAAAATTTTTAAACGGTACTTTTGTCACTTAAAAACAAACAGTAGTAGATTTTAAGTAGAGAAGATGGTCAGATAGAGTGCGCACGAGTTTACAAATATAGGCGAATGTACCTGGAACCACTTGGCGTGCCGAAGGGCGGCCAACGCGTCCAAACACTTCTGCCGCGGTAGCACATCCTTGTCGTCTCGCTTTATGTCGCCACCCTCTAGCGACAATACAAAGGGTGTTTGACCATCGACGGATCGACGAAAACGGGGCAAACATGGCGGGCGGGCGCCGCACACGTCGGGGGGGCATTTTACGCCGGCGGCAATGCCCCCGCGACGCCAGTGGCGGGCGCGCGGATGGACGCGCGTGCGCACGCCACGAGCACGCGAGGCGCGTGCACGCGTGCTTGTGACTCTTGCACGACTCGACGCGCGTCCATCGACAGTATCGGGAGAAATAAAACTTTCGGGGAACTAGGAGATAACTACTAATTGGATGTTTGCTCCGTTTCAGTAGATAAATATACCACTGCGGAGTCCAACGCACGTGATATATACGAACGGATGATCAAAAATCCTTTTCTCCTCGCCTGCCCTACTAACACCTAAAAATAAGCATTCAACACATTGACCGGCGGGGCCGGGATGAACAAATTATCTTTATTAGAGATACACAATAGTCTGAGTGATCAATTGGGCAATTGTAATATTCTTCGTAATAGATAGTTTGTTCTGTGGGCTCGTTATGGATACGGGAGGCGGCTTACCTGCGGGCTCGCGCATGACGGCGGACGTCAGACTGACGGTGACGTTGACGGTGCCGTCCGACACCTGGACAGCGCCCTCGGCGGGCTGCAGCTCCACCTTGTACTTGGGCTCCTCGCCAGACCCCGGAGGGTTCTAAACAATAAATATCACTACACTGTAGTCTCTAGACTAAATCTATAAAAAAAAAACTATCGAAATATGCAAAACTATACTAAGGTCTTACCAAAATGCGTTGTGTTCAAATCAATGTGTTTTTTGCATGTTTTCTGTGGACCGTGTCTCGACACGGTATAACTCGTATACCAACTAATTTCTATTGAAACGAAACTCAAGTCGTCCCTCAGTCTCTTTTTCTCTTTTTGTAAATATACCTCCACAATATTTCTACTAACTTACCTTGATCTTAGCGAGGTGTGCGGGCAGATCGGCAGCAACACGCTTGAGCAGCGTGACGGTCGGTCTGTCGTGGCACAACACCACTAGACGCACGTCGCGGTCTCCCTTCAACAGCAGACCCTTAGCGAGCAGGCCGACGCGCATCACTCCCTTGAGCGCGCGCGCGTTCTCGCTTCCCTCACCTTCGCCCCCGAACGAAAACCTGCGAGTATTGCACAGCTGTAGCAGAGTAGACAGAACTAAGGAGCATCCCAAAATCTACGCGAGTTGGGCGCGAGTACCACATATTTCACAATGCTGAGTCCAGTGCTGGCCAGTCCACGTGGCGTGTTGCGTCGACGCAGCGCTGCCGTTGCGTTGTTTTACATACAAATAACCAAGGTGTTCACACGGCGCGATGCGACGCAACGCGCACATGACGGACAGCAGCCCCCGAGACGAAGCGGGAGGGGGGTGTTGACGTTAAGACTGCTTCGTAATAACGCGTAATAACACGTATACGACAATACGAGAGCTTTAGAGCGTACGAAACACACCTACAAAGTTACAAACATCAAAAAACTAAATAATCCTTCTGAGGCTGTAAACTGTATCACTTTTAAGTAATACTGTCACACAATAATATAAATAACCAGACCAGAGTTTTTAAATTATGAATAGTTGAACTTACAGTTGGTTGTCACGGCCATCTTCTTTACCCTCGACCTTTTCGTCTTTCTTATCTTCAGTTTTCTGTGGCGGTTTAGCGACATTAGTCTGTAACAAGGAGCAAATATAATCATTATGGCTTATGCCATTACACTATCCAATAAAATACTATTATACAGTGTCAGACATGTAATTTTAGTGTTTGGGTGTTTGATAAAAGTCCTCCACACCTGTGACTTTCATAATGGGAGCCAGTATCATAATATATCAATGTAAATATGTCTAGCATCTTGCAACTGTATATGCAATACAGCACTGATGTAGGCTTTGTCTATCTATATCTTTAACTATGTCAAAGCGGGGGGAGTGGAGCACCATGAGGTTTTAGTGGGTAGATCCTACGGGAAGTCCCACTTACTCCGGCCGATGTTTCCAATCCGACGGGGATGAGCAAAGCATTTCCTTGTGAAAAAAAAGAGCGTATGCGCCGAGCGACCGACGACTTCTGACACGTCGTGTCAGAAGTCGTCGCTTTACTCCGTGACGGTATCACCATGACGCGACCTTGAAATTTTACGCGCCTAAAGAAGTTTCACTTCAAAAGGTTTAGTCTATATGTTAGTGACATACCCTGGCGCGATCAGCGAGCGCGTCGGAGAGCGACTTGAGGGCGCGCTCGACGGCGCTGACGGCTCGCTGTATGTCCTGCAGCTGGGTCTCGGGCGGGTAGATGGCGGCGTGCTTGGCGAGCACGTGCCGGTCGTCGGCGGTCTCGGGGCGGCGCGCGTACAGCGGCGCGTGGTGGCGCCACCACTCCGCTCCCTCCCACCACATGCGCTCCTCCTCCTCTAGACCCTGACAAATTAAACACGAGTTGAACACTATACTTCTGGTGGCTTTATAAACTAAAGATTGTATGTGGTCAGATATTATTAATCAACTGAAAACTGGCGAGTTATCAAACTTAATTTATTTTTAATATTGATATGCATAGCTGTTATGCATAACATTCACGATCCGCTAATAGAAAGAATCCATACTTAATATTATAAATGCGAAAATGTATCTGTCTGTCTGTATGTTCTCTTCACGTCCAAACAACTGAACCGATTTTAATGAAATTTGGTATAAAAATACTTTGAGTCCCGGGAAACGAAATAGGATACTTTTAATCCCGGAAAAGTGTAAGGTTCTCGCACGATAAACATTGGCGCAACGGAGTTGCGGGCGTCATCAATTATACCATATCTGCATCACTGGAAGTTGCTCACATAGTACTTAGTGACAGAAAAACATGATAAGCTGATGCGTCAATCTTACCATAGTCAAGATTGTGACTTGTGAAGCAAGTATTTTCAATATTATTAATTACCTCATGCATACGGCGGCGGGCCCACAGTTCGTCACGTACTAGCATGCGTTGGGCCTTCGCTTCGGCCAACTTGCGCTGGTGCATCGATGGCTTCACCTTGACCTCCAAGTCCGGTTGGACCTGACAACATATTGCTATATAATATCGGCCTGATATTATAGTTTATAATGTGTATAATAGGTGTGTGTTGTCCTCATTGAAAGTTGTAATCATTTAGCACTCGGATCTCTTGGCGGCCGAAGCCCCCAGGCTCGACGATTGCCTCAAACCTTTTACTAAGTAATCACTGGACTTTTTATAGTATGCAGAATGCAGATAAACATGTTGTAAGATGTGGTAAAATCAACTAACGATAAATAAAGACAATACTAAAGTCGAGATTAATGTATAGATATTTGGGCAAAAAATTATTCACAATTATTTTACATGTAAAACAATTTTTGGTTAGTAAATATTTGTGTTTGTAAAACTCAAAAAACAAAAAATACTTGTCTCCGCATTCGATGGAAATTCGGCCAAATACAAATATATTCACCCAAGGTTCTATACAAGTGTCTATGTTATTTTAGTCTTTACATAAACTCACCTTCTTCTTATACTGCAGTCTGTGTCTGCGTCCCTTCATGTGCATCTCCTTGGCGTTGGGGTCGTTGAACTTGCAGTCGCACAGTTTGCAGTTGAAGCTGACCGCTTTGCCGTCATCGGCGCGGATCTCCTCAATGTAGTCCTGGCCGACGGGCTGAACCTCCGCCTCCGTCTCCGTATCTTCCTCCTTGTCCTCCTCCTCCTTCTTGTCTCCTGTAGACCCCACCGTGCTGAGTCCACCGGACGCCACGAAATTGATCTTGGGCGCGCCCGCCACCGTCTTTTTGGCTGGCAGAACGAAACGTCGTCAAATCCCCTCGTCACGTCGACAGAAATGGTCATCGCGGTCGCGTAAATAACTAACTCCATATCTGTATCGAGTGTTCTTTTTTGCAATACGAGAGAAATTTGACTCGGTACTCAAACTGCCACTAGGCGCCCCAATACAGATATGATGCTGTGGCGTACGATGGAATCGGATATGTCCTTCAAGATGTCAAATCTTGGAGAGCATATTTGAACGTACACGAAATTTCAAATAGAAATGTTTTGTGTGAAGCTACTCCTAAATTTAAATTGGAGAAGGATAAAAGGGTATGCCAGAACGAAACATAAATAGCAGATAGCAAATTATAAATTCTATAGACAAATTGAGGCAATTATTAGTAAGCAAGTCAAACTTTATAGTGGTTAATAGCTCTTACTCGCTAGCATATTATACAAGCCCAATAAAACTATTGCTATTTAATTTGGGGCCTACACTTGAAACCCTTTTATACTTGCCTAACTGGGGATAAAAAACTTTGAGTTACAAATTGTGGGTATAATATGTAAATGGTAGAAGTTGATTCCTAGGCAGATGGCGGACCTAAGTAATTTGGTCGCGTTACGTCAAACTCATCCGACCGATCACAGCTAACGCCTAACATTGAATTGACAATAAGCCGACCAAATGACGTGGGTCTGTCACCTGCCTAGGAATCAATTTCCTCGATGGTACATATTTGAAACTGTACATTAATGTCTCACCTGTCTGCAGCTTAGTCGGCTCAGCTGAGGGTATCGGCTTGCCCAGCATGGTGTGCAGCTTGACGACCTTCTGATGCTTGATGCCGCGCACGTGGGCGGCGTACGCGTCCGCGCCGGTGCACGTCACGTCGCATAGCTCGCAGCGCAGTGCGGACGCGCCCGCCGCGCGCGCTCCGCCCCCCGCCGCCGCCAGCTTCACGCCCGCCTCCTTCTTCTTGTGCTTCTGGCCTTCGAGGTGCTCCTTGTAGGTCTGTGAGATACGTGGCTTGTTAAGATATCAGATAAGCTATGTCCACATTATGCAATTTCATCTTCAATTTTCGTCATCTTCTTTTTTCAACTTTCGTTTGGCATATTCAATAACTGAAAGCGTCAAAATCCACCCGCGTTGAAAGAAAAGTGTCATAGCGAGCGCTACGATTTCAGCGCGCGTCACGGGCATGCCTCACGTTCGCTGTTGATTGTGCTATAACGCATGCCTTTGATGAACAGAAAAAGGCACAATGTGGACATAGCCATAGGGTAAAATCGCCTAAGGTCCACTATGGTGGGCATGGATGAACAAAGTCGACACAAATAAATAGGTTTAAAACACCCACAATTATTTGACAAAAATGCCGAGGCGTTTATATTTCTATCATGGGACATAGCCTCACATTTCTCGTTTAAACACAAAATAAAACATTAGTACCGTGAGTATAAAAAGATAGATGAAGCATTATTTTGAGAAAACCACCTATATTGTGTTATTATGTTCACATTACATTTTACATAATACAACATGATTTAAAATGTAATGTGCTTACGTGTGAAACTTGACAACATAATATGAAGCTTTATACATTAAGGGCCTTCCCTACGGAGAATCCGTAATTTACCGTATTTAGAGCCTTATAAACTCATAATTTGAAAGCTACAGAGTTATAATAAAAATACAGCAATAATCTTCAATATCTCAACATTATTTTCCACGTTTTAAATTTTCTATTTTTGTTTATTATACTCATGATATCATCTTCCAAAGTAAAGCCAATTTATTAAAATTCAAGTATACATTCAGCATCTCCTTAGTATTTACAAATTACTTTTATTTGAAACACACGCCAATAGATCGACAATATCATAAGCTACACATTCCCCGTTTTAATTTTTTTTTTAGATTTTGAACTAAGATAAGTAAAAAAAGCGGCCAAGTGCGAGTTGGACTCGCCTATGAAGGGTTCCGCAGCAGCAATAAGGTTTATTTTTATGAAATTAAAAGGTTTTTGATTTATTTTTATATTTCAGTCGATTTAATGAAATTTAGATTAAGGTTTACCATTTATGACGTATAAAAAAAATTACTGGCTAGATCTCGTTCAAACCAATTTTCGTTGGTAGTTTTTATAGTAATCTACATCATATATTTTTTTTAGAATTGTCATGCCCTTACTTTAGAAATTAGAGGGAGGGGGACACACATTTTACCACTTTGGAAGAGTCTCTCTCGCAAACTATTCAGGTTAGAAAAAAATGATATGAGAAACCTCAATATGATTTTTGGAGACTTATCCATAGATACCCCACACACATAGGTTAGATGAAAAATTTTTTTTTTGTTTCAGTTGTACCTATGGGGACCCCTAAAATTTTTAATAATTTTTCCATTTTTGCATCAAAATCTTAATGCGGTTCACAGACTACATCTACTTACCAAGTTTCAATAGTACAGCTCTAATAGTTTCGGAGAAAAGTGGCTGTGACATACAAACAGACAGACAGACAGAATCTATAAGGGTTCCGTTTTTTGCCATTTTGGCTACGGAACCCTAAAAAATAGGCTGTTGGTGCGATCTCGGCAACGCGACAAATGTATGGTCAAGGTCGTTTGCTCGGGGGATGGCCTTAAATAATATTATTACCTGAGGGCCAGCGCACGAGATGCGACACACGTCACAGTAGTGGAGCTGCTGAGCCTTCGGCGGGGGCTTCGGTCTGCGCGCCGCGCCCGCGCCCACACCACTCTTGTTGTAGTTCTTCCAGCCGCTGGTGTATAATATATTTATTAACTAACATACTCAAAAAATAAATAACAAATAGTAGAAACTCTAGTTAAAGTGATTGAAAAGCTTAAGAACAAATTATGAAAAATCACAGTGCTGAGTGCAGTTTGTCCATATTATTATAATGTGAAAGTATATTTTAAGTAGATCGTTTTTGATAATTAGTAAGTACCGCTCAAATATTCCGCTTTATGACTCGAAAGCATTTTTACTTTTTCACAATTTTGTGACACTGTGCAATTTTAGTCCACTTTACTTTAGAAATAGTTTTACTTTGGAAATTACTTTAAAAGGTTACCTGTAACCAATACTGTAATTTCTCTTTTTTCATTTTGTTTATATTTATCTGTAATAATGAATTATCCGTAATAATGAAAACAAATACTCACCCGCCTCCACCGGTTTTGCTCTGCTGCGCCACATACATGGTAGCCGCGTTGTAGAGAGCTGTATCATAAGCAGAGTTCCCCCTGTTAGCCGTCTCTACAACAAAACGCGCCCGCCTCTAAAGTCTGCTCGCCGACAGGTCACTTCGGGAGGACTAGCCGAGTTCAAGAGTTGCCAAGGTTTTTTTTTAAAGTAATATGAGTCGTCAATGGGCTTTTCGCCCATATCCTTTTTATTATGTTGTTTGCTCTAAAAGGCTCCTTACAGAAAAACGATATTGTGTGGTACGCCGTTTGTTTAAGGATAAAGGATACCAATAACCAAAGATAATGATTTACAATAAACTATTTTGTTATACATTTGTGTTAAGTAAAATAATTACAAATGAAAACATTTTAACTAATAATGTTATCTTTGGCAATTATGTTGAAAAGCTTACTTTAAAGATAGACGAGGACTAGTAAGGAGGTATAACTATTTTTGTAAGCAAAGTGTTACAGTCAGGACTTTTGCTGTTTTTTGTTTTTTTTTTTTAGATTTTTCAATGGAGATACTAAACATTACAATAGAAATGAACTTTCGGCGAACAGATTTTAAATCTTGTGCCCAACACTCACGTTGGATCACAAAAAGGCGAAGTCGCGTAAATTGGTACCAAAGTTGACTTATTAATGTTATTCATGAATCATTATCATTATAATATATTTACAAATATAATAACAAAACACATAACAATAGTCATACATAAAAGTATCATAAGTTATAAATATTTTAGTTAGCTGTGCTAGACACAATAATGATGATGAAAAATACAAATTGTTGATAAATAGAGAAACACTTTTCTAAGTGTTTGTCTCTATTTATAACACATTCATATTAATATTATAAATGGAAACAGCAAATCTTCAAGCAAATCTTCAAAAAACAATAAATCTGACGTAAAAATGACGTTTGAAAGCCGCCATATTGGCGCTGATAGCAGTAGTGAGAGTATTTGGAACTAATACTAGTGATGACAACTATTGTTATTGGTTGTGGTTACGTCAAATTTAGTTCTCTACCCGAATAATGGGGGCGCTGATTCCGCTTCAAATAGGCACAAAAAGCAGGTCTGTATCAGCAATCCAGCGTACTTGTATAATAGAGATCAGTGAGTACAGGGGCACCCAAACTTATTTTGTCTACTACCCACCTTGAAACAAATTATGTTTTAGCGCCCCCATTGTTTCAATTTAAAATACATCCAGACGAAATAAATCACCCCCCCCCCCCCAAGCCTCTACACAACACCCCCAATTTTTTTCTGGGTCCCACACCCTTTAAAGTTTAGACCTTCAGCGCCCACAAGGGGGCGTTATCATAGTACTAGTTTAGTACTAGTACTAATGTCAGTTGTCACTAGAAATTTCCGTTCTCTTTGTTCGATCTCCTCCGAATAAACTCTATGCATTTTTCAAGCCGTTTATATTTTCACCGACCTAGCCAATATTTAACAGATACATAATATTATGTGTTGTCCAAAATGTGAGATACTCACGCTTGGCGGGCTGCGCGGCCGGGGCGCTGTAGGCCTGCGTGGGGTAGGAGGCGGTCGCCGTGGTCGCCGTGTACACGCCACCGTACGTCTTGCCACCGCCGCGAGCGCCGCCCTGCTGCATGACACAAGACAATTAAAACTTAGAGTGAGTTGCACCAACCTACTTTAACCATAACAAAAAGTCAAATGAACTGTCAAATCCCTAGTAAAAGTCCATTATGGACGCCAGTCGCCATATTTGACGATAACCTTAACTTTAACTACGCCTCTGGTGCAATCCACCCTAAGTTGTGATAAATATGATAAAATGCTAGGTATGACCCAATTTCACCAATATACAGTGCAGTGATGTGAGATTGATTTTAGATTATGAAGGCCTACACTGCATACACCATTATTTTCAAATTTGAATAGGCGACTTTATTACAAATACTGCTGCAAGTGGATATGTCGAAATTGACGAATGGATGGACCTATTAAGCAAGACTATCCGGTAAGAAGTCACAAATACATTGTTACTAATCCATACTGATATCAGATATATTATGTATTTTAAAATATGAGGAAATAATATGTGTGTCTATATGTCTGTTACCTCTTCTCACTCAAACCCGCGGAACCAATTTTGCTGAGGTATGGAGATACTTTGAAGTCCCAAGAAAGGACATAGGATACTTTTTATCCCGGAAAATAAAACAAAGGATAAACAAATTTTGGCGCAACGGAGTTGCGCGCGTCATTAAGTACTGTATCAAAAACATCATCTTGGTACTCTTAGGGCCTATTTCACCACTTCAGCTTCCTGATAAGTGCCGGATAGGCTATCCATCACTTAACTTGACAGATGAAGTATGGAGAATCTGTTAAAAAAGGTGTGGATAGCCCATCCGGCCCTTTATCAGGATGTGGTGAAACAGGCCCTAGTGACATGGATGCCTCACCTGAGCATAAGTAGCCGGGGTGGTGTACTGCGCTTTCGGCGCGGTATCGTACGTTGGCTGCTGCGGCGGCGCGGCGGGGTACGCGGCGGCCGCCTGCTGGTAGTACGCCGACTTGCTGGCGTCGTACGCGGACGCGGCCGCGGCGGCGGCGTGTGCGTGAGCGTGCGCCGCTGTAAATACCACAATACATTACTTACACATGCGTAACGTCAAATTATTGTAGAAGTACTACAGTAGAAGAACAGCTGAATGGCCGCTGGAAATACCACAATACATTTCACGTAAGTCCTAAGCATCAAGTTAGCATACAGTAAAGAGCAGCTGAGTGTGCCGCCAGAAATATGACAATGTAAATTGTTAACTTTACACACATACATATTACTCCTATTGAAATACCATACTGTAGAAAAGCATTGAGCCAAAAAATGGTCCGCGTTATGCACACAAGGTGTACTTTGTGTGGCTTGGCATACTTGGTTGTACAATTTTTGTTGTCGTAACCATGTTTTTTGTCATAAATTAGAGCTGTATTTCCAAATAAGCAGTCAATATATGAAAAATTTATCATACAGCGTTGACTTTTGTCGGTAACAGGGTATTTACTTTATACCCAAAACTCAAACTCAAACTCAAAATTTTTTTATTCAGAATAATTTTTTTCAAATGCTCTCTGAACGTCGGATCTACATTGATGCCTACCACCGGTTCGGGAACTAACCCGGCGAGAAGAACCGGCGTAAGAAACTCGCACAGGTCCATCTTTTACCAAAAAGATGGAAAATTACAATTTCTGTATATATAAAACTCAAAGGTGACTGACTGACATGGTGATCTATCAACGCACAGTTCAAACCACTGGACAGATCGGGCTGAAATTTGGCATGCAAGTAGATGTTATGACGTAGGCATCCGCTAACAAAGGATTTTGATAAATTCCCACCTCAAGGGGTTCAAATAGGGGTTGAAAGTTTGTATATAATAATACTTCTTAGCGCGAGCGAAGCCACGGGCAAAGGCTCGTAAAACATATAACAGTATTATGACTTAGAGCTATTTACAATAGGAAATATTATATTAAACCTTATTCCCAAGGTGTGTTGTCATCTATGTACCACTTTTGAAGCAAATAAAGAAAATATGAAATTTGAAATATGAAGTCATTGATTTTATAATAAGCTTTAGCACACAAACGTTCTTTTACTACTTTTTTATATTTATTTATAGACAGTATTTTATTTAACACAAGAGGCTTCCAATGACACCTCATTTGTCCAAATCAGATTAGTAGTTTTAATGTTACGAGGGAACAGATGAACATCCATACATACAGGTCAAAATCATAACCCTCCTTTTGCTTCACCGTAGTCGGGTAAAAATAGAACTAACATCCAAATAATTCTCAAGGGTTTTTATTGTCCATGTTTGGTTAATTGCTTGCTATCAAGCAATCTACCTCCTCATTTACTAGTCCATTTCATAGATAAGCAACTTTAGCAGTAGAACAGTGTAAATTTTTAACCCCCGATCAAAAAAAGGGGTATTATAAGTTTGATGTGTCTGTTTGTCTGTCTATGTGTGTGTCTGTCTGTGGCATCGTAGCATCCAAATGGGTGGACCAATTTTGATCCAGTTTTTTTTGTTTTTTCCAACAATGTTGAAGTGTGATATCAGAATGCTGTTATATGATAAAAAATCAACCACCTCATTGACTAAAGGTCGATGACCTCAAATTACACTTGTCTTGAACAATGACAATCATGAGTCCATAAATTATCTCAATTTTGTACAAAATGTTGCAATGATAAAATGATATGGTGATATTTGTTATAGGTACATATTATTTAGGTTATAATCTTTAGAGTAGAATCCCTATACTTGTGATTCTAATAGTAGTGTTATTTTTAATTAATTACACAAATAAGACTGATTTTCATAGTATACATATAAAGAATTTCATGAGGCATAATAAAATACCGTAGAAACAGTGGTAATTAGAGCAATACATAAATACATGTAGGAGTCACAATAATTAAAAGATTATTTACATTGAACTGGTGTTACTACTGTTTTCAGCAGATTTCTATGGTCATAAGGATCTGTCCATTTTGGCAATTTTACCTTGAGTGGCGGCTGCCGCCTGGTAGGCGGTGTCGTATCCCGTAGCCGCGGCGCGCTGGGTCCCGTACGTCGCAGCGGTCGCGGCCGGCGCCACGGCGTACCCTGTTTGACCGCCGTAAGCGGCACTAGCTGTTGCCGCCCTAAAAACACACATTCGACATCTCAACGAAGCTTCACCATGTTAAATTCCTCGATCAATACATATCAGACGCCATTTTGATTACATAGAAATGCTAGCACAAGGCTGTAGGTATATCAGATCGACTTCGTTACGCACTCATTTCATCAATTCTACGAATTATAGGAAAATTACTCACCCGTATTGGGTCCCACCGTGGGTAAACCCAAAATAATTGTTTGCTGCCATCATTTACTTATATTTTCCACTTTTAACAATTCACTCAAGTCTTTGCGAAAAACGGGAAATAAAAGACCGGTGTTTTGTCTTTGACTGAAAAAAATATGGCGGCTGAAATGGCGGCTGACGTATTACGTCATAGACAATTTAAAAAAAACTGAAGAAACAAAGAATCATTTTACATTCAGCCTTTTTAAATTTTAGTATAAAAAAATATTTTCAAACGAAAACGAAAAAATAAAGTCATAATAGCCCCCCAGGACTGGATACAAAATATCTGTAAGACGATGGTAAGACGTGAGTAGTCTGTGAATCTGTGTTTGACTTTAATAATTATTTTGCATGTAATTGCATGCAAATTATGTATTTTGAAAATTGTAAGACCGCTTTTATTTATCATTTTTCTTCATAATTTATTGTAGTTTAGTTTTTGTACAAATAAAAGAAAACTTATACCTATAGGGACCGTGCAGAGCGACGACACTGCCACAAGTGGCGAATAGCCGAAACTTGTACGAAAATTTTACTGTCAAGCTTTATTCAAGCTACGGAAAATTATAAGATTTCTTGAAAAATTTTAGTATTTTCAAGAATTGAAAATTGAAAAAAGTTCTAATTACATACAAGAAATATAAAGGCAAATCGAACGATGTAAAATTTTACTATTTTTCTGCCAAAGTATTCACATGCCTTTGCTTATTGAAATACGAAAGAAATGGATCAAAGGCAGTAAAAACATACGTAAGTATTTAAAAAGTTCCATGAATGTTATGTGTAGACTCGTAAAAACACTGAATTTTGTAGATTATAACCGTAAATTCATTTTTTATGAACACAATATGAACATAACCTATAACCGTTGCTTCTTTCAGTAAACATCCAAACTGGCTTCCATCTAAATTGATAAACATACATAGGCACCGCTCATTTAATTGGCATAAAGTTGCATCAAAAGTAAGGATAATTTGGAGAAGTCCTGCCAGGAATTCAACACTGAGGATAGTATTGCACTTGAACCATCTTGTCAAAGTGTTGGCTCTCAAAAGGATGATTCTTCAAGTAGGAAAAAGATTAGTAGTGCAGTCTTTGTGTGTTATTTAAGAATACATAAATGGTGTTTGCACTGATGAGGTCCAGACTGAAATTAGTTAAAAATAGTGACAGACAAAATTTGTGAAGATGGTATCGATCGAATCGCAGAAGGTTGATGAAATAAAAGCATTTATTTTAGTGAACTTGTTTTATTTTATTAATCCACAAGCATTTTCAGTAAGATTATAAGTATTTTTGCATAGCTTCATTATTTTATTGCAATATTTATCAAGTTTTTACTTTCTATGCTGATGGATGCTATTAATTACTTTTTAAGATATTTTCTTAGTTAACTAGATAAGCTTTATACATTTTTATTCACTCTTCCATTCTTTGTTTACGGGTAGAAAGTAGAAATCCTTAATATTATATTTAATAATATAAAAATATACTTAATATTATAAATGCGAAAGTGTGTCTGTCTGTTAGCACTTCACGCCCAAACCGCTAAACCAATTTTGCTGAAATTTGGTATGGATTTACTTTGAGCCCCGGGAAAGGACATAGGATACTTTTTATCCCGGGAAAATGTACGGTTCTCGCGCGATAAATTATTTTTGGCGCAACGGAGTTGCGGGCGTCATCTAGTCTTTAACTTTAATATTTCGATCGCGGATTCTTGGAAATCTGTCGTTGTTCTCGCGGCCGCATGTGGCCACTTGGGAGTGTAAGTATTATATCATTTTATAGTGTAAAACATAAAAAAACACTCATAAACTAGCCAGGGTCAAGGAGAATGCGAAGTCAAAGTCACTCACAAGTTACGTCTTTTACTCGCATCGTGGCGCTGCTGTCGAATTACGACGCCCTCTATAGTTTCTGCACGGTCCCTATTCTAAAGCCCCAATTATTTTAAAAGTAAAGACAGGAGTCGTAACTCGCAAGCAATGTTTTGCGTTAAGGTGACGCCTTGATAATTTGGCTGTAGCGATGTCCATTTTTCTCAGCAATGACTAAAGCTAAGAAATTAAAGTTCACTGTCAATATTCATCATGTCTTTGTCTTTGAAATTACCCATAGCATAACACGATTGATCAACTTTTGTAACACAGAATAATCAATCAAAAAGACCTCTGTAAAAAAAGGGATTCCTATTTTGCCAACAGAGGAGAGTGATATAAGCTTCCAAAATTTGTACATAAATTGGTTCTAGTATACACTTTAATTTGCCCATAGCTTATATGAAATGTATTTATGGTTTTTGAATTACGCGACAAAAACCATTTTGTCGCTACGCCCTTTCCATTTTTTGCAGTTCCATTACTTGTTTTCTATGAGAGGCCGGGCCAGCCTCGCATAGTAAACAAGCAATCTAAAACACATCCAACACGGTTTTTTACTTTAACATGGCATCACCTTAAGGTGACGCCTTGATAATTTGGCTGTAGCGATGTCCATTCTTCTCAGCAATGACTAAAGCTAAGAAATTAAAGTTCACTGTCAGTATTCATCATGTCTTTGTCTTTGAATTACCCATTAAAGCATAACACGATTGGTCAACTTTTATAACACAGAATAATCAATCAAAAAGACCTCTGTAAAAAAAGGGATTCCTATTTTGCCAACAGAGGAAACTAGGAGAGTGATATAAGCTTCCAAAAGGAGATTGACCGTTTTGGACCAAGTGCTGCCCAGTTATGGTTTTACTTCTATTTTTATCCTTACATTAATAGACATTAAAAAAAAATATTAAAAAAAAAAAAACATCCACGGAATTACAAAATACCTACAAACTTATATTATGGCATTTTAGTGTTTTAAGTGTTGATATTTAATATATTTCTTTAATGTTTACGTTAAAAAATATTATTCTGTGACATATTCTATTCCTGGGCCCGGTTCCGACATCGCTAGTCTCGATAACCAGTTTTTTTTTACTAGGAATTTTTTTCGACAATGATGAGGATGACGATTGATTAGATTAACTCGTACATGAGGCATTAATCTAATCAATCGTCATTCTCATCCTCATAGGGGATCATTTATTATGTTTGTCATATCATATGAACTATGATATGAATCATATCTATAATTATGTGGATAACGATTAATTGTTTTGTTGTTTTATGTCATATGAATATGACAAACATAATAAATGATCCCCTATGATACGGCATACATTGTTATATATGTATTGTATAATTATGTTGTTAAATACTATGATATTATAAATACTATATATCTACAATTACTATCGACAATGATGTGGATAATGATTGATTATTTTGTTGATTGATGTCAATCATATTATGACAAAAATAATATATCCCCTTTGATATGATAAACATAATAATGTATGCCATGTCATAGGGAATAAATGTTTGTCATATGATATGACATCATTCAACAAAATAATCAATCGTCATCCACATCATTGTCGATAAAATTATTTATATCATAGTTCATAGATAGCGAATAAATGAAAGATTAATAATATGTTTGATTGGTAATAATTAAATCCATTGTTTATAATCCCTGCCGTCTTT
Source organism: Plebejus argus (assembly GCA_905404155.3). NCBI lineage: Eukaryota > Metazoa > Arthropoda > Insecta > Lepidoptera > Lycaenidae > Plebejus > Plebejus argus. The sequence continues at coordinate 832,430 of FR989944.1, forward strand.
TTTTTAATAAATCACCAGTAGATTATAATGATTTTGTCAATGTAAAAACTATAAAATAAATAATTTTTTTCTCGATACTCCTCGGATAGATTTTGAAGCGCTCTGGGTTACGGACTAGTATTATAGTAAAGAACATTATGCAGTAGGTTTCAATGCTGGGCAGCACTTGGTCCAACGTCCATACTAAAATGGTCAATGTCCTTTGTACATAAATTGGTTCTAGCATACACTTTAATTTGCCCATAGCTTATATGAAATGTATTTATGGTTTTTAAATTACGCGACAAAAACCATTTTGTCGCTACGCCCTTTCCATTTTTTTGCTGTTCCATTGCTTGTTTTCTATGAGAGGCCGGGCCAGCCTCGCATAGAAAACAAGCAATCTAAAAGTTAAAACACATCCAACACGGTTTTTTACTTTAACATGGTGTCACCTTAAATTTAATAGAGTAAAGATATATTTTTAATATATGTAACTGATTGTACTGTTGGTTCTTGGTGGAAATTCATATTGAACACTAATGAAACACAATTTTCGTGCACTTTTTCCACTATATTTAAGAAATTATAACAATTTTAACAAATTACACGACCGGTTTCGAATTAAACCTGATGATGATTTAATTCGAAACCGGTCGTGTAATTTGTTAAAATTGTTATAATTTCTTAAATATAGTGGAAAAAGTGCACGAAAATTGTGTTTCATTAGTGTTCAAGATATATTTTGTTTATTTGGCAGCACTTAACCCACGTGTCAAATTTGATGGTCCGAAGTGGACCATCAAAAGTCAAAAACACCAAAACTGTCAAAAGTGTACAGAGTATAACACAGCTACGAACCAATTTGACAGCTGTCAATGTCATCTACGCCTACCAATGCCTAACTTCAGCATGGACCGGTCCGTCTGCGGTCTGTCTGTAGAAGCCTTTAGTCTGAGAAACGTGTGACTACTGACTTGTGAGTTGTGAGTTGTGACTTGTGAGTATAGTATTCGTTGCTTGTGAGAAACATCGTGTAGGTAACTTACGTTACGATATTTCACTTGGAGTTTTGCCGGGAATGTAAAAGAGTGATGTTGTGATTTTGTATTATTTTCCTAAAATTGTGTTAAGTTGGGTTTTTAATATTGTGTAATATTGGTAGAATATTAACCATTAGATATTCGCTGTTATCGTGCACAAGTGTAGGAAAGTGATGCATTATCCAGAAACGTGCGATTTTGTGTTCCCTCCAAAACTCCATTGAAAGTTTCAGTAAAGCGTCTACCACTTTACTGAAACGATCGACTTGACTCCTTGACTGTATTGACTTTTACTTAGACCTTGACTAGACTAAAATATGACCTGACGATATTACATGAAAACGATGCTGAAAATTATTATAGGAGGAATACGGTTTTCCCGCCATATTCCTTACCTTTTTTTTAGTTATTGTTCCGAGCCTTTTTACCTTGTCTGTGGCACAACATACACATACTTTGTGTCAAGTTGCCAAAAACGAAGAGAAAGAAAGAAAAGAAAAGAAAAATAGGTATTTCCTTAATCTGTGGGTATTTCACCTCGGAACAATAACTAAAGCATGCTTTAGTTATTGTTCCGAGGTATTTCACTTTCAGTTTGGTATTGAACAGTTTGAACTTTGAGCTAGTTTAATTTTTATTGCACCACAATATTTATTATTTCTGTTGTAGTTTACTGGCCACCTTAGTAACGCCATCTGTCAATCAAATCATCAAACTAACAGAGTGCATCTAGTTATTGATAGATGTCTGGCCCTAATTACTAGTAAACGCTGTATAAACAACGTTTATTAGTAAGGGGGTATCATTGAGATACTATAGCAGGAGAGAGCCTTATATCAGTGTACAAGCGTCAAAAGCGTGTAATGTTATGTCCTACTTACTAGGACATAACAAAGGAGTCGGTATGCATATTTCATGTAATAAAAGTGATAATAAAGGTTTTTATTGAACATTTTATGCTAGATATTGTTGAGTTCTATGGTTCCGCTAAATTATAAACCATAAGAATGGCCAAAGAATGCCTCAAACACGTGGATTTAACATTAAATACGTAAGTTTTGAACAACGTTTTTTGGACTTTTCAATTGGTATTTTTGTAAGCTAAAAAGGATAATATTTAAGTTTAATAATCTCTTATTCGTGCTATGTAAGGCATTAGTGCTAAAAATGTCACATTAATTACTAATTTGACTACAAAAGTTGCATAGCTTTTTACGTGTGTTTACGGATTCTCATTACTTGAACTATAGTTTATCGATATCATGAACTAAATGACTTTCTTTTCTGGATTTAAATGTGCTTCGAAATGATCGACAAATAGAAATATTCAAGAAAATAAACGCACACTACTTGTATGAAAATAAGCACAAAATGGCCACGCGATGACGGGCTAAGACTACATCTACCTATATATCCTTAATCTGTGGGGGGTATAGTGTTCCGTACAGTTAATTTACGATTATTTGGTTTCATGAAATTTAATATGGTCATAGGATAGTTTTTGTTGCGCAGAAAGCCACGGCTCCAGGGACCAGGGGATAAACGAATTTCGGCATAATTGAGTTGCGGGTGTTATCTAGTTATTAAATATACTAATTTTTCTAACTTTGAAAACTACAAAAGCTTTGCAACATCTGAATAAAGAAATCGCTTACCTGCCATTTTCAGGTTAAGGGCCCGGGTTACCCTCGAAATTTTCATACGTTCTTAATACCAAAATCATTTTCTCATGCGAAAATATTTAACATGTTTGAGTTATTTTTCAGCTTAAGATAGTAATTACCTAGGGTCCTGAACAAATTTTTTTTACAAAATATTTAAATACTAAAAAAAAATTTTTTGTTTAAATATTTTTTAGTAAATTTACTACTAAATATTTAAACACCAAAAAATAGACAAAAACACTAAAAAATATATAAATAAATAGTAAATTTACTACAAAATATTTAAACTTTAAAAAATATTTTTTATTATTTAAATATTTTGTAGTAAATTTACTATTTATTTATATATTTTTTAGTGTTTTTGTCTATTTTTTGGTGTTTAAATATTTAGTAGTAAATTTACTAAAAAATATTTAAACACAAAAAAACTTTTTTTAGTATTTAAATATTTTGTAAAAAAAATTTGTTCAGGACCCTAGGTAATTACTATCTTAAGCTGAAAAATAACTCGAACATGTTAAATATTTTCGCATGAGAAAATGATTTTGGTATTAAGAATGTATGAAAATTTCGAGGGTAACCCGGGCCCTTAACACGTAAAACTACTCGAAATCTACTCAAAACAACGTTTAACCTTCCGTTAACATCAATGGTTTGGGTTCAACTAAAATCTAAATAAATCAAGTTAAATAAACACGTAAAACCCAAGAAAAACAATAAACCTTTTGAACATGAATATGACACGGCTCACGTGTCACGAGAACATTGTAATATGCCGCCACTACTGAATGTTTTCAAAAATGTGCGCCGCATTGAATCGGTTAATTATTAATACATCGAGAAATAAAACAATTATTTGGCAGTTTGTATTTTATTTTTAATAATACAGATTAAGATTACAATATAATTTTGATATAATATAAGGTTTACTTAAAATATAAACCTTGAAAAAAATAATAAAAAGCAACTCAGTTACATAAAATGATTAAAATTTTTTAACAAATTGGTCAGACATATATATTTTTACAGTTTGGACTTATTTGTTTTTAAACTTAAACTGCCTTTTCCTAAAACGTTTATAAACCTGGCAGTGGCGAAGTTAAATTGTTTTTTGAACTAACTTTATTGTGCAATATGATTGAACAATTTATTTGACAGTAAGATTGACAGGCGTACGCGTTAAATATCAACCCTAGAAGGTCAATAATATTGCACAATATATGATATTGTACAGTAAAACTGATCGTCTAGGGGCCCGCCTAGAGTAAAGTTCTGTCACCCAAAAACTGAGGCCAGTCAAACTACGCCTCGCTGTGTGGGTCACGCACACAGGTGAAACGAAACAAGACCTTACTTTATAAGGTTGTCACGGTGTGCAGTTAAGTATAATCTGTCAAAAAAGTGAAGAAATTAGAAAGTGGCAACATCGTAGTGTCATCCCTTTCAAATCAATCTAAGAAAAAAGGGATGACACTACGTTGTTGCCACTTTTTAATTTCTTCACTTTTTTGACAAACTATAGTGTGTGACCACATGCAAACCGGTCTAACTTTTTGTTTGACAAAGCCATTTTTTAGTTTTTTTATTCTAGAAACTAAATTTTTGGCATAGAAACTACTTCTGCCATTACATTGTTTTAATTTTGAGTTACTTTGGTTTTTAGATACCACTCACTCTACAAATTTTGTAAATTGGTTTTAAAAGAATTAGGCCATGAAGGAACATTCTTTATATAAACCTGTGCCGGTAAAATGTTTTTTCTGACACAACTTCCAAAAACTGCCTTGCCAAAATCTAAAAAACTGTGTGTCAGGTATGTATGTCTCTTGTCTTGATGAAAAAAAGGCTTTACAGTTTGCTCTCCCTGGGGACTAAGCTCTGATGCGACATTTTATCGCATAATTATAAAGTTGCAAGTCAAAATTGCAAAGACTTTATTGTCTCCTGTGGGATAATGTGCATGTGGTTAAATTCCACACAAGCCCCCTTACTAATAAACGCTGTAAAAGCTTTGAATAGTTATTCAGTGTTTTGTCTTCTTCAATCCAATTACAAATGTCACTTGTGTGACAGGAACAAAATACTGTATAACTATTCAAAGCTTATACAACGTTTATTAGTAAGGCCGAAGATCTTTGGCAGTTGGTATGCCCAAGCGGTTAGAAATACATGCAAAAATATCTCGTGCACGTCAGTTTTTTTTTTTAAGTTTCTTTTTTGTAAATATTTTTTTTTTGTTTTTTTTTTATTTTAATTTTTTTTTTGCATTTTTGTTTTTAAGTTTTTTTTAATATAATTTTTATTTTAACATTTCTGGAGACTTTTTAACAGTTTTCTTTATTTTCTTACATGTTACTCATTTATTTATAATATTAATTGTACTTTCACATTGAACGGTGTTACGCTCGACAAAAATCATTATAAAACCCTCACTAACAATATTTATTGCTGGGACTCGTTCGTCTCATGCAGTGGGGAAATTATTGATTGTGGGCTGACAAAAATTTCTTTGGCTTTACTTTGTTAAAAAAATATATAAAAGATTAAAATTATCATTTGTCTTTTGTTCAATATTTCATAATATGGTAAATCTGGAAAAAATAAAAACTTTTCGTAATTTTCCTATTGCATTTAGTACTTCATATTTAGTTACGTATGTACCGCATAATATATTTTAATGCATTTTGCTACCGATTACATTACGAATAGGATATGCTCAGTTTAAAATTACATACTTTGTTAATATAATACTCGATAAGAACTAAGCTAAAGGCAACATAACAATATTAGCACCAATATTTTTGGAAGTTCGTAATTAGCTTTTTTAGTTTTATAGTTATGACATACTCCAACAATTATGTTATCACATAATAATACTTTTATTTGACAAACCCTCCCATACTTTGCTGTAAAGACAGCCCAACAAATTCCTAACCAATGCACAGCCGAGCCTGCATAAGTAACACAGCATGTTCTCGTGTGTCCACAAAACAAAACATTGTTTACACACATACAACCCTCGACGTCTCAATATAGCAACATCCTAACTATTTACACCGATAATTAATTAAATAACTTATAAATAAAAAATAAATACATTTTAAAACTAGCAGAATGTGATTTATATAGGAGCACACCATAGGTTTTGTGACTTTGTTTCGTACAAGTTCCGAGTATGATTAAAAAATTTCAAAATTTTTTAAATATTTACACGAAGCCACATATTAATGAAAGTTTCAAGGGTTTCCTATGATTCCTTGTTCAATAGACTTAAAAGTCAAAAAACCGCCAAGTCTCCGACAAATATACCTCTATCAATATTATATAATAACATCGAGATACTATGACTTTCAAACATATTATTCACATAGTATCAGATGCATCGCCAATAAACATATAACATATAAACAGGAAAAACACAACAACAGACCGCAATATAGTGAAGATAACAAGTTAAGTAGATCTACGACAGTAAGGCATAATATATTTCAGTGAATGCCGCTGCACACATCTAAAAAACGAATTGTTAGATGTGTGCTAAAGCATTCCAAGCCTTTACTCGCTCTAAAGCTTTTCATGTAGATGTATTTAAGCTATACAAGTACTTAGAGAAAATATTTCTTAGGTCACTTTTATTTTTGGACAGTTCGCTACGTCTAAGATATAATATGTACAGTGGAATCAGTCGCGTATCACAGCCCGTAACGGTTTAAGGGTAGCCTGCTGATCTTTGCTAACAAGGTAGCCAATCAGGGTCGTCTTTTGATGACCAATTTACGTAGAGATGCATCAGTACTGAGCAGTGGGTACGCTTTGTTGCATAGATAGGTAGGCTACCTTTCTTGTGTATTAATCTACGGCACTTAGGACTGTCCTACCTCCAATAGCTAACAGACAAAAATATATCTTCACGCACTTTACAATTTAACACTAACATTGCCGGACAATGCAAGTCATAATCCTCAGATCAGTTCACGTTCCACAGTAATTTTGCACGATCCAGTCACGGACACCCACTAGTCACTGAACAATTTAGCACACTCACAGAGTGGCGGAACGAGACAAACATTAACATCACTCGGAACACAATTAGGTATGTCCACATTGTTTTTGAACACTGGGCACGAGGCACTAGTAGCCAAAGCATCACTTGTATAGCGACTTACAGCCATAGCACTGGGACGCAAGTGAGCGCTTAGCCTTAAAAGAAATCCCTTGCTGTGAGCCTAGAATGTCCTAGCCACAACTGACCAAGCAAGTTAACAGGTGCACACAATAGAAGCTGGGGCCTCATTCTTAGGGCCTCGGCTGCCTGTGCAGTTTCTAGACTTTTAGGCTCTGTGCCAATGAGTGAAGCTACCATCGAGCTTATGGCCCCGTACCATGTGTAGGGCCCTCTGCAGGGGCCATGTGACGGCGGGGCCTCTCGCGGCCGGGGCCCGGGTGCCCCCCGATCATCGCTGCGGCCAGGCGTCGCGTAGCTGCAAGCTGGCGGCGAGCCGCGCGTGGCTCTCTCTGAACGTGTTCACGATCACTTCAAACGTGTCCGGATCGTAGACGGAGTGCGCGGTGTTGGACAGATCGAACGGCTCTGTAAAATAAATCAAAATTATAGCCCAAATACTAAAACAATTCCTGGTTTTAGCCAAGCACAACTTTCAGATTGCTCGGCGAAATAGAGTCGGTAAAGTGTGCTGTGTTTAACATCTACGAATAAATTATTACAATAGCTACCAATAACGTGACTCATGATATTGTGCAATATCTTCTATGCCAACCTGTTGGTACAGTCAACGCCAGTAATACCCTGCGGCGGGGATATCAATACATATAAGAGTGGCAACATTTATTTAGGAGGAAACTCCAGGAACATTCATAAACGCGTCTATCCGAAACTTACACCACATAATTGATATAGATTAATAATTAATAATTATAACAGTATTATTACTTACAGAATTACTCAAATCGGACTTGTAGCTCCGGAGATATGCGAACACAAACATACATACATACAATATACATTACACATACATAAATACATACATACACTTTTGAAATCTGTTCAGACGCTGATATAGATTAACATAAGCGAAAACTGGGCAGTTCTGCAAATATTATATACATACGTGTCGAATTGATAACCTCCTTTTTTTTGAAGCATTCTTATTTTTTAGACGATCAATTATATTGCGCAATATTATTTACCGTTTAGGGTTAATATTGAACGCCTTTCAATCTTGTTGTCAAATAAGTTGTTAAAATATATTTTTTTTTGTGATATAGCGCAATAAAATTGATCGTCTAGGGGCCCGTTGAAAAGCGGGCGCGTTCAATATCAATTATCAACCCTAGACATTCAATAATATTGCACAATAAAATTGATCGACTAGGGGCCTGCATGGTCAGATACATACCTTCAACACATATGAGCTTCCAGCGTGTAGGATCGGGTGCGCGCGCACGCGCCTCCCACAGCGGTACGCGACGCGCACGCACCGACACCGCGTACTGCCGCCATCTGAAATACCAATGGTTACAATAACAATTTTAGATTTTAAAGTATTTTTTAATGTATTTTTATTGTAATTTATATTTTTATTTTATTTTATATTATTTTAATAAACTTGTCACTTTTGAACTTTTATTTTATATTATTATATCATTATAAACTTGTATTTTGTTATTTTATGGGTCTATTGCCTGAATTAAACGATTATTATTATTATTAATAATAATAACAATTCATTATTATTACTTAATAATAAAATATTATGCCAAAGTGGTAGTAGACAGACTTCACGCTTATTTGTCCCGGGAAAAGATAATGAATATTTTTTTATTGCCAAAAAAATTACGATTTACGCGTGATAATCCTCCGGTTTAGGTGTTATTATGTTTTATGTAGTTTTATTGGACTATAGAATATTATAGATGTTGTCTGCAACTTATCGTTGTATGCAGTCAAAAAAAACTACATTATTGCGGAGTATTTAAGTTTTAACAGACAAAGACATAACATACATTTTCATACAGAACTCATAAACAGTTCAAATTTTTTTTTAATTGAATCTGAATTTGAGTTACTTTTTAACCGACTTCAAAAAAGGAGGTTATCAATTCGACGCGTATTTATGTAATATTTCTAGAACTGCCCAGTTTTCGTATATTATGTTAGTCTATATCATTGTCTGAACACATGTGCAAAATTTCAAAAGTGTTTAAGTACGTATGTGTATTGTATGTATGTTTTTATGTTTGTGTTCGCATATCTCCGAAACTTCAAGTCCGATTTAAATAATTCTTTTTTTGTTATACTAGGTAATGTTCAACTTAGGGAAGCATTCCCTAAGTTGAACATTAGCAAGTTTCATCGAAATCGGTTCGGTAGTTTTTGAGATAGGGAATTTTAATTCTCACATTCATACAATTTTGAAGTCGGTTTTATCTTTTTAAAATAATATTTACATAGAGAGATGGGTTGAAGGAAACCCTTAAATGATTCTGTCTTATTAATATCACTATGGACTCACGGAAACTCGGCGTAGTATTTCAGCAGCCCCAGGAACAGTTCAGCCAGAGTCGCGCGATTCTGTCGTCCCGTGGCCGCTTCGCCGGCACGCGGCAACACGGCGGGAGATGTGCCGCCTGTAAAAGGACGCTATATGGGTCAAAATATAACGTGATTCCTATTGGCGTCGATATACGAAGCTCAGATTAAATGATCTTAAATTTAAACAAGAATAGCACACTTTAAGTGTCTAAACACACCATGCCGTGTAGCAGCGGGGGTCCACCGGATCTAGCAAAATGTTTAAGGTGGTCTATGAGAAAAAAATGTTTGGGAACATCTGGTTTATAGCATGGTCACCATAGCAGCGGTTTCTTTCTACGGAACAATAGACAAAGCGACAGTTAGGCAAAAAGGAAATCCGCCATTTTGTCACTAAAATATGTCAGTTTATCCATTCTTTCCCATTTCTACTGTTGTTATACTCACATTGCAGGTAAAGCAGCACCATTAGTATTTTGAATTTTTTTGAATTTTGAATTAGTTCCACTGAAACTATGGAGAATACCACATACGAGCAATCCCCTAAAACACTTCTTACCTAATAGAGTAGTTTCTGAGCGGAACAAGCTGCCTGAAAATGTAATAATGGCACCTACAGTAAATTCTCTAAAAAACAGACTGGACAAACTTTAAATCGTATGATACACACGCATAGCGCGTACCCGTACAGCATGCCCGTGTTGCGCCCGCCACACGGGCCTGCAGTACTGTGCCGTCGTCTACACAGAGCCAGGTATACTCACACTGCAGGTAGTGCAGCACCATAAGGGTGAGCGCGTACGAGGACAGCGTGCGGTTGCGCGCGTCGTTGATGTGGTGCGCGCGCGCCCACAGCTTGGCGACCGCGACGAGCGGCCGCACGCGCCAGTCCGCGCGCGCGTACCCGTACAGCAGGCCCGTGTTGCGCACGCCCACCACGTTGTCGCAGTTCAGGTCCACCTGCAGCCCGTGGCGCGCGTCGCGGAACTTCAGAATAGGCACCTTCGCTTGGATCAGCTCCGCATCTACAGACACAATTATTAATGAATTAAATAAATTACCCGAAAGCCATTTTTACGTATACTGCGACAAGGCTTTAAAATTAAATAAACGTGGCGTAAAATAGAAACTATTACCGCGCCGCCATCATAAAGAAACGCCATTTTTGACAGTTCTACCAGCAGTACGAGCCTCGCCCACGTTTGTGTATGTACTGTGTATCCTACCCTTAAGTTTACAATCGTCAATCACACAACCAAGTTAAATGCTGGCTTCTCACTGGCACGTAATATGAAATATCACGAGCCGCACCGCGCCAGCCCGAGCCACGCGCCGTGTGTAGCTCGTGGTGGCGCGAGCTGGCTTGAGCAGGCACGTACGATCCGAATGAAGTAGATAACTTCGAAGGCGCGGCTCGAACGGCTCGTGATATTACGCGTCGTGAGAAGCCAGCATAATCCGTCAAGGTCACTGTCATCTCACCAGGATCCAGTCCGCGTATGTGATGCAGCACGTGGTGAAGGTGGAGCAGGGCGTGGTGTCTGGGCGGCAGGGCGGGCGGCGCGCCAGCGTGCGGTCGCACGTGGAGGCACAGGTCCATGTCCGACGACTCCAGACCGAAGCCCGACATCGTTGAGCCGACCACGTACAGGCCGTAGCGGGGGAATATGCTCTGCGGGGTAACCGAGGCCCGTCAACACAATACTCTTAAGGCTGCATTTCCACCAGAGATGTGACGATGATTGAGAGGCATTCCTCAATGTTTAGGTCCAATAGAATCCGTGCGCTGAGCGAGGTCACCGCAAGGTCGTGTCAATGAAGCGAAACTATTGGTTCTCAAAAGCACATTCCTAGCAACACAATTCTAGTGGAAACACACCCTTAGAATGGCCATCAAGGAAAGCGGTAGAATAGACGCAGTCATAGAATAATAAAAGAAATCTGTCATTTTGTCTTTGGAGAAAATATTAAATGGACCTAGAGGACAAACTGCCAGATTTGGTTTGTTAAGTGTCAGTGTTCTTTTCGAATAATTTCTATTGTGGCCATGCCAAGCCTGGCACAGGAAAAGAAATGAATTTTATTATGACTCACTAATAATTAGCAATGTAGGCAGAGATGAGCAGAGCAGATTTTATTATGGCACTAACTATATTTTAATTTTAATGTTTATTTTGGACCACCATAACATATAAAAAATAATGTAATTGTAATATGAAATAAAATGAAAATGAAATGAAAATCTTTTTATTTCCAAATTGGTTAAAAATTAACACTTTTAGAACGTCTACATGAGGCCTACCACCGGTATATATGTTACCGCTAATGTGCGTAAACCAGTTAGACTGCAGATTAACAAGGTATTCTGCAGATTACTGGGTGAGTCAGTTAAAATGCAAAAAGTTTATTCTATTCTCATTAAATGACATAAAACGGGTTCTTGTTTGAATTAAACATATTATTTGGGTGTAGATAATTATTTATTATAATTTTTGGACATAAACAAAGGAATAAATTATGCATTTTTAAGTAAAATGTAACAGATGCTAATAAAATATAACAGATCGTATTAACTAGAAAAAAAAACAATTAAAACAAAAACAGACTTAGGTTGACAAGCTTAGGTCAAAGTTTTTAGGACTTTTACGAATGAAGAGAATGCAAAATAACTAGGTAAAGTGAAAATAAAAGCTTTTTATTTTAACATTTCTACTTTAACGGATTGTATCAGGGAATCTGCAGATTACCTAGGTAATGTGCACGTTAACGTATTCTGCATTCTAACGGTAACATAATATACTATACCATAATTTTATTATTATATTTAGGTATACTTGCGATTGTATAAGTCTTTATTTCATTACTAGTTGATGCTCGCAACTCCGTTGCGCATAAATTCGTTTATCGCGCGGGAACCGTACATTTTTACAAACTATCCTAATTCCTATGTCCTTTCCCGGGAATCAAAGTATCTCCATGAGAAATTTCAGCAAAATCGGTTCAGCGGTTTGAGCGTGAAGATGTAACAGACAGATAGACACACTTTCGCTGTTCGCATTTTTAATATTAGTATGGAATGGAAGTATGGATAATCCGAATTTTTTTTTTGATGAAAACTATTTTTTACTAGGTAAAATTTGGGTGACACAGTATATTCCTGACCTTGTATCGTTTAGCGGCGCCTGCGCACCTCGGCACTTAGCAATTAGCATGTACGTCACGACTCGAGATTACGTCATAATTAGTAATTTATTAGGTATTATTGTATTTTTATATTTTTACGAGCTTTTGCCCGCGGCTTCGCTCGCGCTAAGAAGTATTATTATATACAAACTTTCATCCCCTATTTGAACCCCTTGGGGTGGGAATTTATCAAAATCCTTAGCGGATGCCTACGTCATAAACTCATAACATCTACCTGCATGCCAAATTTCAGCCCGTATTTATACTTCTACATATTTAAGTACATAACTTTATAATATTCGAGTGGTTTGCACCGGCTTACCTTAACTATAACTTAAACTTTAACCGTAACAAAATGTGAAATGAACTGTCAAATCCCTAGCAAAAGTCGCCATATTTGACGATAACCATAACCTAAACTTAACTACGCCTCTGGTGTAATCCACTCTTATAAAGTTTAAAAATTTAAAAATATATGCGACTTTAAGTTAGTATAATGTATTATATTTCTACTATAATATAATAATTTGTTTTGTTATCAGCATTTGGGAACACAATTTGTATACGTTACAGCATCACGGCATTATCTCTTGTCAGATAAGCAACAAACAAAATACAAATGTGTTAGTTATCTCATAAGATAAACAGTCATTTTCCATATTGGGTGCGACGTTTTAAATCTCGTGAGATTAAAATTGATTTGACGATGACCATCAATGCAAAGGCGTTTTTGTTTCTGATACACATCTAGTACAAGTTTTGCCCATATCTACGACTGTATAAATACTAAATAGGTACTATTATAAAGAGGAAAGATTTGATTTTTTGTTTGTTTGTTTGTTTGTTTGTTTGAGTCGAATAGGCTCCGAAACTACTGGACCGATTTGAAAAATTCTTTTGCTATTGGAATCTTACATTATTTCTGCTGAACATAGGCTACATTTTATTTTGGAAAAAAGTAGGGTTCCGTAAGATATTTGAGTTTTTCGGACGCAAGGTGTAAAAAATCTGCTAGAAAAGTTACTTATTTTGCGTACGCTGCCTAAACTATAAAAGATAGAACCATAAAATGTTCTAAGTAATTGTAGATCTTATAAATATCTACAAAAAAGTCCGCGACACACTATACCTATCTATGTCGAGTGAGGCACAATAACCATTTATTTATTTAAAAATCCTGAATTTTTTTTGGACTACATTTAAACGGATATATTTTACTCACGCTATTAATCCTTATCAAAATAAATTATTTTATCACTAAGTACAGTTTATGTAGATAATATTTGGTCTTTGAATGATTAAAATTGGACGTTTGGTTTTGAAATTATGGCGAAATTAAAATATTACGATAGTGGGCGTCACCAAAGCGCGTGCGAGAGGAAGACTATATTCTGTTGTAGAAATGAAAATTCTGTACATAAAAGATATGAAATGACACCCGAAATTACACCTTTGTCACTACATCGCTATAGAAGCCAAAAATGTGGTTAGTTTTTGTCTGTCTGTCTGTCTGTCACTCTTTCTGTCTGTATGTATGTTTGTTCCAGCATCACACGAAAAATACTGATCCGATTTGAATGTGGTTTTCGCAGATATATTTATCTTCTTCCAACTTAACATCTGGTGTATAAAATTTTTTCCCCCCACCCCTCTAAGGGGACAAAAGAGGGGGTCAGATTTTGTATCAAACTTTTTTCTTTAACACGAAAACTACTGATCCGATTTGCATACGGTTATCACAGATTTGCATACGGTTTTCACAGATATATTATATTTGTCTTCTTCCAACTCAACATTCTGCTTTTCTGTTGGTGAGTCCAATAAATAAATAAATAAATAAATAAACATCTGGTGTATAAAAATCCTCCCCCCCCCCTCCCCTCTCAACCCTCTCTGGGGACCAAAGAGGGGTCAGATTTTGTATACAACTTTTTTCTTACTTCATATTAGGTATTAACTGTGTTTTTCAACTTAACATCTGGTGTATGACCTTCCCCCCCACACCCTCTTAGGGAACAAAAGAGGGGGTAAAACATGTATCAACTGATGATGTAGAAAATATACTTTAAATGGCAAAACAACGTTTGCCGGGACAGCTAGTAAATACTAAATAGGTACTTTTATAGAGAAGTTGATTCATAGGCAAAGACCTACGGAATTTGATGCGTCATGTCAAATTCACCTAACAAATCGCGATTAACATGTAAGGCGTCTCCCAGACACGCGGGCAGCGGTGGCGGAGGCGGTCAGTTGGATGACTTGAGAGTTCTAGGAACGACACAGACACACGCGGTGGCGGTGGCAGTACAAACAACTGACCGCCACCGCCACCGCTGCCCGCGTCTGTCTGGGAGACGCCTTACACTGAATTGTCACTACCAGACCAAATTCTTGGATGGTACGTTAACTCACGGGAGTAGTACCTAAATTATTTTGAGACTATCTGTCCCGGCAAACGTTGTTTTGCCATTTAAAGTATATTTTCTACATCATCAGTTGATACATATTTTACCCCCTCTTTTGTCCCCTAAGAGGGGGGGGGGATGTTGTACACCAGAATATGTTAAGTTGGAAAACACAGTTAATCTAAATATATAAAGCTCAAAGGTGACTGACTGACATGGTGATTGGCATGCAGGTAGATGTTATGACGATAGGGGATGAAAATTTGTATAATATAATAATACTTCTTAACGCGAGCGAAGCCGCGGGCAATAGCTCGTACCTAATATGAAGTAAAGAAAAAAGTTGTATACTATATCTGACCCCTCTTTGGTCCCCAGAGAGGGTTGAGGGGAGGAGGATTTTTATACACCAGATGTTGAGTTGGAAGAAGACAATTAATATATCTGTGAAAACCGTATGCAAATCGGATCAGTAGTTTTCGTGTTAAGAAAAAGTTTGATACAAAATGTTACCCAGTCTTTTGTCCCCTTAGAGGGGTGGGGGGAAAAATTTTTATACACCAGATGTTAAGTTGGAAGAAGACAAATACAGCTGTGAAAACCGTATGCAAATCGAATCAGTAGTTTTCGTCTTAAAGAAAAAAGTTTGATATAAAATCTGACCCCCTCTTTTGTCCCCTTAGAGGGGTGGGGGGAAAAAATTTTATACACCAGATATTAAGTTAGAAGAAGATAAATAGGTATATCTGCGAAAACCACATTCAAATCGGATCAGTAATTTTCGTGTGATGCTGGAACAAACATACAGACAGACAGAAAGAGTGACAGACAGACAGACAAAAAACTAACCACATTTTTGGCTTCTATAGCGATGTAGTGACAGAGGTGTACGTGTACCTAATTTCGGGTGTCATTTCATGTGTTCAAAATTTTCATTTCTACAACAGAGTCTTCCTGCCGCACGCGCTTTGGTGACGCCCACTATCGTAATATTTTAATTTCGCCATAATTTCAAAACTAAACGTCCAATTTTAATCATTCAAAGACCAAATATTATCTACATAAACTGTACTTAGTGATAAAATAATTTATTTTCATAAGGATTAATAGCGTGAGTAAAATATATGCGTTTAAATATAGTCCAAAAAAAATTCAGGATTTTTAAATAAAAAAATGGTTATTGTGCCTCACTCGACATAGATAGGTATAGTGTGTCGCGGACTTTTTTGTAGATATTTATAAGGTCTACAATTACTTAGAACATTTCATGGTTCTATCTTAGTTTCGGCAGCGTACGCAAAATAAGTAACTTTTCTGACTGATTTTTTACACCTTGCGTCCGAAAAACCCAAATATCTTACGGAACCCTACTTTTTTCCAAAATAAAATGTAGCCTATGTTCAGCAGAAATAATGTAGGATTCCAATAGCAAAAGAATTTTTCAAATCGGTCCAGTAGTTTCAGAGCCTATTCGTCCCAAACAAACACACAAACAAACAAACAAACAAAAAATCAAATCTTTCCTCTTTATAATAGTAGTGTAGATAAACAGAAACTTGTGTACTTATACAAAGCCTCAACAATAATTAGTAGTCTAAGGGCCTGTTTCACCACTTCCTGATAAAGTGCCGAATAGGCTATTCACAACTTTTTGACAGATTCTCCATACTCTAGGTGGATAGCCTATTCGACACTTATCAGGAAGTGTTGAAACAGGCCCTAAGCTTTATAAAAATACCTACTACAGTGCAACCTTAATTAACACAACGTACCTCAATATAATGAGGAAGTCATCATCCTCAGTCGATTAAGATGAAGTGGTAGGGCCAGAAGCGTATAATATCGCGATCTAGGGTATCTTTGAACCTGTTTTTAGATATCAACCGCTAAAATTCATACAATGTTATTCATACCGGCGTAAGGGTGAAGATATGCCTAATAACGTTATATTCTTCGAAACACGATTATAGTAATTTGCCTCGATAGAAAAAAATCGTGAAAATCATCATAAATTGCCATTTTATTGCAATTTTTCGATTTTACGGCGAATTTAGATACAATTCTAGTAAAAAATTTATGTTTTCATAAACCTTTCATCAAATCCCATAAGGTAGTATTTATGGTTTTCACTAAAATGATAGTTAGTCATTCAAAATAAAATAATAACCTATAACGCTCGCACTGTATGAGGGCGGCGGGGATGCGGGGTGGCGATTCAGTCGGCCGCGGAGCCTCGTCGCAAGCAGACACGTACTACTCGTCGGCCCGCTCTTTACGAGAATTTGATGTGAAAATGGGAAATAAAAACTGCAGAGGAAAAAAAATATCCCTTTTGCGGAAAAGAAGAATAATTAAAAAAAAAAGAAGAGTTAAGGGAAAAAAAAAAGAAATAAGGGTCACCGTACACTTGACTGAGTATCGGTATTATGTTTTTTTTGACGTTATTTTTTTCCTCAGTAGGCATTAGAATAAGGGTCACCGCATATTTGACCGGGTACCGATATGGGTATTGGGTATCTTGTTTTGACTATTCTTTTCCTCTGTAGGCATGAATTAGTAGAAATAAGAATAAGCGTCACCGCACACTTGATCTGGTATCGGTATCGGTATTATCCTGTTTTAATTTTTTTTTCCTCAGTAGGTATGAATGAGTAGAAATAAGGGTCACCGTACACGTGACTGGGTATCGATACTTATAATATTTTTTTGACACAATTGTTTCCTTAGTAGGTATGAATGAGTAGAAATGAGAATAAGAGTATTGTCCAGTATCAATAACAATATTGAACAGTTACTAGAACAACACATTTAGGGACTCCTAACAAATAGGATGGTAATGTGTATTTTGATTTGTCTTTTGCTTTTGAAGACCGAAGAGATAGAATGAAGAAGAATGTTATTATGTTTCTTACAGATATAAACCTTGTTGAATGTTATTATGTTTCTTACAGATATAAATCTTGTGCAACCAAATATAAAAAAAAAAATGTTCAGATAATTCTGTTCAAGTTTTAGAAGGGTGAGACTTACACATAATTTATTATGCATTAATATAGGTGTCGATGGCGAATAAATATTCGTAGTATTCAAATAAAAATAGTGTATAAATAAATAGTAATAATAATAATAATAATAATAATAATAATAATAATAATAATAAAGAAACACTATATATAAAAAACTAAATCTAAGTCGGAGGCTGCGGGCAAAGTACCCAAGAGGCTGGCAGCATTACCTCGCTGTATCGCAAGGCTGATACGTTGGCCGAGGTAAGCGCCAGCTCTGGGATCGTTAGTTTTCTGAACCAGTCTTTGGGACAATTTTCTGAAAAGTAGCTTGGCACCAGGGCCCCACGGACCCAGGGTTTCGACACCGAAGGGTAAAAAAAGTAGTCGTTCCCCAGTGCCTCATATTTCTTTTTTTTGTTTGTCTCTGCTTGTGCCGCCGCAGCTCCCGTCTCTCTCGTTGTGGCCGTCACGTGCGACGCCGCTAGCGTATCCACGCAGGTGGCGTCCCAGACAAGAGGCCTCCCGCGGCTCCACGGAACGAGCGTCATTCCGTCGGGCCTTTTGCCGTCGTCACGTGCGATACCGTTCGGCTCTAGAGTAGCCGGCACGTTGACGGAGACAAGGGCCCTGCGGATAACGTCGTTCAAGGAGGCATGGCGGGACTGGCGGCCGGCGCTGCGTCGACAAGATAGACCGTGGTGACCCTGGCGGTCTACTGCGGCGCCGCAGGGGCAGCGGTGGGGTTCGGTGATATTGGCTCCTAGTCGCAAACTGAGTGAAAGATTGAATGTGTGGTTATCTAAAAGTGTTCCGGTATTGGATGATGGGTTAGCCTGGAGCCAGTAGCCTGATTCCGGCTCGGCGGACGCTAGAAGATGCGCCCGATCTGTGGTGGACGAGGAATTTAGAATTTCTGATTGTGCCAAATTGATTAGTGGTTCATCCCAATTCTTTTGGATATTGGGGTTAACTGAAACGTCACTAGGACAAACACGTTTCCAAGCGTTGATCGCCTCAGCTAGTGACTCAATGCCTACGTTTCCAGAAGAATTGGTGATGATTTTGATGAAAACAGGATGAATGCTGTGAGCTGAAGAAAGGAAGGCAGGAAGGGACACACTGGACACGCTTCTAAGACCCAAGCCACCGAAACGAATGGGGAGAGTAGCTTGGGCCCAAGAGGTGTCAGAGATTTGGCAGTTGAAAATATTCATTATTGTGTCTTTTAAAATAGTGTCTAAATGGGAAAGAAGGTTGGGGTACTCCCATAGAGGGCAGCACCTCAGGACATATGTGAATTGGGGCACAAACAAACAAAAACGAATTATTTGGTAAGCCATATGGGATTTTATTGCGACGAGTTTGCCAGAAGATACTACGAATTTTTGTTTTTGTTCCGAAACGTAAGGCTCAAAACCGTCGTTGAATATAGGGGCACCTAGAAGGCGGAGGGATTCTTTCGATACTAGGGGCCAAATTGTTAAATTTAGACATTATTACGTCATGCGGCTGTGCGATTGGGCCGTTAAAAAAAAGTTCACATTTGGAGAAATTTAAATCCAAATCTATTGCTTTAAATTTTCAGTTGTACCTATGGAGACCCCTAAAATTTTTAATATTTTTTCCATTTTTGCATCAAAATCTTAATGCGGTTCACAGACTACATCTACTTACCAAGTTTCAATAGTATAACTCTAATAGTTTTGGAGAAAAGTGGCTGTGACATACGGACGGACGGACAGACAGACAGACAGACAGACATGACGAATCTATAAGGGTTCCTTTTTGCCATTTTGGCTACGGAACCCTAAAAATTAATAAATATATTTTTATAAATAAATTGACTATTGTATACTCTGACATAATAACCTAATAAATATGACATATTATCTCATAACGTATGTCAAGTAGGCTTGTACTTTGAATATCATTCATTCATATATTCGAGACAATTTGGAATCGGTAACTAATGAGGTAAGTATCGGTATTCTCTTGTACAATCAACCGATATAAGTGTGTACATCAAGTGTACGGTAAACCTTATTCTCATTTTTACTCATTCATACCTACTGAGGTTAAAAAGTGTTTCAAACAAGATAATACCGATACCGATACCCGGTCAAGTGTATGGTGACCCTTATTTCTATTCATACAATACCAACTAAGAAAAAAATTTTTCAAAAACAATATAATACTGGAGCCTTGGGGGAGGCCTTTGCCCAGCAGTGGGATAGTATAGGCTCATAAAAAAAAAAAAAAAAATATAATACTGATAATACTAATTATAACTATACCCGGTCAAGTGTGCGGCGACCTTTATTCTCATTTATGCCTACTAAGGAAAAAAATTATCTAAAAGAAGATAATAAGAGGGTAAAATATTGAACTCGCATGCCCGGTCGCCGCTGCCTCTACGCTACGCACCTACTACGGTACTATACTAGGCGTGCGCGGGGCGGAAGATGGTTGCCCCGCGCATGCTCCCGCCACGCTTCATACCTCACCCCCTCAGAAACGCGATGCGCACCCTACCACTTCATCTTAAACAAATTTTTCGAAATCCCCTTGAATTGTCCATAAGAGTCAATATCTGGGGGCACGGGAGTGCCCCCGCCAAGATGAGCCAAGCGAAGCGCGCACAGGCACTACCTACCTTTTCTCGAAACGTTTCGTCGTATTTTTGCACTTTGCTATATCGAGGTTGCACTGTATTTAACTTGCGTGGAAGAGTAGTAAGTACATAATACATATCACTACATAATAACAAACTATTTTTTGCAAACATAGAACATCCAGTGTTTATTTTTTTTTTACTTCTAGTTGTACTATCAGAGTAGTTTCTACTTTCTAGGCAGTTGACGGACCTAAGTAATTTGGTCGCGTTAAGTCAAACCCATCCGACCGATCACAGCTAACATTGAATTGACACAAGCCGACCAAATGACGTAGGTCTGTCAACCTGCCTAGGAATCAATTTCCTCGGGTATACATACCTAACTATAACTGTCGCCAGCAGTATTTCCAGACCAATACGACCTGCAAACCTTCAAGAAGAGAGCGTTTCCTCCTAAAAGGCCGGTAACGCATCTGCAGCTCTTCTGATATTGCGAGTGTCCATGGGCGACGGTAGTTGCTTTTCATCAGTGACCCGTTTGCTCGTTTGCCCCCTTATTTTATAAAAAAATACCTTGATTGTGATGTGCAGATATCTCCACAGGTTCATCTTCTTACGGAAAGTTTCCTCGGTCTGTTGGGACTTTACAAACTTGTCCCAAATCTCTTGCGATAACATGTCCCACTGTGAACCTGCAATGAATGGGAGGTTTTAGAAATAAAGCCCAATGTATGCCCGTATTGTGATTTGTGTGCGACCGCATCAGAGTGGGTCGTTTTTAGGGTTCCGTAGTCAACAAGGAACCCTTATAGTTTCGGTCTGTCCGTCTGTCTGTCTGTCTGTCCGTCCGCGGTTTTGCTCAGAGGCTATAGGACCTACAAAGCTGTAATTTGGCATGAATACACATATTAATAATGCCAACAAAATGGTACATAAAATATTTCAAAAATCTTTTTTTTTATGGTACCTCCCCTACACATCAAGCGGGGTTGAATTTTTTTTTTCGCGCCCACCCCATCGTGTGGGGTGTCGTTGGATAGGTTTTTAAAAAATATTATGAGTATTCATAGATCATTTTCCGATTTAGGGATCCATTTGTGAAATATTAAGTTTTAAAGTGAAAAAAATCGTTAGAGTTCAGTGAAAAAATCATTAGAAGGGGGGGACCCTTCTACCAGCTAAACGGTTGCTTTTGGAAATGTGAAAAAATTCACGAGAGTAGGAAATATGCTGAATTTAAAAGGAAAACTATCACGGCTAAGAATACTTCATAAGTTATTGAGTAATAGTCGATCAACTAAAAAAAATGTATTCGGCGAAGTATAAAGGAACTTTTCGTTCAAATTCCTTTGAAAGTAACTGAGATGATGTTGTTAGTAGTGTAAAACATGTTATAAATGTACATTCATTGACCATACAAAAATTTTCAAAATCTAGCGGTACTACGGAACCCTACATTGCGCGTGGTCCGACACGCACTTGGCCGGTTTTTTTGTGGTTATATGTCACAAGTTGAAAGCCAAATAAATAAATAGTTTATACTTATGATTCATTTACTTATTACTTTGTATCAAATGTGTCAATAAAATTAAGTCCATATTAATAGAATTCAACACATACCTACTACTTGAAAAAAAAAAAATATGTGTGAGGGATAGACAGAATTTCCCATGTAGTAACAACAGTACATTCATCCATTAATCCTTGAAAAGATTCATTATGCCGATAGTATAGAAATACATGCCTTACAAGTTATAATATATTATGTATTAGGAATTTATTTGAATGCTAAAACAATCTAAGGACAATAATAAAAA
This sequence comes from Plebejus argus, assembly GCA_905404155.3. Classification (NCBI taxonomy): domain Eukaryota; kingdom Metazoa; phylum Arthropoda; class Insecta; order Lepidoptera; family Lycaenidae; genus Plebejus; species Plebejus argus. Next base: position 854,696 of record FR989944.1, read on the forward strand.
TATCTTACAAGATACAGCAGCAGCTGTAATGAGGGAGAGGGGAGACGAAATTTTGAAGTCATATAATATGGCCCATTCACCAACCTTACCATTGAGCAAGTCGTCGGGCGCGAACTTGACTTGGGCGGGGTAGTGCGCTGCGAGGTAGCGGTCGGGTGCGGCGCGGCGCGGTCGCGGCTCGCGACGACGTGCGCGCCATTCGCGGGCCACACCGCCGCGCTCCTGACGCCAGTTCTCACCTGGACATGAACGTCGCACATTATTACGGCCAGTCCACACGGCGCGTCGCGTCAGCTGTGCGTCGATGAGTGACGACGCAGCGCTGCCGTTGCAAATAACCAAGGTGTTCAGTGTTCACACAGCGCGCTGCGTCGTGACAGCAGCGCGCAAAGCACACATGACGGACAGCAGCCCCCGAGACAAAGCGGTAAGACTGCTTCGTAATAACGCTGATGTGACGCAGCGCCCGTGCGGCCGGCTATGCGTCAAACGGCAGCGTTGCGCCGACGCAACGCTGGCGCAACGCGCCGTGTGGACTGGCTCTTACGTAGTATAGGAAGCAGATAATATTTACAAAAAAAAAATCTACAGCCAAACATATTATTTAAACCTCCTACTTTTTGGAAGTCGGTTAAAAATATACAGAAGATGCGGTTTGCCCCGCTGCACCTCGTCATAATGTACGCGCCCCTAAATTCAGTTATGAATCTCAAATGTGCTATCAGAGAAGTTGATTCATATGCAGATGGTGGACCAACATAAATTGGTAACCTAACCCAACCATAGTCGTAGGTCCGTCATCTGCCAACAAATCAATTTCTTCTATGGTACTTTGCAATTTAAATTATAAATTGTCATTGGTTTTCATAACAAATTCATTGAGTACTATCAGAGAAGTTGATTCCTAGGCAGATGGCAGACCTAAGTAGTTTGGTTGCGTTAAGTCAAACTCATCCGTCCGATCACAGTTAACATTGAATTGACATACGCCGACCAAATGATGTAGGGCCGTCAACTGCCTAGGAATCAATTTCCTCGATGGCATAGGATAGGGTCAAATTGACAAAATAGGTGAAGCACTACTGGAGATATTAGGCTGAAATCAATAATCAAACTAACACCGTGACTTCATATTATAAACATTGCCTGAAATACCTTGCTCTCTATCTCCAAACAGCTGGGGATGTACTGTCGGTGATGACAGTAATGATGCATCGGAACGGTTTACATCTAAAACAAATATTTTTTACTATAATAGGACATAATGAATTTACATGTAATTTACATTTAAGGAATTATTTCTATTGAGTTATTTTGATGGACTGGATTAATAAATAATTTATTTTTATAAAATATGCAAAAATATAATATTCTAGACGTAATAACAATAATCAATGTACCTATCAAGATTGTATGTTAGGAAATGGCAAGCTGAAACAGTTACAAACTACAATCTACAAGTTACAAATTAGTAATTACACTATTAATATTAGGAATGTAAAAAATGGTAATCTTTATCATAGTATAATATACCAGCTACAACAAATGATACAATTTAGATTTGAATAAAAGCTGTAGACTATAAAATTGTTAATTGTTATTATCTTTAATGAGGGTAGTTATATATACAAGTTAATTTATTTAAAATTAGAATATTCAATTATATAGTAAGTGGATTACCTTTCTCACTAGATTTATTTGAGCCTGATGCACTGCTGGACAGACTGGAGTCATCAGATTCATAGCCGAAGGCATTGTCTTTGTCTGTCTGGCGGTTTTGGTGACACCTTCTGGGCGTGCCCTGGCCGGGGGAACCGTGCACTCCCCCTATAACCTGCAGCATCTCCACCGGGTACTGCCGCGGCTGCCTGTCTCCGTGACCCTGCACCATGTACATTGTGCTCGGCCCGCTGAAAGAGGCGTTCCCGTGGTACATAAGTGGAGCGCCCTCGTTCATATTGCCTTCGGTGCCTGTTGAAAATTTATTAAGTTATAGCGCAATAAAGCGAAAATAGATGTCAAAAAGTCTAGAATAGAAACTAACCTTATCGTACTCGAATTCGAGTTAGACTCAATTGAGGCACCTACTGTTGTGTGCCGAGCATTTTCTGGCTGCGACGAACGATTTATTCACTAATTTCTTCTATTTTTACCGTTGGAGAATATTATCCGCAAAATGTCCCAGGCCGATGGCGAATTCCTTTACAACTCTGAAGGTAACTTTTAACGATCTGTGTCTTACCGCTCCCTTTTAAAATAGGCCAATACGATATTTTTCGAGAACGTTGCAATTATCTAATAACTACCCACAAATTATAATACGGCAGTAAATCTAAAAACTAATGAAAAAATCCGCCATGACCGGTATCCCGTAGGCCGTATCACTAGCGACATCTGAATTCTGAGTTCTGACATAATATTATAATGTCGGCTGTACACTCTCGCCGAGAGCTCTCGGGCGAGAGTCTCGTGCGAGAGCCCCTTGCCCGAGTGCGATCATTGAGTACATTCTCGCTTAGTTAAATCGCAGTTATGAACTCAGAGAAGATGGACCATTATTTTTCTCTATGAGATGGACGAAAACACTTCTCTTGCAGCTGCCGTAGCTCTCTATGCTATGAGTTATTTTAAATAATTAGTAAATATCAAATATTTACACAATAAAAATACAAAAATAAAAAAAATGGCGAAAACGTATCTACGATCAATGATCACCATTCACCATGCATCGAAAGATATCATTGTAATCCAAAGACCTATAATCTTATTTAATTTTATTTCTCACAGACAATAACTGATAATGACGTTTATTATTGTTACTAGCTGTTGCCCGTGACTTCGTCCGCGTTAGTATAGTAGATCACGTCCCAAGTATTATTTTTCAAACATATTCATTGTACAGAATTGACTCTCTTACGATTTTATTACAATATGTATAGATGACTTAGTTTGTTCCTACAAAGGATAATTAAGATGCAATACAAACTCCACGATACCTTTTAATTATGAACAAAAGTTTCATGAGGAATAAGGGGGGGGGGGTTTGGGGGGGCGCAGCCCCCCCAAAACAAACGACACTGGAAAACCGTATGTGTAGTTTAGTTTTTAACTTTGTTCTTTAAAAAGATGTATAACGCCGCAACACCGCTTTGTTTGAAGCAAAATTTGGGGAGGTGGGGGGGGGGGTTTGGGCGGGCGAAGCCCCCCCCCCTTCCAAGAAAAAACCGATGCCAAAGCTCCCAGCATGTTAATCAAACGACACTCGAAATTTGTATAGAAAAGATAGACAAAAGCTCATAGCATGGCAAGGAGTGAAGATAGATACAAAGTGTGAAGGAGAAATTTGTAGGAAATATGGGCTTTCATTACGTACAGGACATTTTTTCTCTACAACGCACCGTTTTAGCGATATGAGCAAAAAACTAAAAATATTGAAACTTGAGCCCCTCCCCCCGCCCTAGGTGATATCGTCATAATATATTTGGTCCATGATATAGCCTATGTGTTGACCCGACCTCTATATAATATTCGTGCAAAATTTGAAGTAAATCCATTCAGTACTTTCTGAGTTTATCCCGGTCATACATACAGACAAACAGACAAACAGACACACAGACAAACAGACAAAAATTCTAAAAACTATATTTTTGGCTTCCATATCGATTGTAGATCACGTCCCAAGTATTATTTTTCAAAAATATTCAATGTACAGAATTGACTTTCCTACGATTTTATTATATGTATAGATTTTTCTGTTCTGCATTGTCTAGCGGCACGACTAGTTGTGAAAAACGCGAGAGTGTACAGTAATGCGCTCGCTTTCCTCGCGAGACCCTTTGACTCGGGCGCAAAATACCGACACCGGACCGAGAGGGTACGAGACAGGCGAGACGAGGCGAGCGCACGGCGCACCCATTTACACTCTCGCACTCGGGCCGCCTCGGCCCTCGCTGTGTCTCGCCGAGAGTGTACAGCCGACATAAAGGAATGAATGAAAACTACACGTGACATATTTTGAAGTTTCCTATTTTGAATTTGACAAAAGAAATCCAATTTAGCCAGTGCATTTGGCAGCAGTGCATAAAAATATTCAAGAATTTGACTAGAAAAAGGTAAGATTAAGAACGGTAATTTTTTATCTAGGCTTAAAATAAATAACTATTTAACTATTTAATTTAAGATATTATTTAGGTGTCCATGTCCTTGTTCAAAGAATTAAATTAATTTTATTTTAAAATTAAATAATTTTTGTTGTAATATTCTTAGGTAGGTATTTATTATAATTTTAATGAGCAGTAACACTGTATTTTATTCTCAAATTGGCATTGACATATCACGTCATAAACCCCGCGTTCCACCAGGCGTTGACCAGACTTTGACTAGACTTATGGATGCTTAAGACCTGACGATATTACATGAAAACGATGCAGAAAATTAATAAAGGAGGAATACGGTTTTCCCGCCATATTCCTTACCTATTTACCTTGTCTGTGGCACAACCTCATTAACACAACATAAAAGTATTATTACCTCAATGCAACATAATGGCTCCTCTTCAAGATGGCCCAGCGCTGGCCCATCGAATGGCGCATGCGATGGCCATGCAATGGTCGCAACGCCTCTACATGATGGCCGTGTTCAGTTGTGATCTAAACGTCGTTCAAGATGGACGTGTAAGCATTAGCCATTGTGGCAATGCAAAACGCGCATTTTTAATAATTTATGACTTCACCAGATGACCCGGTGAACTTCGTATCACCATTCACCTCCCTCCTAATTAATATGAACTTTCTCATGAATTCTACGAATAATTATTTCGAGACTAAAATTAAAATAATGGTTTATGGTAGTGATGATGATGATGACAATGATGAATGTAATAATAGCATGTATCTTTAAAAAGTCAGGAGTTATGTATATTTAATGTAAAAGCTATAATAATTATTGTAAAGTTTTATTAAAATCCGTTCAGTAGTTTTGAGTAAAAGAGTAACAAAAGTAACAAACATCCATACATCCATACAAACTTTCGGCTTTATCATATTAATATAGCTTCATTCATTATGAGACCACATACTCGTCATTTCAAAATTAATGAAATTCGTAAATTGTAATACGAATTACGACATCCTCACTCGACCGCGGTCAGGCACCGACTGGCGTATCGCCAACGTGTAGAGGCGTACCGCCATCGCTGGGCCATCATCCTTTGATGTGCGGCCGAAAAACCGACACCGCCGCCATTCCACGGCCATCGCTGGCGCCATCGGCCATCCTACGCCACTACGCCCTCCCCACGCTGGCCCATCGTGATGGCCCACTACGCTGGCCCATCTTGAAGAGGGGCCTTTAGTAATAAGTACCTACACATACTTTGTGTCAAGTTGCCAAAAACGAAGAAAAAGAAGAACAAGTGTTTTGTCGGGAATGTGAAAGTGTGATGTTGTGATTTTGTATTATTTTCCTAAAATTGTGTTAAGTTGGGTTTTTAATGTGTAATATTGGTAGAATATTAACCATTAGATATTCGTTATCGTGCACAAGTGTGGGAGAGTGATGCATTATCCAGAAACGTGCTATTTTGTGTTCCCTCCAAAACTCCATCAAAAGTTTCAGTAAAGCGTCTACCACTTTACTGATTCAACCGACTTGACTTTCTGACTGTAATGACTTTTACTTAGACTTTGACTAGACTTTAGACCTGACGAAATAGAATAACGATGCTGAAAATTATATTATAAAATATTGTTTTCCCGCCATAATATTATATACTCGACACTGGCCATGGTTAAAAGCCGAAGTGCCATTATAAGAAAAAAAAAAAAAAAAGAACAAGTAACAAGTTGACAAATGACAGAGTTTTGCCGGGAATGTGAAAGTGATCAGTGATGTTGTGATTTTGTGTTGGATTGGGTTTTTAATGTGTAGTATTGGTAGAATATTAACCATTAGATATTCATTATCGTGCACAAGTGTAGGAAAATGATGCATTATCCAGAAACGTGCGATTTTGTGTTCCCGCCAAAACTCCATCGAAAGTTTCAGTAAAGCGTCTACCACTTTACTGAATCGACTGACTTGACTTTCTGACTGTATTGACTTTTACCAAAGACTTTGACTAGACTTTAAAACGATGTAAAAACAATAAGACGTATTTTAAGGACTGGGCTAAAAGGACTAGAATCCAGGACCGTAAAATTAAATAAATAAAAAAAAAAATATATGACAAATGACAATCCTCTGACAATCACCATTCACCAACTCTGCTTTTGCGTTTGTCAAATTGGTCAAAAAATAATACACAGAAATTAGAGCAGAATTTAGTTTAATTAAATTTATTTTGTAATTATTGAGATTATCAGAATGTCCGCAAATTGCAAGTTTCATTAGTGTAACTTGACAACGAGTGATGACGTCGAAAAAAGATAATGTAACCTTAAAAGTGCAAAAAATCTATAGAATCAAGTTAAGTCGTCTTATTTTCTTGTGGTCATCGACTTAGGCCTTTTGATATGTCACATTTTGGAGACTACGTGGACGGTGTCCCTGTTAAAATATCTGAAAAGTATAAAAGACCTCCAAGAATAGACCTGCCGTATTCTGTTGCCGAGTGCCCGATCAGAGCCCAAAATGTTGTCGACGGCGTCCAATATTGCACAATATTTGAGAAAAACGTACTTTCTAAACTCAAAGAGCTCAAGAGTGCGAAGGAGACGAAAAAAAACGAGAGGCGACATCGTTTGCAACTCCTCGAGGAGGCCAAACAAAAGAAACTGGACGCCATAGCTGCTGCTGAGGCCGAGGAGAGGTTGAAACAGTTGAGCGTGTCCGAGGTATCTTACCCCAGCACTGACGAGATAAGTGCCCTGTCACCCGATGATAAAGCAGAAAAAACTGATGAGACAGCATGTCCTACCGAGGAGAATAGCCCGGACACAGAAAATGTTGGCAACACAGAAAAAGAATATTTATGTACAAGTCAAGAACCACAATTGAATATACTCCAACCTATTCAAATTCAATCAAACTACCAGTTGAATAACCTACTGGATGACCCAGACCCACTGCAGGAATATAAGATGAATGTAAATATGACTAAAATGCCTCAAGCTAGGAATGTTGATATGTTAACCTATAAAGATTTTGAAAATGATACATCTAGTCCCTTTGACAATGTGGAACTGAAAACTATTAACGATATGGAGCTGTTGGCACAAGTGCTGCAGAGTCAGAGAGACTCAGGTAATGTTCAACAGACTTATATTCCCGAGCAGTACCCCAGCTGCAGTTCTCAAGCTCAGATAGGTGTTACATACGTACCAAATGTGTACGCTGATCCTAACTTGCAGGGGCCAAATACCATATACACATCTCCCCAACACTACCCCATGACTAATGGCTATTACGTTTCAGAGAATATCTGTGATAACATGTTACCAATTGAAAATGTTTATGTACCAAATTACCAGTATTTTGTGCCCCAACCGTACACAGTTCCCACTCCATATTATACAAATCAAGTACCCTCAACTTCTGCTGATATTCCAAATGGATCATACATTCCACAACCATTTTATTATCAATATCCACCGGCGGTTCCCTATGTACAGAGTACATATCCCACTCAAAACACAGATCAAATAGAGAGTACACCTTCAGTCAGCTCTCAGAATACAATCAAATCGAGGTCTCGAAGTGTTCCAGATATTGTTAAAGAGTTGAATGATGAGCTTATGTCGGCGAGACAGCGAGCAAGTGAACGAGCATCATGTAATACAAGTCCCGGCTTGGTCAAACAGAACAATGTTCCTAGATCATACTCAAGTAGTGACAAAAAGGAACGTAGGAAAAAAAAGAGTGAAACATTACCAAATCCATATGACAAGTTTCCGGCAGACCTACAGAAGGTTTGTCAGAAGATACATGGTATGGGCTTCCCTCTTGATCGAGTGGCAAGAGTCTGCAGTTTAGTTGGAGATAATGATAAAAGAGTAAGTATTGCTTTTATTGATGTTGCCATGTTTTAGCCAGGGCTGCTTAATCTGAAGATTGCTTGTCATAAAATATAAACTAAATTGGTAAGATTTATATTTTTAAAATAATGGAAGTTCTAAATCATTAAAGGACTTGGTTTGAGAATCAAACTTATGCCAAACCAAGGATTCAGTTTCAAATTCATTGTTTACTCTATTCTAGATAAGATAACAAAGTTTAATGTTTGTCTTTGTTGTTCTATTTGTAACATTGTTGCCGTAAAAATAAAAAGCATTGGAATACAAAACATTTGACCTTCAAGTAGATTGCGATTTGTGGTGATAATAATTTTATTTACCTAACTGATCTCTTTTTATTATTAACATCGACATTCGACATGACAGAAAATTTTGTGTAAAAAATAGCAAAAAAATCAAGTTTGTTGTATTGGAGCCCCTTTTAAATTAATTTTTTTTTTTAGTATTTGTTGTTATAGAGGCAACAGATAATACACAATCTGTGAAAATTTTAAAAGTCTAGCTATAGCAGTTCTTGAGTTACAGCCTCAAGACGTACAAACAGACAGACGGACAGACATTGAAGTCTTAGTAATAGGGTCCCATTTTTACCCTTTGGGTACGGAACCCTAAAAAACACAAATCTCATGTGATTACTTTTGTGTTTCAGATAATTGAGTGCCTGCTGATTTTGGGTGAGCTGATGGACTTAGGGTTTTCGGAAGGGAGAGTGTCTACAGCGTTGGCTAAACATGAATTTAACAGAGACAAAGCTTTGGATGAACTTGTTTCCTAATCTAAAATGGTTGTAATGGATAAAACCAGTCTAGGATGAGAAAATTTATAATCTGTTCCAATGATAATAGATAATTTTTCATATTTTGTTTAGATATTTGTCAAAATGGTTCAGAACAGGGCATATATACAATGAGAAATTTTACTTGAAGATGGTGGTTATTTCAGCCATTGGCCAAAACTTATTTGTATTATAATTATTATTTATAACTGCTTCCAAGCAATTATTATGAGGTGTTAAATTCTCTATGAAAATGTTGTCCAGACTCTTGGTACATAATTTTTAAGCTTTAAACAAGCAATTTAAGTATGTACTGTTGTTATAGGTGTGACTGACAATACATTTTGTATTAAAACACACTGTCCTTAAAATCTTCTTAAACCAGTAAGTAGTAACAACAGTGCAGCTGCTGTTGTAATCGCTGCTTAAGTTTTATACACATTTTTTTGCAATAAAGCTATATGCATTATACAAGTTTTGTCTTAGGCCGGTATAAATAGTCAGTACTCAAGATGCATTTCGGTCTCAAGACACGGTTCAGGCTCTGTGATTGGTTGGCTGTCAAAATTTGGACCAATCACAGAGCCGAACCGCGTCTTGAGAGCGGGTCGCATCTTAAGTACTGACTATTTATACCGGCCTTAGTGTGATGTCAAGACTTTGATAAATATAGCATTTTAAATGAAAAACTAAAAAATGTGTATAATAACATAAATTAACAAAAACTATGTATTTAAATTCTTAGTCTGTTTATGAAATGTGTAATACTAATAATTATAAATAATTGTCTCTGTGTTCATAGAAACTTTGAAAATACAAAATCTAGGATTTGTTTAATATATTTTTTATTCACTCTGGTTCTTGTAAATAATTATAATGTAGTGAATGCTTAGGGTTTTAGGCTATAGGTATTGCTCCTAACTCCTTCATGACACAATAACTGAGAATAATTCAATATTCAGTATTTTAATGACTTTAGTATCCCCCTTAGTAATAAAAATATTTTAACACACTGTTTAACCATAACACTGGTTCAACTTAGCATGGGATTAGACGACGTACGAGTCGTAGTAGCAACGAGATTAGACGATGTACCATCGAGGAAATTGATTCCTAGGCAGTTGACAGACCAACGTCATTTAGTCGGATCATGTCTTGTAATCTGTCGGCTGGGTTTGACGTACCGCGACCAAACTACGTAGGTGATAGGTCCATCTGCCTAGGAATCAACTTCTCTGATCTGTCTGTCTACTTTGTGATACTACATGTATACAAAGTTTGCTTGTCCTTGTCTAGCGTATTGGAAACTACACATGACAGCCACAGACCGTGAACCTTGAATATTAATAATTTTATTGTATTATTAAGAGGGTTACACTACATTTATAAGAAGGATGTTGTATAATGTTTGCTGTTTGAAGAGTGTGCTTGTAAAAGTAAAATTTGTAAAAAAAAATTGTAAATCTATTGTCTGTAAAAAGTGACAGGTGTCAGGACTGTCCATAACTTTTTTAAATATGGTCACCCTACATAATTTACTCAATTTAGGGCCTGTTTCACCACTTTCTGATAAAGTGGCGAATAGGCTATTCAGAACTTTTTTTTACAGATTCTCCATACTTCATCTGTCAAGTTAAGTGGTGAATAGCCTATTCGGCACTTATCACCTGTAGTGGTGAAATATGCATTTCGTCTTGTTATTTCCATTTATTTTGTTATAAAAAATATATTTTGTTTTTCTCTCAATTTTTCAACTTGCCTTGATATGTTTAGACTTATCGACTACCTTGTATTCGATGGTATGTTGTTTCTATAAAGCATATTATATAGTATTTTCTTCACTTATAGTAAAGATTTTGTTTTTCTTTGCTATTTAATTTAAATAGATATTTAATAAAGTAAAATAGGGATGTAGGAGCTTACTAGTAAGTAGTTGCTTCGTATACTTAATTTTTCTCAGTGAAATATGGAAGCTATTGTTATAAAATTAAAAATATATTAATTAATATATTATAATAGTGTAATATATACTCCTATTAACTTTGATGCTTTGAGAAAAGTGAAAACTTACTTCCGTCAGCTTTCGTAAATGTCAACGTATCAGAAATCTTCCGAAATTAATGTTAGAGTCGTCGGATGCCTCTTTATAAAAATAAATAACCTAATGTGGGAAAGCCTTTTTAATGAATTTAAAAAATTATACATATTTCATTTTACGTCCACGGTGGCTGTGAGAAGGGGTAATAATTTTACTATCGTAACAAAATATAAAAACACAAACAAAACTTCAGCACTTTCACGTGGCAGCAGTCTTAAATTGAAGAGAATAAATAATTTACGAATTACAAAAGTAAATACTATTATATTATTACATCTGCCTGTAATGGACTAAAATTTCATTCTCATAATGTAGGTAAATAATGTTTAATATTTAAATTTTCTTTAGGAATTTTTGACGCACTAGCCGTAGTTTGTCTTTTTAAATGCCACATTTTTGTTTTTTAATGCAATATTTTTTAAAGAGTTATAAGTCTACCAGAATCTGATGGCAATTTTTGACAGCAGATTTTTTAAAAATATCCTTGATCATTGGATTAATTTTTATATTTGCATGTTTATTGTTTAACACACAGAATCAGCCGCTATTTAGAAAAACAAGAATCAAAATATTTTATTCCAATTACCCCAGAATTGCTAGAGTCAATTTAATTTCTCACTTTTTGCCATCATTCTGGTAGACCTATACTAAAGTTAATATTTTGTTTTCTTTGACTGTACCATGGAGTAAATATACAACTGTACTTAGAATTTTATAAGTCTGTATAAATAATGATTCTGTAAAAAGGTATCGAATATAAGAGCATTGATGTAATATTTTTGTTTAGATGCCGAAATCCATGTTATTTTGCAAGTTGTAGTTATGCAAATGTTTAGCAAAAATGCATTTAGATATTGAAACAGTTATTGTGTCATATGTATTCATGAAGAATAATAGATAATAATTATCAATAATAATTTATAGCATCACATATAACATAAAAATAGCAGTTTTAGTTCATATTAAATATGCGTCCTGTAAACTCCTGTATGCTCTTACCTTGGATCAGTACAAAGTTGCATATTTTTTTAAAATTGGTGCTTTTCATACAAAAAGTTGACAATTTCTAATGGGCAAAGTGTAGATCGGCATTTTTTTGATTAAGTTGTAAAAATTTTCATAACTTATTTTATGAAAAGCACAAACAGATGCTTGTAAATGTAAATTTTTAAGCTATTATAAATAGAATATTATTTTTCTACACAAATAATAGTTTTATTAGATTGGAGTATCGGTTTCCTTTCAAATCTGTTTTTTAATTTATTTGAAGTTTTGTGATAAGATGCTTGAAAGTAGAGCGTGATTTTATACTGTGGCTTCACACTTTAAAATATTATAAATAAAATAAAATGTTATTTTTACTTATTGTTTGTAATTTCCATCTTTATCATTTTCTTATACGTAGTTGTAACGAGTCAATCTTATAATTATTAAGAAATATAATAATTAGTATCTGTATAATTTTCGAAAACGGATAGAACCTCTAACAGAACTTTAAGGAAATCGTGTACCTACCGTAAATGTTGTTTACTGTTTAGGTGTTTTACACTGATCTCTATTATACAAGTACGCATGTATAATAGAGATCAGTGGTGTTTTAGGACAATTTTTAGGAATCTCTTTTGGTCTCACAAGAACGTACTGTATTTTATAAACTATTTCTTATACAATGCGACTGACGAAAGGAAAACAACAATTTTACGAAATCGTGTCTCGTAACTCGTTTCGGTGTGAACTAACCCTAAAAACATAAATTTCACATAAATGAAAATAGTTGGTGCCCAAATAAAAAAGTTGTGTCCGCATATTATGCCGTGGGATCGGGCGTCACAAAACAAAACTGATAAAAAGCGGCCAAGTGCGAGTTGGACTCGCCCATGGAGGGTTCCGCAGCAGCAATAAGGTTTATTTTTATGAAATTAAAATATTTTTGATTTATTTTTATATTTCAGTCGATTTAATGAAATTTAGATTAAGGTTTACTATTTATGACGTATAAAAAAAACTACTGGCTAGATCTCGTTCAAACCAATTTTCGTTGGTAGTTTTTATAGTAATCTACATCATATATTTTTTTTTAGAATTATCATGCCTCTACTTTAGAAATTAGAGGGGGGGGGGACACACATTTTTCCACTTTGGAAGAGTCTCTCTCGCAAACTATTCAGGTTAGAAAAAAATGATATGAGAAACCTCAATATGATTTTTGGAGACCTATCCATAGATACCCCACACGCATAGGTTAGATGAAAAAAAAATTTTTTTGTTTCAGTTGTACTTTACTATTTATGACGTATAAAAAAAACTACTGGCTAGATCTCGTTCAAACCAATTTTCGTTGGTAGTTTTTATAGTAATCTACATCATATATTATTTTTAGAGTTATCATGCCCCTACTTTAGAAATTAGAGGGGGGGGGGGACACACATTTTTCCACTTTGGAAGAGTCTCTCTCGCAAACTATTCAGGTTAGAAAAAAATGATATGAGAAACCTCAATATGATTTTTGGAGACCTATCCATAGATACCCCACACGCATAGGTTAGATGAAAAAAAATTTTTTTTGTTTCAGTTGTACCTATGGGGACCCCTAAAATTTTTAATATTTTTTCCATTTTTGCATCAAAATCTTAATGCGGTTCACAGACTACATCTACTCACCAAGTTTCAATAGTATAGCTCTAATAGTTTCGGAGAAAAGTGGCTGTGACATACGGACGGACGGACAGACAGACAGACAGACAGACATGACGAATCTATAAGGGTTCCGTTTTTTGCCATTTTGGCTACGGAACCCTAATAATATATGTAATCAAAGGATATTTTGCTAAGCAGCAGCTGCTGTGAGCTGTGAGTGCTGATGACAATAATACTAATATAAATAATTGGTCACTGGTGAAACATTTGAAAACTTTTATTAGATAATATTAATTAATACAATCTTTTTTTGTCCTGACTTTTTGGTCTGATGGTCACACTAGTTTTTTATTTAGTAATTTTTGGACCAAAAGAAAATAAAATACATTTCTCTAAAATAACTTAGATGGGTGAATCAACTATTCCTTGCACGCGATCAAGTTTTTTTTCAAAAAATTCAAGCATGCTTTTTTACTAATCACTATATGGAATCACCTTAATTATACATTTAATTTTATATCAGTAGTTTCAGCACCGATTTTCGTTGACTTTTTGAGCGTTTTTTTGTGAAAAATACGTAAAGTTAAATTAGTTGGATTTAACTTAAATATATGTAAGAAATATTAAATTCTAAATACATATCATTTTATTTCTTTCAGCGATAAAGGTATTTTTCAAAAAATATCACGCATTGCACGCATGACGCAATCGATAAAGATTCTGTTTAAGGAAGAAGTTACGTAACCTTAAAATTTCGTATTTAAAAGTATTGTTCCAAAATGTCTAATTCTATAAATATTTACGTACCTAAATAAAAATATTCTAAAGTTAGTTTTTCAAAATCAAAATTAGGTACGGTATTTTAAAAATAGGTTTTCTTTTCAGTTAATTTAAATACTTATTATTTTTTATACCGTGAGGCGTAATGTTATAATTTATAAAAAAATAAACCAATGTACCTATTGAAACAGTAACGAAAACATTCCCACTGTTCGTTAAAACTGTTGGAGCTTGGACCAATTATTGCAACCATTGATTGCAACAATAATAATTATCGCAGACACCATCTTAATTTAATTTGTTGCAGATGGGACTTGCGAGCCGAGAACGTTCATCCTAGAACATTAAAGCGTTTATGAGATCTTTGGCTTTGACGACGCCGACTAGTTCCTCAAATATTGTAGTGAAATGTTTCCGCTACAGGCTTCAGACAATGCCCTCGCGAGAACGGCTCATTCATCATTGTGTGTCTCGCCGACCGGCGCGGTGCGGCCCGATGAATGGGCTGAGCTCATTTAAATCAAGCTCGTATTATTAGCTGCGATAAGGACGGAATCGCCGTTATCGCGCGAGGGAACGAGACGCGATATTGCGCGGACAGTCCGAATTACCGCTGCTTGAGTTTTGTTTTGAGACGGTCTAGTTTAGCCGCGGGCGGCGCACGAGTCGAACGGGTTTGACGTACGTACCGTCCCGTCGTAAAATGTACGACTCGCATTTCGACACACGTCGCACCTCGCCGCACTCGTTCCCTCGATAACATCTGCAAATTCGATAGTTAGCTCGTGACACCGCGATAGTGGTATTCGATTTCGCGTGACGTGACATTACGCCGGCCATGTGATCCGTCGAATATAAAAGCGGGTCGCTAAGCCTCTACCCGACAAAAAAGGGATAAAAAGACTATTCTTGGAATGCACACATGTGTTCGGGTAGCAGTGGGAGAGTTTATTGAGGCAGTTCTCTCAAGATGCCGCGAAGGGGTAAATGGATGCATCTCGCAGCGGGAATCGTAGCCGGAGTGACCCTCGGTGTTTTCCTCAAATTGTGTTTAAGACCCTCGTCCAGGACTTCCATAGAAGCGTGTCCCGACGCCGCAAAACTGTATGTGGCTCCGGACCCACTCACGGTGATAGGGTTGGGGCCGGACGAAACCGTAGAAAATTCTAACAGATCGCTAGTGTTTGTAGGTGTTATGACAGCGGAACAATATTTAAAGACTAGAGCTAAAGCAGTGTTCGAAACGTGGGCAAAGGATTTGCCGGGAAGGATTGCATTTTTTAGTTCCGAAGTTTCCCGAGCTCCCGGGCTGCCTCTGATCCCTCTCAAGAACGTGGACGACAGCTACCCTCCTCAAAAGAAATCGTTTCTTATGCTACTGTACATGTACGAAAAGTATGGCGAGAGGTTCGAGTGGTTCATGCGTGCCGACGACGATGTTTACGTTAGGGGTGACAAGCTGGGGGAGTTCCTTCGGTCGGTGGACAGCACGAAGCCTCAGTTTATAGGGCAGGCGGGTCGCGGCACGAGCGCCGAGAGGGACGCGCTGGCCTTGGACTACAACGAGAACTTTTGTATGGGCGGACCGGGGGTGCTTATATCTCGAGAGACCTTGAGGAGGGTGGCCCCCCACGTGAAGTACTGTCTGAAGCACCTGTACACCACTCACGAAGACGTGGAACTCGGCCGCTGTGTGGCCAAATTCGCCGGCGTTTCCTGCACTTGGAGCTATGACGTAAGTGATTGGATTATTATTACTTAATCAATTTTTATCTATAAAATTATAACTATATCAGGGCCGTAAAAGTTTAATAATAATTGAATTATCGTGTAGCTGTACGTTGCAATCGGCATTGGCTCCTATTTCTAGATAATATGTTTTTTTACTTTTTGTGACTTGCATACTTTTGACAAGTAACGGTTGATCCGTGATCGTATCAGCTCGTTATTTTGTAAGTATCGAAATATTATAGGCAGTCTTTGTCCTTAGCAATTTATTTAAAATTCATTTAGGTATGTACTTATATAATAAGTTAGCTAAGAAAAATAAGATTTAAATTTTGGCAGACAGTGACTAGCAAGGTCGTTTTGAATAATAATAATTAATAATTATTCAAGTAGGTAGGTACATACATACATAATATTATGTATGCTTTAATAACAATGTAAAAATATAGAATAATAAAACATTTTTAGGGTTCCGTACCCAAAGGGTAAAAACGGGACCCTATTACTAAGACTTCGTTGTCTGTCCGTCTGTCCTTCTGTCTGTCTGTCTGTCTCCAGGCTGTAACTCAAGAACGGTAATAGCTAGAGATTTGATATTTTCACAGATTATGTATATCTGTTGCCGCTATAACAACAAATACTAAAAAATAAAATAAAATATATATTTAAGGGGGACTCCCATACAACAAACGTGATTTTTTGGCCTTTTTGCTGTCTCCAGGCTGTAACTCAAGAACGGTAATGGCTAGAGATTTGATATTATCACAGATTATGTGTATCTGTTGCTGCTATAACAACAAATACTAAAAATAAAATAAAATGAATACTTATTTAAGGGGGGCTCCCATACAACAAACGTGATTTTTTTGGCCTTTTTGCTCTATATCAAAAATGGCAACAGGTAGGTACTTGAATTTTTCACAAAAGCCTTAGTTATATGTGTAAGTACTTTAATATATTTTAATAATAATATTAAAATAAAATAAAAAATAAGGGGGGCTCCCATACAAAAAACACAATTTATGGCCTAATTTTGCTCTATAATGGTACGGAACCCTTCGTGCGCGATTCCGACTCGCACTTAGCCGATTATTTTAAATGAAATACCTATAGGTACCTACATAATATAACATAACAAGAACACATTTAAAGTTTATTTAACATTGGGTATATTACTTATATAAACTTTAAATAAAACAAAACACTTACAACTTACCTACTTGAACGTTACTTTTTTAATAATTGAAAGTTTTTAGCTGTGGTTTTTAGGGTTCCGTAGACCGTACCCAAAGGGTAAAAACCGGGACCCCCCTTAATACAGGACACCAAACGGCAAACATGTCATACGTTTTTCTCATAAAAACATCGAAAAGTATTTGCATATTCACACGGAAAATTTATTCGCACGAACCTTTGCGTAATTAAATATTTATTTTAGCTCCGGGGTCGAAAGCCTTATAAGTATATTGTAGAGTGACGGTTTTTATCATGGATAATAATTTACATACTTACCCAAAAAAAACTAGTTCTGGAATCGCTGAACTAAAGCTACATACTTAGCTGTATACATATTTCT
The DNA here is from genome assembly GCA_905404155.3 of Plebejus argus. Taxonomy (NCBI): domain Eukaryota; kingdom Metazoa; phylum Arthropoda; class Insecta; order Lepidoptera; family Lycaenidae; genus Plebejus; species Plebejus argus. The sequence continues at coordinate 872,302 of FR989944.1, forward strand.
AGACACGCGGTAGCGTGTCCAGCCAAGTTCAAATAAAATTATAAAACAGAACTGGCGAGCAGCACCGTGTGTAATATTACACGAACCATTTCGAGCCACTTTTGACCCCCTCATAATTCAAAAACTATTTAACATAAACGCTTCAAATTTGGCTCATATAATGAGACTTGCGAAGTAATTATATGCTCTGAATTTCATAAACAAATCTCAAACGGTTATTTAGATAATCACGCCCGAAAATCGTAATTTTTATCACTGACTGACTGACCTATAGATCAAAATTCTAACCCACTTCCAGATGAAATTTGGAATCCACCTCGGTAATTGTGTGAAAGCTCAGGGAAAAATCCAAAAATGAAAAAAATCGGCCAAGTGTGAGTCGGACAGAGTGAAAATTGTGTTTTTTGTATGGGAGCCCCCCTTAAATATTTATTTTATTTGAATTTAGTTATATGGAAGTAAATATAATTATTATAATTAAGGATTCCCAGAAAATTTCAAGTATCTACCGGCTGCCATTATTGATTATGAGCAAAAAAGACCAAAAAAATCACGTTTGTTGTATGGGAGCCCCCCTTAAATATTAATTTCATTTTATTTTCAGTATATGTTATTATAGCGGCAAAATAAATAAACAATCTGTAAAAATTTTAGAACTCTAGCTACGGCGGGTCTTGAGTTACAGCCTGGAGAGAGTCAGAGAGACGGACACAATAGAGACGGACAGACATCGAAGCCTCAGTAATTGGGTATCGTTTTTACCGTTTGGGTATAAAATCCTTTAAAAAGCCCAAAAATAAGTTGTGTCCACAATCCCCATACAAAAAAACTTGTAATACACCCCAAGGAACCGGTCAATGGCCAACAACAGTCAACATAATATCAACTTAATAATACACACAACAGAAGTTAATCAGTAAATGTAAGTACGCAAGAACGCTCTAGAGCAACACAGTAACACACAATAATTTCATACTTTAATTCACACTACAATTTCATACTAAATACTAATATTATAAATGCAAAAGTGTGTCTGTCTGTCTGTTAGCCCTTCACGCCCAAACTGCTTGTACCGATTGTTCTGGTAAGTGGTATGGAGATATAGTTAGAGTCCCGGGAAAGGACATAATAATTCTTTTAATCCCAGAAAAACGTATACCCCGTGATGGACGAATTAGGGGCAATAGAGTTGCGATTGGCATCTGTCTGCAGTACTCTGTATTTGTCAGTATTACTGTATTTTAATAGAGCCTACTTAACTTTCGCACAATAAGTTGTACTGTAGAGTTAATAGTTGAAAATACACTTGTGTTACCTACATCGTATTATTCCAATGCCTCATGATGGCAGCTGCATATTCCATTCGCTTGAATTTTCTTTGTTTAATTCGACTGATACTCAACAAGCCTTAAGGGCTGCTTTTCCACTTCCTGTTAGGTTTTGGATTGGCTATCCACAACTTATCTGACAGATGAAGTATGGAGTATCTGTCATAATATAAGCTGTGGATAGCATATCCGACACTTATCAGGAAGTGGTGAAACAGCCCCTTAAGGTTGTGAGCGACTATAGTCGAATATTTAAGTTTCTCTTCTTTACAAAAAGTAGTGATATCCCACCAAAAACATAAAATATGTAAAGAAGAGCCAAGTTCAATACAAACATTATGCTTGTCTATGGACTTCGCCGTAAAAAGAATGGAGATCTAAATGAGTGCCAAGTTCTATGGAAAATTTTAATATGTATTTATAGGAACCAAATAACATTATGAACAAACAATAAGGTATATTTCTTTGCTTTAATGAATATCTATAACAATTGCTGTTATTTAAATAATGTGAGATCTTAAAGTAGATTAGATTTGACTTGGCCAGTTTTTATCAGTATTAAAATGTTCAACAACTTTATGAAATGACTGATGCAGATGTAATGAAAATCCACCACTTAAGACGCTATATTGATAATAACGTCCTTTTTGAAGTATTACTATAGGACCCTCAGAAATGTTACAAATCTGGTAATAAAATATACATATCTTCATAGCCTTATCTAGGTTTGAGAAGAACCAGAAACACGATTCATGTATTTTGCCTCGATACATTTCTCGATCGAAATGACCTCTTAAAAATACGAAATTTGAAGATTATTTTTAAACGATAATAGATGTATTGTAGGAAATTAGTCTAATTAATAGACTCCTTTGCAACCCAAAATCGTATAGAAGCATTTTGCTTAAATGCTCCTAGTTATTGTTTAAATAAAGAAAATTACGTTTTTTCGCATGTTTTCCCAGCGAACCGATAGCTTCTGGCCGCAGCGTATTCACGACTTTATAATCATACAAATTAAGTATAAAATTACCCTTGCGGTAAAATTACTATCAATATAGCGTCTTAACTTAACTGTTGTGAATGTGAATAGCCTATTCGCCACTTTATCAGAAAGTAAAGTGGTGAAACAGGCTCTTGTATGTTGTAATTTATAAGTAAAATAATTCGTTAATTAATAAGCTGTGTTACTTTACTAGCATTCTATGCATTCTTCTAGATTTTTTTCGCCTCCTTTAAAAATGTGTTCTCCCTCAACAGTCGAGTAAAAATTACAATAATCAATATTATTATTTTATTAGTTATGTTCAATTTGTAATCTGAGTTGCACTCATTCTGGGAAACAAGAAATTGTGGTCAGGAATTTACCACGAGTGTAGGTAATAAACCTGTACATAATATTATGTACATAGGTACTTACATTATACATATTATAATTTATAACATATTAGGTTAAGTATGTGACGTGTGTAATCCCTGTCGTCCATTAATTAAGTAGCATTATTATTAAGATTATTTATTACTAGAGATGCGCCGAATATTCGTTTCGTATTCGGTATTCGGCGTATTCGGCATGTTTTTCACTATTCGTATTCGGCCGAATTATTCGGCTCAGTTACCGAATATATTCGGTTTTATTTTTTTCAAAATATTAAAAACTAGACCCGCCCCGGCTTCGCTCGTGGGACATACATAGCCTATGTCACTCAGGGCTCAGCTCCTAAGTATCATGTAACACAACATTAGGCACTAGGCAGCAAAATTAAAGTCCAATAATATTGATGAATATTACACATTACATTTTAATATTTACAATATTGCTATTTAAGGCGGCTGAGAAGCCGCCCTGGTCTTCCGGTGTCTGTGGATGGTACGAGTGACCAGAAAGAGATAGCTGACAGGTAAACGTTAGGGCTTCTGATGTAGTGAGGGCAATCAAATCAATATCCAAGGGAAAATCCCCCGGACACGATGGATTAAGCATTGAACACCTACAATATGCTGGCCCTCATATATCGCGAGTTTTGGCCTTGCTGTATAATCTCTGTATATCGCATTCTTACTTGCCTCACGATATGATGAAAACTGTTGTGGTCCCAGTAACGAAAAATAAAACGAAAAGCCTATCAGATATTTCTAATTACAGGCCCATCTCGCTAGCAACTATCATTGCAAAAGTAAGTATTTGACAGCATTCTTAATACACATTTAAACAGATATATTAGATGTCATGATGCGCAGTTCGGCTTTCGTTCTGGCCTTCCCACCGAGTCCGCAATATTGTGTCTTAAGAGTGCTGTCAAGTATTATAATACAAGAAAAACGCCCGTCTACGCCTGCTTCCTCGACCTTTCGAAGGCTTTTGACCTCGTGTCATGTGACATTCTTTGGAAGAAGATGAGGAAGTCGAATATACCTCATGAATTGGTTAATACTTTTAAATATTGGTATGATAATCAAATAAATATTGTTAGATGGGCTGGTGCGGTGTCAGATCCCTACAAGCTGGAATGTGGCATGAGACAGGGGGGGTTAAGCTCACCTGTCCTATTTAACCTTTATATAAATGGACTGATTGAGGAGCTCAGCATGAAGCATATCGGTTGTTATATAGATGGAGTATGTTTCAATAACATAAACTATGCGATGCGGATGACATGGTCTTGCTGAGTGCCTCGGTCTGTGGTCTCAAAAAGCTACTTGACATTTGTGAGCGTTACGCAGCGGAGCATGGGCTGATATACAATAGTAAAAAGAGTCAGTACATGGTCTTTCACGGTGGTACCAGAAAGGTGGATACAGTGCCGACTCTTTTACTCAATGGTGTTCCTTTAGCTAGAGTCGAGGAGTTCAAATACCTAGGACACATTGTGACGTCCACTTTGAAAGACGATACTGATATCGAAAGGGAGCGAAGGGCACTGTCGGTTAGGGCGAATATGGTTGTTAGGAGGTTTGCGAGATGCTCGTTAGAGGTAAAAATGACGTTGTTTAGAGCTTTTTGTACATCCTTCTACACTTGCAGCCTCTGGGCAGCATATACGCAAAGGGCCTACAGTGCCCTTCGCGTCCAATATAATAACGCGTTCAGGATGCTGGTGGGGCTCCCCCGCTGGTGCAGCGCTTCGGCGATGTTCGCGTGCGCACGAGTGGACTGTTTCTTTGCCACAATGCGCAGGCGAACATCGTCGCTGGTGCAGCGCATGCGGGGGAGCTCCAACGGCATGCTGGCCGCGCTCTGTGAACGCCCTGATAACCTGTATATCAGTCACTGCTGTCATATGCATGCAGAATACAGGCTAAAATAATAACTGTTATATTATGTAAGTAATGTGTGTTTTTCTTTAAACAACAAATTCATAAAACAAAATAAAAAACAGAAAAAAGACAATAATGTTTTAAATAAACAAAGCATTTGGAGATAAATTGGTAGGTAGTGCAATGCTCAAACCGTCGAAAAGGAATCCACTCAGACTTTTATTAATGTAATTTGATCTGTACCTATTTATATGAGTCTTGGATACTTGCAATAAATGATTATTATTATTATTATAAAACATCGCGATGAAAAACTAATAAAGAAATTAATATTATGCATAAGAGGTTTGAGCTCTCCATTGTGGGTGTCGCAAACGCCACACACAATAGATTTTCAATTGTTATGCGGCAGCCGCCTGCCGCTGGAGGATTGATGGGTTTTAAGCAGTATTCTGACTTTAATAAATCTTTTTAACATTGGTTTTAATATATTTCTGTTATTATTAAATAATACATGAAATCTTTTATTTATTGTTGCACAGTTCATTATATTGGAGATTATGCATAAAATCATTAGTCATTTAAAGAAAATGTTTTACTACTTAAAATAAACCTTGCTTCTTATGTATTTTAGTATTAAAGGTATGTATTCCATTTAATTCTACTTACATGAAGACAAATAACAATAACTTAATAGTTAATAGTAATCTACATGCAAATGAAACAAATAACACTGTTTTACTGCTTTATTTTTCACTTCATTAATGTTGTAATAGAAATTTGAACCTTAGCTTATTGCTTTTTCACATAAAAAAGAAATATTTTTAGTCTATGACCACAGACAAGTCAATTTCCATATCCGGACTCCATATTGTCTTGAGACTTCCATTTGTAAAAATCTCTCGAAATGAACTGCGCTCTGTTATATTTACAAAACTTAGTTTTATTTAAAACTACAATAAAGATCACAACCTCTGCAAGTTCTTTGCGGTCTGCCACTCACTAAAACCTGGTTCTCACTTTTTCTGAGACACACACACATCCTGAAATGGCTAAAGTGTGGTTCTAAACTTGTTGAAGCACTTGGAAATCGTCGTTACTGGCAGGCGATTGTTGTTGCAAATGTTTCGCAACACTGCACAGATGTTAATCATTGTTTTTCTTGTCAATGTGTTAAACTCCTCACAGACAGTCAGACAGTTCCAGTGCCTGGGCTCGGTTGCGATTGCGAGGTCTTATTTAACTGTATTTCTGGCTTTCTTCTTCAGGAATGGCTTCTAATACGAGCACTGTGTGCACCAATGTTATAAAAATACGTTTTATAGTTTAAAATTTTACGTAAAACACCACTAACCACTCAGCGACAAACAAGCAATCGGAAAAAATCACTTTTGTTGTGATCACTGATCGCTATAATTTAACAGTTCAAATTGCTCGCCGATTGCCATCGCATTGCTGTCAAAAGCTTAGGTGATACGAAATAAATGCAACAGTATAGCAAATAGTGATAGCAAAAATATAAACTTCTTCAAAACCCGTGGATGAATATGACACAAAACTTTAACAGTAACAGACATCAATAAAATAAACCATATCGACGCCCCCACCGAATAACCGGACAATCGAAAAAATGAAAATGTTCAGGAGAGCCAAAAAACTGATTTTTGTTAATAACTCCGTTAAAAAAAAAGCTTCAAAGACTTTTTATATCTTAAATGAAAGCTAATTTTTTTGCCCATCTTGCTATTTCAATAATATTTAATTGCCACCAAAGGTTTTTCTTTAATAAAGCAAAACGCAACTTATCGTTCTGGAGTAGGCCAAGCTCTGATCATCATTGTCTATTGCACGGTTATTCGGGTAATTTTGCGTTTCGGCTGTAATAAAATGCACATATAATATCTCATTGCAATATTATTCGGGGAAATTGTTTAGGATAAAAATATTGGTAAACACCTATTACTTTACTTTTCGGTGATTAAAAAATATTGTACACTTTATAATTATAGTCATTGTGGTTTATTCCAATGATTTTCTACTATAGGTAAAATAAAAATAATATGTATTTTTGTTTAAATACATTCATTATTTGATGTCTTAAATGACATTCTTGCAATCGAATCAGCTCTAGATTCGAAAAAATACACTCTGGAGACTGGCTCTATCATTTTAATAGTACTGATAATCATTGCAGTTAATTACAACGTTAGTCATAATTCATAACCCTCATCGCCACCTGAGTTGGTGTTACAATAATCAATATCATATTATGTTCTAATAAAATGAATGATAATGGCAGGAATTTGCTTTAGACAGTGTTCCGAGAGGATCGTAGGCCTTTTCTTATATGATGGTGGTTTAATCGTCGACTTCTATCTACATCGTAGTACAGTTCAATGTAATCAGGATCAAAACTATGTTAAAAACTTCTCAAGTTACAATACAATATACACACAATACTGTAGCAGCACATCTTATAGTAGCTAGCAATCGCATTCCTAATTAAATACTGAGTTGGAACCCACTAGGTCCTGCAGGCTGCAGGACCACTTCCATGAATAACGTTTGACTGTCTGACAACAGCTGTTTGCAGGCGTGAAGCTGTAACAAGTGCTGTCGTGACAATTTTAAGCACTTCTTAGGAGTATTTGCGAAAGAAGAAAATATCTAAATACGTTCTCGTTTATTTGTAACAAATCTCGCAGCTTATCGGTCACGTTTAGTTTATTTTGTAGCAAGTATTGCCCATACATGCTTGTTTGTGAGAAAACCCGCATGCTCATTACAAAAATCGAAACAGATTATGATATTAATATTAGAAATGTACGTAATTTAACGAATGTAAGGAAGAACTTTACCACTTGATGTCTTCCAAAATGATCGCTGGTCGTTCTTACGTCTATGACGACTTCAGACATTAAAAAAAAAGCTAGCCAGGGACAGTCAGACATTCTTATTTTTTTAATGAAGAAAGTCTCACTATTCCTGACTCTTGGGTCCCGTGTAAACCTCTGCGATTACTGATCTGATGCTGGTCTGAGACTGGAGGGTGGAGGTGAGTGGACTGAGATGATCACCGCGATATGATGGTCGTTCGACTCAGATTCTACAAGTTGTCCAAAATAAAACCTAACCAATATGCCTTTATGCCACAAAGGTGCACCGAATACGCCCTCTATAGGTTAGTGAACCACATCATAAAGAAGAGAGAGAAGGATAAAATTTATATTATGGTATCGCTGGACACAGGAGAGGCCTTCAACAATGCTTGGTGGCCAGCTGTAATGGTTCGGTTAGCTGAAGTTAGGTGTCTGGGGAACCTGAGGCGGCTACCTGAGTGGAAGGAGTATGAAAGTGGGATGTGCAGGAGTGGAAATGTGCAGTAGGCAGCAATGTATTTACCCGAATAACCGTGCAATATTCGTTTATCGTCAAATCGTTTTGACATATTTTTTCGCAATAGCCTATTGCCCAGTTTTTGGTGTAAAATACAATTTTAAGTATTGTTATGGAATAAACACATAATTTTTTATATCTTTGTAAATATCCATAGGAAAATTCTGAAAAAAATTCACATGATGTATTTTGACTTCTAGATGCCAAAAAACGCATAACAGCAAAAACCCCACAATAGCACATTGTCCGGTTATTCGGTGGGGGCGTCGATATTACATTATTTACACCATTTTTACAAACTCTAATATTTTTTCGACGCAATTAGGCGACGTTTCTAATATTTGCTAAATTACTGGGAAACTCGTGGATGAATCTGACACAAAACGTGTCTGCATATATTTTGTTACTGCCCGAGAGTTTAAAATTTAGCTTTTGTGATATTGCTAATATCACAAAAGCTAAATTTTAAACTTTAATATTTTTTTCGGCCTATAGCGACCAAAAAGCAAAATACCTAAATATCTCTGGAAGCTGTCGACCAAAATGACACAAAATCATTTTTTAGGTTTACCTAGTGGTCCCAAACCTATACGCAAAAAATCAGAAACTTTAGAATTTTGAAACCAAAAAACCTAGAGCTATCGGTCTAAGTATGGAGATTTAGCGATTTAAATGTAATTATAGTTCCTTGATTATTCAGCAGAGGGAGTACTGTCGCTCGTTGCTATCGTATTTTTTTGGCTGGTATGTGATACGAAACTGCGATTTTGGAGCAATTATTGCGCAATAATTGCGATTGCATTGCGCTCGCGAGAGAAGGCTCGCTCCGAGCTAGCCAGCAGCGGCACGTAGAGTACACGATAGAACCTGTTTACGCGGCAAAATAAAATAATGGTAAACCGAATAATTCGGCCGAATATTCGGCTCGGTAAAGGCCGAATATTCGGTATTCGGTTATTCGGCCAAATCACTATTCGGCGCATCACTATTTATTACATTTTGATAACGGTACATTCTTGAATAAAGAAAATAACCTCCATTGGAATTTGGAATACAAAAAATCGGCCAAGTGCGAGTTGGACTCGCGCACGAAGGGTAGTACCAATATAGAGCAAAAATAGTAAAAATTGTGTTTTTTTGTATGGGAGCCCCCTTTAATTATTTATTTTATTTAAATTTTATTATTAATTATTAAATGTATAAATACAGCTGAGTATTTGTGCCTACCTGTTTTCATCATTGATACCGAGTAAAAAATCTTTGGAAAATCACGTTTGTTGTATGGGAGCCCCCCTTAAATATTTAATTTATTTTGTTTTTAGTATAATTATTATATGTTGTTATAGCGGCAACAGAAATACATAATCTGAAAATTTCAACTCTTTAGCTATTACCGTTCTTGAGTTACAGCCTGGAGACAGACGGACAGACGGACAGACATCGAAGTCTCAGTAATAGGGTTCCGTTATTACCCTTTGGGTACGGAACCCTAAAAAGGAAGCGTCCAAATAAATAAAAAAAAATCTTGTTACTTATTTAGGGCCTGTTTCACCCCTTTCTGATAAGTGCCGAATAGGCTATTCACCACCTAACTTGACAGATGAAGTACAGAATCTGTCAAAAAGTAGTGAATAGCCTATTCGGCACTTTATCAGGAAGTGGTGAAACAGGCCCTTAGTATGTCAGTTTTACATAGTACTCTGTGGTATGTCAATTTTATTGTCATGGTCAAAATAAGTTGGGAATTTATGACTAGCTACTTACTCCACTTGGCGTAGGTACAGTCAGAGCAAGATTAGAAATTTAAAATGAAAGCTAACCGTTTTTATTCCGACTATGCCAAAATTTAAAAATTTTAGATTTTTTGTACACCTACTTTCATCATTGACACCTACTGATTAACACAATATATTTTCAGAAATTGAAAAAATAATATGTTGCGACTTCTAGTAAATGTAATTTTAGCTCTTGAAGCCATATTATTACAGCTAGCTCACTTGTCTATTATAGAACCTGCTGCGAACTTGTAAAACCCAGTTACGCGAATAATAATAATAATAATTAGAAATAAATATTTATGTTTAATAAAAGTTATATTTTTTCTTGGTCATGTCTCTTCTATTCTATGTAAAGTTATGTAATTATTAGTAGTCATTGAAATAAAGTTTAAGTAAGTGAATTTAAGGTTTAAATAAAAGAGAACCTTTAAATTCGTAATAACACCAATTTCCGGGGAGGCATTAACCTAGACTGCATACTGTTATGGTAGACTGCTCTGTGCTTATATTACAACACTGTTACCACTTACCAGTATTATTACTTAAAGCCTCTAAGGCGACCTTTATGTAAAAGACAGAAATATTACGCTTATAGGAACTCGGAGGTAAGGGGGCGTCCACAAATTACGTGAGGTGTTTTTTTGAATTTTTTGACCCCCCTCCCCCTGGTGAGATTTCGTGAGATTTTACTTATATTATTTTATTGTACTCATAATAATTTGAAACTAGGCGTAAAACCACGTTTGAGGCATAATTTTCAGTTTTACAATGTTTTCCCTGCTAAAGCCTAAAACTCATTAATTTGTAACTGAATCTTATCTAGTTCCTTTTCAATATTCCGTTACATAATTAACTGTAAACGCTGAGTCAGGATCGTATTGGAGAACGATATAATTTCGCTGTTTTATTTTTTAATCAATCACATTTTGCATAGTGTAATTACACGCCACAAAAAATGACCACTCGAGTGTAAGTTGTAACACGTTTTTAAAAAATGATAAATGACAAAATATTATGTATTCCAAATTATACGAATTTTAAGTACTTTTACAAAATTATGAAATGTTTTAGCTTTCCGCAATACCTGCCTGAGTTAAAGGCAATCGTGGATTCTTTCTTTTTGCAACGAGGAGAGAGAAGCATGATTGACAGACGTTTACCAACAATGCGGATTGGTGCAGTTGGGCCTAAGCCTCATTATTTAAACGAGTTATACTTGTTTAAGATTTATACTACTAAACTTGTTTAATTCCTCAACTAGTTTAAGCGCTATAATGTTTGACGGAGTTTCAGGCAGTCGCACGTTTATCCAATTGTAGATATTGAAACTATTTTTAGAGGGTCACTGGGCCAGTAAGATGCTGATAGCTTCCGTAAACGGCGTATAATATAATCGCTTGAGAACTTTCGTTGCTGTCAACGGAATTCCTATTTACCCTTTCGTTCTGCTCGATCTAGAATTTGGTTTTAATCTCATTCTTTAACTATTAGATTCGTAGTCTGTCCTGAGTTAATTGCAACTTTTGTCTTGAATTTGCTTGAATGGGACGGAACTGAAAAGACATCTATAATTTCTGATCACGCAAATAAAAATTGTTATGTTTCTTGTCGGTATTCGGTAAGAGCTAACATGATTGAACAATATATTTTACAAGCTGAAATATTTCTAACAATGTTCTTGCAATAAAATATTATATAATCCATTCTTATATTCCATGCTTACCATCTTGGACCTTGACTTGATGTATCTTGACAACGTCTTAAGTTTGTTGTAGTCTGTCTTCAAAACTCTTGTTATTTGTATCTTGAGCATAGATCTTGAGTCTGTCTAAGAGTGGGTTGCACCAACTTACTTTAACTATAACTTTAACTTTAACCATAACAAAAAGTCAAATAAACTGTCAAATCCCTAGTAAAAGTCCATTATGGACGCCATATTTGACGATAACCTTAACATTAACTATCTACATACGCCTCTGGTGCAACTCACCCTAAGGTTTGTTGCAAAGTCTCGAATTGGTGTTGGGTTTGAACGCCACTTGTGGTCGCCAGTCGACATATTATTTTGTCCGCTATCTTATCGCCCTGTGACGTGGCACTTGGCAGTCGGTCTTGGCATGCAAATCACTGTTTGCACCGCGCAACTGCGATTGTCCGTCACCGGGAAATTTCGCACATACTATGCGAGTACTTACATTTTTCTGAATCTTACCAAATCTATTTTTACGCCATTCCTCCTCCAGTCTGTCTATTTAAATGTAACTTTGAATTCTGGTTATTCCAGCGTTGACACAACAAGACATTGTTTTAAATTATAAATTTTTATTGTTTTTATAAAATTATATTCAAAAAAATTCAAAATTCAAATTCATTTATTTCATACCATATTACATAATCAGATTAGTTTCTACTTTGGGTCCTACACTAGGCGCAGCCTGTCTCGCAGGTCCCCAATATTTACTTACCTAAATTATTATGGTTACATGAATTAATTCACAAATGAAAGTTACAAAACAAATAATGCTAGAAGCCACTTTGTGATAATGTTTTTGCTTCTACAACCTGACAGTCCTTGATACAAAGACTTCTCCTTGATGTGGCACTTAAGACTTATATTGTTAAAAACATAATATTTTGTGGTAGTTTCTCACAAATATGTATAATATATCTTTAGCAGATTAGAAGTAAAATTTAAACGACTCTCATCAGTGTATAATAAATAATAATAACTATTATATTTTATCTAGTGTTTTTGTGCATGATGGAAGAGACTGGTCTCCACGACACAGGGAATCCTAGTCTGGAGATCAGTGATTGTACATAAGAATATTCTGTAAATTTTAATTTTTAAGTGAAAATAAATATTTGTTTATTTGTTGTTTACTTTTTTTTATTGGTCTACTAATTTAGCCAGTAATAAAATTCATGCCACAATGAATCAATTTATAATTGCGCACGCGCATTGTCTCCATAATATTATTACTTATGTTGTTCCTAAACTGATTCTCCGAATTATATTATGTTGGGTGGTCTACTGACTATTAACTCTAGTCTGAACCTATTAATATTGGTTTAGACCATAAAGTTAATATATACCTAGCGGAATAGAGAAACAAGGCCTAAGCAAGCGAGATGTCACTGTCAGTAACAATGCGTGGTAAAAAGAGACGTGTCACCACAGATTAAGTATCGTGTCACGTGTGATACATGACAGCAGCACTCTTTTTTGACGTCCATCAGCCCGGATCAGCCCCGTTGACAATAATTTAATCTCATAGAATTCATGTTCAATCATGCTTGTGTAAGTGTATACACGGTACACATATTTTTCACACAGATGAAAACCAATTTTGGTTACATTTGACAGCTCGAGTTTGTTGCTCTATTCCGCTAGGTATATTAAGGGCCTTCCCCACGGAGAATCCGTAATTTACCGTATTTAGAGCCTTATAAACTCATAATTTGAAAGCTACAGAGTTATAATAAAAATACAACAATAATCTTCAGTATCTCAACATTCCTTTCCACGTTTTAAATTTTCTATTTTCGTTTATTATACTCATGATATCAGTTTCCAAAGTAAAGCCAATTTATTAAAATTCAAGCATAAGTTCAGCATCTCCTTAGTATTAACAAATTACTTTTATTTGAAACACACGCCAATAGATCGACAATATCATAAACTACATATTCCCCGTTAGGTCAATTTTGAACTAAGATAGGTAAAAAAAAATACGGTTTTGGTGCGATCTCGGCAACGCGGCAAATGTATGGCCAAGGTCGTTTGCTCGGGGGACGGCCTTAACTTTATGGCTTAGACTGGAAACATTTTTTCTTTAAAACAAAAAATAATTATAAAAAGAAAATCAACAGGATTAGTTAGTACTCTGTACTTCCGGCAGCCGGTTACACTATCTCGTTTATTGCATATGATTAATATTATGTAGTAGTTAATAGTCAATGATGTTTACTTAATATCATTGTTATTACTTATTAAGGCCGTCACAGACTTAGCTATAATATATATTAATATGTTTATAGCTAGGCATATTACTATATATTATGTTCTATACAATTTTCGCGTGACCACACACTCAGCTATAATATATATTTCTGGTCTCAGTGTGTTTAGTACGGTATATTAATATATATTATAGCTAAGTCTTGACGGCCTTTAATCTGAATACCTTATTATGCTTGGAGCTAATACAAATTCCTAAAAGTCCTAATCTCTAATATTATTAATGTCGTGTAAGTCGTTGATTGATTATTTCCATAAAATATTATAATTAAAATTCATAAAAACAAAGATATTATGAAGTCATTCTGAATAGCGCAAATTGCCCGCCAAAAAAACCATAAATGTCAAGTTTAAGTCATTACGTAAAAACTTGTTTTTTGCTGACTCTACCTATGCATAAACTATAGAGCGCGGTCTGGTGGCACCGTAGAGGCGGCATCGGCAGTCGGCACAGACTTATTTCTTGGCTTTATACATCACATTATGCTTATTGCTTACTTTCCTAATGGATTTATATTTAATGATGATGATAAATTAATTTAATGGGTACTATAATAGTAGATTGACTTTTAAATATTAATGAACGTAAAACGCGACTTTTAAAAATTAATGAATGTTACGATTTTGGCATAATATTATCCTAAGCCAGTCATTCCCAAAGTGAGCGATAACGCCCCCTTGTGGGCGCTGAAGGTCTAAAGGGCTCTTATCTCTCACAAGTCACACGGCACACCACCCGTGTGGGACCCAGAAAAAAATGGGAGCGTTGTGTAGAAGCTTGGGGGATGATATATTTCATCTGGATGCATTTTAAATTGAAACAATGGGGGCGCTAAAACAATATTTTGTTCTCAAAGTGGGCGGTAGACAAAATAAGTTTGGGAACCCCTGTCCTAAGCTAATTCGCAAGGCTTGAGGGTCAACGTCTTTTGGGTGTAATTCGTTCACGTACCCGACCGACCGGTTCCGAATGTGCAGCTGAATTTCATCATAATTACACCGCTGCCGGTCGACGGACCCGCAACCCGTTTGTGGCATTCCAAAAATATTGGTGCTTAATTTGTATACGAAGAAGACAAGAAGAACTTTAAAATTACTATTAATCTTCATAATTAACCAACATTAGAATAAAGCTGGCTCATTTTTTTTATTACTAAATGCAACTTCTAATCTTATTTGCCACAAAAAAATCTTCCTGTCTCTTTCTGGGACGCAAAGTATCACCATACCAATTTAAAAAATCGGTACAGCGGTGTAATGTAAGCGCGAAATGGTAAAAGACAGACAGACAGACAGACAAATAGAGAGTCAGCTGTCAGACATCTAATATAATAATTAAAATATATAATATTGAAGTCAAAATAATTATTATATTGAAGCAAACATCAAAACAATATTATTTTTGGCCCATGGATGTGACAGCTAGAAGAGCAGCACGATTTACAAACAACACAGCGTCACCCGTTATTTTCGAAGGTCAACAGTAAGCGCCATCTGTTGGTTTGTGAATACAGTGGCCAGTAATTTCACGGTCAGCGCGGTCACGAGGTCGCTGACCCGCCGGAATTGGATCACAATTATTCACACCGTATCACGCGTCACCGATCGTGACGTCAGCTGTCACAGAAGCCCACACATGACACAGTAATGACATAGTATAAAGAGGGGAAGTAAGTTATCTTCATACAAAGGCACCGCGCGCGGCTTGTATGTGTGCGTCATAGTATCAATGCGTCGCCGCACGCACACATATAAAAATCTGGGGTGGATTCGGGGTGTACCAGTCGGGGCTAACACTGTACGTGGCTCGCGCGTACACGGCTTTTCGGCGCCGCGACACGAATCAAAAATTTCTGATAATAGTCGCAGCATCGATTTATATTATGTAAGGATATGCCTACTAGAAGATTTTGCTAATAGGTTTTTCATACAAGGAAATAGAGAGCCATCTATGAAAAATCGATTGAACTACGTAGTGCGACACAATATTCGGCCGCGTGCGAATGCTGTTTTACCGACGAACCACGCGTTCCACCTGGCGTTGAAAACGATCAAAACGCTGAAAATGCCGCCTATTTTTAGCAAGATCGTTTTCAACGCTAAGTGGAACGTAGGGGTTGCGTCATTACTCGGTAAAACCACAGAATATATAATAGTACTCCGTAGTAAAACAGTAGCCATGGCGGACATCGGTATGTAGTAAAATTATAAATTAATTATTTCTATTCTTAAACAGTTTGTGAATTTGTGATGCTTACCGATGATAAGATATTCCAATGTGCTTTTTTAACTTTTTTGACATAATTTTTGCAGCTTTTTACCACACAACTAGGCATTTTTATGGCACTGAATAGACATACGATGACACCCGATTTGTTCTGCGGACCACAGACGACTAAGTCACGTAGGAGTCAAACGGAGCGTTTTGACCCCTACGAATCTGCATCATTGCAACGCGCGATTGACCCGGTCCTTAGTAATATATAAGTCTATGAGTCGCAGTAGAAATTATTGCTGTGTATTTGGGTGTTTTAATAATAATAATTCAACAATTCCATAATTATCTCTGTTCAGATTACCTATTGAACAGGAAAGGTACAATAATTACTAGTTAGTACTCACTTATTCTAGCATACAATTTTTACTAGATGATGAGATACCTACTTACTTCTTTATTATTGTATTAGTAATTTTCTATGACACAGAGGAAGTAGGTAGGTCTACTTTCCCACTAGAACATAGTAAGTATAGGTAAATAAGGGAATGTTTTAGGTACTTTTGATCCGTCGACTAATTTGCCGCTATTGCTTTGTTTACGTTTAGTAATGCCATTTCTCTGTATTGTAGGTATATTATTACTATTTACTAACTACTTACAGTCAATTAAGTACTTATTTTAAATCGTAATTAAAAATAAGTACTTAATTGACTAATTGTAATACATATACACATGAAGCAAAGTTCGAACCATAGTTCAACAGATTTGTTTATAACTTTATAGTTTATAGTTTAAGAGATAGGCGTAAAATTTGTAATGTTGTTTTACAGGGTATTTTTATAATTGTAATTAGACATAGGAATTCGGATTATATGCACGATTAAAGTGCCAAAATATGCATGCAAATATGCACGAAAAATGGCCAAAATATGCACAAAATATTATGCACAATCAAGAGTCACTTATCATTAAAAGTCGGGAGACCGCGACGCGACGTTGCCGCTGTTCATGCGGTGCGATTTGCGAACGAAGCGCAGTCAGTCGCACCCATATCACACCAGCGCCGCTGCGCCGTCGCCTAAAATTGACAGCCCTAAGACAGTAGGTAATTATCTCGCGGATTGGGCCGGAGTTAACTTACTTGGTCTCCTTTTACTATGGTAATGAGTAGTTGGGACTTTCATGAAACGCCTAGAAAATTGTCAAGAACAACAGCTAATAGTACGGGAGCCCTAGAACAAATTTTTTTGTGATTAATTTTTTTGTGAGTAAAACAATCCATATTTTAGGACCATCGAGATTTTGTTTTCAAGGTGAGCTTTGAAAAGATCTTGGCTCTTGGTCTAGGGATCCTTATGTCCGTATTATGAAGGTCAATCAAGAGTCCAGACGCAAAACTCAACACGGATCTTAGACGAAACGGGAAATGGCGAATCTAGGGAACTAACCTTGACACAGTGGACACAGTAGACGAATGTAGCCAAAATTAGACATTAGTATCGCAATTCGCAATCTACTAACTACGAAGTATGTAACACTTTTAAACATTTTAAATTCTGTCTCAAAGGTGTTAAGATACATTGTATAACGCCGGCGGATTGTTTATGCAATTTAGCCGCGTACCTTTGACGTCAATGCGCATTGCGCAGAAATAAGTAATAGTTAAAAAAACTAAAAACACGCTTTTTATATAAAGGGTTACAAACAAACATACAAACATACAAATTGAAAAATGAAATAATTATATCAAATTAGTGTATTGTCATCGGTCCTCGATAAATCTACAAAGTTTGAACGAAATCTGGCCGTTTAAAGTGGGTCAAAATCGCGGCCAAAGAAGTCGGTTACAAACATGTTACAAACAAATATACAGGTGAAGCTAATAAAAAGCGTATAAAAATGGAATAATTATATCAAATTAGCGTATTGTCATCGGTCCTCGATAAATCTACAAAGTTTGAACGAAATCTGGCCGTTTAAAGTGGATCAAAATCGCGCCCAAAGAAGTCAGTTACAAACATGTTACAAACAAATATACAGGTGAAGCTAATAAAAAGCGCATAAAAAAGAAAAATCATTGATCTATACATATAAAATTACAAGTCCTGACTGACTGATTGACTGACTGACTGACTGACTGACTGACTGACTGACTGACAAGGAATTTTGGAAATTTTAACCCGAAGGGGGTGAAATAGGGGTTGAAAGTTTGTATAAAAGTACGTCATTTCTTAATTTAGAAACATGAAACTTTATTTTTGGGCTACTGAATAAAAATAAATAAATACGTATTTAAGCGTTTTTGGAAATTCTACCCCCAAGGGGGTGAAATTGGGGTTGAAAGTTTGAATGAAAGACCGTCATTTCTTGAGTCAGAAACATGAAACTTTGTTTTTGGGCTATTAATTAAAAATGAATAAATACGTGCTTAAGCGTTTTAGAAATTCTACCCCCAAGGGGGTGAAATTGGGGTTGAAAGTGTGAATGAAAGTCCGTCATTTCTTAAGTTAGAAACAAAACTTTATTATTGTGTTACTAATTAAAATTAAATGAATGTATATTTAAGCGTTTTTGGAAATTCTACCCCCAAGGGGGTGAAATTGGGGTTGACAGTTTGTATGAAACTTTGTCAATTTCAAACCGATCGGTCTGAGACTTTGCATGCATTTAAAGCTACTGCGACGTAGGCATCTCCTAAAAAAGAATTTTAAAAATTCCGCCCCTAAGGGGGTAAAATAGGGGATGAAATTTTGCATGAAACTTTTGTCAAATTTAAACTGATCGGGCTGAGACTGTGTATGCATAAAGATACTATGATGTAGGCATCTCCTCAGAAAGGAATTTAATAAATTCCATCCCTAAGGGGATGAAATAGGGGATGAAAGTTTTTAGAAATTTTCTTAGACTTTCGACTGATTGAACTGAAATTATTAAAGATTGTAACCTAAACTAAACATACAATTTTCGAGTGTCATTTGATTAATATGTGCCTACTTGGCTGCGGGTCCCGTTTTTACCCTTTGAGTAAGGGACCTTAAAAGGAGAAAATTATCCATCTCCGTTATTATATTATGCTAACGCGGACGAAGTCGCGGGCAACAGCTAGTATGAGTATATTTGGATACATAATAAACCTCACATTGAATGTATTACAAAATCGGTAGAACTTGCTTGAAACATCGATCATGCATGGCTCTCCAGTTCAGTGGCGGACCGCGGAGGCTGAATCTACTTCAAAGTGTCCAAAGGGGAGCTCTATAATGGCTATTGGCTGTACTTATAATAGGTAGAGTTTGGATGACGATTTTCAAAAATATGTTTCTTTTCAGTGGCGGGGCGAGATCTAAATTTTATGTGGGCAAGATACATCTTGCGAGGCCCCCTAAAATATATTTTGCGAGGCCCCCTGATGGATGACGAAAGAGGACGGATTTGTTGAAAGAAAAATTTTTTGATACCGCAAACTTTCTTTATAAAACTTTATATTTATGAATATTTGAGTATCACTCAAGGGGCGTGAGGCCCCTTAGACCGCGAAGCCGTGGGTGGTCGCCCACGTCGCCCACGCCTTACGCCGCCTCTGTCTCTTATAACATGATGTTTTTACTCTTTTATAAAAACTTCACTGCTCTAGTCCTGCTTACTAAACCTCTTATTCAAAACTCAAACCCTTTTGCCTAAATTACAGTAAAATGCGAGAAATAGCACGATATTGTTGCTATTTCGTTAGCAAGAATTGTAAACAAGGCAGTCACGCCATTAAAAGGCAGTAACAAAGGTTATAGATTAAGTAGGTACTGAGGTTAATATAGGACCTAACTAGGTAGGTAGGTGATAATAACGCTGCCTATAAATCCTATAATAGCGTGGTTTATAGCCAATATAATATTGTTTGTCAATAAGCTAAGCTCTGGCTGTTTTGTAGAATTGTGTTATGATAATAATCTTATTTTAAGTCAACCTTTAGAGCTTAGTCAATTATAAGCCACCCAGATTTAGGGCCATTACACCTACCGAGTAGAGCGGGGGATAAAAAGTATCCTATGTCCATTCCCGGGACTCAAAGTATGCATGGCAGCAAGACAAATAGGTATATCTGCGAAAACCGTATGCAAATCGGATCAGTAGTTTTCGTGTTAGAGAAAAAAGTTTGATAGTACAAAATCTGACCCTCTCTTTTTGTCCCCTTAGAGGGGCGGGGGGAAAAATTTTATACATGTTAAGTTGGACGAAGACAATTAATATAGGTAATATTATCTGCAAAAACCGCATTCAAATCGGATCAGTAGTTTTCGTGTGATGCTGGAACAATTAAAAAACATACAGACAGACAAAAAACTAACCACATTTTTAGCTTAGCTATAGCAATGTAGTGACACCCCCCGCTTAATATTTTTTTAATATCTTTAATGTACCTACAGAATTTTCATTTCTACAGTTTTAGAAGTATACTGTTACGTACTTATACATAATATTATGTAGTAAGTATGTATTCGTAATATTATGTATTAAAGGATTGGCCTATCAATCAATAATGTGTTCACTGGACAGACTGGTTCATACATACTGAGTGCTCGGCCGATGGTACTGTCTCGGCACTCCACTCGGTAGGTGTAATTGGCTCTTACCCTCAGGCCTCAAGGCATAAGGGCTTCGTTTGATAGACCTAGACGTGATGAAAAAAGTGCCGACTGCCGTGCCGTCAAGAAGCCAAAAGAGCCAAGAAATTCGCGTCACATTTATTCCCAAGAGTCATGTTAGCCAATAAAATTAAGTAGACGCACTGCTGAATTGATAAACTCCATTCAAGAAACCTTTAAAACCAGACAAAAATGCAACAAACCGCGGCAGACGATACGCAAATACAGAGAATCAATTGATAACAATTATTCTCAGAAAATATTTTGTTACAAAAATTCGGATAAATTTCAATTTGCAGACACATTATGAATCATGTTTTGATAGTTGATACACATCCGTGGAATTGTGGGTAATTTTATACAAGTTTGCTGGATCTGCACATCTAAGTACTTACATAATATTATTATACAATTCTAAAGAATTTGTTAGTTTGCTTGAACGCGCTAATCTCAGGAACTACTGATTCTTTCAGTGTTAGATAGCCCATTTATCGAGGAAGGCTATAGAAGTATAGAATATATTTTATTACGCTAAGACTAATATGAGCGAAGAAATAGATGAAAATGTGGAAAAAATGGGAGAAATTATTTGAAAGGGCTTATCTCACGAACTAGTGGAGCAATTTTTATGTTATTTTATATTTAGCACAGTAGACCACGTGAAGGATCATAGGCTATTTTTTGTGGACTAATATGTCTGTGAAATACCTAATTTACGCGGGCGAAGCCGCGCGGAACGTCTAGAGTCTAGACTCTAGTACATTATAATTAAAAAGTTTATTTGAATGCCGTCCGAGACCGGCCGCACTCAGTCATAATAAAATATGATGATATATTATTTTAAATAATAATTGTTTTTTATTTTTATTTTATTAAACTTTAATTTAATGAAGAGTTTGACAGAATTAATTATTGTTATTAAGAAATTAATATTCGCCTCTTGAAATATCAATTATAAGAATCTAGAAAAACATAACTTGTGAAAAAGTAAAACCCAAATCAGATCAATTCAGTACTTTTATTATACACTTAACACTTTAGAAACTAATTACACTTGTCGGTTCGACGTTTAGAACAGCAATGAGAGTACCAATATGGCGACTATCCTATTTATACCTTTCCGAACTATAAACTAGAAACAATAAATCATACTATAACAGTTTTAGATCTACCTTATAAATATTTGATAAAATTATAAAATAATAATTTGATTTTATAATAATGAAACAATTATATAATAATATAATTAAGGCTTGACATTTCATTTGACTTGACGAACAAACTGACATTTGAAAATTAAACCGAGTAAAATATAATCTTGAATGTTAAATAATTATTATTAAACATTACATTTTTTCAATTATTATTAACAATTTCTAACATTCGGCCATCCTGAATCAATGCCTGGCCTCAGGCAGAAGAAAAAAAATATGTTTATTTACTCTCTATACTATTTATGAGAAACTAACAATAATATTATAATAATATTTTATAATATAATATGCAAGTACACTAACATATGAAGAGATTGATTAGCTTAATCTAAATTTATACAATACAATATAATGTTTGCTTTATTTTCTTAGTTACTTTCATATTATACTATTAATTTAAGAGAAATTACTAACAATATAATATTCTATAATATAATAATATGTAAGCACACTAACATTTTAACAGATTAATCTAATCTAAATTTTACAATACATAATATACTTTTAATTTTATTTTCGGCCATCCTATTGTGATTATTGAATGGCCCCATTCAATTTAGATTAATATTACAATATTTATTTAACTTCACTTTAAATATTTTTGGCACTATATTATTTACTTGATAATTTCACTTCATTTTGTAGCTTGCTTCACACCGCACTCTCATTATTTAATTAGCACTTTATAATTTCACTTCACTTTGTGGTTCACTTAACTCTGAGCGATTTTTCTCATACACAAAACGCGCACTTTATTAAGAAATCACTAGAACAGGCTGCAGGCATAGCAATATAGCACACACTGGATGCAACGGCGTCGTAGGCCGCACCACCGCGTGCAAACACGGGGTGTAGCGGCATTGTAGCAGCTGGTGCAGGTGTAGCGTACACACACAGGGTGTACCGAAGTTGTAAGCCACATTACCGCGTACACGCACAAGGTGTACAAAACGTGAGCCACACTACCGCTTACACGCACAGGGTGTTTCGGCCTTGCAGCAATGGATGTAACGTACACGCGCAAGATGTACAAAACGTGAGCCACACTACCGCGTACACACACAGGGTGTTTCGGCCTTGCAGCAATTAATGTGAAGTACACACACAAGATGTACAAAATGTGAGCCACACTACCGCTTACACGCACAGGGTGTTTCGGCCTTGCAGCAATGGATGTAACGTACACGCGCAAGATGTACAAAACGTGAGCCACACTACCGCTTACACGCACAGGGTGTTTCGGCCTTGCAGCTGCAGGTGTAACGTACACACACAGGGTGTACTTTTGTTATGTTATCCGCAGACCGCAATATAATGCAATTGTAAATTTTACTTATATCTCGAGTCGCTTAAGACATGTAACAGTAATATAAATTCATTAAAACCATTTTAAAAAATAATCATAAAAATAATTTCGTTGTATAATATTTTGATTTATGTATAATGTATTATTAGGAATTTATTTTAGATGAATTTAATATTTAAGAGGTTTGATTATTATTTTCCAATTTACATTCATTTTTACTAGGATTGCACGTGCAAACGCAGGTGTGCGCTGTAAACAACAGGTGCGGTTGTTATTACCGCAGCTGCGCTTGAAAAACAACACCTGCATTCGCACCTGCGCCTATCAGTGCACCTGCGTTGAGTAAACAAGATATGACTCCCCACTCCCGACTCCAAGAGGCGGGCAAGCTCACCGCTCTCGACACATTCGACTTCTAGCTGTCCTAGCGAGAGGTTCTCTCTAAAAGTGTTTGTGTAAAAGTGAAAAGTGTTTCTTAAAGAAAATATTTGTGAAGTGTGTTCTTGAAGTGTGATTTAAAATAATTAGTGGTGTTCATCAAATGTTATTTTTGAGAATAAGTTTGAGAATTTAAATATTTCTTCAAGTAAAGATTTTGTATCAAACTTTTAGCCATATTTAATTTTAAAATGTTTGACGTAAACATTGAATCTGTTGTCCTTATCTATTTTTTTTAAGTTATTTTCATAAACTGCTAAAATCAGAAGTGGGATCGGTTCATGCCGATCACATTCTCTGGAATAAATATGGCTGAAAGCGGTACACGTAATAGAAATACAAAAGAAAAGTTATGTGAGGTCCACGAGAATACAGGCGTTATTTTGTGAAAGTGTTTTATCAGTGAATAGCACCTAACCACCGGTGCAAGTGGCTGCTATTCTAGAAGGGCTGGGTTGTTACATAACCCAGGCATACTATCTGGCACGAGATGGTGACAAGCGTCGAGGTTACAGCGAGTGCATCAGTTGGATCATCCTCCGACATAAGAGGTCATTTGGACGTGCTAATGAAGGTCAGATCAAACCATTATTATTACATCTCAAATTTTGATCGTGCTCTAGACGGTATTGATTATTGGTTTGAGGATGTTGAGTGACCAAAGATCACTTAGAATTATAACAAATATCTTTCTAGGATTTCGAACCGTTTAAAGGTAGCTCTTAAACGGAAAGAGAGAAATAGTTACACATAGCAAACTTTGTTAAAATTAGTATTTTGTTCGTAATCGAAATCGCAAGCAGTTTGTTTCATGTCATGAGTACAAATTCAAACGCTTATATCGTTCATATGCAGATTACGTAGATCGTTTTAAGATTGATTGTTAAAGGACATAGTGTTGATTTTATTTTTGCAATCATAATACGGGATATAACTGATGCCACTATACAAGTAGCGGCTGGTATTCCCAATCTTTGCTTTGGTATCGCAGGGATTCTTCTGAGAAACTGATTGTGATTTGTGACTCCCAAACCAACACAAATCACAATGTCTGTTCTAGGTATGCCATGCTGAGTTAAATGCAGCGTTTCTATTCTGAACAAGTTTGGGTCAGACATGACAAGCGACGCAGCAGGACTGAGTGGTAGCAGTACGAGAGAAGTATTATATGTGCCTTCTGTGAAGGGCCACGATGTTTACGTCTGGCTTGCTAGGCGAGAATCATGATCGCGAGAGAATGTAATGTCGACTTATGTTTTGAGTTAGAAGTTATTTTAACAGACGACGACATCACGACGGCTGTTATACAGGGAGTATCTGTAGACGTGTTTTTATACCGATATGTGTATTTAGTTTTCGAATCAGTGTTAAAATTCTTAAATCATGATGAGCGAATGGCTTGACCAATAATGCGTGGCGAGGCAACACAATGTTAAATGAGACGAGTCGCGGCACTTGTCGAGTTTTGCAATATTTCACTACAATTTGATTTCTTGTCGTTGATCGGAGATGCTTAATATGTTCCAAATACTTGTTGAAATCGACGTTTTAAATGTACAAAGTATAAGTAATGGTTTTTCCAGTGAAAAGTACTTTTGTCTTTTGATTAATATTAATACAAATGAATCAGTGCCGACCTTTTAAGGGTTTGTTGCACCGGAGGCGTGGTTAAAGTTAAGTTTATCGTCAAATTGGCGTCCATTATGGACTTTTACTCGGGATTGTCTCATTTTACTTTTTGTTATGGTTAAAGTTATAGTTAAATTAAGTTGATGCAACCCACTCTAAGGGTTGTGAGTAGGTCTATTTAAGTTTTCTTTGTTAATAATGCAGCATCATTCACAGTTGCGACAAATGAAATTTACATTGAGTTGGCACGTTAGGCAACTGTTTGTTATAAACCGTAAAGAGATAATTATCAATTGATAGTTTAGTGGTGGTGACCAATTTACGCCATCTGTGGCGATCCTTGGCAAAATGGAGAACGTCATGAAGACCGGTAGCTAGCGAAGTGTGCACTTGGTAAGATCTCATAGAGCTTCAGTTACTAGTCGGAGACTATTTCAAAATAAAGACATACATACTCTGCTCTGCTACTTCTTATTTACTTGTGGCCAGCAGTGTGTTGTCATTTGCATAGTAATGATTGGTAATTTTAGTGCCACCTGTTGAGACTTCACCGAGCAGGCTATTGAGTAATAATTTTAATAAAGTCCTGTAAATTTTAAGTACTGGCTTTTCAACCAGCTTAAAAGGGGAGCAGCTTTGCAAAGTTGGTGCAATACTTGGGACGAACTGATTGTCAGGTTAGGCCGAGCACATGGTAACGTCTTAGCGAGGTGAATGGACACCGGTGCTATATTTTTTTGTAGTAAATGTTGACTTAGTCATTTATTATTTAATGCGTATACACGTAAGAGGGCATAGAGCGATGCTCTGCCGTATAAGTGTCGAGCGCTGCTGTGCGTTGAGCGTTGCTCCGCTGTGCGTTGAGCGTTGCTCCGCAGTGCGTCGAGCGTTGCTCCGCTGAGTGTCGAGCGCTGCTCCACTGTGTATTGAGCGTTGATGTGTTGGCTCCACTCAGGTGTATTGAGCGTTGGCTCTACTCTGGTGTATTGAGCGTTAATGTGTTTGCTCTACTCGGACGTATTGAGCGTTAGCTCAACCTACTCGTATCTATGATACAGTGTTGGCTCTGCCGCAATGTAGTTGTAGTCTACATTGGATCATTGAGCGTTATTTTTGAGCAGATGAAAAAAAAAAAAACGTTTTTCTTGTATTTTTTTTCAGCAGACAAATTGCTTTGGATTGCACAGTGCTGAGTCAAGGATCCGACATGCCAAATGATCGTCATCGCAACCCTGCAGTCCGCTTGCGAAAATAAGTCAAGATGATGCGTCACCGCAATCTACCGAGATGGAAGCAGCAGTTGACCAGAGGGGGATCAATGTGGCTGAGGACATCCACACGTCAGGAGAGGCCGTATTAGGAATTTATTTTAGATGAATTTAATATTTAAGAGGTTTGATTATTATTTTCCAATTTACATTCATTTTTACTAGGATTGCACGTGCAAACGCAGGTGTGCGCTGTAAACAACAGGTGCGGTTGTTATTACCGCAGCTGCGCTTGAAAAACAACACCTGCATTCGCACCTGCGCCTATCAGTGCACCTGCGTTGAGTAAACAAGATATGACTCCCCACTCCCGACTCCAAGAGGCGGGCAAGCTCACCGCTCTCGACACATTCGACTTCTAGCTGTCCTAGCGAGAGGTTCTCTCTAAAAGTGTTTGTGTAAAAGTGAAAAGTGTTTCTTAAAGAAAATATTTGTGAAGTGTGTTCTTGAAGTGTGATTTAAAATAATTAGTGGTGTTCATCAAATGTTATTTTTGAGAATAAGTTTGAGAATTTAAATATTTCTTCAAGTAAAGATTTTGTATCAAACTTTTAGCCATATTTAATTTTAAAATGTTTGACGTAAACATTGAATCTGTTGTCCTTATCTATTTTTTTTAAGTTATTTTCATAAACTGCTAAAAGTATATATTTATGTATAATTAAAGTTTGTATAGTTAATGATATTGTATATATATATATAGAGTAGTTTAATACATACATAATAAATTTATGTTCATGGTAAAGCATCATTCAGCACTTGAGTCATTTGAATCATCATTATCGGAGCTACTACCGATAGGTCCCAACCTTATCCACGGCTTCATTTTGTCCGCCGAGTACACGTTTTTATATTTTCTGCTCGAAAAACCGTCTATACTGCAGACTTCGTAACGATCGTTGCCTAGCACAGCAGAAACCTTGTAAGGTCCACTGTATGGGGGAACCAGTTTATTGCTATTACCGACGTTATTAACGTTTTTTAACACCATAACTAGGTCTCCTACTTTATACATGTGAGCAGCACAACGTTTTTTATCGAATCGGGCTTTCATCGCATTCTGTTCCTTACATATATGAGAAGCTACTTCTTCCCGAGTTGCTTGAATATTTTCATTTTGCTCTAAATTCATCGAAGTCTCATGCAGATGACTTTCTGCAATATTTACAGTCTGCTTACCGAAAACGATCTCAGCTGGGGTTTTGCCTATACCTTTATTAATAGTGTTGTTTAAACTCCATTGTACTTTGTTTAGTTCTCTGTCCCAATTGCGATCGTCTTCGGTAAAGTTAAGAGCAGTCAATGATCCAAGAATAGAACGGTTATAACGCTCGATTTGACCGTTTGCTCTAGGAGTTGCTACCGCGTTTTTGACGTGTTTTATTTGGTTTGATTCTATAAACCGTTTGAACTCTGCCGAGGTAAAGCTAGTGCCTCTATCAGAAACTACAACTCTAGGAGAGCCAAATAACCCTATGAATTCCTGTAAGACCTGAATCGAAGTTTTACTTTTAGTATTCCGAACAGCCCGTAACACAATAAACTTTGTAAACGCATCGATTATTCCTAATATGTAAGTATTTCCGTTCTTACTGCGGACAAAAGGACCTACATGATCTATATGTACACACTCGAAAGGCGTTGTAGGTTTGGGTATGGGATGCAACATACCTTGCTTCTTTCCAGAGGGTTCTTTCGCGTAGGCACATTGAATACATGATCGTACGTATTTTTTGACAAAACGTGTCATACCTGAAAACCAGTAATCTCTCCGCATTTTGTCTAGGGTCTTTTCAAAGGAAAAATGACCACTTTCATCATGGCACAAAAGACAAACCTTCCACCTAGCATCATGTGGCACTGCCCATTTCAACGTATCCCCAACTTTTCTATATATTTTACCATCTTTTAAACAATAATTGTTCATAATATCCTTTGCTTCTGCACAATTTTTATCAAGTACACATTTAATGAGTTTTAATTTGGGATCAGCTAATTGTATAGAAAGTAAAGTCTGGGCATCTAAATTTATTTTAAACACACTTACTTCATGTCTGTCTTCGTCAGTAAAGGGTAAGGAATTGCGACTTAATGCATCTGCGTGTTGGAGCTGACTACCTGGTCTATATTCTACGGTAAAATCGTAATCTTGTACAAGGAGCCACCAACGTGCAATGCGCGGAATAAGGTCTCGTTTTGTTAATGTTGTTCTTAGCGCATTACAATCAGTCACCACCTTGAAGTGAATACCAATTAAATAAACTCTAAAGCGATTTAAAGACATTACTACAGCCAACGTCTCCAATTCGTACGAGTGAAGATGTTGTTCCTCTGGAGAGGTTTGTCGGCTGTAGTAAGCAACAGCTCGAAGAGGCGAATTTTCGTTTTCTCTTTGCAATAGAATTCCACCAATGCCATGTTGACTGGCATCAGTATGAAGCTCAGTGAGATGACTGGGATTGAAAATGCTAAGAACTGGTCTCGACGTCAGGCATTCCTTTATTTTAGCAAATGCATTAATTTGTTCTTCACCCCATCTCCAAGGAATATTATTTCTAGTTAACATAGTAAGAGGTCGAGCTATAGTTGCAAAATTATAAATAAACTTACGGAAAAAACTAGCTAGGCCAATAAACTGACGTATCTCGTGTGGGTTTTTAGGAGCCGGAAATGCCAATACCGCGTCTGTTTTTCGAGAACCGGGCCTAACTCCGTTACGAGATATTTCAAATCCTAAGTATTCTATTGACTCCTTAAAAAAATGGCATTTCTTTAAATTCAAAGACAGCTTAGCTTCACGCAATATATCAAGTACCAATTTCAATTTGTGTATCCCTTCATCTATTGAACTAGATCCTATCACTATGTCATCCATATATGCAAGAACAGCCGGTATTTTATGCTTGATTAATAGTTTATGTACCATCCTTTGAAATACCGCTGGGGCGTTCGTCAGACCAAACGGCATACGGTTATATTCATAGTGTCCGTCTGGTGTGACGAATGCTGTATAATGTTTGGAGTTCTCCGACATGGGAATCTGGTGATAACCTTGGGTCAAGTCCAAGGTGCTAAAATAGGTTTGCCCCTGAAGACTATCTATTTGATCGTCAATTAACGGCATAGGATATTTGTCCTTGATGGTTTTACGATTAAGCGCCCGATAATCGACACAAAGACGCAGTTCACCATTTTTCTTTGGCACTAATATTATCGGGCTCGCATACTCTGAATTTGATTCTCGAATTATGTTACTCTCCAAGAGTTCGGATATAATCTGAGAAACTTTTTCACGCTCTGCTAGTGACAGCCTATATGGACGGTACGTTACAGGAGATTTATCATGCAAATCGATTGCCATTTCGGCTAGCGACGTTTTACCTAATTCACCAGTTGAGAACGCGAAACAATCTCTGTAATCATTTAATATGCAGAGTAATTTATTAACAGCCTCAGGTAACAGTGTTTTATCAATATTCAGGTCATTATATGAAATTTGCGCGTTATCGTTAGACACATGCCTAACATTTACAATGTAACTATTTTTAATATTTTCAGGAAATATTTGATTGGGTATACCTATACCTCGTACCAAGGTTGTATCTTTAGCTATGTGTATATCTTTTGAGTTAAGTGGAATCAACACAATAGTCCCCAAGCCTTTGGTTACAGAATATATACCAGGCAGAATTAAATATTCGGCTTCTTGATTTAACCTAAGATCGGGTGTAATGCTAACAAATCCAGTGAACTCCGTATTACTATATACTTCTATTGAACAATTATGCTTAACTGTAGCGTCTTCTTTAGATTTAAGGATTATCACATTAGACTTATTTGGAGAAACTTGGTAAAGAATTAGATCTCTGTCCGATTTAAATACTCTGACTGAGGGATGTTCTGTGAGGGTCTGTCCTATTAATATATCCGCGGGTAAATATATTGCAGGAACTACAAACGCTGTTACTTGTAATTCAACCATGTCCAATTTTACATGAATATTTATTCTCCCTTCAGGAGTTATAGCGCTGTTTCCAAATCCTTTTAAAGTTGGCAGATTAGTATTAATTACCTCTGAATTTAGGATACTTTTAACTTTATCGCTTATCAGTGTACATTCACTTCCAAGATCTACATATCCAGATACATTTATTCCATTAACATTAACCTGTTTAAAATATTTATTATTACCGTTGCCTAAAGTTTCATCAATAGTCATGACCTGCTTTGAGTTTTGTTTAGGATCAGAAACTTTTGAATTTTCAGTATTATTATTGGTATTAAATTTATTAGTCAAACTAACTTTACAATTTAGTTCTAAATGGCCGTAACGCTTACATTTGATACATTTCAGAATCTCTTTTGTGCAATTTGCTACCGTATGACCAGTTTCTTTACAATTGTAACAGGTAACCGCCTGTATCATTCTTTTATTACTATTACTATCAAAATTATTTTTAAATTTACCATCTTGTGTATCAGAAAGTTTTCGCAAGTTATCAAAATGGCTACGGTCTCTAAAATAATTCTTTTTTACTAGTGTTGTATCCTCTTTTATATGAGAAATATTCTGAAAGTAATTAAGTACTTGATCAGGATCACTGAATTGTGCTCCTTCTATATTCATTCTAATATTATTGTCGTAAACTCCATGGCTCAAACAGTCTACAGCTTGCCGACCTTTTAGTTGACACCGATTAATCAACATAATCTTATCGTAAAAATATTCAACTAATGTTTCATTACGTCGACTTCTTCTGTTAAGCATTTCAACTAAAAGATCGGCATAGTTGTGATCACTAGGGAATGTTTTCAACAATTTTTGTTGCCATTCTACCCAACTAAATTTAACGCTTGTAAGCCCATCGTACCACTTTTTTGCCAAACCGGAAAGTTTTGGCAAAGCATAAAAGATGGTTTGCTGTTCTGACCATCCGTAAATTTCAGCAGACTCATTAATTTTAGCGATCCAATCGTTTATGGTTTGACTCTTTGAGGCTGGGTCAAATTCAGTTATTATATTTTGCGATCCCTGCACATGAGTAGGATTGTTATTACGTAAATTGTTTCCTCCCTGCAACGCACTAATTAATTGATTAAGAATATTATTTGAATTATCTTGCGAAGTGTGGGTTTCACTCAAGTCTGCACTCCCACATTGTTTATCGCGATCATTATGTCGTGCTCCAGAATGAGACTTTAGTCGATGTCGAGGCGTTAATGAATCCACTCGTGACCTACGATATCGTGAACAAGAGCGTCGACGATGAGAAGTACGTGCGCGGTTACGTACAGGCGTTCCGCGCGAGCCTGATCGTGAATTATGACGTGTCGAAGCAGAGTCACTAACTCGAGATCTGCGACGCGAGTGTCTTGTACGTGAACGACTGTAACGACGTCTTAAATATCGACGGTGACGATTATGACTACCCGAACTACCACTACTAGAAGAGGAGCTGCTAGTAGACGGGCTACGATGTCGCTTACGGCTTTTTCGAGTCGATCTAGTCAAATTATTTGAACGTTTTCTAGAAAAAGGTGTAGGGCCTGTCGGCGTGCCTTCACGATCCGACATAATATTACTTTTGTGATATACTATAACTTGTGCGAATGAATATCTTTACAATAATACTAGTGATAATAATTATTTAAAATTAAAACGAAAATGTGGGTATTTAAAAAAAAAATATATAAGTAATTTAATAGTCCAACGAAAGAAATATTGCAAACTTTCAATATATAACAGCTGTGTTAACAATGGCTGAAGCGAGCCAAGATACAGTTAAAAACAATAGCACAGATATCTGAAAATAATCACTTTGTTATTACTTCAAAAACAGGTGGGTACTTGAGTTGAAAAAAAAAAAAATATAATATCCTTTATCTCAGTTAAATACATTTGTAATCTAATAAATTATAAACCGTAAAACCAAATAGGTACACAGTATGTATATTGAATAATAACGGTAATACAATATCTCCAGCAAATTCTTTGTATTTTACTCAAATACTAGTAATTAGTACTCATAAAAAATACAGTTGGCTCATATTATTATTATAGCAATACAAATTCAACACAGCATGCACAGGTTTATAAGGTAAGCCGTTATAGCTTCAGATGAACGATAATAATTTAGAATTTTTAAGTGTTTTAATATAATAAATACAATTGCGACTTACCAACTTTCGCACGTTATCACTACATCACCAGATTTAGGCCGTAGGCGATCTTTATCCAACACTTCTGATTTGAAAAAGTAAAACCCAAATCAGATCAATTCAGTACTTTTATTATACACTTAACACTTTAGAAACTAATTACACTTGTCGGTTCGACGTTTAGAACAGCAATGAGAGTACCAATATGGCGACTATCCTATTTATACCTTTCCGAACTATAAACTAGAAACAATAAATCATACTATAACAGTTTTAGATCTACCTTATAAATATTTGATAAAATTATAAAATAATAATTTGATTTTATAATAATGAAACAATTATATAATAATATAATTAAGGCTTGACATTTCATTTGACTTGACGAACAAACTGACATTTGAAAATTAAACCGAGTAAAATATAATCTTGAATGTTAAATAATTATTATTAAACATTACATTTTTTCAATTATTATTAACAATTTCTAACACTTGAGTGAAAGTGTTAAAAAAAATGATTCACATTTTTGTAAGTTACTTGTATAAAATAGTGTAGATTCTGTTTATAGAGATTTTTCAAAGAGACTCGAATTCTCGATAAAATCGACGGTTCTTACAAGATTTTGTATTGCGAAATTCGCTGGCAGCATCTAGTTAGAATATTGTTATTTTCCTCATACTTTTTCAGTTAGCGAAGTTGCAGATTTGGTTTGTTGTACGTTGCTCGTGCCAATTGTATTGAATATTGCCGACGAGACTCGCTACTAATACGCATGCTCTAGAAAAACTTAGATCGGTCAGTGACAGCGAAAATTTAATTAGAGCACCGATTCTCAAGTTTTTTTGGTGACGGAACCCTTTTAAAAGTATAATTTTAACGGACCCCCAAATAAAATCATGTTTTGTCATTGAATTAATGTTATCCATGCTTCCTAAAACAGTTTATTTATCGCTTGCGGAGCCCAAACTTACAAGTCCTTTGTGGAATTCGGAGACTTTTATAATGGCTGAATTAGACTCAACCACTGCAATAGTCTGTGTCTTTATAAGAGTTCAATTTTTTCATAAGTTTACTACAGTGCAAACATTTTTTATTTAGCTCCTAGACTAAAAAGGTCAATGACCGCCGGGGACACCTTATTATATTTTGACTATAGCTATGAATAATCAATAAACCATAGCTTTCACTTAAAATCTCATCAGTGAAGCAGATCTAGATGCATATTTTAATTATTAATTTGTCACGTGTGACGTGATTGGTTGTTAGTCATACGATGTTTTGTACAACTCAGAAAACACCTTGTGTTGTTGACGTAGTATTTTTCTAGTGCAATGCCCTACAAAACAACAGCGTAGCGTTTATAGTTTGCATTTTAATCAGTCTATACTCTATAATCTATATATTAATATTATTATATACATAATATAATAAAACTGTAGAAATGGAAATTCTGTACGTTAAAGATATTCAAAAAATAATAAGCAGGGGGTGTTACTACATCGCTATAGAAGCCAAAAATGTGGTTAGTTTTTTGTCTGTCTGTCTGTCTGTCTGTATGTTTGTTCCAGCATCACACGAAAACTACTGATCCGATTTGATTGCGGTTTTCGCAGATATATTGGTCTTCTTCCAACTTGGTGCATACCCCCCCCCCCTCTTAGGGGATAAAAGAGGGGGGAAGATTTTGGATCAACTGATGAAGTAGAAATATTTCATATGGCAAAATGGCAAAACAACATTTGCCGGGACAGCTAGTCTATATAATTATAATAATGCTAAGTGATTTAATTAACATACACGCAATCATTTACTGAATTTATTATGCTTCAGCTTATAATAATAATAATTATAATATGCTAGACGACCGACGAGCGACGCCCGCAACTCCGTTTATCGCGCGGGAACCGTACATTTTCCCTCAACAAAAACTGTCCTATGTCGGAGGTTACACGACCAATTTTTCATCAATCTGATCCATCAATCTGATTGACGGAATATTGATGGTTATAAAAAAGTACTATTAAAAAAATGACCAATCCATATCAATCCGGGGGTTAGACGATCAATTTTTCGTCAATCTTTACCAAATTGATGGATTAAATTTGATGAAAAATGTATCATGTAACCTCCGACTACGTCTCTTCTCGGAACACCAAATATCTGCATTCCAAATTTCATCAAAATCTTTTCAGCGGTTTAACCGTGAAGGGGTAACAGACAGACAGACACTTTCGAATGTATAATATTAGTATTAGTACAGATTAAAATGCAAGAGAGTGTCTGTCTGTAGTCCTCTAAAGCTGAACCGATTTTGATAGAATTTATGCACAATCACCACAAGCAGGAAAATTTTTCTCAGAAAATAGAGGACTATGGCGTACCTACTTACTAGTTACTGGTGATTATTACGGGTTATTCTCTATCGTGAGAATAGCTTTATTAAATTATATTATATTTAGTTAAGTTATTGTTATGCAAATTACTAATTATGATTCATAATTAAATAATCTCACAAGTCACAGTAGGTACGTTATAATCAAAGACCTATACCTATTTCTTATGTCAATGGTTATGCCTAATTAGCCTGAGAATGATAAAATATTTTTCATTCTCAGGCTACGTAATCAATGAGAATAAAATATTTTTAAACACATTTTTAGGGTTCCGTACCCAAAGGATAAAAACGGGACCCTATTACTAAGACTTCGATGTCTGTCCGTCTGTCCGTCTGTCCGTCTGTCCGTCTGTCTGTATGTTTCCAGGCTGTATCTCAAGAACCGCTAAGCAAGTGTTAGCGCCTTAGCGGATGTCAATGGCCAAGCTACATGATATTATATTTTAAATGTATTTAAATCGGTATATTATGTTAGTCACTTTATATAATTTTGATAAGTGATAATTATATTTTAAATAGTAATGAGTAAGGTACTTGATTTTGACAAATAGATTACTTACTTCTATCTTAGTACATTAATTAATATTTAGAATTATGTACTTAACTTATTCTTAGCCATTCTTAATTTCTAATGTATTTTATATGATTTTACTATATTCGAATTGTCAACGGAAGTTCGTTACATTTTTTGTAAAATGGTATAAAAGCCAGCCATATTGCATTGATTGATACATTCTGTAATTAACTTTGAAACGTGTAAGGTGAAACTCTGTTCGAATAAATACCGCTCAATGTATAATTCAAGACTTTTCCTATACTCTCTAATACAAGCTAGACTTCTGAAATTTTCACAGATTGTGTATATCTGTTGCCGCTATAACAACAAATACTAAAAATAAAATAAAGTTTATTTTTAAGGGGGGCTCCCATACAAGAAACGTGATTTTTTGGCCTTTTTTGCTCGTAATCAATAATGGTAACAGCTACGCACTTGAAATTTTCACAAAATCCTTAATTGTATTTGTACTTTAATAATTATTAATAAAATTAAAATAAAGTAAATATTTAAGGGGGGCTCCCATACAAAAAACACAATTTTTTGTCTACTTTCGCTCTATACCGGTACGGAACCCTTCGTGCGCGAGTCTGACTCGCACTTGGCCGATTATTTGATGATTCACAAATAACAATGAATACTAAATAAGTAGGTAAGACATTTTCATCAAAATATATAGTGTATTCATTATTTTAGCAGAGGAAGTTACGTTACCTCGATTTAATTTTATCTAGAGACAGATAACAGTAAATCGAGGTAACGAAGTCCTCTGATTCCTCCTTCAAAATAGAGCCTATCTAATTATATATTTTTAAATATCTTCAGGAAGAGTGAGTCTATTGCCTCTACGTTTTTTTTATCTTATAGATCTTTCAAATTTATGGTCGGTCGATTGGCGGGGACCGGGGTACGGGGCATTCATGTTTTGCAATTTTTTAGGGTCATATTTTTAATTTTAGAAAAAATCTAACGTAGCTAGGCATGCTGTAACAGACCCCAATATTATATAAAAAATCTAGGGTCCTACCACAAAAGATTTAAACACCCGTTGAACAGTTGTTTAGAGAAAAATTCAGTACAAAAATGTCACAAAACAACGGTTCAACAGGTGTTTAAATCTTTTGTGGTAAGACCGATTGAGTCTAGACGCATTAGCCAGGGAGTAAATTGGGGAATACGTTTGTACGGCAAAACAGTGCTAGCGTACCCTAAACTTACAAAAAAAAATTGTTTTATGTAGGTATGGTATTGCATAAAACATTCTTCGTCAAACTGATACAATGTATTATAATGTAGGTATAACTTATTTATAAGTCATGTTAATTTCCAAAAAATACATATTCCTCCGCGCGTTGCGAAGTGGCTCTTATATTATTGAATTTTAAAGAATACAAGTTGACCTAGTATGTTATCTTCACCTTGAGCCGTCGTGGATAGATCTTCAAATCTGACATCCGCTAGACACTTGTGGTTTCGCTCGTGTAACACGTTGGATTACTTCGTAATCGGTAAACTGAAATCGTTCACTTTGCAAGTCACTTCATAAAGAACGCATAGAAAATATTTTTTTTAAAGAAGGCAGGTCGCTGTAGCCCTGAGTCCTGACGTCACTGCGACCCATAAGGATTTATATTCTATTGTGACTTCTTCGCAATCGCACTAGAGAATCATCCCAAATCCAATACTGTTCATAAATCAAACGATATGGTTGGGGTTGGTGCCACGAATTAGCTCTGTGGACGAGTATTCGTGGCGATCAAGATGCCTGTTCCTGCTCTGTTACTACAGAGCAGGAACCAGTTCCAAAAGTTTCATATACTTTTTTTTCGTGAGGGTAGGCGTAACAGCAACACCTAATCTAGAGTCTGAGTCTTAAAATTACAATTAAAATACTTACAGTATATAAAACAATTTATGTATTGCTTTAAGTAATACTCTAAACCCTCCTGTGCTCACCACAATATAAATTTCGCACCAGTTCAAAATTTTTGATCACTAAAATATTTTCACCGCCAACAATCATGGATGTGTCAACACAACTAGCTGCAAACATGGAAGACTTAGCCAAGCTCTTCCAAACACGTATGGACTCCTATGAGCAGCGACTCCAAGACGCTGCTTCTTCACCATCTCACCCAGATTTGACCAGCTTGAGCAGTGAGTTCCGTGACTTTAAAAACTTTGTTTGGCAAACACTATCTAAATTCAGAACCCAAATTGATCTCCTCACTGTGGGACTTGACCGGCACGAGACTCTCCTCCGCAGGAAGATACTTCTGTTCCATGGAATTGCTGAAAACAGTAATGAGAATTTATTTGATGTTATTACTAATACAGTAAAAGTTAAAATGAATGTATCTGAATTGACCTGTGATGAAATTCAATCATGTCATCGCCTCGGTTCTCCTAAAGGCAAAGCCCGTACTGTCCTGGTGAGATTCAGAGACGTTACTCAACGTCGCACAGTCTGGGATGCTAAGACTGCACTCAAGAGTAGTGGAATAGTTATATCGGAGTTTTTAACAAAATCTAGGCATCTTCTATTCATAGCTGCGCGACAGCATTTTGGTGTACGCAGCTGCTGGTCCACCGAAGGAAAAATAGCAATAATCTTGCCTGACAAGACTCGGCGGAAGATCGAATGCATGCAGGAGCTCAAGTCGCTAATTGCCTCTTTCCCCGCCGCTAAAGATACGAAAGCGGTCCCTAGTTTGCCTTCAGGGATAAGTGGAGAGTCGAAGCCAAGTAATTTGGAGGCTAAACTGCCCAGTACAGCTGCATCTTCACGCCGTGCTAGGAGAAATTAGGTGGAACCTAGTCTGTGCGCTGACGCAGACCGCAGTGCAGTCAACGGTTATTGTTGGCAAAATATTATGAATTATGTAATTTATTGTTTTTCTGGTCTTTTTGGTGTTGTTACTATAAAATAGCGATAATTTTAAGGTAGGCTTTTCTGTGTGCTTTTAATTTTTATGAACGTTGGAATGCACGACCCGCTTTTTGTTTTTCTTAAAATGACATTGACATCTGACATCTGTCAGATGCAGTTTTTTTTTTTTTACTCTCTCTTTGCACGTTAAAGGCATGGAAAAGCTTTGTATTGTTTTGATTTTTTTTTGTTGCTAATAATTATTACGCTTTTTGTTTTAAATTATTTTTTTTATCTTTTTTTCATATATAAAAATTGCTGATTATGTGTTTTCACATAAACACAGCGTCGATATGAAGATTGCGCTTGTAAACTGTCATAAACTTACCTTAATTGTCTCTACTTACTGACAATTTTCTCTGTTTGCCACCCTTGATCTCAGCTAATATGTTTTGGCAACACTAGCTTCTCCGCTCATAGCGTTTTGTAAACTCGAAATGTCAACCGCCAAAAAATTTTCTTTTCTGAAAATAAGTAGATTTTTGTGTTTTAGTTCACCTAAAGTAGTGAATATAACTCAATTTCGAGTTTTAGCACACGTAGTGATATTATTCTCCATGTTTTAGTTCTTCAATCGCGGATTCGGAGGTCCTTTGTTCTCGCGGCCACATGTGGCCGCTTGGGTTTTGAAGAGTTGGTGCAACGCAGTGTGTTCAGTGTAGTTTGTGCTGTGAGTAAGTGGTCGAGTGAGCAACAGAGTCGCTGCGAATTCCTCCAGCTCTGAATCCTCGGATTTGGAGGCCGACTTCCAAAGGGTAAGTCAGAAGAACTAATACTAATGGACGGCTTGAATTGGGCGAGGGTGGCCTCATTTGATAATACTGCATTTCTAATAGCCCTAAAAGCCAATCCGGGTGTCAGGGTCGGATTTTAAACTATTAGCCGCCCCTAGGCACTGAAAAATTGCCGCTCCATTATTGAAATATCACTGAGAGTTGTTTAGCTTTAACATTCTGCATTAACTAAAGTAAGCTGGAAATAAATGACTTGTTACACCAATGCAATTACTAGGTATGCATAAAAGTTATAAACGTCATAACAATGTCAAAAAATAGCCAGCCAATGTACATAACTCCATACCTCATTGAATACACAGTTTAGTCAATAATGGATTGCACCATTTTAGCAATGGTTAAAATATCATCATGGTTTTAACGATAAACCATAAGTAGTCAATTCTAGCCAGTGATTGTCCTCAATTGTTGGTATTCCAGACACAATGGGTGTTCTATTGTTGTACGGCCACCGGGGGCCGCTTGAGAGTTGATGAGTTAATGTTTAGTTAACAAATTTGAAAAATATAACCCATTCCACTTGTTTCATTACAATATTTAAGTTAAAGAACTAAAGATTTATTAAAACTGCTATCGTCTGCCCCCCGTATATTTGCAGCCGTATCCAATTGGGTTGCGGTAACCCTACGGGCAAAGGGGGTGCGACTGCTTGCATACCTAGACGATTACTTCCTGGCTGGTTTTATAGATTCAGAATATAAACCCAAACTTATACATTTAAGTAAAGGTAAAGAGTATCTAGCGGAAACAATGAGAACTATGGCTGGCTTAACTTATGGCCTATTAAAACAAAAAGCTTCGATTTACTAGGGGTTTGACAGATGGTGTATGGGGCTTATGTCAAATTTTTAAAATAATTACATTTAAGTAATTAATGTTCTACTCTGAGTGCGGAAAGTACTCATCAACAGAACTATGCAATTTGCAAATTTAAATGTCAATACATTTACCTCAATGACAAACTAGGTTGCGGAAATCCTTCCTGCCAGGGGAGTAGTGAGAGCCCTTTTTATTGTCTTGAGGGAAGAATCAATTAGAAAACATTGTTTACTTGGAAACCAGGACTCTACCAAGCTGGCCTTCTTCTTCTTCTTGTAATAATGACTGACTCGGTGAATTGCCAATATCAGAGTAGCTCGAAAGACTCTGCTAAGCTGGCATTATGAGTTGTGACTAACAGGCTGCGAAAGCCAAGAAGTTTAAGAGGTCTTGGGCTGGCAGGTAAGCTGTCAAAAATCAATTTAGAAACCAACCCAACAGTTGCAGTATCTAAGAATTGCCTCGATCACAAAGGAAAAATTAATGTTCCTGGCACTAGAAAGGAAGTTAATGATAAGAATTATTTCTTTCTCAAATATTACAATATTGAGAATACAAGAGTAAAGTATGCAGTTTAGTCAGGTGCAAGGAAGTTTGGGTCAACTGAGTTCCAACAGGATCATCCCAAGTGGCCACCTACACCATTGGGATTTCCACTAAGCCCATGATCCATGAGTCGGATAGAGATGCGAAAGTCAGTTCTGTGCCTGATCTCTCTCCAGTCGTGCCGGCCTTCCGCCACTGGGTTATGAGAGTAAAAGGAATAGAGGGTGCTCTTGCGTATTGAGCACACACTTGGGCACTATAAAATTACTCCTGTGTAACTGGCTTGGTTTTAATAAACTGACCATGAGCACCGATACCAGTGTGGGAATTAATATTCAAGGCAGTAGACAGCAACAAGGAGTTGTATCTGCGCCCATATACATTACCTGACAACCGA
This sequence comes from Plebejus argus, assembly GCA_905404155.3. Taxonomy (NCBI): domain Eukaryota; kingdom Metazoa; phylum Arthropoda; class Insecta; order Lepidoptera; family Lycaenidae; genus Plebejus; species Plebejus argus. The sequence goes on from FR989944.1 coordinate 913,394, forward strand.
TGCAGCAAATGCAGCTGGTGCAGGATGAAGATTCTCCAGAGGGGGTCCCCCATATAAGTAACTCTGGAACGAACTGTCACCAGCAGTATTTCCGGACCTATATGACCTGCAAACCTTCAAGAAAAGAGCGTATTCCCTCTTAAAAGGCCGGCAACGCACCTGCAGCTCTTCGGATGTTGCGAGTGTCCATGGGCGACGGTAGTTGCTTACCATCAGGTGACCCGTTTGCTCGTTTGCCCCCTTATTTAATAAAAAAAAAAAAAAAAAAAAACTACTTAACATTACCTGACAACCGATGCAGCGGATGCAACGGATGCAGAATGAGGAGTTTCTCTCAGTATATGTCTTGATTCGGAATCAAGCTCAATTACTGCAGACAGCGCATAATATAATATTAGTCCCATGTGACATTCGCGCGCTGATGGCTTATATCCCAAAGAAGGAAGGTACACACTAAGCCTGCTCAGTCCAACTCGCATATTGTTGATATTGACAGTGAGAACATTCTCTTGTCGGCAGTATCAGTACCTTTCGGAAGGGTACAATTATTACCAATTGTCTATCAAGGAAACGGCAGCGAGCGGAATGGCACCTACTACCCACTGCAACAAACAGACTGATTAGTCATTGGGGCACTCCAGACGTCGATAGATTCGCGTCTGTAGACTCAACTGTGGTCAGCAGACAGGTTTTGCCATATCCAAATTTTAATCGCTATTTTTAAATGCTGAAGACAAGTCAAAATGAGACTTTCAGTATGCTTAGCATGACCACCATAGACGAGTTTGTTATTATGATAAAGAAGACAAGGTAATGGATTAACAAAGGGAATCTGTCAGTTGTGCACAAAAACTGGCAATGTTTCTATTCCTTCACATTTCTACTATGGCCATGCTAAGCCTGCAGTTGGACTGGATGTTCCCACCTCCTAACCTTGTACTAGCCCATCTGAGCAATGCTAGAATCAAGAAACAATATCATTTATTGACAGATATGTAGTCCAGGGGCAGATACAATCTAATACACACACAGGGCATAAGCCTCTGAACCTTCTGTGTAAATAGAAATACTCTCGGAGAGTATAGTGGATACAACAACGGGCCTGCCACCCGAAGTGAACCAGCTAACACAACTAGTCTGGATGATGAGAGGTGGGGACAAACTATCGCTGGATGGTCAAAACCAGAGAGACAATAATTATTGACCTATAGCTGAGGACAATCCCCTCTGGAAACATTTTTGCCTCAAATAAGAACCAAGAATGGTGGCAAGCCAAGAGTGGTGGCAAGAATGGTGCAAAAAGTATTGAGATCTAACCTAATTTAAATATTACATTTAAATACAAATTTAAATGAAGCTAACTCTTCATATAATAGACAATCTTAGTTTATAAGATTGTCCTTTTTACACTTCATGGATTGGAACAAAATGGTCAAAACCATATATATCCTTAAGGCTAGTTCCTCAGCTCAGCCTTCTAAGTCAAAAGGCCGAAGATGGGATCCAGAAGTTCTGCTTAATTGGCTTTCTAATTTAAGTTGTCAGGATAACATATTCAAAACATCCCAAGGAACAACAGCAATCCTTTTATTAGCTCCAGGTCAGGGGGCGCTCTATAAAAATTACAGAAGCCTATCTTAGCATCTCTGTAGGCAGGGCAGTTTGTTGCCCACATCTGGATAAAGGACTGTGCCCCGTAAAGTGACTGCAGAAGTTAATGTCTAAGTACAGAAGAGAAATATTAGACAATTTAGTTTTAACTTTTCATTGGCCAGACCACATCTGATATTCAGAACGGTAATAACGGGTTGCCTAAAAAAGCAAAACTACATGAAAAAGTAGGAGTTTCTGCCTTACTGATCCAAGGTAACCTCAGCAGGTTGGTTAGATAACCACCCAGTAATTACTTCCTAGGAAAGGCTGGAGAGGTGAATCACCTTAAAAAAAAAAAAAAAAAAAAAAAATAGTATCGCTAGGAAATTGGCATAAGTAATAACAGATTTTTTTACTATTTTCTCAATACTACCAAATAATAATAATTAAGTACCTAATTGGAACTTATAAACCAAGTTTATTGGGTATTATTAAAATTACCTACAAAGCTTTAATTGTGACCTCAGGAATCAATTCAAGTGGGTTAAATTGAGGTTAAAATAGGAATTGTAGGGGCGAGTTGCACCAGAGGCATAGTTTAAGTTAAGGTTAGCATCAAATATGGCGTCCATAATAGACTTTTACTAGGGATTTGATAGTTCATTTGACCTTTTGTTATGGTTAAAGTTGAAGTTATAGTTAAAGTAAGTTGGTGCAGCCCACCCTAGGAGAGTTGCTACTGCCCACTACCTCTCATTTTACTAATTGTTGTTTTAAATATGCCAAAAGGACATATTATAAAAGTTTTTTTGTCTTTTGGGAATTTATTTTATGCTTATAATATATATACTGTTTATTTCCTTATAACATTTGTGTTGTTGCAATTATTATTATTTTGCATTTAGGTATGATATTGATATTATACTAAATGTAACAAAGTTATTTCACATAGCGTTTTGTGTTTTGTCACCAGCAGATATCAAACAGGTCTTCATATCGACGCTGTGTTTATGTGAAAACACATAATATGATATTTTGCACTACAACAAAATAGTTATTATGTGTTGAAGCATAAACACAGCGTCGCAGGAAGAACTTCCTGGTGAAGACTATGAGCGGAGAAGCTAGTGTTGCCAAAACATATTAGCTGAGATCAAGGGTGGCAAACAGAGAAAATTGTCAGTAAGTAGAGACAATTAAGGTAAGTTTATGACAGTTTACAAGCGCAATCTTCATATCGACGCTGTGTTTATGCTTCAACACATAATAACTATTTTGTTGTAGTGCAAAATATCATATTTATAATTTGCTTTAATGTAATGAAACATAAATAAGCGATTGTTTTTAAGTTGGCTGCAGTGTGCCTTGTTAAACACTAGTTTTCCTCTTGGTTTGTAATTTACATAATATTTTGCTATTTATTTTGTGTTATTGGTGTTAGGTTTTCTATTTTCTTCTTTCATTGCTAAATATGGTGAGCTAGGTTGGGTTATATTAAAAACAAAAGTAAACACTATATTTAAATTATAGTTAGCTTGTACATTATTTATTTATTTTTTATAATTAGTAGTAATTATTATATTAAATATTTATTTATAAATTATAATATTATTGATAGGTAATGGATTCTTTGGATAATGTTATTGATGAAGACTTTGTTTCGTGCTCTTCTTCGTCCGACAGTTTTCTCAGTTTTGATAGTGGTGATGGGGGATCGGTTACGTTTTCTACTCATGAACAATTAAATACTGCCTTTTCCCGTTTTCCCAAAAACTTCAACATCGTCCATATCAATGCTCAGAGCATACCACGCCACTACCCAGATATGATCGAAATGTTTAGCGATTCCCCGGTGGATGCTATTTTAGTGTCAGAGTCGTGGCTCAAGCCCTCACTATCATCAACTGCTTACGCTCTCCCGGGTTACAAGCTAATCAGAAATGATCGCGTGGGCAAAAGTGGCGGTGGGGTAGCTATATATTTGCGTGGTGACATTGATTGCAAGTTAATAACCGCTTCACCTAGCCGATACACAGGTTCTATTGAATATTTATGTGTTGAGGTCACCTTGCATCACAATAGTATCCTGCTTTGTGTAGTTTACATTCCATCGATGCGGATCGACTATTTTAGCACTCTGGAATCTCTGTTAGCGACACAATGCCCAAACTTTGACTACACTTTTATTGCAGGTGACTTCAACACATGTCTCATGAAACTTGATTCGCGTGCCTCTAAACTCCGAACCTTATTCACTTCCCTTAACCTCTGCATCCTTCCGCTCCTAGCAACTCACCATGCTCCCCATTGCACGCCTTCCCTCCTAGATCTCCTAATCACTTCGTCTCCTGATCTCGTAGCACATCATGGTCAATTTCCCTCCAATATTTCCTACCATGACCTAGTATTCCTTTCTTTTAAAATTAAACCACCCCGTCGAAAACCTAAATTCCTTTTCCTTCGTAGTTATAAGTCAGTGAATATGGAGGCTCTTAAGCATGATATCTTGAATACGGATTGGTCTCGCGTCTATTCAGCAACGAACATTGATATGAAGGTGTCGTTATTAACCGACTCACTTACTAAAATATTTAACATCCACGCTCCGCTAAAAAGAGTCAAGGTTAAGCACGCGCCGACTCCTTGGCTGTCACAGGAAATCGTAGACATGATGGCTAGGCGAAACCGAGCTCTGTGCCGGTATAGAAAGCGGCCAACTGACGAGAACTTGACGAAGTATAAGTCTTTGCGGAATTGCTGCAGTCGTCTGTGTAGGGATGCCAAAAGACGCCACATTCATTCCACTATCAGCCAAAGTAACCCCTCCCAGCTCTGGAAGTTCCTTTCAACACTTGGGATAGGAAAGTCTTCTGTCTCTCTTGATAACACGGTAGATTTAAATGCGCTCAACTCCACTTTTACCCGCCCACCAACTACTGTCGACCAAGCTACCAAAGCACACACGATTTCCCATCTCTCCTCTCTTCCTTTACCTTCCTATACTCCATTTTCTTTTAATCCAGTAACCGAGGACGATGTTTTGAAGCACATCAAAGCTATAACCTCCACTGCTGTGGGCGATGATGACCTTAGTCCACGCATGATTTCCCTTGTCCTCCCTGAACTCTTGCCCATTCTGACTCATATTTTCAATTATTCCTTGTCTACGAGTTCCTTTCCCTCGGCATGGAAACGTGCAAATGTCATTCCTTTACCGAAAACCTCTAATCCTTCTTCTTTATCCCAATACAGGCCTATCTCCATATTACCCTATCTCTCCAAGGTCCTTGAACACATCGTCCACAAGCAACTCTCCCACTTCCTTTCCGTAAACAAATTGCTTTCTCCCTTCCAATCCGGTTTCCGTCCTGGTCATAGCACTGTCACGGCACTGCTAAAAGTCACTGACGATCTGCGGCTAGCTATGGAGGAAAAGTGTGTCTCTATTCTGGTTCTCCTTGACTTTAGCAGTGCCTTTAACTCAGTAGACTTTGACATCTTCCTGTCTGTCCTTCGTTCCCTCAACATATCCTCCTCAGTGGTAGATTGGTTTGACTCATATCTTCGGGGACGTTCGCAGCGGGTCCGCTGTGATGAGGTCACCTCAGACTGGTGTGATCTTGATGCGGGCGTCCCACAGGGTGGCGTTCTTTCTCCCCTTTTATTCTCAATTTTTATTAATACTGTAACTTTAGTCATATTAACATGTAGCTTCCATCTCTATGCAGACGACTTGCAGATATACCGTAAATGTCACATCGATAGCATTAGTTCTGCAGTCAGCGACGTTAATGCTGATCTCCAGCGGATTGCTGATTGGGCTAAATCCTTTGGTCTGTTAGTGAATCCCAAAAAATCACAAGCAATCATCATAGGTAGCAAATATATGACCCAGCGCTTGCAAAATGTTCCTAAAGTCACGTTTAACGGTACTCCTATCGATTATTCAAACACAGTAAGAAATCTTGGCATAACTGTTGATAGCAATCTGTCCTGGAATGCTCAGGTGAATGAAATTAGTAGGAAAATTTACCATTCTCTACACATGCTCAAGAGCCTTCAAAATTTCTTGCCTTTGAATACTAAACTCCTTCTAGTCCAGTCCCTTATTTTCCCTATCCTTGATTATGCTGATTGTTGTTATTTAGACCTTACTGAAGAGCTATTTACAAAACTGGAGCGGTTGCAGAATCTCTGCATTCGTTTTGTATTTGGCCTAAAAAAGTATGACCATGTGTCAGCCTTTCGATCGCAATTAAATTGGCTTCCAATTCGTTTACGCCGAAATACCCATATCCTTTCTCTCCTTTACAAAATCCTCTACAGTCCTATTTCTCCCTCGTACCTCACTGACCGTTTCAACTTCTCGCGACCTCCTGACACCTTTTGTAGGTCTAATGTGAGGACGAATCTATCCCTTCCTTCCCATCGCTCCAACTTCTTTTCCTATTCCTTTACTGTTCATGCAGTTAGATTATGGAACTCCCTTTCCCACACCATTCGTGACAGCCCTTCCATTACTGTCTTTAAAAGTCGACTAAAAGAGCACTACCTTAACAAGGAATCCTAAAATGTATGTATGTATTAAATGTAATATATATATATTTATAATATTGTATTTAGTCTATTATTTAGTACTTGTTTATGTTTTGTATTGTATTATTTTATCTCAATCGTAAGTGTATTAATATTTAGTTATCTATATATTTATCTATATTATGCACACCCTTTTTGATATTTCCCATCATATCTCTCTCCGTAGGGTCTGCTGGAAGAAATCTCTGTTAGAGATAAGCAGTACCTGTTGTGTCGTCTTTCTTTTTGTGTATTATTTTCATGTAAAACTGTATGTGCAACAAATTGTTAAATAAAATAAATAAAAAATACTATGTCAGAGAACATCTGGTACCGACTTCAAAATGATGAAGATTGAGAACAGAAATAGATGAGGTTTACCCGGTTTCGGAAAAAGGCACTTTTAGATAGGAAAATTTATTTGATACTTTTTTGTTCATACATGATACACAAATAAGGATCTTATTACTGTTTTTACCTTGGAAGTCGGTTTTAATTTTTTGTTAAAAATAATAATAATTTCGTAATATACCACAGAATACATCCAAGCTATTAGTAGTACCAAAATATACTCGATGTGCTTATTCCAAGTGAGTCCTTGGTCTAGGATTAATCCTAGATATTTGATATCACCCGCAAACTTAATAGTCTTCCCGAAAAACATATAGCTACTTACATAATATACATATTATGTACATAAACAGTGATATACTAAGTTTACGATTATAATCACAGAGGTATTAAATTATGGTTGTAAATTATAATGCTAGAAATAAAAATTAAAATATAATATCAACCACGCAGTAAAACATCAGAACTGAGAAGTGACTAATTAAATTACGTAGTATATATAGCACCAAAATTATCGGATGTCTGTCAGTACGACTAGGCGAAAATGTATGAAAACATTTGAGAAAATTTCTTATTTTTCTTATAAATGGAAAAGTTATTTATTTTTGTATATAATATTTAGCTATTCGTACAGGGGACTAAATAAGCAACATTTTTTTTTGTATATTTTTTTTCCTTGGTTCAGTGTATTTAGCAACACTGGTTCCTATAATCAGTTATCAGACCCCAGATTTTGCGATTATTGTGATGGTTAAAACGTATTTTATGTGAAAATTTTATATGCGACTATAAAATTTTTATGATAATATAATATAGACGTGGAGATGAATATAATATTATCTTTCATTTGAAACCAAAATATCCACGCAGTGTGACTCCTAATTCTTTAAAATGGTACCGGAAAATCGCTGATATTTGTGAAAAAATGTGATATGCATCCTTAAGTCTCACGAAAAATATTTTACCGACGACAATATAATAAGTATTGAACAATAATAACAGGAAAAAGATCTGGCGCAACATGAGGTCCACTTGTGCCAGTTCTTCCTCCTAAAACTAAGTGTCTCCTATAACTATTAACTCCCCTAACAGTCTTTAAGAACCACTAATCCCAAGAATTAAACAACAATAAACATTGGTGAAAACTTTACAAAAGTTACACCTAACAGACCTAACAGTTGGTGAAAATCGGAAAATTTAGCCTTCAATAACGCCAATCTCATTGTGTGTTCGAGGCCTTATCGTATATTTATTGTCAGTTGACACATATTCTGTAAACGTTGATGTTCATTGAATTATACCTTAGCAGTTAGCACACATAAACATAACTTCATTTAAATTCTCGCGCACAGAGAACATTATTATTTATGATTATTAATAAATCTTGAGGAACTCTGACGTAATAATATTTAACTGTTAAACTATACTTTTGTGTTTAACTAGATACTAAATAAAAATGAATTTTAAATTTTGTTAATTCTTCCTAAAATCTGAACGGCTGAACCAATTCGGCTGAATATAATTTGTAAATTCTGTCAGAAAACCTCTAAAACCAGACAGACCAGTTTCCATAGCCAGCTTCACCATTAATGTACCCACAATTCCGTGGACCGTGCAGGAACCATAATATATAAATTTATATCCTTTTATCTATGTCCTTTCTCGGGACTCCAAGTACCTAGATCTCCATACAAAATTTCGATAAATCCGTTCAGCGGTTGGGGCGTAAAGAGGTAACAGACGGACAGACAGACACTTCCACATCTATAATACATATTAGTAAAGTATGAATTGTATTATTATTATTGGTTAGTTCAGTCAAAACAATAGGCGCCCGTAATATTGTTGTTGCTGCAGATTTTTCTGACCCACGAGCTAGATTTAGCAAACGTAGTGCACTGCACATACCTAAGTCATACCTAAACTATTGTCATTTTGTTGCATATTGCTGATCACACAAATTAACTATGTTTCAATTAAAGTCAACCAAGATGCTTGTTTTCATTACCTAAGCAACGAAAACGTATCTATTTTGACAAAAATGCACATCCAACATAGATTTTGCAATTTATTTTCTATTGGCGTAAGCGCGAGCACTTTATAGTTTCTGCTCAGATTTTATTTATTTATTGAAAACACTTAATAATAATAGTTTTATGTACTTACATAAACTGGACGCTGTAGCATTCGTGTACCAACTACCAACCCACAAAAATTACGTGTTGAGTTATATTATGATTACTTGATTAGTTATGTTCTTTAAATGATTTAGATCAAGACTGCATCCAAACAACAAATAGCGACCAATTAGGCTTATAGCGTGTATTTTGGTCATCTTTTTTAACCATCTTCCAAAAAAGGAGGAGGTTCTATGTTCTGCTGTGGATATTAAATATTTTTTGCTACTTTACATTGGATGAGTAAGTTTGCTCTACAGCTCTCTTGCTCTCGTTAGAGATCTAATAAACTAGAGCACAGAATAAATAATAGTACTAGAGCACAGAATAAATAATAGTACTCACTAGAGTAACATTATCACGATATGCTCGCCGATTACAATTATTAGTGCATTACTTCACTTATGCAAATTCTCCACGCTGTTGCTTTTGTAGAGCTGTTATGTAATGCGACGAGGTGTGGATCAAAATTGCACATTGCTAAAAAACAGTATTCACCAACTTCGGCGCGAATTGACCGACACAAACATTTTCGTATAAAATTAGAGAGCAAACGAGCAAACGGGTCACCTCATGGAAAGCAAGGTTCTGTTTTGGTGAGGTGGCTGAGTGCCTAAGGAACGTGGTCTGGAGTTAAGAACCAGGAACAGTACCTACGTAACACCAGATACCAAATATAAATACTAGGTCTCTGGTAACACTAAACTTCTTTCTTTTTTGGTGTTTCGTCTGCTCCATTTCTAGTACATTTTTAGACCCCTAAAGATTTTTTAGAATTCGAAGACTGCGTGACACCTCTCGGAATTCTCCTTTTTGCTTAGAACGTTCGATTCGTCTGTTATCAGCCTTAGCTTATAACTTACGAGTTGAAGTTCAATCAGTTAGAGTGCAGCAATTGTTAGGTGCTATTGAGGCCAATGTTTGGGCTGACCGGCGGGCGGGTAATTGTAAGTCAATATAGCAGAGCTGAAACATACAGACATACACTCATATTTTTATTTATTTTTAAAAGTCCAAAATGAGAGTTGACTCACAGAAAAAAATAAAGAAAGAATGAAACTTTATTTGGTAAAAGAATATATGTACAATAGATGTACTATCAAAGAAGTTGATTCCTAGGCAGATGGGCAGAAGGCAGATGGATGTACCTACGTAGTTTGCGTTACGTCAAACCCAGCCGACAGACGACCAAATGACGTTGGTCTGTCAACTGCCTAGGAATCAATATCCTCGATGGTACAATATAAAACATTCAAACATTTTTACCATACTGGCACCTACTCAGCATATTATTCTGTTGCGAACACAGTTCTTGATGTTGGTTTTCAGCAGTTGTTTTAAAAAACCGCCCCTAACGATAAGTGGCCATCAAGGGTCTTTGATTTCACCAACGTTTATTACCTACGTCCTTACTCCTTAGGGTCTAAGCCCTAAGCTGCCTAAGGAATTAATTTGGTGAATAATATTGGTGAATAATAAAAGATGTGAAATACCGTTAGAGGACATTTTGTAAGGGCCTAGGGGGCGGTTGGTAAACGGACATTAATGTAGTTTAATTTTATGCAATTTGTATGGGGTAGACGCTTCAGGCCCATACAAATAATATACCAAAATTTGATTTCGGCGCTGCTACTTTCACAATAAATTCTATACAAGGGTACAGGGTACATATTACACATTACACACCTTAAAGTATCATTTTGATATGTTACACCCTGTATAATAATTCCGCGTTAGTATTATTATACAGTAATACTAGTTGATCCGGCAAACATTGTTTTGCCAGTTAAAGTATTTCTACTTCATCAGTTGATACAAAATCTTACCCCCTTTTTGGTCCCCTTAAAGGGGTGGGAGGATATTTTTTATACACCAGATGTTAAGTTGGAAGAAGACAAATATATCTGCGAAAACCGCTTTCAAATCGGATCAGTAGTTTCCTTGTGATAGTGGAACAAACATACAGACAGACAAAAAACTAACCACATTTTTGGCTTCTATAGCGATCTAGTGACACCCCCCGCTTATTATTTTTTGAATATCTGAATATGTACAGAATTCACATTTCTACAGTTTTATTATATCGCCAACAAACTGATTTAAACAGTTTGGCGGTTTCTAGATTAAGGAAACTAGTATGTAAAATCCTTGAATAAATACATAAAAAAAATATTATGTAGAGATGCAAATATACTTTCATATTAGACACAGTCTACAGATAGCCAAGCAATTGCAATCGATGTCCTTAGCTACCAAATACCAGATCTACAGTTTCTTAGGTCTGTAGCCAGCCAATAAGACTTATGTGTCAACAATGACTGTTGCTCTCAAATCAGTTATTGCTTGTGAAGATGGCGTATCTAAATCAGGTTACTTTTGTGGCACAAGGACTGTGGGTCTCTTTATCAGAACCTCAATATTGTACATTGGAGACAGAGTGACCTATCCAAGACCTTTTCGAGACTAATTTCTTCCGTGGACCCAAAAAATTCAATCCCATGTCCTATAATAATATGCCCATAAAATAACGTGAATGTTTTACGAGATAGAAAATGAAAGTAAACAACATAATATTATATTTTATTTAAATTATTTCTCGCAAGAAAATGTTTGAAAGCTTTAAGCAAGAAACTTTAGCAAAAGTTCAGAGAATCTATTGGCTGGTTTACACCTACCGAGAAGAGTGGCGATAGTGCATTCGCCTAAGCACTCGGTATGTTTGTTAAAGATGTGCTCGGCCGAGGACACTGTCTCGCCACTACTCGGTAGGTGTAAGTTGTAACCCGGCCTTAAGCGTTTTTTCTCCAGTCTGGGCGGCATGTCAAATAAAAATTCCCAACTGCTAAGCAAAAAGGCCATTAACAGGAACAAGTTTTTTTTGCAAAAACAAACCTTTGCGAACCGGACGCATTAATAGCGTTTAGAGCCAGATGTTTTTAATTATTGCTATTCTAAGCACTGCCCTCTGTTTGGCTTGGATTTCATTTTATCTTCTGCATCTCTTTAATATGTTACACATCGTCATGTACTTAATAATACGGTCTATAATCTATTATATATATGACATATATTATGACGAGATTGGGGTGCAGAATTTCATAGGAATTTTAAAATTTGAATTTTGAAGTTTTGTGCCATGGCCCATGGCTCTTGAGACCCCTTTGGAGTTTGGACTATGTACATAAATAATATTTTGTGCTATGTTTAATGCAACCTAAAATATTTAAAAGTTTAGTGTTTTTTGTCCTCCATTTTCATGAACTTTTGCATCTTTTAGTCGCAGATAGTATATCCCGGAAATCTGAATGTACTTTTCCCGTATTGAAAATGCCGGCAACATCCAGATTCTAGAACATTGTTGAAAATTTCTCCAGGTATTGACAGGTCCAACCTATCAATGCACGAATCATGATGCAACCACCTAAATTTTAAGCTATCCATCATAATATCCAATAGCTATGTCCACATTGTGCCCTTTCATCTTCAATTTTCATAATCTTTTGACATTTCGAATGACATAGCCATTATCATTTTGTCATTTGCAATTCAAATTGCATTGCATTCGTATTTCGTATACAAAGACAACGCAGCGTAGGTATATTAAAATTAGCATAGTTACAAAATAACCGCACAGCACTATGTTATGTTATAAAGGAGGGATATCCCGGATCTAACAAACACGGGACTCCCTCCACGACTGGCCGGTCTACCTCAAAAGGGACCGGACTTCCACCAAGGTAAAGGAACGCTTAGGCAAACTGAAGCGTTCCCTCGGCGCCGGGACTGGCTAGCCGGGGAGGTTCCCATCCTCTCCCGGAGCCCCGTTAGACGAGAGTTAGGAGGTTCGCATAGCGTCGCCTCCGCACTCCCGTCCTACGCCGGCGGAGCGGCAGAGAGGTGGGATCGTCCTCTCTGTCCCACTCCGCGGCCTCTTCTCGGCAGGAAGAGACCGCCGCCTGCCAAGCCTCATCGCTCTCGAGCATGCAGCGCACCATGCTCGGGAGTGAGAGGTCCCCGCCTAGCACTGCCACGAGATCGTGGCGCTGCACGGCCCAACGATCGCACACCTCAAGGGTACGCTGGGCCGTGTCCTCCGCAGCGCCGCACTCATGGCAGGCTGGCGTTGGCTCTCTCCTAGCAACCTTACACAGGTACTCACCGAAGCATCCGTGCCCGGTTAGTACCTGCGTAAGGCGGAAGGTGAGGGGTTTCTTCTTGCGGCGCATCTACGCCGCGAGAACTGGACGCAGTGCCTCAGCGGTACGTTTACCGTACCGGGTCTGCGCCAGATCCTCTTCCCACCTCCTCAGCAGCCACTGCTCTCCGAGTCTCCGGAACCGCCTGAGCTCTTCCCACGAAGGGGCTTCGCCATTCGACCTCTCCTCAGTGATGAGGAGGTTCAACTCGGAGAGCACCCTCGCCGTGAGCTCCCATGGCGGTTCCCCCGCCAGAGCAGTTGCTGCCGCCCAAGAGACTGTATGTACCCTAAAAAGGTCTACTATACTATACTACCCTGGATATCCATATTATTAATATTATTATAAATGCGAAAGTATGTCTGTCTGTCTGTTACCTCTTTACGTCCAAACCGCTGAACCGATTTTGCTGAAAGTTGGTATGGAATATGAAGATAGTTTGAGTCGAAATTATCTCCATGCCAATAATTTTAATATATTACCAGAGACCAGACATACTACTGTATTTAATTTATTATTTAAAAAAAATATATCCACAGCCGAATATATAACCTCCTCCTTTTTGGAAGTCGGTTAAAAAGGAAAGGACATAGGATACTTTTCATGCTGGAAAAATGTACGGTTTCCGCTCGATAAACTAATTTTGGCGCAACGATGATGCGGGCATCATCTATACTTAGTTTTAAAAAAAAGTATACTAATTGATATCCGATGGCGATCCTTAGAAGTTACTTCTTATGAATGCTCCAACTTTTTAATTAGCAGGTCGGATGTCTGCCAGTACGAATATCGACGTTAATGACATTAAAATAAGATTCATATTAGCGCGCCTTGTACAGTGACGGTTACGACGCTCGCCGCGTTTTTGATATGGCGAAAATGTATGAAAAAATTTGAGAAATTTTCTTATTTTTCTTATAACTGGAAAAGATGTTTATTTTTATATAAAATTTTTAGCGGACTTTATAGAGGACTAAATAAGCAACAATTTTTTGTATATTTATTTTCTTCAGTTCTGTGTATTTAGATATTAAGGTACCTAATCAGACCCCATTTTTTTCATATTTTGCGATTATTGTGATGGTTAAAACGTATTTTATGTGAAAATTTTGTATGCGGCTATAGAATTTTTATGGTACAGTCGTGGAGATGAATATATTATTATCTTTCATTTGAAACCAAAATATCCTCGCAGTTTGACTCCTAATTCTTTAATAGGGTACCGGAAAATCGCTGATATTAGTAATAGCGTCCTTAAATCTCCGTATGCAACGATGTCAATAATTATTGTCATATTACGTATCGAAGGTTCAACTATGGATTATTATTTAGGAATTATGTCATAAGGCTTATCTACACTACTATTATAAAGAGGAAAGATTTGATTTTTTGTTTGTTTGTTTGTTTGTTTGTTTGTTTGAGTCGAATAGGCTCCGAAACTACTGGACCGATTTGAAAAATTCTTTTGCTATTGGAATCTTACATTATTTCTGCTGAACATAGGCTACATTTTATTTTGGAAAAAAGTAGGGTTCCCTAAGATATTTGAGTTTTTCGGACGCAAGGTGTAAAAAATCAGCTAGAAAAGTTACTTATTTTGCGTACGCTGCATAAACTATAAAAGATAGAACCATAAAATGTTCTAAGTAATTGTAGATCTTATAAATATCTACAAAAAAGTCCGCGACACACTATACCTATCTATGTCGAGTGAGGCACAATAACCATTTATTTATTTTAAAATCCTGAATTTTTTTTGGACTACATATAAACGGATATATTTTACTCACGCTATTAATCCTTATCAAAATAAATTATTTTATCACTAAGTACAGTTTATGTAGATAATATTTGGTCTTTGAATGATTAAAATTGGACGTTTGGTTTTGAAATTATGGCGAAATTAAAATATTACGATAGTGGGCGTCACCAAAGCGCGTGCGGGGAAGACAATAATATTCTGTTGTAGAAATGAAAATTCTGTACATAAAAGATATGAAATGACACCCGAAATTACACCTTTGTCACTACATCGCTATAGAAGCCAAAAATGTGGTTAGTTTTTTGTCTGTCTGTCTGTCTGTCATTCTTTCTGTCTGTCTGTATGTTTGTTCCAGCATCACACGAAAAATACTGATCCGATTTGAATGTGGTTTTCGCAGATATATTTATCTTCTTCCAACAACTTTTTTCTTTAGTGGACTTACTTCATATTAGGTATTAACTGTGTTTTTCAACTTAAGATCTGGTGTATGACCTTCCCCCCCCCCCACACCCTCTTAGGGGACAAAATAGGGGGTAAAACATGTATCAACTGATGATGTAGAAAATATACTTTAAATGGCAAAACAACGTTTGCCGGGACAGCTAGTACCGAATAAAATCGAGGATACAATTAGCGAGGTCAAGCAATTTCCGTATAGCTTGTATTAGCGAATTTCCTTGAAATGTAAAAACCAGCTTGTGTTTACATTGCGGCTTGCGCGGAAGGCCGGAGATGTATTGTATTTTGAATGTTACTTTAGTGGATCCTATATATTATTGTAATATTTGCATGCCATTAAAACGGCAAAACATGTACTGTTTTATGCTAATTTGTAACATCTTTTTATCATGTTTTGTGCAAATAAAGATATTGAATTGAATTGAATTGAATTGAATTGAATGTGTATGTTAGACATGCGTGGTTAAATAATATGTTGTAAATTGTAATGTAATTGTATATTACTACAATAACACCAAATTATAAACACTTGCCGTCACGTCATCGTGAGCTGATGATGATGAATTATAGCTCGTCTCAGACAAACCTCAGACGAAAGAAAGTAGTTTTTTTCAGGGTTTCAGATGGGGTGTTGAACGTATATATGACATAATATGAAAGGTAGTGTCACTTGTAAGAATGTGATGCTGGGGGGCTATTACGAGCTCTTATATCCAGCCAGTTTACGGTCCAGTTTACAGGCTGTTGCATAGACACGGCTTGTAAACTGGCTGGAAACTGGCTGGATATAAGAGGTCGTAATAGCCCCCCAGAGCTGTGTATTACATTGTTGTGAATAAATGCTTAGAAGTCTTATTGGTGTCTTCTTCATGGGGCATGAATATCGTGAGTTTTTTTTGTCAGAGCGGGACATCTACGGAACGCCCCCCCCCCCCAATTAT
This sequence comes from Plebejus argus, assembly GCA_905404155.3. Classification (NCBI taxonomy): domain Eukaryota; kingdom Metazoa; phylum Arthropoda; class Insecta; order Lepidoptera; family Lycaenidae; genus Plebejus; species Plebejus argus. Next base: position 929,451 of record FR989944.1, read on the forward strand.
ATTTTATTTTCATTTTATTATTAATTATGAAAGTATCTAGAGGTAAATACAATTGAATATACTTAGTGTGAACTGTGAATATTTCAAGTAAGTACCTATCTGTTACCATTATTGATATCGAGCAAATTAAGGCGTAATAATCACGTTTGTTGTACGGGAGCTGGAGTGCGTTACTTCCGGACATTGCACGGGCATTTCAAATATAAAAAAATTTCGACTGCGTAAGTTATTGGGTTTTTTAACAGTAGTTACTTAATCTTTCATAAGTCATAACTCATAACATACGTTAGTAGCCAATCAACGTTAGCAAAACGCTAGTTACCTAATAAATAAACTCCAGTAAAAAAAACTCAGAAACCAGGCTTGTTCGAACGGTCAATAGTGATAAGATAAATTTAAAGAAAATCTTTAGGTAAACCCTTAGTTTGGATGTTGGGTCAAATTGAATTCTTAAAATTAAAAAACAAAAGAAATAGAAGTGATTTTCTAAATGCACCTTTGAAATTGAAACCAACACTTATTCTAACGTTAAAATTTGTGGCAAGTGGTATCGGCTCTTAGCTTACTAATGCCACTACATATTTAGTAATCTGTGCTAGTGACTAATGTACTTAGGGCGCGTTCCACTTGGCGTTGAAAACGATCAAAACGCTAAAAATAGGAGGAATTTTTAGCGTTTTGATCGTTTTCAACGCCAAGTGGAACGTAGGGTTAATGTGATGTTTTAACTCGGCCAGTACTTTTTTTCCAGAAAATAATGAAAATATTAGTCAATGCAGAACAGTACGTAGTTAGTAATTTAAACTATAAATTCTATCAAAATTTACATTCTGAGGTACAGCTATAAATTATAATACATACTTTGTCATTATAGAGATGACAGACTTCCACCTGCTTTTATCGATGATTTAAGATCTTTTTTTTAATATTAACCAGAAGCAGCAAAGGTTTCCGTAACAACTTTTAAATAATTAAGTAATTAAGAGGTTACATACATTCTTAGCTCTATGGTTGTCAATTTCTTTTATTTGACATTGTTTATGGTCAAATTCGCAGTAGAGTTCAATGCCCCGAATCCCGATCCCCAAGATGTCGACATGATCGCTAAAATTGATTGAATGTTGTACATTCTGCAGACTTAAGAAAGAGAAGACCTGCCAATTTTAGAATTGTCAAGCCAAACTAATAGACGTAGCTATGTACCTAATGTACCTATATTGTGTTTAGAATCTAGTATCTACACTTAAAAGACCATCCTTTAGTTCTGTAGATTCTACAGAACTAAAGGATGGTCTTTTATGTTTTTGAATTAATAAACAAAATCTCTGAATAATTACACAATCTTACTCTAATTGCCACGAGGCCTGTCCTCTGAAGAAAAATCATCGGCAAATATATTATTTTGGCATGGATACTCGAAGATTTAAAAAACACATCAAGAAAATCAAGGAAGAAATGCAGTTTTTGAATCAGTATAAGGTTTATTGAACTGAGCTGATCACTTTAAAGTCTAAATTGACAGCTTTTAGGCCTTAGGTCATTGACCTAAGAGGCACCTTGGCGGCGCATGTAATTAAAGTAAGTACATGCAAAAAACAGATATACACTTTTTGCTCTTACTACTTTGTAATAAAGATCAAAAGTCGGCGTCTACATATTGATAACCTCTAGATCATATCGATAATGGACTCTAATTGAAATAACATGTAAATAGAAAATCAATTAATACTACTACTAACTTAATAACTAAATTATACTAAACTTGTTATCTAGTTCTGGTAGGTAATTCCCCGTCATTATTTTTTGTAGATAAATCCACACTAATATCATAAATATACGAAAGTATGTCTGTTTATCCGTCTGTACTTATCTGTTTTTTTTTTTTTTTTTTTTTTTTTTTTTAAGAAGGCAGGTCGCTGTAGCCCTGACGTCACTGCGACCCATAAGGATCTATTGTGACTCCTTCGCATTAGAGTATCATCCCCAGCCCAATACTGCTCATAAATTGAACGATGTGATTGGGGTTGGTGTCACGAATTTCCTCTGTGGATGAGTATTCGTGGCGACCAAGATGCCTGTTTCTGCTCTGTAGTAGAGCAGGACAGTTGAGGAGAAGGTGAATAGGTGTCTCATCCTCCTCCTCACAGAATCTGCAAGTCGTTATGCTACAAATACCCATTCTGTTTAGGTGTTTGTTGAGCTTGCAGTGCCCAGTTAGGCTTCTGGTAAGAATTCTTAATTGGTTCCTACCCAAGGTGAGCACTAATTCTGATAGTTTCTTGTTGAAGCCAGGGATTAGTGCCTTGGAGTGTTCAAGGCCAGGGGTCTCAGCCCATTGCTTCCTGCTTAGACTGTGACCCCATTCCTTGAGCACTTGCTTTGTGGTACTGGGAGGTATACCACAGACTGGTTCCGGGCCATATATGAGACTCTCGGCCCCAAGCCTAGCCAGTTCGTCAGCGGTTTCATTGCCGGGGACGTTACTGTGGCCCGGGACCCATACTAGGCGGATGTTGTTGTTCCTGCCCAGCATGTTTAACGTCTCAATGCATTCCAGAACTAATTTAGAGGAAACTTCTGCGGCAGTCAGTGCTTTAAGTGCAGCTTGACTGTCGGAAAAGATAAAAACATTTTTATTGACTAGGGCCATCTCCAGGCTCTTATCTGTTACCTCTCTTAACACCTAAACCGCTAAACCGATGTAGATGCTTTTCAAGTCCCGAAAGAACTGTATCTAACCTGGATACCTGGAACCTGGTCGCAGATTCCACATAATATTATTATTCTGGTGCAAACTTTTAACTGACTTCCAAAACGATAAAGTTATATTAAGGGCCCGGGTTACCCTCGAAATTTTCATACATTCTTAATACCAAAATCATTTTCTCATACGAAAATATTTAACATGTTTGAGTTATTTTTCAGCTTAAGATAGTAATTACCTAGGGTCCTGAACAAATTTTTTTTACAAAATATTTAAATACTAAAAAAAAAATTTTTGTGTTTAAATATTTTTTAGTAAATTTAGGTACTACTAAATATTTAAACACCAAAAAATAGACAAAAACACTCAAAAATATATAAATAAATAGTAAATTTACTACAAAATATTTAAACTTTAAAAAATATTTATTATTATTTAAATATTTTGTAGTAAATTTACTATTTATTTATATATTTTTTAGTGTTTTTGTCTATTTTTTGGTGTTTAAATATTTAGTAGTAAATTTACTAAAAAATATTTAAACACAAAAATTTTTTTTTTAGTATTTAAATATTTTGTAAAAAAAAATTGTTCAGGACCCTAGGTAATTACTATCTTAAGCTGAAAAATAACTCAAACATGTTAAATATTTTCGTATGAGAAAATGATTTTGGTATTAAGAATGTATGAAAATTTCGAGGGTAACCCGGGCCCTTAAGTATATAATTTATAATATTTAATAAATAGAATTTGAAAAAAAATTTAAGTAATTTTTTTCAAATAGGAGTCCGTGGTTAGAAAATTAGATTTTTTAGAACAAAAACTGTGACTTGCACATTGCACAAGCTTCTCCTATAATATTAATCGAAGTTATAACTTGTTTTTTCTGTGTGATTTCTATTTCCTTCATCACTGCAATAATATTTTATGATTTAACAACGTAACTTACTTATTTTAATAATAAGAAACAGTTTAACATATATGCATATTACTATACATATTATGTAAGTATTTATAAACAATCTTGAAGGTAAATCGACTACATTATAGTAATGCTTTGTCTTACAAAATCGGACGCGAATTTTTATCGAAAATCTTCGGTTTCGATTACACTATCGTGCGATAACGTTTCGATTCGTTATTTAGGTCGTGAGTCGTGAGACAAGACGTAAAACGTAACTTATCTATTTTTAAAAGTCTTTGTTAATTGTATAAAGTCATTTGCTAATTGCTATCATGATATCATCATTATTTTCTAGAAAACTTAACACAATATCACCACGTCGCGTCGCGTCGCTTTCATCTAGATATTATTGTGAACTACTGTTTATTAATTTACTACACCTGAATACTGACTATTCAGAATTCATTTACCTCTAAGTTTTTATGCGAGTGACTCTTATGGATTGGTATTAAGAGCATACGCTAACACTTTTTTCCATACAAACTTATTCCCCAATTTCCTCCCTGGATAATGCGTCTAGAGTCTAGACGCATTATAATATAAATAATATAAATTGTATCAAAAAATCATTTGTCTAGACTCTAGACAAATGATTTTTTGATACAATTTAATATTGGGATCTGTGAAAGCTATGCCTCTACGTTCGAAAATTATTAGATAGGCAGTAGGCTCTATTTTGAAGAAGGAATCAGAGGAATTATACGTTACCTCAATTTACTGTATCTGTCTCTATCACAAATCACAATAGGTATACGTGCCATCGCAGGGTGAAGCGTGATGGCAATAGTTTCTTCGTTCAAATTTTGCCGTACCCGCGTTCCCTCTTAAGGTTCTGTCGGAGGCAGAATAACTCCGAACAATATCTATATGACATGAAATAGCCATTCAGTAGCGTATAGTATAAGCTCAATAGGCTCATGCACTTGCCAGGAAATAGACCGATTTAGTACAGCTAGTAATTTCTTCGGAGATACTAATATTAATCTCAATCTGTTTCGTTCAGGGCTGCCACATTATCGAAAAATAATATCTAGATTTTAATTATTACTTTTTAGATGTTAAATGGTACTATTAGGCAGGTACATTAAGTGTTTTGATTAAAGAAAGGAAAATATTGATAATAATATTACAATATTAAGCAATCTAAACCAAAAGGTAAATATAAAATGGCAGAGTTTGTTTGTTTGATTGTTACACGCTAATTTCAGGAACTACTAGTTTTTTGTGTGTTAGATAGTCCATTTACCGAAGACTATAATTTAGTATAGGTACTTATGTATTATCTCACTGCGACCATCTGCGACCAATGGGAGCAATAGGCTACTTGACCTATATTCAATTTCATTGAACAATTAATGCATATTTCTAGTAGAACTTGGGAAACCGTATTTCACCCTTATTATCAAATAAAAGCTTATGATTGATAAATAAAGTCAATTTGAAAATATGATTTTATTTCATATACATATTTTTAGATAATTTGTATTGACGAAAACGCTTTTGCGGTACGTCCGATTTGGATGTGTCGTCATCGCACTAGTAATTTAACATCTTTTATTTAACGCGCTCGTTATATTATATTATGTAAGTTTATTTGTACATAAATAATAAGAATAAGCCTGTAAAGATTTGTAGAATATATTATTTTTCTGAATAATTCAAATAAAACATCAGTTTTAAATATTATCTCCATTTATTGTAGTTGGGAAATGAAATGGCCAAAACTTTGCTCCAAGACATTACAAATGATTTCTCATTTTTTATTTAATTCTTTTCCAATTTTTGGGCACTTTTAGACACGTACATTTAGCACATAAAAACATTTTCAATAAAGAAAGTAAGTATAAAATACAAAAAATATGACGTCACACTATGGCGGACAGTGTTTTCAGCGCCATTTAAAAGGCATATTTTTCAATCAACATTTTTATGGGTTTCTACTGTTTAAAATTTTAAAATATTAGTCTTTTTGGTGAAAATGAACGATTCAGATACGATTAGCATGAAGAAAAAAAGTAAGTCAAGTAGCCTATTAAGAATCAGTGTAAAAAACGGGAAGAATTTTTGTTAATATTAAGTGTTGGCAACACCCAGAAGCCTACTTCCGGCGACCGCTGATTGGCGCGTTTTTGCTGTCTGGTGGGGCGCCATGTTGAGTGGGGGCGCCACTGGACTGAATAAAACGGACGTGCTTGGTGGTTTATGGGCTTTTTGCAAGATAGACGTTCAAGTGACAATAGTGCACGCGTACCTCTAGTGATTATTTAATTAGGCCTTAAAATTGGTCCTTAAATGTATCCTACATTTAATTATTATAGTTTTTATTGGTGATATTTAATGATTATTTCCCAAATAAATATCTGTTAGAGTGTTCGCGCTTATTTAGTACCCGTTGTTAACATAAGTATGTGACATTATCCTTAAGTATTTCATTTGAAGTGTTAATAAATATTCTAACAAAGTGTTGGTTAATAACCTCAGTCCTCATGAATAGTGCTTCGAAATTGCGGCATTTCTGTGATCCTGATAAGACCGGATATAATAATTAAGAAATTCGATAAAAAGACAAAGAATTGTGTATTTTAGCCTTATCGCAATGTCATAAATTAATACAACTAAGATAAAAATATTGATATCTATTAATCCTTTATTCGATCATGTTTCTGTGAATTAATTGTAAATTTCCATGAGCATGACCATTACGACTGGACTTCCCAATGCGATAAAAATAAGCTTCTTATTAGGTTGAACTTTTCTTTTTCGGCCACTACTTTTTTCGGTGATAATTTTCACACAGAAAACAAATCTGTAAGTGTTATAATATTATTTGTGTATTTAATTTTTCCAGGATCAATAGAAGTTTGTTTCCGTGTGGTTTAGTTATGTTGATATTTATTCGTTTTACAGTTAAATAATTTTATTTTCTTTACTTATTTAAATTTTAAGTCTTATTATAAGCTTTGTTATTTAAGATCGGTTTCTTTATTACAGAACTAAAACTATTGTATTTATTACAATTTCAGTTACCCGGATTTTTGTTTATGTTTATCTGTTGATTTGTTTTTATCCAAAAATCTTTAACTGCCAGCCCTATTCCAACCAAAATTTAGCCGCGGCGCGGCGTTTACTCCGTGCGTCTTTAATTTCCTGTACCACAAATCGCTCTTGGCACCCCTACGCTAAGACAAGGTCTGTAGGAAGGAGGCCCAGATTGACGTTTCCTCACGTGTTGCTGGACGGGGGGCAAGTGGGTGCTTCCTTCATCGCCACCAATTTACACGGCACCTCCCCACAGAAGAGATTCTATGTAATTGACGGTCTTGATACACTGGTTGGATATGATTTTACGGAAACAATCGTTGGTAGTTGAAGACGAGTATTATTTTTGAGTACTATGGTCTAGACTCTAGAGTCTTAACCACGAGGCTAGTCAATAGTCATACAATTTCGTACAATTTTTAACTTTTGTAACCATAGCCTCCTCGTTACATTCAAACACATTAATTATTCTTGTATTGTAGCATTTACACCGATTTTAAGATGAAACTTAAAACATTGAAAAATATTTTGTCATTTGCATTGTACCATCGAGGAAATTGATTACTAGGCAGTTGACGGACCTAAGTCATTTGGTGGGCTTATGTCAATTCAATGTAAGCTATGACCCATCAGGGGTTTGACTCAACGCGACCAAATTACTTAGGTCCGCCATCTGCCTAGGAACCAACTTCTTTGATAGTACTTAAATATGTAGTACAATGCAAAATAGAACTACTGGACGACTTTGAAATAATACATTACGCACCTAGGGCAGGAAAATAAGAAATGTCTCAGATCACGTCATGTAATTGTTGGCCGTCAACAAACATGTGATCTGAGGCTTTCTTATTTACTGCCCATGGTGCGTATACTATTTTTCTCATCGACGGAGGCGGAAAACGGCAACATCGGTAAGCGCAGCGGGAAGAAAGTTGACGTTTTCCGCCCGCAGGTGAGAAAAATAGTGTTTCTTTAAAAGGGCCAGGGCCGGATTTACATTTTTTATGAGTGTAGGCCACTTTATTTCCGCCGCGCCGCACCCTGTACGAAATCTGCGTACCCCGTAGCACAGAATATATAATAGTACTCCGTACCCGTAGAGTAGAACGCTGCCGCCTCTTAGTAATGCTGCCGCCCTATACGACATATTTATTAACCGACTTCAAAAAGGAGGAGGTTATAATATTATGTTAAATCCATGACTGGAAAGGTCCGTCTTCGCTTTTCACAGTTTTGGAGTGCATTGACGCCATTTGGAATACTATACATGCGGTGTTAGCCAGCTCAAGGTATAGGTTACCTAGTAACTATTAATTATCCGTGGCATATGCACTATGCAGTCTATGATATAATGCATCTGGTGTATGCAGGAAATACCACAGTGCCAGTTTTGGGCATACATCTTTATCATATTTGCAAGCTTGTTCAAGTCTAGTGCTTTTCTTGTTGAGTTGTTAGCTAAAAGCCGTAAATAACTGCCACTAAATTGAGACTTTGGTACATTCCGAGATATTTTGCCGTTAATAGAGCCTTTATGTCAACGACACAAGGTTCGTGTGGTGGTAAATTAACGTTGAACTGTGTATTTATTCTCTGCAAAACTCGCACTTTATCGCCTTTCGCGGCAGGAATGTAAGGCAGGCACACACAGAGCGTTTATATCGACAGGCTGCGAGGGTAAACCATCCTTAGTACATAAAGAACTTAGGTATAAAATAAATAAGAAATGTTTCTCTTTTCTCTAATCTCCATTAGTCCATACGCAACCCTTGCTAATGTTTAAATAGGTGTTAAATGTGTATTTTTAACTATTTAACGTTTGGGAATGAAAAGTCAGCGATTTTATTTAGAAGCCAGTATTGACAGACTTCGCCTCTTTAGACGTTCACTCTTATACTGTTTTCTTCACCAAGGGCCACAGAAATAAGATCAAGATATTATATTATGTCTGTGCCAAGGGCGCTTTCTCTGACATGCAACCGCGCGCGTGTTGTCCGCATGACAGAAAAAAACATCTATGGATTCTGAAAAATAAAATAAACTTTCATGCGGACCATCCGCGCGCGGGAAATGACACGCATGCAAGGAAAAGCTCTCTGAAGACTGAAACTATATTATATAAACGCGTGTATATCAGTCCTTAGTCCTTGCAGCTAATGGTTTAGTGAATTTCTCCGTAAATGCACATGTGAATTGTCTTCGTACACACGTCATTGCTAATTGTTACTTGTTACTTGTTACCACTTAGATACTTACTAACATAGCTGTTATTTTTTTTAAACTAACGGTTTTTAGGAAGTACCTAGAGAAGAGAACATTTTGAGAAAGTTTATTTAGAGGTCTCAAATCAATATTTTATTTATTTCAGGACTTCTGCAGTGTATCTGCATTTTGCGATAGCTAGAGTCTAGACTCTAGCTATCGCAAAATCAATAAGATTAATAAGTCTGTCTAGAGTCTAGACAGAAACAACGATAAATCAAAAACAATTTACGCAGAGAATAAATATACATATATACATACACTAGCTGTTGCCCGCGACTTCGTCCGCGTTAGTATAGTAGATCACGTCCCAAATATTATTTTTAAAAAATATTCAATGTACAGAATTGACTTTCTTACGATTTTATTACAATATGTATAGATGACTTAGTTTGTTCCTACAAAGGATAATTAAGACGCAATACAAACTCCACGATACCTTTTAATTATGAACAAAAGTTTCATGAGGAATATGGTTATAAGGTTTGGGGGGCGCAGCCCCCCCAAAACAAACGACACTGAAAAACCCTATGTGTAGTTTAGTTTTTAACTTTGTTCTTAAAAAAGATGTATAACGCCGCAACGCCGCTTTGTTTGAAGCAAAATTTAAGCCCCCCCCCAAGAAAAGACCGATGCCAAAGCTCCCAGCATGTTAATCAAACGACACTCGAAATTTGTATAGAAAAGATAGACAAAAGCTCATAGCATGGCAAGGAGTGAAGATAGATACAAAGTGTGAAGGAGAAATTTGTAGGAAATTTTATGGGCTTTCATTACGTACGGGACATTTTTTCTCTACAACGCACCGTTTTAGCGATATGAGCAAAAAACTAAAAATATTGAAACTTGAGCCCCTCCCCCCGCCCTAGGTGATATCGTCATAATATATAGCCTATGTGTTGACCCGACCTCTATATAATATTCGTGCAAAATTTGAAGTAAATCCATTCAGTACTTTCTGAGTTTATCCCGGACATACATACAGACAAACAGACAAACCGACAAACAGACAAACAGACAAAAATTCTAAAAACTATATTTTTGGCTTCCATATCGATTGTAGATCACGTCCCAAGTATTATTTTTCAAAAATATTCAATGTACAGAATTGACTTTCCTACGATTTTATTATATGTATAGATATTATAATATCAACATTTCTCAAAAATTTTACAGATACGTAATATATCCCTTTGGTAGTCAGCGTTATAAGATTTAGGTAGACCATACGTTTCTATAGTATTCAGGTAGCAGGGTGACGAATAAGCGGACAGGTAGCTGGGAGTCTAGGACGCAGACCGGTTAGATGACCTAGGCAGTGAAATCCGGTCTGGAAAGTTAGTTCCGTTACCTGACGACTGAATGAATTTGTGACCACACCGCTAGACCCTTCAGAGCCTAAAGGATATTACACTAAAGTCCACAATCATCATTCATATCGGGGTTGTATAATGGAATTTGCGTAGAGAGTTGTGAATGGTTGTGATGCGCAGAAATTGCTATTATTGATGACATCATCAGATCATGAGATCCATAATATTTTGAACAAAAATATAAGATGCCAATAATAGGCCATGTGTAGAATAGTTTGCGGGGTTTGCACTATAGTATTAGTAGCTGTCATAATTTAACTTCTACAAGTAAACGTGTCGAAGTTCTAAGCAATCTTTTTTTTAAATTCACTACTTCTCAAACATCTCAATATTTTAGCTTTTGTTAGTCAGGGACCAGGGTCAAGAGTTCAAGACTCAAGACTCAAGAGTCAAGGGTCAAGGCCCAGGGGTGGCGTTAGAAAGATGTCAATGTCAATGTTTTTAGTTAAACTAAGAACTGTTCAGTTAAAAGTATATTTAATATTATGTATAAACAGTTTAACTAGCTTCTATTTTTGCACTTACTATCGGTGTTAAAATGGTTAGACTATTTTTACTCGAATACCTATACATATTAAATTATCTGTTGACTCCAAAGTTAAACTATTGTTATCAACAGACTATTTTCAGATAGCTATTAGGATCTAGGGTGCGATCACACTAAATCTCAGACGCCGATAATAACGATTATCATTATTAGTTATTTCAGGAAGGTGTAAAGTAAAAACTGGGAATATAGTAATAACGTAAACTGCGTGGCCACAGGGCCATGTACTCAAGTTCTGCAGGCAGACAGTTCAAAGTAAACGCAGGCGGCAGGCTATTGGTATTCGATGGGCCAATGTCAACCCCAAATTAGAACAGGTTCAGATTTGCACACAATGCAGCAGAAAACAAAGTTTCTGTCGTCGTCTGTTGTCGTAGCTATCTTTTTTGACATAAATTTCAAACATTATATTTTAAAGTCATAATTAGACAAAGTAATCATTAAATATTAAATACCTCTGACTGCAGTCTGCGGGCGTAATGCATCAGGTGGCTTTTACTACCAATTATTGCCTGTTTTGTCGCATATTGAAGGATAAATTAATTTAACCTTTGAAAATCTATTGATCGCCAACGATCATAATCTATCAATAACATAACTTATAAAGGAACCATTGTCTTTTATCTGCTGTCTCCTGCATGACGTGTTATAACGGCGATGACAGCCATTGTGGCTATATTCGGTCAGACAATGATTGTCTGACTGAATATACCCTCATAATAATATTATGTAATGTACACTTTTTTACCCGACTGCCAGGAGGGTTAATTTATGTTTGTAATATTATTTAGCGCGTATCTTGTATGTTTGTAATATTCTTTATTACCTCGTATCTTCAGAACCGCTAAGCGGATTTTCATATTTGAGGTATCGTTAGATTTGTCTTAATGGCCCAAGTGTTCTTAGATAGGTGACATTAAGAAAAAACCAAAATGGCGGATGTGTGACGCCATAATATTGTGAGGTAAACAAAAATAAAAATTCGTCAAGCATATCGAGTGGGGTATCAAAATAAAGGATTTTAAACACTGATTCTATATATGTATATAACTTTTATGGCGATGTAACAATCGCCATATTTTGAAAACGATCGACTAGAACTACTAACTAGAAGGCGTATAAACTATAAAGCATTTCCTTTTTCATATTGATGCATCACAAATCACAATTCACAGCCCCCTAATACTGTAATAGCGTACACAATAACAATTCTTGGGTCATATTTAAACGTCCACCATCTGGTTTGAGAGCTCATAGATTTGCTGTACCGATACCTCAGACGAGATAATTAATTACAGGAACCATTTGACAACTTTTAACCCTCATAATTATACCGTTTCCAGATGCAGACAATCCTACACCACAACAGCAGCGGAGGCGCGGCTTATACGGGCCGGCTGAAGCGGCGCGAGGTGCACCGAGCTATCACCCTCCATCCCGTGAAGGACCACCGACAGATGTATCGCCTGCATACGTACTTCAAGGTTGGTTGATGATGATTGTGGCGATACCCACAATTAGCGCCACATTCCTGCATCGCGCTAACGAAGTTTTTTAAATTAAGGGCTGCCGGTCAGGCATAGCATAACACATCGCTCGGCCGGAAGATCTTCCTTTGCGGCCTCCACGCATATCCCACAGTCATGATGACGGTGGTACATGGTAGTGACGATGATGATAATGAGACAGATGTATCGCCTGCATACTTACTTGCGTAAGGTGAGGATGATGATGATGATGGTAATAATAATAATGATGATGATGGTGGTGGTGGTGGTGGTGATGATAGAGATGTTGATATTAATATCCCGGATTTATTTTTTAAATACCTTTAGCCTTTACACGACCTAGTGGTGTTGAATGTAATGATTGAATACAATATTATGTTAATGAATATGCACGTGACATCATACGCGTTTTAATTATAGGCATTAAGGAAATAAAACGACTAATTTGTATAATAACTAATAAGACAAGTATACGAGGCAAATACTACCGAAGCCGAACTTAAAAAGTTACTTCAAATCTTTGTATGTACAAACCTACCACCAGTGACGGATTAAGACTGCTTGATACCCTAATCAATCCATTCCTGTCCGTATGTCAACTGGAATCGGTTTTTAAATTTTTACCACCTAAAACATTAGTTTTTTCCTAGAAACTTTTTTTGGTGTGGTTTTTGGTGACGTGAGAGTGAGACGTGATGCCCTAAGGACGGATGTTTTTTGTCCTTCTTCTGGTGCCCCCTCAGGCGTGATGCCCTAGGCAATTGCTCAATTTCCGTCACTGCCTACCACCCATCATAATTAATTAATTAATTCTTCGATCGCGGATTCTTGGAAATCTATTGTTCTCGCGGCTGTATGTGGCCGGAGTGGGAGTTGGGAGTTGAAGAATTCATTATCTTAATAAATCATCTATTTCTAATAGTTGTTACTGTTTTTTCTGCAGAAGTATGATCATATTTTGATCATTAATAAATACAGTATCCAGAGAAAACACTGTACTTTTTATAGCAAAAACGTAGAATAATATAAAATATTATACAACATGACTGGTGAGACAATACCGATACTTAAGGAGAATATTCAGTACCTACTCGATTCTCATTATAATATTATTATGTAATAAAATTAGGTTCTTAATTTTTTTTCCGAATTTCCCAAAAATAAATGAATCATGGATACTAAGTAAATTACGCGGCTAGGCAAGTAGGCATACTATGCGGCCGGTGCAGAGGCGTGCGCTACCAAAGAAACACCACACAACTACCCCTCCCGCTCGCGGTGTCCATGCGTTGGGTAAATAATTATTTAACTTTAAGCTACATTTACTCAGTGATCAATTGATATTATTTTTTTATATTATTTTTTTCCAACTAATATAATAGCCAAATATTATCACGTCCTCGAGTATTGAACATGTCTCACCAGTCACGCAGTATACCCATCTGGGCCAGATGTAATCTGATGATCTTCGTAAACTTACAATTTTTATATACTCGTAAGATGTTTAAATATACTTTCTCACATTTGTTTCAAAATTAGGCTGAATTATTATTTATTATAGTAAATCTTAGGTAATCTTCAAGGCAGTAGCTATTAGGAACACCGATATAATCTGCAAAGCAAACAAAGATAGTGCAGCTAGAACCAACAAGCCGAACTGAACAACCCACTACAGCCTTATCGGTCAAGTACTTGCTATATCTAGTTAATCTTGCCTAAACTCTGAATAAGCACTCGGTTAATGTTCTTTAAAAGCCTCTTCATGGTTGTCTGTAAAATAAAAACAATAATAATATTTTCTTCCCACCAATTTCTATGCGACAGAGAAATTTTTATGTTTGCGCAAAAACTTGGGCTAGTGCCTATAAGCCAGTCAGAAGAATACCACGAAAACGAGGACCGATAAGATGGTCGTATGGGTCGGACCCATGGTTAATGGTCTGGGTCCGTCGTATAAGGCAATCAAGTGTATTGTCCTGCATTGTCCTAATCAGACTTGTGAACAAAAAATGTTGGGGCCGGCACGGAGCCACGTAACTATTCAGTAAACTGAAGTATGAGTCCGTCACAGTTCAAGCTATTAAAACGCCTCCAGCAAACCTTTACAGTACAGCAGATGACAGATCTAATATCCACCATCTCACTTTTCCAGAACCTTCGCATCCTGGACATCCGTGAGAAGTCTCTAGACCTGCACCGCGACATCGCCTCCTCGCTCCACGAGTTGGGCGTCCAGGGAAATGACGTCACCAGCTACGTGCTGCCCGGCAACGTCTCCCTGTTCCCCGTCAAGATGGGCCAGCCGGGATATCTGGGGAACAATCGGATTTTAGGTGAGAGGACTTGATATGGCGATAATTAGTGGCGGCAATAGGGGGCGGCGAACAGGGCAATCGCCCGGGCTCTTGCAGGGGCCTCGCAAGGTATTTTTTACAAAAGGCCTCACAAAGACCTGCCGCCCAGGGCCTTGCAAAAACCTTCCGACCGGTTATTCAATGAGACATAACATAGTCGTTAACTCTTTACAACCGAGATCGGATCAGGAAGTATTCAGGATATGCGTTCCCTGATGACTGATCACTGGCGAGGTGCATACGAAATGAGTTCTATTGTTGTTAGTATTTTTAGAGAAATTAGAGCCTTATAAGTTATAACATTTTTGGGCGAGTTTTTTGACAACGTAATATAATAATAAAAATATATTATATCTATTCTTTTTAAGAATGATAAGATTATGTTGCCCGCAAAATTTAAGCTAGTTTATTGTTACGAAACCATATATTTTACTAATAGATAAAAACTATTGTATTTATCGAGGACTTCAAGACGTAATATCTACACACAAAATTTTATTAAAATTGGCTCAGTTGCAAGCCTGAAGATGTTATTATCTATGTCTAACAGACAGAAGAACAGATGGGCACATTTCGCATTTATAACAGGTACTAGGTAGTAAAGATTAATGTATCAACTTATTCATAAAACTCTCAAACTTTCCATTTTCTCATTTTAGGAGCTCCAATAGACTTCAATCGTTACAAAGCGGACACCATAGAGGATATCATTCCTTTCGACTTCATCAGCAAATCCATCTACTCCGTCACTCACTCCAACCCCAAGAGAAGAATCGAGACGCCACTGAAAGAAGCTCTTGATGATGTGATTAGAGAGGTAAGAGACAGAAGGAAGAACTTATAAAACTATTCTAACTTCTAAGGCCATCTTCTATTACTATGTGGGGTGATAATGCGTGGAGGCCCAAAGGAAGATCTTCCGACCGAGCGAGGTGGTATGCTCGGTCAGGCCGGAGCCCACGTGATACATTTCAGCTGTCGTATAATATATACTGACGCGCTCAGAAAACTTCGATAGCGCGATGCAGGAATGTTAGGCGAATGTGGGTACAGCCACAACTACTTTGAATACTTTATAAGGCGAAAGCTGATGACAACTTACATCTCAAATGCCTGTGGAATGTGGATGAAATGCTTTGAAACGTCACGGCTTGATGCGGCGATACAACGCCTTTTTGTTTTGGGACTACAAATCATATTTGAGAGTAGCCATTCCAAAAGTTTCCGCATTTTTTGATGGGTTCTTTACGCCTGTTTTCGCCTAATTTAATTCCGAACCGGTGTTAGCTAGGTCTATAATATATTATAGTGACCGAATTCCGAAAACATTAATTCCATACGACGTTGCTATTAAACTTTGCCTTCTAATTTTCCAGGTGATGGAGATAATAAACGCGCCGTCCCGCCAGCGCGGGCGCGTGATCGACTTTAACGAGCTGCTGTACGGGTACACGAGACTCCAGCCGCTGCACGGCGCCGACCACGTGCTCGACTTACTGCTGAAGTACCGCCGGTATAGAGGACGCAAGATGACGGCCGCGGTGAGGCGGCATGCGTACCTGCAGCAGAGTTTTACTGGTGAGAGATGTTGCCTTGGTGACGGATGGTTCTTTTGAAAGCTATTAGACTTTCCAGATAGGCATGAGATATTCTAAAAGTTCACAAATCACCTCACATCATTGCATGCCTTTTGAGGCGGCACGCGTACTAGCAGCAGAGTTTTACTGGTGAGAGATGTTGTCTAGGTTGTGGTTAGTTTTATTGAGAGCCATAAGCCATTCTACGCAGGAGATTTTTAATGGTGGATAAGTGTGATACATGATACATCACGCTTTTTGTTTTGCTGCTTTCGGAATCGAAAGGATGACAAGATGAAAGGTCGAATGCTAGACTGATTCTCTACATGATCATACCTAACATTGCGACGGTTCATATATGGTAGATAAGGGGAAATAAATAGGTACTTATAGAAATGACGACTGTAACGTCATAAGTGTCAAAATGTAATTAATACTGTGCAGTGTAATCTTCAAATAGTTCTTTGTTCAAAGTACAATATTTGACTCGTAGCGTCGTAAACAAATACACACGATTTTAATGCTAATAATTACTTTAATTTTTCAGCCACCGAGATTCGTGAAATCCCAATGGGGGAGCCGCCGCCGACGGAGGATCCAGACATCACCGAGCAGCTCAACGCCAAAAGGGTCAACTATCCCAACGATTTTGAAGACTTCGACGAGTCCAACCAGCAACAAAACACTTTCCTGGACTTCGGGCGACTGAACATGAAGGAGGCGCTAGAGAACAGTTTAATGAAGATACACGAGAACCTGCCAAACGTACTGAAATGGAGCGACAACGACTACGAGTACCCCATATACGATAGGCGGATACACTTCATACTGCCGCTGATGGGACGACATCAGGTATTCACGCGCTTCATGAAGAATTACGAGGATGTAGTCCTGAAGAGTGACGAAGCGGTCACTCTGATAGTCGTACTATACATAGATAGCAAAAATCCACTAGACTATAAGAACACCGAAGCTCTCATTGAGCACTACAAGGGAGTTTATGGGAAAGGAATCATAGTTATTGAGAAGGGCTCGACTGTGTTTTCCCGTGGTGCAGCGCTGACAGAGGGGCTTAAACTCTGCGCTGACGACGATCTAGTCTTCTTCATCGACGTCGACATAATGTTCAATCACAATACGCTGAGAAGAATAAGGATCAATACAGTGAAATACAACCAAGTTTACTTCCCCATAGTGTTCAGTGAGTACAATCCTGAAGTAGTCTTCGGAGACGACTTTAACAAATTCAAGTTCGAACCGCTAGTGACGGATACTAATCTAGGCAAATATGTGGACAGTGATATCGCGAAAACGGATAGGGAGCTAGTTAATCTGAAATACAGTAAAGTAATAAAGGACGATTACGGTTACTTCCGAGTGTACGGTTTCGGTATCATGGGTATATTTAAGTGTGACTTTTTGAGAGTGGGCGGCTTCGATTTGAGCATCAAGGGGTGGGGTTACGAGGATGTGCAGATGTTCGAGACGCTCATCAAATCGAACTTAACGGTGTACAGAATAGCGGACGAGACTCTGGTGCATATTTTCCATTCGGTGGACTGTGATAAGAACTTGGAGAAGAGTCAGTTTCAGATGTGTCTGGGCACTAAGGCCTCGACGTACGGCAGCCAGAGACACATGAACTACTACATGCTGAACCATCCAGATGTGTTGTGGCCCGAGAAGGGTGCTAGCTAGTACAGGGTTTGGATTAGGGTTGTTACAATTTTGTTTTGTGCGGAAACAATGCAATTTCGTAAGTTTATAAGATGTGATGGAAGTTCAATCCTTTATTCCTTGTTTTACGAATATTTTGTAGCTATCTTTTATAAGCTCTTGATTAAAATATAGTCTTGTAGAGCTTAAAAATATTCCCATTATCTCGAACAGTTCACTAGCAATAGTTTTATTATAAAAAGTGATGGGCCTTTCATGTATCGATTCAAATTGATGGATATTGCATTGTTTTATAGCACTGTCGAACTAGTACTGTACATAGTTCGTAAGAAATTAAATGATATTAATAATGTAGATCGCATTTCATGACAATTTCATAATTGGTGCCAACTTATCAAATTAGTTCAAAAAGTTTATATTTACAGAAGAACAATACCTTGTGAGAATTAGGTACTATCTACATAATACTATATTATTTATGTATTTTACCAGTATACAATTTTAATGTAAATATTATATTTTTGGAAGCATTTATAAATATTTCAATAATTGTTCCTAAGAAATGGACTGTGTCTAATAATTATAAGATAGGTGATAATATAATATATTCCCTTTTTAATTATTACTGCTTAAGAAAATATGTTAGTATGTTTGCTTTTTATTGTTTTATGTTTCATGGAATTTTCATGGGTGCCAAAATGTATTTATTTATATTATAATTCTGTCGTAATGATACTGTCGCGTCATTTTTTATCATATAGGTAAACTTTTGTATAATAATTTTTGTAAGTGAATTATAATCACTGTACCTAATTTTGCAGTCTTAGTTTTATGGACGAAATGTAAATGAACATTTTGAACAAATGATTGTGCCTAAAAATAAGATCGAACAATAATAATAATTGTAGTTATATTATGGTCTGTCTAATCGAATAAATGTCGATAGACCTTCACAACACTAGTAAAGTACGAAATTTCACCGAAAATTTAGCTTTATTTTAATGCAAAAATAAATAGTCGAATCTAATATCAATTAAATATTTTTAACAAAATTATTTAATTGATGATACATAAAGTTTTTAGGAGTTCAAATTTCCTGTAGATTTTATAAGGGGGAGTAAGAGTTTAAACTCTAGTCTTTTTTCCCTTTCGTGTTTTCGAGTTAGTCAACTATAGTTAGTTAAAATTCCAAAAAGTGTAGATAAATTGAAATTATAGTAATTATCAAGGGACATTTTTTTGGGTTTCTTCCTCGTAAGCTAATATACATAATTTTCGGTCTTCCGTCCTAGTGGTATGCTGCACTACACTACAAAAGCAGTATTATAATGTTGTAAAAATTGTACTATCGATGAAATTGATTCACAGTTAGATGGGCGACCTACGTGATTTGGTCAGATTATAATATTAAATCTAGGAAACAGATCACGATTAACATAGTTAGGTATATAGTCCGACAAAATATAGGGTAGTTTGTTTTGCCATCTGCCTGCAAATCAATTTCTATGATCTTGATGGTACATCCTAATATGACAATAATTTATTCTAATTATTCCTGTTTCTCCGATGATGGGAGTACAAAATGTGTTACCCATGTGAAGATGTTGTATTCCAGTAGATAATAAGTGTACATTTATTTTAAAATGAACAATCGTGAATGGCTGTATTTTATGACAAAGCTTTTTAAATGTTTAAGGTGAAGTTTAATAATTTTAAATGCTGTAAATAATGAATCGCTCACTAAGTGCCAATAAGTTAGGTAAATGAATAAAATATTTTGTGTTATGTCTTTTGTTTAATTTTATCCATTTAAACCTTCTTACGATGATTTCACAAACCTTATCAAATGACAGACTCATCGACTGACGACTGGTGTATTAAAATGTGCCTGCAAAATATAAAAGCAACGGATAGCAGGGATTACAAATTGTGTCTCCTTTTATTCTTAAGGCGCATAAACAGTTTTATATTTTAGTTTAATTACTGTGAAAGTATACGCATATAATATATTGATTATAATATCAGCTTTTTTTTAACGCAATATTCCCTTTATGCTAAGATGTAACCTTATAAGAGGAAAAGAAAAAAAGTATCTTGATTCTTGATCCACCCGCGTCAGTCTTGTCAAAGTTAATTTGGATTTTGGCTTGAAGCTATCTCTCTTCATCTTTGTATAATTATATAAAAGATATATGATATTTTGAGAAGAGATTGGTTTTGCCAATTGGCACTGACGGCCTGACGTTAGATGTCATAATGCAATTAAATCACCTCTGCTCTGGCGCAGTAATTGCGGCTATTTCGCCATCGGCAACTCACATACACACACAAGTCATGTGTGAATCGTTTTTCATAAAGAATTGAGAAAAGAAACAGAGGAGTATCATTTGAAAAGTCTGAAAAAGTCTGAATATCTGTGATCCATGCATCAAATGGGCATGTGAAAAGTTTTTCCCGCGTTTGATCCTGCAGTCGTATCGGCTCATCCATCCAATTGCGCTACAAGAGAAAACAAAGAGCGTGGAATTTTGTGCAAATAGTACAATGCTCACACATTGGCACTGTAAAATTACCCTTGTGCAGCTAGCGGTTTTAAGAAACCAGCCACCGCTACTGAAGTCAATGGCATTATCCCCTTTAAGTCGATATCAACTATGCCCCATCTCTTACTGGTTCACAGCAAATGTCAGAAGTCGGGCATTAGTGTGACGCAAGTTTATGTAACCGTATTGTGTTAGATGTGTAAACGATTATTCGTGTGATTGTATATTATCGTTATGACCCGGCCGACTGTCCGTCGCGTGGAGCCACGAGACGGGCGGGTAAAGAAAAGACCAAATAGCGGGAAGAGATAAGTTGATAAATGATAACGTAATAAAGAAGCGAGACTGCTTTTATACATAATAATATGATCTTAAATAACGTTACGATTAACCTAGAACTCCGGAAACTGTACCGTCGCGTCGCTCTGTAGATAGTATTTACTCTATGTAGATTGTAATTTTATGAGTTCATTTAGTGTTTTATCACAAAAAAGACACACTTGCGTAATGCCAATGATATTAATTTAAATCATAGACTGTCCGCTGTTGTAGCTGCGGGACTGTGTCTTTCTTAAATAAGTTAGGTAAGAATTGACAAGAATTTTAATTTTTTATTTATATGTACTTAATTAAATTTACAGTATCAGCTGACATGTCTACTTAAGTACCTGTTAAAGGTTAAAAAACTAAATTGCATTAATGTGCTTTTAAATATTACGATTTATGAGCTATTAATCTATTATGATAAGTAAATACTAAATACCAAGGAAAATATAAATGTTAATAGGTCATTCAACATTGTTTTATGACGTATAATATAATATTATACGTCATGATAAAATGATTGTGTAAGTATACAATTTATTGCTCTAGTACAATATTATTAATCGATGCAGCAACGCCCGCTGGTTTAGGGGCGCCACAACAATTACGGGAGCTTGCGATCTTTCACATCGCAACAAAAACTTACATTAGCGGCCGAGTCCGTGCTAGAACTGATGCTGGATATCTTCAATACATACAATACGCTAGGACTTCTAAAAATCCTTACTTACAAATACTACATGCAAACGATTAAGTATACGACATATCAGATGCTCTATAAACTGCAGGCTTACTTACATTTTACCCCCTAAAGGCTAAAAAATATAATTATATGTCGTGTGGGTCTAAGCTAAACATTCTTTTTGTAACCATCCTCATTATTAATTGTACTTAAGAAACAAAAAGCTTGTGCTTCAGTACTAAAGTTAAGGTTATGAAAATAGAGTAGCCTTGGATTTGGAATCAATCATATTATGAGACCCAAATGAGACCATAATATATTTTGTAATATGATCGCGGCTGTCAATATTTTGACTGACAGGTGACTGTATTAAGGCCTTCACAGTACAGTGGACTTAAGGGTCAGTTCATACCGAATCGTAAACGAAACTAGACGTAACTTGGTGTCACAAATCTGGAAGAAAAAGGCTGTAGGAATATCGGATTCTGTAGGCTAGAATGTTCTTCATACATCGTGGGTAGCTTCAAGCATCAATACCTAAGTTAAGTAGGTACTTAAAATATGTAGAGTAACAACTAACAACTTCTTTACTGCACAATGCACAATTCAATAATAGGCATGATAACAATTTTTTTCTTATTGGTAATTGAAAGACCCTTAAAAATAGAAACATCGGTGAAAGAATTGTCCTGATAGCTCAAAAATTCACCAAGATATGACAATTCAAACATCTCCTAAAATAAACCTGCCCGAAACGCTCCATACAAAATGCTACTCGATTATGACGTCACATTAGAGTTATTTGTAGGCATCGCGAGAAAATTTTGTTCGATAATAACAAAAATTGCTTTAAATTACATAAGTTATCGAATGGTATACAAATATTATGAAATTTAATCGAAAAAAAATTTGACTTGAATATCCAACTTTGAAGGCGCATAGCAAAAAAATACAAAAGCTATCAAGCTGAAATTTTGAAAACACTTATTTTTAACCGTTATTTATTTATTTTAAAAACGAAATTTGCTAATCTTTGACCTTGTCATCATCCCTATTGTATCCCTCCTGTGCATCACTCTGGAACGAACTGTCGCTACAGGCTACTATAGTAATATTTCCAGACCAATACGACCTGCAAGCCCTCAAGAAGAGAGCGTATTCCCTCTAAAAGGTCAACGCACTTGCAAGTTGCACTCTTCTGATGTTGCGAGTGTCCATGGGTGACGGTAGTTGCTTTCCATCAGGTGAACTGTTTGCTCATTTGCCCCCGAATTTAAAAAAAACAACGCCTCGTCACGTCTCGTTTTATTGTGCCCTGACCCCTAAGTATACGTTACAAAATATGTAACATGACCACCACATCAATTTTGATCACATGATACAATCGCATAATATTTTTCCTGTGTGATTTGAGACTCGATATTGAGCAAAAGAAGCAAACGAACAATATTTTCGCTTCAGACCCGTGAGGGTTTTGAACTTACGATTCATCATTATTATCCGTATTTATATTACCTTACATTAATTAAAGTCTGTTTCAAAATAAGAAACAAAATACGTGCTTGATATGCGTAAAGTTTTCTTTTGCAACTTTATTTCTTGGATAAATAACAATAATCATCATTAATTTTTTTATAGAATGGTAGAAGCTTGAAATATAATAACTATTATTATTATTAACAGCCGTTAGTGTCCCACTGCTGGGCAAAGGCCTCCCCTGCCTCTTTCCACGTGTCTCTATTCTTCGCTGTATTTGGCCACTCTTTGTCTGCACCTCTAGCTTGTTGTTCAATCGACATTCGGCCGAGTCATTTAATTGAGTGGTGTCTTTCAATGAATGCGCTAGGCATTCCATCGAATCTCAGATTGAACCAGATGACTATTTATGAAGTAAATATTTAAGGGGGGCTCCCATACTTTATCTATCTTTATCCCATATTTTCGCTCTATATTGGTATGGAACCCTTCGTGCGCGAGTCCGACTCGCACTTGGCCGATTTTTGTTTGTTTGAAAGCTGGCATTATCAAGAGTGTACTGCAGCTCAGTGCTGAAAAATTTAGTTTAACTCCTTCAAATCTAATTCAGGACTTGTTTTATAGTTTCTTAATCCTCTCCAATCTCCACCTCTTGATATTTTTTTAATCATCATAACAATATCAATGTGTAGGAAGTGAAAGTTAATTACCGCGTGACCTATGATCATTTCATCACCCCCCGAGGTTATCCGCTAATACTCTAATGTTGTGAGGTAATGGAAACAAAAAACTACTCTTAAGTGTGCTATATTGTAATAGTTAATAGTTTGTAGGGCTCTGCACCCAAAAGGTATGACAGCGGGTGTATTAACAAGTCGAATTATACATACATAGTTAGTTTTAAAAACCAACCATACAGGTGAAAGTTAATCAATATGGTCCTTCGAGGGTAAGTTTTTAAATGACTGAAACGTGTGACTGAATGTTGTCGTGTCACGTGTGTTTAATTTTCAGCTCAATTTAATTGGTCATACTAAATTTAATTTTTGCGCTTTGGACTCTAGAGGCTAGACCACAAAAATGGTTAGGTCGAATTTTCATAGTTTTTTTTTTCATAATTATCGTAGTTTTGTACGACGTACATCCAATAGGTAGTGGAAACGGTAATAGCATAGTTTCGTTTAGATCTACTTACATTTATTAGTCTTCTGTGCAAAGAAAACAAAGGAAAACGGTGTCGAAATGTATTTATTTTTTGTAAAAAAACATAAACTTACTATATTACATAAATTAAGCTACACTTAACGATAAACTTTATACAAAACAATTGGTTCGTTCCCGGCGGCGAGCCACTTCGCGTTTGACAGCTGTCGACGTCTGCGCGACGTCTGACAGCCGTCAACGTCAACGCGACGCCTGACAGCTGTCAAATAGACGACTGGCGGCCGGCGGGAAACCCGAGAGCGTGCACAGTCGCAGCGTTGGCCCGGTGGTCGCGGCGGTCGGCGCCACCTACATTGTACGTGTGCGCCGGCTGCAGTAACGTTCGGGGGTCGGGAGATGGGAGCGCGACGCCCGAATAACAACGAACGCGCGAGGCGTTCTATTTTGACTGAGGTTTAGTAGGGGGCGCCGTAGGACGAGGAGGGGGCACCGTAGGACGAGGAGGGACCGGAGGGGTAGCCGCCAGCGCTACCGCCCGCCTGCTCGTACTCAGCGACTTGGATGGCCTGACGGACTCCCTCGAGGTTGATGCCTACAACACGTGCATTGGGCACGCCGTAGGACGAGGAGGGAACGCCGTAGGACGAGGAGGGGACTCCGTAGGACGAGGAAGGGGCGCCGCCTCCGTGGCTGCCGTGACCGCCGGATCCGGACGCCTCCTCTCTGAGGAGGATTTGGCGGATCTGCTCCAGCAGTTGCGGGTCGACGTTTTGACCCTCGGAGGTCTGGTAGCCGGAGGACACGGCGCGGTAGCCGCCACCGCCGCCGCCGATGCTGCCGTGGCTGCCGCCCGACGGCCGGTTGTAGTTGTAGCCGGACGGGGCCTCGGCGTAGGATGACGCGACCAGCGCCAGGGCTATGCACTGTTGACCACAGAAAACAACTTTATTAGATAGGCATACACTTTGAAAAAACATAGACCCTGTGTTCGATTTAGCGTTAAAAACGATCAAAACGCTCAAAAGTCTCCTATTTTGAGCGTTTTGATCGTTATTAACCCTAATGGGAGAATGAATCATCATAATAAAGAGGACTGCTTAATTTGTCGACCCTTTTGCCTCCCTTTCCTAATATAATACGATATACTTATACGATATTCCTTCGGATCGTAATCATAAAAAAAAAATAATGATGTAGTGTAGAGATGATAATAGAGAGTAGAGGCATCAAACATCTAAAGTTAATACCTACACGGGCAATGGACATTGCAACTGGATTTCACCCAACTGAAAGGGGGAATCTGTATTATATCACAATGGCACTCGTGTCCGAGGCATCGTGACTTCCTCCACGGAAGACGGTTTGACATAATCGTTAATCGTCTCTATGTAGCTTTCGTTTGCATCGAAAAGGTCGTGGGAATTGGAATAATTTGAGGTAAATATGTGCAAATAATAAATGAATAACACTATTCACAAACAAAACAAAACTGACAATATCTGAACATATTCATACAGTCAACGATTATTTAGCTTTTAATAATAAAAGAATATTAAGTTACTTTTCTCCTGTTTATGATGAAATATCAAACTGCTTTTAAGCATTGTGTGTGGCCAGTATAACGTTAACAGTGCGAAAATTGTTTTCGTTTTCAAGTTATTCGACACAAATGGTTTACACATAGTGTTGATAGCGCCATTAGTCAAAATGACAATTCCATTAAGTATATAATTTTACTTCAATAATATATTAATCCAAATGAAACTACACTAAAGATGACATAACATGAAGTGTCATGACGCAATTCTCTTGACCTATGACACTGCACTTTCTCCACCCGACAGAGACTTTATTTCATATCGCTTCTATGTTTTAATCTATGACCGATGACATCTTATATCTTTTTCCGATGCAAAAATACGTGTGTTGATTATATTTTTGATTTCTATATCCAAGGATTCTTTATTGATCTTTCAAGTCAGGAATCAGGAAATTAGGTGATCAGACTGCATTATATCGAGTGAAAATATTTATAAATAAATACGGGATTAGCTCTCCTACTCTTTCTTCCTATTTATTTATCACAAAGTAATTTTACTGTGTATTACGCAGAAGGCTAAGAAGCGGAAAATCACAGATAATACGCAAAGACTGTAAAAGTAACAAAGTAAGAAACAATTGCAAGAGATATGCAAAGCCTGACCAGAATTTTCTCTGATAATATCTTTATGCTAAAGAGATAAGAACCATTTTACAGAAACCCTGTATAACTCTGTTCTTTGTCTCATTATCTTGTAAATTCCGAGCTTTAGTGGAAACAACGTCAAATTGTTTTCCATACATGGCCAATGACCATACATATCTATTCAATGCGGCCATTAAGATGAAATATGGTTAGTTTCTAAAAACTGACGAAAAAAATTACCTAACACGGGGTCGTGCGAGACAAAAAATTTCACTATCAATAATTAATTTTGGCGAATGTCTAAATTAGATAATTGTTAAAATATGTAAAGCCATTAATAATGTCCGTTATTTTTTAATCTTTTCCTTATGTTATGAGTTATGACTTATGTAAACAGCTGCAGCTACTGGAGTCTTTCATAATCATAATCATAATTTTATTTGCTAGAATATGGCAACAAATTATTGATCTTAGCATTAAATATTATTTCAATCTCATTTCAATCTTATATTAAAGATGCGAAAGTTTGCTTGTCCTTCCTTTGAAGAAATTATTATCTCGTAAAAATTTAAGATAGTATTTCTAAGAACTGTGCGTCGCAATTAGCGATGTGCTGAAAATCATGACGATGATGATGAAAATACCTAATATTATAGATGATTTTTAGAACCACCCACGAGTGTAACTTACTGTGTTGTTGAAAAAACGAAAGTAGCACTTGACTACACTTAGCACATACGAGCGAACGAACACATAATAGAAATATGACTTCAATTAAAGATCCGTGGAATTTTTTAAGAGAAAACAGCCAAAAATAATACCAGGAAAAAGACGCGAAAGATAAGGAAAGATGAATTAGACATGAACAAATTGTTTTACATTAACTAATGAAGCATTGTTTAAATATTATGAAGAGGGAAATAAACAACAATGAAATAATATAACCTACTTCGCTTGATAAAATGTTTTGATTTTTTGGTAAGCTTTGCTGCATCTCTACATATTGGGGTATGTTTACAATTAGGGTGAGGCCAGACGAGCGTAATTTTATGAGATGTGAGTCGCAGAATTTCGGTCGCGTAATTTATTTTTCATACTAATCATGACTTGAAAGTTGAAACTGAATACAGCAGAATTTTTGGCCTCACCCTGATTCACTGTATACCAATTACCAACTTCGGTTTGCGATCGCGTCGGCGCGATGTCATTAATCTTACAGTTATTTTATGTTAAATGCTTTTTAGGGTTCCGTAGCCAAAATGGCAAAAAACGGAACCCTTATAGATTCGTCATGACTGTCTGTCTGTCTGTCTGTCTGTCCGTCCGTATGTCACAGCCACTTTTCTCCGAAACTATTGAAGCTATACTATTGAAACTTGGTAAGTAAATGGTCAACCTTAATCTAAATTTCATTAAATCGACTGAAATATAAAAATAAATCAAAAACCTTTTAATTTTATAAAAATAAACCTTATTGCTGCTGCGGAACCCTTCGGGGCGAGTCCAACTCGCACTTGGCCGCTTTATTTTCCCTGTAGAGTAGACCTATTTGAAATTTCTGAATTTAAATTTTAACTGACTCATGACTGCAAAATCACACATAACATCCTGTAGATACAATATTAATTATTGTAACGAAACAGGATGTTTATATTATGTTATTTTGCAGTCATGAACAGGATGCTAAGTGTTATTTTGCAGTTTAAATTTAAGATCAACACAATTTGTGTTGTCACACGCACCATGCAGTTGTAATTAGCGATATGGTGATAGCTACTGTGATGTAATGTAGCTGCATTGTACTCGGTTTACGACCGTATCATTGTACTATCATCACTCATCACTCCGTGGTCTAGTGGTACAGAGCGCGGCTCTTGACTCGGAGGTCGTGGGTTCGATTCCCGCGTTGGAAACATAATATAACATGTTTCCAAGTTTGGTTAGGACAATGCAGGCTGATCACCTGATTGTCTGACAAGTAAGATGATCCATGCGTCGGATGGGCATGTAAAAAGTCGGTCCTGCGCCTGATCTCTCGCCGGTCGTGTCGGTCTGCCGTCCCACTGGGTTATGAGAGTAAAGGAATAGAGAGTGCTCTTGTGTACTGCGCACACACTTGGGCACTATAAAAATACTCCTGCGTAGCTGGCCTGGTTTCAATGAAACCGGCCACCGTCACCGAAACCGGTGTGGGAGCTATTATACTCATCACTGATCAGTCACCACCGTGTTGTACCCATAAAGTTAATATAGGTACTTAGCGGAATAGACCGAAACTCGAGCTGTAAAACGAAACCGAAATTGGTTTTCATCTGTGTGAAAAATATACGTGTATAAACTTACACAAGCATGATTGAGCATGAATTCTATGAGATTGTCAACGGGCTGATACGGGCTGACTGGACGTCAAAAAAAGAGTGCTCCTGTCATATTGTATCACACGTCTCTTTTTACCACGCAGTGTTACTGATAGTGACATCTCGCTTGCTCAGGCCTTTGTTTCTCTATTCCGCTAGGTATATTAACTTTGGTCGTATGTCCCTGTAGGTTACGAGGGTAAAGGAAGAGAGAGAGTGCTCTTATGTACTGCGCACACACTTGGGCACTATATATATATTTCATTTACAAAAGTTCATTCACAAATGAGAAAAAGTAGGAAAATAGTTTTAATATAATTATAATATAAGATCGAAAATAAAAAACCGGAACTAAACAAACTGCGAAATCTATCAGAATGCAGTAGTAAAGGTGCAAGTATTCAAGGCATGGGTTGATGAAGCTATAAAACGCTGATGACGACACTGTATCGGGCGGGAATATCGAGCGTGTGGTGATGGCCGCGGTATGTAATGTAGGTGATGGTTATATGACCGTAGCGATCTGCAATTGATTTCAAATTGCTCATTAATATACTAAGAAAATGACTGCTACTTAATTTGATCACGATCGAAAGACTCTGTGGTCTCGTGGCTTGGAAACCTCGACTCGAAGATCGTCGGTTCTATTTCAATTTTAGAACAAATAAAAATAATAATTTCAAGTTTAATTAAGAAAATCACCTGATGGTCGATTGTCTTGACAAGAAAGATGATCGATAAAAATAATGTCTTGAGCCTGATTATTCCTCTGGTGCGGGCAGCGGGTTGGTTCATCCAGTTATATTGTGATAATAAACAAACACAGAGTGTCCTTATGTATTGCACACATACTTGGTCACTACAAAAATTATCCTGCGTACAGCGTAACTCATTGTAGCTTATTTTGAACGATACCTGGCCACCAAAGCCATGAAAAATGAATTGGCATATATCATAGGTTTTATTTATAAATATTTATATATATTTCATTTATATGTTCAACATTGAAAATACCTATATAAAAAGTATAAACCTATGATCATTTAAGTAAAATATTTGTAAAGATCGACAACAGCTGACAAGGCTATTTAAAACCTATTCACGTCAATTATCTCTAACGGCGAATAACAGACGTAATGTAGAAAGCAAAGAACAGATAGAATTCTAAATTTAAATTTACATGTGGCCTATGAGCAAAAATGTTCTAAAAGTGATTTGAATTCTAACGACTTCGTACAAAGGCTCTACCGACGCGACGTTTGAAAATCTTAAGTATTACTGTATCTTTTTTAAATCTTTTTATCTTTATCGTTTAGGGACACTATGAAAAGCTGGACCTTTAAACGATATTGTTAATTTTACAGTGGAAATTCGAAATTAAAAAGATGTCGGAATCGTCGCAAGGGATAGGTAGTCTTGACATGTTTACCTTAATATTATGTCAAATCCTGGATTTTAAACTTCGATAGGGATCTGGGAATGATTACTTAATCTCAAATAAAAACAATTTCATTAAATTTAAATTTTCGCTTCTGCCTTTGTTTCCTCTAGAGTCTAGAAATTATAATACTGAAATATTTTATCCTACAGCAAACTCTATTGTTTTTAACCGACTTTCAAATAAGGATGAGGTTGTTTATGTAATAAGAGAATGGTTAATAGTAAGCGTAACAGAAGCAGTGACCTATGACCGTTGTGCAAGAGGGAATGGATGGGGCCATGCAATGTAAAGGGAATCTAGGGTCATAAGGTTCGCTGGTCATTACCCAGATAAAAAGAGCGAACTATGCTTGGTTTATACAGGGTGTAACAAAACTAAGTGATAATACTTTAGGGTGAGTATGTGTCCTTGTAGAGAGTTCACTGTGAAAGTAGCAGCTCTGAAAGACTATTTTTTCACTTTTGTATGGGGAAACTCGTGACGCTGGCGCGCTTGGCTATACAGAAGTGAAAAAAATTGCTCTTTCAGCGCTGCTACTTTCACAGTGAACTCTCTACAAGGAACACGTGCAAAGTGCACACCCTAAAGTATTATAACTTAGTTTTGTTACACCCTGTATAAGCGTCCGCGCGAGCGAGCGGTTTGACTCCTTCACCGCGAGAACACAAGCAACTATATGTAACGATTTATTTAAATGGCAGCGGTCACGCCAACATTTACAAATAATACTTAATTGCTTGCGACTTCACGATGTAGCGGCCGAACCGCTTCTTTACGCGGACGCATATGAATCGAGCCTTAGGGTGGCCAAACGAGCGTAATTTGTGAGTTGTGAGTCGCAGAATTTCTGCCGGACAGAATTCTGCTGCATTCAGTTTCATACAAAAGTCCCGTTTGATTAACACGAGCGTAATTTTGTGAGTCACGATTTGTATGAAAAGAAATTCTGCCCGGCAGAAATTCTGCGGGTCACGACTCACAAATTACGCTCGTTTGGCTTCACCTTTAGCGTAACAAATGTTTATGCTGGTGAAAACGTGTAATTTAAATTTTTTATAAAGATGCTTGGATACTTAGTTGTATTAGATAATTTTGTCAGTAAAGTTAAGGATCCCACACATTAGCAGTCCGCCTGCAGGCTCCGGTCGGCAGGCTGTCTGACAGTTATTGACCGTCGATACAAAATCTACAAAATCGTCAGGGGAACTGTGAGTCTGTGATCTTTTCCGATTAACTGCCAGGCGGCGGCCTGCCGGCAGACTGTTAATGTGTGAGGCCCTTAATAGAAATCAAAAATGTATGGATGGTTTGGTTATAAATCAAGCGCCATTTCACATAGCATATGAAACCTTCTGTTTCATTTTTTCTGTCTAATCTTTTTTCTCTCGCTATCAAATTGATAAAGTTATGTTTTTAGTACTCCGTAGGGCGATTATAAATTATGCGACGATGATACAATAGGCAAAAAATCTTGAAAATCAGTCCACAAACGGCGAAGTGATCGTTGAACATACAAAAAAAGTATATATTTTATAAACAGACGAACATATAACCTCCTCCTTTTTGGAAGTCGGTTAAAAATTATACAATTTCTTCTATTGCATTACTGTAGCGAGTAGACGATGATGCAGGTTTAAAGTGGCCTTTAATTCTGCTTGCTTTCAGTATAGTGAAACTTGCAAAGACTTAAATTTTACGATAAAATTATTATGGCCCTAACAGTAAATAATTCATAGCTCGTCAGACCACAAGAGCTTTTCAAATGCTCTAACGGCTTACCTCTCTAACCTAAACTATGTTTTATGTTCACAAACTGTGCTTTTACGATGACAGTTTAAAATTGAATTGAAGGCTTTTGGACGGCGATAAATATTCAGAATAGTTGATGTCTTTTTGCTTTATTCGTACATTCGGTTTATTCTATTTTCAGTATTAAGATTTTGTACCTTGGTCAATAAATATTTGCTGCACGGTCGCAACATTGGAAGAGTTGCAGGTGCGTTGCGGGCTTAGATAAGCTTTTAAAATCCCTATCGTTTATATTTTTTTATAGTTATGGCGACGAACAACTAAAAAACTATTAACTACACAAACAGTTCAACATAATTAAATATGTCACCTGCTTCAATAGAGTTTCCTCAGAAGGAAATGCCTTGTTAACTTCTGCGTGCTATAACCAAAAACTATTGTATAGTTAGAAAGCCGAACGCAAATCGATATGGGAAATCTCGAATACGAAAGCTGCTCATTGTTACAACAATGAGATGTTACAGAAATTATTCAGACGATCCAAATGATATTATGATTAAAATTTATTAAATTTCGCTTATAAAATAATCATAATGTTTTTGAAAATCTATATTTTATTAAATTAAACAAGCAATTTGGTTATTTTTTAAATTAAAAAAATATGAATTGCCGTATAAGTTTACGTTCTCTGAAGACGAATAGGTATTATTAATTACTCAACTGTAATTAAATTAAGATTTTGGTCCCAAACTCCATACATTGTTGGTCAAGTTCTTCCTTAAAAAGTTTATTCATCATTTAAGAAGTCTCTGAGTGCGGCAATAATTGTTACATGAAAAACTTTGTTAACAATAAAGTAGCAATTTTGTGACTATTTGAATTAATTAGCTTCGTTTTTTAGCAAATAATAAACATAATTAATGCTAACAATTATAATATTAACTTAATGTACGTTGCTATGAAAAATAATATTATGTCATTAAGATAATATTATGTTTCATTATGAGTATATATTATTATGTTAGAATTTACATCAATCATAATATTATTATTACGTTATGTCAGATCTGTATGATCTTTATTGCTTTGGTTTGGATCTGATTTGATTATTATTAATCTGAAAAACTGAAACTTATGAAAAATTTGACGTGCCTCTACTCTCTACCATTTTTTTACAGTGCGCAAAACTGTTTTGTTTTTAATGTGAATTTCTTGTACCAGACAACCCCTCATATCAAGTTTTAAAACCACTAAATGTTATGCACACTGATACAAATGATAACATATATTATATCACTATCAACACCCCAACTAAGAATTCCAACACAACGTCCATCAGTAGACGCTCGGAAATCAAAAATCCATTCAAAATTCGAATTTCCAAACACGAGCGCGCACTTTTTGATTTTCGAACGTCACTGCACTTTTTTTTCACTGTCACTGGGCACTGGACTTACCGCTACGAAGGCTTTCATGATGCTTAGTGTTGGGTCACCGTGGTAACTAGTGTGCCTATCTGGGGCCACCGCATAGCTATATACCGCGACCTGCGGTGGGGCGGAGAAAGGATAGATGCGTTGTGTAAGGGAGATGCTTCCATAGAAAACTGTAATGGGACGTCAGATTTTTCGGTTTTCGGCCGTCAAAAAAGTCAGAGGTTATGTTGTACAGGGCGAGTACACGTTCACTTTTAATTCAATTTGACATTACGACACTGATCGATGGGATATTATGTTGAGTTACAGCTGAAAGCATACACCAAAATATACATCATTGTAAAATCATAAGGTTAAAGCAAGTAAAAATGATTTAAAGAGATAATAATTATCGACTTTTGTGTGAAAATTTTTGTCAAATCGCAAAATTCTGACACAAATATTTTATATGAAACTTTCGGCAGCTCACATATTATTACATTTTTTAACGGGCGTTGGCCCACCACACATTCCCACCACTGTATCTCCTGTGTCGCCAGGATCGACGGTATCCAACCACGAAAACCCTTTGATATGATGTCAGGGAGCTCGAGGGACAGCTAATTTTTGGGACCCCCAACGAAATCAATCAATCATTCCCATATTTGACTTTGGATGTTCGGTTACATTACGATAACGTAGCTGCCTACTGAAAGTTGAAACTCATGCTCACCTCTGTAGATAGTAAAATATGTATCAAATTAGTTCAAAACAAATAAAATTATTACATTTATATTATAAGTATATCAAACATTGCATGCGACTGCATTTTTGTAGATATTCTTTTTTTCGCAACAAAAATCTAAATTTTATCAAAATTGGTACAAGTTACAACGTTATAAATATATACAGCGGTAAGTGGTAACCGACAGACAGACTATTAGTAAAGATCGACATACATTCTACAGTTTCGATCGACTAAATTGTAGATTCTAGATTGAAGATGCTGATAAAACAAATTCAGACACCAGTCAGTAGATCAACGTCTTAAAGTCAGTAAGCGTCTAGTCTCGCTTGCTTACTATCTAGATTATTTTTCCTGTTTCAGAGGTATTGACAAAACCGCAAATTAGGTGATATTCAAATGATCTATTTGTTCATAATGTTCAAATGTCAATGTTATAATTGCTTAACAGTATTTGTATTCTAGTATTTAAAAATAGATATAAAATAAAAAATAGTTTTATTTCTGAGCAAAATTTGAAACAAATAATATTTACAATTGGACAACCCCCGCAAGTCCGTTGCGCCATTTGTTTATTTATATATATTTTATTATATATATATTTTGGAACCGTACATTTTTCCGGGATATAAAGTATCTTATTTCCTTTCCCGGGATTCAAAGTATCTCCATACCCAAAATTGGTTCAGCGGGTTGGGCAAAAAAAAGTAACAGACAGAGAGACAGACTGATAACCTTTCGTATTTATAATATTAGTATGGACGACAAGAACCGGCGTAAGAAACTCGCATTTAAATCCCATATCAATACAGCTTCGGTCAACTCCCGACCCCTTTAAGCAGCAAAATAGTTATCTCATTTGCCGCCTGCCGGCCAAGTACGAGTTGGGCTCGTGCGCGATGGATTCCGTACAGCATCAATGACTTTGTGAATGAATATTTTTATAAATAAAAAAAAGGACAAAATAATCTCGTTTGTCTTTCCTTTCTCAAAATTTATTTTTAGTTATAGTTCTTAATATTTTTTGTTACTCGTATAGCGTACAGTAATACACCATTTCTAAGAATTAAAACTGCTTACTATCTAGTTATGGCTTTTAGCATACATGTCGATACAACATGGTGTCAAAAGGACAGACACCCCTAAAAGAGCTGTTTAACCACTGTTTTGCAATTTTTTTTACATTGGGGTGCCTATTAACACAACTTTTGACATAGCCTATATATATTTAAAGATTTTTAAAAAAATAAATGGGATAATAAAGGAAGGAAAGAGCATCAAGATTTGATGTCGATGATTATAAAGATGATGACGATAATACACAAACCATCTGCCTGTCTTATTGACCTTAACACACATTTGGATATGGCCGACATTTGTATCAAAAACATAGTGAATTAATATAAATCTCCAGGCACCGTTGTATGAAGACATAATATAACACTATCAAAAGTAGAGAGCTTACGAGGTTACTAACGATTTTAATGGCTTAGAAATAACAGACGCGAGTGATAAGCTGAAGCGGATATATTTTTCTTGCAGAGGTATATAAAATAATAATAGTAATAATTAATGTAATTATAATATTTAAACATGATAATTATATTATTCATTTTTCTAAGGTTTGTCACTGTTTAAACTTTCGTAGTAACTCTTTATGTATTTAAAATATCTTTTCAATAATTCTGCACGCGGGTACAAAAAAATTCTGGTAAGTAATTTTGTTTTAGGACATAGATATGCCATGCAATGGAAAAGAAGCAGGAAATTACATAACCTATAATTACTATCCTCTTTACTAATAAAAGTGTAAAGACGGCAAATAACTGTGTAAGGTCTGACAGTCTTTGTCTGGCATATTTAAAACGTCTTATGACTGATAAAGATAGTGGATAGGAATACGCTGCCTAAATCTTTTTTTTTTCGCCACTTAGTTATATTGTAACGTATCAAATTTACTACAAGAAACATCATATTTGAAAGTATCGCTTTTTCCTGTATTCTGTACCACACACTAACTCTATGGGAAATAATTTGCGGTTGCATCAAGTTTGTGCGGAGATCGCGTGGAGTTTTTCGAAACGCTCGCTAAACTGACCCGTACATTACACAGATATAATCTTGATAAACAGTTCTGTAGACAATAGTGTAGACTTTCTGTGGATATTGATGTAGACATGCTGGAGATAATGATGTAGACCTGTTGTTGACATGTTGTAGATAATGCTGTAGACCTCTGACCTGCTATGGACACTGATGTAGACTTGCTGTAGACACTGCTGGATTTATATTCAGCAGATCTACAGAATTATTGCTGTAGATCTGCTGGAGATGACACTGTAGACCTGCTGTACACCTCCTGTAGACCTTTTTTTTTTTATTCAAGTTATTGGAGGTTTGCATAGCGACGCCTCCGCACTCCCGTCCTACGCCGGCGGAGCGGAACGGAGGAAGGGTCATCCTCTCTGTTCCGCTCCGCGGCCTCTTTTTGCGAAAGGACGATTTCGCAAAAAGAGACCGCCGCCTGCCAGGCCTCATCGCTCTCAAGCATGCAGCGAACCATGCTGGAAAGCGAGAGGTCCCGCCCAAGCACCGCCATGAGATCATGGCGCTGCACGGCCCATCGATCGCACACCCCGAGAGTGTGCTGGGCCGTGTCCTCCGCAGCGCCGCAATCATGGCAGGCTGGCGTAGGCTCCCTCCTGGCAACCTTACATAGGTACGCACCGAAACAACCGTGTCCGGTGAGCACCTGTGTAAGGTGGAACACCTCCTGTAGACCTGCTGTAGACATTGTTGTAGACATGCATGAAATATACACGGTCTAGATTACATTTCACGTCAAAAATCTTCAGACGAAAATTTTATCTCATCTTCATCAATGTCATTTATGGATACTTACGTAAAATGTCAAAATAGCCCCAAATTGTTTAGCCACAATTTTATCTAGGGCCAATTATTTAGCCACAATTTTGTCTAGAACCATTTCTATTTATGAATCTATAGGTCGGATAGAAAAAGAGCCGTGTCGTGCGTTGAAGTCTTTTCTTCCTAACATTGAATTATTTTATGGTTGTTTCTATGTTTGTGACTCTTTCACGTTATAACTACTGAATTTATTTTAATGATATTTGACGTCGTAGTAGTTCGGGTTCTGAATTATTATATATCTGACTTTTTATGCTCATTATTGCATTTTTTGCGATACCAGATTTATACTAACAGAGCGGCCCGCGCGGGCGGCGCACTATAAAAACCATGTCGCTTAATAAAGTTAATATAATAATTGTTGTATTTAAGTGTACCATCTGCAAAGAAATTAATTCATAGGCAGTTAACGGGCCTACGGAATTTGGTCGAATTGTGTCAATTCATGTAAGTTGTGATGTTCTGTCGGCTGGGTTTGACACAACGTGACTAAATTACAAAGGTCCGCTATCTCCCTACGAATCAACTTCTCTGATAGTACATCTCATAGACGCATCTACACTCGTGTCCGTTTATCAGTATGCGGGTACAGTGGTGTCGAAAAGTGCCGTTCACCGCTGACCTTACAGTTCGATAGTTTAGAATTGCACTTTACGTACTGAGAATCTTAACTAGCGTTTAAGAGTTAAGAGTTTCGTAGATAAATTCTTGCACGTATTAAACCTATTAAATTAAATAAAAGCCTTCCACACCGAAGAGGTCCGTCTTTTAATAACAATTTGGCATAAGAAGGCATATCCATACTATACATCAGTATGGATATGCCTTAATGCGAAAGTGTGTTTTATGTCTGTTTGTTGCCTCTCCACGCCCAAATCGCTGTACCGATTTTGCTGAAATTTAGTACTAAG
The DNA here is from genome assembly GCA_905404155.3 of Plebejus argus. Taxonomy (NCBI): domain Eukaryota; kingdom Metazoa; phylum Arthropoda; class Insecta; order Lepidoptera; family Lycaenidae; genus Plebejus; species Plebejus argus. The sequence goes on from FR989944.1 coordinate 967,376, forward strand.
ATACTTTGACTTCCAAAAGAGGACATAAGATACTTTTTATCTTGGAAAAAATTACGGTTCCCGCGCAATAAACGAATATTCGCACATCGGAGTTGCCAACGTCAGAATATTTATACAGGACTAGATGTAGTCATATTTTAGCCCCGATAAAAACAAAGGTGTGTTATAAGTTTGACGAGTCTGTCAGTCTGTGTGTGTGTTCGTGGCATCGTAGCATCCGTATTCCATACGCATCGAGTGTTCGTAGCCATCATTCATCATCACCATGCACTCACTTCTGAAAAAGGTTTTTTTTTTCATTCCTTAATTTGTACTTATTGATTTGATGTAAACGCTATGCCACAGATATGTACGATATTGCATACATTTTTTATTTCTTACTGTGGGGCTAAAATGGTCGCATTTTGCAATTCCTCTAATAACAATTTAGGAACAGGGCCTTTAGACAATGTATTCTTTAGTTAAAAACGATGACGAAATTCGTTATCAAAATGTATGCGATTTGACATAAGTCATCGCTAAATGACATTTCGCTTGCGAAGACTAATGTCAAATCCCATACATTTTGATAACGAATTTCGTCATCGTTTTTAACGAAAGGGACTTTGTCTACGGCCTCTGAATCGTCAAAAGTGTCAAGACAGTCAAACTGATGAATGTCAAATTGGTACGATTTACTAGACATAAATTGCAAGCAGAGTGACCATTTTGTGATTTAAAAAAATGAATCATATTATGATTCATAATAAGATTCTCCGAAGCGACCATTTTAGCCCCGCTGTAGTCGCCAAACAAAATATGCAATTCAATTCAATTATATTTTTCTTTTCGTTCGTATCATTGTAACTTAGCGCTTTAGCCAAGACCTTTTATTTATCGCTTTTTTTATAGAATAACCGCTTAAAATTTATGGAATTTATACAAGCATTCGTTAATATGAAGTAGGCTTTCGACTTATGTCAATCTCCATACATATTGATCGGCGATTCTATAAAGAGGCGATACAGAAAACGTCTTGGCTTCAGGATCAGTTCACACTCAGTATTCAACATAGATCCTTAATATTCAAATCGATAATATTGTAATATTTATTGATATTCACTGCGGAACCCCCCAACCCACTTGCGATGAAGCTCACGCATTATTTTTTTAACCTTAGTTAAGTCGGCTTAGGCGGCCTTGGTGCAGGGTCGCATTTTTGATGCACACCACGACTCCGATGAAATGTAATTATCGTCCGAAAATTCATTTATCTATGTCGCGAATTTCTAATTTTAAATTTAGAATGATTGACAGATAAAAAATATAGCTAATAGATAAATTATCTCCTGCATAAGTCACGAATAATGAATAAGCGTGAAAGTGATGTGAAAGAGTCGAAATGCAAATGAGTCTACCGAGTGTGGGCAAGTGTTTTCGATATCTTTGTGGCGGTACAACACAATTCTGCATCGCGCTGTCGAAGTTATGTGAGTTATCGGCATATAATAAATATAATACGATAGATGAATTCAACATAATATTGGGCTTAGCCTTAAAGGAGCCGCACTGTCGGACGATCTTGCTTTGTGGCCATCACTCCAAACTCCACACCTTCTTGAATGTAATTACTAATTATACTTGAAGCTAGCTTAAGTACAATACTATATCTCTACTCGCTGGCTCTACCTTAATTTCCCATATTAGTTTTTTTTAATTTAAATAAAAAAAATGTTTCAAATTGGAATTTATACAAATTTTTAAATTCTATTTAATCTTTTGTAGTAATTCAATTAAGATTAAAATAATAGATTTAGCGTATTCATGAATTAGAGATATTTAAATACCAATTAATTTTCATGTCAATGTTTTACGAATGCAGAAAAGATACTGACCTCTATGATTAGTGTTAGGTTGAACGTAATTGCCGGACAAAGTGCATATCTTATGTTATGTAACGAGTAAATTATATTTACGAAATCTTACATTTTATATGCGAACATTGCGAAGTCTTTCAAAAAAGGCATTGTGGCTCCCTAGATGTGAACGTTGGGAAACACTGCCACAATTGAATACTTTGAGAAGCGGTGGATAAGATCTGAACTTGATTTTACATTTAACACTTCATTTTCGCTACTTTATTTGCTTTTGGAACTACGTTTTGGTGATTGTCGTGGGAGATTTTGGCAGAAGTGACACCAAGGCTTCACGAAAAAGCGGCGATAAATTTTCACATTTTCCGAGAAAACTATATAAGAGATACTGGATAAGAGGATAATAGAGACAGAGGTTTACGCTACTAGCTCCAATGAGCGTCCGTGGTTTAGTGGGTAGGTCTTTAGTATTCTTGATGGTGTAGGTTTGATCCCGGGTGGAGGCGTGTACTAGTGAGACATTCGTAGATCTCAAATACATAATACGGACGCTCGAACGGTGAAGGGAAACAACTGAAGGAACCTGCACATAGTTGGTTCTAGAGTGATAGACATTTAAACTGATATGATGTCCTATAGGCACTACTGCAGTATTTGAAGAGTGGTTACTTCGTTCAGAAGATACTGTATAAAACATCCACATAGGATGCAAAAGCCTAGTTTTTTATGACTCTAGCTTCGCTTTTGCTTTTGGCAGGTTCATTACTAAACCATTAATATAGATGAGAAAGATTCTTTATATGATTTACCTCCTCACGCATAAATCGTTGAACCGATTATGGTGAAATTTAAATGCAGATAGGTATTTTGATTAGTAGGATATGAGTTATGACAATGGATATTTTCACAGACAAAACTAATATCTGCGCGAAGTCACACATAACATCTAATACTAAATACACTAACGTATATACAGGCTGTAACAAAACTAAGTGATATTTATATTTAAGGGTGTGTATGTGTTCCTCACATCGAATTCACTGTGAAAGTAGCAGCGCTGAAAGACCAATTTTTTTCACTTTTGAATGGGGAAACTCGTGACGCTGGGGCGCTTGCCTATTATAAAAGTAAAAAAAATTACAAGGAACACATACTTACACATCCTAAAGTATTATCAGTTTTATTACACCCTGTACATACATATAATGTACGTTTATAGGTGTAAATTAATTATTCATTCTTTATTTGCCCAGTCAATTGCTTTTTGTAAAAATTTCACGGTGAGTTAAGTTAGCCAATATTGACGCAGCTATCAAATCCGCTTTCGTGATCAAATTAATGGACAATGATCATCATCAACTATGATTCCTGCAGTTCGATGGTTAAAACGTCTTTGCTTATAACAAGTTACCACCCACAGGTTTTTTCGACTCGCAGAGTTTTGTTTTTGGACTTGGATGTGAGTTTAGATCCTTAGTAACCTTGTCCTACAAATGAAATAATCCATATTTTAGGACCATCAAGTCAAAGTGAAATCCTTTCTATCTCTGTTAGCTACAACTTTCGAGATTTTTCTAGAATAAAAATGTTGTTCGTCTTATCAAAATGTAGCTACTCACAAAAAATTAGCTTATTAGTAATCACAAAAAAAAATGTTCTAGGGCTCCCGTACCATTACATACAAAAAAGGAAAATTAATATCCTTTTGACTTAGACACAACATGAGGCATCGTTTTTTGATTGAGATGCAACAAAAATATTTTTGACTTAGTTACAACTGCAATAGTCGTGTCCACACTGTGCACTTTCATCTTCAATTTTCATCATCTTTTGACATTCAACTTTCATATTGGCGCATTCAATAATTGAATGCGTCAACGAATGCAACGCCATTTTAATGACAAAATAACTCACAAATGTCACTTTTTATAAAAAAATCAATGAAAATGTGGCTTCTGTGTGAAATAAAGTATTTTAAATATATTTCACGACAGTGGTATTGCAAAATAAATAGATGTGCATATAAATTTATGTAGTAATAGTATGAAATTAGCTAATTAATGTCGATTGTTTTTTTGTATGGAAAACGAACTATTAATGAAAAAAATTCTCCAATGGTATCGTCTCATAGCACGAAGCTTCGTGACGATAGACGCATGTGCGGCCGCGGCATTAGACAACAACAATCTCGACAGGCTTTTCTCACAGTGTTTTCTGTAATCGTTTGATGTACATATGTGTATGGGTTTGTATGTCAGAAATTTTGTATGGCATCACCATTCACCGGTCATTTCTATATATTCCTATAAACGGTATTACATTACACAAGGCTACATTCACTTCTGACGTTTTATAATATAATATTATAACGTAATTCTTAAAATCGTTAACGATATTACAATACACTTTGCAACCATATCAATATTATAGATGCGAAAGTGTGTCTCTCTGTAATACCTCTTCACGCCCAAACCGCTGAATCGATTTTGCTGAAATTTGGTATACTTTAAATCCTTTCCTGGACATTGGATATTTTTATCCCGGAAAAATGTACAGTTTCTGCCCGGTAAACCAATTTTGGCGCAACGGAGTTACGGGCGTCATCTAGTAAGTACTAATAAATTATAAATTCAAAAGTGTTTATTTATGTCTGTCTGTTACCTCTTCCTTTTACTGTTACTTTGAGTCCCAAAAAAGTACATAGGATGTTTTTATTAATAAAAATTTAAACAAATCGTAGTGTAATAGAGTTGCAGGCGTTATTTAGTTTTATTATCAAACGTAATTCTTAAAATCGTTTACGATATCACAATTTAATTTACATAAAGTAATAAATTTACAAGTATTGACTGCATCTTATTGTTGCAGAGTTCTAAAATGTTGTGATTTCAATAAAATATTTTGTAACTTAATTTTTCTGTGCCGGTAAGCGGTAGAATAATAAACATAATAAGGCTTTAGCTTTTAGCGACTCTATAATCAAATCAAATAAGTAATGACTGCTTTTTACAATCAATTATATTTGGTATAAAGTTTCATAGACTTCTTTCAAGATTGTCAAAAATAGTAGAAGTATTTTTTATCTACTTTGTTAATAATAATGGCTGGTAATGATATTGAATAATATTTTTTTAATTTAATAAAAAAACCGCAATTAACTGCAGACACTGATTGATTAGAGCCGAATTATTAAATTACTTTGCAGTTGCTACAACATATTGAGAGATCGGTACGATTTAGATGCTACGACACGATATTCTACATTATTTTAATGTCTTATAATCATTATATTTTATTATTTAATTAATATTATTATTAAACAGTACAAAATCTAGAACTAAACTTTATAAGTAAAATAAAACTTGAGAGATGTCAAGGGACACCCGAATGGAAGGAAGTTATTTCTTATGTTCAAAAACCTGTAAGTATACATACATATACTTACACACAAAAAAAATATTAAAAAAACGCTATCTATGACGCCCTGGAGTACTAACATCGCTGTTTATTCTGAAAAAACGCCATCCTAGTTGTCGCACAGGAATATTAATTATTATCAACGTCCTCTGCCATGCAGGTACCATGCAGGACGCAGGTACTAACAAAAAAGTGTCGAGGTCAAATATAATTCTGTCTAACCTTCTTTACGCCGAACGCGCAATAAAGTTATATTAGTGCTCAGTTTGTTTTGGTAATTTCAAGTAAGTTCATAAATCGTAAGCTTGAATTGTTCTGAATTTCAAGTACCTACAAATTGTTCTTCAAAATCAGTTCCCCATTTTTTTCGTAGCGTATAAATAATTTAGCTATCGCCATAGGCAGAGCCGAATTTATGTTTTTAAGAGTGTAGGCTACTTTATTTCCGCTGCCCCATGTACGAAATCCTCCTCTCCTCTAAGTCGCTGCCGCCTTTAGGCTAATATGGCCTATTTATAAATCCAGAGCTGACCATGAGTCCTATTAAAACAATGAAACGACTTATCGTATCGTATAATGTAGCTCACAATTCACAAATCGTGATGATCTTAGACCTCGACCATCTGATCAATATGGACGAGCCCTGATCCACATAAACGCTGTTTAAATCATTTTTAATTGACGACATACATGGGCATAGTTCATCTTGACATCCGTTTTTTTTAAAGGTCAGTTTAAGTAGCAGAGGAAATGCATTCTTCGAATAGAAACGAATCTATAATATGCTTCGGCACGGTTAGCCTCGCTAGAATTTATCGTGAAATACATGTGAGAGAAAACAGATATATTTCAAAGTAATTCTAAAGACAGTTCAGAGCAACGTCTTGCCGTGCCCAAAATCAGACAACTTCTGATCTGTCAATAATAAGTTATGCCCTTTTTATAAAGAAGAGGACCGAGTGGGGGAGAGGCGTGTTCGTCTATGACGTATCAACTAACTATCCATCAACTGTCAACTGAGTGTCCAAATATCAATTGACTATTCGGTAACTATCAACCGACTATCCAACAAAAATTATAGCGGAAGTAATTATAACATTATTACGGAAGTAATTTATTTATAAATTAAAATTGCAAATATTTCTTACTCTCCCACACGGCCATTCTGACGAGCAGCTGTTTAAGCTCGCGAATAACTTCTATTGGTCAAGTCACATGACCTCAAACACTAAGTATCATGGCATATAATAATATTGGTCAAATCTCATGACCTCACATACCAAATATCATGGCATAAAATAATATTGGCCAAATCACATGACCTTACATACCAAATATCATGGCATAAAATAATATTGGCCAAATCACATGACCGTACATACCAAATATCATGGCATAAAATAATATTGGCCAAATCACATGACCGTACATACCAAATATCATGGCATAAAATAATATTGGCCAAATCACATGACCGTACATACCAAATATCATGGCATAAAATAATATTGGCCAAATCACATGACCTTACATACCAAATATCATGGCATAAAATAATATTGGCCAAATCACATGACCTTACATACCAAATATCATGGCATAAAATAATATTGGCCAAATCACATGACCATACACCAAATATCACGGCACAAAATAGTACTGGCCAAATCACATGACCATAAATGAAAGTTTTATTTTGAATTAAATCATACATTTATTATATTAAGTACTTACAATCTTAACTTACGTTATACAATGAAACCTAGCTGAAATTATGATCGTTGGCCAAGCGACCATAATCACGCCAGATCGATGTTTGATATGATAAATAATTTAATGTATAATAATAAAAGATTAATCTCAATACATCAAAGAAGAAACAAAACCATCTCAAGATAAATATTAATCAGATTCATCTAGAAAATCGGCTAATTCAAGTCCCAATTCCGGACTTACAAGTCTAAGATTATCATGTGAAACGTACAATTCATTTCCCGTTTTGTGAACCTTAATCGTATACCTATCGTTACCATGTACTTTAGTTATGACGCATGGACCTCTAAACTTGCTGTCAAGTTTATTTATTGATCGTGGATTTTGTTTTACAAGCACGGTATCACCAATCTTGTACGGCAAAATTTTAGACTTAGTTTTATCATAATTAATTTTCTGAATTTTAGCCAACTCGTCCATTCTGACTTTAGACATCTGCCGACAAGATTCGAGGTCCAGGCGTTCTACATCGTTTACCAAAGCAGATATGGCTGGAGGTGACTGATCAGAGCCCATAAAATGTTAAAATTCATCCTAAGATCTAGTTCCTCCTCAAACATTACAGTAGTAATATTCCGACACTGCACACTGGCACCCTGGTGTAATATTTTAGCACTTATTCCAGTATAATATACTTCCATAGTGTGGCACCAATTCAACACTTGATATTATAGTTATAAACCAATTTATTCAAAAAAGATCTATCAGGTTTTAACACTCGAAACAAAAACCTCTAAAGTAAACAATTATTGTGAAGCACCACATTACATGCCCTTGACTGTCTGTTCAAATCCATCTATGTCCTTTCAATCCATACGTTAGGTACATAATAAATTATGTGTACCTGGGTAAAATAGCACAGAATTGTATAAATTCTTTCTATCCTTGTCTATATTATAATGTTTTCCACCAACAAGTACTGTAAAAACAATTATATCTCCATCAGCCCGTTTACTCAATCAATTGTAAAAGCAACTCTTAATCAGAACTGCTAAAAATTAAGAATTTAAGCGACAATTTTAATATTAACTTAATAGTAAGCCAAACAATATTAAACAAAAACTATCTAGCTACAGGTTATCAGACTCTAAACTCATCTCAATACGAAAATATATTTTATTAAATCCGTGAATGACTCTTTCGTGTTTAAATATCAATTTTCCAGTCTTCCAAATATTTCATTGTTTGCGTCTTTTGTTAAACTAAAAACAAAACGAATACCACTAAAATGAAGTAATGTATTACACCGCAATATCAATAGATCGTACGACAAGATTGCCACATCTAGTACATCTAGTAATACGACATCTATGGCACTATTTTTACGCAAGTTTCCACCAACTACCCGCAATACTTGTAATTTTTATTTTTTTGTTGGAAAACAAATCTGCACTTGTACTTGTAATGTAAATTTACATTAAGCCATTTCTGCAGTGTTATTTTGTGCCATTATGATATTTTTCTGTAAAGTTTCATATTTTATAATCCGAACTCCCGTACACAGCTCGCTTACAGTCAGTGAATAATAATTACTGTTGTTGAACCATTGTGTATCATTTGTGAAAGGAAACAAAATCCTAGATTATTGTAAGCACATTTACATTAAATACAAACACTTTGTAAATGGTCTATGGCTACAAGTTCTCGGGAAGAATACTCTCAATTGACGAAAATGTAAGCAGCTTATTAACACTATCACTTATACAAATCTAATAAAATGGCCACGTCTATTAAAAACCATGATTTATATCGCATCTTCCACACTTCACAGTACACAATTTAAAATGAGTAAACTTTAGTTTCCGCTAATCAAATCCTTGTCCGTTACAAAACAAAATCGTGTTGAATTTGCTTTAATTCGTTTTAAACAAAATCGTTTAAATTACGATTCAACGGAGTCACAGTAGTACACTACAGCTTTATTAGTCCAATCTCAATTTTTAAACACCTTCACGGCGTAAGCCAATTTGTACGATCTGCCATATTGGCGTTACGAGACCGAAAAGCACTCTTATCTTTCCTTTCGCAATGACGCACTGAGACGTAAGATTTTGTATGTCTTTATTTTAAAATAGTCTCCGATTAGAGACTGAAGCCCTATGAGATGGTCTTACCAAGTGCGCACTTCGCTAGCTACCGGTCTTCATGACGTTCTCCATATTGCCAAGGATCGCCACAGATGGCGTAAATTGGTCACCACTCACCACCACTAAACTATCATCAATTATTGATAATTATCTATGTACGGTTTATAACAAACAATTGCCTAACTTGCCAACTCAATGTAAATTTCACTTGTCGCAACTGTGAATGATGCTGCATTATTAACAAAGAAAACTTAAATAGACCTCACAACCCTTAGAGTCGGTTGCATCAACATAATTTAACTATAACTTTAACCATAACAAAAAGTAAAATGAGACAATCCTTAGTAAAAGTCCATCATGGACGCCATATTTGACGATAAACTTAACTTTAACTTTAACTACGCTTCTGGTGCAATTCACCCTTAAGGTCGGCACTGATTCATTTGTATTAATATTAATCAAAACACAAAAGTACTTTTCACTGGAAAACCCATTACTTATACTTCATACATTTAAAACGTCGATTTCAACAGGTATTTGGAACATATTAAGCATCTCCGATTAACGACAAGAAATCAAATTGTAGTGAAATATTGCAAAACTCGACAAGTGTCGCAACTCCTCTCATTTAACATTGTGTTGCCTCGCCACGCATTATTGGTCAAGCCATTCGCTCATCATGATTTAAGAATAATTCTAACACTGATTCGAAAACTAAATACACACATCGGTATAAAAACACGTCTACAGATACTCCCTGTATAACAGCCGTCGTGATGTCGTCGTCTGTTAAAAATTAAAATAACTTCCAACTCAAAACATAAGTCGACATTACATTCTTTCGCGATCATGTTTCTCGCCTAGCAAGCCAGACGTAAACATCGTGGCCCTTCACAGAAGGCACATAATATAATACTTCTCTCGTACTGCTACCACTCAGTCGTGCTGCGTCGCTTGTCATGTCTGACCCAAACTTGTTCAGAATAGAAATGCTGCATTTAACACAGCATGGCACACCTAGAACAGACATTGTGATTTGTGTTGGTTTGGGAGTCACAAATCACAATCAAATATTATGTTGTACCGACAGTAATCATTTTGGTTCTATTAAAGTGACAAAGTATTGTGAACCAGTTTATTACAAACATAAGAAATTAACAAGACCTTTAGGTAAAAGACTTTCTTTCTTACAAAATTAAAGGTAAACGAACAAATAGGTAACCCAATGAAAAGCAACTACCGTTGCCTACATTTGCAACATCAGATGAATCCAGAAGTGCGTTGCTGGTTTTTTTTTTAAAGAGGGAACACGCTCTCATGAAGGTTTGCAAGTCGTAACGGTTTGAAAACTAATTCCTGTCAACTCTTAATGTCAGTTCGTGCGTGGCAAAAAGTTTTGGAACGGTAGAAGACTACCACTCGTCAAGATGATGGGGATGGTATATTTCTCGCATGTAAAATGTTTCAGGAGGTATGATTGCTAACGATTTCTCAGAACAATCCCTGCAATACCAAAGGAAAGATTGGAAATAACAGCTGCTACTTGCATCAGTTATACCCCGTATTATGATTGCAAAAATAAAATCAACACTGTCCTTTAACAATAATCTCTTAAAACGATCTACGTAATCTGCATATGAACGTTAAGGGTTTGAATTGACATGACATGAAACAAACTGCTTGCGATTTCGGTCCTTTACGAACAAAGAGGCCTGAACTTTACTTTTAATACTAATTTTAACAAAGTTTGCTATGTATAACTATTTCTCTTTCCATTTAAGAGCTACTTTTAAATGGTTCGAAATCCTAGAAAGATTTGTTATAATTCTAAGTGATCTTTGGTCATTCAACATCCTCGAACCAATAACAAATACCGTCTAGATCACGATCAAAATTTGAGATGTAATAATAATGGTTTGATCTGACCTTCATTAGCACGTCCAAATAACCTCTTATGTCGGAGGATGATCCAACCGATGCACTCGCTGTAACCTCGACGCTTGTCACCATCTCGTCGCAGATAGTGTGCCTGGGTTATGTAACAACCCAGCCCTTCCAGAATAGCAGCCACTCGCACCAATGGCTAGGTGCTATTCACTGATAAAACACTTTCACAAAATAACGCCTTTATTCTCGTGGACCTCACATAACTTTCTTTTTGTATTTCTATTACGTGTACCGCTTTCAGCCATATTTATTTCAGAAAACGTGATCGGCATGAACCGATCCCACTTCTGATGTGAGAGAAAACAGATATATTTCAAAGTAATTCTAAAGACAGTTCAGAGCAACGTCTTGCCGTGCCCAAAATCAGACAACTTCTGATCTGTCAATAATAAGTTATGCCCTTTTTATAAAGAAGAGGACCGAGTGGGGGAGAGGCGTGTTCGTCTATGACGTATCAACTAACTATCCATCAACTGTCAACTGAGTGTCCAAATATCAATTGACTATTCGGTAACTATCAACCGACTATCCAACAAAAATTATAGCGGAAGTAATTATAACATTATTACGGAAGTAATTTATTTATAAATTAAAATTGCAAATATTTCTTACTCTCCCACATACACTTCATAGAGTCCGGGCCGGGGGTATAAGTTAAGAAAATAACATAGAACCTCCATCTTTTTTGGACTCCGGTTAAAAGGACTAGAAATAATGTTGTACAAACAGTGTTATTATAGGAAGTGATATCAAATGTCGACTGTTTTGTGAAAATAAACGGCTATCGCTCTTTAAATGACTTATCTTATGGCCGCACTCAGAAACATATCTTTATGATTAAATTAATTGAATGAAGAGTTTCATAGATAACGTGTGCTTATGTCAAAATATCAATTTAATTACACTTAAGTAATTAATGCGTGTCTGAACAGCCGCATGTTACTTGTTAAAAAAAAACTACAATGCTCCATTAACACTACATTAATTGATTTTATTATTATCTACGAATAAAAAAAAACTTCCGAAACAATGCCACATACCAGATATTAAATCTCTTAAATGTAACACATTAGAGTATCTATGACGGATAGTCGTGTTAATGTTTTATGTTAATTTTATGGTGCTATTTGACTTAATTGTGTGTCTAATGAGATGTTAAGATAATTGTCTGTCACGTTTCTAGTGATTTATTTCGTTTGGGTGCTAATTTGTGAAAAAAAAAGTACCTACTTTATGATCTTGTGATCATTTAAAAATATAGGTCTCCAGGTTGTCGGTCTTGGACTAATATCCTTATACTAATAATATTATTATGATTTAAGCGTTAAAAATGCCGCTGCAAGGATATTGATGTTTGGAATGGTCTTGAGTCCAGACCCAAAGAGAAAATGCATTCACCAGATCGCTGTGTCATGGCGCCGCTTGCGAAGCGTTTATTCAAATGACAAATCCTATACATTTTTTAAATCTAATTTTACTATCAAAATTCAAAACACGCGAATGCATTTTGACTAAACACTCATGCTGCAGTTGCTACGTGTCTGTAAAATATTTATTATGTTTCAATATCCAGTTATATCAGGCGCCCACTTACCTACAAAACGAATTTACTCCAAAAAGCTCTGCAATAGCTATTAATATTTGACACGGAAAACAAAGATAAATCGACATACAGACAACAAATGACTTGTAAAAACTCAATTAAAATGTTCTCAGCCGATCGAAACCAGACAACAGACAATAATTGTCGCTTTCCCACCACCCATAAAGATCGCAGATAGTGAAACTAATGAATTGATAGAACATTTGAATATTGTCTTTGTGTGATATTATCATTTCAATAACTAAATTGTTCTTAGTTGATCAACGATAGGACGTTAGGTAGGTAGGTTACCTTATAGCGTCGTAGGCTGTAGCTCGTAGAGCATGGTAACATTGCTCTTTTGTGTTGCGTTGATTCTGCCTGCACTTGGCGCTTTCGCACTAAGTACGTCCGGTCCGAATCGATCCGAAACCGTGAAAATACCGGAGTAGACGTAGAACTACTTTCTTAATAGCTTACACGCTAAATCCGGCTTCAGATACTTCACTTCTTCATCATCTTTCGACATCTTTCCGTCATCCGAGCGTCTCGGGTTCGGATAGATTCGGATCGGACGTAGTTTGAAAGCGCTTCAGCAGTTTTTTTTCGTCATTCATTGAAAGACATAATTATGTACGGTTGCTACGGGACTTCCTTTAACGTGCACGAAGTCACGTTCAACATCTAGTACAACATAAACGAAGATGACAACAATTAAGTCATGTCGCTTTGATCATGATGATTCTAAGCTTGACTAAGCCGTATCTTATTAAGCTTAATAAAGCCGTGAAAGACAGACAGACAACGGCTATTAGTATACTTTTACCTTAGTGCGGAACGTCCGGCGAAAGTAGGTACAACATAAGTCATAACTCATAACATAATATTATAGTTGACCCCGCGCGCGGCCGTATCATCCGACTGTGACGACAGAATCACAAAAATACATTTCTACAAGTAATAATATAATTCGGTCTCGTTAGACGGTTTCGTTAAAATAAATTCTTGAAAGAGTCCTTTAAAGCTTCGCGCATAATTATTGTAACGGGGTTTTCATACAAATTTTTTGACTCATCGTGCACTCGGTGACCCTCTATACCAGGGGTTCCCAAACTTAATTTGTCTACTGCCCACTTTGAGAGAAAAATATGTTTTAGCGCCCCCCATTGTTTTAATTTAAAATGCATCCAGATGAAATGAAATAACAAATCACCCCCCGAGCCTCTAAGTCTACACCCTACCTAACCTACCTCTTTAGACATTCAGCGCCCACAAAGAGCGTTATCGCCCACTTTGGGAAAAGCTGCTCTATAATTATAGAGATGTAAACATTTTGTTGGTATCGGCGACTGCTGATGGTGAAATAATATTATACTCTCATAAACAAGTGAGAAAGAATCTATCTTATACACTATAGATGACTACTATCTCTCTGATAGATGAAACTAAACTGCCCCCTTAGACAAAGTATCAATCGTTAAAAACGATGACGAATTTGTTATCAAATTGTATGCGGTTTGACATAAGTCATCAAATTGTATGCGGTTTGACAGAAGAGAGTGGATAATATGGGCTTTGTAGGTTTCTATTCAAATATATATCGTTTTCGGCATCTGAACTGCTGTTGTATTTATGTTCTTAATTTAAACTTCGGGTGTTTCCGTATCCAGTCGGCCCGCCCTGCTCCGGGGCAGTTTACTATTATATTTTCATATTTGGTATATTATGTCAAATGTGAGATATCAAAATAGCAAAGCAATTTATAACTTGTTCAGCAGGTACTTGTACTAAATCAGAATTATAATATTTCAGTAGCCATCATTACTGCAACAATCGCTAAGATCAGAGTTCGTCTGAGCTATGTGACCTAATACTCATTTGTGAGTTTGAAAGCTACTTTTATGCAACGTTATTGAAGAAGTGAAGTGGAAGAGGTCTCGAACCACATTACCATAATATAAATGTAATACAGTAAACTATCTAGCGCTACGGAACAGGTGTTGTTCTTACATAGACGTCGGCAAAATATGTATAAATATGTGTAAACATACCAAGGACCTTTTGCATACTACTACAGCCGACCTAGCATACGTCAACGAGATATCTCACTCTCGAGATAATTAAAAACTACTCGTCTCATAATGTCAAAATCTCGGCATTATCTCGACAAAACTCTATAAAAATGTGTTATTTCGATTATAGATCTACGAGAGAAAAAATGTTTGTCATGCTAGGGTCAATAGAGATGAAGATACAAACGATCAAACATCGAGAAACATGTAGAGAGAGAGATATCTCGTTGGCGTATGCTAGGCCGGCAGCCGGCTGGGCACAGAACATCACAGAGTGATGGAGTCTAAAGACAGATGATATCGCCAAACTGTCAACTGTAGCTCTGAAATAAGAGGAATAAAAGACAGATTTTAACAATGGAACTGTTTAGGCTCATAAAATCATCTTCATACTACCGGAATCATGGCACACACACTTCAGATAACTTGAAATACACGCAAAATAATGCAGTTTAACGTTGTACGTGCTTAAAATTTGTCTTTGTCTTTAGCAATATTGATTTCGTGAGCACGGAATAGTATTTTCTAGGTAAAATACACAATACACATGCTGAGTTACTCTACTTTATGATATTATATTGTATCATTGCGTTGACATTAAATGCGTTTTATTTCGAAATTAATTACGTCGCTAGGGTAAAGTCGCTTCAATCTACTGTAATAGATAAACACTCTACGAGCACTCTACGCAGCAATTTAAACGTTACAATGTTACATTAAAGTTCAAAGTCGTTTAACGGTCGTAAGTTATAGTTAAAGGCATCTCAAATGCTATTGAGAAGATGTGATTTATGACAAATATTTGTTTAGACACGAAGGCTGAGCCTTTTACTCGGCTGTAAACAGTTACACCGTAAAAGATACGCTTTATAAATTGTTTAACTTTTCGCATTTTCAAGTTCTTTTGTCGCATTATTGTTTGAACTTTAGTAAAGAAAATGTTTTTCTACCTCTAGAATTACAACAATATGTACATAAGTATGGTTATACGCCTACATAATTATTATTGTTTTCATGAAATAACTTGTCTGTGGTTTGTAAAAGAACGGTCTACTCAATTTATGATATTTAAAATAAATAATAATTAAATAACATTATATTAGGGACAATGTGTCTATACTTACCTACTTACGTCCAAGCCGCTGAAATTAGTATGTACCTACATCAGAATACTTACCAGAAGCCTAACCGGGCACTGCAAACTCAATAAGCACCTTAAGGGCATCTATCACTCAAAATGTTTTTGTATGGGCCACCGCGCGACTGTCGCGCGGTGGCCCATACAAAAACACGCGAATTCTCTAGATATCTTGTCACTGGCATCAGTAAATAAATGCTACAATTTCCATTTTTGCGAATACGGATAGATAATCATTTTATCTAATTAAAGCTATAAAAAATAGGTCGCTTAGTTCAGTATTCTTAGCACAGCATTGAAAAAAGATTTTAAAAAGAGGTAACTTTGGCTTTGTTTTCTATCGAGTGAAGTTCTTCTGCTTGTGTCAATTAATGCGAAGCCGGATACGTTATATCCTCAAGTAAAGGTCGTAATTTTTTCAAAATTTTTAGATGATAATGTAAGGAATGAAACAGGATCAAAAAACTTGTCCACGCGCTATTTCACTGTTACCTGCCCTTAACAGAATAGGTAGGTAGTAGCTCAACGACTTGCAGATTCTGCGAGGAGGAGGACGAGACACTTTAGATACAGTAGGTATACTGTATCTAAAGTGTCTCGTTCCCTTCCTTCTCCTTGACTGTCCTGCTCTACTACAGAGCAGAAACAGGCACCTTGGTCGCTACGAATACTCATCTACAGAGGAAATTCGTGGCACCAACCCCCACCACATCGTTCAATTTATGAGCAGCATTGGGTTGGGGACGGTACTCAAGGGTCGTAATGACATCAGGGCTACTTGACCTGCCTTTAACACAAAAAATCTACCTACTTACTTTGAGTCCCGGGAGAGGATATAGAACAGCTGTATATGCGGAAACTTGCGGTTCCCGTGCGATTATTGCGTTTCTGTTTAGTGAGGTCGAAAAATTTGGACGTTTAGTATTAATATTGTGTAAATGCAATTTCTTTCACTGCTAAAGTGTTGTGTCACAAATCACAATTATACTTGAATGCTTCTTTCTCGCGTCTACAAATAACAAATTCATTCAGTTTTCCTCAATCACTTGTGCTATGAATGGTGATGATTTGCAGAAATATCTAGTCCGCCTTACTATAACTACGAGTATAACAATTAAAAGTAAACAAATTCCTAAGTTTTTAAGTACATATAAGTTTTTTATATATTTTTATACTTGCAAACTCTACATGATTCTCCGGATTCTCGACATAACATAATAGTTTAGATTGGATGTAGAATTTTGCCTCTAGACTGAAATGCCCTATTTGTGGTTATTTTGGGTCAGACAATTTTGCGTTGTGGCTTATCTTTAGTTTTTAAATATTTTTTGATTCCGATTTCCGAATGCCGAACGAATTCGGTCGGAACGATGGTCGCCGACTTGACCGATGTCGATTAGCTTGCTTGTATATGAAACTCTATAAATTATGTCATTTATGAAGTTCGTGGCCCGATTTGTCATTTCGACTTTAGTTGTAATAAATGTGTGCTATGGTAGTAAACCCATAAAACCACTTCCTGTGCACATACTGTTGTCCACAATGGAGATGAAGATAGCGACTGGTGCTGGCGGCTTGCACAACATTCCCAACGCGTAATCGTACTGATAATTACTGGCACGATGTTCAACAGCTAGATTAAGTTAAAGTTAAAAGCTAGGTCTCAAACAACACAGACTAATTTTTACGATAAGTCACTTGTTTTGTTCAAAACACGCTGTAAACTGAAAAAAACACGTCCTGTAATTGTTTCTACAATCGCCTTAACTAGGAACTTATGATATCAGTATAGGTTTGTGATATTATATACTTAATTGCAAGTATAAGTTTTGCAATTTTGTAAATTTTAAATCGTAGAAGCGCGGCGTAGTGAACTTACGTTTGATAGTAATTTTGAACAGCGAAGCTGAAAATCCAGAAATAATGATTTTAACGCAAGCGCCATATTATTATAAAAAGCTAAAAATGTTTGGTTTCAAAATTCGCTCTCGAAATAATTAAAGGCAACTCGACAATAAAGAGATTGGCTATAAAATAGTTACTCTACTAGTGTCTAATGTACCCAACATTAGACATTTATAGTAGAGTAACTATTTTATAAAATTAAGAATCAGAAAATGTAACTCGCTGTGTCTATGATTAAATATCAAGGTAACAATAAATTAGGCATAGTTTTCATTGTTTTTAACTAGTTTCGTGGCGGCCTCTTGCGAGATTCGGAATGGCACGTCGTCGTCACGCTGACATATTATGTATGGCTGTGTGAATATCTCCCGAACTTAAGTAATCTTGTAATTTGTACCTAAATTGTTGAAAAGTATGACAACTTGTGAGATTTTAGATAAGTAAACTATAAGTATATTATGTTGTAGTTAACAAAGCAATAACGTATAACCAACTCGGCTTATTTAAAACGTATTAAACTTAATTGTAATAACTAGAAGTTGGAAAAAGGCTCCACTTGAGTAATTTTTTTTACACGATACAATATCACCATCTAGCCCTATCAAAACATTATTTTTTCAGTTTTAGTTGGTGAGGTTAGAGCAAGATTCCAGCATGTCAAACATCAGCTTGCTACTTGCTAGCAGTGACGGATTAACCCACAGCACATGCACATGCGGTATCTCTCTTGATCTATATCAAGAGAGATACCGCATGTGTATGTACTTCGCGTGCCATATCGCGCTCCCAAACGAAGAGCAATGCTCGTCTTTGGAAAGTCTGGTCTTTAGTCTGCTATCGGAATCGGACGTCAATCGGATTTTTAAAAATGCCTAAATGCCTAATTGTGCCGTATTGAGCTGTAGGAATTCGAATAGAAACGTTGGCCTGGATACCTCTACCCTGGAGACCCCTAGATAATGGACACGTTTGTTATCATCGGTACGTCACTGTAGCTATGAAAAAAGTGGCACGCTCGTTTGCATAATGGAGGGACATGCGGTATCCATCTTGATTCTTGATCTATGCATTAACCCTTAGTCAAATTCTGAAAGGGGGCACCAGAAAAGTAAGGATTCAAAGACCGATTCTATTTAACATACGGATCAGGGGGCCCACAGGCTTGGATTGCTTAGGCCTTAGGGAATCAAGTAAGAAAACATCAGCTTGTTAGTAGTTAGTAGAAGCTTGAGCTAGGCGCCAGGTCCCAGGTATACCTGTGAGTGATTACTGATTACGTTAGTGCTATAATGGCATCTGCGACCTTTTGCACACTTTCCAATGGCCCCTAGCCCTCCGAACTCGAGAGATGGGACACCAACCTCCGGTATCGATATCAAATCTTACTTAGATCTGCAGGTCTACAATAGCTACTCGATTCAATTCAAAATGTTTCCGAACTTATTATTATATTTTGTCTGTATTTTTAATTAATTGAATTGAATGGCCAAAAGCGGCCGTTTTCATCCTCTTTAGTAAAATAATTAATAAGTTTAGAAAAATAATGTCATATATTCATTTGTAATCGGTAAATAAATGATAATAAAAATTCAAAACAAAAGCGAAATGATGGCAATTTAATTGTAAATTGTTACAGGTCTTTCCATTGTATTTTACAAGGTTGACTTTTTTTTTAAAAAAGGAGAAGGTTCTATGTTTGACTGTAGATTTTTTTTTGTATTTTGATGCCGATATCGACAAACAATAAAACACTATAGCGGCACATCTCTACGTGATTAAATTATGATTATTATATCATCTTCCGATAACACGTACAATCAACAGAGAAACTTGTTGCTAAATCAATAATATTATTACTGCGATTAGAAAAACAAAACAGGTTTTAATAGTATAGGATGTAACTGAATAGAAGTAAACAAAAACAACATAAAAACATGTAACAAGAACTTTGTTTGGTATTCATTTTAAAAACTGTATAGTCATTTGAGTTTCAGGAAATGAGGAGTCAATCTGATCTTAAATTATACCTAAAGAGGAAAATTTTTTTGTTTGTAAAGTTATGACTTACGATTCTTGGCATAGACAAAGAGCACGTATAGAATTGTTTGTGGTAAAATGGTTTATGGTTTTCCGTGACTCCCGTGCATTTCGCGTGTAATTACTAATATGCAATGTTATCTCTAAATATTAGAGGCAAAGTCTCTACCTATTCTCTGCCGTAAACGGGCTTTGGCCCGCCACACATTCCCACCACTGTATCTCCTGTGTCGTTTTTTTTCTCTGCCGTAGTCTGGAACTTGTTCTTAATAAAAAGATGCAGTATATTATTTTAATGCGTACTTGTGGTACGTTCCCTTATGGTTGAACCCAATTCCCATTATAATAGGTACCTACTATCAGAGTTGATTCCTAGGCACATGGGAGACCTACGTAGTTTGGTCGCGTTACGTCAAACCCAGCCGACAGATCACAATTTTATAAACATTGAATTGATATGATCCGACCAAATCACGTTGGTCTGTCAACTGCCTAGGAATCAATTTGGTAATTTTGTGACTTTTCTATTGAAAGCGTTTTAGGCGTCTCCCAGACAGACGCGGGCAGCGGTGGCGGTGGCGGCGGCGGTCAGTTGTTTGTACTGCAACCGCCACCGCGTTTGTCTGTGTCGTTCCTAGAACTTTCAAGTCATCCAACTGACAGCCACCGCTACCGCCACCGCAGGCCGCGTCTGTCTGGGAGACGCCTAATTCATCATCATCATCACCATCATCATCATAATCATCAACATCATCATCATCACCATCAGCCTATTGCCTTCCACTGCTGAACGTAGGTCTGCCTCAAAAATAATTCGCCAATGTCCAATGCGAAATAGCAAGTGTCCCTACAATTTTCCTAATACTTACTGGAAATATAATAAGTAGGTTTGTTTGTCTGTCTGTTTGTGTGTCTGTGTCACGTATCCGCGGTCACCTCATCTCGCTTCCGCGTCACTTACGCAAATGCTGTTGTTGGTCCAAGCCGCGGAATGTAGAGGCTGCTCTACTTTATTCTGGACGTAGCTGAGATACGTTTGAAATTATAGGGCTAATTTCAACAAATTTGCCTATGGGCTATCTCTTTAGAACAGGTAAGAAATAGCGATATTTTTTATGAAAGAAAAAAGCAGAACCACATAATAATTAGTTTTAACGAACGTATTATTTTAATACATATTATAATTCGAATGAAATGCATGTATATTGAAACAATAAACAAAGTTTTAAATGTTTTAATATTTAAGAGTGGGTTGCACCGGCTTACTTTAAGTATAATTTTAACTTTAACCAGAAATTAACTGTCAAATTCCTAGCAAAAGTCGCCATATTTGACGATAACCTTAACCTTAACTTTAACTACGCTTCTGGTGCAATTCACCCTTAGTTAATTACAATATCTTATCATTGAGTACTTTTTGTAGCTGACAGGTCTGTTGCAATGATGATACATTAGAATGCAAAAACGATATTTTATTACAAAATCGCTACCCGCTTTTAAATTAGACCGCTCGTAGGGCTTCGGCGAAGAGCAAAAGGATTCTGTGGGGATACTGCAAACCAACTTTCTTGTATGTATTATGCATTCGCTAATACACTTTTAGCAAACACTACATACTGTTCATAAGTATTTTACCTCTGATAGAACCTTAATGCGAAGACATATGGTTCACTTTTATTCATGTTAAGCTCTGAATGGTTTGCAGTAACTTATATAAAGTTGGTGACATCTTCAACGTATGTAATTCTTATAAGTTCTAGTGTTACCTACGTTTTATACCACATTGGCACTATATGATAGGAAATTCGTTTGCTGCCAGAAAAAAGGCAAATAGGCATCATCATCAGACAAAATTCTCATTTCATAGGCAGATGGCGGACGTGCGTAATATTTGGTCAAGCCCAGCCGACAAAATATAATTCGACCACAAGATGTAGAGCTAAGATCTAACTAAGAATCAATTTTCCTAATAGTACAAGAGTTTCTTTTACTGTTGCATACTGTGTATCATTTTCTAAGTAGTCTCCATGACGTAAAACTATAAAATAGTAAGTGAATAACTTCATGAAGTAGTCGTGTTTAGTTGCCCACATCGAGAAACGATTTTATCATCAATCTGCTTTGATGTGCCAGTCACAGTCAAACATTTCATGAAAATTAAAATGCGACCACTTCATGAACTGCTCGAGCATTTCATGAAGCAAAATACAAAATCTTTATTTACAAACTTAAAATATGATCTGTCAAAAAAGTGAAGAAATTAAAAAGTCAAATCAATCTCAGAAAAACCGGCCAAGTGCGTGTCGGGCCACGCGCAATGTAGGGTTCCGTAGTACCGCTAGATTTTGAAAATTTTTGTATGATCAATGAATGTACATTTATAACATGTTTTACACTACTAACAACATCATCTCAGTTACTTTCAAAGGAATTTGAACGAAAAGTTCCTTTATACTTCGCCGAATACATTTTTTTTTAGTTGATCGACTATTACTCAATAACTTATGAAGTATTCTTAGCCGTGATAGTTTTCCTTTTAAATTCAGCATATTTCCTACTCCCGTGGATTTTTTCACATTTCCAAAAGCAACCGTTTAGCTGGTAGAAGGGGGGGACACTGGACTCTAACGATTTTTTCCACTTTAAAACTTAGTATTTCACAAATGGATCCCTAAATCGGAAAATGATCTATGAATACTCATAATATTTTTTAAAAACCTATCCAACAACACACGATGGGGTGGGCGCGAAAAAAAAAATTCAACCCCACTTGATGTGTAGGGGAGGTACCATAAAAAAAATATTTTTAAAATATTTTATGTACTATTTTGTTGGCATTATTAATATGTGTATTCATGCCAAATTCCAGCTTTGTAGGTCCTATAGTCTTTGAGCAAAACCGCGGACGGACAGACAGACAGACGGACGGACAGACCGAAACTATAAGGGTTCCTTGTTGACTACGGAACCCTAAAAAAGGGATGACACTACGATGTTGCCCCTTTTTATTTCTTTACTTTTTGACGGACTATACAATAGTTATAATAACAGTGTTTGAGACCCCATTTGCAGACTACTTATAACATAATCTGACCACGATGTGTCGACAATTTAGTAGTTAACAATACACAAAGTATGTATAACACATCATGTTTACACAACTTACACGGAAGCAATTACTGCGATTAGCGTGCGCCGACTGTCACGATGTCTCAACCACCGATCATCTGCAACGATGACCTTAACGAGCCTGGGTACTTAGACAAACTGCATTCGATACAGTGCGTTACAAGTTACCACAGTCAGTAAACAGACGAAACACCCGCGATGCCTTATGTCAAATCATTAATTCCTTCGAAATTATTAAATGGAATAATTGTAGTAAGTACCCTTAAAATATACCTGTTCCCTACCTGTTCGCTTAATGACTAAATAGATTTCATAGTATCGTATTAATATAATCTTCTTTGAACGTCGGATCTACAATAAAGAACGACGAAGAAAGAAATTCGTACGGGGCTCGCCAGTCGCCACAGATATATATCAAGATATCTTGATCTTATTTCTGTGGGGTTCGCCAACAAGTTATAGTACGGGAGCCCTAGAACAATTTTTTTTGTGACTACCAAATAAAACAATCCATATTTTAGGACCATCAAGTCAAAGTATGAAATCCTTTCTATCTATGTTAGCTACCACTTTCGAGATTTTTCGAAAATAAAAATGTTGTTCGTCTTATCAAAATGTAGCTACTCACAAAAATTTGTTTGTTAGTAATCACAAAAAAATTTGCTCTAGGGCTCCCTCACTATTATTATTATATTTCAGAATAAGAGGAATGTAGAGTCTGGGCGTAGAAATTCGTTCATTGACCAATTGACTTCCATAGGTACGCGATAAAAGTGCGATAGCATAGAATAGCAATACTCATGTTTTCACCATGTCAGTTGTCACAGACTCCTCACGACTCTGAATAATTCTCTTGCTACACTTTCGCACTGGTTCTACATGCAGTATTTTTCGCGACAAATATTTGAAAAGTGAGTGTTCTTGAGTCAATTTTATAAGGTCAACTAGGAAGCTGATTGCGTTGAAAAATTACCTTCTCAAAATAAGGAAGTATTTTATTTATAGCTTTCTTTCATTTATTGTTATAAAAATCTTTTAAGTTAATGTTACTTTAGGCAAGGAGTAGACTATGAATTATTATTAGCGGTCATCTTTCAAGATTACAGCAGGCAAATTTTTTTTTTGAGGTTCCGTAGTAATTTCTTTAAATATTATACTTTATAATCATATTATTAATTAATTGACATCGTAAACTGATTTTTGGAGTTTTGAGCCAATGCGCTTCTTCTCGGTTTGACATTTTATGAGAATTGCATCGACACCGTATCGAAACTACCTAATTGAAATTGAAATTGAAACTTTGTTGTAAGATTACATTCAACTTGTAAGTTATAAAGAAACAAATAAACCACGATTATTCCTTTTAATATCAATCCCAACTCTCCTCATCTCTCACCTGAACCACTTTCTTACTCTCCTCCCACAGTCTACTCGTCAACACTTCATCACTCACGAGCCAATGGTTAATCCACTCGGTGCAGAACTTGTAGTGCTTCCCACTGGTGTCAGCGAACTTGGGATCAGCTGCTAAATACGCTATCTGCTGACCAATATCCTCCTTCGGCTGACCAATCAGATCCACAAACAATCGAGACACATTGCTAACTATACCCGACACGTTATTCAGGATATCCGTATCGCGAGCTACAAACGGATCAAAAGTGTACACACTCACTCCCGAACCCTCGAACTTTCGATTCAATTCGGCACTGAAAAGCGCAATCGCTAGTTTTGAATTGGCCAAAGACTCCACTGAGGTATACCTCCCGATGTCGTTCCAGTGGTCAAATTCAATGCGTCCGATGTACATCGCAGCCGCTAGTCCGTTTATGATCCGACTTGGCGCCGATTTCTTGAGCAAAGGCAGCAGTAGATACGTGAGTAGGAATGTGCCGAAGAAGTTCACTTGCATGGTCAGGTTTAGGCTGTCCTCCGTCAGTCTATCAGGGAGGAGCACGGCGCCTGCATTGTTGACTAGCACGTCCAATTTATCTACATTCTGAAGGACATTTGAGGCAAAACTTCTCACTGATTTAAGGGATGCGAGGTCAACGACGTCGTACGATATTTTATCGCTTCCTGTACTCTTTCTGATGAGATCTCTCGCTCTGATAAGTTTGGTTTCGTTGCGGCTGGCTATAACCACCCTGGCGCCTCTGTTGACTAGATTCTTGGCTGCTTCGTACCCTATTCCTGAGCTTCCACCTGTCACGATGGCAAACTTGCCATCGAGTCGCGCGGAGGTCTGGCACATGTTGGCAGACTGGTGGTACTGCCCGGTTTAACCGTACCTTTAGTAGGCAGCATTTGTTTTGATCTGTTTACGTTTAAGGATAAATGCGTCAGAGATAGGTTCTACTACGAGTTTTATCTCGTATCGCTTCCTCGTTTTTTGAGTTGCTCTGTTGCTCTACAGTCAATCTAAAGTCGACAATGCTCGATTGACGCGTATTACTGAGGCAACTGTTTATTTAATAATTGAATTAAAGGAAAGTTTAGCCAACTAATTTGAAATCATTACCATTTACCTTGAGGATTACGAGTATATTTGAAAAACCCTCAAAATGGCTATACGAGTACACATGGAAAATACACATTACACAATAATATTACATATTATAATTAAAATACCCCGAAGTTTTGCAGCAGTGAGCAAGCTGATGATGTTGAACTTAGAACTGAGAACACTCGATAATGTCAGCTTTCAACCACAAAAAATGAGATCAAAATCAGCCTACCCGTTTTGATGCAACGATGCCACATAGACACAGGCACACCTACAGCCACGTCAAACTTAGAACACGGAACACCCCTCTTTTTCAATGACTTCCAAAAGTTCGAGTTGTCAGTGAGTTCGAGATGTAAGTGAGATCGACGTGTGTTCGAGTTCAGGACACGAGTTAAACAGGAATTCAACACCCATTGTGAACAGCTACCAACCTTGAATCACAATGTTTTTTATCAAAAAAAAAAAACCTGAAATTATACCTTTATTATTTTTAATGAATGTTATGATATTTTGACTGTAATTTGGATAAAATTTGAAATAAATTCAAATTTTCAGGTAATAATGACAATTAAGGACGACATAAAGGTTTTGCCTTGAATAAAATATTAACTAATAAAAATTGTTACGCAACCTCTGTACCCAACTGAGGCTAAGCCAAAACAAAGAGTATATTTTTTTACTTATTTCATTCATAATCATTATTCATTAAGTATAGGTACTTTTTAGGGTTCCGTACCCAAAGGGTAAAAACGGGACCCTATTACCACAGAATATATTATAATAGTACTGCTATTACTAAGACTTCGTTGTCTGTCTGTCTCCAGGCTGTAACACAAGAACCGCTATAGCTAGACTTCTGAAATTTTCACAGATTGTGTATATCTGTTGCCGCTATAACAACAAATACTAAAAATAAATTAAAGTTAATATTTAAGAGGGGCTGCCATACAACAGACGTGACTTTTTTGGCTTTTTTTGCTCGATATCAATAATGGCAACAGGTAGGCACTTGAAATTTTCACAAAGTCCTTAATTAATATTGTGTATTTTAATAATTAATAATAATATTTAAATAAAATAAAAATTCAAGGGGGGCTCCCATACAAAAAACAATTTTTGGCCTATTTTTGCCCTATAACGGTACGGAACCCCTCGTGCGCGAGTCCGACTCCCACTTGGCCGATTAAATGTTTAATCATACTTTACCTTGTCAGTCATAATAACTCATACTTTAATAACCGTTATAAAATAACATAATAATATTAATATTATGATGAATATGATTTAATTTAATTTCAAATGGGAAATGAGCACACGACTCACCTGATGATAAGCGCAACAAATAAATGTCTTTTGCACATAGTATAACTATATAATTATTATACTTAATGAATTATTTGTTAAACTTACTGTATAAAACATGATATCGACAGTTTTAGGTACTAAATAACTTAAATGTTGAACGCCTAAGGTTTTATATTAGCACGACAATTATTTTATGTAGCTCAGGAATTCTCGTCCGGAATATCGCATCAAAATATGGATTAAACAATAAACAAATCTAAAATTAAGCATTAGTTTATTTAAACAACAAAATCAACAAACCGTTACATAAATTATACAGTTTTAAGATTACACACTTTTAAGACAAAAAAGTATAAAATTCTCCTGTAAAATATGTAACAACTAAGTCCTGAGATCTAATAAAAACATTGCTCATATTCTTTCATTGAAATAATAGTTCGACCAAATTATAGACTCGCGAATGGTTTGGAGCTTCGATAACATAAAGGTTTAAGCACAGAATAGATAATAGTACAAGGTTTAAGGTACAGTTACACATGCTTATTTCAAGCACAAAAGCATGCTTCAACCGAGCAGTTGCATTGTTCATTGCTCAAAATAAGCATACTTATTCCGAGCATGCTCAAAAATCGACAGGCGTGATGTTTGCACTGCATGCACTTACTTCACTTTTATTAATTTATTTTATTTTATTATTAACTAGCTGTCCCGGCAAACGTTGTTTTGCCATATAAAGTATATTTTCTACATCATCAGCTGATACATGTTTTACCCCCTCTTTTGTCCCCTAAGAGGGTGTGGGGGGGGAAGGTCATACACCAGATGTTAAGTTGAAAAACACAGTTAATACCTAATATGAAGTAAGTCCACTAAAGAAAAAAGTTGTATACAAAATCTGACCCCTCTTTGGTCCCCAGAGAGGGTTGAGAGGGGAGGGGGAGGAGGATTTTTATACACCAGATGTTGAGTTGGAAGAAGACAAATATAATATATCTGTGAAAACCGTATGCAAATCTATGAAAACCGTATGCAAATCGGATCAGTAGTTTTCGTGTTAAAGAAAAAAGTTTGATACAAAATTCGACCCCCTCTTTTGTCCCCTTAGAGGGGTGGGGAGAAAAAATTTTATACACCAGATGTTAAGTTGGAAGAAGATAAATATATCTGCGAAAACCACATTCAAATCGGATCAGTATTTTTCGTGTGATGCTGGAACAAACATACAGACAGACAGAAAGAGTGACAGACAGACAGACAGACAAAAAACTAACCACATTTTTGGCTTCTATCGCGATGTAGTAACAAAGGTGTAATTTCGGGTGTCATTTCATATCTTTCATTTCTACAACAGAATATTGTTTTCCTCCCGCACGCGCTTTGGTGACGCCCACTATCGTAATATTTTAATTTCGCCATAATTTCAAAACCAAATGTCCAATTTTAATCATTCAAAGACCAAATATTATCTACATAAACTGTACTTAGTGATAAAAGACAGAATTTTCATTTCTACAACAGAATATTGTCTTCCTCCCGCACGCGCTTTGGTGACGCCCACTATCGTAATATTTTAATTTCGCCATAATTTCAAAACCAAATGTCCAATTTTAATCATTCAAAGACCAAATATTATCTACATAAACTGTACTTAGTGATAAAATAATTTATTTTGATAAGGATTAATAGCGTGAGTAAAATATATCCGTTTAAATGTAGTCCAAAAAAAATTCAGGATTTTTAAATAAATAAATGGTTATTGTGCCTCACTCGACATAGATAGGTATAGTGTGTCGCGGACTTTTTTGTAGATATTTATAAGATCTACAATTACTTAGAACATTTTATGGTTCTATCTTTTATAGTTTAGGCAGCGTACGCAAAATAAGTAACTTTTCTAGCTGATTTTTTACACCTTGCGTCCGAAAAACTCAAATATCTTACGGAACCCTACTTTTTTCCAAAATAAAATGTAGCCTATGTTCAGCAGAAATAATGTAAGATTCCAATAGCAAAAGAATTTTTCAAATCGGTCCAGTAGTTTCGGAGCCTATTCGACTCAAACAAACAAACAAACAAACAAAAAATATAATATATAATATAATATAATAGTATATAGTGTAGATTCATCTTCTTACACTAGGGTCAAAGAATAAATAATAGTACAAGAACTAGGTATAAAATACATAATTACATAGGTATGCTAAGGTTTTTTTTTTATTTTAAGCTGTAAAACTTTATACAATACCAGTACTTCGGCTGTGCTCGCCTGTTTTATATATTATGATATGATTATATTATATCTATACATAATAATATGTATAATAAAACTGTAGAAATAAAAATTCTGTACATTAAATATATTTAAAAAATAATAATGTTACTATATAGCTATAGAAGCCAAAAATGTGGTTAGTTTTTTGTCTGTCTGTCTGTATGTTTGTTCCAGCATCACACGAAAACTACTGATCCGATTTGAATGCGGTTTAACTTAACATCAGGTGTATAATTTTTTTCCCCCACCCCGCTAAGGGGACCAAAGAAGGGGTCAGATTTTGTATCAAACATTTTCTTTAATGGACTTACTTCATATTATTTACTGTGTTTTCTAACTTAACATCTGGTGTATAAAATCCTCCCCCCCACCACCCCTCTTAGCAGACAAAAGAGGGGTAAGATTTTGTATCAACTGATGAAGTAGAAATACTTTATATGGCAAAACAACATTTGCCGGGACAGCTATTATACAGAATATTATTATAATATTAATATCATATTATTTAATCCGGTTAATCGAGTTTCTACTGTGGTACTTGTAAAGTGGCAATAACTGGGTGTTACTAAGTGTATTTACTCTCTATTCGTCTCTGCGTCAGTTTGATGATGTCAGCGGCCCTCTCGGCCATGGCGACCAGCACGGAGTTGGGGTACAGCGAGAGTGGGGACGGGAGGACACTCGCGTCCATTATACGGAGACCACGGACGTGTTTCACTCTGAAATATTACAAACTTGACTTGACACGCCTCCCACCTCCTCTTGCATGTCTAGATTTAGGCTGCGTTACCACCAGAGATGTGAGATCCAATAGAATCGCCGCGTTGAGCGAGGTCACGGCAAGCTCACGTCAATGAAGCGATTCTATTGGTTCTCAAAAACACATTCCTCGCAACACATCTCTGGTGGAAACGCAGCCTAATGTTGCAATATAGCCTACTAGAAGACGCCCAAATGACGCCGGAACTCCGCTGCGCCGAAATTCGATTATCGTGCATAACCCGTATTCCATTCGTCCTTTCCCAGGACTCCAAGTAGCTTTATACCCAGCAAAATCGGTTCACCGGTTTTGGCGTCAAGATGTAACTGACATAGTCACATAATAGATAATAGACATAGTGTGGATGTTAGAATTCGCATTTCTTTTTAATTATCATTTGATGAAAATGGTAAAACTGTAGAGCAATAATAGGCGAATGTACAATCAGAGAAAATTATTTCGTCGCTTAGCAAACGACCACGACAGCTCAGAGGGTCTAGACAAGTGGCAAGCGATTATTGAAACGCTAACGCTAACGCCACAAAATGTATGGGAATTTTGACATTTATAGTATTCGCTAGCGAAGCGATGACTTATGTCAAATCGCATACATTTGTGGCGTTAGCGTTTACGATAATCGCTTGCCACTTGTCTACTAGGGCTGGTTTCCTCCAAAAGCGGCGCCGTCATGCAGCAGCCGCAATACAGCGGTGAATGACGTCACTAGAACGTTGTTCATGTACGGCACGCCACACGACGGCACTCCTCTTGGAGGAAACCAGAGCTTAACATTGAATTGGCATAACTCGACTTAACTACGTAGGTCTGCTATCTATATCATGAATCAATTTCTTCGATGGTGTCGTAGAGAGATGTGTTGCGATGAATGTGTTTTTGAGAACCAATTGAATCGCTTCATTGACGTGACCTCGCTCAGCGCAGCGATTCTATTGGATCTAAAAAACATTCAACCCGAGCAGCCTAATTCGGCTTTTTGCCGTTGCCAAGCAATCTTAAGGTTTTACGCTGTCTATATCGACTATTTGTATGTCTAATACCTTTTTGGAGATCGAAATTAACGAAAGCATCTTATTTAAAGGCCTTACCTGAGCTGGTCATCCACCACAGTGCCTCCGGCAGCGGTGCCCGCGGCGTGGTGTCCGGTCACCGCCACTTCCCGGATGATACACGCGAGGTACTCGTCTGGCGGACTGACGAGTTTCCGCTTGGATTTGATGGGACACTGGTCCGTTGGGGGTTTTGTTCTGAAAGTAGGTATATAATATAGCTAAACAAAGGGACAGACCGACAGCTGATTTTATAATACCCGTTAATCATGCTGTTGGGCCTGGGGACCAAATTTATAGAAGTCGATGCGACATAATGCTCTATCTCATAGCAGGTGTACTTAGTTAAATTAATGTACTACGAACTATAGTGACTTTCAGACGCGCCTTCGTGGTCCAGTGGTTTAGAGCGTGGCTCTTGACTCGGAGGTCGTGGGTTCGATTCCCACGTTGGAAACATGTTATTTCCAAGTTTGGTTAGGACAATGCAGGCTGATCACTAGATTGTCTAAAAAGTAAGATGATCCTTGCGTCGGATGGGCATGTAAAAATTCGGTCCTGCGCCTGATCTCTCGCCAGTCGTGTCGGTCTTCCGTCCCACTAAATGGTTATGAAAGTAAAAGGAATAGAGAGTGCTCTTGTGTACTGCGCACACACCTGGGCACTATAAAATTACTCCTGCGTAGCTGAAACTGGCCACCGTCACCGAAACCGGTGTGGGAGTATTATTATTATATAGTGACTTTGGCCTAACCAAAACCTTGACCAGTGACGGATTAAGACTACTTGATGCCCTAAGCAATCCATGTCTGTGTGCCCCCCCCCCTAGCCGTAAGTCAACTAGAATCTGTCATTAAACTATTAAGTTTTACCACCTAAAATCATTAATTTTATCCCAGAAACTTTTTTTGGTGTCGTTTCTGGTGACGTGAGAGTGAGACGTGATGCCCTAAGGACGGATGTTTTTTGTCCTTTTGTCCTTCTTCTGGTGCCCCCTCAGATGTGATGCCCTAGGCAATTGCTTAATTTGATTAAGGGTTAATCCGTCACTGACCTTGACCTGCAGACATGTACTATCAGAGAAGTTGATTCATAGGCAGATGGCGGACCTACACAGTTTGGTCGATTTATGTCAAACCTAGCCGACAGATCACGACTTTGATTTGACATAATCCGAAAAAATGACCTAGGACCGTCAATCGCCTATGAATCAATTTCTTCAAAGGTACCTTTAGGGCCCCCTCAAACCCAACCTGTGACCAAATCTGACTCTTTATACACCTAAATAAAGATAGTAGATACTCACTTCCTCTTCCTCCTCAGCCCGAGCTGGTCCATCTTGGAGTAGTTCCAGAACGTCCGGCAGCGCTCCGGCCGCGGCCAGTGGATGCGCGCGCCGATCTCTTGGAACGGACGCGTCGAGATCAGACGCTCGGCGCGACGCAGCGCTGTAAGTATTACTTACAGACGTACTTACAATACTTAGGGCCTGTTTCTCCACTTCCTGATAAGTGCCGAATAGGCTATCCACCAATTAGCTTGACAGATCGAGTATGGAGAATCTGTCACAAAAGTTGTGAATATCAAATCAAATCAAATCAAAGCATTTATTTCAGGCATCAGAGGCCCATATAACAAATACCTTAAACCTAGCATACATATAATTTTATAATAAATACCTTAAAAAGTAACATACATACATTTTCTATATTATACTTAAAAACTAACTCTTTCACGTTTTGCCGGCGACGTGACTCGCTTCGTTCCGGAGTCTCCCCCGGAACCTCCGATAGACTACATCCATCGGCCAGAACTCCGGCGCCTCGAAAGTCGACAGAAGATTCGTCGGCACTCTCACCACAAAGGAGCTAAAGTTAACCTTGTGGCGAGACTGCAGACGTTCGACCCTCAGGCGCAGTGTCGTCTTCTTCTGGATGTAGTCCACGACGTCCTCGACCTCCATGGACCAGTGCAGGCGGGATTAATTATGTACAGGGGCGTCGCGGGGACCTCCCTCCGCAGACGCAGCTCAGGTACATATGGTGCGATAGCCTATTCGGCACTTTATCAGGAAGTGGTGAAACAGGCCCTTAATTCATCAAGCCCCAAGCGGTCGCATGCGACCGCGATAACAATTATAGATAAGTTGTTTTTCTCACCATCGAAATCATAATCATAGCAGATAATATGTAGCATAGATAGGCAGCTGACAGATCAAGACTAGTGGAGCACTAACTACTAGAGACCGACAGTACAAGGCTTTAAATGAACGTGGCGAAAAAAGGGACTAACGCTGCCATCACACAAAAACGCCACTTTTGACATATTTTTGACAGTTCTCCTTTACCAGCAGCGCCCCGTCCACGTTCATTTAAAGCTTAATAATTGACGTAACCCGACCAAATGACGACGGCCTGCCATCTTGCCTATGAATCAATTTCGCCGATGGTGCATATTATTATAAAATTATAATTTTCCGTTCATTTACCACGACTTCTTCCGTGGAATCCTAAGGAACTGTGCATTTCCACGCGATAACGAGTGGTATTAGCGTGGTATTAGCGCCAAATCTCAACATCGGTAGCACAGTCAATCACGCGTTATGCTGGTAGTAAGAACCGCGCATTTTCGTATGATAGAAAGTAGCCTATGTCCCTATGCTTACGTGATGATTTATAATCTTACGATAACTTTAAACCAATAAATAAACAAGACGTGAGTGGAAGAATAAGGTAAGTAACATGAAAAAACTTCCCGTTTTTTTGCTTTAATGGAGGCTTTAGGGCCGGAAAAATTATTTGAAATAGAAAAACTATGGATTGTACGTGTAGCCAGATATATTAGCTAGGTTATGAAGTAGTTAAGTTACAAGTTTTATTAAAATAACTAGGGAAAAAATGAGATATTGTCCGTTTGTTACGAAATGTTACTTGTTCGATTCTTCCTCTCACGTCTTCTAATAATTATGAATGAAGAACGAGTAAAGAAAGATAAAACCAGCGAGCAAGTTTCGACAGAGACGTGTTTTTTGGGTAGTTTTAGTGTTTTGAGTAATCTAGCAATTCCAAAAATGAATCAAACTTCACACTTCTGAAATTCATACCTTTAATCATACATTTCACGTCGTGCTCATGATGCAGGTAGTTGGGGTCGACGCGGGCCGGCACGTTCGTGCTGGTGTCCCGCAGCATGACGCGGCCCCGCGAGCGCGGCTGCACGCACGTGCCCAGGAATATGAACCCCTCCTTGCCCGTGTCGTTGTAAAACGGGAATGTGTCGCGGAACACCTGCGAAAATGTAAGCTTTAAATTGAATGAGAATGGCTTACATAAAAATTAATCACTAGATGACGTCTACAACTCCGTTGCGCAAAAATTCATTTATCGCGCGAGATCCGTACATTTTCCTGGATAAAATGTATCCTATATCCTTTTACGGGACTCAAAGTACATATCTCCTTACCAAATTTCAGCAAAATCGATTCAGCGGTCTGGGCGTGAAAAGGCAACAGACAGACAGACACATTTCGCATTTATAATATTAGTATGGAAGTATGGGTTCTTCCGTATGCAATCGATGAAACCAACAAAATCCATGACTGACACGAACAACATAACTATTTTATATCTGCAGGCATGTTATTTAATGGCCGTTCCCTATATTCAATCTATCTCTAGTTTGACATACAACCGATCGCAGCTGACATAGAATTGACATAAAATATATGGAGCTAATGTCTAATGTGAGCTATTCCTATCTCAAGTAAGAGATAGATCAAATATTGGGAACGGCCGTTAAACAACGCGACGACTAGATTAGCGATAATAATATATAACTGCCCATATCGTGAGTCACCTAGCTATGCCTAGCACTGATACCTCAGTTTGGTACTACTAATATAGGTAATATATTCTGTGCCTCAGTCTAAGTTTACATAACCTGTGATTTATAGTTGGAGAGATCTCTCAGCAGGCGCTCGCTGGCGGAGCCCATGGTGAATAGCATGAGCGCGGACGTGTTGCGATACTCCACGCCAGCCACCGGCGGGAACGACAGGTAGCCTGGATATTGGTTATTTCATTAATGTTAATTGTTCATACATCTAAACACTAGTGAGTTTATCATAGTTACATAGTAGTTCATCAGTGTTCGTAGGGGATTATGCAAGAACGTTCACACGCATGATCGAACGTTCGCAGGTACGCACCAACGTACGCGAGTACGCACCTACGCACGCACACAACCACGCAACATAATATTGTATGTACATAAATGTTGCTTAAATGTTGCTGATGCTTTAGTAAGTGCTTTATATTTTGAGCTCTGGAGTAGACCTCTCTGAAAGGGAAGTAGGCCATCTAGTTACGGTTTTTTATTGCGTTTAACTCCCCACATAACCTCAAAACCTCGGCTGTTATTCAGAGGAGTACCTATAGCTAATGTTATTAACATATTGCCCTCAGACAACTTCGCATTTGGCCGCGCCGCAGTCAAAATCAATGGCATATTCACCCTTTTTGTTCCAGTAGTAGTCCCACAGAGTACTGGCGCTGAAGACCTTGGCGAGCGTGGTGCTGACCGGCCGGCGCACGCTCACGAACACCGGCACGTTCATGTGGTCGTGCAGGTTGGCGCCCACGTGGTCATTCTCAGCTACTATGTCTACCTTTAGCCTAAAAGTTAAAAACAATAATTAAGTTTGCTCACAAGAGCTGTATTATTATGTCTGCTTGGCTCGATGAATCCACAAAATACATCAACAGCTCCAACTAGTGGCAAAACGAAAACACTCCCTACTTTGATGAGTTGTAAACTTTTATTAACATACTTGTTCAAAAGCCTCCTAGGTCCGATGCCCGAGGATATCAGTATCTGCGGGGTCTTCATGGTACCAGCACAGAGTATGATCTCGTTGTTGGCGAATATGTTGTTGAGGAGGCGGTGCTCTTGCAGGATGTAGACGGAAGACGCGCGACGGTTCTCGAAGCGGATCTGAAAATAATTAAAGATGTGAATGGAAGAAGCAAGTAACAGATAAAAAATAATGCAAGAGTATATAAGCTTCTGAAACATAATCTGACAACGCGACGTAGCCATACTAAATTTTTGAGAGAATATCGCTATGGGACACTAATTATTAGCATTAGGTGGCTGGGAAATAACGAATATAAGTCACCTTACTGTTAAAAAATATTTTCCCAGAGTACGGTTCAATGTCTACAGTCTACAGCAGGGGTGGCCAACTTGACTAGACTTGTACTATTATCTATTCTGTGACTAGACCTAAGAGCTACTGTTTACTAATGAAACCATGTGCGATCTACCAAGTACCCTAATTACATACCTACTTATTGAAATCTTAAATTAAACAGCATAGTGTAGCTTATTGGCCATTGCGCAGTCTGGTCTGATTATTTACATTTTTTGCCTGGCCGCGATCGACTGGACCACAGATATATATCAAGATCTTATTTCTGTGGACTGGACTAACAGTCGCGATCGACCGGTTGGCCACCCCTGCCGTACAGTGTGATGTGGCATTTCAATATACCAGAAAAAGACATAAGTGCAAACCTTGCATAGTTATTTGCTGTGCATAATTTTTATTAGTACTTACGTAAGTTTATACTTACAGTTACACCCTGAGTCCTCAGCATCACATGCAGATTCTTCCTCCTCAGCGCCGGTCGGAGGTACGCGTCTAGTATCTGGTGTCTGGCTCCATCTTTCACGGTGGCTGTGGCCTTCCGGAACAGAGTGTACCGGTCGGCCAAGCTGGCGGACGCTTGGCGGAATACTCGCATGAGCTCGTTGGATTCGTCCACCACTTGTAGTTTCATAGGTGCCTGGTGGGTAAGATGGAAGTGGATTATGGATATCTAATGAATGTCTAATCTTTCTATAGTCGTTAATGTTGCCGCAACTTCTTTGCGTCGCAACCATTTCTCGTAGGCGCCGTACATTTTGTTGTAATAAAAACTATCGTTCCTTTACCGTCTCTCGTATATCCATGTATTAACATATTTTCATTACTTAGGTAACATACAGACAGACACACTTTCAATTTTAATAATTAGTAGGTATGGATTGCTTACGCTGCCTTTGCTTGTGCTGCGCACTAAAATGTATCCTGTCATGTATCAGTTTAGAAAGTTGAAAATAATAAAGAAGTTTTGTTTTGCAAAATCACTTCATCAAGCCTTTAAATACCTTCAAACATTCCTCATCGCTCCCACAGTAGCTCGAGTCAAACTCGCTCCTGATGGTCCCAAAGGCCTTCTTGAAATACGGCTTTAGGTCCTCAAAGGTCCAGCCCCAGAAGCCCAGGGTTTTCCACCTGTCGTAGTCCTCGGGTATGCCAAACCCGTGCAGGAGGAAGTTGATTTGACCAGAACCTCCGAGACCCTTGCCGCGGGGGATTATTGCTGTCTGTGGGGGTTATGAAAAATTTAGAGACGAGATAAATATTACTTAGTAAAGAAAATTGTACTATCAGCGAAGTTCATTCGTAGGCAGGTGGGGGATCGTAGTTTGGTCTCGTAACTCGTTACGTGATACGTCAAACCCAGACATGATCCGAACAAATGACGTTGGTCTGTCAACTGCCTAGTAATCAATTTCCTCGATGCTACCATCAGAGAAATCAATTCCTAGGCATAGGTAGAGATGGACAAGTTTAGTTGGGTAATGTCAAAACAAATAAAAAATCAATAAACGACATATAACTCGACCAAATCACATACTTACATCTGCTTTGCTGACCTATATAATTTCTCCGATGGTGGACATTACTGCCGCACTCAGATATACTTGTTTAATTACAATTAAATTAGCCTTCAATGTAATGAAGAGTTTGACAGGTAATAATGATTAATTTTGATCTCTGAGTACGGTGGTTAGAGCCTTTTTTTATGCGCAGGGGAAACCCTTTATGGGTGCCCCGGGTTGGGGATGTGCCTCAGTTAAGCTGAAGCACCCCGGGGGTATGTGGG
This sequence comes from Plebejus argus, assembly GCA_905404155.3. Lineage (NCBI taxonomy): Eukaryota > Metazoa > Arthropoda > Insecta > Lepidoptera > Lycaenidae > Plebejus > Plebejus argus. The sequence goes on from FR989944.1 coordinate 1,005,221, forward strand.
ACTACCGACTTCGGTTTACCCACTAAAACCACCTGCGGTTTGCCTTCAGCCGTATACGGGAGATATCCTGGACCTGTCTAACACAGGACTCCCTCCACGACCAGCCGGTCTACCTCACAAGGGACTAGGAACCGGACTTCCACCAAGTTAGGGAACGCTTAGGACGGTGGTTAGAGCCTGATTAATATATATTATAAAGCCAAGCTAAGAGCAAAGAACTATCAAAACTCATTCACCTGATCCCACAACCCGAACGACGAGTACTTCTGCGGCGTGGTCCGCACAGACCAGTCGTTGGGTCCCTGCTGCGCGGCGGTGGCCGTCAGTGGGATCCGCGTGAAGTAGCCCATGTGGTCCCCGGCCTCGATCAGCAGAACCCTGACGTCTGGGTCTTCGGAGAGACGCGCGGCGAGCACGCAGCCCGCAGTGCCCGCGCCCACTGGAATTGAAGAGAAAATCGGCCAATTGCGAGTCGGACTCACGCACGAAGGGTTCCGTACCGTTATAGAGCGAAGGTAGCGAAAAATAGGTAAGTATTATGGGAGCCCCCCCATAACAACTTTTTTTGTTATTAGTATTTGTTGTTATAGCGCTATCAGAAAATATACACAATATGTGAAAAATGTGTATTTATCTAAACCTTTAATTGTAACAATGCCACGGATTGCCACGGGCGGTCAAAGTTAAAACACCCCTCTTGTTGTCGGGGGTTAATTAAATTTAGATATTGTGACTACATTAATCACCGGTTCGGAATTAACCCGGCGAAAAAATAGTTGTCGAAGGGGAAGTAGTGCTTGTTCGCATCAAATAGACTGCCACAATTTTGACGAAAGTCGTAAATACTTATTGGCTTTGTCCACATTGTGCCTTTTTCTGTTCGTCAAGGGCATGTGTTATAGCGCAGTCAACAGCGAACGTGAGGCATGCCCGTGACGCGCGTTGAAATCGTAGCGCTCGCTATTACACTTTTCTTTCAACGCGGGTGGATTTTGACGCATTCAATTATTGAATATGCCAAACGAAAGTTGAATAAAAAGAAGATGACGAGAATTGAAGATGAAATTGCATAATGTGGACATAGCTAACACTTGCGTAGATCTGGGTAATATATAAGTTAACTCTGAGTTAAACATCATGTCATATCTGTCACTCACTTTAAAGAGTGATAGAAATGACATGATGTTTAACTCAGAGTTAACTTTAACCCAGATCTACGCAAGTCCGCCTTAGAAGCATCCTCTTATAAAGACAACGTTTTGTACGGTTTCATTAACGATTTATTATTTTGATAATCGATTAGCAATTAGATTAGCGCGAGTGCCCCATAAAAAGCTTAGGCGCATGCCAGATAACAACTTTACAAACTTTGCTTTGCAACTTTGCTATGCTTTGTACCCAGGCGCATTAAATATAATTTAATCAACTCTTACCGATAATGTAGTCGTATCGTTTTTCAGGCTTGGTGATTATACTCGTGTATCCATTGTAGTATTTCTGGTAGACGATGTAGGATATAACGGCAAAAACCACACCGAAAATATAAGAGAAAACGGCCATGTTTTTCTGTTTTCTTCGTACATGCCGACTGGAGTTACTTACACGTATCTAGACAATACCTTCACTAATTGAATTAGCCAGCGCTCGCCGACCTTTGGCACAAATAAATTAAGCTTTTTAACTTACTAGTGCCTACTTTTGTTTCTTGGCGAGCAATTTTATGGCGCAATATCATGTAGGTATTGCGTAATATTATTGACCGTCTAGAACTCTAGACTCTAGAGTTAAACATCGCGCCCCTTCAATCTAATTGTCAAATAAACTGGTCTATAAAACTGAATCGTGATATTGCACAATACAATTGAGTGTCTAGGGGCCTACTTAGCCAATCAATGATGTTAATTATTCCACTTGCAAAAAATAAATAGGTAATTAATATCTATTTTGACATACATAAATATAAGTAGTTAAAATATAATTAAATATTATCAGGACAACGATTAGACCAGAGATTCCCAACCTAGCACTGCTAATGTATCTATCTATATATATAAAACTCAAAGGTGACTGACTGACATGGTGATCTATCAACGCACAGCCCAAACCACTGGACGGATGGGGCTGAAATTTGGTATGCAGGTAGATGTTATAACGTAGGCATCTGCTAAGAAAGGATTTTGATAAATCCCCACCCCAAGGGGTTCAAATAGGGGATGAAAGTTTGTATATAAAATACTTCTTAACGCGAGCGAAGCTGCGGGCAAAAGCTCGTGTGTGAATAAAAGAACACATTCACATCTCACTGACAAACCTTTTAATGGGAATTTAACTTTATTAAGTACTTAATTTAATAAGGTATCAAAAATTTTATATTAAAGTTGTTAGCTCCCTAATTGAGTCAATGCTTTAAACTTTTAAGTACTTAAATTTTACAATATTATAAGGTTCAACTACCATTTAATTTATTGCCATAATGTAATGTCTCAAATGAATAGTAAATTATAGAGAAAATGTTTGCGACACCTGGCCAAAGCCTAAGAGGATTAGACTAGAAACGTTGATGGTAATCAATAATAATTTATTTATACTTACTATATCATGCAATATTATTTATATTTCGTAATACTGGGAAGGAAGAAAATCAAGGTACCTTTGAATCAGGTATTGATTTCAAAGTTATTTGAATGCCGATCATTGAATTTATTATGGCTTCATGTCTTGGGCCTTTTGAATTTAATGTTGAGGGAATTTGCTATAGTCATCTATAGTGTGGCTGTAAGCCATGAGAGATTAACGTAATTATATTAAAAAAAAACTGTAATTAACATATTTTTTTTGGAAGTTCTGTATATATTTTTTGCTGCAATAAAGAATTTTTATATTTTTTTAATTCCTTAATAGTAAATATTGTCAAATTTTTTGTGAAATGTTGAAGCGAGCTTTGTGGTAAAAACTTGCTGATTCAGAAAAAGTATGCAGACACTTAATTTTGTAACTATACATGATGTATTTTTGAAAAGGACAGGCTTAATAATTATTTGTTACTCTGATTGTATTAATTAGTAATTGTTTTTATATGGACACCTTACACCATCACCAACATACTAATCTTTAATTAGTAAAGTATTTTTACATGACTATTGGCAACTCCATAGTCATGTAAAAATGCTTTACTAATCAAGCAGTGATGAATGTACTTGATAAACTAATTAACTTTCAAAATAAAACACTACTTTCTGTCCTTATAACTTTATTGAATTAATCTAAGTATAATTCAATTGATAATAAATATTTTGTTCAAATCAGAGACAGAAACAGTATATTTTGTTTAAAATTTTATCTTAATTTACAGATGTTCACTTCAAGAAAATACTCTTGTAAAATTTGAAGCTTGCATTAACAGTTTAATCACAAATTCATATACAAGTGTCTATAGCTCGACGTCTTCGACCATGTCTCCAGTAGCGGGCACCATAACGGGTGCTTCGATGACTTGTTTCCGACCTTTAGCATCAATGACCTCAATAGTCTCAGGTTCTACATCCATCTCCTCTTCGGCCTGTCTCTGTTTGAGGCCTGCCGCTGGTGATCTAAAATGAAAAATGTAATGTCAAAAGAAGTTTAACTTTCAGAATATAATAAGAAAGACAGAAAATGATTATTATTGTTCCAATTTTATAACAAACATTCATTGTTAATTTAAAATTTTTGATTAAAAAAATTAAATTCAAGTAAATGTGCCTGTGTATGGCACTATTGCTCAGTAAATTGGTGACCTCCGTGGCTCAGTTGGTGGGCTGTTGGTAGCTCAAGCCAGGGGTTGCGGGTTCGAATCCCGCTGACGGAACAAAAAGTTTTCAATGTTCCCGGGTCTGGATGTGTATTAAATATGTGTATGATAATATTTAAACATGCTGAAGTTTGTTTACATTTATAATAAATGTTTAAATTGTTTTGTTTCAGAAAAATGAGTACCATACAATATTTAAAGTCACTTACGGATTGCAATGATATGATGCAATATTTACAATTATAATAATCATCAAAATCAAAAATTTTGCTAAATTCTAATGCTAAAGTTTAGTTATGCAATAGTAAAAAATTGCAATGAAATTCATGGTAAAGATTTCCAAACCTAAGCCAAATTCATACCTTATAAGTGAAATATCTCTCTGTACTTCTCTGACGTCTCTCTGCCACTCGATCTCCCGTCCCTTCCTCAGTCTCTGCATGATGTGGTTGTTGGCCCTCCTCTGGCGGATCTCCTCCACCTTCTTCATAGCTTCAATGGTCTTTGTCCACAACTCTCTGTTGTACTTTACTGGGATGTTACGACGCTTCTCGAACTCGAACGACGGGTCGATGGCCAGATCTTTGCCCGCCGTCTTTCTGTATGTTTTGGTCCATTTGGTCTTACGCGGGTTCTTCTTCTTTTTGAACGCTGCATGGCATTTTGATCGGCAAAACCTAAAAATCTGATAACGTTGGGTTAGATGGTTCATGGTAACCGAGATGGAAGCGACGTGGAAATTTTGCTCTTTAAAGGATTTATATGCTTACTTTGCAGTCGTTTCTCACAAATTGTATGCCGTGGCCAGGATAAATCCTGGAGGAACAGAAATAACAAGTTTCTATACGCATTTTCACACGTGCTGTATTTGTTTGACAGCACACAAAAGAATGTTTTCATGCGAATGACATTGACATTTGACGTTTGAGTTTGACACATGAGAATGTTGACGTTTAGTTTTCTTTATTTCAAATGTATAATGCAACAGCTTACAACATTTCTTTGCACATTTTATTTTTATTACACTTTGAAAAGTAGGTATCTGTATGTACAAATATTGGGTTGGTTGTAAATTGGGCTTTTTTATTATTATAATAATAAATCTGTATTGTATATTATAACTCATAAATCAAGATAACAAAATAAGTCACTCAAAAATCAAAATTAAGAAATATTGTACTATTTGCTTCTGAGACCAACCCAAACATTTTTGCACATCAAACCATGCGTTTATTGTAACGTTGTTCATTGACGCTTTATCAGCTTCATCGTGAATGGCGGCTCTTTTCAATGGCCCAGTATTGTTTCTGTCGGAATGTTTCCACATAACCGCGGGTAGTTGGGATTCCATCGGCGGCCCATGCAAATTAACTTCATTGCATTTTTTATTTTTTAAATCTGATTTTTGTTAGGGTTGTGCTTTGCTTGCACTTTCTCTTAACAGACTGTTTATTAGACGTACTGTAATAATTAATATTAATCCTACTAATATTATAAAGGCGAAAGTTTGGATGTATGGATGTATGGATGTATGGATGTTTGTTACTCTTTCACGCAAAAACTACTGAACGGATTTTAATGAAACTTTACAATAATATAGCTTATATATCAGAATAACAATTAGGCTATAATTTTAACTGACTTTCAAAATGGAGGAGGTGTTATGTTCGTTTTTTTATGTTCAACGATTACTCCGCCGTTTGTGAACCGATTTTCAAAATTTTTCTTTTGGTGTATAGGTTATCATCTCTATTTGCTACCACATTCATAAAAGTGGTGATAGGCGAAAGTTTGGATGTATGGATGTATGGATGTATGGATGTATGGATGTTTGTTACTCTTTCACGCAAAAACTACTGAACGGATTTTAATGAAACTTTACAATAATATAGCTTATATATCAGAATAACAATTAGGCTATAATTTTAACTGACTTTCAAAATGGAGGAGGTGTTATGTTCGTTTTTTTATGTTCAACGATTACTCCGCCGTTTGTGAACCGATTTTCAAAATTTTTCTTTTGGTGTATAGGTTATCATCTCTATTTGCTACCACATTCATAAAAGTGGTGACCTGATGAAGGGATCCCTAAGAAATCGAGGGAACTACGCAAAATTTATATGGAAACAAGTGGTGACTTCGGTTTCGTTAGCAGTATTCTAAGCATATGCTACCAACAAGTAAGATTTTGCACCATCTTGGTGCAAATACATACCATGGCTCGGAAGGTGCTGAGAGAACTCCTATCTCTTTATAGTTACAAGTTTGGGAGTTTCGACGTTGTTTTAAGAACTGAAAGCAACTACTACTGCCATTACTATGCAAATTACAATCATCATTATCATCATCACTACCATTTAAAACCATTATAAGTACCATGCATCGTCCCATTATGACCCTTTTATTGGTACTTTTTATAGTCTTTTAGAACGAGACTAGAGTTTGTCAAGCGATATAAAAATTATAGATATTAATAATTATTATCCTACTAATATTATAAAGGCGAAAGTTTGTTTGTATGGATGTATGGATGTATGGATGTATGGATGTTTGTTACTCTTTCACGCAAAAACTACTGAACGGATTTTAATGAAACTTTACAATAATATAGCTTATACATCAGAATAACACATAGGCTATAATTTTAACCGACTTTCAAACTGGAGGAGGTGTTATGTTCGTTTTTTTTATGATCAACGATTACTCCGCCGTTTGTTACTCTTTCACGCAAAAACTACTGAACGGATTTTAATGAAACTTTACAATAATATAGCTTATACATCAGAGTAACACATAGGCTATAATTTTAACCGACTTTCAAACTGGAGGAGGTGTTATGTTCGTTTTTTTATGATCAACGATTACTCCGCCGTTTATGAACCGATTTTCAAAATTTTTCTTTTGGTGTATAGGGCATTATCCCAATTTGGTATCATATTCACAAAAATGGTGACCTGATGAAGGAATCCATGGGTAATCGAGGGAACTCCTCAAAATTTATATGGAAACATGTGGTGACTTCGATTTCATGAGAAGTATTCCGAGCATATTATGCTAACAACAAGTAAGATTTTGGACCCAGCGACACCCACCCATGGTTCGGAAGCTACTGGGAGAACTCCTGACGCTTTATAGATACACGCTTGAGAGTTTCGGCGTTGATTTAAGATCGGAAAGCAGATACTACTATGCAAATTACATTAGTTATCATCATCAACATCATCACTACCATATTATACCATCAACCGTGCATCGTCCCATGATACGTTTCATAGTCTTTTAGATAGAGACTCGAGTTTGTCAAGCAATTAAAAAAAATATCAGAGGAAAATATGGAAAAACCGGGAAAATTATTAGAAAGGGTTTATCTCTCGAAGTACTGGAGCATTTTTTATATTATTTGTCACAGATATAGAGTAGACCACGTGAAGGGACATGTTAACTCATTTTTTCATAACTATTTTTTGCGGGAAAATGTACGGTTTTCGTAAAATTCCTAATTTACGCGGGCGAAGCCGCACGGGACATCTAGTATTATATATTTTGTTCCAACGCGCCACCGAAGTTCGTCAACGTACGTGAATTTGGCTGAGGTTTTAATACATTCCTAGGTTAAATAAATATTTAATATGTACATAATATTATAATACTTTATAATTTATTAGGATTTAGTACAGCCAAGGGCGGAACCAGGGGGGGGGGGTCACGGGGGTCCTGACCCCCCCCTGGGCTGGGTCCAGGTCCTATGTGAACCATTCTCCACGTCCCTAAAAACGTACCCATTGAAGTAGAATATGAAGTGATAACGCGTTTCGGGAGAAGAAGTAAAAGAAAAATAGATTTTGTTATTTAAATATACTTGTATCTATTATAATTTATAATCGAAATTAAATTATAAGTTCTTGTGTCTTGACCACGATTGTGTGATCCCCCCCCCCCCCCCCCCTGGCGCCGAAGCTGGATCCGCCCTTGGGTACAGCTTGGTAAATATGCTTCTTATTTTCCGCGGTAGTCATACGACTACTACGACACTTGGAAACTGACGCAGTAAAGCTATTGCATAGCATTTTTTATCAACTTATGTAATTTTTATTTGCAATACGTCTTGACTCTTGTCGCACGCACACTAACACCGTGGCGAAGTCTGTGGAACTGAAACGACGTTAGATGGCATGGCAACGCTGTGCTAGTCGGTGTTAGGTTTATTTTTATTACGCAATTTCTTGATTCGGTCGCCGCGCTCAAAGCCTACGATAAAAGCTATGCAATATTAATTATTATAACTGTCACAACTTTACTTTTTAGAATTACTAGATACCAGTTATCACTACCAGGCGTAGCTTTTAGTACAAAACCTTTTCTCACAAGTGCCAACCCTAAAGGTTAAGTAAAAATTGCACGTCTACCTGTCACTAGTGACATACGAGGTGACATGCGCAGGAGATGGCTTTTGCATTTTAATTTAAAAGAATCATCCATTGTCATCCTCTAGCACTTGCAGAACAAAACATCTGCACACAATATTAAGCACTATTACCATGCATCATAAAACTTTATTGCATGCATTTTTGTTCGTGTCAGAGAATGTAGCTTGTGGTACGTTTTTTATGCAATTGGGGTGGCGACAGAAACTTATTACAGGGAAGCGATTGCATATTCTTGTAAATCATGTAACGGTACTGATTTTAGGGTTCCTTAAACTGTCAGACATTTATTAAAAGCTAAGAGGGTCCGTAGATATAGGACTTAGATAACAGAACAGTATTATGCAGTATGCTGCTAACAGCTAAGATTAATTTCTGGGACCTTAATGATTTAGGACTTAAGTTCTCCGCGTACTTCATCAATAGAAACAAAACTTAGTTAGTTCTGTCTATTGTTATTTGTGGTAGTAGCTTGTGTAATTTTGTATAGGATGACAGACAGCAAGTACCTACTGTGTACTATGGCACTGTCAAACGCCTGTCGCATTGCTGCCACAAGATGCTAAACATCCTGTAGACATCCAAGCAGCACTCTTCAGACGAGGCCAGAGAACTGTTGTGACTACCACCAAGATTTAATGACTAAGCTTAGGTATACGAATTTGAAATGAGTTCGTACTTAGCTCTATCAATATGCGCATGCGCAGCCATTCAGTAAATCCATGTAAATCGCTCGAGTTTGGTCACAGACAGGTTTAGGAGCAGACAGCCAATTCGTAGTTAAATTACTTTGGATACTCCAAAAATGATCCTTAAGTCAATGACATAGAGATCCTGTCAGGGGTGAAATATAGAACGGGCAGCAGCGTCTAGACCAAACGTGACCATCATACCCCGGAGACTCTCCATCACGGTGGTTTATTGGTGCAGCCGATTTATGTGACTGGATAACGTATAAAAATCCTGATTTTATTTCCAGCATATTTTAACATTCGAATCTACCACGATTCACGAGGCATAAAAAGCTTTCGAAGAACTTACGAAGCATTATTTTCTTCAAGAAGCTAGCAAGATTACGCCTTTTGAAGATTAGATTTATTATCAGGCATCAGCCATCTACAGTGCATCATAGGTCTTCATTCTTCATAGACCACGGTCATGCAGAGTGATAGCGAATAGCGATACGAGCTACATAATATTGTGAAGACAAGTCGGCTGTATTCGAAAATGGTTTATGGCCGTTCCCTATATTCAATCTATCTCTAGTTTGACGTACAACCGATCGCAGCTGACATAGAATTGACATAAAATATATGGAGCTAATGTCTAATGTGAGCTATTCCTATCTCAAGTAAGAGATAGATCAAATATTGGGAACGGCCGTTAGACAACAATTAACAATCTAGGAAAATCGCTCCTACTCCTTGTGAGTTTAGTATTCGTTGCTTCCCTAAGTGTACAAAATTTTGTTTCCTAACCTAACACAAATCAGATCACATGACATCAAAACTTAAGATCCCCTGGACTAGTACACAAACCCTTTGGCTTCCAATGAAAAAGCCGAGCGTCACGCATAATCTCTAAACACTACTAACATACAGCTAAATTGATATAGCAGCGCACACAGGAGCATAATTTGTAATTTATCACGCTTTGTTATAGCCACTTGGCCACTTTTGATCCGTTATGCTTTCTAGTTTCCCGGTAATGATTGACGTATTAAATAGTTGCAAATCTATGGCCCTTTTTCAACAACTACTTCCTAATCTTAAGTATTCTCTAACAGCTAACATAGGGCCATCTCTGATGCTGATTTTGATGCAATTTTGCACAGCCCAGAGAAACGCATCATCTATTTATATCGGGGGAAAGTGTACGGTTTTCATAGGATACAACGCGGGCGGTCGTATGCTAAATAAGCTTTAAAAATACTCCCTAGCGATATACCTAATAATAATAAAGTTTTATTAACCATTGAATGGTTGGCAATATTTTTTACTGTCTTAATCGATTCTATTAGCGCTGGGCGAATCATTGAGCAGCCATCTAATAAACACATCAATTGTTAATCTCACTCGTAAATAATGTACAAAATATTGACGTCCAATTATGTAGCAATATATCTGGTGTTTAAACTTGCGATTTATCGCCTGGCTGCCGTCCAATGTAGTCATTATACGTTATTGATAATGAGTTATGCTAATTTGAAGATTTGGCCTTAGTCTAAACTCTAAACTCTATGTTAAGCAAGTACTTTATATTATATGATTAATGTATTTGTTGTGTAGGGTAAGGGCCAAGAAAAGGGACATAGATTTTTTTATTATGGTACGAAGAACAGTCTCTGTACTCGTTTCAAAGCAACTTCATTTCTTGTTCGTTCCAGTAAAAGTATCCTATTATTAGGATGTCTTTTCTCGAGACACAAAGTATATCCATGCCAAATGTCAGCAAAATCGGTTCTGATGGTTTGGGCGTGAAGAGGTAACAGAGAGATAGACAGACGGACAGACAGACAGACTTTCGCATTTATAATATTATTAGTACCATGGATTCACGTATACTATGAGAATACTATGTTGCTGTTTGACAGCCTTTACAGGAAATTGATTGGACTGAACGGAAAAAAGTGCATTAATGTTGCATAATATAATTTAATTTTATATTAATTTATAATTTTAATTTTTGTTAATCCTTAATTTTAATAAACTGCTCTTTTTGGTAAATAGGTATATAATTTTATGTTAAAATTGGGTGACCTGCAGGCCAGGCTCAGCCTAGTGCAGGCGTCAATGTAACACAATACCTGGAAAATCTGTTACTTAAATGAGAATCCACACAATTTGTACTGTAATGTACTTGTCGACTGTCGTATTATGTAACAGCTGATGTAAAGTTGTTAATAAACTATTTCTATATATTCTATTCTAAGTATGAAGATAGTCTGTTGTATGTAATATAAGTATTTATATTGTGTGCATTGTATGTAAGTGTGTAATATATTAATTAGTGATGATGATCAATAATGGCCAATGGGAAAATTGTCAAAGATTTTCCTTTTGGTTGCGGAAAGTAACACACCCACAAATACATCCGAAGCTAACTGATCCACACTACCTGCATATTCAGCGTAAATTCGGATGCGTGTCTGTCTGTCTTTACTTTTTCAGGCTTAACTGAACCGACTTGGATGGAATTTGGTATAGAGTTATTGTTCCAGAAAAGGAACGTTGTTTTCTGACAGATCATCAGCTCCAGTGCGATAAGGTTACGCCAATGTCTTGTATATTAATTTTTTGGGAATAACCCGGTCTATAGAATGCATCAATGTACTTATGTTATGCGACCAAGAAAAGGTCAGTCGTATTACACCAATGAAATTAGCGATAATATGACGACGTGTGGACTGTGGTCAACCGCATGCATTGTGCTGAGCGCGTCAGTCCACACTTCACAGTCACACAATGGGAAAAGCCACTAGAAAAATAAGATGAAGACTGCTGCATGTTACTTTTTTATTTTGGATTTAAGAGTGAGGGCAAGTGGGCAAAATATGCAGCAAAAATAGAGCGATCAACAGTTCTAAACAGAAAGAGTAGAGGATTCTCAGTTCTTACAGTTTTACTATAGGGCCTGATTACACGCACTCGGCCAAGCTCAGAGATGTGCTCAGCCGAGGGTACTGTATCGCCACTCTATTCGGTAGGTGTAATCAGGCCAATTATAATGGCGAAGTTTTAGGTTTATAGTCGTGTCTGTGTGTTAGTTTGCCATAAAGAAGTAATATTGGTGACTCAAAGCTGAACACTATAATATAGCGCTCGGCAGTAGCGTTTAAGTGAATCACAGGGATATTGGTTGGTAAAAACTGCCCACATCCCTGGCTTTCCCCCTGAAAGACTTGGTAGGCCTTACATGAATATTTTTCTCGTCCCAAAAAAGGTTCTATATTACCTATGTGACATCTACTTACACGACCCTCAACTCCCAAAAACTTTTGACACATACCTAACATGGCAACGTTCTTGGCTGTTGCGTAATTTAAAAAAAAACTCCAATTATAAGCGGGTGAGAAGGAGCGGCCGAATTTGCGGGCGGGGATTAAGTTGTCAGTTCTGACGCGCGAAAATTAACGGCAGGGTGGTCCTCGCGCGTCGATAGTCCGCACCAAGTACGGTCTGCAACAAAAGGGATGAAAAAAGAGAAAGAAATTAAGAAAACAGACATAAAAGAAGCTTATTATTTTTGCTATATACATTGTGGTAAAGGTTACAAGCGAAAATTGCGAACAGAGAATATTTTAGGCAAACACAAGTATCTCTGTACATCATTTTTTCTAGATTCACTTATTAATGTAGATCTCCAGAAGAATTTTCAGATTAATCCATATCCTATTTGCCAGCAAATCAGTTCTCAAAAAGTTATGAAACTCGTTAGTCGTTACTCGAGTTTTTCTTGACTAAATATTTAGTTGGCAGTTATATTATGCGCCTTTATTATAAGAGTCTGAAACTGAGATTATAACTAAATTGTTGTCCTTGGAATCTCTATTGCGACTGTTTACCTTTAATGTACCTACTTTAGATCAGAAAACATCCGTGAAAAAAAATATTAAATATTGTGAGGGTAGAAGTTAATTTTATTGGTACTTACTCATAAACGTTGCGTTTTTAATTATTGCATGTGATTTTTATAGGTTTTTAATTATTTGACCTTTTCCTTACATTTGCCGACCGTATGTATCTGTATGCAAAACTGGATCTGGAATTAAAAAAAATATATCAAAACACCGCTAATTCCATAACGACGTGCTATCGGTAAACGCGAATTAATGCAGTTGTCTCTACTTCGTTTTTAGTTTAGTTTGAAAATAAATAAAAAGGAGCGGGTAGACCCGGTGCGCGTGTTCAGTCCGGACACCGCCGCTGCGCGTACGCACGTCTTTCTAGAAGTTAGTAGAACTAGTAGAACCCCGTGCTGTGCTGTGTTGTGCTGTGCTGTGATATTTGTGGTATAATGCGGCCGCGTCGTCCCCACGTGAGTAACGTTTGATGTAAATGTCGTCATCTGAAATAGAAGAGCAATAAAAATAAAGTGGTCTACACGAATTTTCAGGTAGAGGAAAACTCAACAATTTTATTCGCTCAATATTCGGAGTTCTGAATTTAAAATTTCGAATTACGAAAATTCTTGAAACATTATATTCTGTCATTTTGACGTTTACTTTTTTTCAATAATGTGACTTACGCAACGCAATTAAGCCCTTAAGTCCTAATGAAGTGTCAGAAATTTTCCTCGCAAACTCGTTCTCCGCCTCAAATAGAACTCGCTCCAGCAGGTGGAGTAATGACATGATTAGACTGATACTGTATCTGCGTAAACAACTGTTGGTTTTACTGCATAACTATAAAACCTGCGACTTCCCTTAGGCCCTTAGGGCATCGAGTATCGACTCGATTGATGTGGGCGAAAGTCGCGAAGGTGACAAACCTCCTTGGAGTGTATTGTGAATATTGCAGAACGGTGATGATTTGGCGCCATCGTAGACAGACAAACATGATCATCAATATCATTGAGCCGGTACCTTTTTATAAACAGAAGCATAACGAGCATACGGATATCCTGATAGTAAGTGACTATCGTGCAACGGACACTCAGCACTCACACAAGAATCAAGATACGTAGCGTAGATTTAAGGATTAAGGACTGCTGGAAGCGACTTTTTATACTATGTATTGAATATTGATAACTAATTTTTCAGTAAAGAAAACCTCGTGTAGACAATAAAAGCATTATTTTATTTGTATGTGGCGAACCGCCAAGCTTATTAACATCACAATCCGAATGTGCCATTAAAAATAAGTATGAAAATACATTACTATTAATTTACCAGTGTTGTGGAAACTCTCGGTGGTCGCCAACTAAGACGCCGTAAATGTCGTGATAGGAATTACTACATTGTAAAAGTAATTTTGTGAAAATTCTACATTGTAGTAATTTTCACATTATGGTGCTCCCTCGCCGCGAGCATTCACGTGTAAATTGTAATGTAACATTTTTAGATTCGACTTTGAGCATTACATTACAACACCGACGAGCATTCACATGTAATGTAAGATTTATTACAGATTCGACTTTGAGCATTACATTACAACACCGACGAGCATTCACATGTAATGTAAGATTTATTACAGATTCGACTTTGAGCATTACATTACAACACCGACGAGCATTCACATGTAATGTAAGATTTATTACAGATTCGACTTTGAGCATTACATTACAACACTGACGAGCATTCACATGTAATGTAAGATTTCTTACAGATTCGACTTTGAGCATTACATTACAACACCGACGAGCATTCACATGTAATGTAAGATTTATTACAGATTCGACTTTGAGCATTACATTACAACACCGACGAGCATTCACATGTAATGTAAGATTTATTACAGATTCGACTTTGAGCATTACATAGCAAGTTGACTTCACAGTTCACTGTCACAAAGCATTGATGTTACAAGTTGTATCAAGATATTACACATTGTATCATTACAAGGTGCGCATTGTAATGCTCGGTTCTCCTTGTCCACTGATGTAATGCTCGGCTCTGAAACGTTACATTAGAAAGCACCTTTATATTACTTTACACCTATAGGCTATAAGTACCTCTATATTCTAACTAATAAAGTGACGTCCATAATCCATAGCAATATTATAAAATACGCGAAAAGTCTGTCTGTTACACCTTTGCGTTTAAACTTTAAACTGAATCTATATGGATGAAGGTGGACTTTGTGTTCCGGGAAAGGACGCATCACGCAACATAGTATATCAGCTGAAGTTCTGAACTGGATCTAGATTGATGATATTTCGATCTTCCAGCTGCCAGGATTTTACGGGCCTTGTTACACCTACCGAGTAGAGTGGTGGGACAGGGCTCTTGGCCAAACACTCGGTATCTCGCCGCGCTACACTAGGTGTAATCCGGCCTTATATAATTTAATCATCAGCTTATCGCTAAAATTAACAAAAAATTTAGGTATATTTAAAACTTTTTTTAAACGGTTACAGTTTAGATGTCACTTTATTAATTTTTCCCAATTAAACCGACATTTTGAAAATATATTTCAGACTAGATTGCAGCGAAACTATATTTCCATTCAAAGATCGTGATTCCCTAAAATCTAGGTAAGTAAAGGTCTACCAGAATCTGATGGCAAAAAGTGAGAAAATCAATTGACTCTAGCAATACCGGGGTAATAGGAATAAAACATTTTCATCCTTCTTTATTCCTTTAACGGCTTATTTTGTGTGTGAAACATGCAAATATAAAAAAATTATCCAATGATCAAGGATATTTTTTGAAAATCTGCTATCAAAAATTGCCATCAGATTCTGGTAGACCTATAATTATTAATTACTATGTGACGTTATTATTTCAACATAATATTATTATTGTGTCTATTTACTATTACTATTCGTAACCGAGGCTGGTTTATTTTATTTTGAGGCTGGGGCTCCCGACTGTGCCTGATATAAGTGCCTATACACTGGATATGACCGTATTACATAAGGCGCTCGGAGGAAGAACAATTAACTGCGCACTCAGAGACGAATAATATTATTAATTACTTAACTGTAATTAAATGAAAAATCTAATGTTTTTAAATAAGAAGATTTTGAGAAAAGCACCATACATTATCTGTCAAATTCTTCATTAAATTGAAGTTTAAACATCGTTCAATGTCTCTTTGGTCTCTGAGTGCGGTCGCTCCAGGTCGCTCCGAAAGCTTAAGTAGCTGACATTTGCGAAAATGACTGTTGACACGTGTTGTCAGTGCGGCGCGGCGCGGCCGGAGTGTTGACAACTCTCACACGGCTGCTAATTGTCTGCTTATGCGAAAACGTCCTAGCTTTTCTTTCAGCAACTATGTGTCCCACCGTGGCCTCACCCTAATCACGAGTAGAGTACAGTATGATGACCCCATCATCAGCATTTTAATTTAATATTAAATATGTTAGTATGCGTATGAATACGATTGCAGAATGTTGATGTATAGTTTACACTCGATAATCTATACATATAATAAAATCGTAGGAAAGTCAATTCTGTACATTGAATATTTTTGAAAAATAATACTTGGGACGTGATCTACTATACTAACGCGGACGAAGTCGCGGGCAACAGCTAGTGAGAGAATATTATAATAGTTGTTTAACGTAAAGCTTATCACCTCATATTGCTTCCGAGATGTGTACACAAGGTACAGTTTGCAGAGACAACTTGTGGAGAAATCCTGCATGGCTGAAAATTGAAGAATAAAAGTTAAGCTTTCGTAACATGGCTAAGATGTAAGAACTATAAGCAGATTCCGTTAGAGATAAACTACGATAACATGGCGCGCCCCTCCAAATTACTGTTTCAATGTGTGTAGTCATATCCTTATGAAAGAGTTTATATGTAGTAAGTATTCAACCAATCATAATATTTCACTTAATGTCACTTATTATCAAGACTTGTTGGTCAACTAACCGCACAAGACATTCGCTCTTCAAACGTTTTGACAACGTGAATTTTGGAGGGGCGCGCCATGTTATCGTAGTTTATCTCTACCTGGCTGTAGCCATCATTGACCCCGTATCAAAAAACTTGTCGTATTTCATCGTTTTCTTTACAAACAACGATTGACAATTAAGTGACAGACGTTTCTAGTCTAAGGGTAATATCGTATTTTGCATACTCGATGTAAACTGAATATGAAGACGTGTATCACTTCAAACTCATGAAAAGTGGAGATTATCATTCAAGAGCTACCAAGAGGTATTCTGATAAATCTCTTTAATCGTCGTCGTCTTTATAAAAATACAGTCCGAACATTTTTCAAATAGCTCCTAGGCTAGAAAGGTTAGTTGCGGTAGGTTCTATCGTACCCGCAACTCTGAACTTAAGGCAGAGTTGCGGGCGGACTCTCCTTAAGATGAGTGGAGCACCATTGGGTTTTAGTGGGTAGACTACGCAGGAGTCCCACATACCCCGGCCGACATCCCCAATTTGCCGGGGATGCGTAAAGCATTTCCCCATGTTAAAAAAGGCTAGAAAGGTTAATGACCGCTGGAGCCATCATTTTGACATCAGTTATAATATTTTGGCGTGAATCAAATCATATTTTATTATGAGCAGAAGCAGTGTTAGTTGGTTGTAGTTATTTTTCTTAGCTTTATAGTTTTAGTAATTAATGTCACCCGCAACTCCGCTTCGGCAAAATTTGTTTATCGTGCAGGTACCGGACATTTTTCCGGGAATGAAATAAAAAGTATCCTCCTTTCCCAGGACTGACAGTATCTCTATACCGAATTTCAGCAAAATCGAAGCGTTTTGGCGTGAAGAGGACCGGCATACATTTTATTTATTTATTTTTATTTGCTCAATATAACTGTTTTTGTTAAACTGCAAACTCGGTTTAAATATTGACATTAATGAAATTAATGTATTTACTGATTGTATACAGTGTATAAACGATTGTGTACACTAGTCGAGTTCGAGTGTACTCGGGGGAAGAAAGTTGTATGTACAAACAGAAACCTCTTTATAAACGGTAGTTGTTTACGCATATTAAGTGGTGGATTTTGACGGGCATTACCTACTCGAGTACAGTTATTAAGCCCAGGACGATTCAATACCATATTACCTCCTACATAATCTCTATGTCCATGACATAGGGTTAAATTTTATATAGAATTTAAGGTTAAATATTTCTGAATGTAGTGTTGGGACAGGTCAATAGGGAAACTGAGTAATTACTAGTGAAACAATCATACATGGCGTTGTAAGTTAGCTTTCTAGTTATGTAGTTTTCAAAATTATAATTAGTTTTAATTACTCCTGACAGTACTGTACTTATCTTCAACTAATATAAAGTTATTAGATGCTATTACTTACACTTAAATAAAAAACATCTGTCACTTCGTTATCAATCGCGGTTTGTATTAAAAACGATGAAAATGTATGAAAAGTTTTTGATAAGGGGTCAATGACCGTTGTCGCCTCGAATCACCGCCCACTGTAAGAACAAAAAGTAACAATAGAGCTAATAGTGTGCTAATAGCTATGATGAAATTAAACAAAGTTTTATTAAAACTTCAAAGGATTACTCTCATAGCTAACGAGCTAGAACGAAATTTATCGTGACTTAATATGAACTCTTTTTGTTTATCATGCAGAAAAGAATTATTGATAGAAATAACTGCGAGTTCATATATATTATTTTGCTTTTTTTTAATTAACGCTATTTGTGTAACAAAATAATATTTTATTTATCTGAAAATAAAGGTTTCATAATACATTAATTTACAAAATTAAATAATGTACTTAACTTTATCAGATAGCTCTAATTTGGGAGTTGGGACAAGACAGGAACAAGAATGACGTATACGGTCGTGACATTTAGTTAAGTATATTAATTATATGATTCAGTTAACTCCATTGTGTTACTTAATTAGTCAGTGCAATTAGCCGGTATTAGTTAGTTTTAACCGTTAATAGTTTGTTAACAAATAGCTTACAATTTGTTACTAGTGTTGGGAATTTGGGTCTTTAACAAATTAAATGAGACTAAGATTTTTTTAAGAATAAAGTAAGTGAGTGTATGGTAATGTTTAAATATTACTTCTTCACTCAAAAATGATAATTAGAAATAATCTCATAATAATTATACTGATAATCTATACATATTATAAAACAATAGCCGCTTTTTTTTTCATATAAGACCAATAGGAGCGAAGAAATAGAGGAAAATGTGGAAAAAACGGGGAAAATTATTCGAAAGGGCTAACTTGAATGCGCTAATCTCAGGAAATACCGGTGATTTGAAAAATTCTTTCAGTGTTAGATAGCCCATATTTTATTGAGGAAGGCTATATTTTATCTGGCTAAGACTAATAGGAAAATGTGGAAAAACGGGGGAAATTATTTGACAGGGCTTATCTCGCAAACTACTGGAGCAATTTTATGTTATTTGGCACAGACAAGAAGTAGACCACGTGAAGGATTATAGGCTATCGATTTTAATCATTTTTTCAGTGGCTATAATATATTTTATACCCGCCGGGGCGGGTCGCTAGTATTTAATAATTACTTTTTATTATTACTCACAAATCATGATCGTACCTACATGTTGCATATATTTTGTTGTCGTTGGATAATGTTAACTATATTTTTACGATAGACTTTTTAAATGTCACTTTTGACATTAAAAAAAGTCTATCGTAAAAATATTTCAAATTCATTCGACTTTGTTTATTGCACGTTTTTATGAGAATTTAACAGCGTAAGTAATTAATTTTCGCACAACACTAGTAGTGTACAACGGTGAAAATGTTTTACACGCGGCTAATATTAGCACGCTATTTTAGAACATATTACCTAGTGATTTGGCTTAAAATAGCTTGAATAATTCCGTCTGACACCCAGACGGCGAATCTCGCTGGTAAATGGGTGACATTAGTATTTCAGTCTCTCTCGTCGGAACGATTTTGAAAATTAATCGAATTCCATTTTTAATTTTGATGTCGTTAATTATTGTTATGTCATGTTTTTATATTGATCGTATTTTTAATACGACTGACGAGTCACTAACGAGCCATCTGACGAGATAAAAATAATCGGCCAAGTGCGAGTCGGACTCGCGCACGAAGAGTTCTGTACCGTTATAGAGAAAAAATAGACCAAAAACTGTGTTTTTTGTATGGGAGCCCCCCTTAAATTTTTATTTTATTTAAATACTATTATTAATTATTAAAGTACACATATATTTAAGGCTTTTGTGAAAATTTCAAGTTCCTACCTGTTGCCATTATTCATAAATGATATCGAGCAAAAAGGCTAAAAAAATCGTGTTTGTTGTATGGGAGCCCCTCTTAAATATTAATATTATTTTGTTTTTAGTATTTGTTGTTATAGCGGCAACAAATATACACAATAATATGTGAAAATTTCAGAAGTCTAGCTATAGCGGTTCTTGAGATAGAGCCTGGCGACAGACAGACAGACAGACAGACGGAAAGACGGACAGACAACGAAGTCTTAGTAATAGGGCCCCCGTTTTTACCCTTTGGTTACGGAACTCTAAAAATTAAAAAAATCATAGACTGATTATGTACAACAATACTTAAATTACAAAATAGAGCTCGACAGACGACAAGGTTTTAAATGAACGTGACGAGAAAAGGAACTAACGCTTCTATCATACAAAAACGTAATTTTTGACAGTTTTTCTTTACCAGCAGTGCCCCGTCCACGTTTATTTAAAACCTTGGAGCACTACTCCGCGGTGTATGTTGCTTTGGAGAATCATATCAATCAAAATATTATTATGATTAATTTTTTTTATCTAGATTTTGTCTAGATTCGCGTACTAATTTGACATTCGTTAGTTTGACTGTTTTGACGATTCAGTTTCTGAATTGATTTTAGAGGAATTGCAAAATGCCACCATTTTAGCCCCGCTGCACGCTGGGATTAAATTGATTCATGGTCAAATAATATTATGACATCTCTCTATGATATTTGAAGGAGAAGGAAGATGATTAAAACAAGCGTAACTGGATGTTGCACACAACTTCTTTTGCGCAGATTTTTTTTCGTAAATTACCTACCTTGCCAGGACTAAGAGTGGGTTGCACCAACTTACTTTAACTTTAACCATAACAAAACGTCAAATTAACTGTCAAATCCCTAGTAAAAGTCCATTATGGAGTATGGACGCCATATTTGACGATAACCTCTTTAACTTTAACTACGCCTCTGGTGCAACCCACCCTGAAACTGCCGCACGCAGAAACAAACATAACTTTAATCAAATGCAGTTTTTGACTTAAATTCCATACATTATCTGTCAAACTCTTCATTAAATTTAAGTTTAATCATCATTCTCTGAGTACGGCCGAAATTATCTTAAATTACCTCCAAGTTCCAACACAAACATGCTGCTATATTAAAGACATTGGCGTTTGTAAACCACTATGTACATAAATATCTATACATATAATAAAACTGTAGAAATGAAAGTTCTGTACATTAAAGATATTCAAAAAATAATAAGCAAACCACAAAACTGTGGTTCGTTTTTTGTCTGTCTGTCTGTCTGTATGTTTGTTCCAGCATCACACGAAAACTACTGATCCGATTTGAATGCGGTTTTCGCAGATATATTTGTCTTCTTCTAACTCAACATCTGGTGTATAAAAATCCCCCCTCCCACCCCTCTAAGGGGACCAAAGAGGGGTCAGATTTTGTATCAAACTTTTTTCTGGACTTAAAATCTGTTGATGAAATCCCCCGCCCCCACCCCTCTTAGGGGACAAAAGAGGGGGTAAGATTTCGTATCAACTGATGAAGTAGAAATACTTTTAAAGGCAAAACAACGTTACCGGGTCAACTAGTAACAAATAAATTGGAATGTTTGTAACTACTGTATATTACTTTATCAATACTATTCAGTATAATTGACAATGAACAATATTTTCACACGATAATAGCAATCGTTATTAGGGATCAACTCAGATTGGTGGAAGTCTGCCAACCTGGTGGAATATCACCAGAAGTATAAGTAATAAAATATGATTATTGCCTTGTTGTCTCCATATTGTTGTGGGTTTACTGGGGCTCACGTGGTAATTATACGTGAATTTAGTTTACGAATATAAATGACAATGTGGTCTACTAAAAAGAAATTTCAAAAGATAATTGTAAACGAATCCTCAGTTACAACTATAAAACTATCTATAACCAAAATGACGAGACTGGGCACAGAGTTTAATGAAAATTTTGACATTTTACATGAATTTTTGTGCCTTGATTCGCCGGACCTTCGTAAAATCGGCTGGTACATCATTCAGATCAAAGGGTCCGAGAGAAGTCTTAATCTCTCTTTGAAGCGTAAGAAGAGAATAGAGATAATTCAGGTTCTGAGCTTGGGCAAGATTAAGAATATATCTATTAGTTTCCTGTACACATTGAAAATCGATTGCCAAATGTATAGGAATTGGGAGCTATCAAAATTATTGTAATACAAATAATTTTAGATAATGCTAAGATTATGAAGCCTATTAGAACTTATGTTTAAGCGTCTAAAAAAACTCAGTGTAAGCATAGACGAAAAAAATCCGTGAATATAAGAAAACCAGCACAAAAACAAGGTAGAGAAAAATATAGAGCCATCACCATATTAATTATGCGTCATTCATTGATTATAATTTCATATTCTCATTGCCTCTTCACGTTGCCATAATATGAAACCTTAACCCATACTAATATTATAAATGCGAAAGTGTGTGTGTCTGTCTGTCTGTTACCTCTTCACTCCCAAACCGTTGAAATTTTGCTAAAATTTGGTATGGAGGTGCTTTGAGTCCAGGGAAAGAATATAGGATACTTTTTATACCGGGAATGTAAGGTTCCCGCGTTATAAACTAATTTTATTCGTTGCGGGCGTCATCTAGTATTGCATAAATACAGATCTCAGTAGCTCTACCATGAGTTTAAAGCAAGTACGAGTATTTATTGATTCTCGATACCGACTACCTAAATTTTTAGTATGGCAAATTTTACAGCGCCTCCAGCGGTCACTTGCGGAACTAAAATCGCCATACTTAATATTTACGTAGTCGGTATCGAGTATTGATAAATACTCGTACTATTATAGCTTTAAACTTATAGAATACGAATTCCCAGCTCCACATTCGCTAATATAATATACTTTCATCCTTTACAACCAGTTGCGCCGCATATTAATTCGGTTTAATTTAACAGCAAATATTTATGTGTTAACTATCGATATTAATGCGATTTTAATAAGTTAAGTTACGAACTGGGCTGTGGTGAAATCATTGAATAAGCTCGCTGGGCTTATTTTATCTTTAGCACCCCCGTGGTAAAGTTTAAAGAAGTAAGACTTTGGAATGAACTGTCTCCAGCAATATTTTCGGAAAATTACGACCTGCAAACCTTCAAGAAGAGAGCGTATTTTCTCTTAAAAGGCCGAAAACGCACCTGCAGCTCTTCTGATGTTGCGAGTGTCATTGGGCGACGATAGATAATACCTACATAGATATAGATTATAGATGCTTCCCATCAGGTGACCCGTTTACTCGTTTGCTCCTTTATAAAAAAGTAAGGCTCTTAACTCGGACTTAGCTTGATAAGGATAGTGCAGACTCATAACCTAATGGTCTTATAAGAAAGATATAATATGGCACTGGCGTTATAGGAGTAAAGAAAGAGAGAGCGATTTTGTGTACTGCGCACACGTATGGGGTATGGACACTATACAATGCCTCCTGCTGGTCGTAAAGGCATTTATTTATCTTAAATCTAGACCAGCAGATCTCAAACTTTTTGTAGTGGCGGAACCCTTTTGAGGAGTGTCATTTTTGATGGGACCCCTAAAAATGTTTCATCTTCGAATGAATTGTCTCCATGCTGGTGTCTGGTCACTGATGAGTGATGACATTTATTAAAACAATTTACTATCGCTCGCGGAGCCCCTACAAGGCCTTTGCGGAGCCTCAGGACTCCGCGGAGCACAGTTTAAGATGATCTAGACCAGCCTTTCCCAAAGTGGGCGATAACACCCCCTTGTGGGCGCAGAAGGTCTAAAAGGGGGCGGTGTGGGACCCGGAAAAAGAAGTGGGGCATTGTGTAGAGGCTTGGGGTAATTTATTTCATCTGGATGCATTTTAAATTGAAACAATAGGCGCCCCCATAACTACAGCTGCATAATTTTTTCGCAAAGTGGGCAGTAGA
This sequence comes from Plebejus argus, assembly GCA_905404155.3. NCBI lineage: Eukaryota > Metazoa > Arthropoda > Insecta > Lepidoptera > Lycaenidae > Plebejus > Plebejus argus. Next base: position 1,029,243 of record FR989944.1, read on the forward strand.
CAAAATAAGTTTGGGAACCCCTGATCTAGACCATTCTGCAAACTTAAAAACAGAACAACTTGATAAGAACGATATAAATTTTGAAGATCACAATTCACTACACTTTGTAACTCTTTGGAAAGTTCGAATCTTGACATTCTTCACTTTTTGCTTTGTAACTTAGCCTAGAGCGTAAAGGTAATGAGATGGTTAGCAGATTACCATCAAAACCAGTCCGCGCTGTATCATCATCGGGTGATAAACCAACAGGACAAGATGATTGACGCAGTTTTAACGACATCGAATATTCATTAACATAGACATCCCATTGCTAAGACCTCGCACCGCTCGTATCTCAAGAAATTTTCAGCAAAATTTTATTCCTACATAGGCAACGACTGCTTGAAAATAGGCTACGTCTATCACAGCATATTAAATGCTAGATATATCGAAATTGTTTCGAGCTTGAATAGTTTGTCTAAGTACCCTTTATAAGACAACAAGCAGGCTCTATGTAGAACTAAATTTTTAACTGCTGCCTACAGTTGAACTTTAAAAACAATATTTTGAATGCGACATCTCTACATAGAGTAAGTCAATGGTGTTGAGACCTGATTATAACAGGGCTGGCAGATACTAGAAGGCTTAGGTCTGCTGATACGGACTTAGGCTTTATCTAAGTCCTAGCACAAATTACTTATCGGGATGATAAGATAGACTCACACTTGAATACAGATGCGGTAGGAAGTGAAGACGATTAGATTAAAACGTGGATAGAAATTGAAAAGTTTTGCTCTGAATATACAAGATAATAGATAGCCTATAATATAGGCTTTGAATAAATATAAGATATCAGGGATGAGGGAAAATAACAAAAGGATGTACTGACGAAACGTCCCTTTCGCTACTTCTAAGGTGCCATTGTCCCTGCTAGGTTCTATCGTACACGCAACTCTGCCTTAAGCGATGAGTGGAGCACCATGGGGTTTTAGTGGATAGACTACGCAGGATACAACCCCGGCCGATATCCCCAATTTGTCGGGGATGCGTAAAGCATTTCCCCATGTAAAAAAAGGGTGCCATTGTCCATTACGATTGAAAAATGACGCAAGGAGAAGGCATTCAAATCTTCATTGGGAAGTTTAATCCTTTCTTAAATCGTACCAGCTCAGGTAAGGATTAAAAGGGACAAAGTTAAAAAATGTGCAGACATAATTAACGTAGTATAGAAACTTTTGAAAATCAAAATTAATGATACGTGACAAAAGTCTATTTTGTTAGTGCCCTTTAAAATCATGACATTCCGTAAATTAATCATAATTTCACATCTGAATGAGCACATTACAGAATTAAGATGACGCCTTGATAATTTGGCTGTAGCGATGTCCATTTTTCTCAGCAATGACTAAAGCTAAGAAATTAAAGTTCACTGTCAGTATTCATCATGTCTTTGTCTTTGAATTACCCATAGCATAACACGATTGGTCAACTTTTATAACACAGAATAATCAATCAAAAAGACCTCTGTAAAAAAGGGGATTCCTATTTTGCCAACAGAGGAGAGTGATATAAGCTTCCAAAATTTGTACATAAATTGGTTAGAGTATACACTTTAATTTGTCCATAGCTTATATGAAATGTATTTATGGTTTTTAAATTACGTGACAAAAACCATTTTGTCGCTACGCCCTTTCAATTTTTTGCTGTTCCATTGCTTGTTTTCTATGAGAGGCCGGGCCAGCCTCGCATAGAAAACAAGCAATCTCAAACACATCCAAAACGGTTTTTCACTTTAACATGGCGTCACCTTAAGTACAAGATATCAGATACTTCCAAGTATTTAGCACAATCAAGTCTTAAACGAACAGCATTGCTACCGAAACGAGACCACGAAGGGATTTTTTATTAAATAGGTCTATTTAACATAAGTTAAACCTATTAGAGGTTATTAAGTCGTAAATAATATGTAAGACGACGTTAGGAAGGATAGATGGTTTAATTTTATCCGCTACAAACGTTAGTAGCAACCGTTATGAAATTGTACGAAATGTCGCACCTAATAAAACTATGAATAATAGATTTTACTGCTATTTATTGATTGTATATTATGCGGGTCACACTAAGGCCCGTATAAATAGTTGGCTTTCAAATTTCATCTCAAGACGCTATTTGGTTGATATCCTCTCAAACACTGATCAGCAACTTAGGATGTTATCTAATTAATAGTTTAATATCTGGAGCGTTTCAGTTGATATTAATATCTCACTCACCCCAAATCAGCAACTAACAATCCAAATCAGCAACTAAATATGAAATAATTATTGTAAGCCTATTCTACACATACAAATTACGTTTCGTTTATACGATTAAAAATCGATTTTATTAATAAAATAAAATAGTACGATATTATCTTTATTTTCTCACATATTTATAACACAAATTACCAAAAGTAATTAACCTTGAAATTTTTGTATTAACCTAACTCATTTTCGTTAAAATTAAATGAAAAAACACAACTCTATATCATATTTTCTAAAACACGTTCGGTCAAACGGAACGCGTTGACGTCAACAGCTGACTGCTGTCACTGTCAAGTGTCAAGTATATGTTTATTTCTAGGTTATTTCGAAAGAAGAAGAATATTGTTAAAATTGTAAAATCTAACAAAGTCTTTAAGCTTTTTCGTTGGAATATAAGTTATTTATAACTTTACCGAAAGCTGTGTAGTAATGTTTTGTGTTTCTTCATTTACATACTTTATAAATTGATCAAAGGGATGTTATTTGTTAACCCTATACTTTGTTTCAGGCCAACATGTGGAAATTTGTCCAACAGTGACTACTAATAAGTTAACACACATTGTTGCTTTCTTGAAGACATTCAAATTAAAATACAGAACTGTACCCGCCTTACAAGGCCGTCGATGTGCAAGAATATATCATAGAAAAATATAAGAGAGTACTGAAAGAATATACATCAGACTTCCAATTCAAAATATTTTAAACAGATACAGACAATCATAAATTGGCAGCACGAAATTGGAAGTATTATCTTGAATTGAATTTATTTGAAAATTTGCAACAGCAATAAAGAAAATGTATAATAAGATATTGTATTTTTTCAAACATAATAATATAAGTACCTACTTAAGTTTAAAAATATAAGCTATGAAATTGTTCTGTATAAAAGAACTTTATTAGCCTTTTTACATTTAAACCCATTAGCCCCATAAGGACAGCGGTGACCGCAACAACAATAGAATAACAATAGATTTCCAACAATCCGCAATTGAAGGATTAATTTCCTAAATATGTACAACTTTCTACTGGTAACAAGAAAATATTTGACACAGTCTTTTATTTACCTTATCTAATATATAAAAATAAGTCGGATTTTCCTTCCTGACGCTATAACTCCAGAACGCACAAACCGATTTCCACGGTTATTTGCATTTGATGGAAAGGTTTTGGGCTCCGTGAGGATATATTTTTTGGACCTTCTAGATCCAACTTAATTAACAATTGAAGTTTAAAGTTTACCTTTTTTCTTTACTTTAGAACTTGATAACACAGACACAGTGTATACTTTATATTATATTAAAAATTTCAATAACAATTTTCATTTTCTATTAGAAGATATTACTTTAAATATTTTGTTTTGTTTCTGTGGTGAAGAGTTTATAATGTAACTGATGAAACATTATATTACGCTAAAAGTTAAAAATAAAAATATAGGTAAAAGATTATTTTGTTTTTTATAATCCCTACCTTATACTACCTGCGGTGTTTGAAAAGATTAAAGAACCTATTGATTATTCCAACGTTCTTGATTTTACCTAATAAAATCCATCCCAATTGTGTCTTTTTGACTATAATAGTTAGAAACAACTATCAATACCTAATTATTGTTGTCAATATTTAAGTTTTATTGTATTTTTTGCACAATAAAGTAAGTATATTTGGTTATTAATTAATTTCAGTACCTACATAAGCCTTTATGGTATGGCGAAATGATCTGCAGAGTACTTACGGTTTATTCGAGACGAACTTTTGCCCGCGGCTTCGCTCGCATTAAGAAGTATTATTATATACAAACTTTCACCCCCTATTTGAACCCCTTGGGGTGAGAATTTATCAAAATCCTTTCTTAGCGGATGCCTATGTCATAACATCTACCTGCATGCCAAATTTCAGCCCGATCCGTCCAGTGGTTTGGGCTGTGCGTTGATAGATCACCATGTGAGTCAGTCACCTTTGAGTTTTATATATATAGATATAGATTCATTATAGTATAATTTACTTATATTAGCTTGATAATTTAGGTAGTACACAATAGAATAATGTAGGTAATGTGATGACTACCCTTACCTTACTTATTAAACACTGTAAATTCGTTTTAAATATATATTAGGTACTTAACAGCTTGTTATATTAATTTTGTGTTTAAAAATAAGTATTCCATATCCCAGAAAATACTCTTGAAATTAGTTTTTTTTCTTCTAATTGTGGGAAAAATCCCTATGATGGTATGCCTAAGATCGTATTTTTCTCCTAATTGTGGGAAAAATCCCTAAATTGGTATCCCTGAGCGCGCTTAAGTCAAGGTCTGACCACACTCAAGAATTAGCCACTCAAGCAACAGTTTGATAGCACACTTGAGTGCAAGATTTCATTTATTAATACGTTGCCCGCTCAAGCGACAGTTTGACAGTACAGTTGAGTGCAAGATTTGGTTTATTAATACGTTGCCCACTCACTTGATCAAGGCACTTAAAAGCTGTACTCAAGTGAGGTTTATTAATAAGGATAGCAGCTTAAAACACATTTTAAGCGAGCTCTTAGTAGTAAGAGCCAACTATTTATACCGGCCTAAGGCCCGTATAAATAGTAAGTACTTAAGATGCGACCCGATCTCAAGACGTGGTTCGGCTCTGTGATTGGTCCAAATTTTGACAGCCACCCAATCACAGAGCCTGAACCGTGTCTTGAGACCGAGATGCATTTTCAGTACTGACTATTTATATGGGCCTAAAACGTAATGAGACGCAAATAATAGTGATACAATATCGAAATTAACGGTGTCACGCTCTTTGATATTTCAATTTTATATTGCTTAACATCGCCTAGTCTCGCCTCGTTTCATTTTTTTGGCGTAAACTGATTTTGAGTCTTTTGTTTCGTCTCTGTATTAAAAATCTGGTAATAAGACCACCTTGTTCTACTTGTGCCACCTTGTTGGCTTTTTTGTTTCGTTTAGAAGGAACTAGCACACATCTTGGCTACATTTAGAGTTACCGTTAAGTACCTTCAGTAAATTTTCTCCTCCATATTCAATGATAACCCATAGAATTTCTTTATAGATAGATAGATGGATAATGAATGAAATTCTTTATTTGTACTTCAAACTTAAAACGAAACTATTAGAGACACAATGAACGAAACTGTACAAACAAAGAAACAGCTATTAGCTATAAGACCGCCTGCCTTACAGCTAAAAGCTGCTTCTTCCACAAAACCTCATAAATATTCATCTTGAACAACGTAATTTCAATTTCCCAGAGCTTTAGCCAATCTTTAATCACATTTGAAGACTTCCTTCATATTTCCTAGCGATTAGCCACTTGGCAAACATGTACGAGGAACTTCCAATAGATTCATCAGGAGATTTAGCCTATTTAGTTGGTATTAATGTGACACGCGTTAGCGGCGACTTGAAACGCCGTCGCGCGATGGGCGGGTGATGTATGGTGGTTAATTATAGAGTTAGTTAACCAGGCGTCTGTAGACTGGCTGAAAAATACGCGCTAAACGTTTCAGGGCGTCCGCGTCAGTACTGCACATGGAATGTGCACACTGCAGTCTGTGAAACATATTAATTATTAGGAAGACCATCCAGTCCAGCATTTCACAAAAAAGTTGATTCTCTGACCACGTCCTTAGAAAATTACTTAGATTTTGTCCAAGATTTTTTTGTGACGAATGCATCCGAAAAGTCAGGCCTCACGTAAAAGAAAATTGAGCCAGAATTTAATGGTAGAGCCTAATGATAAAAAAACTTACTCCAGGCCACAGACGTAGATCATGATAGATACCGCATGTGTATGTACTTCGCGTGCCATATCGCACTCCCAAACGACGAGCAATGCTCGTCTTTCGAAAGTCTGTTCTTTAGTCTGCTATTGGAATCGGACCTCAATCGAAATTTCAAAAATGCCTAAATGCCTAAAAGTACCGTATTGAGCTGTAGAAATTCAAATAGAAACGTTGGCCTAGCTAATGGGCACTTTTCTTATCATTGGTACGTCACAGTAGTATAAAAAAGTGGCACGCTCGTTTTCATACAAACGGAGTGACATGCGGTATCTTTCTTCATCTATATCTGTGCTCCAGGCTTACTCTAATCCATGTTGCTGTCATTGCCAAGTGACTTTTCCAACGTATCAAACAAATACTCCGTGCCACACTCTGACATTGGCGATTCACTAAGGAGCCATTTTTTAAAAGAAGAAGAAGTAAGACCATGCTCGACTAGCGGAAGGGTAGAGAAGAATGGGTAAAGAACAAGCCTCAATGACATTATAAGTATGTGCTTAAATATAATATTATTGAGCATCACAACATTTTTCTGCTATATCATAATTTCCCCAAGAATATTTCCTCGAAGTATCAACCCTGGCCGTTGTATGAACGTGTTGATAACCAGTAGTTAATTGTGCCGACTGAAGAGGCTCGCCAGTTTGTTTAAAGTGTACTACGTGATTACTGGACATGATTATGTCGCCTCGTTGATAGGGCGCAGAAAGCCATGGTGAAACACTTCTGGACTACGATGAAGCAAAAAGAAATAAGAATGTATTAGCAGTGTCCGTAGTACGTAAGAAAGCTTTGGTCAAAGCTGTGATGAAACACTTGTTACCTAAATAAGTGTTTTTGTAGAGTTTGTATTATTATAAAGTTTTTTTGGACATTCGTCATTATTACAGCGGACTCTTCAATTTAATTTGATCTAGCTCTTATAGTTAAGTTTAATAATCAACTACTAAGCAACATACTACCTGATGCCATGTTTCAGATGATGTTATTTCCAACAAGACTACGTTAGTATGACGTTATAGTATGTTAGTATGTTGTTAGATCGGGACTCGGGAGTTAACCGGCGGCTGACAGGTCTGTCATGTAACAAGACGAACACAGGAGCTATTGGTCATTACTCACGCTAGTTAGAGACTACGTTGCGTCTTTGCGTTGCGTTTCCACTGTGTTACACTGTTTTAGAGTAGGTATACTAGAAGTTGCGCCCGGTTCCGCCTGCGAATGAAGAGTAGAGTAGTAGAGTGAGTAGAAATCGAGCGATAACCGTTTTTTTCTCGATAAAAAGTATCCTTCAGTGGTCTACTATACATATATTATTGAAATTTCATCACAACCAACCATGTAGTTTCGGAGCATAATGGTGAAAGCAAACAAACTTTTTCTCTGTATTATGGCATATACAACATGACTGGTGAGACATGTTCAATACTCGAGGACGTGATATTTGGCTATTATATTAGTTGAAAAAAATAATATAAAAAAATAATATCAATTGATCACTGAGTAAATGTAGCTTAAAGTTAAATAATTATTTACCCAACACATGGACACCGCGCACGGGAGTAGAAGCGCGCGGCGAGGGGGAGCATGCCGCGCGCCGGCCGCATAGTAATTTACTAAGTGTCCATGATTCATTTCTTTAAAGGGAAATTTGGAAAAAATTAAGTACCTAATTTTATTACATATTTATAATGAGAATCGAGTACAGAATACTCTCCTTAAGTATCGGTAATGTCTCACCAGTCATGCTGTAGATGCGCCGGGCACGATGTTTAGACGGAAGTCGGAACAACGGACAGGAGCTGATGAAGTGATATAATATTCATTATTCATCCTATCGCGTTGCATTACCTCCTTGTGTTGTGTTGTCGATGGTCACCGCAACCACAGAATAAATAATAGTACTCCCCGCAACGCATGCCACACTATATATGCGTTAGTCCGTTGCGGCGACGCAACGTACTGCAAAGCAACGTAGCAACATGGCTTCGCTCTTGGTCTCGGTATATTTATGCTTACGATATAAGGATAATCATACTGTTTTTAGCTATTATGATAAAGATATTAGCTAAATGATAAAGACGAAAATTCGACATAAAAACGTGTCAATCACGTTAGTGTATCAAAAACGGGTCGCGTCGTAGTATTTACTTTTTGAGTCTTTGATTAAACAATATCTTATATCAAAGCTAATTTAACTAGGAGAACCACTCTCATGCTATTTTCTATATTTGCGATTGTTTTTGTGGTTTGGAGAGCAGCCAAGCCGACAATTCAGGGGTGTCCCGCAAGTAATCTATTAATTCCATATAAAGCCCTGTCTAAATATTGTGGGGAATTCTGTCGTCGTAAATTTCCCCCTGTCACTGAAAGAGGAAATCTATGACTCTAGTTTCACCTCTTTCGGTACAGACGATTGACAGGAAATGTTTTGGATTGTTTAACATGAGAGATGTGACCCATCAAAGAAAAGTTCTTTTAGTGGTTTATAAATCACTTAAAATGGCGTTATGTTAAAAGTCGCTCATTGATATCAAAATACGGGACAAAGATGTGATGGCGCGTAGCCAATACCAGAAGTATCACTTCAGTTCAGAGTGCCCCGTGCCATGCCCCCCAATTTCACCCAAAGCACGTGTAAAATACGAAATAACACTGTCATATTAAATGACTTTTTCGCATCCATGCCAGCCAAGTGCCACAATAGCTTTACAGGACTCCACTTTTTGTAAAGTAAACTACACCATACAACAACCCAATATGGAACATGAGCGAGTTAAAAAGAAAACTTTCATCTAGTATTTGTTCAAAGGTTATAGGACCACGTAGTAAAAAAAGATGATGTAAATAAAGCGTTTATATTATTATTATGTTCGATGACCTGCCTGTATTGACCTATGCCCTGATGATGATGACAACATTAACAGTACATAAACATCTACTAAGCGTTGTTTAGTATCCTGCCTGTAATTTATACTGAACTAATACGGCCTAATCCTGCTATTTTGTAAGCGATGTGCGCGTAATTGTAATAAATTAGGATTTGCGTGGTAATGCTATCGACTCAATGTAATTACTTATCCATTCTAATTGCAACGAAAATATACAAAGTTTTTTATAATCTAACTATATCATCGAAGAAGTTGTTTTATAGACTGATGGCGAACCTACGTTATTTGGTCGGTCAATAACAATGGTAGTAGTCGTGATCTGTTGGATGGGTTCGACTCAACGCGATCAATTATAGGTCTGCCATCTTTCTACAAATCTACTTCTCTTAATTATTAACATAATATTCGGAAAAATGTCTTTGGAACCTACTTTGGAACTCAAAATTGTATTAATTGGACTATGCGCTTGGATTCGAAAGAATGGTGTGTTAGAGATGATGATGATTATGACGATGTTGACGATTTTGAAACATAAATTAAAACATGAGAATTACGGAGTCAATAAAAAGCTAATGGTGAAATAATTTTAGCTGAACTAAACAGAACAAGTAATAATTAAGGAAATTGGAGAACGGGAGAAGAGGTAAACATAATAAGATGTTTAGTTGAATGGGTAAAAGCACCAATAAACCACGGGGTTTATGGGGACCGGAGTGGTGATGGTTTTGGTGAAAGTCCCCCATTGGGATGTTACTCATTAAGGACGCGTCATACTGACGATGTATGACGTATTGGGAGTTTGAAACTTACACACCGCTGACAAAATATAGAATGTATATTGTTATACAGCTTGTAATATAGTATAACGGCGTGCGCGATTAATTTGTCTATTGGCAACTTATTTTGAGATAAGTTTCATAATGTATGCTATCTGTTGGAGCGGCCAGTACCGGATGGGGTTTTGAGTGATGCTGTCTAATTGACGATGGATATTTGAGAGGTGACAACCGTCACCTGCCAAATATGGGAATTATTATGAAAGTCGGAAGGAACGGTGTATGCTCCCAAACCCATCGGCTCCAAATCTGACGATATCTAGTTAATCACAGTTTTATTTCAGCACGTAACGAATATACGCCCACAATTATGGAGGATGAATGCAATATTATTCCATGGCCATTGAATCAGTTCCAATATACCGCTCGACGATCCTACAAGTATCAATGATTAATAATTAATTAATTAATTATAGTCTGGAATTCAAAAATATATATTCTCAGGTTAAGCTCTGGCAATAATATAGTCGTTTGAAATATAATAGTATTTAAATTATTCTAAGTTATATCAAAACTTTTGGCTTGTATTTTGATGCGCTTTCGTACATTTTGTTGATGTACATTTTGGTCTAGTGAGTTGTCCACAAATTCCTTTGATGCAAACATTTCATGACAAATTACTGTCATGAAAAATGGGTAAATAATTCAAAATGCTTAACAACTTAAACAATTGAACCAATTAACACTACCGCAATAAGTGTGAAGATCAATAATAATGAATGACTTCCTATCCAAAACAATTGTACATAGTGTCAATGTAATGTAATTAACTTCGAATGCGGTATGTGATTAGGCTAATGAACCCAACTGGTAATGTGAAGCGCTTATAATTATAAGTGAATATTTTAAAACATTGCATGCTATCTTATTTCTACTTCCTAAACCCTAAGTTCTACCTTCCTGCTTGTTATAGGCATATAATTATATTGGACTACATTTGAACAACTACTTAAAATTAAGCTCGCAATTATTAACCGATGTCGATAATACCACAGAATACAATATATTAGTTTAACAAATAATACGTGCTTGCTTCTTGCTCTATAGTGCGTATCCTCAGAGATTTAAAAGAGCTTTACATAATTACATTGTCATTATTACAAAATATAGGTTTTCGTTATGCCAATGCTGTTTTATTGTTTGCGAGTTTTGGTCCAAAAAGTGGAAAAAAAACTCGTAAGTTACGATAAAATTTTAATATAGTATTTACGCTAGTCTCATGTCCAGTCAATAGCCCACCAATCTAAGCTGGAGCAATGCGGAACAAAGCCGGTCCAACAGCCGCGGCCCGCAGTCCTAAATCACGATGACATCTGGCCCATATGGCCCTAAGCCGATAGACTAATATGGATATCGGTATCCACTATCCTAATAGATCGCGCGAATTTTGAATAATGCTGAATTTTTAATGTTTTTCTTAATGAAGTCTATCTATTTATTAGAGATTTTTATGGCTCAAAAATCTTAGAACCTGGGCATAAATCGAATTTTGCTCTGGTAGGATAGATCCCGCAAATATAATTAGAAAGAAACTGGAGGGAAACGAGAGTAGATCGTCTGATGGTAAGCGTTTGATGTCGACCACTGACAACAGGAGAAGCGTGTTGCATGCCCTGCGCCCTGTCTTTCAGGTCTCTTATCTGGAAATACCTAGCGACGGTCGCTTATCAAAGCGCACGGAGTGCGCTGGCCAAGTTCCAGCAGGCCGCGCGCTTGAAAAGCACACAGGTCGTGTGTTATATGCAGATTAATGAAAAATTAAGAAATTGAAGAAATCGGTCAAGCGTGAGTCGGCTCATCTACGAACTTTAGATAAAAAATTCAGTGATACAATTTACAACGATAAGGAGGGTGGGAGGACAAGGGGGAGGGGTATAAAATATTATCATGTATAATGCACACTGTATAGCTTAACAAATAAATAATTATTTATATAATTATAATATGATTTGCTGAAAAAAGTATTGAAATCCCACCAAAAACATACCTGTTAAAATGGGGCCAAGTTCCTATCAGCAAAATTTTGGCCTAAAAAAGAGTTGAAATCCAATCCAATGCCAAGCTTAGATGCACTTCATAGATCGTAATCATCTTCATCAACAGCCTGGTCCATAATACTTCTAAATTTGAACTTGGCAGGTTAATTTAATTATATAAATATAATCTAATTATACAATAATTAATCGAGTGTAACGTATTATTAGCACGAAAACCTGCCAAGTTCAAATTTAGAAGTATTACGGACCAGGCTGTTGATGAAGATGATTACGATCGATGAAGTGCATCTAAACTTGGCATTGGATTGGATTTCAACTCTTTTTTAGGCCAAAATTTTGCTGATAGGAACTTGGCCCCATTTTAACAGGTATGTTTTTGGTGGGATTGACTTAACATTACAGTTAATAATTGTTGAGATTTTCCTGTTACACCTAAGAGAAGAGCACCTACATTCTTTTGAAATAATTATGAATCGACAAGTGAACAAAATTCCTAGTTTTTAACGTTCGTACGTAAAGAGATGTGAAGTTCTATTTAAAAAAAAAACCTACTGCGGTACGAAAGGTTATAAATTCTGGAATATAGTTTAGAAATGAATATAATTTTATTGGGTAATGACACGGTTAATAAAGTAGAGCTTTAGACAATATTTTAAACGCTAAACACAAGAATGTGGAAAACGATCGGTTTATGAAATCATAATTTGTAGACCAAATTACATTATAATGACTTAATTCCAAATCAATTGTAGGGTTCTACTTAAAAGTGCTACCAGAATCATAATTATGGTTAAAGGCGTTATTTATGTTAGCTAATATAACCACTATTTACAATAGCTACTCGAACACAACTTAAAATAAGAGCTTTTTACAGTTTACTATTGGGCACATGCTGTTCTTGTTACGTTACCTAGCAGTTAGCACAGACAATGATAGCCTATGATTTAGGCAACAGTAACCTTTCAATCCCGAAGCGGTCGCATGCGACCGCGATAACAAAAGAAAAACAAAAGATTTCCAAGAATCTGTGATCGAGGGTTAAGCTTTTGATAATTTGGCCGTTAATATTCTAAATACCATTTGTTTAACTGGTTCAGTAAAGCAGTTAACACGTTATTGTGGTCTAGATTGTATCTGGGTATAAATTACTAGATATCGAATGGATATGATAGTTTAATTATTTGATTAGAATTATTATGCCATTTAATATTAATTTCATTTGGCATTCCTCAAGGGTCGGTCCTTGGCCTACTACTTTTTATTGTGTACGTTAAAGACTAAAATATCTTTTGAAATAAATATAGAAATGTTACAGATACAAGGTATTACACAAAACTATGAATAAACGAAGTATAAGTGTCGTGTACACGTATTATGATAAATAAACGACGTTATTACATTGAGATAAAGCTGCAATATTTATTGCCTTGTCGCATATAGAGTAAAACGAAATTGATTTTACCTACTTTAAAATGTGTTAATACACTCTGAGCCTTTTTTAGAAACGTAGTACATTACTGATAGAGAAGTAAGTAATAAAATCCGAGTCGAGAAACCAGTTTACATTTGTTAAATGTCTTATTTATAGTATCTGTACTAGATATTTTTGGAAAATTGCTCTCCGTGTATTACAGCCACTTTAAGTTATATTATCTGTATTGTTCTACATAATATCATTCCTTTTTATTTGGCTACTACATAGTAACTATGTAGTAGCCAAATAAAAGGGCTTGCTTTTGCCTCCAAGTATAACTGTTATACTTGGACACTGTTATACTCTTTTTGCTATACATAAATGATCTACCTCTCCAAATTCCATTCCCATCCATATTATTTGCAGATGATAGCACACTAATTATAGAATGTTTAAAAAAAGCAACCTACGCAAAAGACATTACTGACACACTACAAAAAATAATAAATTGGCTCCTCAATAATAACTTAAAAATCAACATTAATAAAACTAAAATAATGCATTTTTATCAAAGAATTATACCTAATGACATTCAAATAACTTATAACGACGAATCCATTGACAAAACTAATGTTACTAAATTTTTGGGTATATTGATAGATAGCCAGTTAACATGGAAAGCCCAAGCGGAAGCCATATGCCAAAGAATTAGCTCATCTGCCTATGCCCTATTTATATTATCAAAGAAGGTGAACATTGAAACGGTCATAGTAGCTTATCACAGCATGGTTGTGTCCATTTTAAGATTTGGCATAATTTTCTGGGGCAATTGTAGTGACAAAGACACTATTTTCAAGTCCCAAAAACGTTGTCTCAGAGCCATGTTCGGTCTAAAAGTAACTGATAGCTGTGTCCCCTACTTTAAAAATTACAAACTCTTAACATTTCCCTGCTTATACATATTGGAAGTTGCAATATTTGTAAAAACTAATAAACATCTATTTGCTTCTCTAAGTGAAACTAGAACTCGCACAAATTGTTTGAGATCCAAATATAAACAGCTATTGTGTACTGGGGGATATAAAACCTCTCTGCTAAAAAAGAGCATTCTCTGCATGGCACCAACTGTGTATAATAAAGTCCCCAGCAGTATAAAAGATAAACCGCTTCAATTATTTAAAAAAAATCTAATAAAATTGTTGACAGAAAAATGTTACTACTCCATTCAAGAATTCTTAAACGATTCTCTTTGACTGTTTGTGACTTTACTATGAATATTGAATACTGTTTGACTCTTTAAAATTACTTATGTGTGACTGTATTTGTTATAATAATTGTGATATAAAATTAGAACTTTTTAAATTATTTTTATTTATTTTTTTTACATAGTTATATTCCTATTATTATATTACATTTTTTTTTTTTTTTGACAATGATAGCTTTAACATTATTGTGACAACAAAATCAGACCAAATTGTATGATTATCTTTAAATTTACTAATGCATTATTTTATCAAATAGGTTTATTATTAACATTGATTAAGCTGAAGCAAAATATGGACTCCTAATTTAAAATTAATGTGTAAAATTGGTTTCTTTTAATATAATATATAATATTTTAATTTAAAATTATTGTGTAAAATTGATTTCTTTTAATATAATATATAATATTTTAACTACCCACATATTAGAACTTCACACACCATGCAAATCATGGTAGAATGTAAGAACTAAATATACTACCACCTTACCACCTACATGTACATTGTAAAACTACATTCTGTGAATAAAGAATTTGAATTTGAATTTGAATTTTGAATTTAAAAAAATTTGAATTTGGAGGCAAAAGCAAGTATATTTTATACCTATTTTTTTCAACTAGATGGCGCCTACAACTCTGTTTATTGCGCGAAACGTACATTTTCCCGGAATAAAAAGTACCTTACGTCCATTTTTCGGGACTCAAAGTATCTCCATTACCTTTCAGCGGAATCGGTTCAGCAGATTGGACGCTAAAAGGTAACAGTCAGACAGACAGACACACTTGGATTTATATTATTCGTCTGTTTTAAATTTCACAATTCTTGTATTTGTTTTGGCTTGGGTGCATTTTGTTTGACTCATACATATGCGATTTCCAGAAAGTATTTAAATATAAATCTGTCGCCGCTAATATAATTGCATTAATAATAATCAAGTCAATTGAGCCGAGTGTATGTGCGTCTGCGCTCGCTATCTCCGTAATGTCTGCAACTCAATTATACTTGTTGGCTGATAAGCCATACTTAGATAGGCGCCTTTTGATTCAGTTGAGACTTGGGACCTTCCCTTTAGCTATACGAGCTTTCTTCCAAGTTTCCGTCCGTACCAGAAATTTCCAAAGGGAACCGCAAATTTTTTGTACCAGCTTGTATGCCTAGTTGAAAATTTTACTTGAATAATTTTAATAACATGCTATCCCCAACAAAATTGCATTTGAAAGCATCAAGAAGCCTAAAAATATTTAAACACTAAGTGCCTGTTTCACCACTTCCTGATAAAGTGCCGGATAGGCTATCCACAAGTTTTTTGACAGATTCTCCATACTCTATCTGTCAAGTTAAGTGGAAGATAGCCTATCCAGCACTTATCAGGAAGTGGTGAAACAGGCCCTAAGAGAAAGATACAACAGCTGCAGGCTTAGTAGAAATACGTATGTGTGCGTGAGTGCGATTTGCGAAGCGATTTTCCATTTAAGCCATGCCTTTAGTCATTTGTTAGTGGAATACCCACATGACGAACACTGTTACGAGTTACGACACAGACGGCCGAACAGACGACACCGCCGATAAACAAGATATCGGTGTCGCTCAATTAGACCCCACCAGTAGCATCACCATGAAACATAATTATGGAGGACAGTACCTAATTAGCAATAACTGTATTTTAAAAAGATAAAACCGACTTCAAATTGTACGTAATTGCAGAGAATGAAAACTACCTATCTCCAAAACAACTGAACCGATTTTGATGAAACTTGGACTATTTTCCTAAGTTGAACAATACCTAGTACAACAAAAAAGAATAACTGAAATCGGAATGGTAGTTCCAGACATGCGAACACAAAAAAATTGAAATTTGAAATTTAGCACACTTGTTCAGACGCTGATATAGACTAACATATACGAAAATTGGGCAGTTCTGGAAATATTACAATTTACATACATACGCGTCGATAGTATATACTCCTTTTTTGAAGTCGGTTAAAAAATACGTGTGGCACTCGGGGACTGTCGTGGTAAAGCAATTACATTTTTTTATCACGCACGTACACAAACACCGTGCCTAAGTCTGACGAACTGAAACGACGTTAGACGATGCCTCACCGCCGCGCTGTGCCGCCGCTGCCGATCGGAGTGGGGGGTGTTAGGTTGTGTTAGGTAGGCGACTGAAACAATAAATTCCGTAACGAAAATATCGTTACGGAATTTATTGTTTCAGTCGCCGCGCTCAAAGCCCGCGATAAAAGTTATGCAATGGCTTTAAAAACAGTTTCTAGTAATGCAAGTATTATCCCGAAAAAGATAGTAAAACACTTAGAACAGAAATAAGTTTTTAGAATAAACTTATCAAATATTTTAAAAATAAGTAGAAATATTTCTCTAAGGTAGGTTGGATAACATAATATTGGGTGCGAAATGATTTTAAACTTCTCCCAAGTCTGACGAATGGACGTGTCAGAACAAAAATTAAGGAGAAAATAAAAATAACTAGATATAGTAATATCTATTTATTTTTATTTTGTCATAATTACAGGGAGATAAATTATTTGCAAAATAATTTATCTCCCTGAAATCGCGGTGTATCCCTGCGTTGTAAATTTTCCAGCTCTCGTGACCTTAAGTAGGGTAAGCCGTGACTCGTACCTTGACTCTTTTTTCTTTAAAACAAAACATTTTTTAACATGAAAATAAACAGTAATCGACATACGCAATTATTAAAATTATAAACAAATACAAATATTGTCCTGCATTTACCACAATAATTATTGTCACTGGAGCGTAGTGACTGGTCTCATTACAATTACTGAGCCAATACAACTATACTACACTATACACTAATATGTATTCTGTGACTGTACTTACATGCCATACGTGGTACTAGTTATTGGTTATATCTGCTACCGACTAGTCACTTGTGATTAGCCCAACTGATAATATTAAATTAGTTACAATATATAGAAAAAAAAATGCTGTACTTATAATATTTTTTTAAGCCCACCCTGGGCCACTGCTGCGCAAAGGCCTCCCCCAAAGTCTTCCTTTCCAGATACAACGCAACCGTAGGCCAGTCCGGTTAGAATTTTTAATCTAGCTCATCGCGTGTTTTATGAAGCCGATTGTTAAAATGATTGTATTGCTAAGTAGGTACTCACATACAGCTTTGCTCGATCAGGCAATAACGTCGAGCAAAACCCGCGGCTCGGGCTTTCGTCCACATTCATCATTGCTCGATAGTTTTATTCTAAATCGATATATTATATCGAGCATAACCGCATGTGAATTGTGAGTACCGAGCATAAGTTAAAATTTCCAAGAGCATTCTAGCACTATGAAAACTTAAAATACGGAACCCTAAAAATCACAGTACATAAACAGCAAAGATTCTATACTTCGTAACTGTATAGGACTTGGGCCGATTTACCGCTTCCTGATAAGTGCCGGATAGGCTATCCACCACTTAACTTTTTCGTTATCGCTTCGTTATAGAATCGCCAACCAAAATGTATGTTAATAATATTGACTTAAGCGTTCGTTAATATGACGTTGACGTTCGACTTGTCTTATGTCAATTCCATACATTTTGATCGGCGATTCTATAAAGAAGCGACAAAGAAAAAATCTTGGCTCACCTCCCTGTTTCACCACTTCCTGATAAATAGATGCCGGATAGGCTATCCACAACTTTTTTGACAGATTCTTGCAGATTCTCCATACTCTATAGTTGTCAAGTTAAGAGGTGGATAGCCTATCCGGCACCTATCAGGAAGTAGTGAAACAGGCCCTAAACAGGTTTTTTTGTTATGCAATAAGGGCCTGTCTCACCAGTGCCGAATAGGCTATTCACAACTTTTTTGACAGACTCTCCATACTCTATCAGCTGTCGAGTTAACTGGTGGATTGGTGGATAGTCTATTCGGCACTTTATCAGGAAGTGGTGAAACGGCCCTTAATGTTGTAGAATATCAGGAAGATACGCTAAGTTTTCATAATATGATTCTAATTTCTAAGGCTTGATTTATATGCGTCCGCCTGAACGAGCGGTTTGGCCGCTAATTCGCGAGATCACAAGCAATAATCGAGGCAATGCGGAACTAACTACAAAGTAAAAGTAGCCTATCATTTCACACTTATCAGTTTATGATGGGCCTGTCCCTATGCTAATTTCGGCCAATTATATCCACAGATAAACTTAAGCCCTAGATTTCTAGTATTTACAATATTTATCGCTAATACAGGGTGTTTAAGTACTAAGATGTTTAATGTCTCAATAATGGTTAAGACTGTGTTCTTAGAGAGGCGGAGCGATTTTAGTAAATGCATATTTTAAGCATTATTTGCGATGCATAATATTATATTTTAAGACATGGTTTTAAAATAAAATAATACTACCTAGGTGACGCCCGCAACTTCGTTGCACCATTCGCGAAAACCGTGTATTTTTCCGAATAAAAAGTAAGTAGGTATCCTGTCCTTTCCCGGGAGCCGGGACTCAAAGTATCAGCAGTTCAGCGGCTTATATATAGTCGGACAGAGAGATAAATTTTCGCTTTAACAATATTAGTTTGAATGATAATAATGTATGTTTTGCATAGACTTTTAATATATTACTAGCGTACATATAAATCGATAATGTTTTGTATTCTGATATTATTATATATTTTGGCTGTGCCGTGTCGCGTTGTTCCATTGCAACTTGCAGATTGCAGTCATGTAGGCCTGAATACACCTACTATCTAGTGGAGACTGGAGTGGCAAGACAGTACTCTCGGCCAATCAAATTGTCTGTTTTCACTCGCCATTCTACTCGGTAGGTGTAATCAGGCCCTTTTGCTTACTGCGATTTCACCATTACTGTATTTAATCCGAAACGCCAAGTTAGAAATGGCGATTCGTTAAGCGTTTCACAATGTACAGTCTTAACGCCAACCAAAGGTTACCGGTGTATCGGTGTTCAATTATTATTTATTACATTTACAGATTATTAAATTATGGTCAGTGAAAGTGGGAAAGTACACGCAGACGACATTTCACATTATGTCAATATTACACGATCTATTCTAGTTACGATAGTAATAAACTAAATATTTGAAAATTTACCAAGATGATTAGGTTAGGTTATAACATTATTTAGTTATGCAACTCAATTTAATAAGGGTTTACATTTATCTTGTATTACATTTTTTCATCGTTATTAGTCGAATCTCTGACATGAAAATGCCTGAATCAGTCTTAATGCTCCAAGGAATCATTAATACTAATATTATTAATGCGAAAGAGTGTCTGTCTCTTACCACTTCACGACTCATATTATGTCATTTTGATCGGCGATTCTAAAAAGAAGTGATAAAGAAAACATATTATGGCTAAAGGGCTAGCGAGACCTGCAAGCTTAGCATGGCTACAGTAGAAATGCGAAAGAATAGAAACGCTGACAGCTTTTGCGGATGAACGGATGAAGCGCATGCATAATGCATATAATCATAATCTTGACTTTCGAGTATCAAAACATCTATTAGGCTTAATTCTACTAGGTAGTTTCACCTATTCGGATAAACTCGAATTTATCGCGACTTTAACGTGACAATCGTAAATTGAAATCGGGATTTACTTCTTAGTTTGATATTGAACCTGGCGAATCATAATCGTGATCCCTGCGATACAAGTTTAAGGTATGTATAAATTACAACAAATCCTGACTGACTTTCATAACTCCTTTGGACCACTTTGGCACACTTTCTCAGTAATAGAAGATACATTTCTCTACTTCAGGAAGCGGGTATCAAGGCTGAGGACTGTTCATATGGCCTGGCAGAATCTATTGATATTAATAATAATAAAAGTAACATTCATTCAAACTCAAATTTTTTTATTCAGAATAATTTTTTTACAAATATTTTCTGAACGTCGAAACTGGTGCCTACCACCGGTTCAGGAACTATCCCGGCGAGAAGAATCGGCGAAGGAAACTCGCATTCAAACCCATGGAAAATTCGCTCAAACCGCTGAACCGATTTTCCGGGTATGGAGATACTTTAAGTCCCGGTAAAGGACTTCTTGTTTTGTTACACCCTGTATTTGGATTGATTGTTAAAATTTGACATTGACACCTCAAGCGTCATATCTATGACACGTGTGTATAGTAAATCATAAAATTAATGTCAACTTTGTCATAATAAAATTAGCATGTCTTGGCTCTTGCATCGATACTTGTATACTCTGCAGATGACATGTTAGATTAAAATAATGCAAGCAACTCAAATCTCTATTATGATTGCATGAAGTGCTATAATCGCTTGTATAATTTGAAGTAATTGTTGTAGCTATGTCATACAATATAGTATGTAATTAAGTAAAATAAATGTCAATGAGAGAATGATAAATGTTTTGCTGAGGTTTTGCTCGCCTTGATAATAATATAATTATCGAAGGGATTTCAAAAATGTCGATAACTGCACAATACTATTTGAATTTTTTTAAATGATAATGACGTATAAACTTTAATTATTTAAAATAAAATCAGCCAAGTGCAAGTTGGACTCGCGATATGCAAAGATAGGCAAAAAATTAATTTATATATTATATGGGACACCTTAAAAATATTTAATTTTCATTTTCACATCGAAATCTTAGTAATAGGGTTCCGTTTTTACCTCAGTAGAAGTAATTTTTACCCTTTGGGTACGGAATCCTAAAAAGGGCAAAAAATCATGTTTGTTGTATGGGAGCCCCCTTAAATATTATTTTTATTTCGTTTTTTAGTATTTTTAGCCTGGGCCCTGGAGACAGACGAACAGACAGCATAGTCTTAGTAATAGGGTGCCGTTTTTACCCTTTGTGTATATCCCTTAATACTGTAAAAAAAGAAACGATTAATGCCACTAACTTTATAGCTGACTAGCTGTCCCGGCAAACGTTGTTTTGCCATTTAAAGTATATTTTCTACATCATCAGTTGATACATGTTTTACCCCCTCTTTTGTCCCCTAAGAGGGTGTGGGGGGGAAGGTCATACACCAGATGTTAAGTTGAAAACACAGTAATTAATACCTAATATGAAGTAAGTCCACTAAAGAAAAAAGTTGTATACAAAATCTGACCCCTCTTTGGTCCCCAGAGAGGGTTGAGAGGGGAGGGGGGGGGGAAATTTTTATACACCAGATGTTGAATTGGAAGAAGACAAACATAATATATCTGTGAAAACCGTATGCAAATCTGTGAAAACCGTATGCAAATCGGATCAGTAGTTTTCGTGTTAAAGAAAAAAGTTTAATACAAAATCTGACCCCCTCTTTTGTCCCCTTAGAGGGGTGGGGGAAAAAAATTTTATACACCAGATGTTAAGTTGGAAGAAGATAAATATATCTGCGAAAACCACATTCAAATCGGATCAGTATTTTTCGTGTGATGCTGGAACAAACATACAGACAGACAGAAAGAGTGACAGACAGACAGACAGACAAAAAACTAACCACATTTTTGGCTTCTCTAGCGATGTAGTGACAAAGGTGTAATTTCGGGTGTCATTTCATATCTTTTATGTACAGAATTTTCATTTCTACAACAGAATATTGTATT
Source organism: Plebejus argus (assembly GCA_905404155.3). Lineage (NCBI taxonomy): Eukaryota > Metazoa > Arthropoda > Insecta > Lepidoptera > Lycaenidae > Plebejus > Plebejus argus. Next base: position 1,051,288 of record FR989944.1, read on the forward strand.
CCTCCCGCACGCGCTTTGGTGACGCCTACTATCGTAATATTTTAATTTCGCCATAATTTCAAAACCAAACGTCCAATTTTAATCATTCAAAGACCAAATATTATCTACATAAACTGTACTTAGTGATAAAATAATTTATTTTGATAAGGATTAATAGCGTGAGTAAAATATATCCGTTTCAATTTATAAAAAAAAAATCAGGATTTTTAAATAAATAAATGGTTATTGTGCCTCACTCGACATAGATAGGTATAGTGTGTCGCGGACTTTTTTGTAGATATTTATAAGATCTAGAATTACTTAGAACATTTTATGGTTCTATCTTTTATAGTTTAGGCAGCGTACGCAAAATAAGTAACTTTTCTAGCTGATTTTTTACACCTTGCGTCCGAAAATCTCAAATATCTTACGGAACCCTACTTTTTTCCAAAATAAAATGTAGCCTATGTTCAGCAGAAATAATGTAAGATTCCAATAGCAAAAAAATTTTTCAAATCGGTCCAGTAGTTTCGGAGCCTATTCGACTCAAACAAACAAACAAACAAACAAACAAACAAACAAATCTTTCCTCTTTATAATAGTAGTATAGACCACGTGAAAGCAAATCATTAAAATTGTAGAGAGTAAAAGTAGGATTAGTGAACTTTTAGTACCATGTACTAGTGAGTACTAGACGCCATTATTGTAATAACTTAAACACTTTGTAGTGATCGTTAAAGTTAATGAGAGTGATCAACAAGCTCACACTATCCTCGCTACAGTAAGATCTGAGCCTGTTGCCAAGACCTTTACTTTATGGCTTCTTTATAGAGTAACCGAGCAAAATGTATTGAATTGACATAACAATATTCAACTTCATATTATGTCAATTCCATACATTTTGATCGGCGATTCTATAAAGAAACGATAAAGAAAAGGTCTTGGCTAAAGGGCCTGGTACACGCAGCGATGTAACTACACAATTCGTACCAAGTTTTCATCATTCAGAAGGGTTGATTTGTAAGCAAATGAAGGACTTACTACGTAATTTGATCATGCTTTGTCAAGAGTTACGGTTTTTCCATTACTTAACTGTAATTTAATCAAGATTTTCATAAGCTCTATAGATATACAGGGTGTAACAAATCATTGTGATAATTCTTTAGGCTACGTACGTGTTCCGTGTACGTACGTGAACACATACACACCCTAAAGTATTATCACATAGTTTTGTTACACCCTGTATATGTCTAACTCTACATTCAATTGAAGTATAATTAATAATCATCAATAAAATATTATGTGTCTGAGCACGGGCGTATATTATATAGCTTTGATAAGGGGGGGTTTATCCCTAACGTAAAAAGCGGCCAAGTGCAAGTTAGACTCGCCCATGAAGGGTTCCACCAGCAAAAATAGGTAACATTAAAATCGGCGTGGTACATATTATATTGTCGATTGGACAAGTAAGATGGATAGTATCGGGGGTCCGGACCCCCAGAACCCCCTCCTTATATACGCCCATGTTTCCGAGTCTTATCTTATCAAAATTAAGGCGTCTTATCAAACTCACGGAATATTAGCTTAATGGTAATCAAATGAAAAAAAATTCTAAGGAACTCGAACTATCAGATCCAAATTCATTGAAACGAAGTGTAACTTCTAAATTATGTAGTGTAAATGAAGTTAGATAATACAAATACCGAACAAGCGTAGCATTTCGGTTGCGTTAGTTATGTTATAATGAGCACATTTATTTACGTTACATGTTGAATATCTATCTGACGACCTGTTACATGCAAGTTGTAACTAAATACCATGAGATAGTTAACCATTATGTAACTTAACTAAAGCTTAGTTAATTATATTTTAAAGTTATTCCTACTAATATTATAAAGGCGAAAGCTTGGACGTATGTACTATGTATGTATGTATGTATAGATGTTAGTTACTCTTTCACGCATAAACTACTAAACGGATTTTAATGAAACTCTACAATAATATAGCTTATATATGAAAATACTACATAAGCTACAATTTTAACAGATTTTCAAAATGGAGGAGGTGTTATGTTCGTTTTTTTATGTTCAACGATTACTCCACCGTTTGTGAACCGATTTTAACATTTTTACAGCTAGTTATCGATAAAGTCACAACTCCCATGTCCTGAATGAGTTTTAAATTTTAACTCTTTCCAAAGTGCAAAACACCGCAAGAAGAATTTTTTACTTCAAAATTCAGAATCATTATAATGCGTGTGTATATGTTCGTTTGTTTGTCTCGGTTTATTTAAATCGCACGGTTATTTGGCAACCATCGGATCAAAACGTGACAATTTATTACACCAAATTATTCCAAATTGTTTCAATTATACTTTTATTTGCGTTGTCAGATTAAAGAAGCTCGTTGTATTTTTATTATATACTTTATGACATGAGTAAATTAAGTTTATTAGTTCATACCTTAATTAAAACATAATTTGGATAAAAAATGAATGTTAATAACTTGTGACTTATATTCTTACTTAGTAAAAATTAATTTCTTTGATAGCAATGATAATATTTATTATATATTTATTATAAAAAGGTTTGATAGTTCCCTCCTTAAAGGCAGTTTAATTAGATTAGAACTCGAGTAGATTATTAGGTAGATTAGCATTTTGATCTGTTGAACTGCTTTGATCTCGAAAACCCCGAATTTATCTTTCTTCATCATACCTACTCTATCTAGTATTTTTGTAGCTATTTATTTTGTGTCGCTTATTTATTGCATGATAAATATTCTACATGTTCCGCCAAATGAGTGATATGATGTATAATGATGTGAAATTTCGATTTTGTTTCTAAGCACGATAGCCGGTGTCCCTCAAGGCTAAGTTTGGGGGCCATCGTTCCTTCTTATGGTTACTGTTAGAAGAGATTACTAATAACAGTAATAGATTTTTAGCGCTAATCAAACTTTTTACGCATTAGGTAAAATGTTTTAATTAATTTCGCTCTACCTATTTTACAAAATGATGCCTATCAATTCTAGACACTCTCAACCAAGTATGTTCAAAAAAGTTACATTCTGACTCCCTTACTAATAAACGTTGTATAAGCTTTGAATAGTTATACAGTGTTTTGTTCCTGTCACACAAGTGACATTTGTAATTGGATTGAAGAAGACAAAACACTGATGATTCAAAGCTTATACAGCGTTTATTAGTAAGGGCCTGAATAATTATTATTGTCCCTACTTGTGATACCAAAGGTCTTTGACGCATATTTTAATTTTATATAAGTACCTACCAGTATGTTGTTAGCTCAAAATACGTGCCATGGACCTTTGATATCGTTTGATCTGTACGCATCTGTCGGCAGCTCGTGATATTGCATTATTCCCCGAAGCGCGGCTATTACCGAGTCCTCTAGACGTTCAGAGTCTAGACGCCAGACAGCAGAGGCGTGAAAAATTGCCCCCACACTGAAAACTTTATGGCACAATAACGCTATTTATCACGCGATATTCACCCAAAATGTGATAAAACATTTTGGATGGATGCCAATTACTTTGTAGTTAAGGATTAACAGTATATAAATATTTCACGTTGGTATATTTGATGACGAGCTTCGCGAATCCACACCTGCTTCATTTTTGTATATTTTGCCCTATTATTCTTTATAAAATATGATTTGTATCATCTAAAATTAAAGATCTGTTAGAATTGTCCTCAAATCGTGAAAGTAGTTGAGTGTTTATTTCGTTTATAATATTTTTTAGTTATTTTGAGTTGAGAGTTGAGACTAAAAATTACTTCGAAATTTAATGAAAACAAATCACATGAAAGATTCCTCAGTCAAGATCAACTATTATACCTTACTTAGCAGTCGATTTACCGAAAATAAAATGGTGCTTATTAATTTTACTGCTATACCAATTATCAGCTCATTTTTAACCACAAATGAAGCGTCACTATCGACCGAAATACATCTGATTCAGTGTTTTTCTTCCGTCTGGTCAAATCAGGTGTCGTCGCGATATAAATTGTTCCAGCCTGCGTCTGATTTATAGCACTTTTAATGTTGTATTTTTCAGTGTTGTCACCTGAAGATTTTTATGTGTCTACGATGTTTTAGCATTGTGGACCACCCGGGCTTTTTGTAATTAATAGTTGGGTTTGTTGACTTAAACGCTATTAATCTAAACTCGGTTAATCCAAGGTGTTTATCATTTATGTGTATTTATGAAAATAAAAGTTCTTAATAATTATTATGAGTTACTTGACATAAATAAAACACTTACAGAAAGATGTCTGCTAATTGCTAAAAGAACAAGACAATTTAATTAGATAAGAATAAACAATACAGAATTTACAGAACATTAGATACTATTGAATAATAGAGAAAGTACAATCATTTTATTAAACCTAAAGTTCTACTAATCTTGATAGAGTGTACATGCCTATGATGTTGGTGGCAAGCGTTGTTTTCTCTAGGGAATTTATTTAAGGAAATGATGTAGGAAACGTCAATATTATCTAAATTCTGTAAATACGATACTGTTCATGCTTTCTTCGAACTTCGTATCCGATTGATTTTTCCAAATAGCATAAATAGTTATAGAAAGCCCGGTTACGTCCCATTTATACCTATTTCATTTGGTACTTTGAGAGGAAAAATAAAAATAAAATAGTATTAGTCGGGTAGTTAAGAATTGAAAACTCTAATCGCTGATTTTTTTAGATAAGAGAAAAAATTTAACTGCACATATTGTTACAATCTAAACTAAGTAATATTTTAATCACGTATGTGAATTTTTGAGAATGAATGAATAATTATTATTATTTATGATTGAAGATATTTCGTAGCATGACGCAACACGTGCATTGAATTTGCGCAGCTAGAACCATTTCGACCGTGGCACTTTATCCATAGGGATCTAATACATTATTACGGTCTATCCCATCTACACATGCCCCGCTCACCGAATCCCGCAGACGCGCCGGACCCGTCCCTAAATCACTCAGAAGCGATCGCCGACAGTATTTACGCGTCTATTTCTGATCGACTAAATCCGTATTTGGAGTGTTTACGTTGCTTGGTTAATGTTCGGTACCGCTGCTGAGGCTTATCAGATATATTATGATCGTCTAACCCGCGATAACTGGAAATACGCGTATCCCCTAAGGCCTAAATATTATTCTATCTGTTGCCAATGTTTTTGGAGTTGAGACGTTGTATTCTATGGCATTGCGGACAGCGATAAGGGGGATTTACAGTACTGTATGTACATCGGGATCGTGCTGAGGTCAATTGACATGTTTCCGTATTACACAATTCTCACGGCAATACCGTCCGTCCAATGAGGTCAGTTTCCAACAGACAATCCCGTTTGGGATATTCAGGATTATTTTTACTTTATGCTTCTTTTATTTACTGCTGATGTACAGTCGGTCTATTAAATAAATCACTACAGTCATAAATCATAACAAAATGAGTTTGATTTATAGGCAGACTAGCGACCCGCCCCGGCTTCGCACGGGTGCAATGCTGATACTAAATACACTACAGAAAAACTGTGAACGTTGTATATAAAAACATAGCGGTAACAATGTATTCAAGGTATTTAATTGGTTAAGGATTAATGCTGTATTGGTTAAAATCGCTTCGAAAATTAGCCATTATTAGTCGTAAAAAGTAAATGACAAAAAAAGTTATTGTGGGTTATCCATAAGAGATAGACCATCACAGACTTTTCTGTAGACCTTTTCAATATGTACAATACTTAGTACATTATTTTGATGAAACTCGTAGGGTTCAGCCTGCGTTTGCAATGTAAGCGGAAAAAATGTAATTATTTACGACATCACATGAGAAACCTCAAAAATAACAGTACTTCTCCACTATTTAATGGATGTTATTATACATATAAACCTTCCTCTTGAATCACTCTATCTATTAAAAAAACCGCATCAAAATCCGTTGCGTAGTTTCAAAGATTTAAGCATACAAAGGGACATAGGGACAGAGAAAGCGACTTTGTTTTATACTATGTAGTGATGACGGACTTTCCTTATTTGGTCCGAGTTATGTCAAAACAATGATATTATAGATATACTTAATTTAAGTCTACTAATTAGAATCAATTTCTCTGATAGTACAGTACAGCTTGTTGTAAGTTTATTAGTTTAAGCTACCCTTGTAGTATATGACCACGAGTCGTATGTATCAGTGAAAACATTTTTTATCCTTTGAATGTTTACCTTTGCGTCTGATGCCTTAATATTTTTTTGTTGTCTACACAGCAACAATTATCTCTAAAATATTTCTCGTATCTGTGCTAAGACCCGAAGAGTTATTGTTCAAACAATCTGTTGGTATAGCTCTAACCGCAACATTTTCGACAGTATGTCTGCGAGTCCGGTTTTGTGTTTACAATTTGCTTACAGTCAACCATGTCATCGATTGTAAACATAGTAATGGGCAGATTTGATGTCACTTTTATTGATTCAAAGTAGAAGGTAATTTTGTTATCTGTTAAAGAATACCACTTAACACTACTACCATTAAAATATACATATTATAAGAATTAAAAGAGTGTACTCTTATATAATTATTATGTTATGTGAAGGTCCACTTAAGATGACGTATGAGGCGGTTCGCTCGTGTGATATGAATTATTATGATTTACTGAAAATTATGTTAATGTACCTAATGTTAGCTCTAGAGAGGTGATTGATTTAATCTACACTACTATTATAAAGAGGAAAGATTTGATTTTTTGTTTGTTTGTTTGTTTGTTTGTTTGAGTCGAATAGGCTCCGAAACTACTGGACCGATTTGAAAAATTCTTTTGCTATTGGAATCTTACATTATTTTTGATGAACATAGGCTACATTTTATTTTGGAAAAAAGTAGGGTTCCGTAAGATATTTGAGTTTTTCGGACGCAAGGTGTAAAAAATCAGCTAGAAAAGTTACTTATTTTGCGTACGCTGCCTAAACTATAAAAGATAGAACCATAAAATGTTCTAAGTAATTGTAGATCTTATAAATATCTACAAAAAAGTCCGCGACACACTATACCTATCTATGTCGAGTGAGGCACAATAACCATTTATTTATTTAAAAATCCTGAATTTTTTTTGGACTACATTTAAACGGATATATTTTACTCACGCTATTAATCCTTATCAAAATAAATTATTTTATCACTAAGTACAGTTTATGTAGATAATATTTGGTCTTTGAATGATTAAAATTGGACGTTTGGTTTTGAAATTATGGCAAAATTAAAATATTACGATAGTGGGCGTCACCAAAGCGCGTGCGGGAGGAAGACAATATTCTGTTGTAGAAATGAAAATTCTGTACATAAAAGATATGAAATGACACCCGAAATTACACCTTTGTCACTACATCGCTATAGAAGCCAAAAATGTGGTTAGTTTTTTGTCTGTCTGTCTGTCTGTCACTCTTTCTGTCTGTCTGTATGTTTGTTCCAGCATCACACGAAAAATACTGATCCGATTTGAATGTGGTTTTCGCAGATATATTTATCTTCTTCCAACTTAACATCTGGTGTATAAATTTTTTCCCCCCACCCCTCTAAGGGGACAAAAGAGGGGGTCAGATTTTGTATCAAACTTTTTTCTTTAACACGAAAACTACCGATTTGCATACGGTTTTCACAGATTTGCATACGGTTTTCACAGATATATTATATTTGTCTTCTTCCAACTCAACATCTGGTGTATAAAAATCCTCCCCCCCCTCCCCTCTCAACCCTCTCTGGGGACCAAAGAGGGGTCAGATTTTGTATACAACTTTTTTCTTTAGTGGACTTACTTTATATTAGGTATTAACTGTGTTTTTCAACTTAACATCTGGTGTATGACCTTCCCCCCCACACCCTCTTAGGGGACAAAAGAGGGGGTAAAACATGTATCAACTGATGATGTAGAAAATATACTTTAAATGGCAAAACAACGTTTGCCGGTACAGCTAGTTATTATATAACTACCTATTTTATTAATTATCATATAGCGTCATGTTTTGTTCATTATCTACTTGGCACTTTTGACTTGATACTTCCAGAAAAAATAAAATTTTCTGAATAACATTATGATATGGAAAATTTTTATCTTTTCATAGAAGTACTCCCCCCATTTTTACATACATTTCGGACACTTGATAAACTTTATAAAGTAGGTTATTGGGTGTGAAATAATCTTACGAGTACGTCAATTCTGGCGCTTTGATCTTCAACAAATGTTGTATAATAATGGGGTGTGATAATAAACATTGTTGCTTCCGCCTTTGTTTCACTGGAAATTAAGGAAATTCTAACACATTATAAAAAGTAGAGTACCCGTATCCTTAACTTAACTTGCTCAACATATTAATAGTATCGATTCAATTTTGCTACTTCAAGTTAGCTAAAATTATGTGTTTACTGTTTATGAACATATGCCAGTTTGGGTTAGATGAAGAAAATTAAAATCCAATAGAAATAGAGAAATAGAAATAGTAAAATCCAACGTCTTAATGACAATGAACAAATACTTACCTAAAATTAAATTATAATTCGAAAAACTGTATAAAATTTGCACGCCACCCAAAGGTAAAATAAGAGAGCTTGATCACATTACTGTAACAACATAATATTGTACCTTATTTCAGCAGATAAACGATTTCAATTCAATTCAAAAAAATAATTAAAATACATATTACTTACAATAAACTTGATAGCGGCCGCAACTCCGTTGCAACTGCAACATTTATTCGGGATAAAAAGTATCCTAATGTCCTTTCCCGGGACTCAAAGTACCATAGCATACCAAATTTCAACATAATCGGTTCAGTGATTTGGGTGTGAAGAGGTAACAGACAGACAGACGGACACACTTTCGCATTTATAGTATTCGATGGATCTACTCTACGTCACACCGTGTATATTATAGGAATATCTGCGGTGGACTGTACCTCACACAGGGCCCAAGTATTTGCTTTCACTTGCGTAAAACTCGAAAACGCACTTCATAACAAATATGGCTGTCAGCCGTCAGATCAAAGTATATAATTCGTATATGTTTGTTTGTCTGGTAGTTTATGTGCGGTGAGATTAGCGTATGTGGGTCTGTGAAGTTTAACTTCCTCGAGATTACCTTTCGTGATCTCGAAATTAATAACAGAATTGAGAAATATTTGCATTCAGTTATGTGATTAACTCTTAGTTAAGTTATTTAAGTTCATATTTAAAAATCTATATTGCATAATGTAGTGTATTGATAAATAAAGATAGGCACGCCCACTGGGGGGGGGATGATATGATTTCTAAATAATAAGTAGGTATTAGCTCGAATATGCACTCCTTCACCATATAAACTATCTGTGCAAAATTTCATGTATCTACGTTTCCCCATTTTTCGTAAAAAGGGTTACAGAGTTTTTCGCTCGCGTATTAATATTATGATGTTTTTACTTAGTTTTAATTATTTTTGGAGCTGACAGTAATTTTTAACACTTGTATCGCCTCATTTCTTTCTTCGTGTTCGATTTCATTTCGTTTTAAAATGCAAGCATGAATCCGTTAGATATCTTCAGGATCTCTGTAACCGATCATAACTGCGCCTGCGTCATGAGTTAATTCGTGATCTACGGCTGACTCAGATATTAGCCATTGGCTATTTCGCTTACCCAAATGTTCCTTACCAAATTATCGTTAATCTAGGCGACATTACCGTCGTTTACAACATAATTGTTACACGCTAAAATAACACCTATTACCGGGATATTAATATCAAAATCCTGCGCTGTAATTACGCCATTCGTCGTGTCGCACCGCTGAAGTATAGAGTGCCGTGTCTAATCCGATTTTCATGTAATCGTAGATCTTACATCGACACTTAGATTGTCTCGAAGTCCATGATTCATTTAGATATTAGAATAAATATTACTGTCGAAGACTAAATTTGTAGCAATTATATTACATTTTGACGTAGGACAATAGTTCAAAACGGGACCAGCTAGATCAGTATGACGTCATCAACGAAATAGAGAGATATGTGCGCAAGAGGCTCAAAATTATTGTGAACTTATAGAATAGGGACTGTTGAAATGATAAGACTTATTTAACATTTAAAAAGGTATATCAAAGCTCTCTCATTTTCTATGGCCTTAACTTCAATCTGAGTCCAAATTGGAAGTCCAAATAATAATGTCGTCTCACGTATACCTAATTGTGATCAGGGGGTGTAGTGCGAGTTTTATTCGATCATACGCATCGAACACGTTAACGCGAATTTGTATGGGATCAAAGCAGCGCCACCTACTGGCTAACGTGGATACCGCTTTGATAGGGGTTACTGCGAGTTTTATTCGATCATACGCATCGAGCACGTTAACGCGAATTTGTATGGGATCAAAGCGGTATCCACGTTAGCCAGTAGATGGCGCTGCTTTGATCCCATACAAATTCGCGTTAACGCGCTCGATGCGAATGATCGAATAAAACTCGCACTAACCCCTCTGTCGGCTGAGTTTGACGTTACTCGACCAAACAACGTAAGTCCCCCATCTGCCTAGTAGGAGTCAACTTGACGCCTCCGTGGTCTAGTGGTACAGAGCGCGGCTCTTGACTCGGAGGTCGTGGGTTCGATTCCCGCGTTGGAACATGTTATTTCCAAGTTTGGTTAGGACAATGCAGGCTGATCACCTGATTGTCTGACAAGATGATCCATGCGTCGGATGGGCATGTAAAAAGTCGGTCCTGCGCCTGATCTCTCGCCGGTCGTGTCGGTCTGCCGTCCCACTGGGTTATGAGAGTAAAGGAATAGAGAGTGCTCTTGTGTACTGCGCACACACTTGGGCACTATAAAATTACTCCTGCGTAGCTGGCCTGGTTTCAATGAAACCGGCCACCGTCACCGAAACCGGTGTGGGAGCTATTATTATTATTACTATGCTTGTACTATGTAGATTGTAGAATTAAAGCCTGGTCTCTTGTTATGATTTATTTCTGCGTTACATAGTCTAATAACTATTATCAGTTTTTAAATCTCCTGTGTCATTAATAAGTCACTATCTCTCTGTCTTTATCTCTGTCACTCAATGCATTGAAAAACATCGCTTATAGGATCAACACTAGCACAGATTAATATAAACACTTTGCGAATAGGCGCCATACCTAAACGTCAGCAACGAAACATTATGTTTTATTATCTATCACGATTTAATTTGCATTCCGTCAAGTCTTTATTCGATTACTCGCTGACAGGCAGAAAATTTACAGACATTATGAACAATAAACATTAAACATGCTAGTATTTTGTTTTATTAAGTACTAAATATTATGTAATTTAACATTAGTATGTCTGTCAGTCGAAAACTGTGTGTCTGTCTATCTGTCTGTTTGTCTGTCTGTCTGTCCGAACCGCTAAATCCTCTTCACGTCCAAACCGCTGAACCGATGTTGCTGGGTATGGAGATACTTGTCTCGGGAAAGTACGTAGGAAACTTTTGTTCTCTGAAAAACGTACGGTTTCCGCGCGATAGTCGAATTTTGGCGCAACGAAGTTGCGGGCACCGACTAGTATGTGTATAAATATAAATTAAACGATATAAATGTACCGCATGCAATTATGAAAAATAAATATACTGGTATATTGCTATACTAGCTTTCCCGGCAAACGTTGTTTTGCCATTTAAAGTAATTCTGCTTCATCAGTTAATACAAAATCTTACCCCCTCTTTTGTCCCCTAAGAGGGGGGGGGGGATTTTATATACCAGGTGATGTTAAGTTGGAAAACACGGTTAGTAATATGAAGTAAGTGTTAGATACAAAATCTGACCCCCTCTTTGGTCCCCTTAGAGGGGGGGGGGGGATTTTTATACACCAGATGTTGAGTTGGAAGAAGATAAATATATCTGTTTTCGTGTTAAAGAAAAAAGTTTGATACAAAATCTGACCCCCTCTTTTTTTCGTGTGATAGTGGAACAAACATACAGACAGACAGACAAAAAACTAACCACATTTTTGGCTTCTATAGCGATGTAGTGACACCGCCCGCTTATTATTTTTTGAATATCTTTAATGTACAGAATCTTCATTTCTACAGTTTTATTATATTATTTCTACAGATTATGTATAGATTTTATTGCTTTTTCATTAGTCTAGTCGATACTAGAGTACTGTACAGGTGTACAGGTGAGAGGTTAGCCAATATCAATTTTATGGGGATAACTGCTTTATAGTTTAGTACATGGGAGAGCAAGCTTTGCTAGTTTTTGGAATACAAAAAAAAATAGTAACAAAATAATATTCTGGCCGGACCAGTGCCCAGCTTGCAGTTTGCAAAGCAAATACGTAATCGCTTATTTTCGAAGTTAACAGTCACACTTAACTTTTAAATATTTTAATAAAGAATTTCACAGAAACGTGTGAAGTTACATCTTGTTATTATGTTTATTATTTTAATGAGGGTAATAATTTAACTCTGATTGCGGCAGTATGTTTCACATTTTGTGTACGTAAAGTAACGCAAGATTTTCTCATGGCCCAGAATAAATTATTGCATATCTAGACTAGGAAATAGACATATTTTCTCGGTAGGAAAGTATAATATATCGATAAGTTAATTTGTATTGACGGCCGCGCGTAATCGACTCCGCACGTGGAATCGATATTTAGAGTCGATATTATAATCGATATCGATAGTCTGGCACGTCCCTAATGTATATATATATGTATCCTGTTGTTAACACGGGTTATGTATGGAAAAAGGAATTAGGTTTGGCGCAGACGAGCTACGACGTAGTCGCAAAATATGGCAACTCGTCGACATAATGTCGCTAAATTATGGTCAAAATTATACAAGTAGCTCTTAGCAAGCTTATTGTAGCAACTGTTGTCCGTTAGCGCTGATTGGTAAAAAATCTAGTAAGCTGTTGGCACCTTTTTTTTTTTTTTTTTTTTTTTTTTTTTTTTTTCCGGAGGGGGAAATGCATTACGCATACCACCCAGGCGCAGGGGGCGACCCGAGCGGTGATGTGGGACTCCCGTAGCTGATGAGACCACGGTATACCCACTAAAACCCCCCCCCCATCTTCCGCCACGCCGCCTTTTGACGGGGCCACGGGAACGATACACACATCCGCGACCCCGCCAGCGGTCCGAAGACTCCACGATGGGCGCACGACACGTGCGCCCTCCTCCTCGGCCCCCACCAGGGCTGTAGCAGACGCCCCCCGAGTCTGCTACTTGGAGGCCATGTGGCAGATCAGGTCTGTGGCTCTGCCACCGACCACACCTCGGCCGCAGAGGATAGGGCAAGCGGCGCACCGCAATACCTACTTGCCTCTTCCTCTGCGGCCCCACCAATGCCGTTCAAACGGAACGGCCAGCTCGCAGGGGGAGTAGGGAAAGCGGCAACCTACCACAATGCCTCTCCCCCCCGCGATCCGTCCTCGGCCGCAGAGGATAGGGCAAGCGGCGCACCGTAATACCTACTTGCCTCTTCCTCTGCGGCCCCACCTCGGTGCGCATCCGCAGCGGACTCCTCCAGTCCGCTGGGAGCGCCCTCCTCGGGCCAGGCGGCGACACCGGCCGGCCCTGGTTGCCTCTTCGCTTCACCGCGGTTGTCCAAGCCGCGGTTACTGAGCCCCACCGCCACGACAAGGCGAGCAACCTTCGGGGGGAAGCTGTTGGCACCTGTGCTAGCAATAAGCAAGTTTATCTACTGGTAAATAACAAACAATATTCTTTTAACTTGTCAATTAAACGTCAAATGAGTATTTGGTCGAAACTAACTAATATCTATTTTGTGTGATGAAGGTTTTGCAAGCTAACCGTTTACCACAGTAACATTCGAAATGTAAATCCAAACCATCAAACTTATTTAGTTAATCTGTCACTATGTCTCCGGTAGAAAGGACCCTTTCTATGGCGGCCACTCGGTCGCCTGTAGCCGGTTTGCACCGATATCAATCCTTAAACTGTCATTTGTATGAGTGACGTATGGGACAACCGCAATCCACGCGCGTACGACCAATTTAGTATTTGTCTGTCAAATACTAATAGTGCTTAATTCTGAGCCCTACGCAATATTATTAGCTCAGATTGGGCGTACTATGATGGCGCCAAGAAACGACAGAACATTACCAGGGCAATTTCAACTCTATTACCTTCAACATAAGACGCCGGAATGCTAGATGCCTTTACAGATATGCATAAAATTAATGTCCTAGTTTTATAATTAAAATTTAAAAGCGATACGCCACGCCTATAGAACAAGGCGACGCTTAAGTCGATCCAAGGACAGACCTAATTGGACTTAAACCAGATCTACACTGTCATGAGATCTCAGAATTCCGAGATATAAAGTTTTAGCTTGAGATATTAATGACAGCTACATCGCTTTGACGGTCGGTTATCAAAAACATGGTTTCTGTCGGCATAAAGACATTGTAATGAGTACTAGCTGTAGGACAAGTTTCTTATGCATATTATATTATGTCCTACGAGATGTGGGATGCCTTATCTGAGTGCTAAAACATCCCACATGTAAACAAATCCAAAGAGGAATATGGAGTAGGTATGAAATACGTCTTAATAAAATGCGAATAAAATAAAGCATATAAAAGCTTTTTTCAAATTTAAGGACGCTATTACAAATATGAGCGATTTTCCGGTACCATTTTAAAGCATAATATTTCGGATAATGTGCGGGGTGGCGATCCGGCGGAATTCAAATTTCTGATCAGAACCACGTCCGAATGTGATGCCTACGTGAGTGTGGTTCAGGAGCTAACCTAAACTGAAAGAAAGAAGAAAGAGACTTAGGGACCATTAAGAACGCTCCAACCGGAGAATTAGCAGGTCGGATGTCTGTCAGTACGAATATCGACGTTAATGACATTAAAATAAGATTCATATTAGCGCGCCTTGTACAATGGCGGTTACGATGCTCGCCGCGTTCTTGATATGGCGAAAATGTATGAAAAAATTTGAAAAATTTTCTTATTTTTCTTATAACTGGAAAAGTTGTTTATTTTTATATAAAATTTTTAGCGGACTTTATAGAGGACTAAATAAGCAACAATTTTTTTGTATAATATTATTTATTTTCCTCAGTTCAGTGTATTTAGATATTAAGGTACCTAATCAAACCCTTTTTTTTCATATTTTGCGATTATTGTGATGGTTAAAACGTATTTTATGTGAAAATTTTGTATGCGGCTATAGAAATTTTATGGTACAGTCGTGGAGACGAATATATTATCTTTCATTTGAAACCAAAATATCCTCGCAGTTTGACTCCTAATTCTTTAATAGGGTACCGGAAAATCGCTGATATTTGTAATAGCGTCCTTAATATTATATTCGTCTCTGAATGCTGCAGTTTTCTGGCAGCTTAGCTTAGCTCCGGTGGAAACGCGGCCTAAGCCCTAAAAGAAGCATGGTGGTCCCATTTGACACAAGTCACCGTCTAGACTCGCGCCGCCGTTTTATGAGAGTGGCGGACGCGCGCGGAATGCGCCCGTGCAGTTATTTTTATCGATATCGATATCAAATCATCGATATGGGCACATGCCTAATTTAGTTCGTAGTCCTATGCGCTTTGCCTTTCAAGCCCCTAACAAAAGAAGAACAATAGATTTCCTAGAATCTGTGATCGAGGGCTTACAATAAAATTAATTTTAATACAATACAACGTCATCTAGCTATATGCAATGTTGTAATTTTACACATGTCTTGAATCTTCTTTTCTCCTTCTCTTGTATTTCAGGGATAAGACCACTGATCTCTGATAAGACCCAGAGGTCTTTTTCATTAGAGATCTAACATAGAGTCAGGTTTCAGAAACCCAGAGCCGACATGTGGATATTAATACCAAAAACCCTTCAATTATGTTATGATACAGGGATTTTAAATGAGCTATAGGTACACCAATGAAAATATACGAATGGTCTATATAACTACGTAGTACGTATAACTACGTAGCTGCCATTAACTTTATACTTAAACTAGCTGTCCCGGCAAACGTTGTTTTGCCATTTAAAGTATATTTTCTACATCATCAGTTGATACATGTTTTACCCCCTCTTTTGTTCCCTAAGAGGGTGTGGGGGGAAGGTCATACACCAGCTGTTAAGTTGAAAAACACAGTTAATACCTAATATGAAGTAAGAAAAAAATTGTATACAAAATCTGACCCCTCTTTGGTCCCCAGAGAGGGTTGAGAGGGGAGGGGGGGGGAGGATTTTTATACACCAGATGTTGAGTTGGAAGAAGACAAATCTATACATATAATAAAATCGTAGGAAAGTAAATTCTGTACATTGAATATTTTTGAAAAATAATACTTGGGACGTGATCTACAATCGATATAGAAGCCAAAAATATAGTTTTTAGAATTTTTGTCTGTTTGTCTGTTTGTCTGATTGTCTGTTTGTCTGTATGTATGTCCGGGATAAACTCAGAAAGTACTGAATGGATTTACTTCAAATTTTGCATGAATATTATATAGACGTCGGGTCAACACATAGGCTATATATTATGACGATATCGCCTAGGGCGGGGGGAGGGGCTCAAGTTTCAATATTTTTAGTTTTTTGCTCATATCGCTAAAACGGTGCGTTGTAGAGAACAAATGTCATGTACGTACTTACGTTCTCTTTCACACTTTGTATCTATCTTCACTCCTTGCCATGCTATGAGCTTTTGTCTATCTTTTCTATACAAATTTCGAGTGTCGTTTGATTAACATGCTGGGAGCTTTGGCATCGGTCTTTTCTTGGGGGGGCGGGGGGGGGCTTCGCCCTCCCAAACCCCTTCCCCCACCTCCCCAAATTTTGCTTCAAACAAAGCGGTGTTGCGGCGTTATACATCTTTTTTAAGAACAAAGTTAAAAACTAAACTACACATACGGTTTTCCAGTGTCGTTTGTTTAGGGGGGGCTGCGCCCCCCCAAACCCCCCCCCCCCCCCTTATTTCTCATGAAACTTTTGTTCATAATTAAAAGGTATCGTGGAGTTTGTATTGCGTCTTAATTATCCTTTGTAGGAACAAACTAAGTCATCTATCTATACATATAATAAAATCGTAGGAAAGTCAATTCTGTACATTGAATATTTTTGAAAAATAATACTTGGGACGTGATCTACAATCGATATAGAAGCCAAAAATATAGTTTTTAGAATTTTTGTCTGTTTGTCTGTTTGTCTGATTGTCTGTTTGTCTGTATGTATGTCCGGGATAAACTCAGAAAGTACTGAATGGATTTACTTCAAATTTTGCATGAATATTATATAGACGTCGGGTCAACACATAGGCTATATATTATGACGATATCGCTTAGGGCGGGGGGAGGGGCTCAAGTTTCAATATTTTTAGTTTTTTGCTCATATCGCTAAAACGGTGCGTTGTAGAGAACAAATGTCATGTACGTACTTACGTTCTCTTTCACACTTTGTATCTATCTTCACTCCTTGCCATGCTATGAGCTTTTGTCTATCTTTTCTATACAAATTTCGAGTGTCGTTTGATTAACATGCTGGGAGCTTTGGCATCGGTCTTTTCTTGGGGGGGCGGGGGGGGCTTCGCCCTCCCAAACCCCTTCCCCCACCTCCCCAAATTTTGCTTCAAACAAAGCGGTGTTGCGGCGTTATACATCTTTTTTAAGAACAAAGTTAAAAACTAAACTACACATACGGTTTTCCAGTGTCGTTTGTTTAGGGGGGGCTGCGCCCCCCCAAACCCCCCCCCCCCCCTTATTCCTCCTGAAACTTTTGTTCATAATTAAAAGGTATCGTGGAGTTTGTATTGCGTCTTAATTATCCTTTGTAGGAACAAACTAAGTCATCTATCTATACATATAATAAAATCGTAGGAAAGTCAATTCTGTACATTGAATATTTTTGAAAAATAATACTTGGGACGTGATCTACAATCGATATAGAAGCCAAAAATATAGTTTTTAGAATTTTTGTCTGTTTGTCTGTTTGTCTGATTGCCTGTTTGTCTGTATGTATGTCCGGGATAAACTCAGAAAGTACTGAATGGATTTACTTCAAATTTTGCACGAATATTATATAGACGTCGGGTCAACACATAGGCTATATATTATGACGATATCGCCTAGGGCGGGGGGAGGGGCTCAAGTTTCAATATTTTTAGTTTTTTGCTCATATCGCTAAAACAGTGCGTTGTAGAGAAAAAATGTCATGTACGTAACGAAAGCCCATAAAATTTCCTACAAATTTCTCTTTCACACTTTGTATCTATCTTCACTCCTTGCCATGCTATGAGCTTTTGTCTATCTTTTCTATACAAATTTCGAGTGTCGTTTGATTAACATGCTGGGAGCTTTGGCATCGGTCTTTTCTTGGGGGGGGGGGGGGGGGCTATTCCCCTACCAAACCCCCCCCCCCCCCCCCCCCACCTCCCCAAATTTTGCTTCAAACAAAGCGGTGTTGCGGCGTTATACATCTTTTTTAAGAACAAAGTTAAAAACTAAACTACACATACGGTTTTCCAGTGTCGTTTGTTTTGGGGGGGCTGCGCCCCCCCAAACCCCCCCCCTTATTCCTCATGAAACTTTTGTTCATAATTAAAAGGTATCGTGGAGTTTGTATTGCGTCTTAATTATCCTTTGTAGGAACAAACTAAGTCATCTATACATATAATAAAATCGTAGGAAAGTCAATTCTGTACATTGAATATTTTTGAAAAATAATACTTGGGACGTGATCTTCTATACTAACGCGGACGAAGTCGCGGGCAACAGCTAGTATAATATATCTGTGAAAACCGTATGCAAATCTGTGATAACCGTATGCAAATCGGATCAGTAGTTTTCGTGTTAAAGAAAAAAGTTTGATACAAAATCTGACCCCCTCTTTTGTCCCCTTAGAGGGGTGGGGGGAAAAAAATTTATACACCAGATGTTAAGTTGGAAGAAGATAAATATATCTGCGAAAACCACATTCAAATCGGATCAGTATTTTTCGTGTGATGCTGGAACAAACATACAGACAGACAGAAAGAGTGACAGACAGACAGACAGACAAAAAACTAACCACATTTTTGGCTTCTATAGCGATGTAGTGACAAAGGTGTAATTTCGGGTGTCATTTCATATCTTTTATGTACAGAATTTTCATTTCTACAACAGAATATAGTCTTCCTCCCGCACGCGCTTTGGTGACGCCCACTATCGTAATATTTTAACTTCGCCATAATTTCAAAACCAAACGTCCAATTTTAATCATTCAAAGACGAAATATTATCTACATAAACTGTACTTAGTGATAAAATAATTTATTTTGATAAGGATTAATAGCGTGAGTAAAATATATCCGTTTAAATGTAGTCCAAAAAAAATTCAGGATTTTTAAATAAATAAATGGTTATTGTGCCTCACTCGACATAGATAGGTATAGTGTGTCGCGGACTTTTTTGTAGATATTTATAAGATCTACAATTACTTAGAACATTTTATGGTTCTATCTTTTATAGTATAGGCAGCGTACGCAAAATAAGTAACTTTTCTAGCTGATTTTTTACACCTTGCGTCCGAAAAACTCAAATATCTTACGGAACCCTACTTTTTTCCAAAATAAAATGTAGCCTATGTTCAGCAGAAATAATGTAAGATTCCAATAGCAAAAGAATTTTTCAAATCGGTCCAGTAGTTTCGGAGCCTATTCGACTCAAACAAACAAACAAACAAACAAACAAACAAACAAACAAACAAACAAACAAAAAATCAAATCTTTCCTCTTTATAATAGTAGTATAGATAATTAGCAATTTTGTTTCAGATGAGCAGGTGATATGAGGGAAGGAGTTATAATATGTAAGTGCCATAATATAATTAAGTTACTGCTTACTTTAATATCGTCGACAAACATGAAAGGGGAAGACACCACTTACTGTAAGAATTACTGTAAGAATAGATACATTCTTTTTCTTTTGTTATTTTCTTTCTTTTTTTAGAAGTTTGGACTATTAGGGATAGCTGATGATCTCATATTACCATAGGATCAAGTCATACTGACCCTGAAGCGACGCTGAATTTGTTCCTAACTTGGTACCTTGTCTCTGAAATACAAATTGCAGACTAAACAACATGATGGATACTTGTCAAACATGCTACAGTTGTATGACACAAGGCTACTATAATTAGACAATTAGGCATACAGCATTACAAACACAGATTTCATCAGGTTCACAATGGAATCGGACAGTTAGTGCTGAAAGTTTGTAACATTGACGACATCATTTGACGATGGAATTAGATAACGCCCCTGCTGCACTCCTCAAAGATTTGATTTCGATTTAGGTACGACACTTGATTTCGATAGTATTAGAGCCCTATTGTATAAGAGTACCTATAGTATTAGAGCCCCCGCAGACTACAGACTTTTAGTCGGCCGATAATTTGACCAAATTGGGGTTTCAAACTTTATTATCGGCCAATACAAATCGCTGATTGTGCGCACCTTCATATATTTTCGTACTGATTAAGCTTTCGATCAAACTATCGGCCGACTAAAAGTCTGCAGTCTGCGGGGGCTCTTACTGTTTGAAATTTTTGGAATACTACAGGCACACTATAGTCTACTAGATCATATTATTATTACATTATTCCCGTAAATGCTACCGATAAATATTAACGGTATATTTTTGGAGGCTAACCAGGCATTTGATTGAATGGGCACACAGTCAAAGTACACTTTCGGGAGCCAATTTTCGGTTTATCTCCGATTCTGACTTTATTCTCTTGATGTCTCTTTCGTTATTCAGGGATAGAGAATCGGAACCAGTACATCATCAGTTGCAGGCTGGTGTGACTGAACCCAAGTGAGGAGCATTAAGCCGCGGTATATTAGACGCGGCCCATTGATAACTAATTACTATCACTGTTACTACGGTAACCATGACGTGGGACAGTCCTGTACAATTATTATTATGGAGAAAATCTTTATTGAGAGTGCCTTGACAGTTGATTTTTTTTAAATTTTACTGTTAATCAAATGTTGTTTTAGTTAACGTGAAATAATATCTTCCGAATGCGAATACCTTTTCCTATTGGTCTAGACATGAAGCTTTGTGCTTGTTTCATAATCGTGCAATAGAATTCACCGTGTCAATTTAAGAATTCATTAAAGTGATACAAAATTTAAATCACGCTATATTATACTAGAGTCATTTCAGACATTGATACATACAGGATAAAAATTGAGGTTAAAAGTATTTTTCGTTTGGAAATATTTTGCGAAAATTCAAATTTTGGTTGCTTTTATGAAAATAAATATCAAATTGTATCATATTTTGTCTGGTTATGTGTAATGATTCCTTGTTCTTTTCATTACTTATTTTTTACTGAAATTCCTGTTTCAGCTCATATCATGGTCACCGTACACCCGAAAGCATTCTTCTGGGAGCCGTAACATTATTGTTGTTATTGTTATCTCCGAGAATTCCTCGCAGGAAATCTCAGACATTATTAATACTTATTAGTTTTGTCGTCATCATCATAACTAAGGATTATATTGAGACTATTTTTCAGACTCTACATGACTTGTAGTTTGAATATTTTAGATTAGTTTAGCATTTTCACACGCCATAAACTTCCTACCCTCTTGGAAATTTTTCATACTCTCTGTGAAATCTGTGATTACTATTGGCTTGAGTTGTGACTTGTGGTATGGATCACGATCAGGTTACCAACTCCAAAGTTTGAAATTCGCTCTCAAACTTAGCTCTACCTTACCCTAACGAGAAGAATTTTTCGGCTATATTGTACAAGGCGTAATAATACAAAGTGATAATAATCACTTTAGGGTTTGTATGTGTCCCTTGAATAAAGTTGACCGTGAAAGTAGCAACGCTGAAAGAGCATTTTTTTGTGATTTGTATGGGCAAGAGCTCGAGCGTCATGAATTTTCCCATACAAAAGTAAAAAAAGATACTCTTTCAGCGCTGCTACATTCACAGCGAACTAAGAGGATACACTTGTATGTATCACTTTATTTCGTAACACCCTGTATATTATTTTTCGACACGAACATTTCTATATTTAGTCCATGGTGGTGGGAGTTCCCCAATATTTCGTCAACCGTTATCGCTGGGTTAAAATTCCCTAGTAAATTATTACCCCTTTGTTCTAATGGTATTTGTGGGCTTGGGATTTACGATGATGGTAACCTATTATACGTTCTGTGTAAAAATAGCGGTCTTTTGATATGTTATTTATGGTTATTTTGCTTAATTTTGATACGATCAGCCTTACTGTCATACCTCGAATGCCGAGTTTTAGGGTGCGAGTAAGCGGGGCCCTAGACGAGCAATTTTATGGCGCAATATCACGTATTGCGATTTTGCGTAATTAATATTATTGACCGTCTAAGGTTGATATTGAACATCGGGCGCCTTCAATCTAATTGTCAAAGAAACTGTTCAATAAAGTTGAAGCGTAATATTGCACAATACAATTATTGATTGTCTAGGGGCCGGCTCAGACTGTCTGTGATCGAAGGAATATTCAAGGCATTAGAATAGGGCTTAAGAAAATATAAATGCATATTATCATATTAAAAGCTTGTAAGGACACATGAATGTTCTGACGAAAAGTAACTGAACGTATATTGTTCTATTATATTATAAACTCTGGTTTGTGCCTTTCTGCCGTACTCAGAGAGATTTGATAATTTTACTTTAATTTTAAATAATCTCCTGGAAAAACTTAAAAATCGACCACTCGACGCGTAATTCAAAACGAGCTCAAACAGCTGATCTAGCGACCGTACTGAGAAGACATTTAATCAAAAGTTTGATACAAAAGGTATGAAGCTTATATCAAAATCTTCATTAAAATGAAGATTTTGAATTGATTTGAAAATGAAGGTTTTGATATGAACCTATATATACCTTTTGTGTCAAACTTTTGATTAAATGTCTTCTCAGTACGGTCGCTAGATCAGCTGTTTGAGCTCGTTTTGAATTACGTGTCGAGTGGTCGATTTTTAAGTTTTTCCAGGAGATTATTTATTATTATTCATTATTCATAATAGTTTTGGTATCAAAAAGCGAATAGATAAACACCTATGTTACTACCTGTGAAATGTATCATAATATAAACTTTATCAAATCAGTTTCAGTCATAACTTTGAACATAACTTTCAGTTTACTTCGTCGTAACTTTAAAAGAAACTCCCAATCCTCTTATTATACTTTGTAACTTGTATTTTTAATTCTGTAACACCAAGGGTTTGCAATGTGTGAAGTTAAAAATAATTTAAACTTCTTTGGAATTCATATTGCTTGTTTTGATTTTCGAATCCGGACGTTTGAAATTGGAACACTCGGAGTTGTCCGCAGTAAAGCAGTAAATCATACAAATTATATGAAATTATAGATGGATATTTTTGAGTTGGAAAGGTCCCTCTCCGCGTTGGGCCAAGGTGGATAACCATGATTGCAGCAACCAGCAGCTATGCACAATCGATGATGGGCAATTAAAGAAGAATGCACGATGCACAATATTATGTTGGCCATTATGGGAGGCTCTTTAATGGAACTGTATTTTATCAGGGATGAAAAGTAAACAGCAAAATCGGTTCAGCAGTTTCATGGGCGTAAAAATTTAAAAGACAGACAGACACACTTTCACATTAATAATATTAAGTATGATTTTTCGCGGAAAACTGTTCTAAACGATGCGACGAGTAAAATATTTTCATTCAACACAATATAATATTTTTGTATGCATCACTTCTTTCTTCACTTTTTTGTTTAGTAGAATTCTATATAAATTTTTATTTAATCTATGTAGTTCCATTCCGACTTAAAGCTTGAATTAACGTTTTCATTGATACAAGATATGCATTCACTCTGTTACAAATGTATGAATATGTAAGGATGATTGAGGGTTCATTCACCGTGCCTTAGGGCTCCGCTGGGGCTCAAATTGAGGACCAGTGCTTCGGTCACGACGTGTGAGACCGCCGCCGAAGTAGACCGAATTTGAATATAGCGCTACAACGTAATACGAACTTTAATATTGGTCAACTAAAGTTGAAAATCATTTGTACTCAAAATCAAAATCGTATGTGATAAACCGACCAATTTACGACTGTGGTTGCATACGATTATGACGCTTATATTCTTGAATATAGGCTGGAATTTGGCGTGGATGTAATTACCACCCTTAATTCTGATATCTCAATTGGTATCGATTAAGTGGAGTTTATGTTCGGAATCGATGTTTGTTAATCGCTCGGCAACGCCTTCGGTTGTGTCTAAACATAAGTAGGGTCAGCAAACGTAAAGGTATTCAACTTTCAACATTTGCTTCAAGGAAGGAAGGTTGGTTATTTCTATGAAGAGTTAGTAGAAGTTAAAACAAGACGTTGGCCGTAACTCGCACCGAAATTAATAATTTATCGAAAACTGTACATCCTAATCCATTTATCTAAGTCCTCTCTCAGGATAGGTATGGTATAGGTAGGACAGTGCAGATGCTCATAATAACTCCATAGTCCATACTTTACTTCATTGAAATTTGAAATCGCTTGAGTGGTTTAACGTGAAGATGAAGACCGATTTGTGTCTCCGTTACCTCACGCTGGACCGATTTCAAACAAATGCTGGTCCGATTTTAAAGAAATTTGGTTTGGAGATACTAAGAGTTAAGGGATATCATATTATTTATTCCCGGAATATATATGGTCCTCAGGCGTTGAAAAACTATTGCTGCCATATCTAACGAAGATAGTATAGCATCCAATGCCGACTGTACTTGTGAGTTAAACAAATCGATTTATTGTTACGGCGATTATGTTGTTATGTCATAAAACAAATTATCCCCGATCTTATTGACCACAGCGCCTTTTAACGTGGTTGGGTGGTAACCGACATTAACCGTTTAAATTTTTCACGAGGAACATTAATTGAAGTTTAATGTGTTTAAATTGTAGAGTTTGTACCGTTTGTAGTCTACAATAACTGGGCCATTATTGGTAAATTTTTTGCTACTAGCTGTCCCGGTGAACTTTGTGTCACTTTAATTAAAACCTTCCCTGGACTTCTACGAATATTTTAAGACTAAAATCAGCCCAATCCGTTCAGCCGTTTTCGAGTTTTAGCGCGACCAACACATTTGAAAATCCATTTTTATATAATATATTAAGATATTATATACTTATGTTAAGTATGTACTGTTATGTCTATGGTGGTATATAGAGCACACAGAGTATAGACTTCGGAGCAGTAGCAGGAGGGCACAATTAGTGATATGTATAGTAGACACAGACCCAACTACATAAAAAACAGCATCTACATCATTGATTTTCAAACTAGGGGGCGCGCCCCACTAGGGAGGCGCGAAGACATGATGAGGGGGGCGCAGGCGCCGGCGGCGGTTTTACTCCAGACGCCCGCGCATTCCCGCGACGTACGCGAATTGGAAATCTTGTCAAAAACATGCAAGATCATCCCTCACATTGATTCTTTTTAAGAGGGCGACTAACCCAAAAAAGCGGCCAAGTGCGAGTTGGACTCGCCCATGGAGGGTTCCGCAGCAGCAATAAGGTTTATTTTTATGAAATTAAAATATTTTTGATTTATTTTTATATTTCAGTCGATTTAATGAAATTTAGATTAAGGTTTACTATTTATGACGTATAAAAAAAACTACTGGCTAGATCTCGTTCAAACCAATTTTCGTTGGTAGTTTTTATAGTAATCTACATCATATATATTTTTTTAGAATTATCATGCCTCTACTTTAGAAATTAGAGGGGGGGGGGACACACATTTTTCCACTTTGGAAGAGTCTCTCTCGCAAACTATTCAGGTTAGAAGAAAATGATATGAGAAACTTCAATATGATTTTTGGAGACCTATCCATAGATACACCACACGCATAGGTTAGATGAAAAAAAAATTTTTTTGTTTCAGTTGTACTTTACTATTTATAACGTATAAAAAAAACTACTGGCTAGATCTCGTTCAAACCAATTTTCGTTGGTAGTTTTTATAGTAATCTACATCATATATTTTTTTTTAGAATTATCATGCCTCTACTTTAGAAATTAGAGGGGGGGGGACACACATTTTTCCACTTTGGAAGAATCTCTCTCGCAAACTATTCAGGTTAGAAAAAAATGATATGAGAAACCTCAATATGATTTTTGGAGACCTATCCATAGATACCCCACACGCATAGGTTAGATGAAAAAAAATTTTTTGTTTCAGTTGTACCTATGGGGACCCCTAAAATTTTTAATATTTTTTCCATTTTTGCATCAAAATCTTAATGCGGTTTACAGACTACATCTGCTTACCAAGTTTCAATAGTATATCTCTAATAGTTTCGGAGAAAAGTGGCTGTGACATACGGACGGACGGACAGACAGACAGACAGACAGACAGACAGACATGACGAATCTATAAGGGTTCCTTTTTTGCCATTTTGGCTACGGAACCCTAAAAATCAAATATAGTAAAAGCATATTTTTATAACGAAACATCTGAAAGTGTATTTTGGGTCTTTATTATTTTATAATAGCTTGGCGAGTCCACTTGCTACTACTTGCTCGGCCCTGGGCCGAAGGGAGGCGTAAGCATGTTCATTATAAGCAGTAGGGAGGCGTGATACTTATAAGTTTGGGAACCTCTGATCTACATAAATAAAAATGAATTTAGAATGTTGTTACTTTCGTTAAAATTTTGAAACGGATGAACCGATTTGGCTAATTTTAGTGTTGAAATATTCGTGGAAATCCAGGGAAGGCTTATGTTAGAGGGAGGTGATACACCGCCACTGGTCACCTAGCTTGGAATAAAAATAGTGTCACCCGGCAGCATCATTATATTACCTCATATTTGTTAAAATCGGACCAGTAGGTAAGTAATTATCATAGTCTCTATGAGGGCATTTAATAAAAAGATTGCCAATATCTGTCATTTTGGCTTCGTCACAAAAACTGCTACGCTATTTATTTTGACTATCAATTCCAGTCTCTACCCTGTATTGCCATGCATGTTAGCATGATATTCATAACAATGCATGCATAATGCATGATTGTAACCGCTCGGTCGGCGCCGCTTAATACTTATTATGATAATTGTCATAATCGAGTACGGACACGATCGATTACCATTATTAATTGCTATCAATTGCATGACTTAGTTTTTGTATGATTGATTGGTAAATATGATCATATCGCAGTCTTTGAATGTTAGAATATTATTATCAAAGCGACGACGTAACTTGGTTGATGGTTCGGGCCTGGACCACGAACATGGTGCACTCTGAACAGTGGTTTTGGCATGAAGAGGTAACAGACATACAGATTTTGCATTAATAAGTTATAATAAGATGAGATGCAGAGCTTAGTTAGGTAAAGTATAAGAATTAATTCCCATAAAAATACCCTGGGAAAGGGCAACAGTCGGTCCCGGTTTTCAACGCAGATGCGAACAATAATACATAATATAATATTATTGATTCCTAGTAAACTCTATTAAACCGTTATAGATGAAATTTGATAGCCTCATAATAAACTAACACCCTGGCTAGACCAGTTTTGATAATGCTACAGCTGTTTGTTGGCGCTGTGACATGAGATTGCGTGTGGTGTGGTTATCGCACTCGTAAAAATCGCGTAAAACCCGACTCCAAAGTAATAACTAGCTTATATGAATATGATAAATTGTCTATTCGTTATGGCGTGTCACAAGTTTACAACTAACTCCAAGCAAAGGGTAGGGTTTAACTGAATATAAATATTTACATTTTAGTGAATTAAGAATGGTCCCTATACCAATACATTCTTAATAATTATACGATAATCGAAGCTCAAGGTATATCTGAATCACAAAATTTATCCATAAACTTATTAGTGTACTAGCGAGTACTCTGGTGTTTCGTTCCAAAGTTTTTGGGCCCACTGGGACCAATAACCATATATGAATTTTTAACATTTTTTCATCTAGCGATTGGTCCCACTTTTATGATCCATTGTTTTCTGGCAAGAAATTTTGAAGTAGGGTTGGCACAAAAATAATCATCCTTCACGTTGTCTACTTCTTATATGTGCCAATTATTATAACATAAAAATTGCTCCAGTAGTTCGCGAGATAAGCCCTTTCAAATAATTTCCCCCGTTTTTCCACATTCTCCTATAAGTCTTAGCGTGATAAAATATAGCCTATTATATAGCCTTTCTCAATAAATGGGCTATCTAACACTGAAAGAATTTTTCAAATCAGACCAGTAGTTTCTGAGATTAGCGCGTTCAAGCTAGCCCTTTCAAATATTTTTTCCTGTTTTTTCCAC
The DNA here is from genome assembly GCA_905404155.3 of Plebejus argus. NCBI lineage: Eukaryota > Metazoa > Arthropoda > Insecta > Lepidoptera > Lycaenidae > Plebejus > Plebejus argus. The sequence continues at coordinate 1,079,596 of FR989944.1, forward strand.
ATTTCCTCTATTTCCTCGCTCCTATTAGTCTTAGCGTGATAAAATATAGCCTATAGCCTTCCTGGATAAATGGCCGGCTATCTAACACTGAAAGAATCATCAAAATCCGTTGCGTATTTTTCAAAATTAAAGGGAACAAAGCGACATGAGGAAAAAAAGGGACTTTGTTTTATTATTATGTATAGATACACAATATAGACCTCCAAAGGTTTTTTTAAAATTTTCTGTTTTGCTGAATTATGCGGTGTTTCCGTTATCAATAATAATAATAATAATAATAATAAACATTTATTCAAGACATTCACACCACACTACACTTAAATACAGATATTAAAAATTAAAACAAAACACACTACAACAATAAAAGGTAAAAAAAAAAAAATGATTAATAATGACAAAAAAAAAGAAAAAAAAAACTTAAAAATTAACCTCGTAAATAGGGTCTAGGTCGTAGTAGTGTAAGGCAGTGCGATGCGAACATACCGAAAAGGATTCCACTCAGGCTATGATCACGGTATAGGATCCTGTACCTATCAACGGGTATTCTAAATGCTACAGATAGCTAACTATCTTCGCAATCGTGGTTATGCATCATATACAAACGTGCAGAAGGACCTTTACATGAATCACAAACCGCGATCAACTGGCACAACTGTTTAAGTTAAAATTTATGACGCATCGTGGCCCGTCACTACACCACATAAACTGTTACGAACAATGTGAATTTCATTGATACTTGACATTGACATTGACAAGTGCGGCTCGACCATCATTGATAGTTGATGCAAAGTACTGCGAAGAATGAAGTTCAAGTCAGTGAATTAAATTGACTTCGTGAGATATCAGTGATCAAAATTTCACTTTTGAGATTTCTAAGAAGTGATTTACGCCAACAATAGTCTCTAAGTACTTAATATTACCTGAAATTATGTGATTGTAAAACTAAAATGTTAATTGGCTTAAATACAAGAGGCATTTGACAACGACTGCAATATTGTCGACTATAGTTGATTGATTGATCTAAATGAAAAAATCTTCAAATGTATTATAATACAAACAACAATGTAAAACCTGATTTTATTATTGTTATTGATAGCATAGATATACCCATAACATAGATAAAAGGTATTTTTGATAAGACTGTAGTAAGAAAGCATACAAGCATGATAAAATCAAATTTCGAATATGACAACGATTACATGGGAGTGGGCCAAAAATGCAATCAGATTGCCAAATTAAAAGCGCATAACGATCGATTGTATGCGAATTTAAGTCCGTAATCAGTGTGGGAGGAGATGGCGCGATAACAGAAGTAAATTCATCAATAGATTTATCTTTTTGAACCTTATCTCCACGGGATAAAGGTGAAAATTACATTTCACGTCTGTAATGCACATAACAATATAGCAGCAACAATACCAATACTTTCTTCCACTCCCGAACATGGTTGAATGGCGTTTAACAAAGTGACCAATTTAAAAGTTACTGAAGCACATGTAATTGGAGACAATAATGTTTATTTTATTGATACGACGCCGAAGTTGTTAAGTATTTTGAGCGTGACAAAATTACCAATCGATCCAACATTTTATTTTTTGGGAGCAAGTATACATGGCCCGATTCGACCTCGAATGACATACTGTCTCACTACACTTTAGTTTAAGAGAGAAAGAGAGACTTTTTACGGTCTTTGGCCCACCACACATTCCCACCGGTATCCAACCACGAACACCCCATGGATATGATGTCAGCGAGTCCGCAGAAGGACATGCTAAAGCTGTCTTAGGACCCGCAAAAAATAACCAGAAGAAGATAGGAGAAGTAAGAAGTATCCAATGTTAATTAGAGGAAGGAGGACGGAGAGACACAGTCTACAATTGAAGTGACATTTTAGCTATAGGAATCGAACCCCTGATTGTCTCAATTCTATTGGCGCTACACGTTCACAGTTCATATTGGTAATGGCATTGGTAACATAATACGTCTTAAATCATATTATATAACGTGTGATTAATAGCGTAGTTACATCGTAAACAATAGGTCAAAGCTCGAGGCGACCGGTTACGTTTATACTTCATTAAGTCGTTCCTGGGTGGGACGCCTGCGCAGGATTCGCCATAGCCGAGAGAACAAACATTGTAATTACAATTTATGATAAGCCACCCGTTATATGTATAGTAAGCTTGTGGTAGATTGCTTTAGTTGACTTCATTATGATTTTATAAAAAAAGATAATATTATTTAAAAAGATTATAGAAAGGTAAGTTCAATAAAAGTAACATTTTGTTTTGTTCTTTTAACTAAATCATACGGGGGGCACTCTATTACAAGACGAACTGTTATAATATTATGATCAATGCATATTTATCAATGCAACTAAGGTGAAAAAAAAAACAAAATGAAAAATGCGACACAGATTTATGGCACCATGAGCAATTGCTTTTCAAATCACGGCAATTGATTTTTTTATGCTTAAGCACAACCGATCTCTTTCAATAAGAGGAATGACGAGAAAAACGCATCTGATTTATGTGCGAAGGCTTAGGTAGTGAAACTTATAGATAGCGAAAAAGCCTTGCGTCATGGACTTACGAGAGCATTCGTGGCTGTCACATATTTCTGAGAAAGATAACTCAACAGCATTATATGACAGTCAGTACGTTATGGCCTTATAAATTCTATGTTTTGAGCCGTGTGCCTAGATTTACCATTTGAAGCCATTATATTTAATGTTATAATCGAATATTAAATTTTACCTGGTTCGATATATTATCTTATTTGTGTTTATAATTAATAACACCCATAACCCTATTTCAAACGTGCTGGCTTAATTCAAGTAGTCATGTTAATAAATTGCGGTACCTTATCACGCAGTTGCTGTTGAATTCAGAGTTTGATACATATATTTACGCGTAGCCTTATATATGCTATGGTATACTTAACTTCAGAACATAATTATTATCAACGTTAAACGCCTGCGCTTTTGAATCGAACGACCAAGACGCAGCGCTAAGCAATAATTTTAATTACGAACTCCCAATAATTCACGCTCAAGAACAAGGCGTGAAACTAATACTGCTTATAAAGTTATTTAATTATACGTTATGTCAGATAAACAAGTTAATGATTGAATTAACACTGTTCTAGACCACACGCAGATGTCCTCCCGCACAGTGATCTATGCCCGCTCTGTATACAGGGAATAAGCGTGGGCCCGGAGTATCGCCTTGCGGCACGCCGCACACACGGCAGCGCCGCCGCTTTGTGACTCACTCCACAGTCATGAAACTACCGCGGAGACGAGGCGCCCACCGTGACGAATACAATAAAGAAGATTAATTAAACAAACACACTGTTTGCCAAGTTATATAATTTTACGACGAGCAAACTTTACCGAGCGTGCTTTTAGAGCGTTTCGTTGTTTGAATGCAAATGCATTTGGGCAATTTTATAATATACGAGATTTGATCTGTATACAAAATTAAGGTATTCCAAATTATAGAGTTTTACAGAATTTTCATAAAAAAATATCAGAAATTGATTACATTTCACTCAAAATTTTTAACGCGAGTAAAAAAGGATACTGAAACCAAGATACGTAGGAAGTAAGAAAATTCGTTATTTATACAATATGTATTATATTCTATTTAGTGTCCAATAAGATACTTTGTTAAATAAGTTATAGGATACAATGATAGAGTTCATGAAATTTTATCCACCTTCCAAGAAACTAATTTATGCTTCCTCTGTTACGACTTAATTATCATGTTTGGTTATCTATTTCAGTCACAGATAAACATCTCGAAACGGCATTTAATACAACTACTGTCTCATATGATCTCTCGCTGCTACGATATAAGATATCAATTTTACGAGCAAATTCAAATCGCTTTTAAATTGGACTGATTTATGCTAGCTTTTAGTCTGGCTATTATATGCTAGGACGTAAATTCTGCGTGTTTACTATTCATAACTTATTTATGTGTAAGGTCAATATCAAATTTGGACCACCATTGTCTGAGTGTCAGTTTCGTGTTAGACACTTATAGATGTTAGACATTAGGCTGGTCATTGTTACATTGCGCTTTCTAATTATTACCGTCTGGGTCTATTACGGCCGCACTTAGAGACTTTAATGATTAAGTAGGGAGTTATTTAATCAAGACTTTGACAGTTAATGTATTGACTTTATGTAAACTTTCACTAAGTAACTTTGCTTGGTTTCGTTGATTGGCTTAGCTTGGACAATCTTTTAGCAAGCGTTTCGTTTTATAGCGGGCTTACATATTTATTCTAATAATTCAGTGGTGGATTGAATCACTAGATTGGATTAATGTAAACCGGCCATTATGCTAAATCTACATATTAAATAATTCGCATACCGTACAAAAGGCACTGTTTACAAACAGTAGCTGCAAAAATCATGTTAATGATAATGTGCATAACAGATCGTAAAATTACACTAACATTTTATGAAACACTAAACACTTATGGTCGCTGTAAAAATCTGCAAAAGTGGTTTCAATCATTTTTATAGCGATGATTATTTAGGATCGAGTTTATGATTTAGCAGGATGAATGCAAATTTTATGACTGGAAATTAAATTTAGGTCTAGATTTTACAGTCTGATACATTGTAGTGAATGTAATATAAAGCCAATTAGAATAATGTCAATTACATTGTCTTTTCACGACTGTTATATTTGTATCACATTAAATGATCTATACTGAAAATGTATTATACATAAACTGTTTTATGCATGCAATCTTCAATCAAGATTTGACTGTCATTTCTTTCGTGCCAATGTTTGGTTAAATATTTTTATTGATAGTACTATCAGAGAAGTTGATTCCTAGGCTGATGGGGGACCTTCCTTTTTTTACGCATCCTCCGCCCCCTCAGGGGAAGGGGTAGGGGTATGTCGGACTCCCTCCGCAGAGGTTTACCGACCAAAACCCATGCCCTCGTCAACGCTACACGCGGAGGAGCGGGATCGCAAGGCATTCAACATGTGATTCAACCGCATCCTCCGCAGCGCTTGCCGCTTCCGGCATCTCTTCGGCTACAGCAGCTTTAGGCAGATGGGGGACCTACGTAGTTTGGTCACGTTACGTCAAACCCAGCCGATAGATCACAAATCACAATTAACATTGAATTGACATGATCCGACTAAATGAGATTGATCTATCAACTGCCGAGGAATCAATTTCCTCGATGGTACATACTACGTTGAAAATACATCTGGCATTATTCGTGATTTAAGTAAAATCAACAGTAAAAACAATAAAAAGTCCAAAATGAGCCTACCTAGGCCAAGATCTGATAGTATTGGTCCTGAACCCCTAGCCAAGACACTTTTTTTGTCGCTTCTTTATACATAGCCGATCAAAATGTATGGAATTGACACGTGAGTCGAATGTCGACTTAAATTATCGAACGCTTTTGTCAATTCTTTACATTTTGATCAGCGACTTTATAAGGAAGCGATAAAGAAAAAATAAAGAAAAAAATACGACCTGCAATCCTTCAAGAAGAGAGCGTAAATTCCCTCTTAAGACACCGGCAACACACCTCTTCTAATGTTGCGAGTGTCCATGGGCGACGAATGACGATAGTTGCTTTCATTTCATCAGGTGACCCGTTTGCTCGTTTGCCCCCTTAATTTGATAAGAAAAAGAAAACGTCTTGGCTAGGGGCTCAGATTTAGCGGTATCAATAATGTCGTTAATCGTGCGCGGGCGCAGACACCGCGAATACCCCGACGGAAATAGAGTGCTCCTTGCACTTGGATGTCCTCTCTTATGTAACTAAAAATCAGCTGCCATTGTTGCCATCTATACTAATATTACAAATGTGAAATTGTCTGTCTGTCTGTCTGTTAGCCCTTCACGCTTGAACTACTGAAGCGATTTAAATGAAATTTGGTATGGATATAGTTTGAGTTCCACGAAAGAACATAGGACGCTTTTCATACCGGGAAATGTATTATTAACGAATTTCTGCTTCCGCCATGACTGTTCAACCATGACTGTTCAACAACCCGGAAAATATACCATCCCCCATCACTTTGATGTTCAAATGGACTTCTTAGAGTACGGTTACACGGTCAGTCTGGCATCAGTTCAGTCTGACGGACTGAACTGATGCCAGACTGATCGTGAGACCGACGCCAAAATTATGATCCGAAAGTATGTAAGTAGTAAAAAAATTATCAGTCTGTCAATCCGAGGGTTAGACAGGGTTATTTTTCAGTCAGTCTGGATAAGACTGATGAAATTATTCAGTTAATAATGCCAGACTGACAGTGTAACCTATGGCTACACTTCTTTTGTTTCCACATTAATCCAGCGTTAAAGTCGAATCAAAACCTAATCCCTCTACATGGGAATTTAAGATTACCTTGTAAATAAATTAACCATCCAGTGGCGAATCCGTCACAGCAATGAAATATTGCAATAAATATTCATGCTGATATAAACACAGCGATGGAGTATCGATTCCGAGAAGTACTCGGGGCATCCGTCATCAGACTCGAAGTGTTCAATGTTCATGGAATAATCGCTACAGTGTATCGATTCTAGACTAAATATTCTAATATATTGAGACCAGTTCCCAAACTTATTTATTTCGTAGACCACTTTCAAAGTTTTGTTGGAACCGGTGGACTTCCTGCAGTATCCCTCTCCCCTACAATACTAATCTATGAATGTTATTATTTTAAGTAATTGTGGACCCCGTCTCGCGAGGACCCTGGGGTTCCATCTGGACCACTTTGATCATTACTGGATTAGAGATTCGACTAACGGGATTTCCAAATATCAATATTTTTCTGTAACAAAAATTTATACTTACTCATTAGGAAAAGAGTAAATCGCCGGCGCGGCGTAGGAGAGTCAGTGATTCCTCTCTTCTCTACGGGGAGAAGAAAATGAATGTCTATGCTGCTTCGTTAAATTCAGCGTTCTTTTTAAGCAGATGACTGTATAACCTTTAACCTAGGTAACGCCCACATGCAGTACCATAATATAAGGTTATACAGTAGAGCAACTCAACCGTGTCTTTAAAGTAGAACTGACTCAACACAGACACAATTTGAACAGCATTATTTTGCTCTCTTAAGTTATCTTATGGTAAATAGTAATACGTCATACTTTTTGTAGGGTATCGACCCTACAAAAAGTCAGGCATGGCTGGAATTTCGTATTTTTTTCGTTTGACTTCTTTTAATATGAAGTATGCGTTGCATTATTACATTCAGTTTAAAATTTAATTCTTTCTTCTAAAAAAAGTCAGTCACTGATGGTTATACGCACGGAATATATAACACTAAAGGAAAGGGCATAGCAAGTAAGTTTCATTGAAACTGGTGTCGCCAAACTCACACAGTAACATTTTACGCACACAAAAGAAATAACCAATCACAAAGAGATTTCTTTTTTAAATACAATGTCGTAAAAACAACCCTAACCCTTTTGAAATAAAGAAGAATTTAAATTTAGCAATACCGGCTCTGACTACCGAGTTCAGTTATTCAACGCTAGATGGCGCTTGACAGCTAAATATGGTAAGACTTGAAATTGTACGCAATTTTACACCTTACGTCAACTAGCGTAAGGTTTAAATTCGTACTTGCGCACTTTCTTTCACACACACGCGTGCGAGTTAAGTTACATCCAGCTGGACCTAACTATAGCACGCGGGCCACGCCCACATGGCCTTTCCTCTAGTGTTATCTATTCCGTGGTTATACGTATGCCCTAGATTACGCGTGTGCATGTCCCGCTACAGGCGGTCTATTATGAAGTTGATCTACTGTATGTATGAGTATTGTGATAACGGTGTATAAGCAGCTTACCAGGTTTATGTGGACCCTTTACGAGTGTCGCGACACCAGCTTTATATGATTTAGGAGTGTGCGGGATTTCTAATACCTGGGTCAATTTTATTGGTTGTCTGAAAAGAGAATTTTCATTTCGCTGAACTGACAAAAATAGTCAGCATAAGGTAAAATATTATAATCCCTCCTGAAGAAGAAAGAGAGAGAGTAGAGGGAAAGGGAAGTATAAGGAGAGAATTTGAATGGTAATTTATCGCTGTTTATCAGACATATATTGGAAGTAAGATTAATCACATGACGGAGTTGATCGTTCACAACTCACAAGCCTCAAGGTAAGTATTACGAAATTTCAACAAAACTGAAAACATTAATTTACTGAAATCATTACTAAAAATTACTGAAAACATTACTAAAAATTAATTTCCAATTCGAAAATCCCTAAAGCAAACACAGCGAAAAAACTTAGCAACTATCAGCAACTAAACATTGACTTGATAGCCTTCAAGTGATACTGCAGGATTTAGAATAGATCGTGGGCAATAGTATATATTATGTAACTGTTGAGTTTCATGGTACGCCGTTGAATTTGTTGTGAAATCATCAAACATCACGGGAATGTCATTTTAGGGCTGCCTCATAGTCTTCAATTTTGTGTAGACGTTACGTTTTCTACACAATTTCTCTTGTTTAGATTAATCACAAGTTATCTAATATCTTTATCACACATGTGGAGTAAACTCGTCAGCGTTGTAAAAATCAAGACTTTGTGTTTTTCCGTCTTACGGCAAAAAGCAGGGTTATGTTTATGTATTGATGCACGTGCAGTATTGTATTTATTTGGTATAAATATATCCAGAAGTGGCTTGTTAAAATTTGAGCTTATTGGGACTTGGGAGCATTTTAGGATAAGTTACGTCTTGGCGGTGAGAGTCCGAATTCGCTGGATCCGAATCGATCCAGTTATTATCATAAAGTTAAAATACCTAGCGGAATAGAGCAACAAACTCGAGCTGTCAAACGTAACCGAAATTGGTTTTCATCTGTGTGAAAAATATGTGTACGTATACACTTACACAAGCATGATTGAACATGAATTCTATGAGATTAAATTGTCAACGGGGCTGATCCGGGCTGATGGACGTCAAAAATAGAGTGCTGCTGTCATGTATCACAATTCACACGTCTCTTTTTACCACGCAGTGTTACTGATAGTGACATCTCGCTTGCTCAGGCCTTTGTTTCTCTATTCCGCTAGGTATATCAACTTTATGGTTATTATAGCCAGCCCTAGTCCGAAAGTCGCCAGCGTCCTTGAACAATTTAGCAACATTCGTACCCGGGCGGCCGTGATGAGAATGTTCAGATAACTCCAGACTTATGCTCTATTAGAGCAGATTTATGCTCTCGAGACCAGCTCTAAGTGGCCTACAAAGTATTGATGGTTAGAGCATACACATTGGCACGTTTCTGCTCTAGATGTCTGTCGTTAAAGTCAATATTGCAAGTACAACGCCTCCGTGGAGCAGTGGCGTAATGTAGCTCTCGATTTGGAGGTAGTACGATTCACGCATTGGAAAAAAGTCCGGTCGGGTAGGTATCAAGGATAATAGAGGGTGTCTTACAAGAACGATGATCCATGAGTTGAATGGGCATGTAGTACGTAAGGCGATCTTATGCTACCTGATTTCTCGCCAGTTGAGTTAGTCATCCGTCCCAATGGGTTAATTTGACTTAATATAAGAATAAATGAAGAATATAGAAAGACAGGCTGGGGCATGACTATGAGGTCACTCCTCCGTATCTGGCCTGGTCAATTAAGCCTACCACCGTCACCAAAACCGGTGTGGCTATCATTATTATAGAGGAAAGTTTTGTTATATTAATTTGTATTATCGTATCATAATTTGTTAAAAAAATTACTTTTAATTTAGCTAAACAGGAAAACACCTCAGCAAATGTGGCAAAAACGCGAGGTGTGATAAACTAATAAGTTATATCCTAATTCCTGTCCGTCTGTCTGTAATTATAGTCGGCAGTTTGCGTGCTGCAAATTATGGAGATCAACAATACCGCTTTCACTTTTTTGTCTGACTATACATTTTGCAAGTATACGGGGTGGTCCATATTTTATTTACAAAAATAACTCGGTGCCGTTGAACCCATTTGTTAATGGGTAATAGACAATCTTTTTTTCCGGGAAAATAGAAGAGGTCACCATTACTGATCTAATCGTCATAGCACTCATAGCATAAAAACTTTATTTTTTTTTATATTACTATATAATATAATAAGTATATTTAAATAAAAAAAATGTCGATTCATAACAGCCAAGTCCGTCATTTAAGTTTAAAAATAAAATAAAAGGCGCAATTAGATCACGCTACTAATATAATTCCATAAAAAATCCAATAATAATTACTAAGGCGGCAAAATATTTGAAAACAATAAATTCCATGTTCTTTTATTTATAGAAACATCTATTTCCAGTGAACAATTAAAAAATGTTAATCTGACAACAAGCAAAAGCTGACCGCACACGCTCACGACACGTTCAAAATCCTATAAGGATCAACACAGACTTGCGATTTTAAATCGGTTGTATTTTTAGGAAGAGAAAAGTTTTTGTTACATGTATTAGTATAATTGATAATTCATTGTATTATGAATTATGATATAATATGAACACAGAATCAAATAAAACTAACATTTAAACAATATAATTACAGAACACAAATGTATATTTTTAATTTTTAACCACTAATAGTGGTTAAAATTGGTGCAAACAATAATTATTATTATGTAAGATCTGTTAAAAGATTTATTTTACCAGCGGACCTATAAAGAATAGTATAGAGAAACGAATAGTTCCAATTAAGGAACAAAATTGAAAAATTCCACACCGATTTGTACTACTGTAAACAATAAAAGTTCATCAGTAAAAGTATCCCAAATTTCCGAATTTTCTATTCTAACATACGTAAAACTGTCAAATCAATAATTATTTTCATATATTTTATATACAGTGTGTAACAAAAATAAGTGATAATACTTTAGGATGTGTACGTATTCCTTGTAGAAAATTCACTGTGAAAGTAGCAGCACTGAAAGACGAATTTTTTTCACTTTTGTATGGGCAAGGGCCCGAGCGTCACGAGTTTCTCCAAACAAAAGTAAAAAAAAAAATGGTCTTTCAGCGCTGTCACTTTCACAGTGAACTCTCTACAAGGAACACGTACACACCCTAAAGTATTATCACTTATTTTTGTTACACCCTGTATATTGTATTTATTATGGATGTTATAGCCAAATTCTGGACTTCCTCTTTTCTCCACACCGAAACCCGATCGAAATCGCAAGCTTACGCTCTTCCTTAGTTTTTTCGGTGGGCGGCATTCGTCAATCGCCTTTGATCCACCGCTGGCCGCCGTGGCCGACAAATCGCCCGCTACTGCTTACACATCACATTCCATTCATTCCTATTCTACCTCTAATCCGACCTTAATGCTAATCTCATAAGAGTCAAGATCATAAGTCATAAGTCATCAGTAAGCTGGGAAGTAAAGCTCTGCTCACACATAACTTACTACAATCTGTTCTAGGAAGGGACCAGCTTATGAATAGTTTGTATGTCTGCTATTTTTGAAAATATCGATTGATGGAGAATTCAATAAAATATTTTATGAATGGTGTGCTACTTTAAGGGGGATTCTAGAATCCTCCTAGATTAACCAGAGTCTTTCTAGTCTCTCTGCACGGTAGATCAAAATGAAACAGTGATTTCGATATTTAATTTGCCGCTGAGGGTAGACTCGACCAACACAAAACATCGCCTGGTGAACTCGTGTTTCCAAAAAGTTTCAATAAGGATTTTCCGACACTTTCTTTTACCACCCGCCACCAGGTGGTGGTTTTTGTGTCAACAGGAACGTTTTCACCACCCTCAGACAGTAAACAAAAAACTTGAGAGGTGTCAAGAGAAACCCGAATGGAACGAAGTTATTTCTTATGTTCAAAAAACCTATAATATACACAACCTGTAACACTCAAAAAAATATTAAAAAAAACGCCTTCTAGTTGACGCACAGGAATACTATCAACGCATAAGTTGATAGTATTCCTGTGCGTACAACTTATAATATACACTTAATAGTTATTAAGTGTATAATATTATAAGTTTTATGTATGTTAGTCTTTAAGGTATATATTGTATGGGCCTATGTAGCCCGATATAAATAAATAAATAAATAAATAAAATAAAATAAGGAATACTGCAGTATGCAGGTACTAATAAAAAGTGTCGAAGTAAAGAGGTCAAATATCGTTCTGTCTAGCCTCATTACGCCGAACGCGCGATTAGGAACTTCGTTCCAAAAAGTTTTCTTGGACGTTTGACAACGTTTCTGTCAATATTCATGTCGGATTTTGGTGGGGTTGTTTACTGAATAACGCTCTCTGCTCCGACTTTGCGTAATATTGTGGTCTCAAACAGCTGTCATATTTCACAAATTTAAAAACCCCCATTGAAAAAGTTTAAAAATGAATGCTTTGCTATTTGTGTTAAGCTGAAGCTATTGCCATAACATTGAAAATTAAAGTTCACCAACCTTCCGGTAGTTTGTTACTTATTATAATTGTGTGCAGGGCACCACAACCTTTTTATTGAATTCCCATGTTGCAAAGTCTCAATTTTTTTTCTGCTAAATTTTAAATTTGTTTATTTGTTATGAGAATACAATTTCAGAGTTCCTAAGAGGGATTCTTAGTAGATGATTCATCTTCTTTTAATTCGTTGGATCAAACTGCATTGACCTAAAAGTTAACTCTCTAGAAAGCGTCAAAAATTTAACGGAACATATTAGGAACATTACAATAATCATAATCTAATATGTTGTATAAACTGATGACATCCATGATTATGAAAGAAGAAATATTCCTAATAAAAATAATAATTAGTTATTTTGTGAAACACACAGGATAAAATGTTGAACATGTCTGTAGTTTGAACAAAGTTATTTCAGAAGTAAAACATGGCGTGCGATTTTCGCAGACTGTATTTGGAGTAATGAACTACACGAAACCTGCGCCGCGCCGATGGTCACGATTGAGGACTTTCCGATCATTTTTTCAAGTGAAAACTTTTTAAGTACCATTGCATATTTTTATGTGGTTAAAAATTATTAACCACGATCTAAAATTGGTACAACTACTTTCAAAACCTATCCATCCGTATCCATTGCTAAAATTTGATTTCGGATTTTCGTGTTCCAGTTATTTAATTTTCTATAGAACCTCGTTTAAAACTCCCATCCAGGGTCTGCACACACCCCCAAGTTATTCCTTTCTAGCTTAGATCTACGAAAGAAGCTAAGAAATCTTGGCTTCAGGCATCAACGAAGAAGGCTATAAATAATTCCGCCGTTGACTCTACCTTTGCTATCGCCATAACTCACAACCAGTTCACTTTTAAAACTGCGCACGCGCCGATTGGAATTACTTCGCAAATGTCCCGTGCAGGGAGGTCTGTCAATATTATGATTGAACGTTGCGGTGTTTACGTTGCGTCAACGTTATATCGAGTACCCTCGAGGCGGCGGAGCGCAGAAAAACGTCGCGCAAACGTTTGCTTAACGGAAAGTGTAAGTTATTGGAATATAATTGACGTGTTGACAGAGTGGGGCGAATTGGTACGCGGCGAAACTGACCGGCCCACCCCGCGCCTACGTCTGCGTAGCGCCGAAAGGTAAGAGGTTATCTGGAGGATCGAGCTTTACCCGGGTGTAAACAAAAAAAAGATAATATTTTGCTAAATAACGCGCTTTTCCCAGGGATAAAATCTAGCCACTTGTTTCAAAGCAAACCATAAAAGGTTCCAAAATAGGTACTTGGAGGCGTTAAGAAACTAAGGTGATCGTTTTCTATACATTGTTTGAGTGAATAACCATTGGCATACTATACTTTACTACAAATTGGGTGTGAAGTGTGCAAAATGCTGCATAGAATCGTGAGTCGTGACATGCATCAAAGCGCATGTCTTCAGCGCCAGGGTTACCAGGCGTTCAGATAAAACTGAAGCCACAGGGTATTAATTTAATCTTACTACAGGCTACAGCAATGAAACAGGCAAACATTTCACCATATCTGCCTTAGTTGAGGCCTTAGTCCAAAAATTTTGACAGTCAACGGAATATATTGCGGAATTCCTGCCGTCAAACGCCTCTTGCATTCATGTCACAAATCACATTATGATACAATACATTGAATATTCTCCCTGCATGCCGGTCTTTTCATACATATGCTGGCTGGTCCGGCTTTTATGTTCACCTGGCAACCCTATTCAGAGCAAACCCTAGATCGATCCTTTTGTCGTCTGTGTACCATCAAAAACAGTTCCAGTTTATTACTTTTCAGCCTTATTCCTTGGCAATAAGGTGTAAGTGCCAACCGGATCAGTTCACTCGTCTGTCAAGCTCGCTGGACATGCGTTGTACCTGGCACCATTCATTATCACGGTTGCGACAGAGCGCCGGCGCCGTCAGATAGCACCAGGCCACACATGGGACTGATAAGTTACGATCGATATGAGGCAAGGACTTCGGCCGGTATTGGGCTGTATTTTGATGAGCGAGGCCAATTTATAGATAGAGATCGTATATCGTTTTGCCTGAACAGGATTGATCAATGATCAAGATTTTTTAAATGAAACAAAAGTAATCTTCAGTTTATAATATTATCTTTCGTTCAGCTACGTTCGTATTTTTTCCGACCACAATTTCTTTCAGACGTAATTTTTTCGACTCCAGATTATGACCGACATAATATACAATATCTTTTTGCACGTAGAATGTACTATGTAGATACACTATACAGGCGTATACTTGTTTTATATCTGACAAATTGGATACTACCTCCAGCTATCTCTTCGTGACCCCATGATAAATCAACTTTTTGTTGATTGATGTTAAAATGTGTCAGTTATGAAATGCTATAAAAGCGTTCACAGTTTCACACCTCTAAAAGTTTCCGAGTCAGATTTCACAGTTGTATTGTGAATTAGCTACTGTACAAAGTGTACAATGTACAATATGGCTACCGACTCCCTACACTAGTAACTTACACCAAGTCAAAACTTGAATGACTGACGTCTGGCTAGTTTTTTTTTTTTTTCTTATTTATTAGGCTTGTGTCGAATCCGACAATGCCAGCCTCATAAAATACATCAAAAATATAAACTTCATTACTAACAATTTGCAAAAAGATACTAATTAGCTTACGTCTGGCTAGTTACGTGCTTAGCTTTCGGAGTCTGGACTCTGGATGGATGGATGGATGCATCATGCAACATAATAATTATGATATTACCTACTAGATGACGTCCGCAAGGACCCCGTAAGGGCTACTGGCGCCTGTGTGCAAAAAAAAGATTTTGGCGCCCCTTTAGGCAGATTTTTTGCGTCCTTGGTTTTGGCGCCCCTAAAGATGGCGATTTGGCGCCCCTAGAGGATGGCGCCCGTAAGCATTGCACACATTGCATATATGGTAGCGTCCGCAACTCCGTTGCGCCAATTACCGCCCGGGAAATATAGATTTTCCCGGGACTCAAAGTATCTCCATACCAAATTTTAGCAAAATCGGTTCAGCGGTTTGGGCGTGAAGAGGTAACAGACAGACAGAAGTATGGATGCTGGCATAGAATTTGAATTTCGCGTAACGCATGCGTTTCAAAAGACATCGCGTTTTCAAATAAAATCCTTGACAAGTTCGAATGTGCCAATTTTTTTGTATATTTCCTTCCTTTGTCCTTTTCTGGTCCATCACACGTTTTGCTTTAGCTTCTAATTTGTTTCATGCGAATGAAAAGTGCCACATCGAGCTACGTATGCGTACGCCACAATTTCGCTTACAGCACCTAATATAATGTGAATAGTCAATATTCATAGTGGTTTATCTACGGATAAAGCCTTGTGTTGTTCATAACTAAAAAGAGTAAAATTATTATTTTTTAACAAAAAATTGAACCCGACTTCCAATTTGAAAAAACAATATTCTTAAATGAGCTGAAAATAATGAAATAATTCTTATTCTTCATTGGTGCCCTTTTCAAAATTCGACTAAATCTCAAGGAATTCTGTACTCAATTTTCATTATTTTGAAGTCGGTACTGGCTAAGTTCTATGTCAAGTATCTCAGTTCTGGGCTAGTACCGACTTCAAAAGAATGAAAATTGAGTACAGAATTCGTTGAGATTTAGTCGAATTTTGAAAAAGGCACTATTGAAGAATTATTTCATTCTTTTTAGCTCATTTAAGAATATTGTTTTTTCAAATTGGAAGTCGGGTTAAATTTTTTGTTAAAAAATAATAATTTTGTAGGCCAAGAAATTATGATTGTACTAGTTCAAAAGCGACAAATGTTATCTGATATTAGTTTATTACATACTCAATGATTAATTTAGATAATTTATTAATAATTAACCCTTAAATTGAACTCTTACAAACCTGCATGATTTGTAACAGAGTTGGTATTCAAAGTATTCTAGCAATCAAAATAAACTTTCTCCGATAAGTGGTTGATAACAAATTGTTATCACTTATCATAGCTTATCTATTAGTTGTAACTACAGTGCGGAAGACGAAAACAGAACAAGTGTTAAGTAGCTTACGAAGTTAGTAACATGGTATTTACTAGTTAGGGTTAGTAATTAGTATCCATCAGACGAGGCGAGGCGACGCATTTAAAATTAGCTGAGTACTGATTGAGCGAGCAGCCTCGCGAGGCTGCCTCTCGAGGCTGCTCACTCAATCAGTACTCAGCTATTGAAATAGGCAGCCCAACACCGCCAGCGGCATGTCAGTCAATTCCATGTGTACCTTTTCTTGTACATAGTAGATGAAGTTTTATTTTAAATGGTTAAATTAAATGCATCTCATCGACGTGTCACGTTGTAAATTGTAATATAAACTTGTTTTTAGCTTTTTGTGCCCGTCGTACACCAGCTCGTACTTGACCAGTTTCTATACTGCCTTAAGTCTAAACAAGAAGAGGAAGAATAAGGCCGTACATGAGCTGAGCAATCCAAATTCCAAATAGCGTGCTCACAGTCGTTGAATAGTGAAAACGGATACTTAATTTCGATACATTTGTTTATGGAGTGCACTGTGCACTGTGCAGTCATTCCAAACGGACGCTCAATGCTTTAAACAAAATTTCCCATTACCGGGGAATGCGTGTGGCAATATGTGTTATGAATAGTAATGAGCGTCGACAACACGAGAGGCTGTCAGATTCATCGCGCCGGTATCAAAACTACGCGCAGGGTGTGTGCTGTGGTCCCTGTTATAGGCGACAGCGGTTGCTAACATGAGTTGCCGTCGCGTAGCCTGTGATTTTGAAGGTGTCGTGAGATTTGGGGAGGGGGTCACGAACGATAACAACCTTAATACCTATGGGCTATAACCGAATAAAATACTTATACAAAATAAATTTCTAGATATTTTAATATTATATAGGTACCTAGGTTATGTCCTCTATGTTATACTTATAACTTATATAAGTTAGTTAACGAATAGGTTAAGTTAAAATCCATGTACTATCATTATAAATTAATGCGAAAGTGTGTCTGTCACCTCTTCACGTTCAAATCACTGAACCGATTTTGCTGTTTGGTATGGTGATACTTTGTGTCCCGGGAAAGGAAATAGAGAATACTTTTTAAACCAGAAAATATACAGTTTGAATAAACAAATTTTGGCGTATTTTGCTAGCATCATCTAGTAAGAAAATAAAAGTTTCTTCATCATTCGTCATCTTGGTAACTTTGAACAGCAAAAATAAAAATAAAAAAATAAAAAACCTGTAATATTTTTTTGGAAGTTCTGTATATTTTTGCTGCAATAAAGAATTTTTTATTTTTATTTTTTATTTTATTTTTTCTAAAACTATATAAGATTCGGAATATCCCTGAGGCCTAATTAATGTTGTACCTCGAATGTTGCTTCGATGTCACTCGATCACAAAATCTCACTCTGAGGTAGCCTGCGATCAAAGTTCGAGCTACCAGAATCGAACCCCGAGAGACGCTGCAGCGTCTACCTTAGCCCTAACTTACACCGTTATTACGACACGTAGCTGTAATGGGCTGGTTTTTCGACAGTATCGCCGATCGCGGCGTTTCGCTGGGAACTGGGAATTCGTACGTGAAAATCTAACGAGACAGTGCTAGGAGCGGCGCATACAATTAAACAAAATTAAGAATGTCCATACTGCGCCTTTTTTGTTCATCAAGGGCATGCGTCATAGCGCAGTCAACAGCGCACGTGAGGCATACCCGCGACGCATGCACCCTGACCGCATCCAAAACTTTTGCTATAGATATTTTGGCCGCACTTAGGGACTTTTAACGATAACTTTATTTCAGTGAAGATTTTGACTCAAAACTGAATACATTTTTTTGTTCAACTCTACATTAAATTAAACTTAATAAGTTAACTTTTAGATAAAGTGTTATGTCTATGAGTGCGGCTGTTTATGTCTACAGCAGAAATGGAAAACGATAGAAACACTGAGAGTTTCAGAAATGATCCAACACAAACAGAAGTCTCTGCAAAGTGCAGATTTATAATCTACTTGATGACGCCCGCAACTCCGTTTTTCCGGGATGAAAAGTATCCTATGTCCTATCCCGGGACTCAAAGTATCTCCATGCCAAATTTCAGCAAAATCGGTACAGCAATTTGAGCGTTAAGAGGTAACAGGCAGACAGACAGACAGACAGACACTTTCGTATTTATAATATCAGCATGGATACTAGTATTATAAATGCGACGGTGTGACTGTCAGTCTGTCTAGTTACCTCTTCACGACCAAACCGCCGAACCGATTTTGCTGAAATTTGATATGAAAATTCTTTGAGTTCCGGGAAAGGATAAAGGATACTTTTTATCCTGAAAATATGTACGATTCCCGTGTGATAAACAAACTCGATCATCTAAATAAACCTTCGTGGTTTCTCGATGATATAATAACTATTTTTTTTGTATTGTGTAATTTTAAATGGTAAATAAAGAAAAAAAAACTTTTGCAGAACATAGTTGCGGCTGTCGTTATTATGTAATATGTAGATATTGTGTCAACCTAAGTTCTAAGCCCAAATTGTATTTTGAACTTTAACAACAATTTAAACTGAACGTGTGCACGCCTTTTCGGGCCGGTTACGAAATCCCACTGACAGCTTCCTCTCGGCTAATTGGAATCAATAATTCATATCTGTGCTTTAGATTTTAAGATATACGATCAAATACACGATCGGAATTAAAGACAACACGTATCCACACTTACTAATATTATAAATGCGAAAGTGTGTCTGTCTGTTACCTCTTCACGCCCAAACCACTGAACCGATTTTGCTGAAATTTGATATGGAGGTTCTTTGAGTCCCGGGAAAGGAGGTAGAATACTTTTTATCCCGGAAGAATGTACGGGTTGCCCCGTGATAAACAAATTTTGGCGTAACGAAGTTTATAGTAGTTATCTATTTTATAAAAGGAACTTGAACATGGAATAAAAAAGTTTTTGTAATGAAAAACTCTTTGGCGGTGTTGTGCACTTTTTTTGGGTTGAGTAAAAGTATTGATCTCGCGTCAGAACACGTGATTTACAATTCGTAAGATGGACTCTACTCTCTCTGTAGACCGCCGGTTAGGCGTAGGAGAGAACGTAACTTGAAAAAATGTATATCTGCTCCTGTAGTTTCGTTTTCACATTCTGTCAGAACTTCCAGAATGAAAAGCCTTGGTTTTTTAGGACTGAAAATCGAACGTACCTATGCTATTAATAAAATGTGTTCTGAATTTCTACCGCTAAGGAGAGCAATATGTGAAATAGCAATGTAGGAAAATTAAAAGCTTTGAAGGAGTGCACTTTGAACTTATTTTTTTCGAATTAAGTATTTTTGTAGAAAAAATTATAATTAATAATAATAATAAACATTTATTCAACACATACACACTTAGTGTTCTGTATAAACGAAGCTTATTAAGCTCACACGTAATAACAATTCGCAAACGACCACTACATGAAGCTCATTAAGCTCATTCCAGCTAAGGACTTACACCACTGTAACCTGGAGCTTTGAGTGATAGCTTCAGTACTAACTATAACAATTGGAAAATATGACTCTATTGTAGATAGAAACACTCAAAAACATACCCTAAATCCCGATGGTAGAGTTTAAAATCCCAATGCAAATAAACAATGGATAATTTTCAATACGCACAGGATGGACAATATGTTAAAAACAGGACACCTTTTGGTTTGCAAATTAAGTATTCAGGTTCGGTAGGAAACATAAGACATTTCGTGGAACTAAGTTTAAAGCTACTTAACTTAGCCCACTAATAAGTGCTGTTTAAACCACAGTAAACTTTGTTTAGTTAAACCCGTTATGACTATGATTACTGAGATGACTTGAAATATCTTCAACATATCTAGAGATTTATCTATTTGATCATTTTTTCAGGATAATAATTTAGATAACAACTTTCGTGGAGTCCAAAATACGACATACTATTAGAGCTTAAAAAAAACCGAGCTTTTGTCAACTGTATGTAAAACAATAGGTATGATGGTTATTCTTTTAGCTGAAATGAAAATAAAATAAGAATAGAATTTTCTTTCTAAGAAAATATATCACATTAAAATATGGACCATGTAAAAGAAAGTATCAAAACATGCCTAAATGACCATACTACAATAATATTATGTATTTCATAAAACATTTTTCCCGGCATTTTCCCCGCTTTCCTTCCAAGCAGGATCGTGGGTGTGCTATAAATCGTCGCATAATGTTCCGATATAAATATTATCAATAACGTTAGCGGTACTTTTAGTGTGGACTTTTATCGGGATCGTTAAACAATCAGTTGCGAAAGCCGCGCAAGTTCAATACCGGCGCAGTGCCCGGCGCACGCGCAGCCTGTCAGCACGCCACGAAATAGAACGCGTATGCCAATTTTAAAAAGTTAAAAAAAGACGCATAAAAATATTTGGCTACAACGATTAAAAAAATACTGGCCGCTAAAAGTATTTCGGTGCCGAATCGTGAATAAAAAAAATTGAAGTGTTACCTGGTGTTTTTCAGGATTATCGAAAACTAAAAAAGTGAAATTTTAAATTAACAGTTTTCGAATATTTCGACGTTTTTAAAATTCGAACGTTTCAAAAGTGCTGGCTGGTTTTTCAGGATTTCGAAAATCAAAAGAATGAAATTTTAAATTCACCCTTCGATTGTTTTTTTCCTTAGTCTATGGTGGTATTTAGTGATTTTGGTGGGAAAATTGTTGTGATTGAGTGAAAGTGTTTTATCGTTATGGACTTGACTTTACACGGTGAGTAGTAAAATTCTATAAAATTAAGTAAAACTACTATAATCTTAATCGAATTAAAATTTACAGACCTATAAACTTTATCGTTGTATTATTAACGCTATTTTGATCACGCAGTAAAAGCTTTTGCCGTGTGACTTTTCTAGTGTTTAAATATATATACGGTTATTGTTTTTATGGGGATTAGGAAATAATTTAATTATTCTCGAGACTAATACAGTGTCAGGGACTTTAAATAATATATAGCTTTTCTTTTCATGTATGGTAACGACCAAGCCACATTTTAAGACTTTGATACAAAATTTGAGAATTAGCTTTTATGAAAATATCTTGATAAGTGATAACGTTAATTATTTGACTGTGCTTGCCTTGTTTTGGACTAATTTTCCATCGAAATGTGTTGTTTAGCATTTCACTATGAGTAAATTGCAAACCAACGATATCTAAATACTTAGATACGACGTGTGCCGTCAAAACTATAGCAATGTTTTTGCATGTGTGCGTTAGATAAATAGCGACGCGCGCCACACTAATGTGTGTGTGCGTGGTACGGTCAGCAAAAAAGGGTGGTCGTTATTTCACGTCACTAGTTACCAGGGACTGTAATGCCGGTATATTTTTTATACCGATATTGATTATCGGTACAAATATCGATAATATGGGAACGAGCAACCAGTACAGGGCCTATAGCCGAAACTTTTTCGTTATCGCTTCGTTATAGAATCGCCGATCAAAATGTATGGAATTGACATAAGACGAGTCGAACGTCAACGTCATATTAACGAACGCTTATGTCAATTCCATACATTTTCATCGGCGATTCTATTACGAAGCGAAAACGAAAACATTTAGGCTATAGGCCCTGTACTTGGCTTTGGCTAAACCCCCTATGTACTGAAAATCCAATTATATATATATATATATATATATATATATATATATATATATATATATATATATATATATATATATATATATATATATATATATATACAGTGTGAAATTTAAATGGTTGTTTTCCCGCAGTAAAATGATTCTATCTTAGTAGTACAATAGATTTGTAAAGTTTTTTTTGTTCAAATCAAAAAAAAAATCGGTCGGGTCCATAGTAACTCGCGCCTATCGGCATAAAGTTTCCATAGTACGTCATACAAAATATTTTTTATTTTCAAAAAATAACATGCATGGTTCGATAGTACTACTATAGGTAAATTTCCCTCGATTACATAGATCCCATCATGGTCACAACTTTAATGAACGTGGTACCAAATTCGAGTTAAGCACTATAGAACAAAAAAAGAATTTTGAAAATCGAGCAACAAACGAGTGATCCAGTTTTAAGAGTCCGTATACGAAATTTGCCGATTTCGCTGATTTTACAGACGTGATTTAACAGTTAAAATACAGTATTTCTATAAGTTTTAATGCTAAACATGTAAGATCATTTCAATTATAATCTAATATTGGAGCTAGATTTTTTTTAAGTATTTTTAAATAATCCAACTCAAACCCGCGACAGTTTTATAATTTTTGCTGTAAAAGATTTAGGATATCACCTGTTTATTGATTGTATTGACGTCTTAACGGTATGAAAAAAATACAATGTACTGTTGAGAAAGTCGTCTATACAATGTTGGAATTACTTTTTACCACTTTAATATGAAATAGTTGAGTAAAAAAATATGTAACTCGGCAAAATTTTAGAGAAAATGGGCAAAAATTGCTGTTAATTTCGGCAACTTAGAGCTGTAATTCATAAAAAGAAAACGACAGAAATAATCTATAGATAAAATTCTATCCAATTCGATAAAAAAGAAAAAAAAACCTTTGCAATTTCATATTCATCGGCAAAATTTCGTATACGGACTCTTAAGTAATCGGATTCGTAACATTTCAAAAAAAGTACTCTTGTGAAAAGTGAAAAAAAAATTGGTCTTTCAGCGCTGCTACTTTCACAGCGAACTCTTTACAAGAAACACGTACACATCCTAAAGTATTATCACTTAGTGTTGTTGTATATTTATTACGTATTATTACGTGATTTTCAAGAAATTTAACGAATACGGTAACTTAAAACTTTACATAAATACGTAAATAAAATCGTTACAAAAATCACTACTCGTAACGTAACGGTATTCGGTTGCATGCTGAAATAACTTTCGAGTATGCTGACGGTACCTAAGTTTACCCGTTTTGATGTCCACTGTAAAATGATCCCTATTAGTATGAGCGTTGATACAACCGGGGGTCACAAGATATTGGTCATAGCCCATTGAACGTTAAAGCAAAATGTGTATCGAGAAAATATTGTCGTCCTTTTTTGACTTACAGTAATAGCATATACTACTTTCTCTTTCGTTCATTTTACGCTTTGCTAAAATTTTTCTCTTAAAATGGCCGACAATAAATTAAATAATTAATTAAATCATAGTACTAACGTGTGAAATGTTACACCTTTGGCTTTATTTGTGTTTCTGGTGTTATTATTACAATTTCGGAAGGCACACGACGGCATTCTGAAGCGAAATGTGGTGAAAAACAACGCAGTAAACAATTAATTGAGCATGTCTGACTGTCACCGCGTCCTAAGGCTCACTGGTCACAGATGAGTGAGCTCACTCATCTCGAGAGTGACACATTTTCGCGCTGACGATTGTATGGAATGCCTTTTCTAACGTTATAGTTCTTTGTTGCAAACAATATTTGACCATCGATTTTCAGCAACAAACTTTCATCCCCTAATTTTAAGGGCTGGGGGAGGAAAATTCTAAGTTTATTAATTTTTGTGCACATCGTCTCAATCCTAGTTTGCATAACAATATTTAATGAGAGCTCTTTACAAATTTCACAATATTCTAAATCTTCATAGATAGCTTTGTTGATCGACGAAATCAGAGGATTTTGGATATAAATAAAATATAAAGTAAGTACTTTTTAGGATATTTGAGTGAATTTTTAATCATTTACAAATTTTGTGGAGGTGCACTAGATCCTGGTAGACCTATACATTTATACCTATTAATTGGTTCTGCTACTAGGTTCTTTTACCGTAATAAAAATACCTACCGGTTTAATGAAAATCGAAGTGATTTGCGGTTTCGGAAATCAATGCCATTTTTGACCGTCTTCCAAAAAGGAGGAGGTTATAATATGTTCAGCTGTGGATGTATATTATATTTATTAATTTTATATAGTCACAATAGATCCTCAAGGGTCGCAGTGACATCAGGGCTACTTGACCTGCCTTCAGCACAAAAAAAAATATATGATCTACCTATCTACTTACAATTTTGTCTGAATGTTCTTCTATCTATGTGTAATATTGTATATTCAGTATCTAATATCTATAAATCGTTATTGGTCTGACCGGAGCAATAAACTGAAACAGCCTCAGTTACTCGTAAAGTTCATTGTCGCCGTAATACTTGAGTTACTTTGTTTCTTTTATACTAATTTATGTTAACTAATCGATATTTACCTGCTTCTTAAGGCTCCAGTCTCGCAAAATTCACTCGCTGCGAATTATTGGCGCAACTTTGTATATTTATTTTTTGACAAACTGACAGTAACTAATAAAATAACACGAAATATTATTATTGTGTATAATATAAGTAATAGCTAGTTATTTTTTTTAAGTTCATCTATGTGGATATTGTTAGGTAAATCGTTAAAAACAGCTCTTCCGTGCCCATGTCATTTCGAGTTGTGTTTGTGCGCTTAGTTTATGGAAATAAATAATTAATTTAAAAATCTGTTCAGCGCATAATGAGCTCAACATTCTCGTCTTCAAAATGCGTACATTAATTTTTTCTAATTATCTTTCATTTTCTTAATTCAGAGCTCACAATTTCATCAAAATTCTCTACTTTTATCTCTTAATAAACGGGTTATTTCATAAAGAATATGCATCGTAAGTATGTAATAATAATCTGTTTTGATGCCAAAAGTTCAATAAAGCAATTAACACAAAAAAAATCAGCTAAATCACCTTAGTCCAATAGTAATAATAATCTCAAAAGACCTACAACAAAGAGATGTATAAACAAGGATTGCAAGGGAAATTTTGGTATTTACTTTAAAAAATATTTTTTATTATTTAAATATTTTGTAGTAAATTTACTATTTATTTATATATTTTTAGTGCTTTTTGTCTATTTTTTGGTATTTAAATATTTAGTAGTAAATTTACTAAAAAATATTTAAACACAATTTTTTTTTAGTATTTAAATATTTTGTAAAAAAAAATTGTTCAGGACCCTAGGTAATTACTATCTTAAGCTGAAAAATAACTCAAACATGTTAAATATTTTCGTAAGAGAAAATGATTTTGGTATTAAGAATGTATGAAAATTTCGAGGGTACCCCGGGCCCTTAACCCTTGATGAATATACAACATGACTGGTGAGACATTACCGATACTTATGGAGAGTACTCTGTAGGTACTCGATTCTCATTATAATTATGTAATAAAATTAGGTTCTTAATTTTTTTCCGAATTTCCCAAAAATAAATGAATCATGGATACTAAGTAAATTACGCGGCTAGACAAGTAGGCATACTATGCGGCCGGTGCAGAGGCGTGCGCTACCAAAGAAACACCACACAACTACCCCTCCCGCTCGCGGTGACCATGCATTGGGTAAATAATTATTTAACTTTAAGCTACATTTACTCAGTGATCAATTGATATTATTTTTTCTATTATTTTTTTCCAACTAATGTAATAGCCAAATATCACGTCCTCGAGTATTGAACATGTCTCACCAGTCACGCAGTATAGGGGTATTAGCACAGTATAGCAATATCCCCAGTTTGACGTGTCTGTCTGTCTCTACGACTGTCCATGGCATTGTAGCATCCAAACGGGTGGGTCAATACTTTTTAAACTAATCTATAGTCTATACAGGGTGTAACAATTCTAAGTGATAAAATACTTTAGGGTTTGTATGTGTTACTTTAGCAAGCGCCCCTGCGTCATGGATTTTCCCATACAAATCACAAAAATAATCCTCTTTCAGCGCTCCTACTTTGACAGTGAACTCTATAAAAGAGACACATACACACCCTAAAGTATTATTACTTACTTAATTTTGTTTAAATAAAATGATTTTTAAAGTTAGTCTCACTTAAATTTGAGAAAGCCCGAATCGATGTGGCTAATTTTAGTTTGTGGGAAGTCCAAGGAAGGTTTATATTGGAAGGAAAGTGAAAAAAAATTAACGAATCATGTTATAGTATTCATATAAAAAGTTTGTTTAAACGAGCTGGTCTCAGAAACTACTATTCCCCAACTACTCTCGACGATAATCTTATCCAACTCGCTCCTGGCCGTGTATATCGCGCGGGCCCCGACTAACTCCTGACCGTATTGTCCATGGCGTGTCCCAGACTCGCTCCTGGCCGTGTCTATGGCCGTTATTTGGCCACCTCG
Source organism: Plebejus argus (assembly GCA_905404155.3). Lineage (NCBI taxonomy): Eukaryota > Metazoa > Arthropoda > Insecta > Lepidoptera > Lycaenidae > Plebejus > Plebejus argus. The sequence goes on from FR989944.1 coordinate 1,106,244, forward strand.
TAGGTAAGATACGGAGAAAGTCCCCGCGACCTTTGTGTAATCAAGTGCGGTACCGATACCGTCACGATTCCCACGTTTTGGGGAAATATCGAACATACATCCTGGCAACACGGTGAGAGTTACTTTCTAAAGTTGTCCTAACTCCTATCTGTGTACGAAATATAAAGAGACCAACGAGACTTCCTTCATAAATAATAATTATTTTTGAGTTGTAAACTTCTTTGACGGCAATGTCCCTATGCGATGTACAGTACACTTTTTTGAGATTGGTAAAATATTAGTAAGACTGATGCAGAGTACACCGCCGGCGCAGCGCAGGATAGTTCGATTTACCCCTTGAATGTCACTTATGACTGTCTGTTTTGCCGGCATTGCCAGAGTGCAAATGGAGTATTTGCACTCTGGCAATGCCGGCAAAAAATAAAACAAAACAGACAATCATAAGTGACATTCAAGGGGTATGGTATATATAATGGTCATCGAGTCTGAGGATGTCAGCTAGCTGGAGATCCACTTCTAATAAAAGCAGGATGTCGTCAATTATTGTGAAATAATAAAAATGTTCAAAAACTTCAAACTGGTACTTTCAGAAGATTAAACATATTATTATAAAGTATTCAATGACTTAAGACCAGTACCACAGTGCTAGTACAGTATAAACATAATATATTACGGTATTACTGTTTAGACTACAGTTTAAATGAAATGGCGCTTAAACAATGGATAGTTTTATAAATTATCAAACTCACACTTGGCTTAAAATAATCTTGTATTATTTAAAAGTAAGTTACGGATCTAATTATTCTCATTACTTGAATGTCACGTTTATTCTCAGAAGTGCAATTAAAAATGTAATGGTTCACGGCGTTCACCAATACATTTTCAATTGCACTACTTACTTAAATGAAGATTTTAACATGAGCCCCATGCATTAAGGACGCTATTACTAATATCAGCGATTTTCCGGTACCCTAAATAAAGAATTTTAGAGTCAAACTGCGAGGATATTTTGGTTTCAAATGAAAGATAATATATTCATCTCCACGACTGTACCATAAAAATTCTATAGCCGCATACAAAATTTTCACATAAAAAATACGTTTTAACCATCACTATAATCGCAAAACATGAAAAAAATGGGGTCTGATTAGGTACCTTAATATCTAAATACTTACACTGAACTGAGGAAAATAAATATACAAAAAAATTGTTGCTTATTTAGTCCTCTATAAAGTCCGCTAATATAAAAATAAACAACTTTTCCAGTTATAAGAAAAATAAGAATATTTCTCAATTTTTTTCATACATTTTCGCCATATTATCAAGAACGCGGCGAGCGTCGTAACCGCCACTGTACAAGGCGCGCTAATATGAATCTTATTTTAATATCATTAACGTCGATATTCGTACTGACAGACATCCGACCTGCTAATTCTCCGGTTGGAGCATTCTTAAAGAGCAGGCGCAACTGGCTTTTGGGATGGACAGAATAGTCGAGTATAGTCGGTATAATAGATCACGCTACGTATGCTAAAATCAAAATAATAGAACTATATTGCATATACTCATTATCCTGTTTTCTTACATGAAAAATTGATGACTTACGCAGTCCCAGAATGGAGCAATCGGTCGAGATAATATAAAGGCATAAGGGTGAAAACTCTATGGTGCTCCACTCCCCGCAGGCGGGCTCTGCTTATGGGTACGATAGAATAATCTACCGCAACTCGCAACTTGATTAAATTTGAAGTTTCACCACTTTCTGATAAAGTGGTGAATAGCCTATTCACAACCATTTTTGACAGATTCTCCATACTTTATATGTCAAGTTAAGTGGTGGATAGCCTATTCGGCACTTATCAGGAAGTGGTGAAACAGGCCCTAATTAAGATTAAAATAAATCTCTGAGTGCGGTCGAAGTCTTTTTTGAACTTCTGAATCAGCACAGAGCTGATGGTAAACAATCTAAGCTCAAGGAGCCTTCGTATTCCAATAAAAGTGAAAAGAAAACATAGCATTACTAATTACCTGAAAGGAAAAGTATGGGGCAACAATAGCACAATAGCTCAATTCAGTTTTATGGGGCTAGTGACTGAGCGCGGGTTCGAGCTCCGATCACGATTGATTTGTTCTCATTATTGCTACAAGTTATAAGAAGTGGTTTTTCATTGTTTGCGAAGCTTCTAAATCCATTTTGATAAAGTTTGCCACGTGTAAGGGGGTTACTAAAACTTTACACTGCTTGTCTTCTACTGCAGTAAAACATGACAAATTGGACAAGTCACTTGACGGACAACCGGTAGATGATACTAAGGCCCACTTGCGCAGATCTGAGTTACACATCATGTCATATGATATCTGTCACTCACTGTAAAGAGTGATAGAAATGACAATATGATGTTTAACTCAGAGTTAACTTTAACCCAGATCTACGCAAATCCGTTTAAGTATTTAATATCTCTGAAATATATACCTAATACAGTTTCAAGGGTTGAAGAATATTTTATGACTGTACAGCGTTATTATTAAACACTATTAGTATTGGAGCAAAGTACATATTAATATTGGAATAAACAGATGGAGGAGTGAAAACAATTGCTAAGTTGTGCAAAGTAATAATAATTATTAATCTTCATATTAATAGTTATAATATATAATTATTTATTTATTTTCTTAAAGGATCCTTAAGTTTCCTTAATTTTATTACTATTAACCCACTAATGTACTCCCACGTACATAATCATAATAAATCCACTTTATAGTTTTTAAATTTTACGATTATAGTGCACAAGGTAAACAATGAACCAGGATTATTTATACAACACAATTTACGTGTGTTTGGATGTTTGTTACGTTGTGGGGCCATTAACTCATCGTCGGTGCGCCTGCGCACGATTTGTGCCGCCTGCTGAAGTGGTGAGGGTGAACGCCGAATGATATACGGCGACCCCTCGCTCGATAAAAAAATATATATATTACAGGGTGGTTTGTTTGGGAATTTGATGACAGAGAAAGAAATTGAGGTAAATTGTTTAATTTGTGGCTCGCTAGAAACTTGCTAAAAGGACTAAGTCTGCTTCCACAAGTAGACTCAGAAAGTATAGGTCAGGAATCAGGATCGGACCCCAAATGCCTCAAGTAAGTTATACAGATTACAGGGTGCAACAAAACTAGGTGATAAATAATTTAGAGAGTTCCTTGTAGAGAGTTCACTTTTTGTTACAGCCTGTATATATGCCTCCTTAGGATTTTAAAATCTATCATTGAAATTTTACCTGGTTAAGTTCATTGACTTTTGATATAATACTAAAATGCTTCACCAGTGAATATTTCCCTGCTGAGCAAAATCTTACTGTACCAACTACCATACCAAAATTATGCTCTACAGGGGTTTTTTTTCTGATGTAGCAAAACGATCGACTCGTGAAGTGTTCCAAGTATTAATCTTTAATCCTGAATAATTCCTTGGTAGAGCAAAGCTTTTGATCATAACATGGCAAATTCTCTACTAATGAAGTAGTTCTTGGATCAAAACATACCAAGCTAAGCTAAAAGTGGAATAAGTGCATGGAAAAGTGTGTATATTACTGTGAAACATGAATTTACACCAAGAAGTTACAGTACATTCAATATCATACTAAGCTACGTCAAAATGTCCGGAAAGTATGCCGAAGCCGGCTTTACGAAAATATACGATTAATAAAGTATCAAATACCCAATTACTTATTTTATAAGTAACATTATCGATCACGGTATAGCCACCATCGGTTATAATAACGGCTCGGCTAATCTCCACATCGGAATCGCTTAATCGATTCATATTAGATCTATCAACACTCGGCTGTGTTGTTGCCTTATTTATGATTTCCGCTAGAAAATCGATTTAGGTATTTTCTCGAAAATTTCCATATAAAGTTGTGTTTAAAAATATTAGGTTTCACGCGTTAAAACTCCCATTTGATATTAGTTTCTAGCAAGTCACAACATTAAGGCTTTTGCACGATATCGTACGGCGCAGTGGCTCTACTTATTTCTAACGACGGTATTAATGCCCAGTATAAGATGTTTTGAGTTTATCTTTTTACTAGCGCTTTGGATTGGTATCCGTCAAAAGTTCTATCAATCAATAACGCTGATAGATAAAAATTAAAAACTGCATTCTATAGTTTTATTAGCGAAGTTAAACATCGCAGTTACGTTGACCGTCAAAAGTCAAATCCGGGATCCGGGAATCTGTCTGTCTGTCTGTCAGTCAGGTAAATGCAATATCGCGTTTAGATTATTTTATATAGAGTAGGCACGGGAAAATAACCACTATGTCTACACAGACTATCATCCTTTTTGCCCCAACAAAAAGGATCTTTTTTCGTACAAGTACCTAGTCAGTACAAAATTTTGCTGGCAACTTGGAACCCCTGCTTACACCCGCCTAGGTTACACCCGGTACGTCTACGACCAGTCAATTATTCACGAACATTATCAAAACAGTATTCGGAAATTTATTGTAATAGCTTCGGTATAAATTCGATCGGTTATAGCCACTCAAACAAAATGCTTGTGCTACTTTATAAGGGGGACTTTACACTGCATAGCTGATTTTATGACGTCATAAAATATTTATTTCCTTGTTCGGTTAGTAAATTAAATGCTCGTAGTCGTGACATTTTACCGCTAAATAGGCGTAAAATTATTTAATTTTCATTGTCAATAAAACAAAATATGTACCTGTATAGACTGGATATAATTACATAGTAAATTAATTGTGATTTAATGACATAATATACCTAGTATATAACTCCCATACCGGTTTCGGTGACGGTGGCCGTAAATAATTAAAGGAGTAATTTTATAGTGTCCAAGTGTGTGCGCAGTACATAAGAGCACTCTCTATTCCTATACGACTGGCGAGAGATTATAGGCACAGGACCGAATTTTTACATGCCCATCCGACGCATGGATCATCTTACTTGTCAGACAATCAGGTGATCAGCCTGCACCGTCCTAACCAAACTTGGAAATAACTATGTTTCCAACGCAGGAATCGAATCCAAGACCTCCGAGTCAAGAGCTGCGCTCTAAACCACTGGACCACGGAGGCGTCAATGTTTAATGACATATTAGATTTTTTAACACTTACCTGCTAGTTAAACTACGTTTAATTTAACTCACTGGTAATTAATAACATGAAGAATAAGGGCACATGCATACTGGTTAATGACAGACCGATTATCGCCTCTGCACCTAACATAATATAATTATATCATATACATAATGACATATAATTACCGGTAACGCGTTAGAATATATATCATTTCATTAACAAGTGATTACTAGACATACTAGCGTTTAATGCGACTATACGTAGATAATATTTTAATCAAAAAAAAAGAGCAGAAAATTTATTTATCTGAGAAAAATAGATATAAAACCCTTTCAACTCCTGATAATTATTTTACAAAATATCATGCTCTTTAATGATGAAAAAGATGGAAAATGTATTTGATCGACGAATGATAACAATTAACAAAACTTCTTTGATAAACAAACGCAACCAAAACTCAAAAGCGACAAATTATTTCTGTGTGGATGGAACATCAAAAGCTACACAGTACACAGGCATGTACAGCGTGATGTAGTTTAGATTGAAAGATAACAAGTGACATATTTATTTAACACTTAAATAATTCGAAAGACAAAATGTAAATAACACTTTTAACAATAGCTGTTAGCTGGTGCTAACTATACGCCCATTACTTACAGGCGGCTCATAATGATCGTAATTCAGCCTCAGGGCATTGCCAATCACTGTTTACACCAGGATTAATGTTGACAATATTTATATTGATCATTTGAATACGTGTAAGGAGAAGCGAGTATATTGCGATCATTATCGCCGTTTTGATTTCTATACAATTTTGCATTGCGCAAGCGCAGTTGATGAATAGACGCGAATGAGGCTATGTAAATAAAATTCAACTTGTTATGTACTTCGGAATTAAGTTAGATTATTGTGGCATAAATGTATTTTGTGGTATCGAAAATTTTTAATGGTTTGAACAATTACTTTTCCGGCTTTGTCGTACTATACTTTAATTGTGGCTCTAAATTTTTTCATTTTATTTATTAATTCATTTTATCGCCGCAAACAAAACATACGTTCTCTACAACCATAAAAACTATTGGAAAAACTGAAACGTATATTTTTTTTTGTTTCTTTGGACAGTGTGCAGGGTTCATTAGTTTTTTCTGTGCATGGCAAATTAGCGTGGGCATAGTTATTAGCAATAAAACAGTTGACATCTGTATCTATCAGGTGGACATTATGGTAATAGGACATGGCAGGAGCATCTGGGATGTGGGCCGCAGTAGGTCGATAGTTCTCATTTGAATTTTATACTCGTAAATAACATGACAGTTATATGTTTGAGAAGATCCTTTGGCTTTTAGAATATTCATTTTAGTGTCAGGTCTCATAGAGGTGAAACGACTACAGCGATTGAGCTTTGCTACATGCGAAAGTTTTCAAAAGTTTTATTGCAATAATGCGATGCAACTTGCTAGGTAAAAAGTAAGTATACAAAAATCGTAGAGTTGACTCTACCATCACATTTTGTTCTGAATTCTAATTTCGTAGTGCATAATATTTACTTTTCTTGTAAACTGTGTTACTTTTGTATATTTTTTTTGAACTGTAAGCGAACATTCGACGCCTTGTGTTATTTTATTAGTATTTATTGTAATTTAAAATATTGTCTTATTTGATTCAACGTACGCGACGTGTTAGGCGTATCAATGAAAGTTTTGAGGCGGACGATTCTTCTGATTATAATATTTGAGTAGGCCTTAATGAAGTATTAATATGCCATTCAAATTGCCTTCAAACTTAAAAGCCTAATTTCAAATTATGATTATAGTCACGTTAATGTTCACAAACATTAAAAAAAATTAGCGTTTTAGAATATTAATGTGATAAGGTAAGGTAGGTACACTTGCGAGCAAATAAAAAGAAACCATTCCCATTGTTTTACGTAAGAATATAAAAATACTGTACGATATGCCTTTTATAAACTATCTTCATTAACACGTTTCTAGATATATTATATTAGATGCTTTAACAAGTAGGAGTTATAGATTAGAAATCGTTTTGGAATTACCACCAAACAATTTCGATAGTTTTGTGAATTTATTATGACCATATTATGGTTATGAATTGAAACTTATTATTGCGACTGTACATTATGGTTGAATTATTTAATTGAAACACTTTAGTGTCAAAGAAATCACCCGGACCACCGCAGAGACCTGACAAGCGTCGTTTTGTCTGTTGTGAGAAATGCTTGAGAGTCTCAAAGAAATATCTCCCGACCGAGCGGGAAGTTCTTTCAGACCGTCCAGAAATTCAGACAATATAATATTTATATTATCTTGCGCTTCTCTTAGCTCGTCACTATAACCGTGCACCCGGTTATAGTGACGAGCTAAGAGAAGCGCAAGGGCACTATACCTAATACTTACGTTTTCTGGAAACGTTTAGTTAATTCCAAAAGTGTGTCTGTCTTTCTGTTACATCTTCACGGCCAAACTGGTATGGTACTTGGTATGGTACTTCGACTCTCGGGAAAGGACATAGTATCTATAATCTATTGTATATTTCTATATTATATATAAATTCTATATCATAATCTATTCTATATCAGCTATATTCTATAAAAAATTTACGATTCCCGCGTAATAAACGAATTTTGGCGCGACAAATTGCCGTATTGTAGTAGAAAATAGATGTCATACGTGAGAAGAGAGGTTATTGTTTATGTAAAAACATCTTCGGTAGCGTGTAACGCGGTATAGATAGACAAAGAAATTATACACTACGTATAGAGCGGTTGTGCCGACCGCAAGTGTAGCGAATAGCGATAGGGGTGGTGTACAAAGGACCGCAACATAAAACGTGCCTCGCCCACCATCCCAAGGCTTAATACTTGAGAAAGTTAAAATATAAGTCAATAGGAAAAGAAATCAATCAGAAGCAAATCCCGTCGTGTACAAAAACATCAAATGCGATTAACCGGGGACGGCGACACAAAACGAATGTATTATGTAGTGACTAGTGCCCAATTATTCTCTGACTTCAAATCACTCTTTCTGTCGCTCTGACTCGTAAAGGCGTGAAATTTTTTGCAAACGATGGTCTGAAAAATAGAGGATCAGAGGAGGAGCTGTTTGAAATCATGTTGAATACACTACTTTAATGCAACATTATTGGAGTATTAAAATATGTATCTTTAATAAATTTTGGCTTAAAGTGCTCCGTCCGAATTTCTTATGCTAGTTGGTTCCCTTTTGCCCGGTTAAGTTCCCAAACCAATCGCGTAGGACAATTCTGTAAGTTTGTGTTAGTTTGTTACGTATTGGAAAATAAAACATTTTATTTACATTTCAACTCTTTTCAATAAAGAATTTGAAGTATAATAGATTACTGCTTCAGCAGTATAATATTACGAGCATTTTTTTTTTAATCAATCAGATCACCAATTATTGTCACCCAAAGTTCACATGGAAATATCGAGCTAGTCACGCCATTAGGCTAGAAAGCTAGATCAAGCTGGGTAATAAATCTGAGCTATCGCCTGGGGCGCTGTAATTGATAAGTTAAGTTATGCGCCGCCGATCGTGGCGCTGACTGACAATTAAGATGAACAACTATTTGCTCGTGATTAACTAACTTGTGTTGTTTTAGGTGTTCAGTTTGGGTACGGTTTGATTAATTGTAGGATTTTACAACGTGTGTCATAAGATATAACCTAAGAAATTCAAAGAATCTATAAAAATTACAAAATAAGCCCCAAATGATACTACTGCTAAGAACACCCTCGTTAGCCTTCTATTAGTTCCAACAAGTGTAGATAATTGGATTCAAATGAAATGCTATTTTGGGATGATTTCTTGACACTAAAATAAACGAAAGCATCTATGATCTTAATCAAAACTTGCGGGAAAAATATTCAAGTTACTCGGAGTCTAATTCTCTTGGAACCTTAAATATAGCTTGTATGTATTACAGGCTGTCTAACACACATACATCAGATTTCTCACTCGAGTGATACAGACAGAAATTCACACGATATTCGAGATAATATCAGAATCGGGATCCACAATAGATTTTTACGTCTTCCTGACCGTTTTGAAGTGTTTAAGGCTAATTATCACAACTCCTGAGGTCCGACGGCCGACATGGGAGCCGTAAACAACACTGTTCATGACGTTCGGTTCTCAGAAGTGTAAAATGAATAAATAATGGTGAAGTTGATCACTCATTGTCGACGGTGGGCAAAGATCTGTGAGTGATAGATACGGCACTAGTATTTATTATTCGTAGTACGCTGTACGGCTGGTGCGGCATTAAATACTAAAACGATCCGTATTGATTCATTACATCTAAAATGGTAATGGCTAATATTATGCCAATTTATATTTCATGTATGTATTTAACATTAAAAATGGCATCAGTTAAGTTTAAATTTTCGGTTTATATTTTAATGTGTAAATCGAAAATATATATCCCAAGCAGCAACCAAGCGTAATGAACACCTAAAAAGCAGCCAATATAGCACTTAACGCTGTTTTATAGCTGTATAAGAACGTCGAAGAGATGTTATAGTGTTATAATGTCAGTTTAGGAATAATTATTCAACTCTAGCTGTATTAAGTCTGTAGTCAAAGAAGAATTAAAGAAAGTCAAAGAAAATAAGTCAAAGTACGCTTAAAGTTCTAAATCAGTGTATCGAAACTGTCATGTACAGCTTTAAGCTTCCTGTAACGCTTTAATCCTCATTATAGTATTAAAGCTGTATTTTGCATACCGTCACTTACTAAATACAGCTTAGAGCTGTAATATGGTGGTCCTCAAATCTTATTTCTGTATTATGAAGTAGGCAAACTCTCTTCTACAGCTTCTTTTTATGGTGTAATTGCACACCCTGTTACTGACTATTCTTTTTATGGTGTAATTGCACACCCTTTTACAGACTAAAGCTGTATAATTTCTCTCTTTGAGAGTAATAAACACCAATAAAAGTAAATGGCGCCTATAGTACAGCCTAATTTTGCTTAGCAAATTGTCGCCATTTTATCAATTACAAATCGAAGATTACGAGCATGAGTACATAAAAATAAGACTAATGTTTTTATATTTATCAATACTTTTAGTTTGTCCAACAATCCTTCTATGCATCAACGAGGCTCTACGTCCATTAATTCAAACTTTTTAAATTCTAACCTATAAAAACCACATTTAGTAACCGTATTTAATATGGAATAGAAAAAAAATATGAGTTGAAACAAATACCAGTGGTATTAGTTTTTGGTATTAGAATGGAATAAATCTTTAATATCTCTTCCTTGGTTATTTTGCTGGTGCGTTTATTTTTTATCAAAAAACAAATATATAACCACAATAAATTTATTTTTGCACGATAATGCACTGTATCCTGTGCCTATCGAATCTCCAAATCTTATTTAAATATAGCGTTTAATATAATATTTCACTTTGATCAACAGTTATTATATAAACGCCATTATTAAAATATATCTTAATCTGTTTCGTTTTAATTCTTTTGCAACTCTGTTCAACAGCATTTTTACAGCGTAAAGCTTAACAAGTGAGTTACAATGTAGTAATTGGAGTGTACAAGTTTCTTCGTACACCATAGTACAGTCGCAAAACAGCTATTTGCAGCCTATTCAGCCTCTGTACAGCCAATATAACGTAAAACGCTGTATAATTTGTGCCCAATTCAGGGGTATATGGGCTGTATAAGCGCTTATACAGCCTTATACAGCCTAGTTGTACAGCATTAAGAGTATAAACGAACTTTAATACAGCTGTTATACAGCTTGTGATGCTGCTTGGATAGGCCCTGCTAGAAACTAAGAAAATATACTATCAAACTTTCCTCCATCTTAAATTATATATTTGCTTTTGTTTATAAGTTCTGTGCATATCTATCGCTATTGCAGTCTTGGCTCTACACGGTACATCATAACAGATCTATACCTCTGAAGTTCAAGGAAGTAATAATAAACATTATTAGAGTTAATTTTAAGTAGGCAAATACCTAATAATATGTCATGTCGTGTCTAGCGATTTACGTTCTAATCATCGATGAACTTAGACTCAGTTCAGGCGCCTGATCTCTCGCCAGTCGTGTCGGTCTGCCGACCCACTGGGTTATGAGAGTAAAGGAATAGAGTGCACTATACACTTGGGCACTATAAAATGACTCCTGCGTAGCTGGCCTTGTTTCAATGAAACCGGCCACCGTCATCGAAATCGGTGTGGGAGCTATTATTTCTTTACCGGTTTTTAATAGAATCGCCGAAAATTGTTATGGAATTGACAAAACAATCAAAATGTATGGAATTGTCAGGCTGCTTTTTACAATTTTGAATGGCTCATGATCGCTCATGTAAAATACGGCATCGACGAGTCATGTAGCAATGTAAACTGATCCAAAAGTCTACATGAGGAGTCAGTATCAATGCCTGGCCCTCCTCCAGAGGGCATTGGTCTGTCAAAAACGAGCAAACGGGTCACCTAATGGAAAGCAACTATCGTTGCCCATGGACACTCGCAACATTAGAAGAGCTGCAGGTTAGTTGCCGGCCTTTTGGGTTTTACTTTGATATCGAAACACATTTGCAAAAGTAAGGCAAATTATATGTAAGCTTTATGTATAGTGTTGCTAATATTTTAACTGGCTGTCGTCGAGTTGAACCGTAACTTAAACTGCGGTTTAAAAGCAAGTCACGCGAATGGATACGAGTTATTTACACTTACTAAATGGTAAATAGTGCCCAGGGGTAAATTATTTGGTAGTTGGGGTCGAATTTGTTAACATTTATCCGAGCGCCAGAAGGAGGGTCTTATATTTTACAATTTATAGGTTGGTAGATGACGCCCGCAACTACCTTGCACAAAATTTCGTGTATCGCGCGGAAACCGTACGTTTTTCCGGGAGTTAAGTATCCTATGTCCTTTTCCGGGTCTCAAAGTATCCCCATGTAAGATTACAGCAAAATCGTTTTAGCGTAAAGAGGTAACTCACATACACAAATTAGCAAGGATCATTATTTTCGTCTTGGACCTTAGTCGTGACTCGTAAGGGTGATGTTGGGTGCCTACATCGTAGTCGAATTTTTAAAGTTACAGTTAGGTTAGTCTCTTTTAATGAAGAGCAAACGCATGCATTACTTCTGTAATTCTATACTGAATCGATTTTGATGCTGTTGTCAAAGATACGGTAGGATATGTAGACTGCTTTTTATTAAACAAGAGACGTGTAGTGTATTTTTGAATGTGATACTTATTTCAAATGTTGTAATTACTTACGACTTGTGTGGTCTTGATGGGCTCACTGTATAATGCCGACACAATGTACCCGCATGTACTTCTTGACAACTCAGTCATTATAGAATATACCTAGTCAATAATCAATATACCTAATATTAGCAAGTGTCAACATCAAAGAATTTAGATTATAGTTACGACTTATAATTATTAATAATTATTTGTTTCAAATATTATAAGAAATTTCAGCAACATTTTTATTTCTAACTAAAACTTGGCTTGACGGAACATTATATAATATTATGGCAGCAAAATTTGCATTTTTTAGTGTATTTACATTCAGTTTACAGGCACTTATTATACGCGAAAATGGCAAACTTTAATTGGTTAATCACGGCTTAAGCTTTTGCTCCTGATTGCTCACTGCCAACTAGATGCAAATTAAAAACAAGGATGGCTCATGGCGCCCGCGCATATCGTCGCTTCTTGTTTTTTGTGGGTAATTTAGCACCAGTAAAAACGGCACTTTGGCCACACATTTGGCTGTTATTTAACTTCAACCAGACAATGACCATTCAACGACAATTGCCCAAATGTCGAACCCCAGCCGAGATATTTACCAACTCATTGGCGCCTCCATTGAGCGGTTGTTCCCGAGAAACGCCGAGTGCAAACACGTGGTTTTTGCACCTAGCCGGAATGGTGAAAAAAAGCCGGTCAAATTATGACAACAAAACATTAAAGTGTATAGGAATGTGAAACTTGTGACGTGGGGCATAACATTGAAAATTAATTGTCGTAATTTGTAGTGTAACTAATTGGATCTAGGGTTGCCTCTTTGTTATTTTTATTTATTAGACAAGAATAGGGTTTTGAGAATGAAGCTGTGAAAGCGAGGGATAAAGTACGAGTATTTAATAGTAAAAGATACAGAATCCAGATATTCTTAGATAATAATAACAATTTAGTTTCATCGTCCCATTCTTGCTTCATTCTCAGTTCTCACATAAACGCATTACGCATATCTAGATCTCAAAACATTTTCATTGCATTACAGTTGTAATAAAATTTCACTTCACTTAACGAAATTGGGGTAAACTCTTAAATTTTTCTTTTACCTACCGCCGACGACGACGACATCGTGAAAAAAGGCGTTAAAACAAGCGTCAAGTTTCTGTGTTGTGACAGCCCTGCGTCTGTTTGAAGTCTGTTGACAGTAACATGACATTTGATAAGATTCCGTGTAAACGGGAAAAGTGGAAAAAACTCGAGAGGCGAGTGCGATCCGCTTTTTGTAGCGCTAACGACTCTGTCGGAGACAATGTATATAGAGTTGGGATTGTGAGAAGTGGCTGGTGCATCTATTTATTTAGCTACATATTGCAGATTGTTTAGCTACTATCGCGGCACTAATATAATATTATTATCTATGTATCTTCTTTTATATAAAAATGGATTTTCAAATGTGTTAGTCGCGCTAAAACTCAAAAACGGCTCAACGGATTGGGCTGATTTTAGTCTTAAAACAATCCTTGAAGTCCAGGGAAGGTTTTTAAGTGACACGAAGTTCACCGGGACAGCTACTCTTATATATAAAAATTGATTTTCAAATGTGTTAGTCGCGCTAAAACTCAACGGCTGAACGGATTGGGCTTATTTTAGTCTTAAATTATTCGTAGAAGTCCAGGGCCTATAGCTGAAACTTTTTCGTTTTCGCTTCGTTATAGAATCGCCGATCAAAATGTATGGAATTGACATAAGACAAGTCGAACGTCAACGTCATATTAACGAACGCTTATGTCAATTCCATACATTTTCATAGGCGATTCTATAACGAAGCGAAAACGAAAACATTTTGGCTCACCCCCCAGGAAAGGTTTTTAAGTGACACGAAGTTCACCGGGACAGCTAGTATAGCTATAATATAGCCAAAGGTCGTCGTTATTATATTATAACGACGACCTTTGGCTGGGGTACGACTATAATGTGCGTCTATTTTCTTATAATATTTTATCGAATTAGAGTAAAATCCTTCTATAGTATAGCCCTAAGGCTATAGAGCTGGAAAGAGGAGAACAGTAATAGTAAACAAATCTGTGTTAGGTTGATAATGATATCTATAAAAAAAAAAACAAATCTGAAAATAGAAAGAAAAGAATAAAGTTTCAATAGGAATTAAAAACATAACTTTCAGTAAAATATGTTTCTATGTAGTTTTTAATGATTAGTTCGTTACTATTAAATTAAGTTTTTTTTTAATATTATGTAATATTTCTGTAGATAGATAAGCTTAACAGTTACACCACGTCAGTCTGGTTCCGTATTCAGTATATTGAATTGTACCATTCATTCATTAAATAAATTTTAACCCAACTGTAGCAATGTTTATTATAATATTTTGTCCATATCTGTTCATTTCTATATCTGTGTTGGTGCAGCAAAGACTTAAGTGTTTCAGTGATTGACGTTGAGTAACAAACAGCACTTCCTCACTTCCTTTGTTATGTTGTTACGAAAAATGCGGAAAATTACCAAAATAACTAAATTTGGTGTCCCCAAAAAAAGCAAAATAAATTAAAAGTTTAAGTGGGTTTACATTATCAAACAAAACTTTTTGTTGGCATGTCGCGAATTTTGTGCAGAGAAAAATTTGTTTTCGATTTTAATATAATATCCATACTAATATTATGTATTATAATTGCGAAAATGTGTCTGTCTGTCTGTTACCTCTTTACGCCCAACCGCTAGAACCGATTTTGCTGAAATTTGGTATGAAGAAATGGATGGGAAAGGAAATAGGAGACTTTTTACCCCGGAAATACCTATGTATGTTTCCAGCGCGAAAATTATTTGCTTGTTATCAAAAGGAAATAATATACACACACACACGTATACTGAACTACGCTACTTCGTGTTATCTTCTTTCCATTCATGGTCTACTGACCGAGAAGTAGAGTAGTTTGACTCAAACACTGGTAACCTTGTTCTGTCACTGGAAAAGCTCTTGTTTTGTCATTCGTAGACGTAGTACCTACTCAATAGACTAAAATATTATTATTACAATAAGCAATATCGTTAATATACCTAGGTACTCATATAGTTTTAGTAGTACATAATATATAATATCTGCTATAGGCAAAATTATGTAAGCTACCTATCTATTTACATAACATATTCTAGTATTTACATAAAATTAATAAAATAAATTTATTTTATGCGCACGATAAATAATAATAAAATAAATTATCAATAATATCATTCACTTGCGTTAACACAGTTCTGAATGTATGTATGCTACATATTACCATAATATCTAAACAAGTTTGTCTGTCCGTATGTAAATGCGTCCAATTTAAGGTTAGGTCTAGTTTATTAGTACTTCTGTATATAGTTTCGTCAGCTAGAAAGGTGTTGACGAAAATGGACTTTACATGTTTGGGATACGGTTACTTTTTGTTTGGTATGACCATCGAACACGGGGCAGATAAGTAATGGCAACGATTAAGCTATAAGGAGTGTGGTAGCGAAAAGGTTAGCTATTAATTAACTTGTGATATAATTAAGGTGGCGCTCATTTAAACACAACAATCCATACTAATTAGTAATTACTAATATTAAAAATGCGAAAGTGTGTCTGTCTGTTGGTTACCTCTTTACGCCCAAACCGCTGAACCATTTTTGCTGAAATTTGGTACGGGGATACTTTGAGACCCCGAAAAGGACATAGTACACTTTTTGTCCCGGAAAATTGTACGGTTTCCGCGCGATAAACGAATTTTGCGCAACGGAGTTGTGGGAGTCATCTACGCACATCATCGGAATTTCTGATCAGAAAAATTCGGACACATTCATTTTGACACATCAGAATTTTGATAATATACGGGGTCCACAACAAAATGTATGAACAGAGTGGGTTTCGGCGGGCGTCCGAATATTTCTGTTCAGAAATTTCTCATAATGTGCGGCCGGAGTAATGCTTCAGTTATGTAGTTTTTTATGGACAGGCCTAGAAAGCAGCCGCTCCGCTGCCCGCTAATTTTGAGACTGAAGCATAATAGAATAATTGAAATCCAAGGAAAACACCGAGGGGAGGTATACCTACTTTTTCCTTTTTTTTCACTGTCAATTAGTGAGTAACGCGAGGCTGGTGTGTGTTTGTTTGTGTTTATCTCGCGACTCGAGTGTCTCAACTGTATTTACCACTTGCATTCCATTTGCGGCCTCGATACATCACAAACCGGTCAAGCGCGAGCTGGGTGGACTGAGAAGGGTTCTGTACCGCATAATTTTGTTGTGATTAAATACTATCGTAATAGCTTGTTTTACTTGAAATAACGCGCCCCACCACTTCAAAGTTCAAATATTTTATTTATTTATATAAATGAAAAATTTTGTACTGTGAATACTTCAATGTATTATGAGCGTTAAAATACCAAGTATTTTGATACAGTTATATTATTACCTCTTAAAAATTTCCGTTTCACACTAAAACAGATTAACATTTTCTGATTTGAATATGGAAATACATTTATTCATTTAACCAATAAAGATTATATTGGTGTATAAAAATATAATTATATCCAAGTCTTCAATGAGTAATGGTCTGTTAAATCTACAGCCGCCGTCACCGGAACGTCACCGACAAAAATTCAAATAAAATTCCACTTTATTACCTAGGCTATAGATATCATTTTGCTCTACACCACTACAAAGCAGCAGCGGGAAGGGTCGTTTGACTAAATGTCGGTAGAAAATTATTCCTATAGCCCAGGTCATAAAGTGGAATTTTATTTGAATTTTTGTCGGTGACGTCCCGTGGACAAACGACTTGAGTGTTATCTTTAATTTGTCAATCGTAAAGTATCAAGACTAGCCGACCGATTTGTCAAACGTGAAGTATCAAGACTACGCCGCCCAATTTGTCATCAAGTGTCAAACTAATGTATCACCAATTGGAGCCAAGTGTTTTTGTGGATTTCAATATTTAAATACAGATCTAATTTATAGCATGTTATTAAGATAACAAAAATCGGCCAAGTGCGAGTCGGACTCGCGCACAAAGGGTTCCATACCGTTATAGAGCAAAAAGTAGGCTAAAAATTGTGTTTTGTATGGGAGCCCCGTTAAATATTTATTTTATTTTACTATTATTATTAAAGTACACAATATATAATTGAGGAATTGGTGAAAATTTCAAGTGCCTACCTGCTGCTATTATTGATATCGAGCAAAGAAGGCCAAAAAAATCGCGTTCGTTGTATGGGAGCCCCCCTTTAAATATTAATTTTATTTTGATTTTATTATTTTTGTTATAGCGGCAACAGAAATACACAATCTGTAAAAATTTCAGAAGTCTAGCTATAGCGGTTTTGGAGATACAGCCTGGAGACAGACAGACAGACAGACAGAGATCGAAGTCTCAGTAATAGGGTCCCGTTTTTACCCTTTGGGTACGGAACCCTAAAAAATTAAATAATAAGTTAAAATAGTTCAATAAAAGAATATTGCGCCATAATCAAACTCGCAGGAAGCTTAAAAGTACCACCAGTAAAGCTCTACCACTACTCACTCAATTCCTTACTAATTAAAATATTTATACCATATTTAGCACGCTATAAATTAATGTTTTGTCCTTATCTAATACATTGGAAAAATCGGATTGGGAACCATACAGCGCAAAATCTTGAATCGCGCTATCGAAGTTTCGGTACGACAATTTCTGATTTTCAAATTGTTGGGATCAATTTAGACCGCAACGCGACACGCATATGCATTTCGCGTAGTTGTGGTCTGAATTGACCCTAAATCACCATACCACCTTTCTCATTCCGAAAGTTTTCCTTTGGACCACCACACACCATTCCATTATCTTAAAAGCTTAGGCCCCAATCTAGGTGATCTAGACCACGTACTCCCAGGCCCCCATCTGTACCCCATCTCTATTAATTGTTATTGAGTGCCACAATGTGTTATGTCTCCCATATGACCATGTTCTCACGAATAAATCTTTTGCATACGGTTAGTTATTTTGGGCGACAAACGCGTTTATTTCGGTGTAAATGCGAAACATATAGAACCCTTCGTTGAAACATGTATGGTGGCGCGTCTTTGTTTGCCCCATCTGTCTATCACCACATAGGAAGTTGCTATTGTAATCGTTATACTACTAGAGGTTTCCCAACTTCGTTACTCTGAAATTCGTTAACGAGAACTGTACTATCAGAGAAGTTGATTCCTAGGTAGATGGGGGACCTACGTCGTTTGGTCGCCCGTCGCGGTATGTCAAACCCAGCCGACAGATTACAAATAACATTGAATTGACATGATCCGACCAAATACCGTTGGTCTGTCAACTGCCTAGGAATCAATCTCCTCGATGTACCATCGAGGAAATTGATGAAGGAGTGCCGGGAAAAAGCAAAATATTTTCCAGGACAAAATGTCTTGCTTTTTCCCGGCACTCAAATATTATGACATGAGCTACATAATAATATTAATATATTATTATACTGTATACTAATTAGATATACATACAGCAATTGGATTGGATATTGGTTAACGGCTTATGAGTGAACAGACAGACAGACATACACGTGTCATAATAAGATAATTATTATTTTAAAGCTATGAAATATAGTCTGTTCTCTCGCGACGTCGACTCTACATCTATGCCAAATTTCATCAATATTGTTGTAGTTTATGATCACTCTTTGTTTAAAATTTATAAAATAAGTTAGAGGGCTGTTTCACCACTTACTAATAAGTGCCGGATAGGCTATCCACAATTTATCTGACAGATTGACAGATAGAGTATGGAGAATCTGTCAAAAAAGTTGTGGAAAGCCTATCCAGCACTTTATCAGGAAGTGGTGAAACAGGCCCTAGGAGTTTAAAATATTTCTATTTTCAAACACTCTTGTAAAACATATGGTGAAAGTATTTTTTTATCTAAGTTCTCATGAGAAAGGCGCGAATGCTTAGAAATACCACGAACTATTCTAAATTCAAAATAGCTCCAACAATGCAGAATTAAATTCCCATAAACATTATTGCATTATGAACTGTATGACTTTGTAATAAATCACATTTCATTTTTTCCTCTTTTTATTGCTGATTTAAGTTTACGATGTAGTTTCAAACTATTTTGTACTCTATGTTGTTGTATTTGAGTGTATTATTGTGTGTTAGGATGAGTTTTGTTGCTTAGCTGGCGCCTATAAGGATGCTTGTGACTCTTGAAACCACTTTAGATTAGTGTGAATTGTGAAGTTGTTAGAAAATATTGTAAAATGATATACATTTTTGCTACAGTTCTTGAGATAGAGAGATCTTTATTAGTTTTTACTAGTTTTACCCTACGGCTTTATCCGCATGAATCAGGATTTTTGGGAAGAAAACGTTGATTATTTTTCCCCTTTTTGACATATTAGCAGTATAATTTGGAAAAATAATTTGGTTTACATTTATTTTTTATTTTTTGTAAGTCCTGTATTTTGTTCTTGTACCTCTCTTATCACTTACTCTTAAGTATACAATATGCATGTTTAATGCCCCGATGTTAAAAGTTTTTTACTAATTAAGTAACAGATCTCAAAATGCGAACCAATCAATAACGATAATAAAAAGACAAACTCCTGATTAAAAAAAAAACATCAGAAACGTACAAATGCAGAAGACAATCAACTAAATTAATTTTCTAACCAAAAAACCTTTAAACAAAAACAATATCTTCAACAAACTACAGCAATTGACTTTATGGCTACCTAATAAAAGGTCAAAACATAGAAAGCATTTTAATATCCCAAATTCCTGAACTATAGAACCATTCTTATGCCGGTCATAACATAAAATTGATTAGCAAAACAATCTTATAGAAGTCATCGAGTAGCAACACTTGTTAATCTATTTCAAACTCTACATAGAGGTAAAAGAGTATATTTTACATTGGAGCTACTGAAGCGATGCAATGGAAAGTGTGTACATTCCGATAATTTTTCCCATAAGCATTGGGCAACGTGAAGTGTCCATTGCTTGTATACAAACACTCGACAGACGAAAACTCAAAGAAAACACGACGTGTACGCCTACGAGTGAGGCCACACTACTTCGATGCACTGCGTCGCGTTGGAACGGAACGCACTATCTGCATAGTATAGTTGCGGTGACGGACGTTAATACATCGCGTCATTACACTTTCACTTCATCTCCTGTCCCTCCTAGCGTCAAACACGTCCGAAGACGCAACGAATGAGGCATTTACCATAAAAT
This sequence comes from Plebejus argus, assembly GCA_905404155.3. Classification (NCBI taxonomy): domain Eukaryota; kingdom Metazoa; phylum Arthropoda; class Insecta; order Lepidoptera; family Lycaenidae; genus Plebejus; species Plebejus argus. The sequence goes on from FR989944.1 coordinate 1,126,858, forward strand.
AAGAATTAGTTAACGTGGGAGAGCCATGCTTCGGCACGAATGGGCCGGCTCGGCCAGAGAAATACCACGGCCTCACAGAAAACCGGCGTGAAACAGCGGTTGCGCTGTGTTTCGCCGAGTGAGTGAGTTTACCGGAGCCCCAATCCCCTACCCTTTTTCCTTCCCTACCCTCCCTTATTTCCTTCCCTACCCTCCCCTATTCCCTTCCCTACCCTCCCCTACCCTATTACCCTATTCTCTCGTAAAAGGCCGGCAACGCACCTGCAGCTCTTCTGATGCTGCGAGTGTCCATGGGCGACGGAAGTTGCTTTCCATCAGGTGAACCGTTTGCTCGTTTGCCTCCTTTTTTCATAAAAAAAATCGTCAAAAAACAACTATTTTTTCCGGCATACTATGAACATTCCCGAGACTAGAATTATCCTCATACCAATTTTGGTGTCGGCTCAGCAGTTACCTAGTAACATTAGGATAAGTACTAAATAGAAAAACACAATTTCGCATAATATTTTATGACTATCACTTAGCGATATTATTTATGTAAACTGTCAGAGCGGCGTTATTTCAGAAACGCAACGTAACGCACCGCAGTGATGTGGCCTCGTTGTATGTTGCATAATCGTGATAACGTTATCGCAGCTAACGTGTTATGGGGTTTATAGACTATCATTAGTTTTCGACAAATTTTATAACGCCGATAACCAACGATTCGGATTAAAATGATGGAACTTTATCACAATGGTTAATGGTTATACAACATGACTGGTGAGACAATACCGATAATTAAGGAGAGTATTCAGTACTCGATTCTCATTATAATTATGTAATAAAATTAGGTTCTTAATTTTTTTCCGGTTTTCCCAAAAATAAATGAATCATGGATACTAAGTAAATTACGCGGCTAGGGAAGTAGGCATACTATGCGGCCGGTGCAGAGGCGTGCGCTACCAAAGAAACACCACACAACTACCCCTCCCGCTCGCGGTGTCCATGGGTTGGGTAAATAATTATTTAACTTTAAGCTACATTTACTCAGTGATCAATTGATATTATTTTTTTATATTATTTTTTTCCAACTAATATAATAGCCAAATATCACGTCCTCGAGTGTTGAACATGTCTCACCAGTCACGCAGTAGAACTGACACTATTTTGGAGAAAAACTTCGTTTAGAAAACTACTTTTGTGAAAAAGAAACTAAAATGGAAAACAATTTGTCAGCCCAAGATGGCACCTACAAGGATCTTATGGCACTTGGTTGACATTGCCAAAGAGGCTTTGATGCTAAGAAACTGTTATTAAAACTTTCGTCAGCTTTGCCAAAAGCCTGTGAGTTTAAAACTGATGATACTATACTTTAGCCGAACTAATTTCAGTCACGTCCTAAATTAACCAAAGAGTCTATTCAAAATATATAATATAAATACATAAAATAAAATGGCAAGGTATGAAGGCATATTATGTCTAATCATTAAATTATAATTTTATATATTTTTCAGCTTGGTCTTTGAATATATTTTAAACACCAAGCTAAAAAAAATTAACAAGTAGTTTCATAGATCTACCTTGTCAGCTAGACGCTGCAGTAGTATTATGTAAGACTGTATAAATCCAGGCTGAGTCATTTCTCGTTTCCCATAACCTATAACATATTCAAATCTTATCCGCGATCTAAGCCGATAATTTAGATGTGTACCATAGGAGGAAGCTGGAGGTTAATTGTATTGGGGGCGGAGTTCATGGGATCGAGATTGCGATCGAGTACTAGGGTCGCAATTAAATTGAGGAGTTGTGTTGTGACCCCGGCTGACCAAACGCTTCATGTGTTGCTGGTGAATTGTGAATGAGACGGTAGTTTTTGACTTGGAACTACATATTATATATTTACAGTAAAAAGTAGAGTCATCAGCACAGATTAATAAATATATTTTTTTTATGAAATAAGGGGGCGAACGAGCAAATGGGTCACCTGATGGAAAGCAACTTCCATCGCCCATGGACACTCGCAGCATCAGAAGAGCTGCAGATGCGTTGCCGGCCTTTTATTTTATGAGGGAATAGGGTAATAGGGGAGGGTAGGGAAGGGAATAGGGAAGGGAATAGGGTAATGGATTGGGCCTCCGGTAAACTCACTCACTCGGCGAAACACAGCGCAAGCGCTGTTTTACGCCGGTTTTCTGTGAGGACGTGGTATTTCTCCGGTCGAGCCGGCCCATTCGTGCTGAAGCATGGCTCTCCCACGTCAATTTTACGCTAATCCAATCAAATTAGGAAAAGAATGTTCTATACAAAGGGACTTATAATACTTTAATAATATACACTAGGTTTTACCATATAGGCAGATACGCGAGCGTATGAATCCCTCTTAAAAGGCCGGCAACGCACCTGCAGCTCTTCTGATGTTGCGAGTGTCTATTAGCGACGGTAGTTGCTTTCCATCATGTGACCCGTTTGCTCGTTTGCCCTTATTTCATGAAGTAAAAAAAGATACGCGAAGTTATAAACACATTTGTTGATGATTGAACTTTAATATAGGTGGTAATTAAGAGTTCGACAGAAGGTTAAGGTCAAAATCGTCAAGTAATCATTGCATCGCTCCAAGTGTGGCCTTGAAATTTTTTTGATATTATTTTGACTTTTCTCAGATTCGGATTTTCTAGAGTTACTGCCTCCTTAGGAGCAAACTAAAGATCCAATAGGAGAGGTCGTAGAAGTATTAACTAATATTGATACTAATTGTTCCCACGACAATATCCTGAACGGTGTTTGTACAACCGGCTAGGTGTCACTTTGTCACACCTCTCTCTGTCACACTAATGTCAACTCTACGCCCTTAAGTTAAAGGCTCAATTCCGGTAAAGGCGTTAAAATATTGTTATGCTAGGGTTGCCAATTAAACAACGTTTTTCAAATTATTTATAGTTTTTTTTTTCGTTTATTTCACGCCAATAACTGATATGCTAAATGAACACTAAATTTTAATTAATCAAAAACATTCATATTCTATGTAATCCAGGTTTATACACTTACTAGCTGTCCCGGTGAACTTCGTGTCACTTAAAAACCGTCCCTGAACTTCCAAAAGTAAGTTCCATTCCCATTCTGCTGAACAAATTACATGAAAGTACATTAATACGCTTAACGAATATTATAATCTTAAACTATTTCTATAAATTAAAAATAACTAACAGCTGTTGGTAAAGCCCGTGGCGCCGCCTAGCGCCGGAAGCGGTAATTATAATGTGGCAATCGAATAAAATTGATTCTCAGCCGGTATTAATTTATTACACATAATATTTAAATTATATTTGAGTCTGTGATTGTGCAATGCATTGGTAAATAGTCTTGAATTTATGTATTCGTGACCTGAAAAAGGACTCGTTCCTTAATAGTTGTACTTAACAATTAATTTGAGAATAATTTACGATCTCGCATTGTTTTTATTGTTATTACAATATGTTAATGAGCTGGCAATTGAAATCTTAATTGTGATGGAATTAATTCATTTTTACTCACATTCTACTGATTGAGAAGTTCTTGTATTAAAGTGTTATAATTATTTGAGTATTTTAAAAATTAAAATTATATCAAGTAGTGGTAGACACTAACTTACTCGTACTAGTAGCTGTTGTATCACATTTCATGGGCCGCTTATTATTGTTAAGGTTTGAGAATATTCTTATTATTCCCATCTCAGTAACTGTAATAGTTTTTCGATAATAAAAAAAAAACAATATAAAAAGTGGTAAGCGACAGCCCTGACAGTCGACGCGTGAGTGGTAGACAGTGGCGATGCAAATTGTCCGTCGCAGTTTATGGCCCGTCCTGTTCACTGTTCTAACGATTACCATATCAATGATATATTATTGTCTGACATGTCGTCAATATTCAATATTGTCTTTTAGGGTACCATTATAGGGTTTCCATACCTTTTTTTAAAGAAAGTGTTGGCACCTGCCTGGGTGACTATTTAGTGTTTACATAATATATGTATTATGTACTTTGTCCGTGTAATTTTTAGTTAATCAATCGGCTGGGTTTGACATAACCCTGGTTACGTAGATCGTGGACCTATCTGCCTTGACGATCAATTTTTCTGATAGCATCATGTACTATAATAGCAAAAGCCAAAATGCACCTTCGTGGCAATCAAAGCTAAACTTACTTAAGCCTTAACGTAAAGAATTTCGACATTAAGCAGTCCCATCTAGATCCTACAATTAGCACTCAGACAAAAATCACAACATAAACCACAACATACGACAAAAACTTATAAACACGAGGGAAAAATATTGAGTGTGCCTGTCATCAGTATGATTCAGTGTAGAGACAAACATTAAGACATGCTAATTAGTAATTACTATACGGATTTAATGCGGATATTGATAACGTTGGATTACGTGTAGGCCACGTCAAAGAAGAAGCGGTTCTTGGATCCTAATTTCCATTGAAAATGGAGGAAAAAACTAAAATGAAGTCTCTTCTCGCTATTTGTCCCTATTCCCTATATTATATTCTGCTAAGGGCCTGTTTCACCACTTCCTGATAAGAGCTGGATAGGCTATCCACAACTAAATTTGACAGATAGAGTATGAAGAATCTGTCAAAAAAGTTGTGGATAGCCTATCCGGCACTTTATCAGGAAGCGGTGAAACAGGCCCATAAGACCTTTAAAATTACACATTGTTGAAATGCGTTTTTTTTTCTACTTTACCTCCCCAGTAAAAAATTAAATAATCAAAAGTATATGGAAAACAACGCTTGCCGGGTCAGTTCAGTACGAGAGTTCATTATTGTAAAAGTAATGGAAACTTCTTGTGTAGTGGATATAGAGTTTTGTCTTTAAATCAGTCTAATGCGGGGTTTACACGGGTGACATAGCCGCACGATTTACGCCGCACGGCGAAAATCGACTGTGTAAATGGCAATTCGGCATGCGGCGTATTAACATTTTTAGACTAATCGTAAATTCGTGTAAATCGTGCGGCTATAGTCACCCGCGTAAGCCCCGCATTACACTCCTTCTGTGTTTCCACCTACTTTATAATCAAGAAAAATGTACGATCACCGTAACAAACAAATTTCTTCTCTGCATTTTACCGCAATCCAATAAATCATTAAAATAAACACGACAAAAGTATTCCTTTTATTATTTTTATTGTCGAACAGTAGCTCCAGCGTCCAGACGGACATTATTTACGGAGTCAGATGATATCTTTATAGCGGGCAGTAGGCGTAAATCAATACTAGGTCTTGCCCGCGGTGCTGCACGAGCTATTGACCACACAAGCTGGTACCATCTATGTGTGCTATGGTACCATTTATGTGTGCTATGGTACCATTTGTGTGTGGTACCGTTTATATTTGTCTTTACAGACATAGTTCTGTAAATGTAGAGAAATAGAAATAGCCCTTTTCTTGTTTGTGAAGATCTGTTTTTTATTATATGGGTCCATCGATAAGCGATTATGACTGTTTAGTGATCAGGCCTTTAACCAAACCTTTTCTTTATTGCTTCATATAGAATCGCCGATCAAAATCTATTAAATTGACAATAAGCGTTCGATAAATTAATCATGCCAATCAATATGTCAATTCCATACATTTTGATCGGCGATTCTATAAAGAAGCGAAAAAAAGAACATCTTGGCTAAAGGGTCTGACAGCTTTTTGTTTTTCTTTCCTCTTCAGACACTTCCTCATGTTGGCGTCGCTCGTCATAAAATTAGCCATTCGTCTTTATAGCCATTTAATTACCTTTCATTGCCGGCTAAACAGCAAGGAGAGGAGTGACGTCATACCTGCGATAATCGTAAACAGATGGCCGTTGACCGACAATAATGACCTAGGAAGATAGGTCCATGTGCTCTAAGTACTAGTGTTTTAAGCACATGCTAAGTACCAAATGGTGACGTCTTTCGAGCGCGCTTTAGCCGCATGCGCAATTCAATTCGGATTCCGAAACTTTATCGTGCGATATCCAATAAATGCTTGCGCACGGTAAAATTTCCTAATCCGAGTCGAACGGAAATCGTGAATCGCTGCAGCGGCTAGATTACTACAAAATGTTCAAAAAGGTATACTTCATGTTCATGTTCAAAAAGGTATACTCATGTTCAGAATGGATCGCGTATGGTCTATGTATTCATGAATTCTAAAATTAAAATTGCAAAGGCGAAACCCCTTTTTCACCAAAGCCAAGCGTGTATATCCGTCTTGTTGTAAAGCGTGCTACAGTTTTTTACTTTCCATTCATTATAGCTCCATTCACAAGCGCCATGAATTATGTATACAACGAGTCCGACTAGTGTAACAACCCTTGTTTATACTTTCTATGGACACGAAAGAGACAGAAACTGATAGCGTAGGTCCTAGAGTCTACAGTCTATATTAAGAAAAAAATTACAGTTCAAGAAGAAACCTTCATGAAGAGAGCGTATTCTCTCATACAAGGCCGACAACGCACCTGCAACTCTTCTGAAATTCGAGTGTCTTTGGGTGACGGTAGTTGCTTTCCATCAGGTGTTTGCTTGTGTGTCTCCTAATTTTATAAAAAAATCTGAGCGATAAATAGAAATCAGCGCATTCTTAGATACTTTAAGCTAAAAAGGTGGACAGACTTCAAATTTTTTTATAAATAAAGAAAATTATTTTAATTCATTGAGAATTGCAACCTTGCAAGAACCAGCGGCTTTTATGCTAAAACTTGCGAATTAGTTGAATAAAATTAATTACAACTTCATAATCTAAATAATCGTTTTGACAGAAACCATTCAAGCGCTGGGACAAGATAAATACTGAATATCTAGACGTAATAACTGCTTAGGTACCAATCAAAACCTAAATTAAATTCTAAATTGAAATTTAGATTTTCAACGATGTTAATTTAATCCTAGATTCAGATTGAATTAAGGTATTGAAAATTTTATATTAAGTGTGAAATCTACAGTTTTTACTTTTAAGGCCCCTCACCCAATTAAATTCCTGTCATCTTTCCGGGACTGAGACTCTATGTAAATACTAAAATTTATTCAGAAGTTATATTAGAGTATACTATGAATGTATTATGTACTTACAGCTATCCCTATCGGAAAAATTGATTCAAAGGCACGTATAACCACAGAATATAATAATATATTAGTAGTGGTATAACATAATATGCATTGAAGTTTTATTATACTTATTAGCTATTCGACACTTACAAAATCTGTACGTGAACAATCTCTTCGGTCATGTTTAAGTTGAATTGGAAATTAATGGAGAATATTCTTTGATTTATTTTGAATCACTGCAACCCAAGTCTTGGGTCCACAACTCTAATAAATGTCAAAGGTGATTGTAATTAGTGAGTACGACCAATAATTTATGTACCGTGGTGCACTTTATGATTATTAATTATCGATATATCACGGGAATCTATTAAATAATAATAATTACTAATCATTACATGGAAGTTAGGTAAGCGAACATGGTGCAATAAAACTAATTCCATATAAAATTCCATTCACATCGGTTTAGCTTTTAAACGTGAAAAAGTAACAGACATACAAAAAACAAATCTAGACAGACAGAGAGACAGACAAAATAACGTGAAACCAGACTACATCTCAATGCCAGACACGCTTTCGCATCATTAGTACAGATGAATTACAATAATATTATAAATTAACTAGCCATTTTACTTACAATATTGTAGTAGGTATAATATGACGTGTAATGCGTCTCCCAGACAGACGCGGGCAGAGGTGGCGGTGGCGGTGGCGGTGGCGGTCAGTTGGATGACTTGAGAGTTCTAGGAACGACACAGACAGACGCGGTGGCGGTGGCAGTACAAACAACTGACCGCCATTGCCACCGCCACCGCTGCCCGCGTCTGTCTGGGAGACGCTTTAATCCACGATATCATCTCTGTGCCAAATTTGATCAAAATCGCTCCAGCTGTTTAAGCGTGAAGAAGTAGCAAACATAACATTACAAACTCACAAACCTTCGCCTTAATAATATTATTAGTATGATATGATTTCTTTATATTTCGTCCCTCTGAGTCCTTTGAGGAGCAAAAGCGGAACTCCTCAAGCTCTCTATTGATGACTACAAGCGATCATTATGTGGTTTTATGAGGATCGGTTTGTTTGCCCGTCTGTACCCCCGAGCGCCGCCATAAACGAGTAATTGATGCGTAATCGCCGATTAAACTTAACTCATCCCTACGATTGCTGATCGTAAAACAAATATACACACGAAACTATACTCTAATGTAGGCATACAAAGTTTAGTTTTGATTGGTGGTAGTAAACGTCAAATTTATTGATTGAAATAATATTTATTGTAATGACGTTAAATGGGAATGTCATTGGTTTCTTAATTTGTGTCTTCATTCGAAATTTAAGTTACGGCTTTGACGTAACGTTAGGTTAAAGTGGCGGTTAAAGTAACATGTTCATTAAAGTTACGCAAAATCACTAGGTTATAGTAAATAGTTATTTCTTCCGATACATGAGGTACACTAATATATTTTGTTAAGAAAACGACTTCAAGATCAATATCTCCTAATTGACGGTTTCACAAGAATACATCATATTATTTAAATCCCAATATATAAAGTTATGAGTATTTTTGTAAAAATTTCTTTAAAAATAGTAGGAAAATTCTGTAAATAAAACCAATCTTTTTTTCCTTCTCCTATAAAATAAGCATCTACTGTTAGAGTATTATGGTACTTCTACGACACCGAAAAGTAATCCTTCATTTCTATCAAACTATCTTGAATGAAACACCTCAGCTATCATAACTACTTAAATTAACTGGTTTAAATACTTTTAATCGATAGTTTTAACCCGTTAATTTATTGTATTAGGTACTAGATGACGCCTGCAACTCCGTTTGTGCTAAAATTAGCATATAGCGCGGGAACCGTACATTTTCTGGGATAAAAATATCCTATGTCGTTTCCCGGGACTTAAAGTATCTCCATTCTAAATTTCATCAAAATCGGTTTAAGCGTGTAGAGGAAACAGACAGACAAACATATTTTTGCATTTATAATATTATTATATTAATGTATTTAAGTTTTTGCTCACAGCTTCGCTCGCGTTGAAATCTTTTACACTAGGCGCGAAGTTTCGCCCCTTTGGGGTTGAATTTTTTAATTCGATATCATTACAATTTACGATTCATTATTGATTTTCTGCTTGTACTGACCACTGAACTGATTGAGTGCAACATTGAATCTCAGAAAGGAACACTTTATTGCGGAAAAAATATTATGTATCGTTCTATAACATATTTTTAACTAACTAATAAAATCGCAGGGAACATTAATTTAAATGATGATTTGCTAAGTGACATACCTATTTTTTTACCTATTTAGTATTTATCTATTTATCTACATTTTTTATGTTCTAAATTTTACCGATTTCGAAACAGGAGGCTGACGTCACAACATTCTCAAATATTATCCTTCCTATGAGAACTCAAGTAATTACAGAATTTCGTGTGTAATGAGGCGTGAAGGTTTTACGACACCCTGTATATGAGGGGTTTAATTTGATTATGACCGCCTCGAGACCTCTTTGTGCGCAGGCGCATCCCAACTATACAATAGATATGTGTGATATATTTTATTGATTGCTAAAATGAACTCGAAATAAAGTTTTTTTTTATGTTTTGTTGTCAACTTGAAAAAGCTACAATGAAATATTCTTCGGTTAAAATAGCAACTGAAGTGAAGGTAATGTTGGGTTGAAAAAAGCGGACTCCTATGGATCTCAGAAGTGTCCCAGGTTGGGATCGTTTTGGGCCATTTGTGATTTTTGAGGTATGATGTTAGCGTACATAAAAATCATAACTTTTTCATGGCAGAAATTTATTTTTTTAATTATAATATTGATCGAAACATCATAACTTTTCTTGTTTTCAGTCAAATACGCAGTCCTATCCTAAGTTATGAAACCTTTGGTCTTAATACACATGCTTTAAGGCTTAAGCAAAATTGACTTTTCCTTTCGCGACTTATTTCCATAAACAGATTTGTGTTGATGTCTCAAGAACGTCGCTTAAGAGGCATTTAGCTGTACAAAGGATCTGTTACCAAATCACAAGGAAAATAAGGAAATATGAGCCACTTCAATGAAAAGGGGAATATACTGCTAGTTTTGAAGGAACCTCTTTCATTTTTCACTAGTATTTAAGTATAACTTATTCCTCTAAACCAGTATTGAATTTGGCATATTATAGAGTCTATCGACAGAAGGAATAATAACTCGCGAAATAATAACTCGCGGGACTTCTTTATAGACTAACTAGTCTATAAAGAAGTCCCGCGAGTTTTCACACTAATAATATCATCAAGGAGAGTACATTAATTTGTCAGAGTTTAAAAATGAACACCTTAGTTCATCGGACATTGTGGTCTTTAGACGCCAAAACTCAATTTAATAATAATAAAAATTAAATATTAAATTATAACTGTCCTCTAAACAACATAATCAAACATCCCTAAATGGTTATTAATCATAACGACAACCGATATTAATTTATGCGACAATTATATGTAATTATATTTTATCGTCGCATCGCTGTATCGATGTGATTACGGGGTATAATGGTTCGTGCAATATTATAGGCGCCACTCAATATTATGTGCTGAAATACTAAATAAAAACGTTACATAAATATACTAATTTGAATGGCCAATAAAAGAGCCATATAATCAGAATAACTGGCGGGATTGATAAACGATATTGATGAGTAACAATTGATTATTATTTTACAAATAAGGGGGCAAACAAGCAAACGTGTGACCTGACGGAAAGCAACTACCGTCGCCAATAATAGACACTCGCAACATTAGAAGAACTGCAGATGCGGGGCCGGCCTTTTAAGATAATTGGGTGTCGCCGCCAACCCGCGTGCACGACTATCCGCCAAACTGTAGGTACTTAGTTCACATAATATATTCTATTCCACACATACAAACACATAATATAATTTTGTAATATGTATGTAAACCCCTCCTCCAATTTTTTTGCCGGGCTAAAACAGGAAGATTTTCACCTGTCATGTACCTGGTATGCTATATATGGCAAAACAACGCTTGCCGGGACAGCTAGTTTGAAATAATAAAAAAATGTTAAAAGTAGATGATAATGTAGCTAAGTTTCAAGGTTAGTTCAAATTGTAAGGGCAAAAAATTAGTAATTGCTCTAAATATATTGTAAAATGCTAGCTAGCTACCCACTTCTTCTACTCATGTCTTGAATTACTAGTAAGTAGTAATGTATCAAGTTCGGATGTCCCTCCAAAACTCAAACAATTTAGCCCAACAAAGGGCGGAGGTGCCATAAAAACGGGACCGCCACCCAGGACGAACCTAGCTATAAATGCCCCACAAACACACATTATTTACCATAATGCATCGGCACGGCGCGGTCGGCGACATAATCACAAACCTAAACACCACGTGGGTGGAGGGATACAGGGTGCTCCTGTATATCAGGTCAACTTGTCTACGCGTATGACGTACATATAACATAAATAAGCCTATGTTTTAAAAGATGCTATCTTTGGTTTTTACTTCCTGAAAAAGAAATTAAATTATATAATATATTTTGGTTTTAATAATGTTATGCATTCCTTAAAACGATTCTGTGTTATTTAGTATTTATTTAACTCTTTAAGCATTTTTAAGGATTTCTTATAATACGTCAACATTCAACAATTAATTAATCATGAAAAGCTATTTATAATGACTGTAGATATCGAATCTATGACAATATTATTAAAAAACCGTAGCATAGTTTTCAAACACCCTGTACTCACTTTACGTTACAATAGAACTAGCTTCTAAATTTCGTCGGCGATGAATGGACTGTACCAATATTGACGATGTACGGTTCCCACGGTGTCCTGCGTTCCCGCGGCGGAGCAGGCGCCCTCCAGTAATTAGTTACACAAATCGCGTCCAAACTCCCAAATATTATAGGCCTCCAATGGCGGCTTTTAGGCCATAAAGGACGTGGTAATTGCCCGCCCTTTCTGTAAGTGAGATCTCGTTTAGCATATACATTCGTGGGCTATAAAAGTAAAGATATTATGCGCTTGCGACGCTTTCTACTTTGTAATAGAGCAAGAGCCTGCGAGGGCCATGCCTTCCATCGTTTTGTAAAGCTGAAATTTTACCTGTTTGTGACCTCTACAGAGGGCAGAACGACCAGCAACTATGGAGTTTCAGTCGCGGGTACTTCAGGAGATATCCAGTTCTTCAGAACTGACCTTCTTAGACTTCTTAGACCTTCGGGTCTACCTGACCATAGAGAAAGAGTAAAGCTCAATTTCATAGCTTATAAGTTATATTCTTTGCGGTAAGTGGAGGAATCTCGTCTTCCAGTACCGTACATTTTTGACAGTTGCTTCCCACTTTCAGGAAGGTAAAGTAATAACCTCCGTAAAGGTTACAAACAGATAAACTTTCAGCTTTACGAAACGAAGGAAGGTCTGGCCCTCGCGGGCTCTTGGTCCATAAGGTAGAGAATATGGTGTGGCTACCTTAAATTTTGCTTGTTTTACTAATATAATTAAAATAAATTTTATTATTGAAAGAGCAGGCGCAACTGGCTTTTGGGATGGACAGAATAGTCGAGTATAGTCGGTATAGACCACGCTACGTATGCTAAAATCAAAATAATAGAACTATATTCCACATACTCATTATCCTGTTTTCTTACATGAAAAATTAATGACTTACGCAGTCCCAGAATGGAGCAATCGGTCGAGATAATATAAAGGCATAAGGGTGAAAACTCTATGGTGCTCCACTCCCCGCAGGCGGGCTCTGCTTATGGGGACGATAGAATAATCTACCGCAACTCTTCCATCGATAGACTACATCGTGAAGACCCGTCACCAATATAATCATTACCTAGATTGGATAGGGTGTGGTATTTATACCCTTTTGTACATTACATAATTATATTATGTAACCTAATATTATTTTATTAGGTATGAAGATTTCGTAAAATTGTGCTAGCAAAGCCTCAAAATATATAATGTGAAAAGTTAATGTGAACTATAAATTATATCCTCGTCTTAACCAACATTTTGTTACAAAAACGTAATGGAATATTAGACGGACGGAATATTAAAAGGTTTACAGGTAAAGGAAATTGGAATAATTATTATCGACTCCATAAATGTGTAGTGTTAATTTTATGAACTCGTGTCTTGCATATTTCCTTTAGGATAGAAAAAACCTTATTCTCATTATTTTCACACACACATAGCCACTTGTGTTTTGGCAAAAAAGCAGTATTTTGTAGCCGACATTTTCTTTTTGGGAATAAACGGCGTTTTAAATTAGAGGTAGCTTTGTGATCCTCGCAAACACTTTATGAACAAGGCTGCTTGTTCATAAAGTGTTTAGTGGTCTCGGTCGCTAGATCAATATCGGTAGAAAATGAAACCTATATAGAGATTTTTTTCGGTCGCGGCATCGTGCTGCAAATATCGGAGTGCTGCCTTAAACAGAATATTGTCAACATAAGTCTCGTAATTATAGGAGACCTTACAGTCAATTCAAGCACCAAAGCCCTTATAGGCCAGATATAATCTAATGACTCGATTCGCACGAAAATTCACACACGAACAGTTTAGGTAACAATGATTAATGGGCGGATTTGTTAAGATATGCACACCTTACCCATTCAATTTAGCACCAGAAACAGGGTTGCCAAGCGATAAAGCCGGATAGGTTGCGTGTCCGGACAAAATGAACTGAGTCCGGCCTGTCTGGCTTTTCGCAGTCAGAGAACCGAGCGTTTCTTCCTTCAAAGTAATAAATAGTGAAAAGAACTATAGCATGTTAGCATGGTAACTTAAATATTTTTTATGGTTTAACAAGGATAATTATTTAACAAGATTTTGAAAACTAGATTTTATTAACTATTTCGTTTCTGTTCAAATTTCTTTAAAAATCAAATTACCTAGTCCTTTTCACGAGCTTTAATATATCATCACCTAAAGCTGATAAAAATCATTTTTTATAATAACTTAGGCTGTTTGGCTTTTCACTCTTTCAAGCCAAACTGCCTAAACTCTAAAGCATCCGGCTTTTCGGTGGCAACCCTAGAGATATACAATAAAGATGAAATCCCCCAACTAAATGTCAGATATTTGAATAAACGTGTAACTCCAGTGCATAATCCGGCGATTGAGGGCGTTTTGACTAATTATGGTAACCAGCTGTAGATGTCACGATTTACTGTAATTTCACCGCGAATTTGTGTGTAGCATAATGTTGTATATCTCCCGGACAAGTTGGACAAATGACTATTCAAATGATCCTACCGTGGGAGATTCCTTGACGCCAACTTTATAAGAACTTAATAATTATGGGGATTCTACTATTGCAACATTTTGTAGATTGATTCGATTAGGATAAGGTCGAACAGGGAATGAAACTGCGATGAAGTTTTGATTTAGTCCTAATTTTATCAAAGTTAATTGCTAGTTGACCAAGTTCAACCTTTCAATTAGTTTACGAAAAACGGTAGATGTAACATGATACTAATTATTAATTAACTTTAACAGATGTAGTTGAAATTAACATCAAATATTAATTAACGTAGGTAACTTTTATATTAATTATTAAGAGTTCATTAATTATAACAACGAAAAACATTACTAATACAAACGTTTTACCTCCTCCTTTTTGGAAGTTGGTCAAAAAGCGGTACATAATCAAATTGAATAAAATAAAATTACATAGTACGTCACTGGCCTTGGGGCTTCTCATTATTTGTCACTTTTATGCAGCGCCAAGTTGCGCCTCGTTTCGTTAAGATAGTCCTAAGATCAAGGCATTCTAAGTAGAGGTATAATGCCACTTACTAGTTTCCTGTACACGTTTTATATTTTTTGTGCAACTCCGAGTGCTGCATTAACATTTTAATTGCGCGTCTACTAGGATCAATGGTGGTGGAAAAGCGACAGGTTGACTGTTACGGCTTTCATATTGATTTTTTCAATGATACGTTGAATCTATGTTTGAAGGCAGTTGCACGACAGTTGCAGTTTGAAATTAATTAGCTAAAGAAAGTTTGCATTTTACGTTGATTTACTTCTCATTTCACATAACTTTTAAGTCAACCAAGAAAAAAATCTATTCGACAGTCTATCTTTTAAGCTTCAATGGTACTTAGGTTTTATTTATACTACACATTCAATAGGCTATAAATATAAGTTTTATAAAGTGCAGTATCGTAAGATTCGTAAGCAGACACATTATTTCAATGTCTGAACATAATTACAACAAATCATAATGTTTGCCTTGCCATCCAGGAGATCTATGAGATAGATCATCTTCAATTGATTTTTGCACTTATATCTAAGAAGATTAGAGTTAAAATTTATTTGCACATATTGTGCTTTTTGCTGACCTCTATGTATATGGTTATAAGGCCTATTTTGACGTAGGTGGTCACACTTGTACCTCATTTGTACATCTATCACGACTCGTGCTGTCAGTCACTTTACGCGAAGGCTCCACGAAAGCTTTTTGTATTTGAGATGAGCTTTGGCTTATGTGATTTATTTATTACTTCGCTTGGTGCCATCTGAATCGTTAAACTTCTTAAAATATTTAAAAAATTAAAATATTAATAAACGGGACCCCGTTTCTACCCTTTGGGTACGGAACCCTAAAAACTATGTACTAAACTATAATTATTATGGCTAGTCCTCTAAAATCTAGAGACATGCATATTTCGGTCTAGATTCTAGACCGAAATATGTCTGTCCAGGGCGCTAATTAGAACTGACAAACAGAAACGAGTGAGTGTCAGGCCGGCGCCCAATAACTGGTACCCCAATTCCATTAACGATATGAATCATGTCTGCGAGTTATCGCACTGATTTATTACAGAATATACTTACTCTCAATCCAGCTGTGAGGTCCCAAATTCTCAGGAGCCCAGTCCCAATGCGACTGCGTTACTAAGAAGTTACTTACTAACTTCTAACGCTTAGTAAGTACATAAGAAACTACTCTTTACAGAAACAAAAAGAAGTTTAACTTCACTTAGCTATAGTCCAAACTCCAAGCAGTAAGGCTAGTCTTTTATGGAAATTTTGACAACTTAAAAAAATTGTGTCTGACTCTAAGTCAGGTCAAATTGCATTGCACATTGTGACTAGGCAATGCAATGCAATTTTAAACTATCTACTCAAAACTGGGTGTTTACTATAACATTCTTATATAGTTATAAACATTGTTCTCTTTTATTAAATTCACTTTGAATTGGTAGACTTCCGCCTGGGGTGTTGAGCAGCATAATCCGATCTTAAATGGCCCAAATCCAAAAAGTGCATCGCATCCCCCTGTCACGTTGAAGCACCCCGGGAGTATTAGCCGTTTATGGAGAGATGACCTGAATCCGTCAAACACAGGACTCCCTCCACGACCGGCCGGTCTGCCTTAAAGGGGCCAGACTTTTTTTGGAAAAAGGTGAAAAGCAGGGGAAATCCTTTATGGGTGCTCCGGTTGGGGATGTGCCTCAGTTAAGCTGAAGCACCCCCGTGGAGGTATTCTTTCTTTCTTTCTTTATAAGAACCTCCACGGGGGTATGTGGGACTCTTACCCGCTAAAACCACCTGCGGTTTGCCTTCAGCCGTATACGGAAGGATACGGCTGAAGGCAAATTATTATATAGATATTTCCGCGGAATTCGGAATCGGCAGAATTCTGTTGCATTCAGTTTCATACAAAAGTCCTGTTTGATTCACTCGAGCGTAATTTTGTGAGTCGTGATTTGTATGAAAAGAAATTCTGCCCGGCAGAAATTCTGCGACTCACGACTCACAAATTACGCTCGTTTGGCTTCACCCTAAAGGGACCAGACTACGTCAACTGACCCTTATACAACGCACCGCAACAGAGTAATGTGGGTTGACTCTTAAGGTGACGCCTTGATAATTTGGCTGTAGCGATGTCCATTTTTCTCAGCAATGACTAAAGCTAAGAAATTAAAGTTCACTGTCAGTATTCATCATGTCTTTGTCTTTGAATTACCCATAGCATAACACGATTGGTCAACTTTTGTAACACATAATAATCAATCAAAAATACCTCAGTAAAGAAAGGGATTCCTATTTTGCCAACAGAGGAGAGTGATATAAGCTTCCAAAATTTGTACATAAATTGGTTCTAGTATACACTTTAATTTGTCCATAGCTTTTATGAAATGTATTTATGGTTTTTAAATTACGCGACATAAACCATTTTGTCGCTACGCCCTTTCAATTTTTTGCTGTTCCATTGCTTGTTTTCTATGAGAGGCCGGGCCAGCCTCGCATAGAAAATAAGCAATCTCAAACACATCCAACATGGTTTTTTACTTTAACATGGCGTCACCTTAAGTAGCAAAGGTAGTGAACCCAGTTCCACTGCCAGTTGCCACTCGCTATGACGGATCGATCCGCTACATATAAAATTATGAATGACTTATTGTTGAAACAATAATACTTACTGTCGCACTTACAAAGTATAATAAAGACTGCTAATAATAATAACCCCGTGTAAAAATATGTTTTGGGATTTGCGTACTTATTTGTCAAGATGCGAGGTAACATTATAATATTCAGTTTCAGAATCAGAATCCTTTATTTTAGAAAATTGGTACATAAGGTGTTATAATTTCAGCCTTTGCGGTGTTTATCTACATTCTAGAGTTAAAAATTCTATTCAGCGCTTGTTGCCTAAAATATCTTTTTCTATATCATCCATCGGTCTGTATGCCATATTTTAAGTGGGATGACATGTTGATATTGTAATTTGTAAGCGACTAATGCCTTGATACAACGACTTCTTAAAATATTCATGTAACTCTTAACCAGATAAATTTTGTTTCAGATATATCACATACTCTTCTGGAGCTGACGAGGCGAGCGAAATTAACAAGGTATGTATCAAGAAGATAACATAGAAAAAATTCAATTCGACTCTACAAAACCATTACAATTTCATAATAGCCATAGTAATAATTGCTCTGCAAAAGGAATAAAGTGATATGAGTGATGTATGAATGTTCGTGTGGGCAGATCGCAAATGTGAAATAGAAATTCACGGAGGTCTGAGCTTGTATGTCTCAATATAAATTATTCAAAAGTCATAAATAATCGAAATATACCTACAGCTAATATAATATAGAAGCGAAATCTTGATGTATCAATTTGCGTCGCTATAAAGTGACGAATTTATTGAGATTTCTTAATTTAATAAACGACAATAAATCATAGGAAGGTGTCAGTTAGCGCTAATCGTCGTTAAGTCACGGTTAACCAGTTAATGTTGACAAATGATCAAAGCCGTCACAACATCTTTGTTCGCCGGTACCGAGACTCTTTTGTTTCCGAGTTTGACAGTGACAGGTGTCATGGCGTCATTAATCTACGGTGATCGCTGCCAAAGTATTTGTGTCCCCGCCTGCGGCCTGAGATGATTTATTTCTAACACTTTAACAGCTCACTCCCGAAACTTGAATCTTGAAGATATGAATTATGGTTGAAAGGTTAATCTCGGGTCAAAATGTTCATTAAACGTTGGCCTGTCAGGAAGGCAAAAAGGTAGGCATAGGCGTAACGTAATATTATGTTTCGTAATAATAATTACGATTTATTTTGGATACCCCCTTATTTGTTGTCAATCTAAGCTTAACTCTTTTAATTTCTAACTCGTTCAAATAATAAGCATATTTGGGCTTATCTCTACATTTTGTGGATGATAATTATTATTATACGAACTATATTAACACATTATATTAAGAGTATTCGGAATTCCATTCAGAGATATTAACCACAGCTAAAATGTGTAAGGTGTGTTTAAACCAGTTTAATGAAATGGCGCGCTATCTGAGAGATACGTAATCGACCGCAAACGATGTTTTAACGAGATCACTGATTAGCAGCCACGATGATGTCAGCAGGAATTGCACCTCTATTTGTCACTGTGAGCTAACCAGGTCTAAAAATGTTACATCCCTTACGAATCTTTTAGTACTAGTAAGTTTACACCCTAGTCACTAATGCAGGTTGAATACGATTGTACCTTTACACTCATAACCCAGTGGGACGGCGAGACCCGACATGACTGACGAGAGATAAGGAGCAGGGCCGACTTTTCCGATTTATGCATATTTTCTCTGGTCAGACCAACAGTTAAACACAACCAAAAGTTCCAGCATAAGAGTATAAGCGTGTATAAACTTACTACTCTCCTTCAAGAGTGCTTTATGTACTTACTAATTAATCTCCTGCGTAACAGGCCTAGTTTCATTGAAAACCAACCAAAGTCACCGAAACGTGGTTGTGTTCATCATATTTTTTTATGAAATAAGGGGGCAAACGAACAAACGGGTCACCTGATGGAAAGCAACTTCCGTCGCCCATGGACACTCGCAGCATCAGAAGATCTGCAGGTGCGTTGCCGGCCTTTTAAGAGGGAATAGGGTAATAGGAGAGGGTAGGGATGGGAAGGGAAGGGAATAGGGGAGGGTAGGGAAGAGAATAGAGTAGGGGATTGGACCCTCCTTTAAACTCACTCACTCGGCGAAACACAGCGCAAGCGCTGTTTCACGCCGGTTTTCTGTGAGCATTTCTCCGGTCGAGCCGGCTCATTCGTGCCGAAGCATGGCTCTCCCACGTCAAAACATTCTTTTTACCCTCACTTTCTTTATAAATGTTTCCAGTTTAAAAGAAATGCGCAATATCCAGTACCGAATCTCAAGCTGTCAGTACTCAGTAGCTTCACACGCCTCTACCTCGTTTATTGATGATATATTCCCGTTTCATTGGGCGCAAGTATGATTTATACTGGTTTATTTTCGGTTGCAGCGGTACAATTAAGCCGCATTGTACCTGTCCATCTTCGGTTTCTCAATTAGGATTCTCTGCAATCGATACTTAAAGCTGTTCTTTAATTAGTGGTGATGATAAGTACGCCAAGTGGTCTCACTACCAGCATAGTTGTAGCTGATAGCTCTAGAACCAAGTACTAGCAGCAGAATTATGCTACCTCATTGATACAAGAATTGAAACTTCTAAACTGAATTAATATTGTGATGTATAATAATACATCACAATAATGTTGTATCAATAAGTCTGTTAGTTTACTTCTGTTAACTTTTACGCTGAAACTGTTTTAGGGATCATCATTCATTCAAGTAGACAGGACAGTTTTTATTATTTTATTTTTATTTATTTTTATTTTTATTTTTATTATTATTAGTTTTTAGGGTTCCGTACCCAAAGGGTGAAAACGGGACTCTATTCATGAGACTTTGATGTATGTCCGTCTGTCTGTCGCCAGGCTCTATCTCAAGAACCGCTATAGCTAGAGTTCTGAAATTTTCACAGATTGTGTATATGTGTTGCCGCTATAACAACAAATACTGAAAATAAAATAAAGTTAATGTTTAAGGGAACCATATAAGAAACGTGATTTTTTGGCCTTTTTTGCTCGTAATCGATAATGGTAACAGCTAGGCACTTGAAATTTCCACAAAATCCTTAGTTATATTTTTAATTTAGTAATTAGTACTAAAATTAAAATAAAGTAAATAATTAATTCCATGGGCTCCCATATAAAAAAACACATTTTTTTATCTACTTTCTATACCGGTACGGAACCCTTCGTGCGCGAGTCCGACTCGCACTTGGCCGATTTTTTTAATTTACGTTTTCTAAACGATACACGACTATTTTCGCGAATAAATCTCATAACAATTTTCTTCATCGCATTAAATTGCTTACTCAGCAATCTGCTGGAGTCACTGCTCTCCTGATAATGACAGGCATTTATTTGCAAATGGTGCTCGTAAAAGTTTAACCATATTTTAATTAGTGGGGCCCCGATGATGATGTCAAGTGTTGCCCCGCGGGTCGCGGGTCGTAAAAATATTGCCAATGACATGCGCTGATGAAGACAGAAACGAAGATTTATAATGCACTCTTGTATGCTTTGGACATGCATATCAAAGACCGAAGAGTTCGGGCTGTAAAGATTAACCAAGTACGCACTTAAAATTGTTGTAGTAGTGTGTATGTCGCAGTCATCTAGTTCAATCTGCGGTTCGATTGAATGACTAGCGCATTCATTGAATGACTCCATTCAATTGAATAACTCGGCCGAACGTCGATTGAACAATCGTCACTCGACGTTCAACTAGTTAGCGATTTTTAACATAGCCCTTTGAAGAGAGCGGATATGAAATCAGTCAGGTAATTTAATGTATTTATTTTTATCGGAATAGGAAATGTATAAGAACAGTATATATTTTTTAGGTAATTAATAGTAATGTATTACTCCGTGACCCGTGTTGGCCCAATACGACTTGATTTGGTCAGGTTAGATGGCTGGCCGCCTTAGCCATCGTGGTTATTTTTTTTGTAAACCACCC
This sequence comes from Plebejus argus, assembly GCA_905404155.3. Taxonomy (NCBI): domain Eukaryota; kingdom Metazoa; phylum Arthropoda; class Insecta; order Lepidoptera; family Lycaenidae; genus Plebejus; species Plebejus argus. The sequence goes on from FR989944.1 coordinate 1,148,304, forward strand.
AGAAGTAGCCGTCGCCTCATAATTGAAGTCAGTTTCTAGATTAACCTATTATTACGCCACCAACAAATACTTTAAAAAAATCATAGCATTCTATTAAACGACTTCACTATGATAACGTTTAGTCCGGACGCTAAACGTTACAGTCAACGTCTTGACTAGTTGTCCTTCAGTCATTCAATAAAACGGTGTCATTCAATGAATACGTTAGTCATTCAATCGAATCACAGATTGAACCAGATGACTGCGACATGTACATCAATCCAATACAATAATTGAAAAGTAAATACAGTACTGTGTAAAAGAGTCCATAACAATTAAGCGCGATAATATTGTTGTGCTATCCATTATACTAATATTAATAATGTAAAAGTGTATCTGTCTATCTGTTACCTCTTCACGCCCAAACCGCTGAACGTATTTTACTGAAGTTTGGTATAAAGATACTTTGAGTCATTTTTAACCCCCGACCAAAAAGAGGGGTGTTATAAGTTTGACGTGTCTGTCTGTCTGTCTGTCTGTCTGTGGCATCGTAGCATCCAAACGGGTGGACCGATTTTGATCTAGTTTTTTTTGTTTGAAAGCTGACATGACGGTGAGTGTTCTTAGCTATAGTTCATCATCATCAGCCTGCTCATTGCTGAAATATCACGGTATATCTGGTTCATGATAGGACGATTAGCAACTTGCAGTCGTTTGATGGGTTTTATATTTTGCATCCTGGTTCGAGACACTTATGAATATATACACATTATTGGAAAGTTGACCTGGTGTTGCAGCATCACCTGGTAATCAATAGGATACCCAACTCCTCACCAACTTAGAGCAGAGGTTTCGTGTTTGGGCTCATTTTAATTGCGACAACCAGTAAGACGTAGATAAACAGTAAATATTTGCATGCTGCTGCTGCAGCATCACCTGGATTCTATAGGAGCCAAGCTTCGTATGAACCTAAAGTGGAGGTTTCATGTTTAGGCTCATATTGATGCCTCATCCAAGGACATATTTTATAGATGGTATTCATTGGGATATGATCCAGTTGATAGGAATTATTCTGCACAAGTTTAAAATGCATAAAATAAAATTAAATTAAGAAATTTAAAAAAACCCCCGCCAAAAAACTTTAAAAAGTAATGAAATAACATTTCCTGACTTTAAGTTTAAATCATTCCTAAGAGTAAAGTAATATTATAGTCCATAATTGTTGTCAAGGTGTGTCGGGGGACCGCTAATGTAGATGTTTGATTTCACATAACAATATAAATTAAGGGTCTGTTCACAGCGACCCGAATCGAGAGAATCAGCGACTATTATGGCGATACAAAATGCAAAAGTCGCTGTTGTGGTAGTTTACTTAGCGGTCCCCCGACACACCTTGACAACAATTATGGACTAAAATATTACTTTACTCTTAGGAATGATTTAAACTTAAAGTCAGGAAATGTTATTTGTTTTGCGTCGAAATTAAAACTCGTGTCCGACCGTATCCGAATTCTGAGTCGAAACCGAACTTTCGACCTGACGAAAGTTATTGCGCTCCATACACCCCGTATACGTAGCTTGTTGTGAATCACATATGCATTTTGCATAAGTCGAAATTAAAAACTCGTGTCCGACCATATCCGAATTCTGAGTCGAAACCGAACTTTCGACCTGACGAAAGTTATTGTGCTCCATACACCCCGTATACGTAGCTTGTTGTGAATCACATATGCATTTTGCATAAGTCGAAATTAAAAACTCGTGTCCGACCGTATCCGAATTCTGAGTCGAAACCGAACTTTCGACCTGACGAAAGTTATTGTGCTCCATACACCCCGTATTCGTAGCTTGTTGTGAATCACATATGCATTTTGCATAAGTCGAAATTAAAAACTCGTGTCCGACCGTATCCGAATTCTGAGTCGAAACCGAACTTTCGACCTGACGAAAGTTATTGCGCTCCATACACCCCGTATACGTAGCTTGTTGTGAATCACATATGCATTTTGCATAAGTCGAAATTAAAAACTCGTGTCCGACCGTATCCGAATTCTGAGTAGAAACCAAAATTTCGATCTGAGGAAAGTTATTGTGCTCAATACACCCCGTATGCGTAGCTTGTTGTGAATCACATATGCATTTTGCATAAGTCGAAATTAAAAACTCGTGTCCGACCGTATCCGAATTCTGAGTCGAAACCGAACTTTCGACCTGACGAAAGTTATTGTGCTCCATACACCCCGTATACGTAGCTTGTTGTGAATCACATATGCATTTTGCATAAGTCGAAATTAAAAACTCGTGTCCGACCGTATCCGAATTCTGAGTCGAAACCAAAATTTCGATCTGAGGAAAGTTATTGTGCTCAATACACCCCGTATGCGTAGCTTGTTGTGAATCACATATGCATTTTGCATAAGTCGAAATTAAAAACTCGTGTCCATCCGTATCCGAATTCTGAGTCGAAACCGAACTTTCGACCTTACGAAAGTTATTATGCTCCATACACCCCGTATACGTAGCTTGTTGTGAATCACATATGTATTTTGCATAAGTCGAAATTAAAAACTCGTGTCCATCCGTATCCGAATTCTGAGTCGAAACCGAACTTTCGACCTGACGAAAGTTACTGTGCTCCAAACACCCCGTATACGTAGCTTGTTGTGAATCACATATGCATTTTGCATAAGTCGAAATTAAAAACTCGTGTCCGACCGTATCCTAATTCTGAGTCGAAACCAAAATTTCGATCTGAGGAAAGTTATTGTGCTCAATACACCCCGTATGCGTAACTTGTTGTGAATCACATATGCATTTTGCATAAGTCGAAATTAAAAACTCGTGTCCATCCGTGTCCGAATTCTGAGTCGAAACCGAACTTTCGACCTGACGAAAGTTATTGTGCTCCATACACCCCGTATACGTAGCTTGTTGTGAATCACATATGCATTTTGCATAAGTCGAAATTAGGAACTCGTGTCCGACCGTATCTATCCGAATTCTGAGTCGAAACCGAACTTTCGACCTGACGAAAGTTATTGTGCTCCATACACCCCGTATACGTAGCTTGTTGTGAATCACATATGCATTTTGCATAAGTCGAAATTAAAAACTCGTGTCCGACCGAATCCGAATTCTGAGTCGAAACCGAACTTTCGACCTGACGAAAGTTATTGTGCTCCATACACCCCGTATACGTAGCTTGTTGTGAATCACATATGCATTTTGCATAAGTCGAAATTAAAAACTCGTGTCCGACCGTATCCGAATTCTGAGTCGAGACCGAACTTTCGACCTGACGAAAGTTATTGTGCTCCATACACCCCGTATACGTAGCTTGTTGTGAATCACATAATATGCATTTTGCATAAGTCGAAATTAAAAACTCGTGTCCGACCGTATCCGAATTCTGTGTCGAAACCGAACTTTCGACCTGACGAAAGTTATTGTGCTCCATACACCCCGTTAACGTAGCTTGTTGTGAATCACATATGCATTTTGCATAAGTCGAAATTAAAAACTCGCGTCCGACCGTATCCGAATTCTGTGTCGAAACCGAACTATCGACCTGACGAAAGTTATTGTGCTCCATACACCCCGTTAACGTAGCTTGTTGTGAATCACATATGCATTTTGCATAAGTCGAAATTAGGAACTCGTGTCCGACCGTATCTATCCGAATTCTGAGTCGAAACCGAACTTTCGACCTGACGAAAGTTATTGTGCTCCATACACCCCGTATACGTAGCTTGTTGTGAATCACATAATATGCATTTTGCATAAGTCGAAATTAAAAACTCGTGTCCGACCGTATCCGAATTCTGAGTAGAAACCAAAATTTCGATCTGAGGAAAGTTATTGTGCTCAATACACCCCGTATGCGTAGCTTGTTGTGAATCACATATGCATTTTGCATAAGTCGAAATTAAAAACTCGTGTCCATCCGTATCCGAATTCTGAGTCGAAACCGAACTTTCGACCTGACGAAAGTTATTGTGCTCCATACACCCCGTATACGTAGCTTGTTGTGAATCACATATGCATTTTGCATAAGTCGAAATTAAAAACTCGTGTCCGACCGTATCCGAATTCTGAGTCGAAACCAAAATTTCGATCTGAGGAAAGTTATTGTGCTCAATACACCCCGTATGCGTAGCTTGTTGTGAATCACATATGCATTTTGCATAAGTCGAAATTAAAAACTCGTGTCCATCCGTGTCCGAATTCTGAGTCGAAACCGAACTTTCGACCTGACGAAAGTTATTTTGCTCCATACACCCCGTATACGTAGCTTGTTGTGAATCACATATGCATTTTGCATAAGTCGAAATTAAAAACTCGTGTCCGACCGTATCTATCCGAATTCTGAGTCGAAACCGAACTTTCGACCTGACGAAAGTTATTGTGCTCCATACACCCCGTATACGTAGCTTGTTGTGAATCACATATGCATTTTGCATAAGTCGAAATTAAAAACTCGTGTCCGACCGTATCCGAATTCTGAGTAGAAACCAAAATTTCGATCTGAGGAAAGTTATTGTGCTCAATACACCCCGTATGCGTAGCTTGTTGTGAATCACATATGCATTTTGCATAAGTCGAAATTAAAAACTCGTGTCCGACCGTATCCGAATTCTGAGTCGAAACCAAAATTTCGATCTGAGGAAAGTTATTGTGCTCAATACACCCCGTATGCGTAGCTTGTTGTGAATCACATATGCATTTTGCATAAGTCGAAATTAAAAACTCGTGTCCATCCGTATCCGAATTCTGAGTCGAAACCGAACTTTCGACCTGACGAAAGTTATTGTGCTCCATACACCCCGTATACGTAGCTTGTTGTGAATCACATATGCATTTTGCATAAGTCGAAATTAAAAACTCGTGTCCGACCGTATCCGAATTCTAAGTCGAAAACAAAATTTCGATCTGAGGAAAGTTATTGTGCTCAATACACCCCGTATGCGTAGCTTGTTGTGAATCACATATGCATTTTGCATAAGTCGAAATTAAAAACTCGTGTCCATCCGTATCCGAATTCTGAGTCGAAACCGAACTTTCGACCTGACGAAAGTTATTGTGCTCCATACACCCCGTATACGTAGCTTGTTGTGAATCACATATGCATTTTGCATAAGTCGAAATTAAAAACTCGTGTCCGACCGTATCCGAATTCTGAGTCGAAACCAAAATTTCGATCTGAGGAAAGTTATTGTGCTCAATACACCCCGTATGCGTAGCTTGTTGTGAATCACATATGCATTTTGCATAAGTCGAAATTAAAAACTCGTGTCCGACCGTGTCCGAATTCTGAGTCGAAACCAAAATTTGGATCTGAGGAAAGTTATTGTGCTCAATACACCCCGTATGCGTAGCTTGTTGTGAATCACATATGCATTTTGCATAAGTCGAAATTAAAAACTCGTGTCCATCCGTATCCGAATTCTGAGTCGAAACCGAACTTTCGACCTGACGAAAGTTATTGTGCTCCATACACCCCGTATACGTAGCTTGTTGTGAATCACATATGCATTTTGCATAATTCGAAATTAAAAACTCGTGTCCGACCGTATCCGAATTCTGTGTCGAAACCGAACTTTCGACCTGACGAAAGTTATTGTGCTCCATACACCCCGTATACGTAGCTTGTTGTGAATCACATATGCATTTTGCATAAGTCGAAATTAAAAACTCGTGTCCGACCGTATCCGAATTCTGTGTCGAAACCGAACTATCGACCTGACGAAAGTTATTGTGCTCCATACACCCCGTTAACGTAGCTTGTTGTGAATCACATATGCATTTTGCATAAGTCGAAATTAAGAACTCGTGTCCGACCGTATCTATCCGAATTCTGAGTCGAAACCGAACTTTCGACCTGACGAAAGTTATTGTGCTCCATACACCCCGTATACGTAGCTTGTTGTGAATCACATATGCATTTTGCATAAGTCGAAATTAAAAACTCGTGTCCGACCGTATCCGAATTCTGAGTCGAAACCAAAATTTCGATCTGAGGAAAGTTATTGTGCTCAATACACCCCGTATGCGTAGCTTGTTGTGAATCACATATGCATTTTGCATAAGTCGAAATTAAAAACTCGTGTCCGACCGTATCCGAATTCTGAGTCGAAACCGAACTTTCGACCTGACGAAAGTTATTGTGCTCCATACACCCCGTATACGTAGCTTGTTGTGAATCACATATGCATTTTGCATAAGTCGAAATTAAAAACTCGTGTCCGACCGTATCCGAATTCTGAGTCGAAACCAAAATTTCGATCTGAGGAAAGTTATTGTGCTCAATACACCCCGTATGCGTAGCTTGTTGTGAATCACATATGCATTTTGCATAAGTCGAAATTAAAAACTCGTGTCCATCCGTATCCGAATTCTGAGTCGAAACCGAACTTTCGACCTGCAAAGCTATTCTGAAATAGTCACAAGCGAAGTCGCCTGTGAATTCACAGCGGAATTAGCGCTACATGAACAATCGGTATTCAGAAACAACGTGAAATCGACACTAGCGCCGCCCGGGCGGAAACGCAGGTGAAGTGAACTAGACAAGGTGAGAACTTGACAGTTGTTAAGAGGGTTTGGTATTCAGAAATAAATTCCGCCGCTATTTCAGCAGTCGCTTCGAATCCACTTACGAATTCATCTGTCAGATTTTAGGTTACTAAATTTCTAGTGAAATCTTATATTGGTTGGTGCTTGTGTTCGGATTTTTATTGTTTAATAAAAGTAAGTGACGACTTTTTAAATATTATTGATTATTTTATTAATTTTGCAAACATATAGCTTATAACTATTAAAAATAACTTGACAAAACTTTTGTTTACGTATCAAAATGTTTGTATTTTTATCCAACAATTATTAAAGGTTTTACGCTTATTTTCTTTTCGTTAATACATTTCTTTCGTTAAAATAATTACTGAACAATATTATAACTAGTATTATGTGCCGAATCACAAAGATTTGATTAAGTATTTTATGAATTATTATCAATTTCTGAAACTACTTAATACCTTTAAATTTTTTAGATGTCACGCTCCTTTATTCTTCTTTATTTATTAAAAGAAGCCAATGATTTGGATTTATTAGCATCTCGACGCCAAGCTCGGCGTGTCAGAAATCTGCAATTGCTGAATAGAGGAGATGACTATGTGCGTCAATACCGCCTTAGCGAGGACATGATAGAGGAGTTGCAGGAACAACTATCCAATCTCGTCAGTACTAGGACTAGAGGAAGTTTAAGCATTAGGTTAAAAGTAAGTATTTAATGATACATCCAACTTATTAATTTACTGTAGGTGCATAATAAATAGGTAGTTACTTACTGACCTGTCCATCTCATTATAGTTTAAACTTGTAAATAACATACAATAATATACATTTCCTACTAATTTCACCTTTATACGTCATATCTAGGTGATAACTGTCTATATTATATAGGTATCTGCAGCTGCCTAACTGCATATAACATAATAATTAATAACATAACACCTTCTTTTCAGTTACTGTGCACCCTTGCTTTTTTAGCCACTGGGAGCTACCAAAGGCTCATAGGAAGGAATATAGGTACCTTTATGTCCCAACCATCGATATCAAGATCTATAGATGAGATAGTAAGATTGCTAAGTCAGCCAAGTATAGTACGGAAGTATATACGCTTTCCTCAAAATTCAGCTGAAAGGACAAGACTGAAAGAAAAGTAAGTGTATTTTAGATATGATATTGAATGTACTGTCACTTCTTTGTGGAAATTCATGTTCAATTAAATAATTATACACCAATATACACATACATATATACATGTGTATATTATAATTCTGTAATAAATCTATTAAAATAAAGTGGAATAAGTGCAAGGAAAGTGTATAATTATTTAATTTAAGTCTACTTTAAGTAATAGTAGTAAAGTTCTTATATAAATCTCGCTAAAACCTTTTTCTCTTACAGATTTTATGAAAAGTTTGGCATACCAGGTGTCATAGGCTGTATTGATGGGACATTTGTTGCAATAATAAGACCGCGACAAAATGAGGATAGATTTTACTGCCGCAAAGGCTTTCATGCAAGAAATGTTTTATTGGTAAGTTCTACTTAAGAATTTCGTTAAAGTAAGTATACTACCAATTAGGTTTAAGACTTTATTTCTCATAAAATAATTTTACAAATTATTATACACGGTGAGAACCAATTACCTACTTACAATTGTTTTTGTGTATTTTAGATCACAGATGCGGACTTAAATATATTGCATGTGGATTCTTCATTTGGTGGAGCTTCACACGATAGCCACATATTTAATAACTCGCCAATAAAATCTCACCTCGAGGAACTAATACATTCTGGAGAGACTGTATACTTACTAGGTTGGTTCTAGTACCTATTGAGTATCATTATGTAGTACCCAGTACTCGGTGCCTTCTAGTTTCATAGAAGTTATTTTATTTGTTTCAGGTGATTCAGGTTATCTTCAACGGCCCTACTTAATGATCCCAATAGCAAATGCAGAAGACAACAGTCCCGAAGAGCACTACAACAAATTGCATGCAACAGCTCGAAACAGTGTCGAACGTGCTATTGGTGTTCTAAAAGGACGTTTCAGATGTCTTCTTGCACATAGGGTATTGCATTACGCTCCTGATGTGGCTGCGAGAATTATTACAGCATGTTGTGTTTTGCACAACATGTGTAATAGAGCTGGTATGCCTGCACCAGTTCTCAGTATAGAAGAGGCCAGAAGGGAGATTTCAATGCAAGAAAGGGAACAGGTGGCAGATTCCCTTCTTCAAGACCTAAACATGGGTAGGGCAGCACGTAATGACCTAGTCAATGTTTTATGGCGAGGGCGGAGATAGTTTATTTTGTAAGCGTGAATGATTAAAAATTATAACTCTTTTGAAATATGTATTTATTTAAATTATGCTAAGTATATATTTTTAAGTTAAATATAGTTTCTTGGTATATAATATTTTTAAGTTAAATATATTTTTACTATAAGTATACATATTTTTAATTCTAAATTAAATAGTAAATATAATAATTAACTTGATCGATGTGTTAACAATGTAAGTCTTCTAATTTTAGTATTATACATACATTATATAAACTTGACTTAAAACAAATGTTAAAGAATATTAGTACATACACGGCTTGTAAAAAGTAAATAAAAACAACATAAGTCGACAAAAATTTTTTTTCTTGTGCCTGTTACTTAATTACTATTGTCCGATTATTTATATTTTTAATTCTAAATTAAATAGTAAATAATAATTAATTAACTTTATTTATGTGTTAACATAACAGTCTTCTAATTTTAGTCTTATACATACATTATAGAAACTTGACTAACTAAAACATTTTTATAGATTACAGAATACAAGTACACGTCTTGTAAAAAGTAAATAAAAATAACATAAGTCGGCAAAAATATTTTTTTCTTGTGCCTGTTACTTATTGACTATTATCTGATTGTTTGCATTGAAATCCAACCAGAAACACAAATTTCAAAAATAAAAGTTTGCCTTTATAGTATAGGCAAGCCGAATAAAAATATTTTTTTTTTCAAAATTCTTAGAGACTTATTAAAATAATAGTTAAAACGATAGTTGGATCAACAAATTAAAAACTTTGTCAAGCGAAATAATTTTAAGTTCCTATTCAACACTAAAAAATAAATAGGGGCGCCACATATCTATACCTACTGGGGCACACAGCGAGCTGTATTTTAGGGTATGCTCACCTAGATACAAAAATATTAAATCTAAATGATAGGTATAATTTTAGCATTTTAATTTTATTCTGGGAATATAAGCAACGATATAAATAAAAAATAATGATTCAGGCTCAAAAATCGTGTTGTACACTAGTCAGTCCATATACCTTTACAAATTACTATGACTTACCTATTATAATCTACCTACTTATAGTAACTAAGATGTATTGGTTCTGTTTATGGCATCTGCCAAAGAACTCATGCCCGCGCCTAATTTCCCAACAGCATCGATTATGTCGCGTTGGTACTGCATAAAATTTTCCATGACGGACACTAATTTCTCTTCCAAGTTGACGCGTCGAGTTTCCAACTCGAGGAACTTGTTAGCGACGCCAACGAGTTGCGTCCTCCTTTGTGCCGGAGGTGAGGACGGCAACACTCTATTTTGCGACTCGAGTCTTCTACGGCATCGAGGGCGTCTAGGGGCTGGAAACATTTTAAATTGTGTTAAGAATCTGGTACTTACTACCCTTTCGACACATGTGACCAAAACGCAAAATAATAATAGGGAAATACTTCTTTCGCCAAGCGCATTAAAATTTTTCTATTCCTTTATGACCAACCATGAAATACCAAAAAGTAAAAACGCAAAAGGGCACAACCATTTTTTTGGATTTTGAAATGCATTGCAGTCAAGACTCAAGTTGCAAAACCTTTTTATCATAAATAATAAGCTGGCACAAAGCAATAAAAAACTTTCCTAAAATATGAACCTTATGTCTCAGGTAGTTAGATTAATGAGCGCCGATCCGACCAAACAAATCTTGTTTAGTTGGGTCGCCCCTGCTGAGTCAAGTGGCTGCTGAAAAAAAAATATTATACTCACTTGATGTAACAGATGGCGGTTGACGACTTCTGCGACGTAATGGAATGCGTTCTGACACGTTAACTTGAACACTATCAGCATTCTCATGAAAGAAAAAAAAAGAGATTGGAGCACTTTTGATGGTTTTTAAATATTTTATGTAAAAACACAGGGTTGACTGAAACATAATAACTTACAGTATTATAGGCTACTGGTACAGTTTCTGGAGACATTTCTTGATTTTGTGACGTAATATTTTCAATCTCCAATCCATGATCCACCTAAAAAGTAAAAATAAAATATGAGTTCAGTAAATAGGATCAATAAACAAGTGAATCAGATAGCCAACAACTTTTACTTTTTCATTTCTTAAGAAATTTGGTAGTTAAGTATAGGTATACATAAAAAATTTGTAGTTTATACTTACAACAGCATTCAAATTGTTTCTCTCAGCATTGTCTATTATTATTTCATCCGGTGTATAATCCTGCAATTAAAATAACACTTTCTTATTGATTGTAAAGAAAAGGCGAATGTTGAAATAAACTCTGCATGTTGGATATAACTTTGATTTAATAGAGTATCTATTTTGTAAAGAAAAAACACTGTTTAATTTAGCAGAAAAATGAAATAGGTACTTAAGCTAAGAATAGCCTACTCTGGAATTGTAGAGGTTTGATAATTGATAAACATATTTAAAAAACAAATTTCTTACTATTGGTTGTTCTAAAAGAACCGCGTCGGATGTCCCAGGTGCTGGTTCTTCGTAGAGCCCTCTTGCCAAAATAGATGGACTTTCACTTTCTTGATTTTGTGATTCCTGGAATTAAAAATAACAACAATAAATACTGCATATCGCATCCTGAGTAGGTACTTTAATGATTCAATCTTATCATTGCTTACAAAAGGTTCTATTCTCAAATGTGTATCACCAACAGCAAAACCTTCACCACCCATCAACGTTACAATCCTTTCCTCGATTTCGGTCAATTCGGGGACATCAACATTTCCACCACCAGTTTGATGTCTAGCTCGAGCTCGAGCAGCAGCCTTTTTCTTTACAAAACTTTTTTTGTCATTCCAATACTGAAAATAGCAATTTATAACAAAGTTTTACCTAAGTGCCTTAGGCAGCGACTCTAGTTACAAAGATTAGGTATTATTCCAAGCCCCACTTATATTCATATTGTTAATCTCTGCACATAATGTAGCAATAATAAAATACAACTTACTTTTATCCATTTTTTGTCATTTTTAATGCACCCACCCATACTATTTAAAGTAGTGGCCAATCTAGACCACTCTCTATGAGCTAATTGCTTGGCTCCCAATGACTTTGAAAACCCTTTGGCTAAACTAGGTTTTCTCTCCAGAAACTGTACTAAAGCTTCCAACTGCGCAGGAGAGGGATGGGAAGTCCGTACTCTAAATGTTTAAAAACCTTGGTTTAAATAATATGCTTTAGTTAAATATTATATTATGTGGGAGTAAGTAAATATTAGTTAACACTTACCTTTCCATACTATTGTTGTGATTTATTTTAGACACGAAGTTTGCTAACTGATAATTTAATAAAATAGAACTAAGAAAACACCGTGAGCACGACACAACCACTTGAAAACACGAAAGTTTTGAAAATAAAACTTTCAAGAGCTTAGAGCCCATTGTTATTGTTTACGAACTAATGTTTTTTTTCTGACTCGTAACAGCTATGGTTGACGTTTGAGACTCTTTTGAGGTCAATGTTAATAAAATCTTAGCTAAATTATATTTAAAAATAGAAATCAATATTTAAATGGAATATACGGCATTGCTTTGGCATATATTCATTATTTTGAAGTATTTCTAATACCAAAATATGGTTTTAGAATAAATATTTTACTATCGATATAAAGATATTCCGCACTAGCACCATAGACAAAACTCACCTATGTTTCCGATTGTCACTTCACTTCGCCTGGCCTTGAAGTTTTAGGATTCGTATTTGTGAATACCAAACAAACCTCAGGTGAGGTGACAAGTGAAGCGAGAGTGAAATTCGAAGTGACATTCGAACGGAATTTTTAGGATTTCAGAATAGCACTGCTGACGAAAGTTATTGTGCTCCATACACCCCGTATACGTAGCTTGTTGTGAATCACATATGCATTTTGCATAAGTCGAAATTAAAAACTCGCGTCCGACCGTATCCGAATTCTGTGTCGAAACCGAACTATCGACCTGACGAAAGTTATTGTGCTCCATACACCCCGTATACGTAGCTTGTTGTGAATCACATATGCATTTTGCATAAGTCGAAATTAAAAACTCGTGTCCGACCGTATCCTAATTCTGAGTCGAAACCAAAATTTCGATCTGAGGAAAGTTATTGTGCTCAATACACCCCGTATGCGTAACTTGTTGTGAATCACATATGCATTTTGCATAAGTCGAAATTAAAAACTCGTGTCCATCCGTGTCCGAATTCTGAGTCGAAACCGAACTTTCGACCTGACGAAAGTTATTGTGCTCCATACACCCCGTATACGTAGCTTGTTGTGAATCACATATGCATTTTGCATAAGTCGAAATTAAAAACTCGTGTCCATCCGTATCCGAATTCTGAGTCGAAACCGAACTTTCGACCTGACGAAAGTTATTGTGCTCCATACACCCCGTATACGTAGCTTGTTGTGAATCACGCATTTTGCATAAGTCGAAATTAAAAACTCGTGTCCGACCGTATCCGAATTCTGAGTCGAAACCAAAATTTCGATCTGAGGAAAGTTATTACAAGGAAATATTTCAGGATCTAACAAATCTATATCTATGAAATTTGGTATATTGCGTAAGTACTAGTATATAATTAGGTAGGTAAAATTTTATCTTTGCTCTCGCAATAGGCACTGAGATACAAGGGGGTCAAAAGTGCGTCGAAACCGTTCGTGTAAATAGTGCACGGCATGCGCGCGGCCTGCTGGAACTTGGCCGCGCACTCCGTGCGCTTTGATTTATAATAGTTTGAAATAACGTCTATATATTACATTAGTTGTAACATATCTATTTTATGTACCACTTTGATTTAGAATAATCGCTGTACATTTGTTGGTGCGTTAATATGTTTTGAAATGGTTCGGTTGCATTAAATAATGTTGGATTGCTGATTTAGTAATTTATGTCTACACTACTATTATAAAGAGGAAAGATTTGATTTTTTGTTTGTTTGTTTGTTTGTTTGTTTGAGTCGAATAGGCTCCGAAACTACTGGACCGATTTGAAAAATTCTTTTGCTATTGGAATCTTACATTATTTCTGCTGAACATAGGCTACATTTTATTTTGGAAAAAAGTAGGGTTCCGTAAGATATTTGAGTTTTTCGGACGCAAGGTGTAAAAAATCAGCTAGAAAAGTTACTTATTTTGCGTACGCTGCCTAAACTATAAAAGATAGAACCATAAAATGTTCTAAGTAATTGTAGATCTTATAAATATCTACAAAAAAATCCGCAACACACTATACCTATCTATGTCGAGTGAGGCACAATAACCATTTATTTATTTAAAAATCCTGAATTTTTTTTGGACTACATTTAAACGGATATATTTTACTCACGCTATTAATCCTTATCAAAATAAATTATTTTATCACTAAGTACAGTTTATGTAGATAATATATTTTGGTCTTTGAATGATTAAAATTGGACGTTTGGTTTTGAAATTATGGCGAAATTAAAATATTACGATAGTGGGCGTCACCAAAGCGCGTGCGGGAGGAAGACAATATTATGTTGTAGAAATGAAAATTCTGTACATAAAAGATATGAAATGACACCCGAAATTACACCTTTGTCACGACATCGCTATAGAAGCCAAAAATGTGGTTAGTTTTTTGTTTGTCTGTCACTCTTTCTGTCTGTCTGTATGTTTGTTCCAGCATCACACGAAAAATACTGATCCGATTTGAATGTGGTTTTCGCAGATATATTTATCTTCTTCCAACTTAACATCTGGTGTATAAAATTTTTTCCCCCCACCCCTCTAAGGGGACAAAAGAGGGGGTCAGATTTTGTATCAAACTTTTTTCTTTAACACGAAAACTACTGATCCGATTTGCATACGGTTTTCACAGATTTGCATACGGTTTTCACAGATATATTATATTTGTCTTCTTCCAACTCAACATCTGGTGTATAAAAATCCCCCCCCCCCCTCCCCTCTCAACCCTCTCTGGGGACCAAAGAGGGGTCAGATTTTGTATACAACTTTTTTCTTTAGTGGACTTACTTCATATTAGGTATTAACTGTGTTTTTCAACTTAACATCTGGTGTGTGACCTTCCCCCCCACACCCTCTTAGGGGACAAAAGAGGGGGTAAAACATGTATCAACTGATGATGTAGAAAATGTTATACTTTAAATGGCAAAACAACGTTTGCCGGGACAGCTAGTTATCTAATATATAGAGAAGAGATTTGTTTGTTACAATCTTCGATCACATAGATACGTATAACGTATACATATATTATTATATACATATATTATGTAATTGAAGGTTACAATTTGATAATCTTCTAACTTCTATTGAGGTCAGGGGGGCTATTACGACCTCTTATATCCAGCCAGTTTCCAGCCAGTTTACAGGCCGTGTCTATGCAACGGCCTGTAAAGTGGCCTGTAAACTGGCTGGATATAAGAGCTCATAATAGCCCCCCAGGACTCAGAAACCTGCAACCTCTTTGGGTGCTAAGCTATGGAATACTCAAAGTCTTTAAACTGAGAATGCTCGTCAGTCAGAGAGGTATTTTTGTAATGTAATGCTCAATAAAAAAAATTAAATTAAGAAATTTAAAAAAACCCCCGCCAAAAAACTTTAAAAAGTAATGAAATAACATGTCCTGACTTTAAGTTTAAATCATTCCTAAGAGTAAAGTAATATTTTAGTCCATAATTGTTGTCAAGGTGTGTCGGGGGACCGCTAAGTAAACTACCACAACAGCGACTTTTGCATTTTGTATCGCCATAATAGTCGCTGATTCTCTCGATTCGGGTCGCTGTGAACAGACACTTAATTTATATTGTTATGTGAAATCAAACATCTACATTAGCGGTCCCCCGACACACCTTGACAACAATTATGGACTAAAATATTACTTTACTCTTAGGAATGATTTAAACTTAAAGTCAGGACATGTTATTTCATTACTTTTTAAAGTTTTTTGGCGGGGGTTTTTTTAAATTTCTTAATTCCGGGACATTTTGACAGACAACGGAGAATTTGAGGGTCATATTATGAGAGCTAAAGAGAGTCTTCAATAGTACTCAATGCCAAAGATAGTTAAACTACTCAACCAATTCCCTGTGTTTACAACCGCATTCCCCTACGAAAGCCATCAGGTCAAGTTCGAGTGACGCCTTTTGATTGGGGCAAATTGGTTGTCATGTTGCTCGTCACTTACGACCGATTTTACTGCTTGCTTAATCAGTGGCAAGCGATTATGAGCTTTACGACAATGTAATAAGGGTGTTGAAAATAGATGGAAGCGTATAATAAATTGGTTTTTTTTTTTTTTTTTTTTATTAAATAAGGGGGCAAACGAGCAAACGGGTCACCTGATGGTAAGCAACTACCGTCGCCCATGGACACTCGCAACATCCGAAGAGCTGCAGGTGCGTTGCCGGCCTTTTAAGAGGGAATACGCTCTTTTCTTGAAGGTTTGCAGGTCATATAGGTCCGGAAATACTGCTGGTGACAGTTCGTTCCAGAGTTTTACAGTGCGCGGCAGAAAGTTACGCGAAAATCGCACTGTGGAGGACTGCCACTCATCAAGGTGATGAGGATGGTATGATTTTCGCGTGGGACGATGGCGAAAAGTTGCAGGTGGTATGATTCCGAACAATTCCTCAGAGCACTCCCCGTAATACAACCGATAGAGGATGCAGAGTGAAGCTACATCTCGGCGTAATTCCAAGGGGTCCAAGCTGTTCGAAACACTATGGCAGTCAACAATTCGAGCGGCCCTTCGTTGGATACGATCCAGAGGGAGCAGTTGGTATTTTGGCGCCCCTGCCCAGAGATGAGAACAATATTCCATGTGAGGCCGAACCTGCGCCTTGTAGAGTTGTAGGCGTTGGTCCGGACTGAAGTACTGTCTCGCTCTGTTAAGAACACCAAGCTTCTTCGAGGCTAACTTGGCCTTACCCTCTAGATGATATCGGAACTGGACTTCGCTCGATATGTTGACGCCAAGTATCTCAATGCTAGGGGAGATGGTTAAAGATGTGCCCTCGAAACGAGGATATATGACCATTGGTGACTTTTTAGTGGTGAACGCGCAGACTTGTGTCTTGGCGGGGTTAAATTGGACTAAGTTACGTCTACCCCATTCAGAGACTTTCTCCAATGAATTCTCTATTTTAGACACAAGTTCGTTTCGACTCTCAATGACATTTTGCCGAGAAATATTGCGGGAGCCGGTATATACAGGATCACCTGTACTATCATCCGCATAGCAATGCATGCCGTTGGTCTGTAACATGTCATTGATATGCAGTATGAATAGGGTAGGCGATAGCACACAGCCCTGAGGGACACCAGCATCAACAGACTGAGTTTCCGAGCATTCGCCGTCAACTACGACCCTTATGCTTCTATCTGCTAAGAAACTAGTGACCCACTTACATAATTTCTCGGGCAGCCCGTATGATGGAAGCTTTGAAAGCAGCGCTTTATGCCAAACCCGATCAAAGGCCTTCGCAATGTCCAAACTAACAGCCAATGCCTCTCCCTTCGACTCAATTGCCTGAGCCCAACGATGAGTCAGGTACGCCAAGAGATCACCAGCCGAGCGACCCTTACGGAACCCGTATTGTTTGTCGCTTAGTAATCCCTGGCCGTCCAAGTATCGAAGAAGCTGGCTATTGATAATGGATTCCATTATCTTCGAGAAGAGAGAGGTTATAGCGATTGGTCTGTAGTTGGAAGGATTTGAGCGGTCACCTTTTTTAGGGATCGGGTGCACCAAGGCTGTCTTCCAAGAAGCCGGGACGATGCCAGTGGAATAGGAGAGCCGAAAAAGATGCGTCAAGACCGGAGCCAACTCTGGAGCACACTTTTTCAACACAATAGGAGGGACTCCGTCAGGCCCACTCGACTTTTGGATGTCAAGGGAAAGGAGGGCTTTTCGCACTGAGCGCTGATGAAACCGAATATCCGACATGATGCTCGTACATCGCGGTATGGTCGGCGGTTTCTGCCCCCCGTCATCCAGGGTCGAGTTTGACGCAAAGAGCTTGCCCAGAAGATCGGCTTTGTCTTTTGCGTCATGGGCCAACGATCCATTTCCTACGTGTAGGGATGGAAGGGTTGGCTTGCAGAAATTTCCTTCAATAGCTTTGGCCAGAGACCAGAATGCACGGGTTCCCGAGGGGAGGCGCTCAAGTCTCTTGCCAATTCTATTGACGTGCTGTTGCTTTGCCCGAGTGATCTCTTTCTTGAGGGACCTAGAGGCAAGGTTGTACTCCTTTTTATATGTGCTGGTATTTAAATCCCGAGCAGACACTGCGTTGGCCCAGGATTGGTAAGCCTCCTGCTTCCGGCGAGAAGCTTTTTTGGAGGATGAACCAAACCAGGGACGAAATCTGCCGCCGGTTGGCACTACAGAGGACGGAATGAAAAGTTCCATCCCCTGCATCACCACATCGGCAACAGAGTTGGCAGTGTTGTCGGGATCATCCGGCGAGAAGCACACGTGCCCCCAAGGATAGGACGCAAAAAACGACCGCATCCCATCCCAGTCTGCTGACTTGTAGTGCCACACACGACGGTATTTGACAGCACGCTGTCTTAACACCGCCGTAAGTGGCACAGAACTCCTAACAAGGCAATGATCCGATGTACCAAGTGGAGCGGTTACGGATATTTGGTAGCCGTTAGGATTTGAAGTCAGCAGGAGGTCCAACAAGGAAGGATTCTGACCATCCACATCTGGGATTCGCGTAGGCGTAGTAACCAGTTGTGTCAAGTCGTTCGCAAGGGCAAAGTTGCAGACAGATCTCCCCGCATGATCAGTTTTACTGGAATTGAGCCAGTCGGCGTGGTGGGCATTAAAGTCGCCAAGTATTATGATCTCTGCGGATGGGATCCACTGCTGCACAAAATCTGAAGCATCTTGCAGGTGCTCCAAGAGTCGGTCCGTCTCGGGGTCACCACTATGGGACCTATATAGGCACGCATAGACGCGAGGGTGGTCGTCGCAATCTACGCGGAGCCATCAGGTTGAGAGGTCCCTGACCTCAAGATTGCTGAGGCGGCGAGAGCTGATATCATCTCTGATATACACACACACTCCAGCTTTGGGCAGAAAGGAGTGCTCAAGATAATACCCTGGGTAGGAAAGGTATGATGTGTCACTCGGAGATGATATCTGCGTCTCGGTTAAAAAGAGCAAAGCCGGCTTTGCCGTCTCAAGGTGGTAATGGACGGCATTAAGGTTGGAGTGTAATCCCCTGATATTACAAAAGTCCATGTTTAATATCGAGGGGGGTGCCTTTGTGTGTTTGCTCTTGCCCCGAGCAGATTGGAGCGCAGTTTTGCCCTCCCCAGAATACGAGGGGCAGCCTGGACGTCCACGTTCAGTTCCAAGGGTTCCTGAGCATGGACGTCCAGAGAGGGATTCTCCAACGCAGTTGGTACCCTCCTGGGGTAACAAATTGTTTTTCAACTGCGGCATTTCTAGGGGGGTAGGGGATTGGGCCACCGGTGAACTCACTCACTCGGCGAAACACAGCGTGAGCGCTGTTTCACGCCGGTTTTCTGTGAGGCCGTGGTATTTCTCCGGTCGAGCCGGCCCATTCGTGCCGAAGCATGGCTCTCCCACGGACAAATACCGGCGTTCAGCCACCCCTCCCGTGTCCCTGTGAAAAAGCTCACGATGGCACGGGGGAGGTGCCCAGGGACACGACGTGGACGGACCGGTATCGCCCCCAAAATGTATGGAATTGACATAAGACGAGTCGAACGTCAACGTCATATTAACGAACGCTTATGTCAATTCTATAGGTACATATTCATCGGCGATTCTATAACGAAGCGAAATCGAAAAGATTTTGGCTCACCCCCCAGGTGCACTATGCAAGAACTGTTACTAATTATTAATATAAATCGAACTATACTAAACTTCCCAAAAACATCTTATAATACATCATACAATATGTCATAATAAAAACACTGAGGCTGCCTACTGCCTAGACTTATCAGCACCACTTTATAGAAAAGGTAGCACTGATGGATTCCATAAATAAGAACAAAGAAATAATATCTAAATGGTTATTGTTTCCAGCAGGATTCACTCAACTGAAAACAGAATTTATGATGAAGAAACGGTTTTATTTTTATCCATAGACATAATGTAACGTGTTTCATATTCACTACGTTTGGAACGCAGCGTTTGCGTTGATCAGCAACACTCAAACATATTTTGTTTTTTATAAATTCTTCTATGTTTTAATTTCATTGTTCATAAATAATAATTCATAGCTAATAATATCTTATTAGTTTTAGTTTTGGTTTTACTTTTGTTTATTCTCTATTGGTACCTATTCACAGCTTCTGACTTAGTTCCTAATATAAAATTTTGTAACACAACAAAGCTCAAAATTTGATGTACCCAATTCACTACTTATTCTTTATCTCAAGATATTTTCAAATACTAATTGAAGAATAACGTGAGAGTCTTAGCGCAATTATACAACAATAAGATTTTCATAATACACTAGATGACCCGGTGAACTTCGTAGTTCGTATCACTTTCCTCCTAATTTATGTATAATATCTTCGCTATACTACCACGAACATTTCAAGACTAAAATTAGCCAAATCGGTTGAGTCGTTGGCGAGTTTTAGCGAGACTAACCTTTCAAATGCTTTTCTGTTTATAAAGATAGATACCGCACGCCGCACCCAGTGTGAAGGTACATCAGCGAGGCCGGTGGTCGGCACTCGCTGTAATGTCATATTCACACCGGCCGCGGCGCCGGCTATATTCGGACACCTCACCATACATCACGCACTCGATTGCGCGATTAAAATTAAAATGGTCGACTGAAATATTGCAAGTACTTACGTTACAATAACATGTTTTGAAATTGTATATATCTAGATTCTAGATGTTACGCGGCTTCGCCCGCAGGTGTAAGCTCGCGGTGATCCAACATTTTCCTGTGAAAAAAGTTTTTATTTTTCCGTGATCTACGCTGTGTAGGATCTACGTCTTTCATCGAAATCAGCCCTGCAGCTTCGGAGCCCTTATATTTTTATATTTTTTTATATTTTTCTGTTATTAATAATTATTATTAGTATAGACTACCAGCAAGGTGGAAGCTAGATCAGGGTCGTGAATCGCGATTCTTGACCTCCGAAAGTCGGTTCGAATGTCGCTTTCATATTAGCACAACTGCTAGTCCTCATAGGGCATAGGCCATGATGATTATTATAACCACTTAGCAAATACAAAATCACGAATACGTTTAATCAAATTCCTGGGAGTGTATTCACAAAATATCAAAATCCAAAACGTATTTGACAGAGCACGAACAATTATAAAGGCTGTATCGCGATCTGATAGAAGGCTGGTTATTTATGGTTGCTACATCGAGCAGGTTGCGAGCAACCTCGAATATGCCACAGAATATACAGGGTGCAATTAAAGCTTCCTGCCAAATTTTTTTCAGGGCTTAGGTATCATTAGGAGAGTCCATTTAACGAAGAAAAATTGGGTGTTAATTTTTTTTATGACAAATTTTATCCCATTTAAAATCGTTGCAGAACGGTCAATCGCGGCGGAGGGTATGATAGGGGGTGACGCGGGGCGAGGCACGCGCGCGGGGGCACGTCACGCACGGGCGACGAGTAGTGTCCATTAATTGTAGTGTTTTTTAGGATAACTTTCGGAAGCTATTTCTCAACATTTTAGTACTGAGTGATTATAAAAGAAAAAAAAATACGTGTTGTTGTTGTTATTTTTAACAAGGATCAATATATCAAAATTTGGCAGGAAGGTTTAATTGCACCCTGTATAATAGTACTCCGTAGACCGTAACTATGCTATGACAACCTCAGATATTTTTGTGGGTAACCCTAAAATGATCGCTGGGTACCTTGTTGCAGTGTTATAATGCGGTTGCAGAAGTTTAAAGTTCACTAAATATGCTACAAATCTTTTTATGTACTTACTAAAAAAAGATTTAAATACATGAGGACTGAAAACGATCTGGCAAACTAGTTAGTAAGTAGAGTGGTAGTAAATAGTCAGTATATTGATTATTGGCTTGCCGCGTCGTCGTTCTGAAGTCAATCGCACGCACAAAATTGTTGCCTTGCAACTCTTACATTTTGGTGATGGTCCTCCAAATCTATACCTAATTATAATAATATTATCTATGGACGCTTCACACCACGTCAGTCTGGCCCCCTAAGTACCTGATGAACTTGTGTTACGGGTACCAGACAACGGAAATATATTTAATACTTTTATACTATGCATATATTTAAGATTTTTATCATATTATGATACTTTTGAAAACTTGTTTGTTCCGTCGGCGGGATTCAAACCCGCGACCCCCGGCTTGAGCTACCAATTACAGCTCACCAATTGAGCCACAGAGGTCGAATATAAGAGGTTTCCCTATTAAAAAGAACAATAAGTTAGTACTTTCTACGTTATGTTGTTGTAAAACTTACACAAATACTGCTGTTGTAAAAAAATTTAAGGTTCGCGAGCGATAGAAACTAATCTCAACTTTTTCTTCGACACACTTTTTTCACCTTGCCCGGTCGATTATAACCCACGTCGCTCTAAAGGGTTAACACTTAACAGTTTATATAGCTTATGTTGTCGGAATTGTTAACTTGACGCGCAGTAATTTATGAACTGAATTAATTAGCCAGTAGCAAGTACTGCAGTACTTTGAAATAATTACATACCTTTTCCTGCTAAAAGTTAAAGAAGCATAATATTCAATTTGTTATTTACTTATATTGTAGCACACTGGATAATATAAGTAACCTACGGTAACGGTAACCTACGGTAACCTTACTATTATTGGTAAAAACGGCCGTGTTAATCGAAAGGTTTAAGCTATAACTACTTGCCTTCAGTAGCTTGAATTTTCGAGCGTTTCGAGCATGCAAAATTCCGTCGTCACTTCAGCGACCTAATCGTAAAGCATCACAAGTGAAAAACAGACAGACTAATAATTTAATATGACATAGAGACAGACCCTTTAGCATTTTTAATATTATTAGTGTAGAATGTAGATTAATCGTAAAATTGAGTACAGTCATGTGCGTAAATCGACTAACTGATTGTGTGGGCTCGCCTGTACCTGTAGTATTACTCTGATACGCATCAGGGAGTGGCCCATGTTCCACATCTACATCGGGTATAATGCCGCACGAAAGAGTTTAAGTCTGGGGCTCTAAAACCTCCCTCTTCTTATATTCTTAGCTCTACATCCCACTTTACAGTTTACGTAGGTTCGGCAATCGGCTCTCCTAGTACATTGGCACCAAGAAATTCTATCTTGAGTTATTGATTTTGGATTTACAGCTCGTGCTTTTATTAGGGTTTCGTACCCAAAGGGTAAAAACGGGACCCTATTACTAAGACTTCGTTGTCTGTCCGTCGGTCCGTCTGTCTGTCTGTCTGTCGCCAGGCTGTATCTCAAGAACCTTACGACTTACGACCTTTATTTTAGTGCTATATAATGCGGGAACCGTTGTTACGCGATATTGTTCACTATTAGCACAGAATAGTTAATAGTACAAGTACTATTAGCTGCAGTGCAAAGCACACTGCTCGGGAGCACGATTCGGGAATAATAATTATTTTAACACGATTGGAAGATAGCGGGGTATATGTAGATTGTAGGCGTGGCTAGCGTGGTTTGATATTCTTGGGAGCCCGGTCTTAATTGACAGACAAACATTTCATTTGCTTGTTGTAACTGTTTACTGTTACTTAAGTTAAAAAATAAAAATCAATATTTTCGCTATTATACTAATATTTTTCCCACTCGAGTGTACGCAGTACTAACAGATCTCCGTCGATGTCTCAATTAAGCTGCACATTCGCCAATTCGTATTGTGGCAATTAGCGCATATTCCTCACGCCCTTTTGTTGCCAGTTTATGGCAATTTGTCGGCC
Organism: Plebejus argus; assembly: GCA_905404155.3. Taxonomy (NCBI): domain Eukaryota; kingdom Metazoa; phylum Arthropoda; class Insecta; order Lepidoptera; family Lycaenidae; genus Plebejus; species Plebejus argus. The sequence goes on from FR989944.1 coordinate 1,172,051, forward strand.
ATTTGCCACTTTATGACCATCTTGTTTAAGCGAAAGTGGCTATATCCCAAAATTACATCTTTTGTTGTGTGTTATTAAATTGTCTCACTTATTGTTAAGGTTATTGCTTGTTGTATAATTAACAGTTATAACTAATTCATTGTTAGCAAAGAGACATCAAAGAAGTCATGAGCAAATTTTCCCGATAACTTTTCCGGATTTTCCTTGTTTGAAATACAATTATTAGGCAGGTGTGAAGGCATCTGCAGCAGTAGTTATCCTATCATATTATACAATTATACTTTCTTTAAGGGTTTGAAAAAAATTGGCCCAGAGTTACGTTGTTCTAGAAACAAACAAAATTTGAGTGCGAAATCTACCCGCAACGTTAAATTTATGAAAATTTTAACTTTCGATCTATTGACCCCCGTCTGAATTATTTGACTAGCCTGCTAGCGCCTAGCCATTTAGCAGTTAGCTTTCTGAACGACTTCTAAGTTTTAGCATAATGTATTCAGAGCAAGTTCTGATAGCTTTGTCAGTGTATTTACATTTCATCTTCTAGAAGACAATCTAATTGGCGGTCTTCCCGTTTTTGAGTTTTAATTTTCGCCCACTGATTCAATTTTCACCTTTATTCTAGTAGATTTAGGTACTATTATGTTATGGACATTACAAATACTATTGCGAAGTCAAGTGTTCGCTGTCGAAGGGTCAAATGATCCATTTTAAGTTGTCGCTTAGGCGCCGACATCGAGATTCGAGAGTACAGTCGCCTACAAAATACGTGGCAAAAACCGTTTTTTTTTAGGAATTAGAAGTATGTTTTACAAGCTTTTTAGTTTATTTAGGAGTAAAGTAACATAAAATCGGCACAAAAAAGTAATTTAATACAGTAAAAGGAATACATTCAACACTGATATAATATTCTGTTTGTATCCTTTTTGGCCTGTAGATTTCGTTAGTTCTAAAATAATTAATAAACGGGAAATGAAAATGTTAAAAAGTTACATTAATTATTTTTTAATAATGCAGTTGTTCAGACAGAAATACAATATTTTTACATAGGCAACTGTACAAAGATTCTCGGAAGTATTAGAATACTTGGTTCATCGAAAGCGACAGAAATGTTCAATAGCTGAGGCTTATCTCTACTGAGAAGAATTCCTACAGCCTATAGCCCGTTCAGAGTTGTTTTACCCGCATTATGTCGCTTATTATATTTAGCATAAACATCACAACTGCAGCTCTACACTCTTTTTACCACACACAGTTCAAATTTCAAATTACATTTTTAGAATGGTAACGGTGAAAGACGTTTATTATATTTTAAAATAGGTTATTAGTTAATTGATATCATATTTCATCGAATATATAAAGTCTCGTATCCCAATATTTGTTACCAAACTCCCACGCTGTACCGATTTTGATAATATGTGTGTCTATCGAGCAGGTTTGAGAATCAGCCAAGATCTATTTTTTATACCCGAAACAACATTTGCCGGAGCAGTAACTTTCCAGCAAAGGAATAACGTATATTACATCGCGTACGCAAATACGCACGCACGCGGACGCAAAATGTGTCTCTTGCGTACCGAAATATCCAATACTAATGCATAGTTCATCCCAAACCTGACAACATGCATGCATTAATTAAAACTAATTCAGTAAGTAAATTATGATCGCGATGTTTCAACTTGTATATGCGACTCTCAGAGTGATCTACCTAACAAATTGGTCTAGTCGTTGCTCTCTATTCTATGATTATGATACTCAATCTAGCTTGCTTTCGTATCAATACAAGAAGTCTCACACATTAGGTATTTGTCAATTTTATTTTTAGACCCAAAAGAGGTTTCGCTTCCATTAGAGTTCCACAGTGCACACACAATATGCATAAAACTACGCTACTTCGCATTATTTTTCATGATTATTCAACTTACCATGCAATAGATGGCGTAGTTTGATTCACAAATCACACATGAAAGAAAAACCAGCCCACTTTGTTACTCGTAGAGTAGAACTCATAGATTTTTTTCAATTAAAATGATTTTTAATATCTTTGGTAGAACCAAAGACAAGACATACGTAGAACTTACATTAACTATTTTTTTCGGAGATCTAATCTTAGTAATTTCCTCGCAGTTAACTTAACTAATATAAAACAATGTGCTAACTCATACTCAAAGCTTACGGCATTCCATCAAAATCATGTACGAAAATAATTCTTGTTTGATCGACAGTGCCCTAAATTGGCGTTTTTCCTCAAAAAGGTAAAAATATGCGGTAAAATATTGACGCAGTGTCGATAATTGCTCGCCCCGCCCCCCGCACCGCCCGTCGCTGATTCTGTTCTGAGAAGAGAGGTAAGGTAGCGTCCATAATGTTAACTTGATTTTTGATTGCCATCAATCTCTGGCATTGTAGAAATTAATCTATATTTGCACCAATCTTGTATTTTTCCCAGGTTGGAAAAATCATCAAACAGTATTAATGACTACTCTACTTTGTAGTTATATTACTACTTCAATTCCTTTAAATCCGTTTATAGAAGCTAGAGCCAAAGTTTCTAACTTAACTTGGCAGAATGCACTATGCATAGATCAAAGCGCACGGAGTGCGCTGACCAAGTTCCAGCAGGCCGCGCGCTTTCCGTGCACTATTTACACGAACCGCTTCGACGCACTTTTGACCCCCCTGTATCTCAGTACCTATTGCAAGTACAAAGATAAAATTATACCTACATAATTATACACTAGAACTTAAGCAGTATAACCCAATTTCATAGATAAAGCTTCGGTAGATCCCGAATTATGTCCCTGTAAAAATAGCTAATTTTGGCACTCACTCACTCACTGACCGGTAATCAAAACCTCTAGGCCACTTCCAATTGTCCTAGCGTTATAAAATTTAGCACACAGATCGTGTGCTATACGTAGATTACCAAAAAATTCAGAAATTTAAGAAATTCAAGAAATCGGTCAAGCGTGAATCGGTACATCTACGAAATTAAGAGGCCACTTCCAATTGTCCTAGCGTTATGAAAGGCACACAGGTCGTGTGTTATAATTATGTAGATTATCAAAAATTGAGAAATTTCGGAAATCGGTCAAGCGTGAGTTGGGGTTTCTTTAAACTTTAGAGGCCACTTCTATTTGTCCTAGCGTTATGAAAAGCACACAGGTCGTGTGTTATATGCAGATTAATGAAAAATTAAGAAATTGAAGAAATCGGTCAAGCGTGAGTCGGCTCATCTACGAACTTTAGATAAAAAATTCAGTGATACAATGTACAACGATAAGGAGGGTTCCCAGACAAGGGGGAGGGGTATAAAATATTGTCATGTATAATGCACACTGTATAGCTTAACAAATAAATAATTATTTATATATAATATGATTTGTTGAAAAAATGTATTGAAATCCCACCAAAAACATACCTGTTAAAATGGGGCCAAGTTCCTATCAGCAAAATTTTGGCCTAAAAAAGAGTTGTAATCCAATCCAATGCCAAGTTTAGATGCAGTTCATCGATCGTAATCATCTTCATCAACAGCCTGGTCCATAATACTTCTAAATTTGAACTTGGCAGGTTAACTTAATTATATAAATATAATCTAATTATACAATAATTAATCGAGTGTAACGTATAGCACGAAAACCTGCCAAGTTCAAATTTAGAAGTATTATGGACCAGGCTGTTGATGAAGATGATTACGATCGATGAAGTGCATCAAACTTGGCATTGGATTGGATTTCAACTCTTTTTTAGGCCAAAATTTTGCTGATAGGAACTTGGCCCCATTTTAACAGGTATGTTTTTGGTGGGATACTATGATAACTCTTTGTCTTCTAATGTTGTCTAAGATGAAGTTGCAGGTAATAGAGATTTAAATTTAAATGTACATTAAAAACGACAGAAAATGATTTACACATCAATCTATTCTGTGGCGAAGTTTAAAAAAATCTAAATATAATATTTAGGGACAGACAGCGACCAGAATTACCATGAGATCATATTTTTCTTTCGCTGTGAAGGAGTCCCAAGACATTATTACAGTATATTTAATAAAACTATCGCCTGCCTGACGCGAAGATTGAATACACCGCGAGCCGGCCGCGCCGCCGCCGCCGGCGCAGGCCTACCTTTTGCTCACTCCTATAAACATTGTTTAAACACAATCTTATAAGTTGTTAATGCCAATTTTTGAAGCTTTCTTTGTATGTAGGCTCAAGGCTGTAGCGCGATGCATATTTTTTTAATTGCGACTAAAAATGTGGAAGAAGACGTTCTGTCTGTTTGGAGGATTAGACATAATATTAGATGACGCCCGCAACTCCGTTGTGTCTTCATATCCAGCGGTTTGGGCGTGAAGAGGTCAGACAGACAGCTGACAGACACTTTGGCATTTATAATGTTAGTATGGATTAAGTGTTAGCATCAAGTTAAATGGAGACCTTTTGAGTAGCATGTCAAGTCACTCTTCAATTTTCGTCATCTTCTTTTTATTCAACTTTCGTTTGGCATATTCAATAACTGAATGCGTCAAAATCCACCCGCGTTGAAAGAAAAGTGTCATAGCGAGTGCTACGATTTCAACGCGCGTCACGGGCATGCCTCACGTTCGCTGTTGACTGCCCTATCCTTGACGAACAGAAAAAGGCACAATGTGGACAAAGCCATTCCACACTGTGCCTTTTTTGTTTATCAAGGGCATGCATCACAGCGCAGTCAACAGCTCGCGTGAAGCATGCCCGGGACGCATGCGCTCTGACAGTTGAAATCGTAGCGCTCGCTATGACAACGCGGGTGGATTTCGACGCATTCAATTATTATTGAATATACCAAACGAAAGTTGAATAAAAAGAAGATGACGAAAATTGACGATGAAATTGCTTAGTGTGGACATAGCTAATGTCTATGTACAGAAGCTGGCCTGAAACAGCCTGAGAACTAGAAAGCCTCAAGCCAAGTCAAGAATTGGGTTTTGCACCTTACCTAGTTATCGTTTACTAATAGCACGACCTTGTAGTAACATGAAATTAATTTTACAATCAGGAAATTGCAAGCTCGTGTAATATCCGTCCCGCAATATTTAAGTTAATTACAAGTAAAGTAATAACTATTAGCGGTCCAAAAGCGATCATTTGACAAATGACAGCTGACAGATGACAGGCGACACCTCGTAAACAATCAATCGACGCCATCTTGAATTAAAATGGCGCCATTTACACTTCATCATACTTATAACTTTTAAGGGAGGTAGTTTTATCGATACTTAGATCGAGCTGCTTAGGGAGGGTAGTTTCATCGATATTATCGACTGTATTGGACGACCTCTGTGGCTCAGTGGTGAGCGCGTTGGTAGCTCAAGCCGGGGGTCGCGCAAAAAATCAAATTCCTTCTCTCTGAAGAGAGTGTGAACACTCATTTTTTCTTATTTAGTTTTTTCTTAATGACTCGATAATTATACAACATTTAAAAAATCGCTCGGGCAGTTCCTCAATGATAGAATTTTATACAATGTGTTAAAATATGTAAGGCACGATTATGGCAATATATTATATTATGAAAAATTCGTGAAAATTAGATGCATCTTTGCGATTTTTTCTATCGAGAAAATTTTAAGATATCGTGTTTCCGCTAGGTTGGATCCTCGAAAATATAATGTAGTATCTATGTTTAAAAAATGAAACAATTCAGGGCTTATTTTTAAGTATAAAAATGAATTATAAAATCGACAATTTTGGATTAGTCGCCCCCTTAAGAACAGAAGGAATTAAATAAAATAATTCTAAACTATCGATAAGATACTTCCCTCCCTATTCAGGCGTTTTGTGGATTAGCACATAATAATAGTGTTGGGATTCAATCAGGTGTAGTTTATGGGTTCTCGTAATCCGCGGGTGTTGGATGATAGCTTGTGAGCTAGAAGCTATCAAAGCTGTCAATAAAATTAAATGCTATACATATTAATAGTTTGCTGAAAGCTATAATATTATATAAGTCGCCTTAAAATAGTTCGTGCTACCTTTTCTTCACGTCTGTTTTTAATTTACTTAATTAAGGATAAAAAAAACATTTGTTGTTTAATTAGAGTCGGTTTTCCAAACAATTTTCGAGAAATTTTGCATCTCGGTCGTTTAGAGCGAGAAAATCCAGCTTAAAAAAGTAATTGGAAAATAGGTTTAAAAATTACAAATCGACAGCGTGAAATACATTATTTGAAAAAAAAATATATTTGTTAGATAGTAGATACGGATTTATACTTTACCTGCTTCGAGCATGGCTTCGAGGGAACATTATTCACATATTATATACACGAGGGTACATATTATTACATATACATAGGTATGTATGTATGTGCCGTCGAAGCAGCTAAAGTGCTAGAAGTATGTTATAGGTACTAGGTAGTAGGTACATAGACTTTCAAAATCGTTACCCTCTATTTTAGCTTCGCAGTATTCAAGTAAAAACAAAAACTGCGCTTTTTTGTTTATACTCAGAGCTAATAATAGGCCTCTCGATTCTCATATTATTATTATGGTCCCAGGTATTCTAGAACTCTCTAAAGTCTAACATGTATATTTCCTGGTAGTACCATCTACACGTGGCTGTTAAGGTGGACTGCAGCACAGAATAGATATGACTGCAGTAAGGAATCCCGATGTTACCAGACTCAGCCGGTAGGTACACGAATTGTTGTAGAGTTAACAAGTTAAGATGTGGCTTCTTGTGTATATTAATTGAATATTGTGTACGGGTTGTTGCCAACCGTACATAAAATGAGTAAATTATAGCGATGAAGTGAAAATTTCTTTCGTGCAACTTGTTGTTTTTTCTTCATACATCAAGTTATAAAAAAAATCAAAATGTCTAACTGCCGCATTCAGAGGCAAACTCTTCATTACTTGACTAACGTCAAAATCTTCATTTTCTTACAGTTAAGTAATTCAAGGCCGTCACAGACTTAGCTATAATATATATTAACATACCGTACTAAACACACTGAGACCAGAAATATATATTATAGCTGAGTGTGTGGTCACGCGAAAATTGTATAGAAAATATATATTAATATGCCTAACTATAAACATATTAATATATGTTATAGCTAAGTCTGTGACGGCCTTAATAATTAATTATTATTCGTTTCTGAGCGCGGCAGTTAGTATACCGTCCGCGTCACTCAGGTAAAGCACTCTATATAATAAAATATAAACTATTTAACTAGTCCCAAGTAAGGAGTGCTGTAATAACATTTAAGTACACGACAATTAACGCCTACATTACACTCGTGTTGTAAATTGTTGTAAATTAATCAACATAAAATATATTATGCTTTGTTTGCGCCAATGAGATTCTCTTATCGTAACTTGTAGTAAAGTGCTCATAAAGTGATTTACCTAAACATAAAAGGATATTGTTATTCTGTTCTTGTAGGAATAAATTAAATACTAAATACCTATAATATCCAGTACCTATTATAATAATAATGCCTCCCACTGTGTGGCATTTTATATTTTGAAAAATTCTTGTCTGTTGCGGTCGCTTGCGATAAATATTGAAAAGTCATCTTATTTCTATGTGCCGTGTCTACATCTTCGTATGTCTGCTCTCTACGGAAGCGTTGCGTTGTCAGTCATTGTGAGTTGGTCAGGTGCGGGTCACGAGGTCAGTCACATGACCCGCTTGTGACCGCGACCATGACCCAGCTGATGACCCGTGGGGGTTGTGACGTCAACGTCGCAATGCTTTCGACTGACCAAGCTACACAATTTAATAAGCAAATGAAGATCAAGTTCGGTTGACGACGAATAGCTATGTCCACACTATGCGCTTTCGTCTTCAATTTTCGTCATCTTCTTTGTATAAACTCTTGTTTGGCGCTTTCAATAATTGAATGATTCAACGAACGCAACGCCAACATTGTCATTTTAGTCCAGTTGCAGTGTCTGTCAGCTTGTAACATGTGCGACGAGAACATTTCACTGGGTGGAATAAGTGAGAATTATTTGGTCATAAGAAATTTAAGAAAAATGAACAAAGCGAAAGTTTTGGATACGATCAGAGCGCATGCGTTGCGGGCATGCCTCACATGCGCCGTTGACAGCGCTATGACGCATGCCTTTGATGAACAAAAAAAGGTACAGTGTGGACATAGCTAATCGGCTACCACCATAATTTTCTGACGGAGTCGAAGTCTTAGGGTGGGTTGCACCAGAGGCGTGGTTATATTTACAGTTATCGTCAAAAATAGGGTTATATTTAAAGTGTTAAGGCTAACTTAACTTTAACCTTAACTTTGACCACAGAATTTGACAGATGGTGATGACAGCACTAGTTCCACTCTGAGAGCGGGAGTTAGTAAACTAATTTTGAATGATTTTATTGATTTTTTAATTGCATGCACATAAAACATAAGAGTTAGAGTTACATTGAAAAAATATAATAAAATATCAGAAAATAACATTTCGGGTAAGTACACTTTTCAATTTTGAAGTTTGTATTAAAGGTATCAAACGAAAAAATTGTTAAAACAGTTTGGCTCAAGACCTTATTCTCTGTCTGTATCGTCTGAGGTGCAAATATAATATGTAGATCCAAGTTAGGCCCAAGATGCTGTCTTGGGCTTCACTTGGACGATCTCAATGGACGATTTATATTGTACAATATTGATGTCAAAAGCCTGTTACTTTACTTACACTCACATCTGAACCTTTTCTTTTTGAAAGTCGGCTAACTTGCTGTTCATTTCCGAGCACATTGAAAGGACTGTGATGATATGACACTATGTCACTAGAATCTAGATCCTAGATCTAACGACATCTGGAGTCATGTAAACTAGGCTGATCGTTATCGGAACCTTGTCGGTTACATCATGCGACTTGCTTCACTTATAATTTAATACATAAAACTGCAGTGCGCATACAAACAATGCTGACTGCTGAGTGACCGCGTAAGCTACGAACTTTAGAAGGACTTGACTTTACAATAGTATAGTTATGATCTAAAATGAAACAGGTATGACTATAACTAAGTAAACTTAAGAACATTTAATGTATTCATTTGAGAGTGAATTGAAAGTTTTTAACGTAAATATATGAGGGTAATAATTGTTAATGATTTGCTTTAAGCAGCAGACTACGTAGTACCTATAATCTATATACATACACAGGAACATTCCAAATAGGTCAAAAATTTCAAAATTCATCTAAATAGCACAATATGAGAAGTTTTTACTATATTGTCATAAGGATGGAAATATTTTATTTGTCCTTTAGGATGGAAATATTTTAATTGAAGATCAACGGAAGAATGATTGAGTGTATTATTTTAAGATAATTGTCACACGATTGTTTGGATTTACATCACAGTTTTGAGCAAAGTCGTTTCCCACTGTCAGCTCTACGCGCTACGCAAGATTAGATATTTTTAACTAACGGATTTCGATGCATTTTTTATTAATTTAAAATTGAGTTTAATTAAATTTTAGAGGAAGGTTTAATGTAATATCAAATACAAATATATATATAGTTGAGTAACACTGATTGAAGCATTATGGCGCATTTTCATTTGTTTTAGCATACGGGCTGCAGCCGAGATAACAACCAATGGAATAAGAATAAGAACATTTTTATTTTGTCACCACACAACACAGTATGTAAAACAAACAATACATAATATTGTGTGATGTCAAAATTGGTCCAAACTCTGGCACTGGTATAAATGACGTATTTTCATTGGTCGTGGCATACGTTTCAGAAATCTCCCGCAGCCCGCATGCGGACCCTATCGACCAGTGAAATTGGACTATTACAGCTGTGCAAAGTTAGGTGTGTCGATGCGCCCGCGCCAGTAGAAGCTAGTAAAGCATAAACTTTTAGACTGAAAATCAAAAACACGTGAAAGTGGGGTGAACGACGAACCGGTAGCCGCTAGCAGCTAGTAATAATGGTACAGCTGTCGAGAGCACGCGCAAAGGATGGCTTTAAAATGAGCAGTGTCGTCCGGCAATTTCACGATTTATCGTTGTCCCTGGTCCCAAGTTTATGTGGTGCTGAGCGGCGCCGGCGCATGATGTATGGCGACGGGCGGCCGCTCGCACATCGATCACTGCACTACGCTGTACGCGATAATTCGATTGTGCTGAATATCATTTGAATTTATATACAGACACGTCGGGGTTGCGAAAATATCTTCGCAGTGTTTTTAATGTCTCTGGAGTCTGGACAAATAAAAGATGTACGTAAAATGTTTTTACCAGCTACCTTTATACGCCGAGAGAAATCGGTTCACAAGCAGATGGCAGATTTAAGTAGTTTTGTCTTGATTGTGATGCTGACTCAAAAAAACCATGCCATTAGTAACGTGGCTTAACTGATAGAATTTAGCCGTGTTCCTCATGTCTGAGAGCGTGGCCCGTGAGCCGCTGCCTTCCCCATTCCTTGGCCTTCTGATATGCGCTACTCAGTTCACTAGTTGAAAGTACATAGAAAGTGTTGTCAGTGCTCTATAATAAAAATTTTTCCTCCGTAATCCAATCAATCTTAAAGGCTCTGCATGTAGCAGAAATCATCTAGTCTACACAACCTAAACAAATCATTCAGTGCCAACCCTGTCATTAGAATCAAAGCTAGAACACAGGATCTGTCCGCTCCGAACGATTACAGGCTGGAGGCCGATTACCATAATAAAACAATAATCCGGCGCATTTAACTTGGCGGCTAGGCGCTATCGCCCTGTTGTTGGGAGCCGACGTTGTTCGATTAATTAGCTAATCGGCTAGGGCTGGGCACCAGTGAATAATTCTTTATAATATGAAGGGGCGAAAATCGCGAGATCTACTTGATGTTCGAGGGTATATACTCTATCCCAAAGCTAAGGGTGAAATAGGAAAAATTAATGGCTTTGTTAACTGTCCGTCGTGAAACGGTAATGAAAGTCTACCTCGCATTTGTCTGTTTATTACACTTTTAAGCAACACTGCTTTTTAGTTCTTCAGGGGCTTATATAGCCGATTTTGTCTACACAAGAGTTGTAGTGGTGGGATCTATAACACGCTATTTTCCTTTAAAACCATTACCGGTAGCTCATAATTTTAAAATTTCTAGTTGATATTAAAGCAATAGTTCTGTGAATAACAATGCCAATCGTCATTGCCAATTTCTTCCGGTCATGTTGGCAGCCCTAAAATTAGGTAATTTAGTGCTAGACCTTGAGGAGTGACCTGGATATAGGTAACTTCGTTGCAAATTAAATCAATTCCAACCCGAATTGTATTGATATAATTTAGTGAGCTGATTTAATTGGATAATTATATTCACATAAATCTAATACGATCGGAAACATAGTTACGTGTCGACAGAGCAGGTAATAATGAAGTAGAAATATCAAAGCGCACGGAGTGCGCGGCCAAGTTCCAGCAGGCCGCGCGCATGCCGTGCACTATTTACACGAACGGTTTCGACGCACTTTTGACCCCCTTGTATCTCAGTGCCTATTGCGAGAGCAAAGATAAAATTTTACCTACCTAATTATATACTAGTACTTACGCAATATACCAAATTTCATACATATAGATTTGTTAGATCCTGAAATATTTCCTTGTAAAAATAGCTAATTTTGGCACTGACTCACTGACCGGTAATCAAAATTCCTAGGCCACTTCCAGCTGTCGTAGCGTTATGAAATTTGGCACACAGGTTGTTTGTTATATGTAGATTAACAAAAAATTAAGAAATTTGAGAAATTGGTCAAGCGTGAGTCGGCTCATCTATGAATTTGAGATAAAAATCGGTAATCAAAACCTCTAGGCCACTTCCAGTTGTCGTAGCGTTATGAAATTTGGCACACAGGTTGTTTGTTATATGTAGATTAACAAAAAATTAAGAAATTTGAGAAATTGGTCAAGCGTGAGTCGGCTTCAAAACCTCTAGGCCACTTCCAGTTGTTGTAGCGTTATGAAATTTGGCACACAGGTTGTTTGTTATATGTAGATTAACAAAAAATTAAGAAATTTGAGAAATTGGTCAAGCGTGAGTCGGCTCATCTATGAATTTGAGATAAAAATCGGTAATCAAAACCTCTAGGCCACTTCCAGTTGTCGTAGCGTTATGAAATTTGGCACACAGGTTGTTTGTTATATGTAGATTAACAAAAAATTAAGAAATTTGAGAAATTGGTCAAGCGTGAGTCGGCTTCAAAACCTCTAGGCCACTTCCAGTTGTCGTAGCGTTATGAAATTTGGCACACAGGTTGTTTGTTATATGTAGATTAACAAAAAATTAAGAAATTTGAGAAATTGGTCAAGCGTGAGTCGGCTCATCTATGAATTTGAGATAAAAATTAATATGTACAAGTAAATACACTGAAATAAGATGAGGAGGAAAGAAACAAATTGGTATGATTCCTTAAAAAAAGTATTGAAATCTCACCAAAAACATACCTGTTAAAACGGGGCCAAGTTCCTATTCACTAATTGTTCGCCTTAAAAAAGAGTTGAAATCCAATTCAATGCCAAGTTTAGATGCACTTCCAAATCGATCATAATCATCTTCATCAACAGCCTGATCCTAAATACTTCTAAATTTGAACTTGGCAGGTATTCATGCTAGTAGCACTTGATGATGTATAATTTTTAAATTTAAATATAAGATATCTATGTGATTAAATTAACCTGCCAAGTTCAAATTTAGAAGTATTTAGGATCAGGCTGTTGATGAAGATGATTATGATCGATTTGGAAGTGCATCTAAACTTGGCATTGAATTGGATTTCAACTCTTTTTTAAGGCGAACAATTAGTGAATAGGAACTTGGCCCCGTTTTAACAGGTATGTTTTTGGTGAGATATTATCTTTCTATATTGCGAGTTTCTTACGGAGCCGGAGGTTCTTCTCGCCGGGGTAGTTCCCGAACCGGTGCGCGGTGGTATTTTATTTTATTTTATTTATTTTATTTATTTATTTATTTTATTTATTTATTGAGAAAACTTACAGCTACTTAACAGGACAAATTACTAATCTAATAACTGCAAGCCATTAACAAGTTTCCACTAATACAATATCTAAAGTACTTACGAGATATATGAATAATTATTATCATAACCCTTAAGAAACAGTAGTTAGAACTATCAAATCAATATTTTTCAAGACAAAGAAAAATCTTCTAAAAACCAGCTAATAAATTAGATATGTGTGTACCTTTGATAGCTAATTTCAGAGAACTTACAGAGAGGTATAATTAAATATTTGAAAAAAAAATATTCTGAACAAAAAATTTTGAGTTTGACTTTTTGTTCATGTCACAATTTGCTTCCGACTTCTACATTTCCAAGTTCCAAGGCAGCTTGGACATGTTCTTCGTTGAGATAATACCAAGTGGGTTTTCGTGACTGGTTGAAGACACAGGAGCGCTGGGAGTATGTGGTGGGCCTAAGCGGATAATTTCAAGAATCTTTTTTGCTGTTCTACTCAGATAAGGTTTGTTTTAACTGACTTCTATAATATAGCAGTGTATGGAATAGAGCCAGAGGTAATCTTGATGACAAAAACTAAAAAATATCTCTAAGCTACAAATATGCTTATTTCCGTCTGTCCAACTATACTTGAATTAAGCTTACACTGCCCACACACTAATTTTAATAAAATTTGGTATGAGTGTTTAAATCTTTAAGTTAAAAAGACAAACTTGAGTTTTTATTCCGTAAAATTTTGAAGATTTTTGAAACATAGTTGCTGGTAAAATTTAGATTCTAGTAGTACTAAGACCACTAAGTACACGCGTACTGCACACTCGTTAATTCAACTCTCAGAATGTATATGACTGACAAATACACATACGACATGTTTATTGTTAATTAATTCACAATCACATTATGTTGTAAATCCGCGGACGACGCGACAAATGGACGGCGCCGCACGCGTCGGCTGCCGACCTGCACATGCGCACCCAACTCGATATTCAACCCTATTACCATACACATAAGGCTCAAAGGCACGCACAGTGTTTGCGCGTGCGCTTATGTAAAAAATGTTACAATGTCGATAATAATTATCAGCCTTATAAATAAATATTAGTATTAAATGCAATTAATAGGTACTAGGAATATATTTTTTTAATATTTAGTAAGCCTGGCACTGTTTAGACGTCATAGCAATAACAATATAGATTATTGCATAATATTCTGTATCTAATTATTTTTTACAATAATTAATATCGTGCATTTTTACGGTTCACGGTATATTTGAAAAGCTCATATTCGATAATCGTCATATTTTGCCTGTTGCATTGCTGTCGCAAAATACAAAATCACCCTGTTACAGTGCAAACCGTTTTTTAGCTGATTCCCCATTTGACGTTAAAGACCATATTCAATGGAATCTCTACTCAATACAACCTTTTACAATAATATTTTCCTCACCATACATTGCAATAATCCAAGCTTACTCCTACATGTTGTTGACAGTGATGAACGATGTCCTGATGAGCTGTCATGTGCTTGTAATCCTGCTCCTGCTTATTGATCTATAAATCTTAGCTTCTGGGTCTAGTAGCGCAGATGCAAAGCGTATAGATCGTTTGGCAAAAAATGATGGCAAAGGCGCAAAGTTCGATGTGGTTCGATTTTTAAGTCTCTTTTAAAATTAGTGAGGTTGGGAGTAAACTGGTCCCTTAGGAAACTGGAGAATCGGCACATCGGCACGGTCTGATCGCAAGCACTTAATAGCGACCCATATTCTGATCTCTTACTAAATTATTAGTATCGAGTCCTCATGCACACTCGCTCTGCTTACACGGATTTTAAGGGTTCTCTGGTAGGACGAGAATTACTCCTCGCCCTACCAGAGAACATTGGCCCCTTGTCCCTTCCATTCTTGCCGAGCAATCTCAAAGTTGTGTGCAGACTGCAGCCTGATATTCAGAAAATTACTTGTATTTAAATTTTAAACTGCTGAGACTCCTAAGACGGTCCCACGGTTCGCGTAAACAAATTTTCTAATATAACACGCTGATATATTTAATGGCTTTCCGCCGCGAGGAAGTGGCAACAGTGCGTTCTAATACTTCTAATGTGGTCTGTTCCGGCTCTAACCAGCCGCTGACATTGGCCTTGACAGGTCATCTTGGGACTTGGAGTACACCGGTAACCTGTCAGGGTGTGAATCAGCCCAGGGCTGGCGAAACGGAGATAATGGGAAATTTATTGTTGCTGGCGCCTGGCATTCAAGCCTTTCTTCTTTCACAGAGAATGTAATTCTATCTCGCCTCCCACCAAATCTTGGCATAGCTATGGGCGTTTTTTATTTGGACAACTTTTTGAGATCGGTACTAACACCTCAACCGCCCTCTTACAATTCGCCGTTAATAAACCTCCCTTAAACATTTTAAGGGAGGATTCAGCAGAATTTTTTGTAACAGCTTCTAGCTGTTCATACATTTATATTGTTTTTTTAACCCCCGACCAAAAAGAGGGGTGTTATAAGTTTGACGTGTCTGTCTGTCTGTCTGTCTGTCTGTCTGTCTGTCTGTCTGTCTGTCTGTCTGTCTGTCTGTGGCATCGTAGCATCCAAACGGGTGGACCGATTTTGATCTAGTTTTTTTTGTTTGAAAGCTGACATGACGGTGAGTGTTCTTAGCTATAGTTCATCATCATCAGCCTGCTTATTGCTGAAATATCACGGTATATCTGGTTCGTGATAGGACGATTAGCAACTTGCAGTCGTTTGATGGGTTTTATATTTTGCATCCTGGTTCGAGACACTTATGAATATATACATATTATTGGAAAGTTGACCTGGTGGTGCAGCATCACCTGGTAATCAATAGGATACCCAACTCCTCACCAACTTAGAGCAGAGGTTTCGTGTTTGGGCTCATTTTAATTGCGACAACCAGTAAGACGTAGATAAACAGTAAATATGTGCATGCTGCTGCTGCAGCATCACCTGGATTCTATAGGAGCCAAGCTCCGTATGAACCTAAAGTGGAGGTTTCATGTTTGGGCTCATATTGATGGCCTCATCCAGGAGGACATATTTTATAGATGGTATTCATTGGGATATGATCCAGTTGATAGAAATTATTCTGCACAAGTTTAAAAAGCATAAAATAAAATTAAATTAAGAAATTTAAAAAAACCCCCGCCAAAAAACTTTAAAAAGTAATGAAATAACATTTCCTGACGTTAAGTTTAAATCATTCCTAAGAGTAAAGTAATATTTTAGTCCATAATTGTTGTCAAGGTGTGTCGGGGGAACGCTAATGTAGATGTTTGATTTCACATAACAATATATAAATTAAGGGTCTGTTCACAGCGACCCGAATCGAGAGAATCAGCGACTATTATGGCGATACAAAATGCAAAAGTCGCTGTTGTGGTAGTTTACTTAGCGGTCCCCCGACACACCTTGACAACAATTATGGACTAAAATATTACTTTACTCTTAGGAATGATTTAAACTTTACGTCAGGAAATGTTATTTCATTACTTTTTAAAGTTTTTTGGCGGGGGTTTTTTTAAATTTCTTAATTTAATTTTTTCACACTCAGAATACTTACTAAGTAACGGTATCGCCTGATTTGTTATTTGTCAACTTTTTTAATATTATAGATCGTCAACCCTACAACCACCGGCATTTTTCCAGATTACCCAGATACAATTCCAGGTACTGATGTTAATCAATCATCATTTATTGAGTGTTTCCTCAGAGTCCACATCATTACCGCCTTCAACGGCTGGTTCTGAGTGGATTTCAATAACAAAATGGCGCTAAATAATTCGACCCTTCTATTCAAGAATCTTGTGTTATTAGTTATTACCAATCATCGGATTATATGCACGATCAAAGTGCCGAAATATGCATGCGAATATGCACGAAAAATGGCCGAAATATGCACAAAATGTGCACAATCAAAAGTCACTTATTATGAAAATTTATTGTTTTTGGAAGAGTATTCCGGTGTTGCCTTTGATAAATGCGCCAATTTTCATAATTCCATCAAATGCAGGATTTTTTTCTTCTTACGACTTTCATTGAACGAAATACATGAAGTTTATTACCTACTTTACTCAATTTTTTTTAAATGTTGCCAACAACTACAAGAAACATTTTGTTTCTCGAAAGATGTTGTACCTATCAGGTGTATTGCGATTTGCGGAAGTCTTTAAACAAAGGGTGGGGTCGCATATTTGAAGTATTTTGATGTATCGTATGTTTCGTGGCCTCGGTGTGTATAATTATAAAAGCCAGTTTGGAGACTACGAGGGCGAAATATGGCCGAAATATGCACTATCAACGAAAAATTGCCAAAATATGCACTATCGCCTAAAAAATGCCATTATATGCATTTGCATATTATGCAAATATGCAAATGCATTTAATTAATCCGATGTCTATAGTTATTACTTATTACTAAACTTGTTAAACACAAATCTGTCGGCCTTTATCTCTTCATGGTAAATCGCTGAATTTTTTAACAAAAATACTTTTTATCCCAAAAAAGAAATGCTGTTCTCTAAATATTGGGTCTGGTGGGCAATTTGCAACAAGACGCGACGCGACGTTGAACGCTGATTTTTTTGCCTTAAAAGTCGTTTCTAATTATTATTATTTTAATCTAGATCATCTACGATCTACTATAATTAGTAATTACTAACATAATATTATTATAGCGTCTTGTAGGTCAACAAGTAGCTAATAAATAATAATTATTTTAAGGTCTTAACTTAATTAAGAGCACAAAGGCTAAAGCACGAGTAACTACAACGTTAACGCAACTAATCGCAGCTGCGTGAGAAGTGTCTCGGTGTGAAGCGACCCTTACATCAGCTAAATTCACACCCCTCCTACGTCATTTTCGCGTAAAAAATAGGTACCACAGAATTCATCATTTTTCGCACTAAAATATTCAGGACCAATATCGCAATAACTTCAATCAGCTTTGACGCCTAATGCGCACATAATAATGATCATTATCGCATACTTTAACGAGTTATTATGACAGCTGTATAATATGCATTATCGCGGTAATCTTGGCGCCTATATTATCATCAACAAAGAAATATTTATCGTTTGAATCATGTGGAATTTACGAAAGATAATATCGAATTGTGATATCGATTTGCTGAAAAGTGTCAAAGTCGAACAGTGATTTGCAAATTCCAAACTAGGGGGCCATCCACAAATTACTACACAGATTATCAATTTTAGCCCTTAAATTTTTTATTTTTTTATCAACACATTACACAACCTGTTCCTTTTTATTGTAATTAAAATTTGAACTTTATATTTTATCTAAATCTGAATTTGGCTATTAATCTGATGAATTACAAACAATTACATCAAAATTGAGCTGGCAACTCTTTTCATCTATTTATCTCCTTAAAATTAGTATTACCTACCATTTCCATTGATCATAAACATTTTCCCTGACTGTACTCATACCTACTATGTTGACCGTGTTCTCTCACATAAGGAAACAACCTTCAATTACGTGCACAAATTAACTTACTATGCCCTCCTCTGATTGGCTGTCGTCTCAAACCTGCGCTGCGATTGGCTGATGCGATATAATCCACGGTTCCGCATTGCACGCATTAACATGTTTGATTGCATTATTGCAATTATGTTAAAATAATATGTCATAGCAAAAAGGCACCCGGCGAGGTGGCACCGACAGTTTTTAACCGACTTCTAATTATATATTATGTAAGTAACTAGATATTGCCCGCAACTTCGTTACGTCGAAATTTCTTTCTCCCTGAAATGTATTCCGGAAAATCCTTGTTTACTTGCTTCGGAAGGTCTAGAATAGGTAAAGAAATTGCAAAAAACAAAATGGCTCCTTTTCGCGCATGCGTGTAGAGGGTCTGCCGTGGACCAATCGCCTTTAGTGTTGTTGAGAGCATTTGCATTGAAGATTCCCTTAAAAGAAGGGGATCCCAGCCAATAGTGAATAGGAACTATCGAAGACTAGCGATTTCATCGATCATTTGAGTACTCCCTTTAGTATTGTTCCCTGTTATGAAAGCAAAGGATTTTATCGTAATTTGTTGCTATGATAGACTCCTGTATACCAAATCTCATACGCTGTGCGCAAATACGCAAGAAGGCGGTGCATATAGTTATCCGCAGATTTCAAATTTTCACGCAAGTGGCGTGTTTATAATTAAAATTTGGTGCCCGATTCTCGTGCCTCGAATGTCGCTTGGATCGCAAGCAGTCTTACTCATGCATCATGTATGCCCATGAAAGCAATCATGCCCATCTGCGATCATGCCCATGAGCTCCTGGTTTGCCTTAGTACCGTTATATCATGCTACCACCATATCAACAACATCTCTGTTTGCAGGTGTAGGATGTGGCGACGGTGGTAGAGCGGCGCGGGGCGGGGGGGCGGGGCTCGCGCGGGCCCGTCCACAACCGCCCAGCCTCCACCCGCGGCGGCGCGCGATACTATGCTAATGCCACGTGTCCTGTCCACTCTGCTCGCGGTAAGTCACTCTTCAGGCTTCACAGGCAATAGGCACACGAGACATTCCCACTAGCACAACTCCAACGACGGGTTTGTTACAGAACCACGAGTCTCCACATTTCATGCTTCTTTACTTTTGGCCCACCTCTTCTCATCTAAGCAACAGTTTTAAGAGGATACTGCACTAGAGCCGTTTTCCCATACAAACGTTATCCTCATGTTTCCTCCCTAGATAATACCGGTAGAGTTATATTTTTTTCTGAATATCTATAGCCACTATTAGCATGTCCCTATGTTTTCTTTTTTTCATAATTTTATTATTAAAAAAGTTATGTACGTTCAAAAACCCAAAAAAAATGGCCAGATTTTCCTCTGTGTTCAAACATCCAAAAAACAAATTTGGCTAGATTGTACAAAAAAAATAAAACATAGGAACATAGCTCAAGCCTTGCTTTAATTTTTAAATGAAAAAAGTAGTTAAATCGGTTAAGTTTTGGAGAAGAAATCAGGAGACAACGAATCGTTGATTTTCTGCAGTTGTCTCTATCGCGCTCTGCGGTACCTATAGGCTTGAGGTAAGGGAGACAGCAATAGATATTACAAGTGCTTTTTTTTCATTTCTCTAGCCTTTGGTGTATCCTCGTAAGTCGTAAGAGTGGTAACCGCGAAAACCCTTAGGATCCGACTGCAACCGGAGCTGAGCAACGATTCTATTTGTTCCCAAAAAACATATCTTCGTTTAGATGGAAACGCAACCTTAGAACCATCTTATACGGGGACTTTAATCCTGATCAGATTCGACCGGCCACCCCGTATAAGATGGTTCTCGAGTAAGTGGTAATTCAGGATGTCGAATACGTCATAACTCATAATTACAAGGCAAATTAAAATTACACTTTTATCGTCGTCTACCATCTAAACTGACTGCAGACGGTAGGGTTATGTGAACAATTATTAATTAAACAACAAACAAATTATGCAATAAACCAAAAAACATTCATCCGATCAAACTTATGAACAAAATTTCTTGGTAAGCCACAGATTAAAATATTATCTAGATAAACTGTACTTATATTTAAATTTTTAAATTGACTGAATGAATAATAAAAGAAATAAAAATCGGCCAAGTGCGAGTCAGACTCGCGCACGAAGGGTTCCGTACCGATATAGAGCGAAAGTAGACAAAAAATTGTGTTTTTTGTATGGGAGCCCCCCTTATATATTATTTACTTTATTTCATTTTCAGTATTTGTTGTTATAGCGGCAACAGATATACACAGTCTATGAAAATTTCAGAAGTCTAGCTATAGCGGTTCTTGAGATACAGCCTGGCGACAGACAGACAGACAGACGGACAGACGGACAGATAACGAAGTCTTAGTAATAGGGTCCCGTTTTTACCCTTTGGGTACGGAACTCTAAAAAGTAGAGATTGTATGTAAGAACATAATTTATTATTATCATGGACTACTTTTTATCACGAAAAAATCTACGGTTACTGCGGTTTTCTTTCGCACACATAATCTAACTAACCATCCATCACCCAACCATCATCAAAAATCAAAATAGAACCCTTTATTTTGTAAAATATCGTGAGACAACTCAGTTGAACTGTAATGTAGAGTTAAACATGTGTTTAATAATCTTTTGAAAAAGAAAACTTTCTTACCCGACTTTAAAGGAAAGTTATGATTTTGATGTGTATGTAAATATAAATATGTAGTAAATACGTTTATTTCTTTGCAAAGCTCCCTAGTCCAGGGTCTAAAAGGCTGGTAATAAATAAAAAAAAATTTTTTTTTCCACGGTCCTCGTAGACGGCCTCCCGTTGACACAACCCTCCTCATCGGTGAGGTCACGGTGGCAATTGGCAGGGAGATGAAGTACCTGGGTTTGGTCCTAGACTCCAGGTGGTCCTTCACGCCCCACTTCCGCAGATTGGCACCAAAGCTAAAAAAGACGGCCATGGTCCTTGGACGCCTCCTGCCCAACTTGGGGGGTCCGGGATCCGCGTGCAGGAAACTTTATGCGGGGGTCCTTCAATCCATGGCCCTCTATGGAGCTCCTGTCTGGGCGGATCATCTCAATGCCCAGAGAAGAGCATTACTGAGGAGTCCACAGCGTACAATGGCCCTGCGGATGATCCGCGGTTACAGGACGGTGGCCTCCGAAGCGGCGTTTGCGTTAGCCGGTACCCCTCCATGGGACTTGGAAGCCCGTGTGCAGGCGGAAATCTATTTTCGCACTGCAGCAGCAAAGGAAAGAGGGGAACGGGTGCCACCAGATCTGGCAGCCCAATGGCGTCGCCAAGCGCGAATGCTGATAATGCGCACCTGGCAAGACCAAATGGCATCCCCAACTGCCGGTCACAGAGTTGTTGCAGCAATTCGGCCAGTATTGGAGGATTGGGTGGCGCAGCGTAACGGCACTCTCTCCTACCGGATGGTGCAGATGCTGACAGGACATGGGTGTTTCGGCCACTACCTGCACCATACGGCCAGGCGAGAGCCTACGCCTCAGTGCCATCATTGCACGGACGAGGACGACACGGCGCAGCACACGCTTGTTGCCTGCCCAGCCTGGGTCGCACAACGGGCGGAACTCTGCGCCGCTATAGGACCAGACCTGACTCTCCCGGACATAATAAGAGCATTAGTCCGGTCGAGAGAAGCTTGGCAGGCGGTCTCTACTTTTTGCGAGACCATCATGACGCAGAAGGAGGCCGCTGAGAGAAATCGGGAAGCCGATGTAGCAGCTGACCCAATTAGGAGAAGGCGCGGAGGACGAAGACGCGCTCAACATGAGCGTCAACTCCCGCCATAACAGGGCTCGGTCGGCGGATTGGGGAATCCGTCGCCTATCACATGAGCTCCCCCGGTAGATGTGCGTCCGGAGCCCCGGATCACTCTCCCGGAAAAGTGGCAAAAGCCGCGCGGGTGATTCTGCTGGCAAAGCAGATGCCGCTGTCTGGGCTGCTGCAGTTATCGCCTCAGGCGGGTCCAGCGGCTCAGCGACACGTGGAGAGAAGTCAACGTTGGGTTTTGGTGGGTAAACAAGGGTGCTCCTCCTTGCCGCAGCACCCGTGGAGTCCCACATATCCAGGCGGCCCCCCCCCAGGCTGTCGGGAATGCATCAAGCATTTCCCAACGCAAAAAAAAAAAAAAAAAGGGTCTAAAAGGCTGGTAACAAATAATTTTTTTTTTTATAATTCGTCCGTCGGGAAGGTAATAAATAAATAAAAGAATAGAGTTTTAAAATATCTTGTTTTCACAAAAAAAAAAAAAACATTTAATTCATATCAAAGTCGTCGGTATCGTCCGCTCCAATTATGTATAATGAGTTATTAATGAAAATTGTTCTCGATTTTTAATTAATTGTTATTTATAACAATGACTAACGCCAGTCGCGACTAACGGCATGAAATAAGTTATTATCTCTCTTATATTGTGTCATATTGCATCAATAAATGAAACAAATGGGTCTGACAGGAATTTGCGTAAAAGCGGGCCCACGTGCATAAAAACCATCTGCACATTTGGCCCACACAATAAATTGCAAAAATTGTCTAAACATTTACGTCGGTCAATGTGTTGACAAGTTTTTTGCACTGTATTTTATTGCACAAAGAATCTAAAGGCCCGTCTTCACGTTGGGCATCCAATCAAGATGGTCAGTTGACGATTGATCAAGCCTGATTGACTCTCCAAATGTATCGTCAAAAATTCTTGTATGGAACGAGCTTCCAGACACGAATTTTTAATACTACCTACTGCTAGAATGAGCAAAAACAAGTGACAACATCGCTTCATCACCACCACCATGATTGCGAAGCCATAACTCGCATAATTGACGTTAATCATGAGTTATACATAGACACTTAATATGCGACTCTACATGTTCGTATTAGCTTGTATTGGCCACCGTAAAGGAGCGGTATAAGGCTGCAATAATTTATGTCCATCTAATGTATGTGTGCCGCAAATCTTCAAAACCTCAAAGTGCAAACTTATGAAAGGGCGGCGAAATAATAGAATTTGTACCTAAAGATTTTGAATGATCAATTGTGGACAAAAAATGTTCTTTAATACGCGTAGAACTTATAGCAGAACGTATTGTGTTCTAAACAGTCTTTTGTTCTTTTGTCTGTTTGTTCTTGACCAGTGCTCTTTCTCTACCTGAATTATTGTTGCTTAAAATCAATTTTACGGTGGACTCGTGGACTAGGAAGGTACAAACTTGCGGTCAAAATTTACAATTACATAGTCTCTACCAAGAAAGCTGTTATAGATTGTAGAGATACTAAGTAGTAACTAAATATAATATTATAAAGTGCGTTGGACAGCCATAAAAATACTATCGAATAGTGTGTTCAGACTATAGAGAATGTAAGATTAATGTTTAATGAAGCTTTTCAGTAAGTGCCACCGCAACCGCTGCGCCTGCGCTTTAAAATGCGATTTTTACGAAATAAATGACTGTTTTTGAAAGGTTAATTTGATGTAAATGTGTATGTAGCAAAAACTTTATTTGGTGTCCGTTAAAATTTTTATAGCAGAGAGTCGTAGACAATGAAGAATCGTCCAATTAAAATACAATGATCATTAGAATTTTTAATTTCACCAAATTCATTGAACGTATTCAAATGAGTATTTCACAATTCCAATAATTTTTATCAGTGGAAGTGCACACCGGTGGACATTCCGCTCGCCGAGCGCCGACAACGGCTCGCGGCTGGCCGGTCGTACGACGAAAATACGCGGCAGTTCAGCGGTAGACGTCTCGGGCATTAGTCGCCTCGAAAAAAAAGTAAATTATTAGTCTGTGGCGCGCGTAAAAGCCCGCGAATTCCGCGTCGTAATTTTGAAAAAAGAAATGGACTTAATTTTTTTTTATGTGCAGTAAATCAGCACGCGCACCGAATTCAGTGAAAATGTGGATAAAAAATGTGATATTAAATTTCAAATGAACGGAAGTGTCAACCTCAAGTTTTATGTATGATTAATTTAAATCCTTGGATACATTTACTTTTGCTGGTGGCAATTAAAATGGTGAGTGAATTATCCACGTATTTACTACACGTAGAGAATCTCTGTCTGACTGCATGACGTCTCAATTTATATTCAAATCACCGCTTACGATTTCTACCTAGTAAATATTAATTTGATTACTTCATTAAATATTCAACGAATCTTTTAATCTCGCTAAATGACGCGGGTCGGCGCGGCGGTGGTGTCTCGTTACTTTTATGCCGTTCGAAGAAAAGTTATGCATCGACCGAGCCCACTGACGGATTCCAGGTGATCAAATTAAAAAACAGTTTTTTTTTCATTTACGGACAAGCACCGGAAGTTACTAAGCCTGCAGTTTTCTTATATTCAGCGGCAAAACAGTTTAGGGTAGGTAATAAGCAAGTAATATTCTATTCAGTATACATTGTCAGGTTATGTAGTTTAAAATGATAATGATATTAATATGAATGCATGTAGAATCGCCTTGTATATATTATGTATTTGCCTTTTACCTAGCGTACTCTACCAGTTACGACCTCCCGCGCGGCGGTATAATTTTAAGTCAAATCTTATATTTTACTGATTATGTTTCTATCGTCAAGTGTTTGTAAAATCTAAATACAATATAATGCTATATTTTCTTATAATTAATATTAAAATGTTATTTTTAATAATAAAATACGTTTTCTTTAAAATATCTCTACATTATACATCTTTTAAATCGATTTCTAAAAATAAATCTCTCGTTTTAAAAGATATTCCTGCAAGTTTCCACAGGTGGTAATTCTCTTGGAAATGAAAAGCAATCACTCTAAAGTTTAAGTGCAGTTTCTCATTTCCTCCTGCGTTCATAAGTGTCGTACTGACAATGAACATAACTCATGAGTTATGAGAGGCAGATAATGCTTCTTATAGGTTCGCAAATTAAAAAAAAAATCTATTCAGACCGGCTCGTAGAAGTAGCTAAGATATAATTATATGTAATAGGTAATTGGACTTTTTACACTGACAATTGATTAGTACACGTTGCCCTCAACTTTGTAGCATACCAATTCATAATTATTATTATTCAGCCGGCCTAGCATACGCCAACGAGATATCTCACTCTCGAGATAATTAAAAACTACTCGTCTCATAATGTCAAAATCACGACATTATCTCGACAATACTCTATAAAAATGTGTTATTTCGATGATAGATCTACGCGAGAAAAAATGTTTGTCATGCTAGGGTCAATAGAGATGAAGATACAAACTATCAAACATCGAGAAACATGTAGAGAGAGATAATATCTCGTTGGCGTATACTAGGCCGGCTGGGGTGGGAACTTCTTCCGCGACAAAATCTATTGTGCTTTGAAGCATTCTCTTAGAGCTCAAAGTATCTCCATCGTCTTTGGTTTAACAGCTTGTAAAGGTATATATTATTATAATAGAGTTATAAACTATAGAATATATTTTTAATGTTAGGCATGGATTGTTAATTACTACAAATGTTGTCATGAAAACGAAATTTCGGTATTTTGCTGTAAGACGACATAAATTATTCGAACTTTGGCTCCGAGAAAACTAATAATAGGGCTAATAATGATGACAAACACCTGAGACAGCGTGTTAAGCTGATGTTTTCCCAGATATATCACGTTTTATACCCCACGATTGTTACAAACTGCCAAACGGGAAAATAAATTACTGATAATAATAAATATAAATAACTTGCGGCACGCGGGATCTCGTAGATCCCCATTTGATCTATTCCCGTGTCGATAAATTACAAAAAAGTCACATAAAACCACCGGAATTGTGGTGAAAATAAATTTTATTCGCACATTTTACGGCGTGTAAATGTTTTGAGAATGTGTCGTGTGGTGTGAGGTGGAAATTCATATTTTATGCCGTAGTCCAGACGCCGCGTTTTGCTTAAAACTATATTAACAGTTCAAATATGTCAAAACGACACGACAGACTAAAAAAAAGCGGCCAAGTGCGAGTTGGACTCGCCCATGGAGGGTTCCGCAGCAGCAATAAGGTTAATTTTTATGAAATTATATTATTTTTGATTTATTTTTATATTTCAGTCGATTTAATGAAATTTAGATTAAGGTTTACTATTTATGACGTATAAAAAAAACTACTGGCTAGATTTCGTTCAAACCAATTTTCGTTGGTAGTTTTTATAGTAATATACATCATATATTTTTTTTAGAATTATCATGCCTCTACTTTAGAAATTAGAGGGGGGGGGACACACATTTTTCCACTTTGGAAGAGTCTCTCTCGCAAACTATTCAGCTTAGAAAAAAATGATATGAGAAACCTCAATATGATTTTTGGAGACCTATCCATAGATACCACACACGCATAGGTTAGATGAAAAAAATTTTTTTTTGTTTCATTAAGTTTTACTATTTATGACGTATAAAAAAAAACTACTGGCTAGATCTCGTTCAAACCAATTTTCGTTGGTAGTTTTTATAGTAATATACATCATATATTTTTTTTAGAATTATCATGCCTCTACTTTAGAAATTAGAGGGGGGGGACACACATTTTTCCACTTTGGAAGAGTCTCTCTCGCAAACTATTCAGGTTAGAAAAAAATGATATGAGAAACCTCAATATGATTTTTAGAGACCTATCCATAGATACCACACACGCATAGGTTAGATGAAAAAAATTTTTTTTTGTTTCAGTTGTACCTATGGGGACCCCTAAAATTTTTAATACTTTTTCAATTTTTGCATCAAAATCTTAATGCGGTTCACAGACTACATCTACTTACCAAGTTTCAATAGTATAGCTCTAATAGTTTCGGAGAAAAGTGGCTGTGACATACGGACGGACGGACAGACAGACAGACAGACAGACAGACAGACAGACAGACAGACAGACAGACAGACAGACAGACAGACAGACAGACAGACAGACAGACAGACATGACGAATCTATAAGGGTTCCTTTTTTGCCATTTTGGCTACGGAACCCTAAAAAGCTAAAATTATTAACTCTATTTAAGATGACGTCCGCAACTCCGTTGCACCAAAATTGGTGTATCGCGCGGCAACCGCAAATATTTTTCGGGAATAAAAATTGTCCTACGTCCTTTCCCGGGACTCAAAAAATTGCTCATGGTCGACGATTGTTTATTTATTTATTTATTTATTTATTTAAGGACCAAATACAGTTTTGTATCAATAAATACATAAATTCATGATTAATAACATTACAGCTAGATACAATAACTAGTTACATTCGGCCTCAACATGCATTAAACAATAATCAATATTTTAAGCTAAAACTAAATTAAATTAAATTATTAAAAAAATAAAAATACAGTTCATTAAACACTACATATTTTCTAAAATCATGATTATTAATGACAATAATTATTGTACATAGAATCAAATAAAAATTAAACATATTTATGACACAAAAAATTATAGTTATTAAAAACAATAAAAAAAACATTACTACGATAATAATAATATAATTATTGATTGTTTAAAAAGTTTAAAAAGTTGTTGTCCATTCGTCCATACTAATATGTGTGCTAATATTATAAAAGCGAAAATTTGTCTGTCTGTATGTTACCTCTTCACGCCCAAACCACTGAACCGATTTTGCTGAAGAAATGGAGATAATATTATGAGTCCCGGGAAAGGACAAAGGATACTTTTTATCCCGAAAAAATCTCTGATTTCACGCGATAAACGATTTCCGGGCATTGTCTAGATATACTTACAACTTGCTGTCCCGGCAAACGTTGTTTTGCCATATAAAGTATTTCTACTTCAACAGTTGATACAAAATCTTACCCCCTCCTTTGTCCCCTAAGAGGGGTGGGGGAGAAAATGTTATACAATAGATGTTAAGTTGGAAAACACAGTAAATAATATGAAGTAAGTCTTTAAAGAAAAAAGTTTCATACACAATCTGACCCCCTCTTTGGCCCCTTTAGAGGGGTGGGGGAATCATTTTATAGACCAGATGTTAAGTTGGAAGAAAACAAATATATTTGCGAAAACCGTATGCAAATCGGATCAGTAGAAAAGTTTGATACAAAATCTGACCCCCTCTTTGGTCCACTTAGAGGGGTGGGGGGAAAAATTTTTATACACCAGATGTTAAGTTGGATGAAGACAAATATATCTGCGACAACCGGATTCAAATCGGATCAGTAGTTTTCGTGTGATGCTGGAACAAACATACAGACAGACAGACAGACAGACAGACAGACAAAAAACTAACCACATTTTTGGCTTCTTTAGCGATGTAGTGACACCCCCCGCTTATTATTTTTTGAATATCTTTAATGTACAGATTTTACATTTCTACAGTTTTATTATATGTATAGATATCATAAATTAAATACTAAATAGCCGATCCCAGAGACAAACCACAAACAGAAGTGATATATTCGTCTCATAGAAATAGGTTAACGATAATGTTCTAATGGGTTATGGGTACAAATTAAACTTTATTTATGCACTTAACAACCCTATGGAATTGGGTTAAAAGTTACTTACTTTTACATTGACTTTCCATTAATGTCTTTTTCTTTTTTTAATGACGATCTATCCCATCTACATGGTCGAAACAGAAGAACTAATCAAAATATCACCAAAAACATTTCTTGTAAACTGTTGCCGAGACGACACACCAGGCTTACCCTGTGAAAAAGATATCAGATCTCATGTAGAGCCAAGCTTCTGAATCTACATTCTACACCAGTAAATATATTATATGACTTTCGCTACCGTCGCGGAGGTGATGCGAATATTTAGTTTCTGATCTGAAGTTAGTCACGAAACAGTCGAGCCATATCAAACATTTACCAACGAAATATTAATCGTCAAAACTCTTGAAAAAATCTCCAAAAAGTTTCGATAGTTATACCTATAAGATTCTAGTGTCTCCCACATTAAAAAAAACTGTTTTTTTAATAAAGATCTCACAAGACACAAATTGTTTTTCATTTCAAGTGGAGCGAAAATCTACGAGCAGAAATGCATAATATTTGTATGAAAACGAAATGACAATACGGTTTATTATTAGAATATCAAATACAACGGTAGACAAAAAACATAACTTACATAAAACCCATATCAATTTATATCTCCGCAAATATTTTGATCTAATATTTGTGATAATGTTGCGATAAAATTTTTATTTACATTTTTTGTTTTAAATTTAAATATACTTCTAAAATTATCCCAGAGAATAAAGATTGGAGTTGTGTCTGATGATGCATGTATGTTACACTATTGAGTAGAGATCTACCTGTAGTTGAATACACTTTGAACTTTGTGTTACGTTGTAAAAGTACTGTGACTTGGAATAATTAAAAAAAGTTGAAACGTTCTAATCGAGTACTTAAATGAAAATTGTAGCATGTGTTTTCACGCGCATGGTGTATATTTTATTTCATTACTTAATTCATTACTTTCAACATATATTAATAGTTTCCTGTCCTTCTACCAAAACTTCAATTTACAGAAAACGCTTCCGCAATATTTTTGCTTCGTGTAAATAATATAATGATATTATTATGATAGTCGTCTATAATTATACCTACTAAACGTCGTAAACCACTCATGCTACATCCGACGTCTTAAAAGGTTTCAGCAGTAACATTTAGTACTGTACTATCATCTCCGAAAAATGTAATCTCAAAAGTTAAAATATGTAAAATATTATAATCTTATACTAGAAATAAATATTATAAGGGTTGATTCAGAAATCAGACCGCAACCCGACAAGGCGAGGCGCGGCATAAATTTGTATGGATTTGACAGATTCCAATTGCGCGAGACGTCTTGTGAATCTGTCAAATCCATACAAATTTAGAAATGCATATCTATGCGTCGCGTTGCGGTCTGAATAAGCCCTTAGTAACACTCACGTACATTGAAAATACCGTGGGAGAGCCGTTCCGCACGAATGGGCCGGCTCGACCGGAGAAATACGGCTCACAGAAAACCGGCGTGAAACAGCGCTTGCGCTGTGTTTCGCCGAGTGAGTGAGTTTACCGGAGGCCCAATCCCCTACCCTTTTCCCTTCCCTACCCTCCCTTATTCCCTTCCCTACCCTCCCCTACCCTATTACCCTATTCCCT
Organism: Plebejus argus; assembly: GCA_905404155.3. Taxonomy (NCBI): domain Eukaryota; kingdom Metazoa; phylum Arthropoda; class Insecta; order Lepidoptera; family Lycaenidae; genus Plebejus; species Plebejus argus. The sequence continues at coordinate 1,202,631 of FR989944.1, forward strand.
CGTAAAAGGCCGGCAACGCACCTGCAGCTCTTCTGATGCTGCGAGTGTCAATGGGCGACGGAAGTTGCTTCCCATCACGTTTGATCGTTTGCCCCCCTTTTTTCATTAAAAAAAAATATGACGTATTTTCTTGTATTTTGCACTATGGCAATTTTAAGTTATGTAATTTATGTAAAGGTAATAGTTAGCTTTTATTGTAAAGCTTTTCGGTGGTACAAAGTTGCGGGCATTTTCGTGACTCTTGAGGTACCTAATATATTTTCTGCGGATCCTCTGTGTGTAGTGTGTGGTAGTAGTAAAGTAAGTACTGTATGTCGGCATAACTCATAAACTCAATATCACAGAGACCATCAGAAGTGGCCGTGTTTATGACCACTCGCCATAATCCCTTTAGCCTTCGACGATTTCCGTAAACATCGTTTTATTATATTGAATCTAATGAAAAACTTTCTCAAAGAGCAAACAATGTTTATATGGCTGAATAGAATTTTTATATTAATTAACGCAAAGCAAAAAATATCTCAATTTTTTGCAAAGGATTTTGGCAAACTAGATGGTTAAAAAAAATTTTTTTTAAATGAGTTAAACTCAATTAAAACAAAACTCTTTTGTTATATGCAAGCCGTAATAAATTATCATAATTTAATACATAATTTAAATGTCTAATTATTGATAATAATTAATTATATCGTTCGCGAATAAGTAGAGGAGCATAATATAATTATTCGTCTTTGTAGATTGTGGCATCAAGGTAGATCCTTATAGCCCTCGGTTTTTTTTTACATGGGGAAATGCTTTACGCATCCCCGGCGGATTGGGGACATCGGTCGGGGTATGTGGGACTCTCCGAGGAGCTACCCACTAAAACCCCATGGTGCTCCACTCCCCGCTAGGCAAAGTTACGGCCACGATCAACCCAGCGCAACTTTGCCAACGGTTGTCTGTGCCAGACTCATCAAAACATGCAGGCTTTTCTAGGTCGCCACGCGAGGTGGCCTAGAAAAGATCCTTATAGCCCAACGTGGAGAGGGGCCTTTAGGAACAACTCAACCACGACCAAAGTTTATTAAATGTCCCTGTCATGTATCACTTTATTCAACACCATTGTTCTGTCTGTATTGTTGTAACCAATACCGTATTACTCTATCAAGGGCCACTTTAACTAGGAATAATTTCGTAAGATAACTTACTAATAATTTTCTAATTTCACTAGACTTTATAGGATGTTTAGAATCTTTTTACAAGAAAAAAAAAAGTATTTAGCCAGAGGGCTTCAATAATAATAAATGAGCTTGCAGTCTTTCCAGGAAAATGAGTGAAAAATGATACATGACAATATTTTCAGGACTATGAATGTCATTGAAACGAAGGTCGAATTTCGACCAAATTGGGCGATCTCTAGTAATAAGTACTAATTAGTAATTAATATTAATACTCATATCATATTGGTAAAGCGGCTTTTCTGGAAATAGCAATACTTCCCGTCATCGTCCTCCTTAATATTACCAGATTACAATTTTATTGTAAATTGTAAGGCGTATTACAATAATTTACAATTAAGCTAATAATATAAAGATAAGAAACACGTAGAAAAGTTTGCTCACGCTCCTAGAGTTTCCTTAAAACCACCAGTTAACTTCTATGGTGACGCTGATGATCATTTCTTCACCTTTCCACTTGGCAATTGGTTAATACGCTGGTTGGAGTGGCTGGCGCTGCGGTGTGCAAGGAGCAGGAATCAGGATAATCAATGTTGGTTCGTACCAGTACGGGCTGGACCAAGCTAGGGTGCTCTGAACTTGACACCACAGAAGGATAAATATAAATAGACAGTAACACGTTCTAACAGATATACACAGACGGCTTAGGAAAGATATTTGTATGTTTGAGTTACAGTTATAGTTGTCTTTTTAACCGACTTCAAAAAAAGGAGGTTATCAATTCGACGCGTATGTATGTAATATTTCCAGAACTGCCCAATTTTTGTATAAATTATTTTTGTTGTATTTTTGTTAATTTATAACAGCTTCTGAACAAATGTGCCAAATTTCAAAAGTGTATGTATGTACTTATGTATGTTTTTATGTTTGTGCAGGCATATCTCCGGAAGTATAAGTCCGATTTAAGTGATTCTTTTTTTAGTGTACTAGGTATTGTTCAACTTAGGGAATTGTGCAAGTTTCATCAAAATCGATTCAGTAGTTTTGGAGATAGGAAGTTTTAATTCTCAATTACGTACAATTTTGAAGTAGGTTTTATCTTTTTAAAATACAGTTATTAGTGGTTTTGATGAGGGTTTAATTAAGGTAGGCAAGCTGAGCAGGATTAAGCCCAGCATGTAGATAATACACAACAGTATACTTTCTCTCACTTTACATTCGTAACCCAATGTGACAGACCCATGCATGCATGCATCCGTGCTTGTCGTATTTTCAGGCTTATTGTATTCATATTTCTAGTCTGAACATCAGGAAATCAGAAACAACACCGTCTCTACATATTTTGTCGTTATTCCGGAAATCTGAAGTCTGATCTAAGCTGTAAACCAGAGACGGAGAGGATCTGTAAACTATATAATTTACATCCAAACTTACATGCAAAGTTTTGTGTTGTCTTCTCGTAGCTTGTAAGTTAAGTTGGACTATTTATATTATTTTCTTCTCCCTTTATGATTTATAGCGGTTCTGCTCCCCAGACTAGTTCGCGAACTGGTATTAGGTCATACTATAAATAATATTTGTTTTATTCAGAAATAAAACTAATTTTACTATTCTACTTTATATTTAACCCGGTGCTCGGTGTAACCGGTAAGTCATATTTCACGTTATCGTAAGCGACTGGTCTGATCGCATTAGCATAAACGGCCTAGTCCGGTAACTTAGACGGTACCTTCAGTTTCCGTACTTATCTCTGTGACATTCGCCGCGACGAGATCCCTGTTTATTTTTACCCGACTGAAGAAGGTTATGTATCGAGTACCTATGTAGATTGTAGGTATGTAAACTAGACGCGTTGCGCGCACTTTCAATGAGCCGAAATTAGCTTATCTTATGTACACTACTTCCACTCAAAAACAATTATGTTTCAGGAAGATAAAGTGTTTAATCAATCAGATCAATGAGATTGAGCGTGAAGAGGTTATAGACAGACCTCGAACTATAGTAGCTCTCAATAAATAATTTATTTATTTATTAATCATTAGTCTACTGTAATTCTAGCCTACGGTCATACCTGTGCATATTCTTCTTGGATTAAAATTTATAAACCCTTCTAATATGGAACAAATTTTAAGATTAGTTACGAAATATTTTCTGCTACAAATATTATTATTGTTATTTCTCTATCTATAGATAGACGCTAAATATACGCTCAATAAATCCATAAAATATTTTTCCACGATCCAGTTATGTCGGTCGGTAATCGCTAAGTAGTATTGTTCGATAACGACTACATCATTTAATTTGTTCCTTGATAGTGACATTCCTAGATAACGCGAAAAGCTTCTACGGTGTAAACATACACTACTTGTCAGCTGTTGTAAGGAAAACCAAATATTAGCTCAAAGTAATGCTCGAGTGTGAGTTTTTTGTTTCACATTCGATCGTGAACGCGTTTGGCGTTTACTAAGATTTTGTATGGGATTACTCACTGGGCTGGGCTCACTCCCGTGAGCATCGCTAGGTGGCGCTGTACAAATCCCATACAAAATCTCAGTAAACGCCAAACGCGTTCACGATCGAATGTTAGGATTTGACCAAAAATTATCCTGCCTCTAATATTATGCTAGAGCTTGGTTCGAAGTCTAAATAATAATATACAGTATACCATTTTCGTTATTAGCCTGAAACAAACGTATATAAGCTTGTTCTAAGATAACTTTGGAGTTTAGAGTGCAGAACAAAACGAGTTAAACTTGTGTCTGTATTGCAGAAATTTGATTTGTTAGAATATGACAGAGTTGGCTTCCTTAATTTCAATGGTTCACCGCGGAAGAGATTATTTAGTTAGAGCTGGGAATTACCCAACTACGAGCATGTCAATAGCATCATCTGATATAACTATAATTATCTATTGTTAAAGATAACATTATTTCCACATTACATTGAGTAATATTTAGATAGAGATAGGAGATGTTGCCATGATCAGAAAAGGTAATAGAAAAAAATTGAACAGACCAGGAACTAGAATAAGGCAGCCATAATAAAGTAGACAAAACAAATAACAAAGAAGTAAGGCTGATAACAACAGAAATGGCATTTAAATAACAATTAAAAAATACAATACCTGCCTCCGTTTTTATAATATTTAAAACGGCTAACGGTAACAACCAAAAAATAACAAGACACCTACGAACTATAAATAAATTAGTTTTTAGTATTCGTAGCAAGGCACACACAAATCAGTGTTTAAAATTCCGACATTCTGAACAATCAGGGAAAGTTCAGGTGACTGTCCAAACAAACTAGACAGGCCCTTATCTAGAGCAAACAGGAAATCGATCACAAGGTGTAGGGCAAACTTCAGCCCTAAACAACTAGTTCGGCCCTTTGCTCACGGGAAGCGCTCGACACTTGTTGTTTGGCAATCACGTTAAACAAACACACTTTTTTCGGTTCTTGGTAGTAACCCTTTCAAACATAACTTTGGTTGTTTAATTTTGATTGAAATGATAGGTGATAATTTGCAAAAGCATGAAATTTATACTCTTGAATTGATTACATTTATAATAACACTAAAATACACAAGACAAGACAATGTAGAGTAACTACCTTTTAGTTTCTGAAACAAAATGTTTCAAAGCTTATAATCCAAAGAAAATTGATGAGGGAGCCACTAATGGAACAACAATAAGTATACATAAAATGTATTTTAGATATAAAATAGGATGTAGTAGAAAAGGCGCTATATTGAAAATAACGTCCTTTTTGAAGTAATACTATAGGACCCTCAGAAATGTAACAAATCTGGTAATGAGATATACATATCTTCATAGCCTTATCTAGGTTTGAGAAGAACCAGAAACACGATTAATGTATTTTGCCTCGATACATTTTTCGATCGAAATGACCTCTTAAAAATACGAAAAGATTATTATTTTAACGAGAATAGGTGTATTGTAGGAAATTAGTCTAATTGATAGACACCTTTGCAACCCAAAATCGTATAGAAGCATTTTGCTTAAATGCTCCCAGTTATTTTTTAAATAAACAAAATTACGTTTTTTCGCATGTTTTCCGAGTGAGCCGATAGCTTCTGGCCGCAGCGTATTCACGACTTTATAGTCATACAAATGTATAAAATTGCCCTTGCGGTAAAATTACTTTCAATATAGCGCCTTAATACTCAAGACACATAACATAGCTGAAAGTAATGAAGCTATTACAAATACATAGGTGGTCTTACACCAGAGATAGCTTTTCATCATCAAAGCTTATAATCGATACCACCTTTGAAGAAGTACTTGAGTAAACTTTCCCTGGAATAAAGATAAAATTTAATGTAACTTAACAAAGCTAGTGTTGAAACTAATAGCGGTTACTCCGCTTAAACGGTAACAAATTTCTTCGGGACACATGATGTATTAGAACTATTTCAAACCACACTCGTTGTAATTGTGGTGTATTACATAATAACATATAATTAGGAGATAAAGCTAAAAGGAGAAAGGCGATTAATTCCCTTTTAGTTTTTGATGATTCTGGAGTCGCATTTGAACCCATTACTCACGTTTAGTTAAGCCGTTTGTTCGCGATAAGCTTAATAAATCAGACGTGATTTACTGCTAACAGGTCCGTGTCATATTCGTTTTGTTAAATTCCACTTGTAATTGCAGTGAGCTAATGCTTTTGCCAAAAAACTGCCCTCAAAACGGTGTCAGAAGTGGTATTTTTTAAGATTTAATAATATGTCGCGTCTTTGTTGTGTGGCTCAAAATTTCGGAGAATTTTGATGGTTTTAGGTTTACACGGTTATTTGTCTACAGGGTGTATCTAAACAAAATACTTTAGTGTGTATTTTGGCCTTATACTGTGTTACATAGAGTTGACTGTGTAAATAGCAGCGCTGAAAGAACAATTTTTATGAGAGTTGTATGAGTGATAAAGCCTAGGAACAGTTATACAAAAGTTTATATATAGTTACTCTTTCAACGCTGCTACCTTCTCAGTGAACTATAGGTACAGCCTATGCAGGAGACTCACACACACTCTGAAGTATTATCACTTTGTTTTGTTCCACCTTGTATAATATGGTTGCGGTTATCACTTATCTTTGTGTTAGGTTCGGTTAGTGTTCCTCATTTAACGAGGCTCCGGGAGAGGATGGGAACCTCCCCGGCTTAGTTAGTCCCGGCGCCGAGGGGAGCGCTTCAGTTTTCCGAAGCGTTCACTAACTTTGGAAGTCCGTTGCCTTCTGAGGTAGACCGACCGGTCGTGGAGGGAGTCTTGTGTTTGTTAGATCTGGGACATCGCTCCTTTATACGGCTGAAGGCGAACCGCAGATGGTTTTAGTGGGTAAGAGTCCCACATACCCCCGGGGTGATTCAGCTTAACTGAGGCACATCCCAACCCAACACCCATAATGGGTTTCCCCTGCGCATCAAAAAAAAAGTGTTCCTCATTGAAATCATTACCTATCTGCGGGGCTAAAATGGTCGTTTAGCAATTCCTCTCAATCAATTCACAAAATGAATTGTCAAAACTGTCAAAGTCACGAATGTCAAATTAGTACGAATATAAACCAATTAAATTGGTCAAACTCACGAATGTCAAATTAGTACGAATTTAGACCAATTGAATTGGTCTAAATTTGACATTCGTGACTGACAGTTTTGACAATTCATTTTCTGAATTGATTGAGAGAAATTGCTAAACGACCGCTTTTAATAGCCCCGCTGATAATATCTCCCGTCTACTATCTCGTTGCTTCAGTATTATTTGACTAAGCTTCCACGTTTATAATGATTTCTAACGTTTTATATATTTTATGGTTTGCTATAAATTATTTATAGCAAACCATATATGATATTTCCAAGTGTTTACAAGCTCTCGTGCTTTCTCTGTGTGTGACATTGTAAGAATTTTGTTGTTAAGCTCACTACAACAGTCAGGGCTACCACAAACAAGTTCTTATGAAAATGACGAAGGTAAATAAAAATTAATCCGGGTTCTATATTTTTGGATGAATATTAAAGCACAGTGTTATTAGAGAAGGCTACGAATCGCAAATTATAAGGTAAAGAATACTAACAAGGAAACAGACATGATAAAAAACAGATAACAGGAAAAAAGAGAATAATATTTAAAACTTTAGGAAATAAAAGAAGGGTAATAGAATATCATACATAAATTAAGATAAATAATTATGCAAAAGAGACAAAGAAAGACAAAAAAGAAGACAAAAGAAAACTACTTTTAAAGTAACCTTTTGAATATTGCTCTATAGGGCGAAATGACTAGTAAAAGACGTATTTAACCTATGAATGCCAAAATCAACGATTTTCTCTCAATTCTCGTCTGTCACCCCTGTGTCGGCACGGCGTGTCACTATAGTGTACAATGTCCATACATTAGCGGTAATCCGGGATATATTTCACCGCCAATGTTAACCTGTCCGTGCGAGCCGCGGCGCTTTGGGCCCTATGAAAATATCATGAACACAACTCACGGCGTGAATTATACTAGTCAAAAATCTGTATAGATGAAGTAAATAAGCTGCAAAATAATTATAGTTTTTATTTATTGACAAAAGATCTTTCTGTTTTAGAGAATTTGTTTAAGTTGAAAAGTTTGTGACGCAGAAAAGGTAGCTAGTAGCTACAAAATATATATTTCCTTGTAAATTGGAATAAATTGTAAAAAATGATAACCTTGCTATTTATATAACGTAATATTTATTTCCATACTTACTATTAAATACATGGTTAAAGTGTTGTGTAAACCTCTTCATGCAACGATTTTGATGGAATTCAGTGTAGCATAAACCGAATAATAAAGTTGCTAGCTAATTATAGAGTGACACAAATTTTCTCAAAATGACACCTCATCAAATCTCGTATATCGAAAACATTAAAAAGAAATAATTATTAACGAAAACATCTCGGATAATAATAATTGAATGATATTCATTGGCATGCTCTAACGTTAAACACAGTAACACACCAACTATAATGAAATACAAACAAAATGAAATGAAATAATGGGTAACTGTGAAATTCCACACTGCACTTACAGGTTAACCTCACTGATAGTCAATACTGGTGAAGGACTTTATCGTATTCTAATTAACAGTAGCTGGTGCCTGGTAAGTGGTATGGTGAACATAAAATACATGAATTGAACGCCTCCGTGCTCCAGTGGCTTAGAGCCGCGTCGCTCTTGACTCGGAGGTCGCGGGTTCGATTCCCGCGTTGTAGACATGTTATTTCCAGTTTGGTTAGGACATTACAGTCTGATCATGATTGTCTGACAAGTAAGATGATCCATGCGTCAGATGGGCATGTATAAAGGCGATGCTACGCCTGATCTCTCGTCAGTCGTGTCGGTCTTCCGTCCCACTGGGTACTGAGAGTAAAGGAATATAGAGTGCTCTTGTGTACTGCGCACACACATGGGCACCATAAAATTACTCCTGCGTAACTGGCCTGGTTTCAATGAATCGTCACCGAAATCGGTGTGGCAGTATTTATTATTTATTAGATATATTATAAAATACATGATATCCACATTAATATTACCTATTAAAAATATTTGTTTGTATGGATGCAATAAAAACTACCGGACCGATTGTGGTGAAACAATATAGAGAGGACAAAGGCGTTTACTAAGTAAATGTATGATTCCCATGACTCGACCTTATCCTTATATAAAAATGAATTTTCAAATGTGTTAGTCGCGCTAAAACTCGAAAACGGCGGAACGGATTGGGCTGATTTTAGTCTAGAAGTCCAGGGAAGGTTTTAAAGTGACACGAAATTCACTGGGACAGCTAGTTGATTATTATAATTATCCTTCTTATATACATTATAATATACTGTGTCTACAACTTACAAAATACTGAACAATGAACATAGATGTAAGTTATATATATTTATCATATAATAAAAATCTTAAATATATGTATAGTATAAAAGTATTAAATATATTTCCGTTGTCTGGTACCTGTAACACAAGTCCTTCAGGTACTTAGCATGGGGCCAGACTGACGTGGTGTGAAGCGTCCATAGATATTATTATTATTATTATTATTATATAATATTATGTATTGTTAGAAAAATGTCTTGACAGTCAAAACATTATAAAAATTTAACGTGTGTATCTTTTTATTACTTAGGTATATTATGAATAATACAATGCTACTTTTGTTGAACATAAACTTTACACGATGTTATACATAACAAGACATATCTTAAGATTAATAAATCGTAGTCTGTCGCAAGACCTATCCGGCGATACGTAAACATTTTATAATTTGCTTAATAAAACGATTAGAACAAGCAACAGTATAATGTATCGGGTTACGGGACTCCTATCAGTTTTAACTGAATTCATATTTTATAACTACTGCTTTACTTTGTATTATAATAATAATACCCCCACACCGGTTTCGGGGACGGTGGCCGGTTTCATCGAAACCAGGCCAGGTACGCAGGAGTAATTTTATAGTGCCCAAGTGTGTGCGCAGTACACAAGAGCACTCTCTATTCCTTTACTCTCATAACCCAGTGGGACGGCAGACCGACACGACTGGCGAGAGATCAGGCGCAGGACCGACTTTTTACATGCCCATCCGACGCATGGATCATCTTACTTGTCAGACAATCAAGTGATCAGCCTGCATTGTCCTAACCAAACTTGGAAATAACATGTTTCCAACGCGGGAATCGAACTCACGACCTCCGGGCTCCGAGTCAAGAGCGACGCTCTAGACCACTGGACCACGGAGGCGTATTGTATTATAATAATATCTTAAATGTAGCCCAAACGACCAAGCCAGTCACAAAATTACATACCAGACGTAATTATATTTTGTATGAAGTTTTGAGACTCGACTCGTGAATTCGGCCGGCCATACATAATTCGCTTTACTTCAATTCGTCAAAACAAAATGGTGACATTTGGCAAAGTGGAAATTGAAACTCTACAGACCAGACTACAGGGTATTTGTGTGGCTTATTACAAGTGAATGCTCGCGGTGAGGGAGCTCCTTTAACGATCTTTGTTACTTTTTAATTGTTAACTAATCGTTAAAACCTCGCGTTAAACATAGTAATATAAAGTAGGTATACAGCGAACCCTTGCGAATTGCGATTTAAGTACTAAGTATTAACTAGATTTAAAGTGAAATAAATGACTAGGTATTAAGGTTTTATAGTTAGAACGTTATTATTTTTTCCGTGTTCTAGTCTAAAGTATAGACTATAAAACACGGAAAAAATAATAATATATAGACACACATTTATAGACTCTATACTCTATAGATTATAGAATGAAAAAATGTTTAAAAGAGAATAAGACTGATGCTGTCTTAAAATAAGTTCTGTATTATTTAAAGCATATTTCGACAACGCGACGCAAAAGAGAGTCGTATTTTCTACAACAGTGGGTGTGAGGAAACTTAATTCCTGCTTTGCCATTTGGACTTTCGTCCGTAATCATCTTCATTTTGACTGTCAGTTACGACTTGTTCACCTCGAGCGTTCGCTTTTGGCCGACCCTAAAACCAGTGCGGAACACGACTCAGAGCGGCGGGGATCAGAGCAGTCCCCCGCCACGGCTGCCTGCCTGTGTAGAAACGGACTCTCCGTAATCGAGGTCCCGACGACTCTATATATACTCACCGTGCGAAAAAACTTCGATAGCGCGATTCAGCCGCAGGACTGATTAGTATGGCCATGACTAGTGTGACTCTTTAATATTCCCTTTTTTTAATGTAATTTACAAGTAATTTATATAATAATAATATCTTAATATCAATGTATGTCAATTGATAATAATTAATAATATTATTTAATGACAATGCACGCCGGTGACTCTCTTTATATTATACATAATATTATGTACATAATATTTACTCCATAGCACAGAATAGATAATAGTACAAGTATCAATAGCACGTATTTAACAAGTTGTAGTAATATTATAATATGTATTTTATTCTATTCATAGAGTTGAGATTGTAATGTACTTTATAGTTTTCAATTTTGTAAATTTACAATGCGAGACTAAAAAACATGTATTAAATTTAAAATATATATTTAACAGAGCAAAACATTATAAAAACCGAAATTGGAAATACATAATTATTTTTTTACCTGAGGCTTGAACCCGCATTATGTAATATATTTTAGACAAGAGAGCATCTTAACTAGGGAGAGAAGTGTTAAAATAAATATTTAAAAGCAAAAGTCTGTTGTAAAATAAAAAGTTAAAAAAAACGCAACAAGACGTGGTTACCGTAGCTCTACCGTGAGTTTAAAGCTTTAGTTTTTGTCGATACTCGATACCGACTACGTAAATTTTTTAGTATGACGATTTTAGTTCCGCAAGTGACCACTAGAGGCGCTGTAAAATTTGCCATACTAAATAAATATTTACGTAGTCGGTATCGAGTATAGATAAAAACTATAGCTGCTTTAAACTCATGGTAGAGCTACTGTAGCTCTACCATGAGTTTAAAGCTATAGTATTTATCGATACTCGATATCGACTTACGTAAACTTTTAGTATGGAAAATTGTACAGCGCCTCTAGCGGTCACTTGTGGAACTAAAATCGCTACCATGAGTTTACAATAAATACGTATCGAATATGAACTCGCTAGCGACTATAGTTTTAAGCAGTTTCTCTAAACAATCGGTACCATGAGTTAACAATTTGACAAGTGGTATCGTAAAATACCGTTACTACAGTACCTAGTAAAAAAACTCACTAGCCTTTTGTCGGGTGAAAGTGTTGGTTGTGATTTGTGAAGAGTTTCATACAAGAGAATATTTAGTAATTTGCGCTTAATACGGTGTATAAATATGTCCGGTAAAGCATATTTAGCGTGAAATAGGTATGTTAGCGTTGGCTTCATGAGAAGACGAACGACGGGAACAAGGACGATTTCAAGCTAGTGTACGAAAGTGTCTTGGAAATCTACTTGAACATTTGAGTGATAATAACTTTATCAAAGAATATAGATTAAACAAAGAGGCTTTCGAGCATTGGTGTGGACTCCTAAGAGCTCACACAGATTTTAAAAAATCATCGCAAAGAGTTTCCCTTGAAACAAAGGTAAGTTAGTACTTAGGTACATTATTTATGTTAACTTATATATTTTGTAGACGTATTTCTTTCCCGTCCCAAAACCATTGGAACAAAAAAAGGTAAAGTTCTTTTATGGTTTTTGAGATCACTTGAGTGGCACTTGCCACTAATTGTATTTGTAAAATATAGTTCACAAGAAAATATAGCAATTCTACAATATTTTTTGGTTCACAAGTTTGTACTTATCTCTAAAGGTACAAGGTTCAAAGTTTGTTTTCAAAATTCATCGAACAATGCGTCATTATTTACATACACTATGCAATCTGTCTTCTTGTTCTCCTTCTTTATTGCATACAAGTTTACGAATATATTTGTTTCTTACATTTACTAATAACAAGTCGCTGTTTTTAAATTGGTAGGGTTTTTAAGGCCATATGCCGTCTTAGTCTTTTACTCGAGTTAGAAAGAGATACACAAAACAATTATGAAGTTAGCTACATTACGATTTTGTACTATTATAAACACACGAAAACTACATAAACAATCGAGCTGTCGCTAGCGATTATTATTGACTCATGGTACCTACGGTTTTTATTGAAAACGATTCGACGCACGTTTTCACCTTAGCGAGTACGGTAAAATCGTATACGTTTTCGATAGCAACTCCTGGTAGAGCTACTGAACTCTACATTTTCGATAGTAATTTCATAACTTCTCTCATAAACACAATATATAGAATAATGTTTTTATTAAATTACTTATAATATTATCGTTTCTCTATTTTTGCGTAATATTAAGGCGCTTTACTACGATAGGGCTAAGTTTTTGGGGTTCAAAAATTCTTAAGTTTATAATTTTGTTGCGTATAGTTTCGGGATCAGCAGGTAAAATATTATGATTTTGAGTCTTTTTGGTATGTTGCTTTTTGATGAAGATTTGAAATTCGTAGCGTTCGTTCGTAGCTGGTAGATTCGCAAATCCGTAGGTACTAGAACCACGATAAAACAAATGCGAAAGTATGTCTGTGCATTGCTTCTTCAAGTTTGATTTGATGTGAATATTCTTCAATATTTGGAGTATTGGATAATTTGGATGGTTTTAATTAAGAGAAAAAAATTATATACGAAAATACAATTTTGGCTTCACAAAGTTGCAGCTGCCATCAATAAAAAGTCATACAAAGCAATCATACGTACAAAGCCTGTTACTTAAACTACATTAATTTAATATTAAATCCCTATAACATGTTTTCATTTACATGTGTAATAACCGCACGGACAGACAGACAGACAGCGACGCGGCGGAACTAATGATGTGTCAAACATGGGTCACCCTGGGGTTTAATCCTCAGTGAGCCTTTTAAAGTGATGCCGGCCATAGACAGACCCCATCTTGCAATCGAAACCGACTGCAAGATGCAGTCGTCTCCCAGCGATCTGAAGTTTCCATACTAAGTTAATTTCCGCCATAATATTATATATACCAGCCTTTCCCAAAGTGGGCGATAACGCCCCCTTGTGGGCGTTGAAGGTCTGAAGGGGGGCGGTGTGGAAACCAGAAAAAATGGGGGCGTTGTGTTATGTGTAGAGGCTTGGGGGATGATTTATTTCATCAGGATACACTTTAAATTGAAACAATGGGGGCGCTAAAATATAATATAATTTGTTCTTAAAGTGGGCGGTAGACGGACGCTCGAGCAGTTCTTGAGCGGTCTGTGCAACCGACCGCTCTAGAGCAGTCGGTCCCGAGCCCGACTACAACTTGTGGTCCGTCTATGGCCGGGCTAAGATGAGCTAAGTGGTAGAGAAAACAAGCTCGGCCTGTACGTACTGGATATGACTTTGCTAAGGCTCGATTAGCGATTAATTAGCGGTTTGACCGCTACGCTGCGATCACAAGCAATTGTATGTAACGATTTATTTCAATAGCAGCTCGGTCGCGCTGTCATTTAGGTAGAGCTGCCGCTAAACCACGCGTGCGGGCACATAATTATTATAGATCGAGGCTGAAGCTAGAAATATGTTGCCACTTGCCCGCGATTATTTTGACCACGCAGAAATCCGTTAATAATAATCGGTCAAGTGCGAGTCGGACTCGCCCACGAATGGTTCCGCACCGTTATAGAGCGAAAATAAGAAAAAAAATGTGTTTTTGTATGAGAGCCCCCCTTAATTATTTATTTTATTTTAAATTTAATATTAAGTAATAAATTACATAATATTTAAATTGAGGATTTTGTGAAAATTTCAAGTGTCTATATATAATACTAGCTGTCCCGGCAAACGTTGTTTTGCCATTTAAAGTATATTTTCTACATCATCAGTTGATACATGTTTTACCCCCTCTTTTGTCCCCTAAGAGGGTGTGGGGGGAAGGTCATACACCAGATGTTAAGTTGAAAAACACAGTTAATACCTAATATGAAGTAAGTCCACTAAAGAAAAAAGTTGTAATCAAAATCTGACCCCTCTTTGGTCCCCAGAGAGTGTTGAGAGGGGAGGGGGGGAGGATTTTTATACACCAGATGTTGAGTTGGAAGAAGACAAATATAATATATCTGTGAAAACCATATGCAAATCTGTGAAAACCGTATGCAAATCGGATCAGTAGTTTTCGTGTTAAAGAAAAAAGTTTGATACAAAATCTGACCCCCTCTTTTGTCCCCTTAGAGGGGTGGGGGGAAAAAAATGTATACACCAGATGTTAAGTTGGAAGAAGATAAATATGTCTGCAAAAACCACATTCAAATCGGATCAGTATTTTTCGTGTGATGCTGGAACAAACATACAGACAGACAGACAGAAAGAGTGACAGACAAACAGACAGACAAAAAACTAACCACATTTTTGGCTTCTATAGCGATATAGTGACAAAGGTGTAATTTCGGGTGTCATTTCGTATCTTATACGTACAGAATTTTCATTTCTACAACAGAATATTGTCTTCCTCCCGGCTCCCGCACGCGCTTTGGTGACGCCCACTATCGTAATATTTTAATTTCGCCATAATTTCAAAACCAAACGTCCAATTTTAATCATTCAAAGACCAAATATTATCTACATAAACTGTACTTAGTGATAAAATAATTTATTTTGATAAGGATTAATAGCGTGAGTAAAATATATCCGTTTAAATGTAGTCCAAAAAAAATTCAGGATTTTTAAATAAATAAATGGTTATTGTGCCTCACTCGACATAGATAGGTACAGTGTGTCGCGGACTTTTTTGTAGATATTTATAATATCTACAATTACTTAGAACATTTTATGGTTCTATCTTTTATAGTTTAGGCAGCGTACGCAAAATAAGTAACTTTTCTTGCTGATTTTTTACACCTTGCGTCCGAAAAACTCAAATATCTTACGGAACCCTACTTTTTTCCAAAATAAAATGTAGCCTATGTTCAGCAGAAATAATGTAAGATTCCAATAGCAAAAGAATTTTTCAAATCGGTCCAGTAGTTTCGGAGCCTATTCGACTCAAACAAACAAACAAACAAACAAACAAATCTTTCCTCTTTATAATAGTAGTGTAGATTGCCATTATGGATTACGAGCCAAAAAGACCAAAAAATAACGTTTGTTGTATGGGAGCCCCCCTTTAATATTAACCTTATTTTGTTTTTAGTATATGTTGTCATAGCGGCACAAGATATATTACATAATCTGTGAAAAATTTCAGAAGTCTAGCTATAGCGGTTCTTGAGTTACAGCCTGGAGACAGACAGATAGACGGACTGACAGACGGACAAACAGACGGACATACATCGAAGTCTCAGTAATAGGGTCCCGTTATTACCTTTTGGGTACGGAACCGGTAAACGGTAACCTTTTACCATTGTATTTTTGCCTTAAGTAGACCTGTTGTGCCCAAAATATCCCTATTTAATTTCACCACGCCATTTTCTGCATAACGTACAAAAATATCAATAACAATTATTATTATAGGCGATGATATATTTCCTCTATGGCATAACATGATTGCCAAAATATTCACTTATCGTTGCAAGTCGGTAAAAAATAAAAATAATTAAAAAGGAGATGATAGTAATGGTGAGTATTTCGCTCTTAACACTATCTTAATAGCGCACTTGAACACTGCCGGAACTTTGATAACTCGACTGTGGGAGTTATAATTAACTGACAAAAAGAAATTAACAACTTTAGTAAAGTTCATACTACTGTAATGATAAAGAATAACGTGTGGTTGTCTTATACACAATCTTGTTTTGGGTTCCGTATAATAAATACATAATGCAAGAAATACTCCTGTTTGTCCATTTAATGATTCACATTTTTCTAAATTTTTATGGTGTAAACTTTTTAAATGGTTTACATTTACATACAACTTCTTTTTATGGCAGGTTTACATTATTGATTGGATTAGTTTACAGTGTTGCGCTGGATTGGATTACTGGATTGGAATCATCTAAACTGGCCTTTAGGAACAAACTTGTAGATCTTGTCGAACTTTTCAAAATGATTAAAACTCCGATTTTTTTTGTAAGGTATATAGACTAATTATCGGTATAGTATATATTTGTGTGAAATAGAATTCACCTATTATTGCTAAGTATACTCACATACGGTTTTGCTCGATTGAGCAATCACGTAGAGTAAAAACCATGGTTCGGGCTCTCGTCCACGCATTCAGCATTGCTCGATAATTTTACTCCAAATCGAAGGAAATTAGATATACATCATACATATTATTATATTTAATTCCATCGAGCCGGCTCGATGCGAGCCTTCGAGCTGTGAGTTTTGCGGTCCACACGATGGTTTTTGCCGATTTGGAGTAAAACTGTATGTGATTACTTACCATATGTATAAACCTATATTCACCTATAATATATGTTACTAAATTAACTAGAGGCTTAAACTTTACCCAGCTATTACCCAGTCAAATCGAAGGCGGCATTCTAACAACGTTTTATCTTATCTTAGCCTTAACGATCGAGCCTACAACAAAATGAATAAAACAAACATTTACCGCATGCTAGTCCTTAGCCGAAATAAATCTCAGCCCACCTTCCGATTCGCGAATAATCGATTTTACGCGATTAATCGAATCATCGGAGCGATTCGATATCGATTCGAGTGGGCGATTATTTACTGCGCCGAACTTAATTGATCTTAATGTTGATGTATTTATAATTCGTTAACGATTATCGAAATTGTAATTCGTTAAATATAGCCGACAGCCTGTCGCCGATTGCCAGCTACGAATTAGTACTGTACAGTCCACGTAACAAGTTGAATTATGTTTAAATAGCGTTTACAATACTTCATCAGTTCAATAAGAAATTATTATAAGTAATTGCTGAAGGACGTCTACTTTAAATAGAAGTGCCTAATTCAAATATTTACTTGTAAGTTGTAGTACATTATACAAACATAAAAACTCATTATTATATTTTATTTTAGCTTGTCCCACTGCTGGGAAAAAGCTTTCTTTCGAAAAACGTGAAGGATCCACTATTGCTGGTTGCAGAATAAAACTCAGTCATGGTCAGTACTAAAACTTTTTGTGGTTCTATACCTACTTTACAAATGCATAATATTATGTATTAGGATTTAGGAAGAGGTTTCGTCGAAACGCATCCAATGGGGTCTTATTACATTGCAGGAGTTCCTTAATACTACTTATATGTAGCATAATAATATAGAGCAGCTTGATTCTAAAATATCAATGCGAAATTCGATTCAGGGGGTCTATCATTAAAATTATTGCGTATAATTTACCTAAATATCTTAAACATTAAATTTGTGGCTCGGATGATTTACATCCGAAATTACCAGCACATTACTATCACTCAGAAGAGCTGTATAAAAGCTGTAAAAACCTCGTTAAACCGGCATAAAACGGCGGCGGTACAATACTGATAATTCTTGGTTTACCAATTTAATGTGAGTTTTATTACTTGTAATGGTGATACGAAATGTTTATTTAATGAATAACCAGTAGACAAATGACAATAAAATTCTGTCTAAGAATTATAACACTAGGCTCTCGCTACTCCGTTGCGCCAAAATTTTTTTATCGCTCAAAAACCGTACATTTTCCAGGACGAAAAGTATCCTATACCTTTTCCCGGGACTCAAACTATCTCCATACCAAATCGCGCAGCGGTTGAGGCGTGAAAAGGTACCAGACAGACAGACAGATACATTTTGGCATTTATAACATTAGTATGGAAGTATTAATAGCATCTATAACCATCTTTTTTCTCAAGGAGTTATACGTTCAGAGGAAGATTTCATGCCTCACGTTTGATACTTGCTTGGGGTCAAAGTTAAACTTTTGCTTTCCCTTACTAATAAAAATGTTTATACAATAGTATTGCAACATTTGATTTTTGTCTGGTACGTCAGAAAATAACCACATCCAAGCACATCCATTGTATAGCTGTTATTTAAATTAGTAAAGACACATTTATAGTTGCTAAATACAACGTAAGTAACAGGTTACATGTTTGCACTATTTAATTTTTTATTTTCTAAGTATTTAATACTTTTGCTAATAAGAATTTTGGTGGGGTAGCTTTTAATAGATGTAAATTGTATTATTCATATTAAAAAGCTTTTAAAAGTGTTGATCATTTGACCTCTAACATCTTGAAAGCTTTTACAGATGAATCATCACACAATGCATATTGTTATAATAATTAGATCGTTATTCAATAAAAATGATTATAAATATATTTATTACACATTAGATATCATATTGGAATTAGTTATGAAACAGAATGTTTAAAGATATGTTAACTAAATTATATTGTCAATCATCTCGATAATTTTATATATTATTATTATGTTAATAATGTTACACCATTGAATTAAAGAATAAAGATCTTCGCAGATAACCAAAATAATTGTACCTCTTATATCCTCTAAGTATTATATTTCTTTGATAATAGTTAATGTTTGTTTCCTAGATATCCGCAAATTCAATTGTATCTTCAAGGGGGTCCCACTTTTCATCATCAATATGTATTCCCCCGTTTAGACTAATTCTACAATTACTTATAGATAAAAAATATTATATTACTAGACAAAGATAATAATATTATAAAATCGATATAATATGTAGTACAATACTATACCAGTAGTAATAATGCCGTGTTGGTAATGTTTGCAATTTTTTTCATAATATTAATCTTCAACATTTAAAAAATATAATATTATGTATTATAATAGCCACATGTGTGGTTTTAGACGAACATAATATTATGTAAATTAAAAATCAATAAACATATATAATTTAGATGTCATTTATAGACTAATAAAGACTAGATAATATTTACATTTAATATCTTTAATGCATCCTACTTAAATAAACATTTCACAATCGTCTCTAGTGACACATAAAGGGAGTTTAAGGATTTTGATAGTATTTTAATAAATGAAAAATTAAAATGTGTATTACCAACATTGTGCGTTGCAGCTTGCAGAATCCGGGAGTTGACAACTTTTTAAAAATAGTTTTAAGCGCTTCAGTAGCTTACAATAATAACTGTAAATTAATATTTTATTCATTATTATGCCCTTGAATATGTTAAAAAATGTTTTATATACTGAATTCAAAATATCACAAAAACGCGGCATTATGGTCACGTGATCACGTGTGACGTCATTGTGCATGAAACAAACCAACAAGTAATGATTTTGACAACTTATGTCATGACCTTGGTCATAACTCATAACCTAACAACAGCTGTCAATTGAGTTTGACACTGCACAATGACGTCACTGCTTCTGACCGGCGTTTCCAATCACGTGACCTACAGTTAATAAATCCAATTTTTTTCAATGTAAGTAAAATAAAATAAATCAATAATTATTTTTTCGTTATTTGTATTGTTTTAAACTTTTTATCAATAAATGTATAAAATTTAATAATTATTTTAAAATTTTAAACATACTGTCAACTCCCGGATTGCAGTTATAATATTATATTAAATACATACTATTATTAGCAAACTTTTGATTTTGAGGCCCCTCAGCAGGTGATTTATAAATATTGTTATATCTTCTAGCACAATAACAGATTGAACAGTACCTAACTTGTATATTTATTACATATTTAAAACATATAATTTTTTGCGTTTTTATGCAAGAAAATAGGTTATAACTTATAAGTTATAATTAATTTAATAATCAGCTAATTGTATAGCTCGAAATAACGCTATGTTTCAAAGAACAGCCTGTATAATAATTTTACTATTTTGATTATGATAATATGAAAATTTTATAGTAAATCTGACGTAAGTATTTAACAGTCATAAATATAAATTTGGGTTATAATTTATGAGCTATTTACATGAATGGTTTGATAATTGACTTAATCTTGAATTTTAAATGAAAAATAACATTCGCTCTTTGTTGTGCGAAGCTGTTAATCTTAATTTGTAAGATACAATACAACTTTTTCATATACATTTTGAGACTTTTAATAGCTGTATATAGACTTTCTTTATACGTCACGATTTCAACAGCCTCTCTGGTTCGATATAGACTATAGACTATAGAGGTACATAGGTACCATATTTCCTTTACTAAAATTCAAATCGCTACCATAACCCAAAACGTGCTTGACAATTTTAATTTTCGGCGTTAATTCTACGAGAATTAGCTCAAAGCGCTCACCTTAAAATATTATACAAACTTTGAAAGGATATTATATTATTATACAAACTTTGGTTGCTTAATCTTATAAGATTCTAAAAATATGTAGGGGTAGGGTGGTCTTATCACTATGAGGGATTTCTTCCAGGCAACTCTACGTTGAAACAAGCTTATGTGACATTTAATTCCATCCATAAAATGAGATTGACATGGCATAAAACCTCCCAGTCCAAATTCGGAAAACTCTGACTCTAGCGGTCTTTGTATGAAATACCAAATAGTCTTTTACGCCTTTAATCTTCTGCGAGCGCGGAAGTGGTTGTGGTCGTAAACTCGCGGATACAATCATAATGTTATGATGCACAATAAATGTCCGATTTTAATGTGCCTCTTAAAATAGATAACATTATTTTGTAGGCGTGGACATGAGTGTAACTTTGGGTGTTCCTTGAGACGGAGAGTGTTGATCGTGGGAGATTATTTGGCACGTATAAGATTGCCAGAAAAGATTTAAGAGAAAATACATGTAAAACGCCGTTTATGCGAGATACTTAGAACTGAGTAAATAGTAGAGTTTGTCAAATTTGAAATGATGCGCCCCACCACTTCAATCTTTATATAAAAATGGATTTTCAAATGTGTTAGTCGCGTTAAAACTCGAAAACGGCTGAACGGATCGGGCTGATTTTAGTCATAAAAATATATTCGTAGAAGTCCAGGGAAGGTTTTAAAGTGACACGAAGTTCACCGGGACAGCTAGGCCGGTATAAATAGTCAATACTCAAGATGCATCTCGGTTTCAAGACAGGTTTCAGGCTCTGTGATTGGTTGCCTGTCAAAATTTGGACCAATCACAGAGCCGAACCGCGTCTTAAGACCGAGATGCATCTTGAGTACTGACTATTTATACCGGCCCTAGTACTTAGTTGATATAAATGAAAACTGTTGTACCACAGTGTAAATAAGTTGTACTGTGTATACGAGGGAGGGGTGCGTCATTTTAGGTAATAGACAAGCTCTATAATACCTTTTTTTAGGTGGGGAAATGCATTACGCATCCCCCGCCCCCTGGGGGGAAGGGGCAGGGGTATGTCGGACTCCCTCCGTAGAGGCTTGCCGACTAAAACCCCCCGTGCCCTCGTCAATGCTACACGCGGAGGAGCGGGATCGCGACGCATTCTACCGCGTCAAGCTCTATCATATCTACGCTTATCATAGCCACCATAGAAAAGGTTTGCTCCAGGAAAGAACAGACAGATTAATAAAAAAATTATGTCATTATGTTCCTAAATCTGTCAGTATGATATTATAAATTATTATGTATTCTATCGCATGTCTACTGTGGCCATGCAAACCCTGCTAGTTTGAAAGTCTGGTAATTTATCTACGCCTTTTAAAGGTGTATGTAATCCACATATAACTCATAATATGTAGACATTAGGTACTGAAGGCTCAGCCACAATTGCGTACAATCTATTATATCAGTTATTAGGTAAATGTCCAACGACAAAGCGTTACAATACAAAGCGGGGGACATGGACATGAATTGTGAATTTGTAACGTAACATTGTCCGCCAGCGTCCAACAAATAACGCCAGATTGCGCCCAGTGGACATAAATCGCCAGATCAACAGATACACAGCTACTGTCACAAATGTGACAGCCCCGTACCACGGAGACTCGAACTCGACAGTCGTGAGTCGTGACAAAAGAGTGAGTTAATAATATTTGTACCTCAAATTGAAATTTATCTATTTACTAGCTGCCCCGGTGAAAACCCAATCCGTTCAGCCGTTTTCGAGTTTTAGAGCTACTAACACATTTGAAAATCCATTTTTATATATAAGATATGAAGAAGATTACGATGTGATTACGATCCATAAGCAGAATAATATCATCTGGTAAATTCTGAATTCAAATAAAAGACAAACAATAGTAACTTATAGGTTAGATGACTTCCAATGACAGGTGAAATATAGCACGGAATGGCGACAAAGAAATTAGAGAGAATGTGATGAGATCGATGAGGTGAGATGAGAAATAAAATTTCCAATTAATGAATGGCGAAAAATAACAATTTATTCCATTATAAACTTAGCAAGAAAAAGAACAATGATCCAAAATATAATGAATGAAAAGACAGAAGCAAGTGGCTGAAAAGTAACATAGATACATAACAATAAAGAAAAGAAAGACTGAAGATTTTTTACGTTGCAATTACTTTCTTCAATTTCATTGAATCTTTAATTATTTTATAAGGTGTAGCTATAGGTTTCTTTTTTATGGAGCATTTTAAATTTTAATCAGGTTTAATCCTACATGTCGATATGCTACAATCAACACAAAATATGTAAGTTAACAGGTTTAAAACTTAAAGCTCTGGTAGATACACGATGACTTAACATTTACAGAACCGTTAGAGTTCTCCACTTAGTAAACACCTAATTTGTGCATTACTCAAAATTGTCGACAGTTTTGTTTATAGAAGCCACTTTGATCTATTGAGTACTGACATAGTCAAAACATGCTTTATTTGGTTAACAGTAAGATTTAAACTCGATCAAAATTCAAGAGCCGTCGTATCTAGTTTCAAAATGCACGTAGAAAATGAGGTAACACTGTCAATACTCAATACAGATATTGAGTAATAACAGAGAATAGATACATTTTGTGCATTAAATTCAATGTACCGTGCCAAGTACATGCTTCCTATTGCCAATACATTGGGTTAAAATAATATTAGATATTACAAAATAGTAGGGACAACAGACTTGCATGTGTAAAGTAATATGAATTAAGTTATTCAAAAAAACAAAGAACATTCAGAGTAAACCAAAAGAAATTAATGATATTTTACACAATTATCATAGGCCATAGCTATATTATTATTATATTCATAAAAAGGTCTTTATTGTTTAAAATCAAAATGACTCAAGTAATAACTCATAATTAAAAATATATATTTTATGAACTTTTGTGTCTCGATTCGCCATATGAGCAATCAGTTTACGATTGCATTAATATAATACCCATATCTACATGTATCTTATGTGATAAATAAGATAACTTATTGCAAGTTAATGAAATAATTTATCTCGAACAATTTCATAACATAATTACAATATCCATTATCTACTTGCTGATTAATTAAATAGATAATAATAGCAATAATCAACTGTGATTTATTCGCCGTGCCTTAACTCGATTGGATCGAGTATCTATTGCTAATTGGCATTCGGCTTATTAAGTCTGACCTTCGAGTTAAGTTCAGTAGCAAATATGCGCATAGTAGATACTTGTCTACATTTTCAGTCATTTAATAAGAACATTGACCTTAGCTTTGTAGCTACCAGTTGAAGTTTCGATTGTTATGTTTGGTTGTTAAATTTTGCTGCACCATTCGTGGGCTTACCTAAGCTATGTCATGATAAATTTCGAACTCAGGCAGGTAGTAACTATTCAGCAATCTGTGGTCAGGCATTTTGTCCAAAATCATACTAAAGATTACATTATAAAAAAATATAATGCAGGGGCTAGGAATTAAGTTCCCTGACTGAAATTGGACTGGGCTGGTCTCTTCCAATACTGGTTGGCGTTTGCTTAGCTTCACCACATTGTCTATGTATGATCTAGCGTGTACTTATCACAGATTCCGTTGTTGCAGGTGCTGTGCGGGGCAGTGGCGGGCGCCGGCGACGTGACGGGGAACGCGAGCCGCGTGCGCCGCTCGCCACAGCCGCACCACGGTCACCGCGTTATGTGAGTACTACATGCTGGTTGCTACCTATAACCTATACTCTATAGCATGCTTGACATGTAGCAAGCAAAAAAAGAGATACGAGGAACGCAAAGGACCCTAAAAAAGTAGTAATAGTGGCGAGCTACAGCGTGTAAATAAGTGGCGAGCAACAGAAAGAGTGAAAAAAGGAGAGGGGTCTTGAATTAGGTGCAGAAGTTGGGAGGGTACTGGAGAGCAATGACAAGCTTGTTTAAAAACCTGACAATATGATACCATGACGCTAGGTAAACGTTTCGTTAGATGTATAACAAGCAATAACGATTATTTTGAACTTTTATATAAATCAACGTTACATTTTCAGGGTGGACGACGAGTACGACGCCAACTCGTGGAAGCGCGCGCACTGGCGCGAGATGCAGTCGATCCTGCGGCTGGAGAGCCCGCAAGGGGAGGTGGTGGAGTGTTGCCCCTCCGTGCTGGAGATGGTCGCGAAGAAGGGCGGGCGCACACCCACCGGCATGTACGTGGAGCTATACGAGGACGGTGAGCACAAGCAGCGGCTGTACGAGCTGTCGTGCGCGCCCGGCGTCGCCGATCGCCCGTGCCGCTTCGTCGACGGCCGCCTCTACAACCAGTCCCGCTGCGTGCAGAAGTATTCCTACTCGTACGCACTAGTCCGCTACACGTCCGCCACGGAGCTGCCGGAGACGCCCCGACCCGCGGGACACTTCTCCGTGCCCGGCTCCGGCGGCTGGTCCATGGACTACATCGAGATCCGCGCCGGCTGCGAGTGCGAGATCAAGCCCAAGCGCAAGCACAAAAAGCGCCTCGAGCGACACAAGGGCGGCAGGAAGAAAAAGAAATACGACGACGACGACACCTGACATAGTGTAGTGAGCCAGTGGACTATGAACCAATTGTGACGCCGAGCGCGTCGTGTACAAAACCTTAGTTATAGAACGTCATGTAAAGCGGCACCTAAAATGTATATTTAACTGAACACACCGAATTAATAGCAGGGGATTGAGTCACGCGGTTAATAAAATCATTATTAAAATAGGTCATTGTTTGAAATAAAGTCTGATAGAATAAAAAATTCCAAGTAGTTTCAACGAATGATCACTTTTACAGAGTGGACGCTGAGCAATTCAGTGCAGCGCGGCGGTAATTCTGGTTTTCTTATTATGCTTGCAAATTGATGAGATGGTTCCATTTTTCATAAAAATTTCAATTGAATTCCATTGATACCTACTAGTTTTTAAAACAAAAAGCCAGACGAACAATCTATGACCTCATTGACAGACGATAGCGTTATTTAAATTTGAATTAGAATTAGATTATTTAAAATATGTCGAATATTTTGTAGGTGTTTTCGTAAAGGTGCTACGTCGTTATAGCCATTATGATCATGTTACCGATGCCATGTCAGGTGTACAATGTACATAGTAACAGTCGATTTGTGGTCGTAGAATACTGAGCAGGATAAATTATGTAGTAAATAAAGATTACAATTTACAATCAAATGTCAGTATAAAAATATATAAATAGGCATAACCAATAAAATATTATGTTATCGGGTATATTATATTGGACACCTCAAGGATTGTCATCAAGACTTGCCTTTTGATGTCTAAATAATATGTAATATACCTTAAAAACGATTTTATTCATCAATTAATGATAGGAGCTGAGCTTCCTGTCTTAAGTCTGCTTTGGAGAGGTCAAATATTCACCAACCGATCTAGTCTCTTAAAGATTCATTAATTTCGTCAAATCTATGCTTCCTGCCTCATCTTTTTGCATCAGCTGTATCGACCTCTCCGTTTTTATTGAGAGCTTTTTGATCCAGTGCCAAATCGGACCAAGATATTATTATATTTTGCTATGTTACCACCCTCACAATAAATGTTTCTAATTTCTACAATCACAAATCGTGTTACTCGTAATCGGTAGACGTTTATTTATTGTATTGTTACGCTTCCTGTACTACGTAGTCTTATGACGTGCCTTATCTACGGTATGGTGGATCGTGATGTATGAAGAATTCTTTGTTGTCGAATTCTTTGCAAGTTACCTAACAATATTTCAAGGTTTCTTTAAATATTTTATGTCTGGGACTATAGAATCTAGAATGCGGAAGCTAGAAAAAAGAAGAAGCTTTGAAATTTTAATCAAAATGGAGAATTAGAAGTATAGGTACACAAATGTGACCATTCAGAACTTGAGTATTAAATTTTTCACTTTGTTGTATTTCTGCTTTGATTGTTCTGTATTCCTCTACGTGTTCATGATTCTGGATATTATGGTCCCTGACTTAATTCATCATTCTTCAATAGTAATCGATTTATTTTCAGATAAGTACTACCAACAATCTAACTAAACGCTAGATTTGTCTGTCCTCTTAGAAGAAGTCTGATAAAATGTATCGTTTGTAATATTGCTTCTTTTTATATTAATTTGTTCTTCTATCTATTTTATTTAAAAATTCGTTTTTTATTCAACAATTAAAACAAATTTTTTAAAAATCTAGCGTTCCAGATAAAATATAATAATGAAGTGTTCAATTTCAAACGGTATGGCATATTATAAATTACGTTTTCCAAAAATTAGACGACAAAATCTATTGTACCCCTAGTTGTAAGGAAGTCGAGTCAAAGATCTGTATTATTTTCTATTTCGTAATTTTTTAAATGTATTTAATTTAGCCTGTAAGAATTTATTCATTTATTTATACTGTGTAATACGAGGTATTCCGATATGTGTATGAAATAGTTTGTAAATCGCTTCCATAACTTTATAACTGTATATAAAATAGTATTATGGACTGAGATTATTTTGTGCATTTAATGTTGGAATTGTGCGAAAACTTACAGTGCGATATAAGGTTGGTAAGCGCCATCTATCGAACAACTCAAGAAATTAATTATAGTTTGATAGAAAATATAAATATAATTATGTATGACATAATATTTATGTGAGCAATAAAGTGTTTATCTATATATCTATCTAATATTTATGTGAAAAGGAGTTCCTAAAACCAACGCAATGTTGTATTTTAAAAAAATAATATAAGTACAAAATTGTCCTTCAAAAACCGTATAACAACATTTTTGCTAGATGGCGTTTATCTGAACAGATACAGTGCCATGTGTAATTATAATTTTATAATAATAATTATGTTTTTGTGTACGTTGGCAAAATGAGAAAGGGTAGGAAGAACAAAAATTGTAGAATTGTAAAGCCCTTGTAAAGCAATGACAATATATTTTATAATTACCAACTATTACCTAACAGTAAAGATATAGTCGCGAGCTACTTAATATTTTAACAACTTAACGAACATCACAATCAACTTGTTAAAAGAAACACAATTTTTAAATAAAATAAATATGAAGTCAGAAATTGTTTTATTTTCGTTCGAGGTAAATTCAGCAAAGATCAAACGTATTAGACTTTTTTTGCAAGTCTGAAGTCATAGTCAACAATAAAATAGTTTTCATAAAAGAAAATTATACATGGCAAATTTAAAAGTAAACTTAACCCTATATTTTATTCATAAATAGATAATATTACCTTTAAATAGATAATATTATATAGATATTATCACCACTTGAACGATAAATTAACACAGCATAATATCTAAGCTTCTTCGTGTCCTGAAACAGAAAATTATTATTTTTGAGTAAATCAATCGTTGCAAAATGTTAAAATAAGAAATATCATGCTTGATTTTAGATTTAGACATGCTTGTTATCTAAGAAGTTTATGGAGGTAGATTTTATTAATTTTAAAGAGACCTAAAAATTGCACAGGCTCTGTTTAAATTGGCACAAACAATGTCAAAAAAGTTAATGAAAACCAACATCTACTTTCTGATGAATGCACCCAACTGATCCAAGGTAACATATGGGTGCAGGGTGGTGCAGCAGGGTACAAACCGAATTTGCACCTTGGATCTCCCAGCGCCTGTATAAATTTAGATGCCTGTGTAAATGTAATAGCAATGCGCACAATGTTGACGTATAATAATTTATTTCAGGCGTGCATTTTTATTGTTTGCTAAGAAAGTGAAGAAACTCCTAAAAGTTTTTTTTTAATTAAAATGGAAAATGTTTATCACTTACCAAGGTATTTAGTCGGTAGATACATGAGTGTGAAGCCAGCGGCGACGGCAGTAAGCTGCAATGCGCCTGCGCCGCGTCGTCGCTCGTGCCACCGCGCGCGCTCGCGGGGAAGCACCTCGCTGACCGTCACGTATAGCAGGGTTCCGGCTGCCAAGGCCTGAAAATTGAGAAATAATTCAATTAATCGGGCCCCCCTTTCATCAATAACCAAATTGTTAGGACCAACCAATTTTATCAAAAAGTGAATAAATCAGCTTGTAGATGCTCAATGATGGTGCTTACTGCTTACAGTCTACCTTTACTCATAGACGAGCATGCGATAATCGTCATCTTTCTGTTACTGAAACTAGCCGGTCGCAATTAGTAGATTCTAACTTCTCTGTCACACAACCATAAACTATGTTACTAGATTAAGGGACTGTTTCACCACTTCCTGATAATTGCCGGATAGGCTATCCACCACTTAACTTGACAAATAGAGTATGAAGAATCTGTCAAATATGTTGTGGATAGCCAACATATTTGACAGAGATAGTGAATAGATGTTGTGGAATAGCAATTAGAGAAGACGAGTCACTAACACTTTGGCAATATCAGAAGAATGTTAGAATACCTGCATAACAGGCACAGCGACAGTCTCCGTGACTGCTTTGACGTTGTCCAGCGCTGCACCAGCAGCTATCCCAGCTACGGAGCCCCCGCTGAAGAGCAGCACGTACACCAGGTGGGTACAGAGCCGCGAGCTGGCGCAGACCTCGGCACCTAGGCAGAAACCCACCACGTACTTGTGGCTCGCCACCGCACCTAAAAGCAGTAGCACCTGAAAGTAAAGAAATGTCAGCCAATGAATGTGCTGTAAAAACAATTTTCTATGATTTTCACGGTTTTTTGATCCCTGTAAATTGAAGACGTAATTAAATACATTTGCCCCAAACCATGAGAAATATTAATTAGGTAAGTATGTAGCACGGATTAGCTCCGTGGTATGTAGGTATATGCACAGACGTGGAAAAGATATTTATTGTAAAACTAAAGAATTTCATATTTTGCATAGTAATACATTATTATTCAATTTAGTCAAGGAAAAGCTTATTTCTGACATTACTAATTTACTAATAATAAATGTTATAATTATAATAATTATTAAGTATGAAGTAGGTAACATTTTACCTAAGATTAGAACCAAAAAATACCTTACTTTTACCTTTAGCTCTAGTCTCATAGTAAACAATGATTTTCATTTTTGTCATTGTTTGATAAGTATTTCGTTCATTTTATTTTTTAATTAAGAATACCAATTTATTATTTACTAGCTGTCCCGGCAAACGTTGTTTTGCCATTTAAAGTATATTTTCTACATCATCAGTTGATACATGTTTTACCCCCTCTTTTGTCCCCTAAGAGGGTGTGGGGGGGAAGGTCATACACCAGATGTTAAGTTGAAAAACACAGTTAATACCTAATATGAAGTAAGTCCACTAAAGAAAAAAGTTGTATACAAAATCTGACCCCTCTTTGGTCCCCAGAGAGGGTTGAGAGGGGAGGGGGGGAGGATTTTTATACACCAGATGTTGAGTTGGAAGAAGACAAACATAATATATCTGTGAAAACCGTATGCAAATCGGATCAGTAGTTTTCGTGTTAAAGAAAAAAGTTTGATACAAAATCTGACCCCCTCTTTTGTCCCCTTAGAGGGGTGGGGGAAAAAAAATTTATACACCCGATGTTAAGTTGGAAGAAGATAAATATATCTGCGAAAACCACATTCAAATCGGATCAGTATTTTTCGTGTGATGCTGGAACAAACATACAGACAGACAGAAAGAGTGACAGACAGACAGACAGACAAAAAACTAACCACATTTTTGGCTTCTCTAGCGATGTAGTGACAAAGGTGTAATTTCGGGTGTCATTTCATATCTTTTATGTACAGAATTTTCATTTCTACAACAGAATATTGTATTCCTCCCGCACGCGCTTTGGTGACGCCTACTATCGTAATATTTTAATTTCTCCATAATTTCAAAACCAAACGTCCAACTTTAATCATTCAAAGACCAAATATTATCTACATAAACTGTACTTAGTGATAAAATAATTTATTTTGATAAGGATTAATAGCGTGAGTAAAATATATCCGTTTCAATTTAGTCAAAAATAAAATCAGGATTTTTAAATAAATAAATGGTTATTGTGCCTCACTCGACATAGATAGGTATAGTGTGTCGCGGACTTTTTTGTAGATATTTATAAGATCTACAATTACTTAGAACATTTTATGGTTCTATCTTTTATAGTTTAGGCAGCGTACGCAAAATAAGTAACTTTTCTAGCTGATTTTTTACACCTTGCGTCCGAAAAACTCAAATATCTTACGGAACCCTACTTTTTTCCAAAATAAAATGTAGCCTATGTTCAGCAGAAATAATGTAAGATTCCAATAGCAAAAGAATTTTTCAAATCGGTCCAGTAGTTTCAGAGCCTATTCGACTCAAACAAACAAACAAACAAACAAACAAACAAACAAAAAATCAAATCTTTCCTCTTTATAATAGTAGTATAGATATAACAAAATGGGGTGAAGAAGAATATGTTTTAAGTTGTTTTCTTTTGATGTAAATACGAGTATAATTTAATGGTTAACCCACCAACCCCAAGCGGCAGTCGGCTGCCGCATAACAATTGAAAATCTATTGTGTCTGCGATACCCACGATGGAGGTGTGAAATTAAGAGCGATTAGAAAAACATGATGTACCTACTTTTTCTTATAAACATAAAACATACCTTTGAAGCTGACTGCTGTAGTCCAATAGCCAATCCCTCCAACACACTATGTACGAACAAAGCACACAACAGCCCAATCAGTCCAGACGAGCTCTGGTTGCACGGCTCCGTGTGACTCACGTGACACATTCTGGGGTTCCCGGTGTCCCCACAACATCTCTGCCTCATCTCCCCATCAGGATTCCTCAACAAACCACTGCCTTCCCCACTGCCATAGTTCTGATGACCTCTATGATCATTCGCCCCATAAAAGAAATGAACTATCTCATCCACAATATAAACCACGAAGAATCCAATGCATAGAAGAAGCTCAGAATATTCTGGCAACGTCTCTCTCGCTTCTGGAAGCATGTGCAGTAAAGAAGTAGATAGAAGTACGCCGGCACCGAAACATAGAAGGCAGGATATCAGCAAAGGATGCCTTCTTCTCGATTCTTCTGAAATAAACGCTGGTGCCATGCCCGTCACAAAACTACCTAGCCCCAAGGCTAGCATGGAGATCGCTTTTGCCGTTGATACCTCCATGTTTTCAGTATTTACTACGTTCTATTTTCTTGCTTTCTTGGCTTGTTTCTATTTCTTATCCATTTTGTTATAACTTTGTATAAGCAGTATTTATATCATTTAATACATTTCTGTCTGTTTCTTCTCTTCCGTTTCAAACACTACCACGGCGAAGGCGGTCGCTTCGTCGTATGCACTCAATTCGCTTATCTATTATTTGCACTGTGTTATCGAAGCGTTATCTAACCACGCTTAGATTCATGTCCGTTATTAGTAAATAGTAAATAAGTACTAGTAACATAACCGTCACACCTTCTGTATGCAGTCTTTGTACTCACAAATTAGAGAATCAACCTACATGACCTCTATCCCAATGGCATATGGGTTACGCTTTAGATACTCCGAGGTAATATAACTCAGAACGAATCGTAGACTTGGGACTTCGGACAAGGATGATTTCATTTGTTCATTGTCATGAATAATTAGCATTCATCATGTCACAGTTGTAAGTTTAACTTGTAAAATTAACTTGTAAATTATTTAAATACTTACGAATAGATTTGTATGTACCCTCATTTTTAGAACTTATTTCTTTATCTACCTTCCCGTTTATAATATTCAGTTGTTGCGTGGTCATAGTTATTTGCTTGCTGCAATCGTATTTAATTGTGTGATTAAATTAGAAAACAACGAAATATTCAGCAATATGGTGATATTATTTAAGTATAGACATTTAAAATCATTAGTTTAAAAATTTTAAAGCGATGAAAAAGTTTTTCAGTAAAAAGGTGAGTATACCCACGAAAAGAAACAAAAATCTGAATCCAGTTATCTTAGTAGGCCATAATATTAGTAGAATTATATTACTTTCGGTCTTTTTCAGGTATTTGAACCCCACAATTCGGTAGACAGTATAGAAGACTTACCTCGTGACAGTGAAGACGAACTCGATCAGCCAGGGTATTCGCAACCACAACCACATCCCCAGCAGCAACCTGAACAGCCGAAACAGCAAGAATTTGAACAAGAACAACCTGTACCAACTACTTCCAGAACATTGATCACCATACGTATAAATCCTCTAGGTACGTGAAATCTATGTGTACAGGGTGTAACAAAATTAAGTGATAATACTTTAGGTTGTGTATGTGTATGTATCCCTTGTATAGAGTTTATCGTAAAAGAAACAGGGCTGAAAGAGCAAATAACCTTATTAATTTTAAACTTATCTTGGGTATATAGTGGGTTGCACCGGCTTACCTTAACTATAACTTAACAAAATGTGAAAAAAAAACTGTCAAATTCCTAGCAAAAGTCGCCATATTTGACGATAACCTTAACTTTAACTACGCTTCTGGTGGCTGGTGCAATTCACCCTTAATATTATCAAAAGTATAAACTTGAATAGATGGTTTATCACATTAACTTATTAGGTTTAACTCATTTAAGGTTTAAATGACCATAAGAATAAATGATAATGATAAAGATTTAGGTATCATAACAGTAATATCATTTGCTTACTAAGTCAGATTACAAAGTAAATATGGGTTTACCTGAATTACAGGTAGACCTTTTAGCAACATTTATCAGAACATCGAAAGTCCGCAATATGACACTTACAGTGAAGAGAGCAAGGATCATGAGGAAGTGACATATGACAGAAGCAAAAGTAACAAAACGGATGATACCAAAGACGATCTCAATAAACTGAGGAAAGTAGAAATAGAACCTTTTAGTATTGACGAACAAGACGCGTCGGAGAGCTGCATCGTAAAATGTTTTTGGTATGTACTAACGTTGATAATAATTGAAGACCTGAGTGGAAGAATCGAACAAGTAACATTTCGTAACATACGATACTCATTACTCTCAATCTCTCTCTCGATACTCATTTTTTCCCTAGTTATTTTAATAAAACTTGTAACTTATCTACTTCATAACCTAGCTAATATATCTGGCTACACATATAATCCATAGTTTTTCTATTTCAAATAATTTTTCCAGCCCTAAAGCCTCCATTAAAGCAAAAAAACGGGAAGTTTTTTCATGTTACTTACCTTATACCTTATACCTTACTCACGTCTTGAATTATTTCAACATTTCCAGTGGTCGCAGGTTACTTATTATCCATATCCATACTTCCATACTTACTTAGTATTATAAATGCGAAAGTGTGTCTGTCTGTCTGTTACTCTTCACGCTTAAACCGCTGGACCGATTTTGCTGAAATTTGGCAGGGAGATACCTTGAGTCCCGGGAAAGGACATAGGATAGTTTTTATCCCGGAAAAATGCACGGTTCCGTCGTGATAAACAAATTTTGGCGCAACGGAGTTGCGGGCGTCATCTAGTACCTAATATGCATTAAATTCATCGTTTAAATGCATTCATTGCAGTGACGTCGTGTTTTCAATAAATTTCTTTTTACAGTAAGCGTAGTAATAAGAGTAAATTAAATATTTCAAACATTTTGATTGTTTTAGCATGAGACGCAGACGATGATGGGGTTGTAATCATCAAGTCGAAGAATAGACGTCATCTAATAATAATTTAAATACATAATCTCAAATTTTATTATTTTCTTGCAACCTTTGATTTGCTGACTATAATTTTTGTTTTTCTTGCTTTTGAGGACAGTTTATTTAGTTGATTGCTGAGATACCTACACAGATTAGGGTGTTATAAGATACCTATTTAATTTCTCAAGTGATTTTATTTATGGAAGTGTATTTTTTGTTGCTCTAATAATATAGTCAGTTACGTATGCTTTTGTCATGGGCTTGAACACCTTGGGGGGTGAGCCAAAATCTTTTCGTTGTCGCTTCGTTATAGAATCGCCGATGAAAATGTATGGAATTGACATAAGCGTTCGTTAATATGACGTTGACGTTCGACTCGTCTTATGTCAGTTCCATACATTTTGATCGGCGATTCTATAACGAAGCGACAACGAAAAAGTTTCGGCTATAGGCCCTTATCTTAGATCGCGCCAAACTTGTAGGTTACTCTGAAAATACTCGTGTAAGTTTTACTTTTTAAAACAAAAAAAATCGCATTTAAAAATAGTTCATCGCGTATTTCTTAGCTGTATCAAATCTTGTTATAACTGTCTTGCATCACAACACAGCGTGTTAAATTAATGTTTCTGAATAGCTTAGGAGTTTTTCACGACCAGTCCTCTTTTAATTGTACAAGCAACAAAAAATGATGTAATAACTATTTACTATGTTATTTTAGTATTGAGAAGATTGAGAGATATTTATATTATCTAGAGGTCTCGTAACTTTTTGATTTATTTTCGTTATAACTATGTTTCTTTTCATTTCAAGTGATTTTTAATCAACAATTTTATTCAATATCTATTGTATTCAATGTTCATAAATACACAAGATTATTTGCCAACATGGCATTATATAATATTAATCACCTTTGAAAGAATAATCTTGTATGTTTATCAACTTTGTTATAACTTATATCCACAAGACGTGTTGAAGGCAATAATTCTGGCAATCACTGTTACCTTACTGTTATATAATAATAACACATAAGAATACTTTGCTGGGGGGCTATTACGAGCTCTTATATCCGGCCGTGTCTATGCAACGGCCTGTAAACTGGCTGGAAACTGGCTGGATATGAGAGGTCGTAATAGCCCCCCTGTGCGTAAAATTGTAAGATTATTCGGAAGTGAGTACTGAGAAGTCATGACGGTCACTACGATATACTGTATAATATATTAAGCATATCAAAACACCGAAGATAAGAACTACATGCCTATAAGTTAAAGTTAGACACAGCGAAAAGATCAGACTTGCCCTTTTAAGCTTTTTTAACAGCTGTGAACTATAAACGTTAAGAATGATGTTTAGCTTTTTAGCATCCCGTACCCAAAGGGTAAAAACGGGACCCTATACGACTTCACTTTCAGCGTCTATCCATCTTTTGTTATAATATACACTTGTTTGCTCTTTTCGTTGTAGTTTAGCATTAAAGTAATTCTTTTTCACATTCAGATACCGCTTTCAGTCCCTACTTCCTGTAATCTATTCGTAAACTTTAAAAAATAATGCAAAATAAGTTGCTTTAGTTGTTGATTCATCTAAATATGGCCTAAGAATCGTTGATGATATTTTTCCTAATAGCTATTTGAATTTGCACGTTTTTAATTTTTATTGTTTACCTACCACGCGAATAACAACATCATTAATATCGTAGATTGCTAGACCTCATACTTCATTTCTTATCTTAAATTTACCTATTTCTTTTACGTTTTCTATCTTTTATGAGACCTAGCGAACTGATCCAGTCTCTGCACCTTCATATTTTAAGGGCAATGTGTACTAGATACGTGTTCGTATAATAGTAAAGATATAATACAAAGCAATAGTTGGTACTACTAATATATATTCTGTGGCAATAGGTACAATGAAATCAAAAAGAACAAACGGAAAGCAAGAAATGCAAAAAATATAGTCTGAATTAAACAAAGGTTGCAAAAGTATGTATAAAATACCTAATATTTTACATAATTTTCTTCAAAATAAAATAATTTATTATATTATGTTGTGTTTTGTTTTTATAATAACACGTTACATAATATATAGCTATGAAGTTAAGTTTACTGCGAACAGCTATAAGTTAATACCTACTGTTTTAACTATGAAGGTTTTGTAATGTTGAAATAGAAACTTTATTTAGATATCTAGATTTGTACTCAATTATGACACCAATATGACACTGCATGAATCACGAGTATCCACAAGTCACAACTCACAGGACGTGATCCACATAATTATAAACATTTTGAGTTTGAACTTTGTTAGTGAATGAAAAATTACTAAATAATGAATGAATTGTTACAAAAACATGGGTGCTCGAATGTATTCTCAATCCCAGATGGTCTAAAGGAGCTTATGTCTGATATTTCTCGAGAAGTAAGTACACAATCCCTACTTATACGGTATACGGTATACTTAACTAGCTGTACCGGTGAACTTCGTGTCACTTTAAAACCTTCCCTGGACTTCTACGAATATTTTAAGACTAAAATCAATTCAATCCGTTCAGCCGTTTTCTAGTTTTAACGCGACTAACACATTTGAAAATCCATTTTTATATTTATGATGAAGATAGGTATTATAAATGCAAAGTATTTCTGTCTGTCTGTAACCTTTTCACGCTTAAGCCGCTGAACTGATTTTGATATTTGGTATGAAAGTTTGGCCTTTGGCTTGGCCCCAAAAACGACACAGTCTTTTTTGGGACTTAAGAAATAGGTACTAAAAATGTGCGGTTGCGGGTGTCATCTAGTCATTAATTATTATTATGTACTTATTATTCATAATATTGTTATCAAACGATATGATCAAACTTTTAGAATGGAATTCTTAAATTAGGATTGTATAATATAAGGGAATATAGAATCTTCAAAAATCTGAAATGTTAATTCCTAGTATGCTTAATTTAGCTGGACAAGACAAATTCAAGAATTTCAAGAAAATTTAAAACATGTAATTACATAAAATGTTCCAGGTTATAAGAGAACAGCCTGCCGATATTCTACAATTCATCACCAACTACCTCTCTGCACTCATCACCACCCGGGAACATGGTGTCATGGCGGTCCGAATTCTGGACGACCTATGTGACTGCAGACCCTCACTGTCTGAGCATCTGATGCAGATGGGATTTGGTGAAGATGAAGCGAAAGACATAGCGAACATAATCAGTGAGGAGATTGAGGGTTTCGAACCAGCAGATGAGAAAGGTAATAGGAATAATGATAATGTTAAATAATATGACGCTAATGATAAACAATTTGACGAATGATAATATTTCCATGATCATAATAAATTATGGCTTATTAAATTTAAACACATAAAAGGAACAGAAGTAAATATAAAAAATATTAACCTTCAAATCAATCCCTATTTAAATTTTGTAATAACTGTTCCTACTTCCTTAACTGATAAATATATTTTAGTTACGACGAGCAGATATTAAATATATTTGCTAGTCGAAAATGTTATCATTAAATCATAATATTATTATGATTTAAATCAAAAGCGTAAAGACGATCATGTCGACAAACATGCTTTTACAGATAAGATTAATGAAAGCAAAATTCTTGGTAATATACTGAAGAAGATGCCCTTGGATGAGGAGATGGCAGCCCAAGTGTGCGAAGTTGCGAGGAACGCATATAGAGATTACTGGTATAGAAAGAATGTCGAGACAGAGGTAAGTGAACACTTATTGAAAAACAGCTGTTCGAAAAAAAAGGTTGTAGGGGAATTATCAAAGATAAGGCAAACAGTAACAAATGATATAACAGTAACAAAATATGATATTCCAGAAAATTAATCCGAAATCTGATCTTTGGGAGATAGCGGCGCAGCACACGCTTGCTAAATATAAGAACAGTAGACCCACAATGCAGGAGATGAATCAAGCAGCTGAGAAAATACAGGTATCTTCTCGAAACATCTATCAGATGTCAGATGTGGATAAAGTATGATATGATATTACATCCCAGTAGAATAGGTACTGTAATAGTTCGGACAGTTTATTTGAGAGAAAGAGAGAGAGTCTTCCTTCGAATCTACCGTCATGCATATAAAAAAGAATAAATAATTGAGATGAGAAAGTCTCTTTGACTAGTCAAAAACATACAGCAGCTTTACTAGTCTCCTGAATAAACTTTGAAGAGTTATTTAGAATTTATTTGCTTCTTACCGTACACTATTGCATTAAAATGGTCATCTATTGTCCTATGTTTTTTAATTATTTAATGTTTCATTATATTTAAACACGTTTAAATATTTCAGGCTGCCTACAAAGGATACCACATCCGTAAGAGTTTACCGCATTTCTCGAAGCAACAGGACATATTGATTCCAAAAAACTACTCTTTGCCGTCTACACTGACTACTGAGTCAAGAACTATTGATTTTGGACCTATCGTTGTTAGTATTAACGTAATAACAAAATATAAAGTGACTTTAGATGGATTTACGTTGATTTTAACGAACATACTGTTGGGTATGTCCTAAGGTGACTATAATAAAAGTTCTTAGGCTCAGATATAAATAGTTTATGAAAACACTACACAGTACTTTCAGTAAAATAAGTAACTAGTACAATATATCGCGGGTGCGCTCTACGCTGCCTTAACACATAACTAAACTTAAAAATCTAATGAAGCATTGTATGAGTCGTGAGTGTGAACTATGCACTCTACACATTACGTACGTCATAATGACCCTTACAATACTATTTATAAATTTATTTATCATAATATCGTAAATACCATGTCTTTTGGATACGCTTACGAAAACCCGCTCTATATATTATTTTTTTGGTAACATAATATTATGTTAAGCTTAATATTATTAAGCTGTCCCTATCACGTACTTTGCAGATCTATGCTAAGGACTATTAAAAATGTTTTATTGTAATAATTCAAACTTTAGTTACTCTAATATCTATACCTCCATTTACCACCAAATTCTCAGAAAATCAGTATTCTAATAGCTTTATAATATTATAACTTAACTAATAAAACTGAAAA
Organism: Plebejus argus; assembly: GCA_905404155.3. Classification (NCBI taxonomy): domain Eukaryota; kingdom Metazoa; phylum Arthropoda; class Insecta; order Lepidoptera; family Lycaenidae; genus Plebejus; species Plebejus argus. The sequence goes on from FR989944.1 coordinate 1,242,226, forward strand.
CATTAATTACACAGAACATCAAAGTCCAAGAAGATAACATAGAAGCACTATTCGATGAGCAATATAATAAGTCAGGGAGTACATGCCTCTGTATACCCAACGATAAGAAGTTATACAACACACCAGCTAAAGTAATGTCAAGGCACTCAGAGACAGAAGGTAAGATACTGATGGTTGAAGATGGGTATAATAGCCTATGAAAGGAGTACCAGGGATTATTGCAATGGTTTTAAAAGTATATCTTTACAATACTGTAAATATCTAATAAGAAGAAAACCAACCTTTATTATTGATTTGCTTATAGGTCCACATGGGTCTGAAACTCACGTAGATGCAGAAAATGATACCACGGCTGCAAAAGTAAGCAATCATTGTTATAATATAAACAATAAAGGATCATATAAATATTATGATCAGTATATTAATACGGCCGCCGGCCGCTACTGTACTAATGTGTATGATTTAAGGCTCCTGACACAAACAAGGAATGGAAAGACAACTTCTACCTAGAAGCTACGAAGCAGGCTAATAAGAATCGAGAGGAGCTCAAAATGTCTGTACCAACCGGTGTTTTGACCGGAGTAACTATAGAACACGATAATGAAGAAGGTAATATGTTTTTTCTCACAGTCCATAATATTATAAATGATAAATATAATAAAGAATAAAATAATAAAGAATATAACATTGCATTGGAGCTAGATTTTTGTAGTTTGTAGATAATTATATAAAATATACGTCGTCCTGAGATTTGATATTTTTATATCTTAACGACAAATAACTTCTGAGATCACTACTACAAGATTCTGAAAAATGATATTATTCACAGGTGAAACTTGTGGTTGTAATGTTCCTTCTGCGAATGCGTTGGACAGTAAACAAGGTAGTGGAAATATTATGGAAGAGAACAATAAAGGAAACGAGTGATGTTTAATGTATATGGTTATTAATTAATTACTTTTATTTCTAAGATAGATTGTTGAAACACTGATTGTGGAAATTTCAGAAATGTTAAAGTTTGTAAGTTTTGTTTCGATTGGAGTTATCAAATTAAAATAAACCTGTTATCTGAATTTGTTTTATTAAAAGTTTTAGTGAGATTGATTTAAATCACCAATCGTATTTCAGTTTCTTAATACAAAATAAGTATTTCAATTTGATAGTCATCTACGTTACCAAAACTCTTTACCTTACCTAAACTCTTAAGAGCCACGGCTAACTAGATTATACTATTGTTATACGTATTTTTTTATACATATTTTACTTTTTATGTTAGTTTTATGTTTTATATGATTACATTTTTATAATTTCTTATTTTATATATTTTTTATTTAATTAAAATGGTAGATCTTCATTATAAGGCTCATAAGTATGGTCTTCTACCCGATGGACTAAACGAGCTAATGCTTGACATAAGTAGAGAAGTAAGTATAAATCTTTAGAACTAATATTATTATCGGTCCGTGTAAAACTGTTTACATTAGGATTGACGAATTGACTTAATAATTATCATGTAATCGATTTTAGACGTGATTGAGGTAAGGATTATATGAATTAAATGCAATAACTTAACATCAGGCTATTCCTTAGCTGAGCTCATTTGCAAATTATTTCCATATTATATCGTTTCAGGTTTTACGTGTCCAACCAAATGATATTCAGGGTTTCATTGCACACTATCTACGCGCATTACTCGAAGCGAGGAGAGCACTAACCATCGCTGGTGATGTATGCGAAGACATTCGAGCGAGCTGCTGCAGCATTACAAAAGTAAAGGAGGACAGCAAAAAGGACAGTTCTGGCAGTGAAGAAGAAGATACGACTGCCAATATAGTAGACGAAGGAGATACAACAAAGGGAAACAGTTGCTTGAATGATGGTAAGGAAGATGCAATCATGATTTTAAATTCTAGAGTCGAAGAGCTAAAATAATATTACTTAGGAGGTAGTCTTAGAGATTGTTAAGATGCTACTTGACTAATAATTAATCATTTTGTATTTTAGATGAAATAAACCACGAAACAAATGATTCTCAAGACACAGACGATGTTGTACAACCTGAAAAAGATGAGACTACCCAGGATAGAACAGGCAGTTCATATGTGGAGGTAGTAATAATATACACAAGTTAGTTTGCCACGACAGAAGTCGAGGCGAAGTCCAGTACCGATATCATCTAGAGGGTAAGGCCATGTTAGCCTCGAAGAAGCTTGGTGTTCTTAACAGAGCGAGACAGTACTTCAGTCCGGACCAACGCCTACAACTCTACAAGGCGCAGGTTCGGCCTCGTATGGAATATTGTTCTCATCTCTGGGCAGGGGCGCCAAAATACCAACTGCTCCCTCTCGATCGTATCTAACGAAGGGCCGCTCGAATTGTTGACTGCCATAGTGTTTCAAACAGCTTGGATCCCTTGGAATTACACCGAGATGTAGCTTCACTCTGCATCCTCTATCGGTTGTATTACGGGGAGTGCTCTGAGGAATTGTTCGGAATCATACCACCTGCAATTTTTCGCCATCGTCCCACGCGAAAAACATACCATCCTCATCACCTTGATGAGTGGCAGTCTTCCACAGTGCGTTTTTCGCCGAACTTTCTACCGCGCACTGTAAAACTCTGGAACGAACTGTCACCAGCAGTATTTCCGGACCTATACGTCCTGCAAACCTTCAAGAAAAGAGCGTATTCCCTCTTAAAAGGCCGGCAACGCACCTGCAGCTCTTCTGATGTTGCGAGTGTCTATGGGCGACGGTAGTTGCTTACCATCAGGTGACCCATTTGCTCGTTTGCCCCCTTATTTAATAAAAAAAAGAGAGAAAAGCAGGTTAAAACTAATCTAGAGAGGATGATAATATTTTAAGTAAATTTTACAAAACTTAAATAATGGGCTGAATCTCCACATTAATTGGATTCTTACATGAAGTATACCTTTTACAAATAGTGTTTTTGTTACAGGCTGAAGAATACTACAAGTTGCGTCAAAAGAAAGGTACCGATTTATGTAGTATTAGGTATTGTAATTTTAGATAAAATTTTCTTACTTTTTCAATGGCTCGTCCTTTACTCTCTTTAGATGAACAATTAATGCGCAAGAGAATAATAATAGCTCCCACACCGGTTTCGGTGACGGTGGCCGGTTTCATTGAAACCAGGCCCGCTACGCAGGAGTATTTTTATAGTGCCCAAGTGTGTGCGCAGTACACAGGAGCACTCTCTATTCCTTTACTCTCATAACCCAGTGGGACGGCAGACCGACACGACCGGCGAGAGATCGGGCGCAGGACCGACTTTTTACATGCCCATCCGACGCATGGATCATCTTACATGTCAGACAATCAGGTAATCAGCCTGCATTGTTTGTTCTGTTCTGTTTGACGACCTCTGTGGCTCAGTGGTGAGCGCGTCGGTAGCTCAAGCCGGGGGTCGCGGGTTCGAATCCCGCCGACGGAACAAAAATTTTCAATGTTCCCGGGTCTGGATGTGTATTAAATATGTGTATGATATAATAAAAATCTTAAATATATGTATAGTATAAAAGTATTAAATATGTTTCCGTTGTCTGGTACCTGTAACACAAGTCCTTTTAGGTACTTAGCACGGGGCCAGACTAACGTGGTGTGAAGCGTCCATAGATATTATTATTATTATTATTATTGTCCTAACCAAACTTGGAAATAACATAACCCACGACCTCCGAGTCAAGAGCCGCGCTCTGTACCACTAGACCACGGAGGCGTTAGGCGCAAGAGAATAACTCAATGGTAAGCACTGTTAAATTGTGGCGGTACCCACAATTCGCCTAACATTCCTGCATCGCGCTATCGAAGTTTTCTGAGCGCGTCAGTATTATATTATACGAGTTACGACAGCTGAAAAGCATCACGTGGGCTTCAGCCTGACCGAGCATAACACCTCGCTCGGTCGGAAGATCTTCCTTTGGCCGCCACGCACATTCCCACATTGGTGAATGGTGACCCCGACGTGATCGTGAGCCTCTACGCATATTCCTACAAAGTAAAGGAAAGGAGTTGCTTGTTGCAGTGCCGAATTTATATTTTTTATGAGAGTATGCCACTTTATTTCCGTCGCCCCATGTGTACGTAATCTCTAGGGCCAATATGGACGCTTTGCCCCTGGGCCGTGGCCTATAACGGCCTATTTATTAATTCGGGGCTGGCTTGTTGGAACTTGGAGCTGTTTGCCACCTATGTTTTTATTTTTCTCATACGTTTGTATTTCCATATTTCAGATTTCTGGTCGCACTCTGTATTCTCTCTGTCTGGGTCGTACATGAACCTACCAACTTCGCAGCCCTACTCCGCCTGTGACTCCATCACCGAAGCCTCCAAGAATTCGTCCAAGCCATTCTCCAAGCTGGACAGTGGCAACAGTCACTACATTGACGTTAGTAGTGATGAGATGACAACTTCATCTGAATATACGTATTCCTTTTGAATATTTTCTTGCTTTTACTTATCTAGTAGCTAGATACATACCTAATAGTGATAATTCACCACTGTTTATAATAATGTTGCTACTTGCTATATTAGATGTTTCTTCAGAATCTTATTAGGATTCTGTTAAAAATACACACACTGGCAAAATTAGCGGAACATAGTTAAAAAGGGGCACAACTTGAACTCAAGTGGGTCGGGCTGTCTGAAATCCTTTTTTATAGTTTCTAAGCTCATTTAAGAAATAAAATATTGAACAAAACTGGCAATATGAGAGATTTTTATTGCAATTATGCCATAATAAATGTTTTTCGATGATTGACGTTGTAAGTGTTTCTGATAAGAATGGCGTTTTTAGCGGGGTTCAAGGTATGCCAACTCATTTGATTGTTTGGTTTTTGGAAGAACACATTGCTTAGATATAAAATTAGTGATTTCCCAGCATCTACGACAGCTAGAGCTGTAACCACGATAGAGAAAGGTCACACCTACCGTTCGGTCAGTCAGGCCTTAGGTGGGTCAGCTTCCGTGGTCCACCGTAACTTTCAACGCTACAGAGAGACTGGATCTTACGTCTGGAGACGAGAACAAGGCAGATATCGGGTGACATTGGTTCAGGATGACCGTTTTGTTAGGGTACAACCCTTAAGAAATCGACCTCAAACTGCATTGCATACACGAAACCTGTCGGAACAGATCCGAGATGTACGTGTGAGCGATTGTACAGTAAGAAGAAGACTAAAAGAAGTTAAATTAAACTCAAAAGTGCCAGCAAGGGCACCAGAACTTGAGACAGGACACCAAAGAGCTAGGCTAAGATATGCGCGTGAACATCAAAATTTGACAAGTGTATGAAATCGTATGCTGTACAGTGATGGGAGCAAATTCTGTGTAAATTTTGTTGACAGGCGATAAAGAATGTGGATAAATCGTAAGGAACGCTATAGACCATCAAACTTAACGGAAACAGTGGCCTATCATGCAGGCTTCGAAATGGTTTGGGGTGGCATATGACTTGGAGCCCGCACGGAGCTGATGATTGTTAATGATGGTACTTTGACAGTACACGGCTAAAGCACAGATGTCCTAGAACTGCATGTTGTGCCTTTTACACAAGTTTAGGCAGTAGCTTCAATTTTATACGCGTCCATAGAGTAAAAAAATCAGGCATTATTACCTAAATTATGCTGGCGTACCCTAGGTGGAGAGGCCAGCACGGTCTACGGATATGGATCCGATTGAGGACGTGTGGCACATCAATGGGTGAACGGTACGAGTTAAACCTCCAGCTCCAAAATCTGTTCAGGAGCTCGAGTTGGCGCTACTGGAGGAGTAGGAGAATATTCCACAGGAAATGATTGACAATCAAAATGCAAGCATGGAATGGCGTATCCAGGCTCTCTTGAGATCCATAGAAGGCATTAAACGCTTTTAACATGGCATTTCTTAAGTAAAAATGGAGAATTTAACTTAAAAAATTACTGCTGTAATTTCAAAGATTTTCTTAATTTTTGATTTTTGCTGATTTTTTTTCTTTTTACACGATTTGATGCCCTAAATTTTTATAAGTTTTATTTTTTAATCATCAATTATTAAATTAATAAAGAAATATATACAAATAAGCGAATAATTTACAAAAAAACTGAAAATTTTGTTATGTTCCGCTAATTTTGCCGGTGTGTATATTTAAGTGAAAAAGATCATTGAAAATTATTATGGAACTCTGAATTGCTTTTGTTTCTCCAAAGCTGATTTTGGGGGGTCACTGTGGATAATGAGGCTTTTTTAAACTCACCTAAGTGAAAAAATAAACATAACCGAGAAAATGATAGCTCTAGATAGCTAGAGTAATAAAATAAAAAGCCATGTTTTCCTGGTAGGTACTACCTGTAAATACTTAGATCTTTGGATGAGATTGCTACCTCTTCCTCGATAAAGAAATCAATATCTTTACAAGGATTGTAATAATTTTATTTTCGATTATTTTTATTTCAATTCTTTTTGGTCTTATGATAGGACATAAAATGAAAAAAAGTTACATTTTCGTCAAGATATATTTCTACATCTACTTAGCGTATTTAAAACTAGTCGTAGGGCATTTTATAACATCAATTATTTTTGGTAATACATTTTTTATATAAAAGTGCAATTTCTAACCGCTTAAATGCACCCCATAATAATATACTCTACAATATATAAATTTTACAGCAAATAAAATAACAACAGAAATAAAATATGCACCATTTGAGTAATAACAAAAGTGTCTAGCAACAAGTGTCCTCTATATCAGCGGTTCCCAAATGGTGTTCCGCGGAACCCTGGGGTTCCGTGGAAAGGCCGCAAGGGTTCCGTAAAAAATAAAAATATTATCACACGTTTCGTGACCAACGCAAACGTTGTTCTCGCGCGCACCGACATCAACGCTAAAACAAAAGTTTGAAGAAGGAACTTTCGATTTAAACGCCTTTTGGATTGGACTCAAAGATGAATTCCCAGAAATTGTTAATAGAGCCATCACATTACTTTTACCGTTTGTGACGACTTACCGATGCGAGTCTGGTTTTTCCGCATGTGCTTACACCAAAAGCAAATATAGAAACAGGCTGGATGCAGCACCAGATCTTCGCGTTCAACTGTCGGACATTAAGCCTAATTTTAAATGTATTTTTAAAAAATATGTAAAAAAAATTCATTCGTCACATTAAATTCACAAACGTGTTTTAAAAAGTTTAATGTGACGAATAACATTTTTTGTACGTTTTATTATTTTTAGGTAAGCAGTAAGTACCTACCTACGTAATAATATATATTCACAGTAAATGCATAAAAATGATTTCATAAAAACTTAATTTTTCATTTATACCTTTTTAAGGTAGGTAAATTTCGAGTTAGCAAAGTAGGCCGTAGGGTTCCGCGAGGAAAAGTATAATCAAATAGGGTTCCTTGGCGAAAAAAAATTGGGAACCCCTGCTCTATATTACAATAAGCTAAAGTATGGTCGCGGAACACATAGAATTTCGTATACGCGCACGAATATATTGGTAGTGCGTTCACTTCATGCTACATACAGCATACTGGAACATAATCACAGATGACAGAACACATTAAAGAGATAATACATTCTAATGCGACAGAGAGAGACAAGTAGACATAATAGTCTTTGAACAAAATCATATTATGTGCTCCACAACGACATTTTATTTGCTCTCACAGATTAGTCTTACACATTTACAAAGTTTCTCAAAATTCCATAATCTCCTAAAATTATAGGAAACAACTATTTTAACGAAATTAACTAAACGTTTATTATGCTTTAAATATTGCAATATACCTCCTATTTTATAAGCTACAGTGCGTTTTACAATAAAAGTTGAGTATTTCATCTTATGTTAAAATTGGTACAAAATGTTTTCTACAATTATTTTTTAAGTTAGTATTAATTTACAATAAACATAAGTTAGTATAATCACAGCAAAATAATAGTGCGAATGCTAGTGTGTACTAGCTAGTCGAGTTTAGTAAACCTACTAAAGTCCGGTCGCTGGATAATGAGAAATTCGACCTATTGCCTGTCTCTTTCACACATGCACGAAAATATTTCGTTTCACACGCTATGTGAGCCGGATCAATATTTTCGTGCACTTTTAAAGTTAGGTCAATGGACGATTTTCTCTCTATCCGGCGACTGGACGTAACTAGCCTTCCTAGGAAATAGGAATTATAATTCTTATAATAAATTATGAATATGTATAAGGTGCCTGCAAATATGAAATTTATTATTATTTAAAGATATAGTTAGTTTTAAATCTTAATACTTTGCAGTAATTGCAGCATCAAGTATTTTGTCATTTAAACAGTACCAACATTAAATACAATTCTGCTTTCTACAGTTACGAGCAATAATAACAATATGTACACAAACTCAATTTCGCAATAAAGGTTTACAGACATTTTACAGACTTCAAAAGTTTCACAATATGTAGTTTTGAATTATTCCCTGTAACTATATTCCTTTAGAAAAAAGTATGTACATACATATTACTGCTCTTATCCATATAACTTAAAGGCTTAAGGAAATATTTCTTAACATTTTTATTTACACTAAAGTAATTACACTTAAAAGTACGTCACATTATGTCGAGCCGCAACGGGGTGGACCGCATTTTCAAGCACAAGTAATGTCATAAAAAACGTAACGGAAATGCGGTCCGACATAATGTACGCGTAGATTACTGTTATAGTAAAAGATTCTCAATATTCGAGATCTTGTCTTACACTTTGGTATGATAATATTATGACCAATATCGTCTCGTGTTCACTGGTCTATCAGACTACAGATAATATCCATTGACATATTATATTATTTATTAGTAGACGGTCCTTTTAATTTTTTTCGTAAATTCGTTTGTCATGTTGTATTTATTTATGTAAGAATATCGTTTAGTAAAAATATGTTCGATATCGTTCTCAGATCGCGTCGACTCCGCCGCCCATTAGTTTGTTGCCATACTCGCTGAGAAGCTGAAAAAAAAACATTTTTAAAGCAATTCATGTGTGTATTAAACATTATACAGTTTCCCTCAAACGAAAAACTCTAAACTCTAGCAATGCATCAAGTAGTAACGTATAATTAATTCGTAATTAATGTCAGATGAGATGGGAGGGTACCTAAATAGTTGACATTCGAAAACCTACGGATAGGTGGCGTTAGGCACTAACGGCCGTTCCCAATATTTGATCTATCTCTTACTTGAGATAGGAATAGCTCACATTAGACATTAGCTCCATATATTTTATGTCAATTCTATGTCAGCTGCGATCCGTTGTATGTCAAACTAGAGATAGATTGAATATAGGGAACGGCCATAAATAAAATATAATAAATCGCGCTATCCTTTCCTTAAGAAATACAGAAAGCGGAAGTAAATGAAAAATGAAATCCAATATTGAGAATGCAAACAGCTTCGTACATAATATTTTGGAATGTTATGTAGTACAACATAATTACGTACTAGATACTCCAAAATATGGAGCATCGAGGAAATTGATTCCTAGGCATACTGCAACGTCATTTGGTCGGATAATGTCAATTTAATGTTAATTGTTATCTGTAGGTTGGGCTGGCTTTGACGTAACCCGACCAAACTACGTAGGTGCCTCATTTACCTATGAACCAAATCCTCTGATAGTACAAATGCTGGTTTATTGCTTAAAAAAAAAATAAAAGGCCTTACCTTATACAGGAACATGTAGTGATGTCTGTTAGTGAGCGAGTGTGGTCGCTGCGCGCGCAGGCGGCGCACGACGCGCGGCACGTCGGCGCGGCCGGCGGCGAGCGCGCGTGCGCACTCCTCCGCTGCCACCAGCGCCGCGGACCGCCCCGCGCCTGACGCACACATTACCACGCAGGGGCGGACGGCTGAAATAATTAATAAGAAGGAAAGTTATGTAACTTTCATGATTTGAACGGCTCTTGTTAATCTTTATTAACAAGATGAATCAACCCTTAGCCTTTGCTAAGGGTTGATTCAAACCGCAACGCGACGCGTAAATTCTTTTCTAAATCTATATGGATTTGACAAATGCGCAAGATATCTCACGCAATTGAAATCTGTCAAATCCATACAAATTTATGCCGCGAATAACGAGAGAGATTAGATATTTTATACTCCGTAAATATTAACTCATATTGACGTTATTACGACGATTAACTTGAACCCAGATAAACGCAACTGAATATCTAAATATATAAAAAACTTACTCTGGCCTTCAGTCTTCTTGGCCAGGGTGCCGTTGGTGGGTTTCCTGAGCTTCTCCTCGGCCTTGGCGGGCGAGTACACATTGAGGCCGTGCCCCGAGCCGTTCTCCTCACGAAGTTTCGACAGGTTATTGCACGAGCTGTCCTCCTCGTATATTATTTCCACGCCTGGAATTCGATAGTACCAGGGTTAAACACATCGTTTTTCTAAACTTTTAGATTTTACACTACTAAAATATGCTACTACTTTAAGATGATACGTGCTACTTTTCGATCTCAATAATATGTATAACTAAAGAAATGCACAAAAATGATAAACCAATCGACTACTTACACATTAACATACTGAAATAGTTTTAGACATCCTCTAAACATAAAAAAATTACCAAAAAATAAACAGAAACATTTTCAAGCGGTCCGCCACGACTGCGGCCCGGCATAATATGTAACACAACTAACCTTCTTCATCATACTCTTTGGCCGTCTGCGACACCTTCATATAACTCCTCATCTCGAACAGGAAGTCTATCACCGAGTCGTAGTCATCAGGGACACCCTTCGCCGGCCAGAAGTACCACAGATGGGTGACCTCGCGCCAAGTCCTGGTAGCAGAATAGGGAATATTACACAAAGGTGGCAGAAGGCACTACCAGCAAATAATATACAGTAAATAATTCTACCAAAATCCGACATATTTGTCAGGTGACAGGTCATATCAGAACCATAGTGATTATCCTTTTTTTTATAATAGAACATTGATTTTCAAACTAGGGGGCGCGCCCCACTAGGGAGGCGCGAAGACATGATGAGGGGGGCGCGGGCGCCGGTGGCGGTTTTACTCCAGAGTCCAGACGCCCGCGCATTCCCGCGATGTACGCGAATTGGAAATCTTGTCAAAAACATGCAAACTCATCCGTCACATTGATTCTTCCTGAAGAGGGCGACCCAAAAAATCAAACATTGTCCTTCTCAATAACTCGATAAATAATATACAACATTTTAAAAATCCGCTAGGTCGGTTTCTCAATGATAGAATTTTTACAATGTGTTAAAATATTAACTGAGTTTAATGCACGGTTATGGCAATGTATGAAAAATTCGTGAAAATTAGATGCATCTTTGCGAATTGCGATTTTTTTCTATCGAAAAAATTTTAAGATATCGTTTTTTTGCTCAGATCGGATTCTTGGAAATATAATGTAGTATTTAGTTTTAGAAAATGAAACAATTCGGAGCTTGATTTCAAGTTTATCAAAGAATTTAAAAATCGTCAATTTTAGGTTAGAAGTAAGTATGTAAAAACATATTTTTATAATGAAACATCTGAAAATGTATTTTTGGTCTTTATTATTTTATTTTACAATAGCTTGGCGAGCCCACTTGCTACTACTTGCTGGGCCCTGGGCCGAAGGGAGGCGTAAGCACTAAGCATGTTCATTAGGGAGGCGTGATACATATAAGTTTGGGAACCTCTGTAATAGAATATCATTGAGTGATTATAATATTCTCTTTGATCAGAACATTGAGAGAAACATTGTCAAACTTATTTACTATCTATGCTGGCCTCATGCTGGCGTTAAAACATTGCTTAAATCCTATTGGGGCGTATTACACCGTCAATATAATCACGATTCTAGTATCTACTGCGATACTGCGATTCGGCCTATTACAATATTGATGCGTGTAATATTAGTCATTAGCTATGTCCACATTGTGCCCTTTCATCTTCAATTTTCATAATTGAAGATGAAAGGGCACAATGTGGACATAGCTATTAGGCGCACATTTGTCAGCTACGTACGCGCCGTACGTGCTGCATTTTAAAATTCCTTCGATCTTTATTTTAATTTACAAGAGTTTTAAACAAAATACTCTAACGGTTTCGGCAAAAATATCCAGCGCTAATATTTTGCACATGGATTTGAACATGAATTTCCACCAAGAACAGCAACCCACCTGCAGCTCTTCTGATGTTGCGAGTGTCCATGGGCGACGGTAGTTAATGCTTTTCACCAGGTGACCCGTTTGCTCCCTTATTTTATTAAAAAAAAATAATTACCTGGTAGCGAGGTTGATAAGTTGGACGCTGGAGATGGCGTACTTGTCCCGCTGTTCGCGCTTCTTGAGTATGATCTGGTAGTTGCCGAACGTCCGCCGGTTGTCCGAGATCTCCGATGGGGGGAGGTACTCGTAGCATTTCTCCTGGAAATTGAGATGTTAATGGTTGGTTTTAAGTTGTTCATTGTAGAAAGTTGACCCACTGTTTAAGTGTTCAAAATTTCGAAAACTAATAGTTTTATTTCTTGGTCAGATGAAGTAGTTTCATAAATTACGTCAAGAGGGCCAAGTCGTATTACGTCATTAATAGGCTTGCTTGCCGCTTCATCTGCTTGCCGGCTTGTGCAGTCTGGCATGATTCAAAAAATCATGGGCCTATCTTTCATAAGGTCAAAGAGATAACAAAAATCTAATCATCGATTAACTGACTAGCACAAGTGTGCCTTAGACTGACCATAGACGGACCGCAAGATGCAATACTTGCGGTCCGTCTATGGTCTATGACTATATGCACCGGGACCGACTGCTCTAGAGCGGTCGCGTTGAAATTTGCACCGACCGCTGAAGAACTGCTTGAGCAGTCCGTGTATTGCAGGTATGAATTTAGGATAAAATATACAGATCGAGATCGTCCGTCGTATACGATGCGATCCGTCTATGGCCGGCCTTAGCCCAATAGCGCACCAGCGGCCAGAAAAGCATGGTGCGGCTGTGGGTCTATGGCGGTTTCATACGTATCTATCTCAATGGCCGCCGCGACCTGGCCGCTGCGACCTAGCCGCTAGTGCGCCCGGCCTTAGGCTCTACTGTAGGCTTCTAATGCCAGGCTTCATACTTGTACAACTCACCACGCCATTCTCCATGTACTCGGTCAGCATGACGATGAGGCGGGAGTTCTGCTCCCACATCATCCGCCAGAAGTCCACCACGGTGTTCGCCAGCGGCGCCTGACACAGGATGTAGAAGTTCCGGATGTTGCCTGGACCCTGGAAAATAAATAAATAAATAAATAAATGCTTTATTAGTACGACATTTTTTTCAGAATGATCCTGCTTGCTGTGTAATTGTCCCACAGTTTTAGTAACTAAACAGGTGAGAATAACATTAGGGCTACCGCAGAAAACTGCAAATTCGTATCGCATCGCATCGCAATGTCATTTTTATTAGGAATTTTGTAGCAGATAATTATTTGCGATGCGATTTCACAGTGGGAGCCCCTGGGAGCCCATACTATTTGAGACAGAAAACTTTTGCTCGCTAATACTATAGAGTATAGAACTATATAGACGCTACCCGACGGCAACGCCATCTTAGGGAACCTAACCAAAGTCTATCATAAACACTGGAAGTGATTGGATCTACTAGGCACATTAACAATGACAGCAGCATCCGACATGAGTATCATCAAGCAGATTCTCGGATACTTAAAGGCTATTTACTACAATACAATATTATCCCCTAATTTTTAACCTACTTGGTTGTATACGCCTCCTTTTTGGAAGTCTTTTTTTTATTCACAACAGCTGTTGTTTTGGGGAATTATAACAGTTCATGGTATCTAGAAGAATATAATACCATAACATAATTAGCGTTGATGTACTCCGTGGTTGGATCATTGCCGATCCTCTTCAGCGGGACCCTGGTCTCGGGCAGCGGGAGCACGTTGGAGTAGCGGTTCTTGTCCTCGCAGCCCGGAGGCACCTCCTCCGGCCGCACCGTCACGGAGGGGATCTCAGCGAATTCGGAGGTGATGGAATCGATGTCCAGAGCGAAGTTCGCGAGCGCCGCGTAGTTCATCGGGTGTGACGTTACCTGCGTGTGATCACAGAATAGATAATAAAGTTCGGCCGTTCAGAGAATGCGTTCCTGACACCTGTCAGTTAGTCACGACTAGTGTCACAAAATTATAACATTCATTGATTATTGATATAATAATGTTGTTTTAATGCTCATCAATTGTTAAAACGGTAAACAACCAGCAAAAATATTTTTATCGTATCTGCAACGCCATTACAAAGTTACGTCGTCAGTCGTTCAGAGAATGTGTCAGGAACGCATTCTCTGAACGGCCTTAGTACCTATAGTACGTGTGACGTATATTTAGTATTACCTGTGGTACTTATTACCAAAAGCTAAGCCATAAAGAGTAATTAGTATTATGGCTGTAAGTATGCTGACCTTGATTTTATGCCTGAGTGTAGGATTTTTGGATTTATATTACTTCTCAAAACAAATATTTTTACTTCTGTAGAAAACAACACATTCCGCTGAAATATCTTTGCTAATACATAATTTCAGAGGTATTCGATTTAAAAAGGGCATTGACAGTCGTATGCAATCTTTAAAAGATCTTTGTCCCTCTCTCTGTCTAATGGCCGTTCCCTATATTCAATCTATCTCCAGTTTGACATACAACCGATCGCAGCTGACATAGAATTGACATAAAATATATGGAGCTAATGTCTAATGTGAGCTATTCCTATCTCAAGTAAGAGATAGATCAAATATTGGGAACGGCCGTAAAACAACCAAGTACCTACCAGGATAACACAAAGACAAGATGTCACTTCATGATACGTGTTAAGTTAAGTTAAGTTAGCGGAGTAGGTACTACTATAGTAGTATCATCATTCATCAGTATGGTATACCATAACGGATAACCCATATGGCACTAATAGCAACGACCGTATTAAAGACATTTATAATCAACTACTTTAATTTAATGAAGTTTTTGACAAACTACACAATATTCACAATATTATATTTTGAAGAAACTCTTCAATAGTTAAAGTTAAGTAATCATTAAATATCTCGAGATCGGTTATTAGTCCCTGTCTAAAACAACAAAGTACCAGATCCCTTAGTCAAGACCTTTTCTTTATCGCTTCTTTATAGAATCGCCGATCAAAATGTATGGAATTAACATAAGAGTTCGTTAAATTATGACGTTGTCGTTCGACTCGTCTAATGTCAATTCCATACTCTGCTTAGCTACAGGCTCTGGCTTCCTTAACCCCAAAGAACTCACCTCGTCGTCATAAGCGGGGTTGCCGTAGCTGCGCTTGCTGGCGCGCAGTCTCTGGCCTTTGCGGTGGCCAACGCTGACGCTGTCCAGACTGTACGCGTCCAGGGACACGGGGGTGCAGCGCTGAGCGTAGACCCCCCGGCGGCCGCGACGACGGACAACCAACTGCAAGATTTCATCATTAAGCACCAATTTAAAAACATGGCATGTGGTCTAGGATGTTAAGAGGATATTATTATCGTTCTGTGGCGAATCTACCAGCTGCCAGCCAGTGGAATCGCCAGAGTTATGTCCTCCATAAAGTTTCCATGAAGTTTCCATGTAAGCCAGGGGATATATTGAGAGGACTGAGGAACAAGGCCTAGTATTAATTCCACCGACGCGACCTGTCTGGGTTCACGTATGTTAATAATGTTACATTAGTTTGGCGTGTTTGTATTAGTTTGTAAGTCTCGTACTAGGGATTTAATATTATCCCGTAATATAATTATTATGCTGGATAGCTTATTGGATCAGTTCACACCGAAACGAGACGTGACACGATGATGCGTAATAGGGATACAAAATTAAATATCAAGCGATTTCAATTTTCAAGCTTGAGATTTTAATTATTATAGCGCCGCCATCTACCATAGAATTATAACCTATTAGCTATGTCCACATTGCGCCCTTCCATCTTCAATTTTCATAATCTTTTGTCATTCGAAATGTCAAAAGATTATGAAAATTGAAGATGAAAGGGCACAATATGGACATAGCTATTGACATCGTTCATCGTTGAGCGCCGTACCCTTTGCCGTACCTAGCCACGTTTCGTTTCGGTGTGACTCCGACTCTACAAAACGCGACGGTGGTAGAGTCAGTTACAATTACATCAATATATAACAACTAATTTTTATCAACGATTGATATATTATTATTTAAATAATCCGCCAAGTGCGGATATTTAAATAATAAAAATAAGTAGAAAAAAGTAAGAAGTAAGAAGTGAGTAAAAAAGTAAGAAATAGTACAAAAATAGACCAAATTATTTTTTCTTTAAAATTTATTATAATTTTATTAATAATTATTATTAATGTACTTACTTTAATAATTATAACAATATAATATTATAACAAAAGATTTCATAAAATTGTCAAGTGCATAATATATCTGTTGCCGTTATTGATAAGGAGCAAAATCACGTTTTTTGTATGGGAGCCACCCTTGAATATTATTATGTTTTTAGTAAGTATTTGTTGTTATAGCGGCAACACATAAACATAATCTGTGAAAATTTCAGAAGTCTAGCTATAGCGGTTCTTGAGATACAACCTGGAGACAGACAGACAGACAGAGAGACGGACAGACAACGAAGTCTCAGTAATAGGGTCTCGTTTCTACCCATTTGGGTACGGAATCCTAAAAACCGGGAATAACGATTTCATACACAAAATCGTAACATGAATAATTTATGTATGTTTAACCAAAGCTACTTACTATACTATGATATTAGTTTGCTTTACTCTTCGACTGGAATTATAACGAGCCATCACTTCCTGTGTGTATGTATGTGTATCGTTATCTCGGTAACACCCAGCGGCTTCGTGGAAGGGGCCTGCTGACGACGTATAACGGATTTGAAACCTGAGCGCAAAGGTCTAGGGCCCAGTTAGTATTAAAAAAGTTTTAGGGTCCCGCCTATCCATAACATGTATTAAGAATGCAAAAAAAAAGAATTCGCACGTGAAAATATTATTTAAACGTCGTTGGTGAAAATAATTAAAAATTATTTGAGGCTTACGAAGGGTTTCAGTATATTTAAAGTTCTGGGATATCATAGTTTAGTATTGTTGGATGAATAAACTTATTTCATTTTATAGAACTTGCGAGCAACATCTAGTAGTTTTTTAAATTGATATTATTTATATAATATTATGAGATTGAGAAGTCTCATAGAAAATTAAAATAGAACTGTAAAACAGAGATTTACTTAAAGAAGCCAAAAGAATAGTTTTACTTTTTTAATTTGTAAATTATAATATTACATGCTATATTGGCCAAATAAACTATATATCTATACCTATTTGTATTACAGAAATCAATATTATTTAAGCCTTTCAGAATTATTAGAATATAAGCCATAAAAAATTAATTGCATATTAGAAGAAGTTAACAATAAAATAACTGAGGGCTGATTTTTCAATTGTCAAATAAACTTTACCATTGGAATAAATTTGGCGTTTTGACAGATTTTATATGAAAAAATGTCAAAGTGTCATATTAATTCTTTAGGTAAAAGTTATCCGACGATTGAAAAATCGGCCCTAAAATATAAACAAATCATAAATTACTTCTCTAACTATGTGAAAATCGCTTGGAACCCAATAACTAATATTATTATAAGTGTTGGTATTTTAAGGTTTCTCGTTCAGGGTTCTTGAAATTATATTTACGAGGTGTTACAGCTTTGAGCCTTTGACGTGTGTCCACTCCACACTCACCACACGTGACGACACGCTCCGGGCACCTACGACATGTTCACAGTTGTGACGTTTAAAAATAAAAATAAAAAGTTACAAAAACTTTATTATGTTAGAATTTATCGTAAAACCCATAGAGATTTAAGCGTGAAAAGATAACAAAGAGATATAG
Source organism: Plebejus argus (assembly GCA_905404155.3). Classification (NCBI taxonomy): domain Eukaryota; kingdom Metazoa; phylum Arthropoda; class Insecta; order Lepidoptera; family Lycaenidae; genus Plebejus; species Plebejus argus. The sequence continues at coordinate 1,260,158 of FR989944.1, forward strand.
ACTGATAAGGATAGAGCTTTCTCTATCCTTATCTCTATCTCCCTACCCGCATTTATCATAATAGTCTGGACTATAGCTTCGACTTTAAATATAGGTACCTATATTGTAAATTATATAATATTAATAATACGTACTATAACTATGTATATTCTACTGATTTCGATGTAAGATTTTTTACGGCTGTTAAAAGTCAGTAAGAAGTTAAAGCTCTACGTATAAATCTTAATAACAACAACCTATCATTATAAATAGCATTTCTCCGTACGTAAGCGCCCCAAAGCTCTGCGAGAAGCTCGAAGAGAACTCAAATTTAACTTTTGCCGAGCTATCTTAAGCTTATGCGCGGCCTATAATCTACCATCAACCATGGAATTAGACTACCGTGGTAATAATAATCAAGCTGCCTATAATTGCTGACGGGTGTTGTTTATAATTTGGCATTTTAAACATCCTTCATCAACTGATATGGGCCCTGCGACACCTACATCTCAAGTGTTTGGTACGGAACGTTGAAAGTTTTGAAAGGAATAAAAGGAATGATAATTATAATCAGTACATTAATACTGAGTTATAAAATATGAGATAGACCTGATAAAATTTATATTCCCGTGGTGCTTTGACTTTCGGTCATTGTAACTTTGTGCTGTCTTCCGCTTTGTATGGGGAATTCTTCCGACTCCTCCTATTTTCTTCTGATTAATTTCGTTGCGGGTCCCAAGACAGCTTCAGCATGTCCCTCGGGCTCCCTGAGATCATATCAAAGGGTTTTCGTGGTAGGATACCGCTGTCGATCCTGGTGACACAGGAGATACAGTGGTGGGAATGTGCGGTGGGCCAAAGCCCGGAAATAGTAATCGAAATTTCTACAAAAAACTTACTTAGTATTTTATAAATTATAAAGGTTTATGGTAAAAATATGATATTATGTTAAATTTATCGGATATAAGTAAATAGGGTTGAGTAGGTAAATGAAAAAGGGCATTAAGATAATATTATTTTAACTTACTTTAGTCAAAAATTTGCTGGTTCATAATTATATGCAAAAGTATATATTATTATGCTTGCTTTATAATATTATACTCATACAAATCATTGAATATTTTATCATAATATCGAAAAAGTATCTGTTTAAAATTTATTTTCTCATACTTTCAGACGTTATTCAATAAAAAACATTAGTATTTTCCTAATAAGAATTATAATTTTGTTTCTAAATTCTATCAGAATAAACTGGCTCCCCAAAATAATACAAAACTATCAGTGGTCCGTACTTGCAAGCGGTCTCAGAACTCTAGCGCCAAATCTCAAGCCCTTTGCACTTCATTTCATAACCGTGACCCGCCTGAGACACTACAGTTTAACTTTAACTTATTTAATGACAGTTAAATTTAAATAGTTGATATTTAAATAAAATAAGTTATTAGAATTTTGTGTTCAGTTTAATACTACTCTAGTGCATTGAAACCGGAGTTGCTTTTCAAGCGAAGTGGTATGTGTTTCAAATACTTAACTATTATTTTAAGGTATTACTTTAAATAGTAATTCGTGTAAATCAAAATATGGGTTCCTTGTAGTTCCTACGTAACCCTAAAACCAGTCTAGTCCTATTTGAATGATCACCCGAATCGTTCCGTACAAACAGCAATAATTAATAATAATGTAATTACTAATTACTGTTAACTGTATACTCTAATATTTGCATTTTCTTTATTTTATTTACATAAACATCATGCCATACAAGAAAATATAAAAAACAATTTTCAATTATTTATTTCACAGTTTATTTAAATTTTAAGTTCAACCAATTGTTGCCGTTATTGATAAAAAGCAATTGTAAAGCTAGATGTGACAAAAAAAAGCTCGTTTGTTGTATGGGGCCGCCTTTAAACACAAGCCAATAATAAAATATATTTACAGCTGATAATAATTATCCAAGGGTTAGTTTTAACTGAGAGGGTTTGTTTAATATTTTAATAAGGTTAGTTTTAAGAAAATTTTAAGACATTAGAACAGACAAAGAGAGTTAAATTCACTTGAGGATTTGTTAAATTTTGACCTTATTGGTCAACAACCTATGATTATAATTTTAACGCTATTAACGTTCACACAACATTTAATTTTAATTTAATTAAGAGTTAGATTTTATAACGCTTGAAATGTGTTATGAGTTATGACAAAGTCGTCTCTAATTTAAAGTTAATAATAATTAATACGAGAGACATTTAAGGCCGTCACAGACTTAGCTATAATATATATTAATATAACGTACTAAACACACTGAGACCAGAAATATAGATAAATAAATATAAATAAATATATATTATAGCTGAGTGTGTGGTCACGCGAAAATTGTATAGAAAATATACATTATTATGCCTAGCTATAAATATATTAATATATATTATAGCTAGGTCTGTGACGGCGTTAATGATTACTTGACTTTAATTTAATAAATTAGAATACTGGCATATCGTAGTAAATATTTGACATAACATTTTCCAGGTGTGCTACGCGACGTAGAGCGGCGTCGGGTGTCGTCTCGTGTGAAGTATTTTAATGGCGATTAGCGACACCGTCACCAACGGACACGGGGAGTTACACTTATTATTACATAATATTATTAAGTGTGTCTGTCTGTTAAGTGTTAACTCTTCGCTATTAAGCCGCTGAGTCGATGTAGGGTCAATTCAGACCGCAACGCGATGCATCTACGCGTCGAATTGCGTCTGAATTGACCCCTAAATGTAATACTTTCGGGTCCTAGGAAAATGTACCATAGAGGAAATTGATTTACAAAATATATTATGTAGTTGATAGATCAACGTCGTTTGGTAGGATCATGTCAATTTGTGATCTGTCGGCTGGGTTTGACGTAACGCGACCAAACTACGTAGGTCCCCCATCCGCCTAGGAATCAACTTCTCTGATAGTACATTGCGGCAAAATCTACAGTTTCAGTTACCGAATTTGCAGACAATATCTAATCTAATAATATAAATGCAAAAGTGTGTCTGTCTGTCTGTCCTTCTGTTTGTCTGTTACCTCTTCACGCCCAAGCTACTGAACCGATTTTGCTGAAATTTGGTATGAAGATACCTTGACTCCCGGGAAACGACATATTAGATACTTTTTATCCCGGAATAGAGTACGGTTCCCGCGCGATAAACGAATTTTTGCGAGTGTAACCTAGAAGTTAATAATGCGAATGTTTGTCTGTCTATCTGTTAAGTGTAAACTATTTACGCTTATGCCGCTGAGCCGATTTCCATGAAAGGTTCCATGAAAGGTATGTCGTAACTCGTAAGGCAGGGGTTCCCAAACTGTGCGCCGCGCCGCGGCGCAATGCCGCGCTAGCATACGCCAACGAGAAAATTTTGTCTGCACGTTTTCTCGATGTTAACTGGTTTATCTCTTCATCTTGACGTGTCAACTGCATTCAAACTGCACTTGAACTGCAATTTGCGCTTGGATTGCAGTCCGTCTGTGTAGACCCTTAAAGTGTTTATTTAAGTACCTTTCCTAGCTAGGTAGGGTAGGGCGCCCGCGCCGCGCCGTGGTAATAATTATATTGTGAGTTGTGACGTGTAACTTCGCCGTGGGCTTAAAAAATTTTGGGAACCCCTGTCGTAAGGAGATACTTTGAGGCCCGGGAAGGGACATGGGATTGTTGGGAAATGTACGGTTACAGCTTACGAATTTATGCCTAAACTAGATGACCCGATGAACTTCCCTTCTAACATATTTTCCTACTATACATACCGTCTTTGGACTTCCACGAATATTTCGACACTAAAATAATTAGTCAAATCGGTTTAGCCGTTCTCGAATTTAAGACTAAGAAAATTGTAGATTCTTATTTATGCAGATTAAGTTGCAGATAATATCAGTTTGTTAGATATAAAGATTGCCTTCTTTGTTATATATTTATGTTTCTTACCTCTTCACGCAAACTGTACGAATTGTGCTCACACTTGACAAAGGCTCTTATCTGGATTATTATGCTTTTAGCACGAAAAATATCAGACTTCTATTAAAATAAATATGCTGATTTTATTTTCTTTACTTTCCAGCAATCATCATCATCATCATCATCACGAGTTGCTCGTTCGTGTGTCACGTCCGAGGTAGTGAACATAATTTATCATGGGTTCCTTCGATATTATGCACATTACTTCGAATGTGCTACACGAAAGTTCGTCTGGAAGACCAGGATGAAAAGAGAAGAGAAGAGCGATGAAGTTGTAGAAGAATCGGAAGGATACATTATACAGGGTGCAACAAAACTAAGTTACACCAGGGTGTCTATGGGGCCCTTATTACACCCCAAAGTGTTATCACTTAGTTTCGGTACATACAAAATTAAGTGATAACACTTTAAGGCAGTTTAGGGTGTATATGTGTCCCTTAAGTTAATATAACACTTATACTATATAGAGTTCACTGTGAAATAAGTGGCGGTAAAAGAGCATTTTTTTTTGTTATTTGTATGGGCAAGCACATCAGCGACCAGCGTCATGAATTTTGCCATACAAAAGTTTTAAAAAAGTTACTGTTTCAGCGCTGCTACTTTCACAGCGAACTCTGTATTTAATATTATAGGGAGATCCATACGCACCCTAAAATCTAAAGCATTATCACTTACTTAATTTTGTTACAGCTTGTATACAGGGTGTAACAAAAATAAGTGATAATACTTTAGGGTGAAAGTAGCAGCGCTGAAAGACCCTGAGCGTCACGACTTTTCTCATACAAAAGTGAAAAAAAATTTTGGTCTTTCAGCGCTGCTACTTTCACAGTGTACTTTAAGGAACACGTACACACCCTAAAGTATTATCACTTATTTTTGTTACACACTGTATAATATTATCTGATAATATGCTCAATTTTCTAATTGATATAATATAAACAAAATTTTATTAAATTAGGAAGGTTAATGAATTGTTAGATGTTCCTATGGACGAAGTTACTATTAAACATTGTGCAACGACATTTTAGACCGTCTAGTCTGTATTATTTAATGTGTTACTTATGGCCAACAGCGTTTAGCCAAGATACTTTCGTTAATCTTCACGTCCGAGGTAGTGAACATAATTTATCATGAGGTTCAGCGATATTATGCTCATTATGTCGTGTGTGATACGCGAAAGATCAACTAGAAGACTAGAATAAGAATAGAAGAGAAGAGCAGAAATCCTATGCAAATATTTAAGATTCATCTCTTGCAATTGTATTACTTTAAGGCAGTTTAAGGCTTACAGCACATAGTCAAGACGCTTTATAAGTTAAGTTGAAAAAAGGCAAGCGTATCGCTTGTTGTAGAATGCCAAAAGTCAAATCCCACACATTCTCAGATTATGAACTCTAATGAGCTTTTAAAAAATGAACGTAAGCTTCTTGACTAAGTGCCATGTTGTCTGTGTTGACGGTAATGACTTGTTAATTATATTATTATTATATTTTTTCTAACACTTTCATAAAACTATCAGAAAGCTAATTTTTGCTTTCTGATAGTTTTAAACTACACTAGATTAAAAGTCACTTACCAGTAATCCAATGAGCAACACCAATGCTATAACACCTATGGTGCTGACGGCTATGGCGATGGCAGCACCAGAGCCCGCTTCTTCTGTGAGCACTCTCGACGAATTTTCAGTTGTCATGTCGCCGGCGAAACTCGTCAGATCCTCCAAATCATTCACCGACTTTGTTGTCATGTAATCTGACTCTGTAGTGAGCTCCTGAGTTGTAGTTTCGACGATACGTTCGTTCGTGTTTGTTGTTGTTTTATCTTCTGTTGTAGTCGGTACTTTTATATGTATATTTTCTGTTGTAGTTGGAATATTTGTTTTAGTCTCAACTGGAGCTTTGGTTGTTGTTTCCATGGTGGGAGCTGTTGTAGCTTTATTAGCTGGTTCGATTACTTCGTTGCTTTCGCTGTTTTCTTCTGACGTTTCTATTTCGCCCGAGTCCGATTGCATTGCATTCGTTTCAGTTGTGTAAATTGTGGTAGGACTTTCTGTTGGTGTCAAAGTTGCTCTTTCAGTATTTATTTCAGTTGCAACTGTTACAACTATCGTAGTAATTTCGACAGGTATCGTTGGTTTAAACGTCGTTGTTTCTTTTGAAGTTTCTTCTGAATGTATAGGCATAGTAGTAATTTCACTCGTCGTGGTCTCTTCATCCGTAGCTTCAGTCGTTGTTACTATATTTTCAGTTTTATTATCTAGTAAATGCTGTGAAACTGAAGAGGTTGTAGGCTCCCATAGGGTGGTTGTTATTTCTTCATTAGTTTCTGTTGTCGTTATAAATTTAGGCCTATAAGTTGTTATTTCAATATCGTCATCAGAAGTAGGCTCAGTTGTAGTTGGAAAAGCGGAATGCCAGACAGTATTTCCAACCGTTTGTTCTTCATCTGCAACTGTAGTTTCGGTTGTTTCTACCTTTGGTTTATAAGAAAACCTTATTGTTGTAATTTCATAATCGGTAGTTGTAGGGACAACCGGTTCTTTTACAGTTGCAGGTAATTGTTTTTCATCTAGATTGACTATCGTATCATCTTTAGGAGTAGTGACACCAGAGGGCAATTTCGTAATTGATTCAAAACCGGTTGACTTAGTTGTGTCAATCGGAGGAATTGTTTGTTTCCCAGAAGATTCGTTTGTTTCTTTATCGGTCGATTCTTTTAAAATTTCAGTCGCTGAAATCCACGTTGTCTTGCCTTCTTGTAGATTTGAAACGGTTGTCAATTTAATGTTGGTCTCCGCTTTTATTGGTTCGATTATTAAAGGTTTCTTACTACTCTGTATTGAAATTATACTTTCAGCAGCCAGCCTTTCTGAATTAGATTCGTTTGTGCTTTGATTTGAATTGATGTCTGTCATCGCTGTTGTTGTTGTCGTCGTCGTTGTTGTTATAACTGACGCATTTTCATCAATTTCAGTTTCATTTTTGGAAATCAAACCTTCGCTAACAGTTGTAGTTGATGAAGTTGTCGATGTTGTGGACATTGTAGACGTAGGTTTTATGTCTGAAAGTGAAATAAAGTAGTTTATTAATAATTATTATAAAAGCATTGTATTTTCCTCATAAATAATTAAAATACTTAATGTTAAACGAATAGAAACGAACCTGTAATTTCTCTGACTTTCTGCAGTTCGTTTTCGTCGACACTTTTTTGTGTCGTTCCTGTGGCATTAGCAGAAGTCGATGAAGGTGGAGGGCTTCGTAAGCTAGCTAGTGCCCAAGCAGTTAACGTAGGGGGTATTTCTAAATCACTTAAACCAGTCTGAGCTTCTGTAGACGTTGATGTTGTTGAAGAAGCAATGCTTGCAGAGAACTTTGTTGAACCACGTTTCGATAACGATGGTATAGTATTATCAGATATAGATGGCGAATGTACTACTTTTTTGATGCCTCCAACGTCACTCTGTAACACTGGATCTATTTCAGAAGCAAAGGTTGTTAGCACTGGTTTCGTAGACTGAGGTGGACGTTTTGTGCTTGTAAATTGGTCTTTTATATCAAAATGTTCCGAATATATGGTCATAGGGATACGAGTTACAGTTGTCCTATTTATACTCTTCCTAGGAGCCATCCATATTGGTTTAATTCTTGGAGTAGTTAGGTGAAAACGACGTATTTGCTGTCTATTTGTCTCACTATGTGTGCTTTCTGCTAGTGACGTCACGCTGTTTGGTGAATCTTTTAGGTTTGCAAAGTTCAGTCGCTTAGCAAAGGTTTTATTTCTATTATAACTACTAGAAAATATTTTAGGATTAATAGTCGGTGGAAAAGCGTACGATAAAATTCTTTGCGTTGATATGGGCATTGAATTTGGTGGCCTCACAGTCTCAGGTAAAATATTTGATGACGCTTGAGATACAGAACCTGTGATATCTGGATCTGGGTATTTTCTGATTGGAATGTCGACTTTTGTAGGCTGTGTTGGTTCTGCGTTTGTTTTCGTATTGTCTGTTTGCGTATTTTCATCACAATCATCATCGTCTGTATCTTTAGTGATATTGTAGGTTTCTGTTGATAATACTGTCATTTCATAATAAATACTTGTGCCTTGTACATCTGATAGTTCCTTATTAGCAGTTCCAGCGTGTTCATTATCTAGATAGCGAACTTCTTTGGTGTTCTTGAAAAACATTGTTGACTTATTAGTAGGTGTGTCGTTACTCGTTTTCTCGAAGCCAACATTTAACTTATGCACATTAGTTACATTAGAAGAAGAATCTTTAGATTTTATCGTATCGAGATTTTTAATTATGCTTTTTGATATTTCTTCGTATTTTTTATCAAAAAACTCGTTTTTAGGAGTAGTGAGATCTGTATCGAAATCGAAATAGTTCGATTTATAAGAGTCCTCTTTCGATACATAATTATCTTTACTAAAATAATTATTAAAGCTAAACGGAGTACTATACCCATAGTCGGATTTTGACTCCGATTTACTCGATTTCGTATCGTCGTCGTCGTCATTAAAACTAGGAAACGAGAAATAATTGTCATCAAATTTGCTCGACGTATATTTTTCAAATGATTCGTCTTCCTCATTATCAAAGTCTTCCTGGCTTTGAGTTTCTATTTTATCAGAAACACTGGGACTGGTACTCGATACATTTTTACTCGTTATTTTAGATTTCTTATATTTATGCATACTATCAATGATTTGTGCTGGTTTTTTAACTTCAGGGGTAGGAGTTACTATAATAACACTGGGTCCTTTAGTCGAAGTCACTCGTTTTAAAGGACTTTCACTACTTGTTTTTGGTTGTATATTGAATCTGACTCTTCCTCTATCTTTGTATTTTGCATTTTTTTCTGTGTTTTCTTCTGATGTCGTTACTTTAGGATTTAGCTCGTTGAGAGCTACATCAGGTATTTTGGATTTATGTCTATTATTTAATAACGTGCTATTACTTCTAGTATGCCTAGAAATCTTTTCATCTTTTGGAATTGTGGCATTATTCACTTGTGGTATAGCATTGCCGTTTACTTCTATACTTGATACAAGTAGTAGAATTACTACTGCCACTGCACCTGGAAAATATTCAAATACTAAGATTAAAAGTCTGATAGTTTTATTTATTGATAATTTAAATAAGTAAGTACCTCTACAATATTATTGTGCAAAAATTATATCGTGAACCACGTGAACTTACCTATGCATATTCTAACCGGTGATTCCATGACTGTAGTGTGGTGTGCTCAACTCCGATCCATGTTGTTGATCTGTAAAGGAGAAATAAATGTTTCAAAATGTTTAACACTTTTATTTTATCTAACTGCCGCACCCAAAAGTAATCATGTGAACCAATTGTAATTTAATTTAATAACAACCTTACTATCTATTACATTAATATTGGTCTATTTTTATCGCTTAACAATGTTTTTTAAAGATGTAGGCGACTTAAAAAAAACTGGTGACTACAAGTTACAACTTACAATCTATTGAAATGACCCTAATGAACTTTTGGAAGCTGAAAATTGCTCATAATATTATTTGTATATTGGGGTCGAAACTTCACCCTAATGCGTATGTTATTACGGTGACCCAGAAAATATTACTGCAATATTAATATTTTTACGTTTAGGGCAGCATCAGCAATCAGCATTCAGCATAGATAGTAAACAAAAAGTTTTGTTCGTCAAAAAAACAAAATATTGAAAGACAAATTGTTGGATTATTTACTGTATGTGCTAGTAACGACCTCTGCTTCGACTTCTGCGTAATATTCCCTATTGATTTTGGCCTAGTTAAGGCTTTACAAATAGCGTACCAATATTATATGTACATCTTCAAATACCTAACATATTTAATCCTATTTAGGATATTCTAGACATATAATATGCGCTCATGATCTAGGTCTTTGGCCCATATCGAGACTTGAAACCTGTTCTCTACATCTAGAATCTAGATTACTCCGACTACCTGTACCTAGTGTTTAATCTAGTGCTTTCTTTAAACGTGTAATTCAACTAGCTGTTTTGGAATACGACTAAAACGAAAACTATTTTAATTTGTTACGTTTTATTCGAATTTAAACCTGAAAATAAAAAAGTATTGATAATTATAATTATTATTGTGTTAATTTGATAATAATTTAAAATAATACTTAAACTTAAATAAAATAAAATAAAATAAAATAATACTTAAACTTAAGTTTTGAACACTTAAGTTAAAAACTTATATGTACTTAAGTATTATTAAATTGAGGAGCATAAATATTGAAGCATGTAAGTTTATATACCATTAGTTGTAAATTTTCTTTCATCGTTTCCTTGTTTAGTGTTCCGTACCCAAGGGCTGAGCCAAAGGGTAAAAACGGGACCCTATCTGTAACTCAAGAACCTCTATAGTCTCTGAAACTTTCACAGGCTGTTGAGCAACAGCCTGCTATAACAACAATAATTATTATTATACATACTAAAAACATGAACGTAGAAAAAAAGGCGGATGGAGCACGCACACAATGTGTCAAATGACTGGACTAAGTAAGAATGTGTGCGCAGTGCGGGCGGACCGTGTGTACTATGTTGGTACTATGCAGTCAGCCTGGCCGATTCTTAAGAGTCTTTATTATGATCCCATAAGCATAATATAGAACTATAGACTGTAGATTACTCTACGCTAATGACAATTACCGCTGCCCGTGACAGCAGTCTCCAATTACCGCCCACCAGTAGCATTGCCCCAGATGTACAAGGCTACCAGAAAACACCAGGAGTCATTCAAAGTCAGGATGGAAGATGTTCAGTGTCTGATTAATAATTAAGCTCGATAGGTATCATTTTTGTATTGGTGGTAAAAGGTGAGAACATTTGCAGCATCAGAAGAGCTGCAGGTGCGTTGCCGTCCTTTTACGAGGTAATAGGGTAGGGGAGAGTAGGGAAGGTAATAGGTTAGGGTAGGGAAGGAAATAAGGGAGGGTAGGGCAGGGAAAAGGGTAGGGGATTGGGCCTCCGGTAAACTCACTTACTCGGCGAAACACAGCGCAAGCGCTGTTTCACGCTGGTTTTCTGTGAGCCCGAGGTATTTCTCCGGTAGAGCCGGGCCATTAGTGCCAAAGCATGGCTCTCCCACGGTAAATGTTATCAAAGGATCTATAATTCTAATTATTATTATTGTTATATTATCATGTACACGACACAACGTAGTTTTACGAGTCAGGACATATTCTATTTGATGTGAACTTACAAACGTAAGGGACGGGGCTCAAAATATCTTGAACAACAGGTCACAAATCACAATAGTACAGTCGCGACAATAAATTAGGAGTAGTCACTTATGGGTAGTGACTAGTGGCAATAACAAATATTTTTGCACCTGATGTTTCGTTTTCCGGCCTTACCAACATTATAAATGCGAAAGTATGTCTGCCCGTCTGTCGTCACTCGTCTCCTTACCTCTTTACGCTTCAACGGCTGAAATTATTTTCAGCCATTATGTAAGATGGCCCAGCGTAGTGGGTCATCACGATGACCCAGCGTGGGGAGGACGTAGTGGTGTAGGATGACTGATGGCGCCAGTGATGGTCGTGGGAAGGCGGCGTCATTTTTCGATCACGCGGCCATCATGTAGATAGAGGTGTTGCAACTTGCAACCATCGTATAGCCATCGCATGCGGCATTTGATGGGCCAGGCGCCAGCGCTGGCCCATCATAAGAGGAGCATTAAAAAGATATGGAAATACTAGAGACGGGAATGGCATTAGATAGTTTTTACAATTGTTTTGATAATTTAGCGCGCGATTTATTAATTTCCGCTCAACGGACTGGCATCATCCAGGAATACTATAAACGTGAAAATGTCTATCATTAGCTAAGCTTCAATATTCAATTAATTCGCTCTAATACAATGCAGGTATATTGGAAGTGGACTATACTAATTCTCATACTGCGCACGCGCTGCAGTCTCGACTCCCGACCGGCCGGTTCTTATGCAACGTCGTTACTCAATATTCCATTCCAATACTATTCCACTGCACAGGAATTCAATTCCAGTACATTGTTTAGGTTTTAAAGCACTTACGGCTGCACTAATACTTAAATATTAATCTAAAATCTATACATATAATAAAATCGTAGGAAAGTCAATTCTGTACATTGAATATTTTTGAAAAATTATACTTGGGACGTGATCTACAATCGATATGGAAGCCAAAAATATAGTTTTTAGAATTTTTGTCTGTTTGTCTGTGTGTCTGTTTGTCTGTTTGTCTGTTTGTCTGTATGTATGTCCGGGATAAACTCAGAAAGTACTGAATGGATTTACTTCAAATTTTGCACGAATATTATATAGAGGTCGGGTCAACACATAGGCTATATATTATGACGATATCACCTAGGGCGGGGGGAGGGGCTCAAGTTTCAATATTTTTAGTTTTTTGCTCATATCGTTAAAACGGTGCGTTGTAGAGAAAAAATGTCCTGTACGTAATGAAAGTTCATAAAATTTCCTACAAATTTCTCCTTCACACTTTGTATCTATCTTCACTCCTTGCCATGCTATGAGCTTTTGTCTATCTTTTCTATACAAATTTCGAGTGTCGTTTGATTAACATGCTGGGAGTTTTGGCATCGGTCTTTTCTTGGGGGGGGGGGGGGCTTCGCCCGCCCAACCCCCCCCCCCCCCCTAATTAAAAGGTATCGTGGAGTTTGTATTGCATCTTAATTATCCTTTGTAGGAACAAACTAAGTCATCTATACATATTGTAATAAAATCGTAAGAAAGTCAATTCTGTACATTGAATATGTTTGAAAAATAATACTTGGGACGTGATCTACTATACTAACGCGGACGAAGTCGCGGGCAACAGCTAGTAAAATAATAAGAACCTTAATATATTCATAAATATTTTATATCTTTAAACGAGCAATTCTTGTGTAAATTAAAAGTACATAATATTATGTGGTAGGTATTATCCCGACACAACAACAATTAATATGCCATTATACGTATTTATTGCTACTTGCAAACTTATTTGTACTTAGTTGTATAAAAATATAACCTGCAGCCTATACTTTAGGATCGCTTGGATTTTAACACTCGACTAAAATTAATAATTAAGGTAGTATACATATTTTTTGAGCTTACATTATCGAAAGAATCGACTTGGGTGCACGCACACGAGTCTAGTCAGGTTGGCCTGTGAGTTGTGACCACCGATCAGTCCAAACTCCAAACAGACCGATCGGTCTCCGCTATTAGCCAACCACCAACGATGCCGTCCTACTCCTACTCGCCTCTAGAACAGGACGACTTCAATCTTTTTAAGAGGCCGCAGGTTGTTCCGGTCTGCTTTGAATTCTAGACTCGGGTAAGTGGTCAAGATGTAAAAAGCTTGTAAATGTAATGTAAAAAGCTTTCCTTTAATCAGAACTAAGTAAGGTAAGGTGGTTGAAACGAAACATGATTAGTTAGGTACACTTTAAAGAATAACTGAATCAAAACGTGCATTACCAGTGCATTACTAATAATTGATATTGTGGTTATCATCAAAGTTCAATTTAAATATTGCCTGATGCTGGATGCATCAAAAAGTTTAGTAACTCTGATATCCATCCAGTTCCATTATAAATGCGAAAGCGTGTCTGTCTGTCTGTCTGTTACCTCTTCACGCCCAAACCGCAGAACCGATTTTGCTGAAATTTGGCATGGAGATACTTTGAGTCCCGGGAAAGGACATAGAATACTTTGTTCCGAAAAATGTACGGTACCCGCGCGATAAACGAGTTTTGGCGCAACGGAGTTGCAGGCATCATCTAGTAATATAATATTTGCTACAACAGAAAAGTTATAGGTGCGTTACCGGTCCAATTAATTAAATTTTGGTGATGAGCTCTCCGCTCTGTTGAGCTAATGTTACTTTCGTTAGAAAGCATTACGCATTTCTAATTGCATCATCTTAAACTTAAACATACTATATGGTTTTCATAATACTAATATAACACCATTCGTTTCGCAGCAATTAGTGACGTCACACAAGAAATTGCCATAATATTATATAAATTATAATATAATGTGGAAATATGCTTGCAAGGGAGATCTTCTTTCTGAACAAGCTAGGAATTGTCTTTTTTTTCCAGTGCCTAAATGGATGCTGCCATCCCCTATGGCCTATAATGGCCTATTTATAAATCCGGGGTGACCTTCGAGGATTTCAGAAACTTCGATAATATGATTCAGGATTCTGCGCTATTTGGTCCGCTACAACATTACGGGTGTAAAAATATGTTGGCCGATTCTCAGACATAATCTAGTTCAGGGGCTCATAATAATATAATAATAATAATAATCCTTTATTAATTATTTGCAAAGAATGTTGTTTACAAAATCTTATAGCTCCCAAACATATTTTGTCTACTGCCCACTTTGAGAAAAAAATTATGTTTTAGCGCCCCCTATTGTAACAATTTAAAATGCATCCAGATGAAATAAAATAACAAATCACCCCCCAAGTCTCTACAAGACCGCACCCCCATTTTTTCTGGGTCCCACACGCCCCACACGACCTTCAGCGCCCACAAGAGGGCATTATCGCCTACTTTGGGAAAGGCTGATCTAGTCGGTCACAAAATTCCAACATTCTCGGTACAGCCGTTTCGGAGGAGTTTAGGAACTAAAGGTAGGTTTTGTGAAACTCCTTTCTTGTGTCCGAAGGTAAATCTTTACGAGCCCTGACGTCAATGCCCTGGTGGATCTATTGTGACTCATTTGCATTAGAGTACCATCCCAAAACCAAATGCTGCTCGTGAATTTAACGATAATATGATTGGGGTTGGACGTTGGTGCTACGAACTACCTCTGTAGTAGAATATTCGTAGCGTTGTAAATCAGAATGTAGATGGATATCTAATTTTGTAGGAGTTGGTTCTTGTGTGACTACTGACTAGGTACTAACAAAGATGACGGACCAAATACCAAAAACCGCATCTCCCTGTGAAGTATAGGTAGTAGGTATAGTAATTTGTAGATAGAATAGAGTACCTTTGACCGGGTCACTCAGCATGACCAATAGTGGGCGTTATGTTCTAATATTACACATCTGGCTTCACAGTCTGGCATCAACAACACGTGATTTTGCGGTCAACGAAAGTGATAAATGGACTGGAAAACATTATAAATATTATTGCCTTCGTCAAGTTTTTAAAACGGCGAAAATGTGTAATGATTGCCTTACTTAATAATTTTGCTTGCGTGCAGAATTTATTTCCGAGTGTGTTTTATTTATAGCATATTTTCTAGTCATAATTAATAGTTTTAAGACTTATAAGTTATAACAGACTAGATGATGCCCGCAACTCCGTTGCGCCAAAACTCGTTTATCGCGCAGGAACCGTACATTTTTCCGGAATAAAAAGTATTCTATGTCCTTTCCAGAAACTCAAAGTATCTCCATACCAAATTTCAGCAAAATCGGTTCAGCGGTACGGGTGTGAAGAGGTAACATACAGACAGACAAACAGACAGACAGACACACTTTCGCATTTATAATTTTGAGTATGGACTAATTCGAGTAAATAATACATCAAATGGACCTTACAGAAGATAAATAATAATAATAATAGCTCCCACACCGGTTTCGGTGACGGTGGCCGGTTTCATTGAAACCAGGCCAGCTACGCAGGAGTAATTTTATAGTGCCCAAGTGTGTGCGCAGTACACAAGAGCACTCTCTATTCTTTTACTCTCATAACCCAGTGGGACGGCAGACCGACACGACCGGCGAGAGGTCAGGCGCAGGACCGACTTTTTACATGCCCATCCGACGCATGGATCATCTTACTTGTCAGACAATCAGGTGATCAGCCTGCATTGTCCTAACCAAACTTGGAAATAACATGTTTCCAACGCGGGAATCGAACCCACGACCTCCGAGTCAAGAGCCGCGCTCTATACCACTAGACCACGGAGGCGGAGAAGATAAATGACCGAAGTAGAAATAGCGCTCTCCCGGTCTTTTTATTTGTTTAAATTTTTCTATAGATTTTCCTTGCTTTTGTTGACTGTGTATAGTTGATATAGTTGTGACTAATGGTGACCGACAACTCAGTCGACACTTTCCCTCTCTATAGAAACACGCAATAATATCATTTCTCCTCACAATTTACTTTTACTCCGTATTTTGTGGGTTTAATGTTTAAGTAGCTTATAATTCTTGTTAGGGCCATGAATAGCCCAAATAATAATACTTACTTACTAGATTATGTAGAGCTTTATGAATACTAGATGACGAAATAGGATGAAAACTCAAAACACTGTTACATTGCTACTTAACTCAAAACTATGTTATTTATAATATTGTAATTACTTTTCTGAGATCAGACTAAAAATTTTGTATGAAAAGAGTGATCCGGACAGTGGACACGATCTTATTCACAAATAAATTGAAGACAACAGAGACACAACGTTCGATATAATCGCTGAGATTTTCCAAGAAGATTCATAGAATGAATAAAAGAAGGGTCACAGCCAAAACCATTTTCGCAGATACTTCTCAGAAGAGACACATTTTTAGAGAGATATCTCGAGTCTGGTACATCGTCGATGGTACACTATCGAAGAAATTTATTCGAAGCCATATGGCAGACCTACGTGTTTTGGTCGCGTTTTTCACAAATCCAGCTGGCAGACTGATCATAACTAACATTGAATTGACATAAATCAACAAAATTAATAAGATAAGATAAGAGAGAGAAAGAGCTTCACTCTGCATCCTCTATCGGTTGTATTACGGGGAGTGCTCTGAGGAATTGTTCGGAATCATACCACCTGCAACTTTTCGCCATCGTCCCACGCGAAAAACATACCATCCTCATCACCTTGATGAGTGGCAGTCTTCCACAGTGCGATTTTCGCGTAACTTTCTGCCGCGCACTGTAAAACTCTGGAACGAACTGTCACCAGCAGTATTTCCGGACCTATATGACCTACAAACCTTCAAGAAAAGAGCGTATTCCCTCTTAAAAGGCCGGCAACGCACCTGCAGCTCTTCGGATGTTGCGAGTGTCCATGGGCGACGGTAGTTGCTTACCATCAGGTGACCCGTTTGCTCGTTTGTCCCCTTATTTAATAAAAAAAAAAAAAAGATCCGTCAACTGCCTATAAATCAATTTCTTCGATGGTACATAACATTGTCTAGCCTCTAGTCTCTACTTGTCTTGCGCAAGATGCTCGCTCGACAAATCAACACTTCCTTATTACTAATCTAATACGACACACATCTATTGTAGATGATTATTTGTCTGCTGCTATCTTTTACACTGTTCCTGATAGCTGGCAAGTGACAACATTTCTGTTAGCCGTCGTAAGTTACATCCATTAGTCATTAGAAAAGATCGTTAATAAGAAAAGAAAAAAGGTGAAGATAACTAAACCCTAGTTGAAGAGCTTGGTGATAATAATTATTATTATTATTATGACGAGCATTAATTGTCAATTATGTTAACAATGAATTAATGTATAACAGCAGTGAGCAGGCAGTATTTTAGGATAATTATTATGGTTTATCAATTAGTTTCATAAATTGATTCCTAGGCAGTTGAAGGACCTACGCGACGTCATTTGGTCGGCTTATGTCAATTCAATGTTAGCTGTGAATAATTATTGTGATCGGTCGGATGGTACAACCAAATTACTAATTAGGTCGGCTGTCTGCATTCTGCCTATTAAATATATTCTATCAACATCTCTGATAGTGCTTATTATGGAATGATGCCATATAATATTAGCTAGCGCCAAACAAATAAATAAAAAATCAACGTTCCGTTTTACTAGAAAAACAAACTAACTGTATCTAATAATAAAGCATTACATTGTTAACGTACGGGTGTACCAGGGTTGGCGAGAGACGGGAGAAAGCGCGCGCTGGACCACGACGCGAACTAACACGTACATTCCTATGTGCATAACAACATCTCTTATCAGACTCTGTTCTCCTGGTACAATTCGATCAGATGCTTTTAAGATGACGTAAAAAAAATTATAATTTAATTGGCTCGAATTTACAAAATCATAGAAATAAGGAAGTGCACATAATTTGGATTATAGACCAATATTATTATGAGCGATGATTATAGAGCAATATTATTATGAGCGAGGAACGTTAGCATTAAAATTGAATAATTCGCAATCACGCTGGCGGCACAACATGTGAGAGTACAGACATAGGCCGATATAATAACACAAATATAATCGCATGAAGAGAAAGGTACAGAAACGCAAAATATGCTTACTGGATGACCAATACCTTGTCCTTTTGGATCACTGCATTTTCTGAAACAAGAAAAAAAACGTTATTATAAGACAACAAAGGAATATGAGATCACACAGAAAATAAAGACAAAGAAAATGGTAACAGTAAAAAAATTACAAATATATTATATATTTGTAATTTACTAATCACAGTCACAAATTTTGATATTTTAAGTGGAAGGAAAACTAGGTGATATCCTGAGTAAGGACATAATAATAATGATAACATAATTGCGAGAACAAGGGAATAACTCCAATATTCAACTAACTCTGTTCGAATTGTACTTTCGTCTTTCGGTGAGGGAACACTCATTCATTTTGTAATGCCCGGTTTTTGAGGTCTTTAAACGAGCTATTCAAAAGAAAAAGCAGTTACATAAATTCCTGTCAAACAATTTTATTATAATCTCATGAAAATAATAATCATGACTTATTTATACTTACTAAAAATTATATTTCCTGAATAATATAAAATAGGTACTAGAAATGGGGTTCCCAGTTCTTGCCACACTTGCAGACATTTTATTATGATTAAACTTTAATTTAATGAACAGTTTGACAGATATTATGTTATACTCTTCATTTAATAAATTTAATTTGGGGCCCAGGGGGGGCAAATGGTCGCATTTTGCAATTTCTCTAAAATCAATTCAGAAACTGAATCGTCAAAACAGTCAAACAGACGAATGTCAAATTAATTAGTACGCGAATCACCAGACATGAATTGCAAGCAGAGTGACCATTATTTGTGATTAAAAAAATTAATCATAATATTATGACTCCTCATATGATTCTCCAAAGCGACCATTTTAGCCCCTCTGACTCACCACTTCCTGATAAGTTCCAGATAGGCTATCCACAACTTATCTGAGATACACCTTACGCTGTCTGTCAGATAAGTTGTGGATAGCTTATCCGACACCTTATCAGGAAGTCGTGAAACAGGCCTTAAAACTTCAATTTAATGAAGAGGTTGCCAGATTAGATTATGTATGGGGCCTATGGTAAAATCATCATATTTTAATTTTTACTTAAATTAAATTAAAAGTTTAATATTATGTAAAAAAAATCATCTACTCTTTGCACCACTGACCGGCTAATTTCTATCAAAAACTCCTCCAGCTATAGTTTCAATAATTGCTTTATTGAAGACTGTTATTTGTTTCATAAATTGCTCAAATGTTGTTGACCCCAGCTCTTACTATATAGTTCAAATAAAACTAATGGCTAATATAAAATAACCCCAGATACTAAACTGTATGTTGACATGAATAGTTCAAACGTAATTGGATACTTTGAAAGCCGATAGCCATAACTCACGGGATGCATAATTAATACTGTCAGAGGTGAGTGACTGGGGTTAGTGGTTACTGGTTACAAAGGAAATAAAAACATTATTTACATGAAAGCTTTGAAAATTTTAATTATTATATGAAAGATCTTACTACAATTTTTTGGCTTGCGAGCACCTCAGTTTAGAGTTATCATCAGACAATATAAGAAAAGGTATTCATTAGTAAAATAGATTGAATGAATTAAATGAAATCAGCAAAGATATATTGTATCCCAGGGGAAAAACTTAAAGTTCGCAAGAAAGAAACATTTAAAAATACATAATAATATTAGCTCTACATTTATAGTGCACAAAATGTAGAATTTTAAAGTTATAGCTCAAAATAGAGCTATTAGTAGGTCACTTTAAATTGCTGTATGTCAGTCCACCATTGACTGATGTTTGCCTAGTAATTACACCCTCTATAACAGTGACGTAGCTAACCTAGGGCATGTAAATTTTTTTGGTGTCCTCCCCACTAAAGATGTTTTTACGATACTAACGCGAAGCCAAAATTAAGGTTAATTTTTATTACAATTTGTATAATATTATGTCCTCGTAGAATCGATTTTTTCAAATGAGGCATGAGGCATCTCTGGATTGGTAATATAATATTAACTATAGCCGCAGGTGGCGTAGGCTATTTTTTAAACATTTTTTTTACGTTGTTGGGTCAGTTTTTTTAAACTTATTAGTACTTGTCATTACCTGACGTCAAAAAAACCAAGAACAGGACATTATTCAAATTACCAAAAAACGCCAAACACTACGATGCTAATAAAATATATACCGTCATTCACTGTATGCCTTCTTTTTGTTTACAATTTTGAGCTAAATTAGCTGTAACTTGTGAGCTAGCATTGGGGTTTTTCACATATTTTCATGTGAGATGAGCGTGCGTGCGAGTGAAATCGCGTATTGATTATTCAGACTTTCACCCCCCAGTATTTGTGATCACTGTATACATATCTTATATTTTCAGATGTTACTTTTCTTTATTTGCAGTAGTTTCAGCTTTTGTGCTCCTTGAGATACATTTTGGGAAGCCTTCTCCTGATCGCATGGCATTTCTTAATAATTTCGTTGATTTTTTAACTATGCTAGTTTTGATCATTTTGAAATTACGCTTTTTCACATCACCAGCTTGATATTATACACGATTGATTTTTCTTTAAAAAAAAAGATTCGCCTCTGGGTGTACGAAGCATAAAGTTAATATACCTAGCGGAAAGGTATATTAACTTTATGGTACGAAGTCCAAATATATTTTTAATCACGAATGAACAATGATTCCATAAAAATATCTTTCATTTAGGCATCCATTAAGGCCGTCACAGACTTAGCTATAACATATATTAATATATTTATAGCTAGGCATATAAATATAATTATATTTTCTATACAATTTTCGCGTGACCACACACTCAGCTATAATATATATTTCTGGTCTCAGTGTGTCTAGTACGGTATATTATTATATATTATAGCTAAGTCTATAACGGCCTTTACACGGTAGGTTCCTCGTCAGTCAATTCCATCAATCATGAATTATGTTTGACTGATGCAGATGGTGACTGATGGACTGACGAATGTATCCACATTTTCGTCAATCACCGTCAGTCACGCTCTTACACGGTAGGTTACCCATCAGTCACAGTCATGACTCATGACTGTGGTAAAACTGACAGTAAAACCTACCGTCTAGTGGATGCCTAACAGATTTTAAATTCAGCAAGATGGCCGCTTATAAAACATTGCGTCGGTATAAAATTAAATAAAACCACTGAATAAAACAGATTAAATATTACTAGGCTTCCATAACATTGCAGTAGTTCGTAACAGAATTAACATAATATTGCATAAGTAATACGTTTATGGCAGACCTACACCAGACAACATGTAGGTAAATAAAATATCCCTTACTCCCCCCCCCCTTATGATTTTCTCAAACTTTAAGCCCGCCATATTTGATAAGAAATAGTAAATAGTATGACAAAGTCACAATAGATCCTTATGGGTCGCAGTGACGTCAGGGTTACAGCGACCTCCCTTCTATAAAAAAAAAAGTAGTAAACAAAAGTGTCCGAATATTTTTTGTAGAGATTTCTATGATCTACACCATGTCCTACCTATTTTTGTGATAAAATGTACTGTTTAGAAAAAAATGGGAAAAACCTCGTTTTCATACCTTTGACCTTGAATAAAATTTTTTGCACAAGAAGGATCGCCGGGGACTTTTGAGGTTTTATTTATAATGGTGTATATTTTAACGTCTCTACCAATTTTCAGCTCTATGCGAATTATTCCGAGGTCGAATGTTTTAATATTCCTGGAGTATTACTAAATAAAAAAGTTATACAATAAATATTAAATAAACTATGAAACAATGTTTGACGGGACAGCTAGTATTGTAATAACTAATAAACAACTTTAAAGTTCAATGACTTGAATATAAACAACCTACGATTTACTTATAATAATTGTAACTTGTAAATAAAATATTTTGTAAATTGTACAAATTATACAAATTACAATACACGACTAGGTCACACTATACTTACTTAAGATGACGCCTTGATAATTTGGCTGTAGCGATGTCCATTTTTCTCAGCAATGACTAAAGCTAAGAAATTAAAGTTCATTGTCAGTATTCATCATGTCTTTGTCTTTGAATTACCCATAGCATAACACGATTGGTCAACTTTTATAACACAGAATAATCAATCAAAAAGACCTCTGTAAAAAAAGGGATTCCTATTTTGCCAACAGAGGAGAGTGATATAAGCTTCCAAAATTTGTACATAAATTGGTTCTAGTATACACTTTAATTTGTCCATAGCTTATATGAAATGTATTTATGGTTTTTAAATTACGCGACAAAAACCATTTTGTCGCTACGCCCTTTCAATTTTTTGCTGTTCCATTGCTTGTTTTCTATGAGAGGCCGGGCCAGCCTCGCATAGAAAACAAGCAATCTCAAACACATCCAACACGGTTTTTCACTTTAACATGGCGTCACCTTAAGGTATTTTACAAATAATTCTACACTTCGATAATAATTTTAATAAATAAAAAATTTGTTCTCAAACCTCAAAATACTTTAGTCGACCTCAAGACCGTAAATTGCGCAAGACTCGACGATTTAACAAATAACAAATGTGACAAAGAGAAATATTGTTAACATAACACATTTAATTAAAATTTAACTTAAAAACTTAAGAGGAAAAGGGATGGTAATTGACTTAATAATAATTTAAGGAATATATTGATAAATTTAATGCTAAATTATTGTTTTCACACGGTACCAAATAATTACCTTTTCAGAAAATTATTATTTATCTATAAGCTATTTCTTTCCCAATCTTCTTCATCTGTTATTTTAACTAACCTCTTAGACTCTTCCCAAAGCCTTCGAGTCAGTTGTGCGTCCTTAGCGAACCAACTACTATAGAACTCTTTACAATATAGAAAATGTTTCCCGCTGGAGTTCACAACTTTTGGGTCAGAGGCCAACCAGACGTACGCAGTCGCTACCCGATTCGTAGGCTGCCCCACCAGAAATAGGCCCCATGACATGAATCTTCTGAACGGCGTCTCCTTGAAATTTCTCAGGAAATCCGATTTGATGAGACCAGGATCCAAACTGAATACACTGACACCGCTGCCAACAATCCTTTTATTCATCTCGACAGTGAAGAGAACGTCTGCTAACTTCGAGTTTGCGTAGTGACCAAAACTAGAAAATCGACCCACGTCGTTCATATGCTCAAAATCTATGTGACCTAGGAGTAGAGATATGGAAGATACACTGATGATCCTGCTCGGTGCCGACGCTTTCAGGAGCGGGAAGAGGAGAAACGAAAGTAAAAAATTTCCCAAATAATTGACCTGCATCATAACGTGTAAGCTATCCTCGGTCCGACGATCCTCGAGTCCTATTGCTCCGACGTTGTTGATTAGTATGTTCAACTTTGGCTCCTGAATGTACATCTCGTGGACGAAACTCCTTATTGAACTTAGAGATTCGAAGTCCACTTGCTTGCCAACGACATTGCTGTTTCCAGTAACATTAACTATACGGTTTCTGGTTTCTTCCAATTTTGCAGCATTCCGACCAGTTATTATCACTCTCGCGCCTCGTGCTGCCAGTTTGGTGGCCACATCGACTCCCACACCGGAAGTGGAGCCGGTGATGAGAGCGACTCTGTCGTTGAGCCTCACGCTGTTCTCACACGGCGCGAAGTCGTCCTTCACTCTCATATTGTACGAATGTCCTCATCGGGAGATTCAGATCTCACTGAGATGATTTCGGATTTGACGATATATATATGGGAAGATAAAAACACACACAAACTCGTTTAAATTATCTAATGTATAATAGATTAGTCTATTTTTTATTTATTTCTACTGTTCGAAATGTAGTCATAAACTAAGTATAAGGACGTTTTCGCACAGCGCGCGCGTCGATTGCTATTTTGTCACAGATACACAATAACTTTAAAAATATTATTATCGAGTATTTTACTGTATTTATCTTTAACTAGCTGTCCCGGCGAACTTTGTGTTACTTTAAAACCTTCCCTGGACTTCTACGAATATTTTAAGACAAAAATCAGCCTAATCCGTTCAGCCGTTTTCGAGTTTTAGCGCGACTAACACATTTGAAAATCCATTTTTATATATAAGAAGAAGATACGCTAATGTTTGGATCATTCTGAACTAACGATAACCTTTACGTTATTTTTGATTGTTTGAAATTTTAAAAATATGGAACAACTTTTCTCAATACAAACATAATATAATATATTATATTATAATATCTTAATCAAGATAAAGAATACATCTAATGAAGGTGCTAGGCTATCTTTCAAGTTTGTATCAAATAAAAATTATGCCACCTTATAACCTCGAGCAAACGTATAACGTAGTCCTTATGTCTACGCCTTTATATAAATTAATTTTCGTCAGTCATAATGATTCGACAGTCATAACAATCAAAACTATTTTGATTCAAGTACAAACCCCAGTTCCAAGCATTAAAACTTTCCAAATTTAAGGCTAGTCTACCCCGCAAAATAAAGTAAAATTTACATAATTAATTTTATAGGATACTTTTTTATATTATAATTTATTAAAATTTTGTGGGCCTTAGTAGAAATTAACATACTTACTAAGTTGATCACAGGTTTGCAAATAGAAGTTGTCCTGGAAATCTCTTGGTCGTCAACGAACAAAAAGATAATATATTTTTAGGTGCCTAAAACCTGTATTTTGTGCAAATTAAGCTAGATTTCAAAACACGAAAACCTAACTCTCCATTGTTATTGAAGTAACAAAAGAGAAAAATAATATTATACTATCAACAACTGGTGAATTCCCTGACAATAAATCAACATTACTGGATGTAGTATTAAATATCCATCATGTACGTTTTTGCTATAATATAATGATCTCATTGTTAGTTTTAGATTTTTTGTTCGTCTAATTTTGTGATTCGGTAGAGCACAGCATAGAAAAAAACAAGGCAGTTTTGTTTTCATCTCAGACTTCAGAGTTAACAATTGAAGACAGAAATAATAAGTTAATACTTTAAGGCCCACTTGCGCCAATTTGGGTTAAAGTTAACTGAGTTAAACATCATGTCATATCTGTCACTCACCAAGTCAGTGATAGAGATGACATGATGTTTAACTCAGAGTTAACTTTAACCCACATTGGCGCAAGTGGGTCTAATAGTTATAATTTATTAAATAGTTATATACTGCAAAAAAAGTTCCAACAACATCCTTAACTTTGTGGACAAACAGTACGCGTCTAAGTATTAGTACTGCGATTAAAATAAAAAGTCATACAAAGCAATAAAACAATAATTTGTAGCGCATAAAGTATGCGCGAAATTAAAAAATATCATTAATTGTACTACTAACTACTCTTAAAAATAACAAGTGCATACAATATACATAGATAAATGTACCAAAGCTGGCTTCACGGCCAAGTCTGATCTTATTGGAACACAATAGAATGGCGCGAGGCTGCGGCGTATCATTTGATCGCTTTGATGAGGAAATATGGCTTGTTAGCTCCTATCTGATAATAGAACATGCAGCTGATCCTAGAATGTCATTCACATACTACAATTGAGCCTTGCGGTGCACCATTTAGTGAAAATCTTATAAGTTTTTCGAATAACTATTATATTTTATTGTAAATAATCTCATTCATATTATATTATATTACAAATTAAGAAGGGTCCAGGTAAGGTCCTTGCTGTACACAAACTTTTTAATGAATAATAACTTTATACGCAATCATTTTCTGTCTGTTGCTATAATATTAGAATCGGCTTTCTTGCATGGAAAAACAATTTGAAGCCAATCAAAGATTTTTTTTTAATGTGTGTGGCTCGTTACGTGAAAGTGTTGTCAATTGATATAATGATATAGAAAACTCGAGACTCGATGTCATCTGATCCAGACGCTAACAGACAAAGAATATAATATTTTTTAAGACTAGGCTGCGTAAAAAAAGCTAGAGGTATAGCCTATTAGATAGGAATTTTCGCCATGCTAATCAATAATCATTAATCGCTTGATTTATGATTATTTGCCCTGACTCTAATTAAAACCTTTTTTGTTTTAAGTGCAACAGGCTATGTTAATTTACCTGCTAAGTGGCCTTGTATTGATAAGATCTTTTACTTAATTCTACAAAAAAAATAGGTAATGAGCATCCACTATCCATACTAATATTATCAATGTGAAAGTATGTCTGTCTACATTCTGTTACCTTAAGCCGAAACCGTTAAACCGATTTTGATGAAATTTGGTGTTGAGATACTTTGAGTTTCGTGAAAGGACATAATACTCGTATTATAGGATACTATTTATCCCAGAAATAACTTTAATAATTTTAGTGCAACGGAGTGCAAACTAGTTTCAAGTATATTCTATTTAAAATTCAATTATTCTTGTTGCCTTTAAATTTTAAATAGTAAATTGCAAAGATTTACGTAATTGCTTATTTTTTTGAAACTCATGTAAGGGTACATGTAATGTTTTTCCCGTATGTGTAGGTGTATGTACATGTATACATGTATCAAACTACCCAGTTATATTACAAAAACTTGTTTTCTCTATGAAAATGACATGACGCAATCTATCAAATGACTTCCTATCATTTATGAAAGCCAGTTATCGTTAGCTACTTAGCTAGATACTTTATTAAAAAACGTAAAGGCAACAACATGGTTGCTGTTGCTATAACAAAATGTATTATTCTTTGGGCTTAATCAACACTTTTATTGTCCTGCAGTTTTCTGTTTTATATTGGGTTCTATTTCAATGGTAACAAGAGCTAAATACGATAACGCCATGCGTTTATGTAACGTAATTGTAAATGCACAATTATGGATAAAAACGTGGTTGTTTTAACGTGATAATTGTAATCAAGATTGTATCATTGATCCGCATGTTCTTGGCATTTTATGCTAACCTGGTACTTGTATTTAGGTACATCTTTCTTATGTGTAGGTTTAGCTGTAATTACTATGTTTGACATATTGTTGAATGAATGCATACTATTATAGTAAAGTGATAATGTAACTAATTAATACAGAAGTTATTAGTCGTCACTCGTCAGTTTTCCTATTGATATCTTAGATGTACTTTACTGTATATTGTTGTTATATTTAAATTATTCTAGAATAATGGTTTAACGTCTCGCATTTCTAGTTTTACGTAGGAATTCCGGCTATTTTTATTTTAATCTATAGATACATTAAGAATCTGAAGACCTTGTTTGTTTGTTTGTTAGAACGACCTATAATGTAATCACAGGAACTACTGGTTCGAATTGAAGAAATCCGACATACCAATGAGAAACCAGGCATGCTCAAAAAGTAGGACGAGTACCTGAAAAAGATAAAATAATACGTTAGCAATTTTATCATCCACAGACCACAGTATTTTATTGTCAGAAACTTTGTAGTAACATACCATACGTAATATACAGCCAAATTGATAGTGAGGTGAGCTCTTTCTTTAGGCATCGCCTGAGAGCACAAATTACCAGTTACCCAAATTACAAGACCAAATATGCCATAAAATAACCATGAAAGACAAGAAAGAAACCACAAATATCACCATTGAAAAGAAAATTACAACAAAAACAAAAGTAACAGAACTAACAAACCTACATAATGCAAACGTGGAAAAAGCAGACAAAAATAATTATTCAAACATCGATGAAAAATTATTGATTCCTCTCCGACCGGTCCGTGGGCAGTTCTGACCCACTCCCAGGATGTGGGCTAACGTACAGTTAATGAACATGTAAACAATCTCGCACTCTAATGAGCAATATCTTCGTCAGACAACCGTTAGAATTCATTCGGCATGCAGTATGGCTCTACTGACCCGTAAATATCAAGGACCGACATGAGCAATACTATGTTTAAAAATGTAAAAATGTCATCTTTTGTTTTTGAATATATTATAATTAATAACACTCGAGGAAAAAAATCATTCTTTACTAAATGACGCTAGCAACTCCTTTGCGCCAAAATTCATTTATCGCATGGAAACCGTACATTTTTACCGGGAAAGGACACGAATACTTTTTATACCCGGAACTCAAAGTATCTCCATACTATTGGTCGTGAAGAGGTAACAAACAGACAGACAGAGACACTTTGCATTTATAATATTAGTATGGATATGAGTGAGCTCGCATTGAGCGGAGAGGCTACATAATATAATATTTTCATATCTAAATACAAGCGATATACTATGCACACAAAATAGTTGTATTTGATTTTTTTACACAATCAATTACATGTTATGGCACTTATGGCTGGATAACGATACCTTTTCTTAAGGGCCCGGGTTACCCTCGAAATTTTCATACATTCTTAATACCAAAATCATTTACTCATACGAAAATATTTAATATGTTTGAGTTATTTTTCAGCTTAAGATAGTAATTACCTAGGGTCCTGAATAAATTTTTTTACAAAATATTTGAATACTAAAAAAAAATTTTTGTGTCTAAATATTTTTTAGTAAATTTACTACTAAATATTTAAACACCAAAAAATAGACAAAAACACTAAAAAATATATAAATAAATAGTAAATTTACTACAAAATATTTAAATAATAAAAAATATTTTTTAAAGTTTAAATATTTTGTAGTAAATTTACTATTTATTTATATATTTTTTAGTTTTTTTGTCTATTTTTTGGTGTTTAAATATTTAGTAGTAAATTTACTAAAAAATATTTAAACACAAAAAATTTTTTTTAGTATTTAAATATTTTGTAAAAAAAATTTGTTCAGGACCCTAGGTAATTACTATCTTAAGCTGAAAAATAACTCAAACATGTTAAATATTTTCGCATGAGAAAATGATTTTGGTATTAAGAATGTATGAAAATTTCGAGGGTAACCCGGGCCCTTAAAGAGTTTGTTTAATCTTTGCAATGGAGTAGTTGAATTGTTCTTCAAAATGCGTGTTTCTTCGTCATGTAATTGACTGGTTCGTAATTCATTGTTCATTGTGTTAATTTGTTAGTAACGTAAAGACGTTAGATAATATCTAATAGTGTGACCACACCAAGAGGTGTCTGTCTGTATGTCTTTTTATGTTAGAAAGGTGCCGCAAACAAGAGTGTTCTTAGCTATTCATCATGACCACTTCATTACCTACCATTATTTTTGTTTAACTAATAACTATAGTATTGCTTCAAATATTATATTAAATATTTGTCATTGCACTATAAAAATGGATCTCTGAATAGAAATCTCAATGTTCCAGCTTCCAAGGTTATGGGACATTATTGTGAAGTTTCTTTGTTTTCTTTCAGCCTTGATTGAGCTATCTGAATTCATTAGGAGCACATGCGATCAGGTGGCGAACCTTCACGCTTGAGTACTGCTTTTTTGTTGAACTCGCTCTGATTAAAATATCCATCGGCACGGAAGAAAGACGCTTTGGGCTTGGAAGGTTAAAAAATTAAATGAATATTGCTCAGTGTGATTCGCAACGTTGTTTAGTTGCGATATTTCATCATCACCATTATCATAGTAAAAGGAGAGCTCATTATTTCACTCATCGGTTAAAAATATAAATATTGCGTTTATACACAGGCACTCAAATCTCAATACGAGTGCAATGGCAAATAACTCCGCAGGTTAAAGAAACAAACTGTGATGATTTTGGAAAACAATGTCTAGAAATTCTACATGCTCTACGACCTATATTTTTCCTTTTCGGCTGCCACTTATTGACAAACTAGAATGATACTAGAATGAAAATATATCTCTGAAAATTTTACTTCCCTAGGAATGTCATTTTTACAATTCGCTACAAAGTTCGCTATATTAAAGTTTCATGTTACGATTATTCAATTCATTGAATTCTTTATTTCTAACTTTACTCGTTTACATTTAAAAATACTGCAGCGGCAGTAATGATGAGTAATGACTGTGCCAGACATAAAAACGCTGATTCGTTGTTCTGTCACTAAATCCATATTATTATTATTATTGTGACCGCTTGCAGAGGTCATTGTCTATGTCAGGGGTTGTAAACCTTTTTGCTGACTAGGAATTATAATAATGTATATTACCTGCAGAATTGAGATAAGCAATGCTTATAATTAACCAGTATTATTAGATTTATTCTAATAGACTCAATCTTTGAATTCATATAAAGATTATAAAAAAAGTTTAGATACTTGTAAAATAGATTCGATACCAAATTAACTATACCTTCTGTTACAAATACCCTGCACGATACACAATTAAATCTATAAACCAAGTTATTGTATTTAGTTCAGTGCACCGGTTCTCACATCAATTGTAATGGATTTTGTAATATATTTTAATGTAAGTACATTCCCATTAAATTGGTTTATATTACCGATAAAAGTGCCGTAATGTTGATTAAAAAGCTTGAATGTAGGAAATTGTTTTAATCAAATTACTATTGACAAAGTGTTCAGTTGCATAGCGTTACAATTTTGTAAAATACCTACTTTTAAGGCTTTAAAACATAACATATTTAAAAGTTGTTAGATCTCATACAAACTACAAAGCCAAACTCATGGATCTGCCATCATAAATCTGCAAGGCACAAAATCTGATATTATGTTATAGAGGGTCTGTACATATAAATATACTATGTATATTAATACACATTCATATTTTATACATTGTATAGCCGCCTATACAATTAATGGGTAAGACAACGACGCGCGACGTCGTTAACAGCCGATTAAATTATGATACTCTGTATCCTTTTCTTAACTCTCCAACTCCCAAGCGGCCACATACGGCCGCGAGAACAATAGATTTCCAAGAATCCGCGATCGAAGTCACTCGAAGTTTAGGTGTTATAAACTTATAACCTAAGTATTACCTAATAACCTGTTTATTTTTTTTCGGCGCGTGCCTCATGCCGCCGGTTGCGCGGCCCTGCCTGGTAAACTGCGGCCTTGGGCAGCGCCTTTCCCGTGGCCCGTGCACTCTCGTTTTCATGTATGTCACGTTTCGAATGGCTTACAAAACTTATGTTTACCAATGTAGTAGATATTAATTCACTCAATAGGATATAATATTATTACTGCCATAAACCTATAATGCATATTATAAGTCTATGATTACTGCAATGTTTCCACGCTAGAGTGCAGCACCACCACACTTCACCACAGACAGTAAACATAAAGTTTTGTT
Organism: Plebejus argus; assembly: GCA_905404155.3. Taxonomy (NCBI): domain Eukaryota; kingdom Metazoa; phylum Arthropoda; class Insecta; order Lepidoptera; family Lycaenidae; genus Plebejus; species Plebejus argus. Next base: position 1,291,488 of record FR989944.1, read on the forward strand.
CGGCGTTTAAAACAACGTTTCTATCAGCGTTGCCAGACGTCCCGATTTTGGCGGGACGTCCCGATTTTTTATCAAAATTAAATGTCCCACGCGGGACAGAGTCAGTCCCGCTTTTCGGGGAAAGCCCGAACGTACGTGCAGCGTGCTGAGAAAGAAAGGTGCGTAATGAAGATAAGTGTGATGGAGGTGGAGGGGTGGATTTTCTTTGGCTACTTTAGCTATCTATAGTCACGTAAACGTTATTCCAAAGCAAATAAAAATATAAAAATTCAAAAAACTTTTGATTTTATACCTTTTTTAGTTTGTCCCGCTTTTGACCGAAGAATCCCGCTTTTTCACTCGAAAAGTTGAAAAGTCCCGACTTAGCACAAAAAAAATCTGGCAACGCTGGTTTCTGTCAATATTCTGATAATAGTGCAACATGTCGGATTTTGGTCAGATTACTGCTCTACTCGACTACGACTTTTGCGTAAAATTCCCAATTCTTATCTCCGGACTCATAATATAATGATTACTCAACTTTAATTTAATGAATATTTTGACATAAACTTTGTTTCATTTTCTGTCAACCTCTTTATTAAATTTAAGTTAAAACTTAAATGATCATTATTCCTTTTATTCAAAGAGGCGGCTGCCGCTGCTGCGAAGGCTCCCATGAGAATGTCATGTCAAGAGTCAAGACTCAAGACTCAAGCGGCATGATATCCATGTAAAGGTAGGTTTATATTCTATTTACTACGAAGCCGAAAGGAAAAGTATTTTGGCAGTATGAAAATATCCTCGTAGCGAATAAACTACTTGTTTGATATAAACATTAAATACCGCGGTAGCCAAAAGGCCTTTTTTAGGATTCCGTACCCAAAGGGTAAAAACGGGACCCTATTACTAAGACTTCGATGTCTGTCCGTCTGTCCGTCTGTCTGTCTGTCTGTATGTCTTGAGGCTGTAACTCAAGAACCGCTATAGCTAGACTTTTGAAATTTTCACACATTGTGTATATCTGTTGCCGCTATAACAATAAATACTAAAAACAAAATAAATTAAATATTTAAGGGGGCTCCCATACAACAAACTTGATTTTTTGCTATTTTTTCTCGATATCAATAACGGCAAACAATAGGCACTTGAAATATTCCAGAAATACTCAATTTTATTAGCACTTTAATAATTTATAATAAAATTTAAATAAATAAAATAATTAAGGAGAGCTCACATACAAAAAACACAATTTTCAGTCTATTTCTGCTCTATTGTGGTACGGAAGTCGGAACCCTTCGTGCGCGAGTCCGACTCGCACTTGGCCGATTTTCAAAAATGTGTATGTTGCCGTTGTTAATTTTTTTAAGCTTATTATTTTAGAATTGAAAACAATATATTGTATTAAAATCCAGTTAGTCTAGTCAGTATTGTAGAGTGTAGACTGTCTTAAGTCTTATTGTCTGCACTCTGCACTCTGCAGCTTGCAACACAGTGATGAAACATGGTCCGGACTCCGGGCAATCATCTTGCTATTGCAACTTCCGCTGTTTAGACATTGACATCTCCTGATAGCTTCTGTGAGCCTAGTACCAATGCTTGGTAGTTGGTACACAGAAAAAAAAATCGCAAACGCAATGAAGTGAGAAGTATTTAATTTTGAAAGTGAATAAAATTATGCCAACAAAAACATTAAGTATGCCATATTTATAAAGAGTCACACAAACAAAAGGTTATCAGACCTCCACAGTTATGAAGAGCAAAGCTTCTGCATAACTCTACATCCAACTCTACAAAACATATCCACATTAAAAATATCAACATAAATACCTCTAATATTCAGTAGACCATCTTGATTCTTGATACATAGCGTGTGTGCGCTTCATTCGTGTGGTCTATGCAAGACCACACGAAGAAGCGCACACACACATGATTTTATGTATTTTATAAGAAGACCTTAGTGGATGGAGCAGGTTAAAATTGCCGTAATAGGGATGATGACAAGGTCAAAGATTAGCGAATTTTGTTAATAAAATAAAGAAATAACGGTAAAAAATAAGATTTCCGAAAATTTCAGCTCGATAGCATTTGTATTATTTTTTTGTTGAGCCTTCAAAGTTTAAATCTAGTCGTTTTTTTTTTCAATTAAATTTCTTATTATTTGTATACCATTCGATAACTTATGCAATTAAAAACAACTTTTGTTATGAAACCACTTTCATAAACGCAATATTTAATATACCTATCGAACAAAGTTCTCTCCCGATGCGTACAAACTAAGAAAGAGTGACGTCAGTCTTTCGTAGCACTTTGTATGGAGCGTTTCGGGCAGGTCTATTTTTTTTATGAGATGTTTGAATTTTCATATCTTGGTGAATTTTTAAGCTATCAGAGTCATTCTTTCAGCGATGTTTCTATTTTTAAGGGTCTTTTAATTACCAATAAGAAAAAAAATAGTCATCAAGCCTATTATCCTTAATTTATAAAATGTTAGTTATCTGGTTAGTGTAGTTAGTTATAGTGGACTCACGCCTTTAATTCAAAGTAGCAAAACAAAGCATTTTGTCTTCGCAAACGCGTAGACCGCTTGTAATTATTATTTGCAGAGTAAAGGCACGACTGACTGCTAAGGACTCTAATCTCTACGAGAGATAGGACTTATAATAATTATAATATCTCTAGGATGTATAAAATATTTTACTACGTGTAATACTCATTCATTACTATGTGTATAAATAATTATTAAAACATATTTATTAAGTTTTACTTAGATATTAATCTGAGTCATAACAAGTACCATAGAGTCAGTACAACTTTCACTTCGACCTAACCTTCTGATCCATTTTATAACTCCCGATGCCCAAACTCGATGTATCGAATCGATTGAATCGATTTACAACGATTATCGATTATAATATTACTTGCACAATTCAAACTGCGTATTGGCTCCGTATTCGTAACTACTGTAAATGTTATTTTATAATAGTTGTTAAATAATTATAATAGCTGTTGCTAAATAATAATAAAATGTGTAATTTGCAATGGTTCAGTGATATTTTAATGAGCTGATCATATTACTGGATTAGTTATTTACGTAAACGTGAAACTTCAAGTTCTTACATTATAGCTATATGATTCTTAAAAACAAAAAACTTTACCGATTTCCAAGTTAAAAATAAGTATGTTCTCCTGAAAAAATCTAGGAATCGCTAAATAATCCGGCTCGACCGGAGAAATACCACGTCCTCACAGAAAACCGGCGTGAAACAGCGCTTGCGCTGTGTTTCGCCGAGTTTACCGGAGGCCCAATCCCCTACCCTATCCCTTCCCTATCCTTCCCTATTCCCTTCCCTTCCCATCCCTACCCTCCCCTATTACCTCTTAAAAGGCCGGCAACGCACATGCAGCTCTTCTGATGCTGCGAGTGTCCATGGGCGACGGAATTTGCTTTCCATCAGGTGACCCGTTTGCTCGTCTGCACCCTTATTTCATTAAAAAAAATCTTACTCTTTAAAAAGTCTTTTCAGTATTCGCAACCAATATTCAATCTTCATTGTTTCAAATCGGTACCTACCCTACCAGCTAATGTAACTTTATCGATAGTTCTTGAAATACTGTGGTTCTGGCTAAGAATATATTCTGTAATATTTGGAACTGACAGTAAAATATTATTTCATTAATTTGCAGTGAGTCATTAGCAACCTATTAGCAACATTATAACACAAAAAAATTAACAAGATTTTTTTAATGTGTTCTATAGTAGCTGCTATTCTCATTTACTAATTAAGGGCCCGTTCTTCGTAAATTAGCAGGTCGATTTCTGTCAGTGCGAATATCGACCTAAATGTTATTAAAATAACATTCATATCAGCGCGCCTTGTACGGTGGCGGTTACGACGCTCGCCGCGTCCATGATAGGGCGAAATAGGAGAAAAACCCGTTTTACTTAGATACAAATATTATAACTAAACATCTATCCAATGATTTCCCTGTTAAATTTTAATAGCTATCGAACTGTCCAAATCATTTTTTGATTGAGTCTCTGTAAGTCCTATAAAACTCAAAATGCTTTTAAAATCGATGTTGTTTCGTAATTCTTTTTATCGAGCCAAATTATCTGTATTGTGTTTCTATCCAATGAAAGCACTAGTTAAAAGATGCATATATACATGTATATATTTTTCAGTTTTTTTGAATGACGCTTTCTATCAAAAAAACTCATTCTAGAAACGTGAATTTGGAATAACCGGCCCTTAAGTAGTATAGCCATTTAGACTGCACAAACGAGTCAATTATCGCATTTGTCCTGATGATTAATTTTAAGCTTAGATGTATATCGCAGATATACACCGGAGGTAAAACATTATCACCAATTATCACTTGCTCTCAATATTTGCCTGTCACTCAACTGACTCCTACACAAGTAGAGTTTTTGCTCTACATATTTTACGTACTCATACCATTTTGGAAGTCACCTTCATTTTTTACTAGTTTCTTGTACCCTACAGTATTTAGAGATTTTTCCACAATACATTTATATCATATAGCAGACTAACTAAGCCTTGTCTTTGAAATAAAATAAAACGTGATGCGGGCGTTGAACACAACTAATACGCATGAAGATACTTACTATGATAGTATCGTATTATATCTTCACAATTGCACACAGGTGCACAGGTGCAATTAAAAGTTAAATTGCGATTAATTTAATTGTAATTACTTATTTAGACAATTAACAAGATAATTGGCAAACTGATTGTATTAAGAATGCTCCAACTTTTTAATTAGCAGGTCGGATGCCAGTCAGTACGAATATCGACGTTAATGACATTAAAATAAGATTCATATTAGCGCGCCTTGAACAGTGGCGGTTACGATGCTCGCCGCGTTCTTAATATGGCGAAAATGTATGAAAAAATTTGAGAAATTTTCTTATTTTTCTTATAACTGGAAAAGTTGTTTATTTTTATATAAAATTTTTAGCGGACTTTATAGAGGACTAAATAAGCAACAATTTTTTTGTATATTTACTTTCCTCAGTTCAGTGTATTTAGATATTAAGGTACCTAATCGACCCCATTTTTTTCATATTTTGCGATTATTGTGGTGGTTAAAACGTATTTTATGTGAAAATTTTGTATGCGGCTATAGAATTTTTATGGTACAGTCGTGGAGATGAATTATTTGAAACCAAAATGTCCTCGCAGTTTGACTCCTAATTCTTTAATAGGGTACCGGAAAATCGCTGATATTTGTAATAGCGTCCTTAAATGCCCATGGCGTATACAACATTGTTTTACTTGTAATTTCAGTTGTGAATGTGCAGTATAAGGACGATCTAGACTACTGTGTATATATTTTATCAGATTCTTATTTACCTGTAGTAAAAAATCTACTCAATACCTACGTGCTACATTCTACGATGTAGATACTACGTCGTAATAACTGACCATTTACGGGGCGTAAACACACGCACGTGACAAACATACAGAACAGACGTTATTATATAACGATTAAGTAACAGATCTTATGCAATTCCAATTGCCATTGAAATAAACCTTCAATAACTATACTCGGAACATATAAGTCCTAGTACAAATCTAGTTCATCACCTACTTAAAAATTTTATTTTAATTAAGTACTTAGTACGCCATTTAATTTATTTAAAAAAAAATATGAAAGTCTACCTATATGTCCCACAACATCTCGTCCGAGAAGGGATGATTTTGAAGAAAATATTGTTTTGAAGTATCTACTCATAGTTAAAAGACTACGTAATATTCTGAAAATGGATATTAGATAATATAGACTTAAAGCCTAATAGATCACAAATTTTGTTTTAAAAATATATTTTATTCTGAAATAATAAAAGACATTTGGAACTAGAATAGGTAATTTGGAACCTCTAAAGAAGAAATTAAATATCCCTTGACTTGAAGTCCATAATATGGTGAATCGAGATTCGAGACACAAAATTTAATTACCTCGAATTTAAATTACTGTACAGTATAAGTTTAAAGAGGTAAGGGCTAAGAGTAAAATGTACTCTCACTCCGGATATAGAGCTGCCATAAAAGGGCCGATTTCAATTTATGTAATGTGTTTACACAACAATAAAACATTATGTCGATTTAAACTCGTAATACTTTCTAAATCACCAAAAGAAAAAAATAATATTATCATCATTTTGTAATAACACGAAAAAAGTTATTTCTAATTCAGAAAAAAGACCTTCTCAAAAGAATCAGATTTACAGCTTTACTTTACCTATATCAAAGATAGTGTGTAAACTCTTTAAAAGTAGAGAAAATATAGTAAATAATATTTTATGACTTAAAATTAAAACTATAATATTATTCTACAATCTACATTGTAAAAAAAATGTTTTCACTATGTTTACACTTTGGTGAAATTGATGATCTAATAACTTTTTTGTTTATTAAAGAATCTGCTTATTTACTATATTTAGGTACATTCAACTCCTAAATTATTAAGCGTGTTATGTGAATTATTAACGGCAAATTGATAAAAATAACCTTTATATCTGCTACTGCTGCACTCAGAGGCAAATATTATTAATTAATACAAAGGTTAACAGATAACGTATGGGGATTTTGTCAAAATCTTCATATTATTTTAATAATGCACAGATTTTGAAAAAATATCTTTGATCGTTGGACTAATTTTTATATTTGCATGTTTAACACACAGAATCAGCCGCAATAAGAAAAAAAAAGGATCAAAATGTTTTATTCCGATTACCACGGTATTGCTAGAGTCAATTCATTTTCTCACTTTTTGCCATCAGATTCTGGTAGACCTATAATTATTAATATTGGTCTAAGTGCGGCAGCTAGTGTTTCCACCATTTCGCTTAGTTATCATATTGATATTGTTATGTCTCTCGTTCTTCGTACAATAAGATAGAGAAGGCATATTATTTTAACATAGTATCAGCAATATCTAAGCCGACCCATGAACATTGCTTTATGTACTGGCCATCCGAACTGTTATGATGAGGAAATTGATTGCAAATGCCTCTACCATCTCGCAATGTAACAAGAAGAGTTTTAGTGAAATGTTTGATGCAACCTTCGTTTGGCAACCACGGAAACGCGGGACGTAGCCTCAAGGCCTAGCATTGACATATTGTCCGTGTAAAATTGATTGAAAATAGCCGATACGAAAAAAAGTTAGGCGCTGAGTGATTTTATGGGGTGGGAAATGACTTTAAACTTTGAGTACATGCTTCAGTAATCAATACGCTTTACTACATTCGCGCTACTGAGGAGTGAGGAATAAGTCGAGTTTTATAAAAAAAGACGGCATTTTTAACAATGATATGCACGATTTACCATACAAATCAAAACAATGCAAGTTGCAAGTTGCAACTTAACGCTGGTTCCTTAACAGAGGCGGCGTAAGGCATGAGCGATGTGGGCTACAGAGTACCGCCTAGCGCTTACAGCTTCGTGCCTATTGGATCACGAGCATATTTTTTAGGATTTACGAGTTTTTAAATTATTTCTCTCAACAAAATCCGTCCTTTTGCGTCATTCATCAGGGGGCCTCGTAAAATATCTTATTATCTTGCTTACATCAATTTTAGGTCTTAACCCGCCACTGTTCATAAAGCCGATTCTGATGTAGTTTTACATTACAGTGGTCGCATACAAAGCTCTATACTGTTTAAAGCATTATGCAATGCTGACATTCCGGGCCGATATTGATGCAGTAAACGCGATGATTTAGGCCCATTTTATAGTCTGTGCTCATCCAATCCTTGTGTGTAAGTGCCTTAAGACGAGTGTGACGAATGAGGTGTTGTTGGCCTCGATATCACTTACATGGTTGCAATTGGTTACAGTGTGTTAAATTATCACACCGTGTAAGGATTGAGGCAAAAATAATAAATATAATTTATACTCGTTGTATAGTGTTTCTCCTAGTCCCCCTTGTGGGCGCTGAACTGAAGGTCTGAAGGGAGGCGGTGTGGGACCCAGAAAAAAAATGGGGGCGCGGCGTTGTGTAGAGGCTTGGGGGGTGATTAATTTATTCATCGGGATGCATTTTAAATTGAAACAATGGGGGCACTAAAATATAATTTGTTCTTATCTCTTCAATCTTGAATAATAAAAATTTTCATTTCATTCAATGACAATGATATGCTTTTTTTCAAAAAGGATAGCTTTTTTATACTTAGTTGTAATGAAATAACCGAATAGATTTTTAATAAATGATTCGGTCATTAAAAAAATAAAAGAAAATGTATAATTTTCTTCTTTTTCGCCCTATCAAGAACGCGGCGAGCGTCGTAACCGCCACTGTATAAGGCGCGCTGATTGAATGATATTCGTACTGACGTCTGACAGACATCGATCTGCTAATTTTCGGGAAGCCTTGCCTTAAAGTGGGGGGTAGACAAAATAAGTTTGGAAACCTCTGTCCTAGTGGAAAGCCCGTTGTTCGATCCCCGATACACGAGAGGCCCTCTCGTGTATCGGCCGGGATCGAACAACGGGCTTCTCAACTTCTCAACACCTCTCGGAGAGGGTGCAGGTACGATCGCGGGTGGAGGCGTGTACCAATAAAACATTTACATTATCTCAAGTACATAATACGGACGCTCGTACGATGAAGGAAAATATTCGTTAGGAAACCCGCACATGGTTGATCCCAGACGTATTGACTATGGACTAGGCCGACTATGTTGCGAGAATGCCGTATAATATGTGCTTGGGCAACCATACGGACATATTTTGAAATCTTGTCCCAGCACTACGGTATTATTTTGAAGAGTGGTTACTTCGCTCTGAAAATCCTATACTTATATTAATCATTCACCAACTCAATAGGTAAAGCTTAAAACATGTACATATAATTGCGATTAATTTAATTTCAAATCCAATTTGCAGCGACTATCGAGTAATGGAGAGCAAGCAATCAATTTCAAGTTTGTTATGAAAGTTAATAAGTAGGTAGCTTGTTCGCGGAGTAACTAGACAGCAATTTTCCAGCTCAAGAAAACAAGTGCAGTGGCGTAAATCATAAATGTATCCCGTTTTGATTAAAGTAAGTATACCTAACTAAGAAGAAGCTCAGTCTCCATAATATTATACTAATATTATAAATGTGAAAATGTGTTTGTCTGTCTGTTACCTTTCCACGCGCAAACCGCTGAACCGATTTTGCTGAAATTTAGTATTGATATCTATACTTTGAGCCCCGGGTGTGCCCCGGGAAAGGATAAAGAATACTTTTCATCCCGAAAAAGTACCGTTCCTTTGCGATAAACGAATCTAGTTTGCTATAATGCCAAATTGAATGTTGATATTTAGTAAACCGCGTGATGTAGCTAGTTATGCAATGGCAATTAGTTATAATATCAGTCGAGTCTTTTAACTATGTTACGATTTTATTTTAAAAGAATATTACTTGACTGCGAGAAGAGCTGTTACTTCATTATCGTTCAATAGATATGGTAACAAACAACAATTATAGTTAAACAATGGTCTAAATACTTATTGCCAGTCGCATAAACTTTACTTATCGAAAGCAAAGTCCATACGAGAGTAGTGAGTTTTTATTTTTGTGGTTGTAGACTGAAGCCCAATTACAGTACGTCAAGAAAGTGAAGAAATTAAAAAGTGGCAACATCATAGTGTCATCCCTTTCAAATTAATCTAAAAAAAAGGGAGACACTACGATGTTGCCACTTTTTAATTTCTTCACTTTCTTGACGCACTATACGTAGCACAAAAATTCGGTTGTTGCGCGGAAACTACATTTTGTCGAAGTAAAACCAATTGTCCTTTCCCAGAACTCGCAGTTTTTTTCAATACTGGTGTATTATAATAATGAATTGGTTAAATGAGAAGAATGAAGAACGTAACAACCAGATAAACAGACACACACATTTTGTAGTATACGTACAATCTACAGATTATACTTAAATTACGCTTATAATACTCATAGATAATTATGTACACTATGAGGAATCTATGTTAGCTGTCGTGACCGTACTAAAGATACGAATCTCCCATCGTGAGCATAATATTTGCCAACAGCTTCTAGTTTCCTCTCCATTCCCAAACAAAAGCATATTGCACACGAATTGTGCAACAGCTAGTACATCCACGCTTCGTGCTTGCAAGCATCCTAAATAGTTACCATAGGCAGACAGAGTTCTCTCCCGATACGTACAAACTAAGAAAGAGTGACGTCAGTCTTTCGTAGCACTTTGTATGGAGCGTTTCGGGCAGGTCTATTTTATGAGATGTTTGAATTGTCATATCTCGGTGAATTTTTAAGCTATCAGAGTCATTTTTTCAGCGATGTTTCTATTTTTTAAGGGTCTTTCAATTACCAATAAGAAAAAAAAATAGTCATCAAGCCTATTTTCACAGATTGTGTATATCTGTTGCCGCTATAACAACAAATACTAAAAACAAAATAAAATAAATACTTTAGGGGGTCTCCCATACAACAAACGTGTTTTTTTAGCCTTTTTTGCTCTAGGTATATCAATAATGGCAACAGGTAGGAACTTGAATTTTATACAAAATCCTTGGTTATACTTGTACTTTAATATTTTATAATAATATGAAAATAAAATAAAAAATTAAGGGGGCTCTCATACAAAAAACACAATTTTTGGTCTAATTTTGCTCTATAATGGTAACGGAACCCTTCGTGCGCGAGTCCAACTCGCACTTGGCCGATTATTTATAATCGACCCGACTCAATCGCAGGACAGGCTTTTTGCTATGTTCTAAACTTCTGGATAAAGAAAGCGGAAATACGGTTATGCAAATTATAAAATCGAATGTTCGGCATGCTTATAACAGTAATGAGCAAAGTCCATATTAATGCTGCTGGTATACTGATTGATCTGCCGTTGATTCCCAACGAGGATTCGAACGGAATAGCGAATTGCCATCAACGGTAGATGGAGTTATACATAAATATGGAGTTCGCTACTTTACTGTAAGTCTGCCGAACACTCGCTCTCAGTCTAGAATGTTCATAGTTTAAAATCAATGGGAGAGATTATAGACTAGCGAGAAATAAGGTGTAGGACCAACTTTTTGCTCTAAACTTCAATATCATGTACCTACCTAAATACTCCTTGGTATTCGGCTATACAATGTGTAGGTAATCACCAGCTATTTGCGGGATAAAAAGTTGCACACGGTGAACCGCATGGGCAGCCGGCGTGCGATGCAGCCAACAGAACGCCGCAATTGGTTGTAACGGTGTCGACCCATGCACCATAGCGAGATGACACTCATACAGGAGGTTTTTTTTATTAAATAAAGGGGCAACCGAGTAAACGGGTCACCTGATGGAAAGCAACTACCGTTGCCCATGGACATCTCGCAACATCAGAAGAGCTGCAGGTGCGTTGCCGGCCTTCGAGGGAATACGCTCTCTTCTTGAAGGTTTGCAGGTCGTATAGGTCCGGAAATAATGCTGGTGACAGTTCGTTCCAGAGTTTTACAGTGCGCGGCAGAAAGTTACGCGAAAAACGCATGGTGGAAAACTTCGCTTGGGACGATGGCGAAAAGTTGCAGGTAGTATGATTCCGAACAATTCCTCAGAGCATTCCCGGTGTTTCGAGCTCTAATGGGTTATGGGACGTTTATATTCAGCCACTGCCGCTGCTACTGGCGCTGCCGGGTATAGCCCTGAATACTTCTGCGGCAGTAACGACGACGCGAGTGAGCGTTTACATTCAGCCCTCTACATACTTCCCGCATCGGGCAGCGGCAGCCGCATGACGAGTGGCAGTGCCAGTGACTATTTACATTCTCGCGCTGCCCAGTGCCCACTTCTCTGCTCACTTCCCTGCCCACTTTTTTTTATGAAATGAGGGGGCAAACGAGCAAACGGGTCACCTGATGGAAAGCAACTTCCGTCGCCCATGAACACTCGCAGCATCAGAAGAGAGCATAGTATAAGAAGTGGTCCTTATACTATGCTCAAAGTGTCGGATTTATCTGAAGTGGTAAAAGATCTTGAGCTATATCTTTAGTCTCTACTACTGTATTATACACTTAACAGTGTAGGGAAGCGAGTTTAGAGGTATGGATAAAAAGTACAAAACCTTGTATATGTAGATAATAATTAATAAGAAATGTAGTTTAAAATTATGCGTGAATTTTAAAGCCGTCACAGACTTAGCTATAATATATAATATTAATATATTTATAGCTAGGCATATTAATTTATATATTTTCTATACAATTTTCGCGTGACCACACACTCAGCTATAATATATATTTCTGGTCTCAGTGTGTTTAGTACGGTATGTTAATATACTGCGTGACTGGTGAGACATGTTCAATACTCGAGGACGTGATATTTGGCTATTATATTAGTTGGAAAAAAATAATATAAAAAAATAATATCAATTGATCACTGAGTAAATGTAGCTTAAAGTTAAATAATTATTTACCCAACGCATGGACACCGCGAGCGGGAGGGGTAGTTGTGTGGTGTTTCTTTGGTAGCGCACGCCTCTGCACCGGCCGCATAGTATGCCTACTTGCCTAGCCGCGTAATATACTTAGTATCCATGATTCATTTATTTTTGGGAAATTCGGAAAAAAATTAAGAGCCTAATTTTATTACATAATTAATAATTATAATGAGAATCGATTACAGAGTACTCTCCATAAGTATCGGTAATGTCTCACCAGTCATGTTGTATATTATAGCTAAGTCTGTGACGGCCTTAAAAAAATATCTAATAAATTACTTAAGATATAAAAAATAAGTAATTTAAATATTCACTTTACATTTCACAATTTAAATATACCTACACTTTCACAATATAAATCTTGAAAAACACTTTTGGCCTGCAAGAGGAAAAAACACCCAACTATTCAAATACTTAAAAAACGATTTTAAAAAAGATTTTGTATTTTAAGATTAATTTCTAAAGTATATACTTTCTCTGGATAAAAACAGGCTACTTATAGATTATTTTGTCCTAAGAAGTAGAAAGTATCTATTTTCGGGAAGAAAAGTACCTAGGTATACGTCTTACTAAAGTATAATGGAAAGTTATTTATGACTAAGAGCTTCAGTCGTTTGTAAAAACTGATGAAAAATAAATGGAAGTTCTGCAAACTCATTATTACGAAGCACCAAAATAATGATGAGTGATCTTCAGCAAGAGGTAATGACGACATTAGACAATGCCTAGGCCATCCCTGGTCATCGGAGCGTGGTTTCGGAGGTTTCACTTTCAACACCGACAAAGGTACCGTAAGATTTACATCATTTGGATTCTCGTCACGTACAAATATGTACCTACATTGTACAAATGTACAATAAGGTAAACCTTTGAGCGTGTTTAAGCCTTGTTGTAGCCGCACCCTTGAATCCTAAATGAGTATAGAGTACCTAACTATAACTTACGCTGGTTTTAGGCTCACGTTTTAGAGTCACGCTGACCGCACGCTGACCGTCAGCGCTGACAGCTAAAATGTATGAACCTCTAGGAAGCGTTTTAAAGTAACGCGTAGCTATCAGCGCGTACGTTGGTCAGCGCTGAAATGTGCGCGGGCGTACGCGTCGCTCGTCGGCGCCGCGCAGCCGTCGGCACTCACCGCCGCCCGCGCGCCTCTGCCCTCTGTCTTCAGTGAGCGTTCTAGTGTCGCGCCGAGTGGACGTCGTCAGCGTGAACAGTCACACTATGGACACGCCAAAGCGATCAGCACGATACTGAAACGTCTCGCGCTGTCAAGCTACGCGCTGAGCTGTCAGCGCCGATGGTCAGCATGACTCTAAAACCAGCCTTACATAGGCACAGCAGTTTTGTTGCCTACAGAAAACAACAAGTAGATGATGCCCGCAACTCAGATGCGCCAAAATTCGTTCCCGTTCCCGGGACCCAAAGATTATTCACACTAAAAAGTCATATTAGTTTCATTATATTAATAAATAATGCTAAGTTTATTTTTAGTTCGCGGTAAATCATAGCATAATAATTGATGTCTTAACAATTTACGTAACCAATTTTAATAGCATCGAATTACCTATGACAAAACCGCACAATATAGTTTAATTGTAATGTTGTAATGTTACATAGGCGGTTTATGTCGAAAGACATGAGGAACTACAGGATGTTACACCATAAACTTACGGCTGTGTATGCGGCTTTGGAGTAGGTAAGGGAAAGGAATACCATAAGAATTAACAAAAACGATATTCTACAGTTATAATAATCTCTTCGTTAGGATAAGAGCCGCCGAAAGTTAACAATGCAACCATGAAAAGGCGATGCACATTTAAATGAGCCAATTTGAATACCTAGCTCATTTAAAAGTGCAGCCGTCAAAATCTTCAGTAGGTAATAATGAAATATCTCTAAGTGGAGCAGTAAATTTTCTACTTAACTATTTAGGGTGGGTTGCACCAACTTACTTTAACTATAACTTTAACCATAACAAAAGTCAAATGAACTGTCAAATCCCTAGTAAATGTCCATTATGGACGCCATATTTGACAATAACTTTAACTACGCCTCTGGTGCAACCCACCCTTAATAACCTGTAGTACAATTCTATCTCTTTACCTAGGCATTACTACACAATGTAACGAAGTACTAATATTCCTCACTACCACATTATTTAAGTCTATTTAACATACCGTAATAGCACGTAATAGACTGTAGCCTAGATAAGCCTAGATCTCTAGACTCTCAGCTATAAACTAGCGCACTTATTTAATTATTACTAATTACTAATTAGTAATCCACGTGCTACTTATAAGTACGCAATTAGTATTACCTTAGTTCTCGAAATCAACTCATACAATATTAATTATTACTTTTAATAAGTATAAAAATATTCGCAGTCGAACACAATATAACCTCCTCCTTTTTTTCGACTTCGTTAAAAGTTTGAATATCGAATATAGGCTCTGAAAGAAATTGAAATTTTAGTATACAGGCTGTAACAAAACGAGTTTCCTCATACAAAAAATGGTCTTTCAGCGCTGCCACTTTCACAGTGAACTCTGTACAAGGAGCACAATATGGGTACACGCCCTAAAGTATTATCACTTAGTTTTGTTACACCCTGTGTATCTAGGCATAGACTAGATTATACTCAAATACGGGAATCAAGGACGTAGGAGTGAAGGCGGCAAAGCTAAAGTGGGATTGGGCGGATCATGTAAGCCGCGTGCATCCCGACCGCTGGGCAAGGACCTCAACAGATTGGGCACCCGAAAACGGACGCCGCCGCCGGACTAGATCAAGATGGCGCGATGAGCTGGAGGCATACCAGTCGGGCTGGCCAGCGGTGGCGCAGGAGAGAGCACAATGGAAGATCTTGGGGGAGGCCTTTGCCCAGCAGTGGAACACTCTCGGCTAAAACAAAAATAGACTAGACCACGGGGAGGACATAAGTTGATTTAATTATAATTCCAAGTCAAGGACAACTGCCTCCTAAACTCTTAAATTGAGACAGCCGAGCAACATTTATAGACCTGACGCCAGCCGTGGACGATAATGATGATCCATGGACCATGCGTAGTTGTAGCGCTGAGTCGCTGACAGCAAATGACACAAATTACTACACAATTGATAGTTGGGACTGTTTATATAGTTAAGTACTTGTTACTAGGTATCTGGTTTAAATTAGTTGGCTGGTCAGGTGAATTGGGTAATGCGGTCGTGTATCACGCGTTTCCGTAGTACCTTTGGGGTTTTAGTGGGAGCAGGAACACCGTTGGGGTTTTTATCTTACATCCGCCCCGGGTAGTCCCTCATACCTCAGTGGTCCTCCCCAGGCCCCGAGGATGCCTAAACGCATTCCCCCAACAAAAATGCTGAATTGGATACAAAAGCGGAATTGGATCACTGGATTGGAATAATGTAAACAGGCCATAATGTTGGATTGGATTTTTTTAATTTTCTGACAATAGAAAGGACCTCTCGATGGGGGAATGCATTTACGCATCCCCGGGGCCTGGAGAGGACCAACGAGGTATGTGGGACTACCCGGGGCGGACGTAAGATCCGCGCCCGGGACTACCTACTAAAACCCTAACGGTGTTCCTGCCCCTGATGGTGGGACTACGGGAAACGCGTGATACACGACCGCAGCCCCACCACAACAATAGAAAGGACCTCAAGGGCGGATCCAAGGGGCGGGGTCATGGGGGTCATGACCCCCCTGGGGGCCTGGGCTGGGACAGGTCCTATGTGAACCACTAATCAAAATTATAAGTTTTTATGAACTATGTGATCCGGCGCCAAAGCTCCGTCATATTAACGAACGCTTATGTCAATTCCATACATTTTCATCGGCGATTCTATAACGAAGCGAAAACGAAAACATTTTGGCTCACCCCCATCAATCAGAAACATTTTGCAGTACAGCATATTATGTACAGAATTACAGCTCTGTGATCAAACATTTTGTGGGCGTAGCCGTTAAACAGCTACACAAAGTGATAAGTAAATGACATAATAACAATATCTAATATTAATAAGTACTCGAAAATTAACACTAAAAAACCGAAATATTTCTAACAAGAATATTTTTCGGGCCGTTCGGTACGGAGTACTAGTATATATTATATTAATTATATTATTATTATTGTGGTTCGGCCGAAGGACCATATCATCTGCATTCTTTGTATTTCTTATGTCTTGCTTTGTATTAGCAGAAACGACAATCTTATCTTGGTTTATGTATTTAGGATAAAAAGAAAAACAAAATCACAACAAAAGCATCAGAGTGTCTTACCTCATTAGTTTTATCCGGTCGAAGGACCATTTGACATTCCTGTGGCTTCCTTTACGTTAGAGATCTCGAATTCCTAATTCTCTTTGTTTTTACATCCATACAAGGATTATCAGTCTGTCCGTCTATTTGTTACCTTACGTATAGCCCAAATGCTGACGGTCTGATCATGATGAAAACATAATTTATAGCCGCAATTACTAGGAGCAATTTCAAGCCAAAGCTATCTTCGGTTGCAAAATGTTTAATTGCATTATCTAAACCTCAATAGGTCGCAAGTTCGAATCTCAATTGCGAAAGGATTAATGCAGTACCTACAACCAGTTTTGTTTTTCCGACTGTTCAAACCAGAACTGAACTATAGGTCAACTATTGTCAATTTAAAGTAATATTATGACCTCGAAAAGTGCTTACAATAACAATTAAAATTTAATTTTAGTATAAAAACACCCAAGTTTGGTTTATTTATTGTTATAAATGTGTAATAAATACCTTAAATCCGGCTCATCCAATACAAATACAATCACGTACACAAGTCACTGAGTTCACTTCACTGCGTGCGGCGCGGCGGCGTGCACAGAACGGACTGGCTCGCTTCGTTGGGCCGCCGCTGCACTCTCGTGATTTCATTCAGATAATTGAAGATCTCTTTAGAAAACGTATAGGACATGCTACTTGAATTTCTAGTTTATTTTACGATCACAAAAATGATTTTCTAGTTTATTGCTTTTATTACGAGGATTTTATAATAACCTGGTTAGTAGTTTACCATTTTGTGTCTGTTTAATCCCCTTGACCTTAATTTGGAGCACTTTAGTATTGAGACTTGGGCTCAGAAAAATGTAGTTGATGAATCATTAGAACAGTGCTAAAATGATATTGTGAGACAACCATTTATCGGCACGAATGGACCGGCATTACCGGAGTTATCCACAACCTCAAAGAACTCGGCGTGATACAAAGCTTATGTTCATACTTCATACATAGCATATTCCATAAGCAGCGGCTGCTCGTCTCTTGGTCCATGTCATAAAAATATCTCCTGGCTGTCAAGACATTGTTATTTCTGTAGGTGAACTCCCGCTTTTTTCTAGAGGCTTGGAGATGATTTGACCTAAAAAGTTTTTTAGCCAGTGATTATCTAGGTCTACTGAAGAAGGTCTTTCTATCCCAGTTTTTCTGAATTCTTAATCGTTTTTAAATGCTCCCAGAGAACTTGCACATACTTAAACGCATTTTGTAGATATCTACTACGTACACAATTATTGTAATATACTATAAGTCTGATTTATGAAGTATTAACAATAGGTAATAAAACATCTAAAACATTCCTACCAATTCAATTAAACCAACAGCAATGAAAATCGCATAAAATTAAACACAAAGAACAATCCATTTATTAAAATCATTTATACACTCGCTGTACAGTCGTCAACATAAGCTATTTAAAGTATTACGAGTTATCAGGTACGGATAACAAAACCTATTTGGTATTGCAGCACAGCAGATGAATTAATTAAAATAAAATTAATTAATAAATACACTAAGTTACAATTTCAAATAAAATAAAACAGAAAACAAATTATGTGCATTTTTCTCGTTGCAGCATTCGTGATTTTCAATTATAAAATACATAACGTATTACGATTAACGTTTATGAAAAGATTTAATGAATAAAAAATAAATTGATAAATCTATTTTCCAAGTAGTGGACAATGTAGATAATATTTAATAATGATAATGGAATTCGTGTTAAGAGATTCGGAATAATTCATTGATTACACTTAAAATAATAACAAAATATAGTCACATAAATTAAAAACATATTTTTACAGCATAAAATACATTTAAAAAAGTTCATATTTGATGAAATATTTTATAACAAAGTAAATAATTATAACTTTGTGAAAGCTTTTCTACGCGACTGTACTTTAGAAAGAAACCGAGTTTCGAGCGAAACAAAGACAGTTTGATAGCTAATTAAAAATTAAAATTAATTTATACATAATTGCAATTATTTTATAATGTAAATCATTAGAAAACACACCACACGTGAAAATTTTAATTACAAATACTTTTAAAAGCTGCTCTTCAATAATTTGTACAAAATTAAAAAGTGAAACCAGGTGAAACAATAATAATACAGCGTATATTTAAGCCCTTAGAAGATAGTTATGTTCACGTAGTAACTATTTAGGTAGATAATGTGGTTCTGTGGTCATAGGTATAATGCCTCAAGTATTTCAGTTACCAAAATGCATACTCTGTACTGTGTTTAACGGCCGTAAGCGCTTACCATTAGGTAGCGTGGTAGTTTGATAGGTGGATAAAAACATATTACAACAAACTATTTAGTGGCATTGCCTAAATTGTAAAAAGGAATTTCTAAACAATTTTAATTGAATTTTGGGCCGAATATTTGACCAATACATAATAAATAATGATGATTTAGCGATGAACAAACACGTTAGGCCATACAATGCTCTATTTGTTGTTAACAAATAGTAAACTATGCGTTTGCACAACTGAGTAATGTCTATTATAATTGCATTAGGCGTGGACGCATAATTCGGGAGGCAACCGAATTGTTATGTAAAACTCTGTAGATATGTATTAAAGGCAGAGGTTACACGATCAGTATTTTATCAATCTGATCCATCAATCCTGATCAGATTGATGCAATACTGATTTGGTTAGACCTATTATTATATATATTATATATATATTTGAGGTTAGACCTACTGGATTGATGGATTGATCATTTTTTTAATAAGTAAGTATGAACTTTTTTAAAACCATCAGTATTCCGTCAATCAGATTGATGGATCAGATTGATGAAATACTGATCGTGTAACCTACCACCACTACCACTAGTACCAGCCAGCAAATTAAAGAGTCAGTACTCAGTTCACACTTCACACTTCACACCAAGTGACGCGATGCGGCGACGCACGACGCAACTATGCATTTATATATTATAGGTACCGTTCCAACAAAAATTCAAATAAAACGCCACACAATGCATAGAACATAGGCTAGGCTTGCGGCAAAGAGCTATAGGTATAATACCTTACTGCAAAAAGGGTATAGATATTCAAATTATCTTTTGTAACTTTAATTACAATAATTCGTTTCATTACATGAACCTTTAGAGCAGCAATGGCCAATGCAGTCCTAAAAAATCGGCCAAGTGCGAGTCGGACTCGCGCACGAAGGGTTCCGTACCGGAATAGAGCGAAAGTAGACAAAAAATTGTGTTTTTGTATGGGAGGGGCTCCCTTAATTATTTACTTTATTTTAATTTTATTATTAATTACTAAAGTACAAATATAACTTAGGATTTTGTGAAAATTTCAAGTGCCTAGCTGTTACCATTATTGATTAAAAAAAATGAAGGACAAAAAAATCACGTTTTTTGTATGGGAGCCCCCCTTAAATATTAAATTTATTTTATTTTCAGTATTTGCTGTTATAGCGGCAACAGATATACACAATCTGAGAAAATTTCAGAAGTCTAGCTATTGCGGTTCTTGAGTTACAGCCTGGAGACAGACAGACAGACGGACGGACAAACGGACAGACGGACAGACAACGAAGTCTTAGTAATAGGGTCCCGTTTTTACCCTTTGGGTACGGAACCCTAAAAATGAAAAGCCACGTCGCGTTTTATAGCGTTGCGTTTTAATACAGGATAATATCTTTATAATAGTCCGGCTTTTGCCATCATCATTATTTATTTCAGGGTATTACATTTTTATTATTCTACTGTACATATTAAAATTACCAGTGTAAAAAAGTCTAAAATGTATGTCAATATTATACAAAAATACCGTAAGAAATGCATACAAAATATTATAATACCATAATATAAATAGTTTGTAAATTATTATATAATAAGTCACACTCTCCAAAAATATATGCAGAACATTAAGAGCACTTTTGAGATTCAAACTTAGATCTGGGGGGCTATTATGAGCTCTTATATCCAGCCAGTTTACAGGCCAGTTTACAGGCCGTTGCATAGACACGGCTTGTAAACTGGCTGGAAACTGGCTGGATATAAGAGGTCGTAATAGTCCCCCTGGGCACAAAATGTGTCTTGTGACTCTATCACACGCGAAATAAAGTCTAATTTTCTACAAGACACTAGACAATAATTAGGTTTTAAAGAAAATAGACTCTACTTTTCGTACGCTAGAGTCCATAATCAGAATGTAAATAGGTAAATAAAGTTACCTACCAACAAAAACATTTTCCTATCATACATCTTTGTAATTTACAATAATTGCTAATATAGTGGTAACTTTAGACTTTAGGACACATTTGGTGCTTTTCTTTCAAGAAAAGAAGTTACTAGCTGTCTCTTTTTACCATTACGTATTGAGTCCTATTATCTTACTGTCATAGACAATTTTTATAATCTATGTATAGTCTACGTTAAATATTACAAACGAATATTTTCCTATCAATCGGTTGTGTTTCTAGTTTTCCATTAAAGGAGTAAATTTATTGACACTAAGGCCGGTATAAATAGTCAGTACTTAAGATGCGACCCGCTCTCAAGACGCGGTTCGGCTCTGTGATTGGTCCAAATTTTGACAGCCAACCAATCACAGAGCCTGAACCGTGTCTTGAGACCGAGATGCATCTTGAGTACTGACTATTTATACCGGCCTAAAATAGCACCTTACAAAAAATTACATCAAAATGTCAACTACAATAAATTGGTCTTAATTTTTCACTCAAAACACACACTCACATTCACGCTATAAGAAACCTTATTACAAAATATTAGTGTTCAAATTAAAACTACGCGAATAAATTAATATTAATGTTAGTAGGTTTTATATGATCCGTATACAATTAGTAAATTTCACCCCTTGTTTTAAATTATTTGCACCACGGATAATCTTATAACACTGTCTTTCTGCGCTACTCCGAGACGAACGTTAATTAGTTAACTGTAATTAAATGAAAATGTTGACATAATCCCCATATCATCTGTCAAACTCTTCATTAAATTAAGTTTAATCATCATTAAATGTATCTGAAAGCAGCAGAAATGTGTGATACGTTACAATCATTATAGACCAGTGGAAAAAATATCCGCTTGCAAATAATATACCAATGAGTGGGCAAATGCTCAAATAAAACAGATTCTACTTACACTGTACTTTTGTACTAGCAGGGAAATGGAATGTAACAAGCGGTTATTTTATAATTTATAAACTAAAAGATCTTACTTTTCGTCAAAAGTAATAGATCTAGTAAAGGTCGACGCAATACAAGCGGAGGAACTTTTTATGCTGATTAAAATTAACGTCAGAGATAGCAGGCAGATGCTATGACGTCACTGTAGTTTCCTCAGATATTGTGACGTCACATACCCTATCTTTTCCATATTGTCCGAATATTAAGAACAACGCAGACGCATGAGCGACTACTCGCCAAAATCCACGTAGGACTTGGGCGATATTTATATCGCATAAACGATAAAATAGTATCAACAAAACAGGGATATATTTTAGAAATATATCCCTGTCTTACAAAACAAAGTCCTGTCATTATCGACGTGATTCTAAAAGCGTTCCTCTTGATCGAATGTTACAGATCAGTAGATCGTTATCGGATACGATATCGTATCGTACAGCGTAAAACCACTCTGTGGCGCGGGCGGTAAGGTCACACGTGACGTGCCGCGCTATGAGTAGTAGGTGAGCACGGCGGCGTGGTTGCCGCGCACGAGCAGCACGCGCGGCGCGGCGGTTGCGAGCACGCGCAGCCACGCGGCGTACAGCGGTGCGGGCAGGCGGCGGCGCGGCATCGGCAGCGTCACGCACGCCAGTCGCGCGCCGGCGGACCGGGCGGACACCAGTTCGCGCACGCGCAGGTAGCGGTGCGTGCGGTCGCGCGCCGCCAACAGATCCGCCTCAGTGATGCCCGCTACAAAATTGAATAGGTTAAAATATTAAATTAAGGAATAAAAAAAAACCATAGCAGTGGGTGAGATGATGATGATGAAGTATTGTAGAGAACACTCTTGATCATCCCCTCAAAATTTTGAATTTTCATGATCATGAACAACATTACTTATGGCTCTGCTTATAGTCACAATTTTGACGTTTAATTTTTTTAAACAACATTCAAAAAGTAGTAGTATCAATAATTTTGACGTTTATACTTTTTAAATTATGACTTTTTAAAGGTTCAAACCCTCGCTGGTTTACGTAACTGTATCTATGTAAATTAGCTCTATACTCACTGGGATCATTACTGTCGTCCGTCGTCATATACGGAGCTATGAGCTTGTCGAAGTACGCCAGGGTCGACTCCTTTGGCTTCTTGGACACGTCGGGAATCATCTCTAATGCGGAGTAATCTATCCGGAACTTTGAGAGTAGGGACGCCATACTGAAACCATTTAGACTTATTACTCTGACTGTCTGAAGCAGACTTTTCAGGAAAAAGTTATCGTGCAACCTATTTGGAAATAAAATTCATTTATTTCGTTTCAGATATTTGCTAAGGTAAAATGGAAGATTCTATTCTTAATAGTAGAAGCCAAGAAAACTGAACGCCGATTGAAAAGAAATGGATGGATCATGGATCTACATTATGTAAGTATATTTACTGCCTTTTACATTTAGTTCATTGGCTAAACGTTAAGTTCATTCCCGTATCGCTTAGTTTACATACTTTCGTTCCTCAATCTCCATCTCGGCGTTGTTGTTGGCGAGCGTGAACACGCGCAGCGGGCAGCCCGCCCACGCGCGACGCGTCGACAGTATGTACGGCAGCAGTAGCGTCAGACCTGCGGCACACGTTTGTGGTTTCAAGAAAAAATATATATTCGACTTAACAAAATTACAATAGAGAGCATTGATACTTGATATAACAGTCGCTTTAATAATGCGTCACACGGTAATCGTGGACGTGAACGTTTGAGGTTGTTGTAGGCCTCTGACGTTCATGGCTTGCCGTTACATTTAAAAGCGTCTTCTTAAGAGTGCACCTGACCCTAACTTGAATACATTCTTAAACCTAGATCTCAAAATCTGTAAGGTCAGAAAGCTGATTTTTTTACACAAGTAACTTCAGTTCATGAAGATTAAATGCTCAAGACGAAAACACGATTACTGAAAAAATTCTCGATAGTTTCTTTTTTACAAAAAACCTTGTTTTAGACACATTTTTGCTTGGATCTTCGAAGTTCGCTGTCTTTTCTTTAATATTTTTTAATATCTAAAAAGGCATTGATAAAACCTAAATTTGCTCAAAACACTTTTTTCATAATCATTATAGTTCGTCTTTTATTCAAGTAAAACTAACTTGGCGATGATTCCGCGTCGTCCTTTTTCACCTGGCATATGAAAGTCGTGCGTGAGTGTGAAGAGAGAAGGACTATGTTTTATTTTTAGGGTCAGTATCCCTCTTAAGATTCTACACATTCCTACTTTGCCGTGGTGCGGCAAAATAATGTATTTAAAATACGTCACGACTGAATAAATCTGTAAAATATATTTTTTCTTCACGGCAAAATCATGCCGCTTGGCTCTCTGGCCCCACCCCAGCAGCGCACTGACTCCGTCCCTGACACTACACGACCCACCTCCGTCGTCGTACAGCCACCACACGTCGACGGTGCCCGCCTGCCGCTTGGTGAACTGCTCCACCGACGTGAACGACGATACGCGCCGCCGATTACGTCCAAGCAGCGCACTGAGTCCGCCCCTGACAGGCATAACAAAGGGTCAATTTATAGTTTTTCTTGAACAATGATCTATAAAATACATAATTTTATATTGGAATAACATGGAAAAATATAATAATACAACAGAATGACAAAAACTGAAAATATTATAAGCATTTCCAAAAATTTAATTATAAACTGTCACATTTTATTGATTACTGATATGCCTCGGTAGAACTTGATCAAATCGATCAATCTCTGTCACTAGAGCGCGCGTATTAAAAACTATCAGTATTGTCTTCTCGCTCACCTTTCTTCCTTCTCTTTCTTCTGCAGCCCGTTTGCGTCAGTGCTATCGTCCGCATTTTCAGGGTGCTGGTTGACACGAAGCGGCGCGGGCGAACCCGGGCCCGATAGGTCTGACAAACTACTACCTGTATATAGAAATATAACAGTACGTTCAATTTTCAATAATGACATATTTGATTATTGAAAATTTTGTTAAATTAAAAATTATAAGCCGACTACTAAAAGTTTAGGTGTTACGTTGAAATATTAAATTGTCTGTCAATATCCCGTTTCCGTGCACCTTGAAGAGGAAACTCACCAGCTGAATGTATGTTCAAACTTTCCGTAGATTTAGAGTCCTTGATGCTTTCACCGATCGAATCTGTAACAAAAGATGTTATGATATAACGTAGTAGATGTACGAATTTGTTGTTGCTGATGATAATTATTATAAGTAATTATAATGATGCATATATTAGGCACGGTAGGTTCTAGCTGCGCCACAGACACGTCCAGGGCTGATGATGATGATGATGTGTCAGTACCGTTAGCGGGGGGCGTGGGGCGGGGCGCGGGCGC
The DNA here is from genome assembly GCA_905404155.3 of Plebejus argus. Classification (NCBI taxonomy): domain Eukaryota; kingdom Metazoa; phylum Arthropoda; class Insecta; order Lepidoptera; family Lycaenidae; genus Plebejus; species Plebejus argus. Next base: position 1,316,784 of record FR989944.1, read on the forward strand.
GAGGTACGCGGCCAGCTCGGGCTCGAGCGCGGCGGCCGCGCGCACGCCGCCCTCAACACGCAGCAGCGCCAGTGCCACGTGCACGTCCAGGGCTTTGCTGTAACATTTATATTGAAGTTAACATCCTTCTGGTAGAGTTACATAATATTATACGATCAGAGAAATTTATTCATATCATATTATGATTCATAGACATTGAGCGGACCTACATCGTATAATCTGGTTGTGTTCGTTTATCGTGACTTATCGACTGGGTTTGACATTACGCGATAAAATTGCGGTCCCCCAACTGCCCATGAATCCACTCCTCTTATGCTGCCATACTGTAATATAACATGATTTGTTTGGGACGTGATTTGGTCGTGAATAGATAAAAAATACGTACTGCAGTATATCAACGTAGTCGACGAGCTCCTTTTTCGTACAAGACTCCCAGTCCTCGCGAACACCCATCAGCAGGATATTGGGTTTTAGCTTGCCGAGACCACTTGCCTGAGGGGACAAAATATCAGATATTATAACACTTAGGCGAACTTGCGTAGATCTGGGTTAAAGTTAACTCTGAGTTAAACATCATGCAGATCTGCGCAAGTGGGCCTTAGATAATCAAAATAAAACCATAGAAAAATCATGCAATGATAACGATGCAGCTGTAAAAAAATCCCACCTACCGAAAACACTATTAAGACCCAATATAATTGTAATTTGTAATTAAGCTCCAAAAAATTCGTACGAGATGAATCATCATCTTATTCATCCAAATTTCATCATACTGCGTCCGGACTTTTGTTGATTATAGTTTATACCACATCGTAGTATATTAATCCAAAAACGAATCAACAAACCTGCAACAACGCACTGGCGCCATCTTTGAGCGGTGCGTCGTCAACTATCGTATAGAACGCTTTGATCTTACGGCGCGCGAGCCAGTGGTACGCGCGACTGGTTAACGCCTCGCGCGTGCGATGCGACGTCGGGTTCTATAAAAACATATAAGAACGTACGTTCATTTTACGAAATTGGTACTTACAATAAGATGGTGAAATAGCACTCATATATTTTGTTGGATATATCTCGACGTGCAACGTGCGTGGAACATAACGCTATCTAAAGTCATAGAGTAATAAATAGTTAAATATGTGTGTGAAAGACAATCTTATAAGCTCCTTTTAACAAAAACATTTACAAATCGGATAGCAACAGTCTTTATTTATCTAGCGAATTTCCAACGTATTTACACAAAGACTACAACACTATAATATTAAATAGTAACTGCGCAATACCTGTATAACATGTCCGCAAAGCAACAGCGAGGAGTCTTTGGTAATGAGATACGCGAAGTCCGTCAGTATTGGCCGCTCGCCGGGGAACCCGGTCAGTACAAGAATCTGGGGTCTGTGAAAGAAATAACAGAGCCATAATAAGAGTAAGTAATAAAGGGAATATAATGTAGTCCTTAACAAATGTAATCAAAACAAACTTGCACATCACACATATTTAAATATGTCATCTAGTATTTGTTTGGATATTTGTCGTTTTTGTTATTTTATATAATATTTTGTTATTAATAAATCTTCACTGGTTCTTTATTAAAAAAAACCCCGAATATGGCGAAGCCAAAAGTTGTCATGATTTTGGTAGTCTTTATTATCTCTATCTTTATTATATATAATATGTGGCATCTCATGTACAGCCTAGGCAACTAGCTGGCTAGTTATCTAGTCATACAGCGACAACATACCTGTAATTCTTGACGTGGTCAGTCACTCGGTTGAGATGTTGTACGCTGGACAGCGCGCTCTTGTACGACTGCGCCTGCGTCGTCGAGCCCCAGTTTACATCTGAAAATGTCATGTTGTATATTTTAATTTATACAGTTGTTTTATGAGTAAGGAATAATACTTAAATAATGTTTTAGCAAGTTAGGAGTTTCCAAAAAATGTAGTCCGGTCGCAGTACAAATAGAATTGACCTTTCGCTGCTTGTTTATTTCACATGAATATCTCGAAGCCACGTAAACGTTTTGTTTTTTCTTGTTAGTATAAGATGTTATTATAAGATGTGATTCTTTCACAATTCTAACAATATGATTTGTTTTACACGTCAGTGACATTTCTTTGTATAAAATTCATTCAAAATTACTCAACTAGGCGTCATCAACTAAAGTTACTATCCGACAACTTAATTCTAGCTTGTCCATAGCTAGATCATACCCGGCTTCCGGTACGACACGATCAGGTACAGCGTGAGCAGACAGGACAGCGTCACCAGCGCCGTCACCCACGACACCACGAACATGATCGCCGCGCACACCACCGCGCCCACCAGCGACAGCCACGTGTTGTACAGCTGCACACACACACATAGCATTGTATTATGACTGTCTGATTGTCGCTTCGTACGCGCACAACATAATACCACAAACTGTGGTTTTCGCCGATTGCAACTTCTATCAATGTAATAAAATACAAAAAGTTTCGGTCTCAACATTGATCCTTGTGGAACTTCAAAGTCAGGTAGAAAATTACGTAATATAACTTTGGGCTTTCTTATAGACTATTCTCTGGTTAGCTTTCTTAAAGACTATTTAAAATATAATTACGTAACGACTTAGTTAAAACGTAATAAAAGTCTATCATTAAGAGTATCAAAGGACTGGCACAAATCTAACAAGAACAAAGTTTGCCACCAAAGATTTGAACGAAATTACGGTACCCTAAAAGTAGGCCTCCATCCGACAGGTTTGGTGATGCTAGCGTGGAATGTCGCGAAGTTGATCAGCGCGTAGGCAGCGAGGAAGAAGTTCGATATTAGAGGAGCTATTTGGTTCAGTCCTCCTAAAATACAAATTATTATTGTTTTAATTTTTATTGTCATACTCAAACATCAGAAGAATTGAGGACTGAGTGGTGTGTTTAAAAAGGGAAGTAATACGATAACAAGTAACAACATTCAGTCTTGGAAAATTGTGTATTTTAGTATGCTATATAAATATAAATATTTTAAGCTACGTATCATAAAGCAATAGATCAGTAATAGTGATTTAATATAAAGGTTTGTACGTAATACGTATGTTATATACGTATTACGTACAAAACGTATTGTCGTTAGTAGCACATAACTCACCCATCAATATACACGCGACAGCTATGATGAAAGTGAGCGCGTACCCGCGTACCGGCTCATTGTTACTCCCATAGCCTTTGGCGAAGAACTCCAAATATGGGTAGAGCTTGTCTTGACATAGGGCCTGGAAAAAGAAAACTTCTTACTTATTTTTTTATCTTCAGATTGTTTGTAAGTGTTTCGTTGAGCTTTAATATAAGCAAATTGACAGTAACAAAAGACTTACCTGGAACACTTTAGGTGCGGAGACGAGGGACGCTAACGCAGAAGACAGTGTGGCAGCAAAACAGCCGCCGTAGACCAACGGGCCCCAAGCCGAGACCAGGCGAATTACCTGGAATTACGAATTATTTTTATAAATTGAAGCTCAGCAGTGTACGTTCGTGTATAGGCTTAATCTAGATCATTTAAGCTAGCGCTTAGTCAAAAATTCAGACGGTCACAGCTTACACATCAACTCGGTAAGAGATCGTAACACTGCATGAGAACTTACCGTAAAACTTTTAAGAGTAAAATAATTTTGTATAATAACAACAATAGGCCTTATACACTCACATCGTTGCTATGATCATGCTATGATGCAGGTCGTACGCACACGTGCCCGCCTGCACGCAGTCGCTATCACGATGTACGATATCGTTGTTAACAGGATCGCTAGGAACCCCCCTTGGGTATAGCCGATGATGTGTCCTAGTAGATATAGTGGGCCGTATATACTCACGTCGTTGCTATGATGCAGGCCGTACGCACACGTGCCCGCAAGCACGCAGTCTTGCACGCCACCGCCCGCGTCGCGCACCACCGTCCAGCCCGCTACTACCGCTATCACGATGTACGATATCGTCGTTAGCAGGATCGCTAGCAGGGTTCCCTTGGGGATCGATGATGAGGGGTCCTGGAAAACAGTTATTTGTAAAGTAAAATAAAGTAAAATGTAATATATATTGTATTATGTATGTAGTTTTTAATTATGTCATGTAGCATTGATATTGTGTATTCTTGAGTACACTCCGGTCGCTGAGGATTATACAAGTCATGTTTATAACTATAAAATACTGCTATCGCGCACTTCGAGCTTTTAGAAGCGAGATAGCAAGACTTATACTACATTCGAGTTTATAAAAAAGACGCTATGTGGCAGGTTACGATTTCAACAAGTTCCGCAATTTAGTAGCATGAGGGAAACTTGACTACGACGCAAAAACTATAACATTATAAGTACTAATTCTCAGTTTCTACTTGATAAGCCATCTCGCTCGTATCTTATAAGTAAGAGAGAGACGGTAAGCCTGCTACCTCACCTTTAGATCACCGGAGATGTTAGCACCCGCAAGAATCCCGGTAGCTGCAGGGAAGAATATCGCGAAGACAGAGAAGAAGTCGTGCTGTACGCCTTCAAACACGCGGTAGTCCGGACCCAGGTTGTCACGTAACACTGTCACTGAAATAGATAAGGCTTGTCAGTGAAAATATTCATACTTTAAAGAGAGAAAGATTTTATGTTTTATTTTACTTTCTAGCGAAAAAACTTGCTTGCCACTAGGTATATCGCGAAAGGCTTAAATAGAGAAAAGAATATTTCTATTAGCGACAGTATTACATGACAATATTTCACGTACCACCGCCGCTGCTGCAGTTCAAGAAAGCTTGGAACTAGGAGTATAAAAAGAATACGAGAAATTAAAATTCTTAAGTACTAATGCAAAATCTACACAGTGTACTGTGTATTGTGCGTCAAGAAAATACATAATTTGTGTAGCTTTTTATCAGGAACAGTTTTATTTATAAGACACTGGTCAAAGATATCAATGTTCTTTTGACTTAAAAATAAGTCCAATTATCCCGCGTTGTTGCCACTTAGAGCGAGAAAGAAAACTAGAGAGGCAAGTCAGAAAGAGGCAGGAACACTTACTATTAAACCCCACGAATCCCTGCGCCACCTCCTCATCGCCCTTGGGTCCTATCGCCGCGCCTATAAGGAAGTCACCGATGGCGGCCAGCAGGATGAACAGCAGCACCACCTGCGCCTTCGCCTCCCACTCCAACCCCACCACCACGATGCCGGTCAGCACCACGATCGTGATGCAGCCGTATATCGCTTGGTCCTAGAAGATCACAGTCAATGTCAAAGAAATCACATTATTAAGACTAGCGACCCGGCAAAACAACGTTTTTAAATTAATATAAAAAGTAGATGAAAAGCTATATTCTCAGGCCTAACGAATGTACCATCGAGTAAATTTGTTCCTAGGCAGTTGACAGACCAACGTCATATTTTGATCAGATCATGTCAATTTAATGTTAATAGTGATATGTCGGCTGGGTTTGACGTAACGCGACCAAACTACGTAGGTCCCTCATCTGCCAAGGAATCAACTTCTCTGATAGTACATACAAAATTTCATTAAAATCGGTTGAGCCGTTTTGGAAGAGTTCGCGCACAAACACTGTGAGTTGTGACACGAGAATTTTATGTATTAGAAGATGGACCCAATCCATAAAGTTAATATACCTAGCGGAATAGAGAAACAAAGGCCTGAATTAAGAGAGATGTCACTATCAGTAACACTGCGTGGTAAAAAGAGACGTGTGATACATGACAGCAGAACTCTTTTTTTGACGTCCAGTCGGCACGTGCCGCACGTTGACAATTTAATCTCATAGAATTCATGTTCAATGAATGAATGAATGAATGAAAACATTTATTTCAGACAAACAATGCCCATAGTATTGTTAGTGTGTTAGTTACAAAAGATAATGATAATAATAAATAATAACAAATACTTATAAAATTCAATTAATATGTTAGTGATGTTAGTAATAATTTTCCTTAAAAACTTAAATTACTCCTTTGACTATCCTTATCCAATGTTCTTGGATAGGACAGTCAAATCTATCCGCAATGACTTTCAGAATGCTGTTGTTGGATTTACGTAGACGCTGGAGAAGTGAGGCTGTTTTTTTGCGTATTACCGCTTTAAAACCGTCGGTACGCGCAGAGGCAAACATACCAGATGCGCTACAGCGCCATGGTAGCCCCAGCAGCATTCTGAAAGTATTGTTGTACTGGACGCGCAGAGTGTCATAGGTTCGATTCCTATACCCGACCCATAGGGCACTCGAGTAAAAAGACTGGCAATAAGCTTTAAACAACAGAATCTTAACTCGAGTTGCACAACGGGTAAACCTACGGGCGAGCATATTACCTCGAACCGATAACGCTCTACGTTCCCTCTCTATGTCCTCGTCATCCCTGAGGTCATCGGTCACAATATGACCCAGATATTTAAACTTTTGTACCCGCTCTAAGGCAACTCCATTCAGATACACAGGAGGAACACGTTCAGGACAATTCTTTCCTGTTCTGAATATCAACAATTCGCTCTTTTTGGAATTATATTTAAGACCGTGCTCCTCCGCGTAAGACTCACATATGCGCAGGAGTTTCCTCAAGCCACCTATCGAGGGACTCAGCAGCACCATATCATCTGCGTAACTTATATTGTTCATACTAATGCCATCTATGAAGCATCCAACATGTGTGCTGCTGAGTCGCTCTATGAGCTGGTTGACATATAAGTTGAACAGGATTGGAGAGCTCAATCCACCCTGTCTTACGCCACATTCCAGTTTGTACTCGTCCGATAGAGTACCGGCCCATCTCACTCGATTGGTCTGATTTGAGTACCAGTACCTTAGAAGAGAAATAGTTTCAGGGGGTACACCCGCTCTTTCCAGCTTCTTCCACAGGAGATTATAGTGAACAAGGTCAAATGCCTTGGATAAATCCAAAAAACAGGCGTATACTGGCGTCTTTCTCTTTGTGTAGTAGCTGACGGTGTGTTTCAAGCTCAATATAGCTGTTTCAGTGGACAGACCTGCCCTAAATCCGAACTGCGCATCATGCAGATGAATAAATTTTTCAAGAGTACCGTTCAATAAACTATCGAGCACCTTAGCTGTTATAGTGGCGAGTGAGATAGGCCGATAGTTAGTTTTGTCGGACGAATCTCCCGTTTTATTTTTAGCTATCGGCACCACTACGGTACGCATTAAAAGGTCTGGCAGATACGAGTGACACAGGCATAAATTAAATAGCATGGCCAGGACTCTAGGCAAATGTACTCCGGCAAATTTAAAATGTTCGATGCTGAGACCATCATGACCGGGCGACTTTCCTCTTTGCATTTTTTTTATAACCTTATATATGCTTTTAGCAGAGAATAATGTGCACTGTGATCCTGTCATTATGGTATCAACATCGCTCCCACCACAATGATGAGTACCCAGGGATGACTTAACACTAAAATGCTTTCTAAATAAATTAGAAATCATTTTATGATCCTGAATACCGTCGACGCTCACAGGGAAACTTGATTTGGCATTTAATTTATTTGTATTTTTCCAGAAAGATCTAAAATCTTTTGCAGAATGATTGGTTGCTAGCATGTCCATTTTTAATTGCTCTTGTCTATTTTGACACCATTTTAATTTCGACTTAAAAATTTTACGCGTCATCACCATTTCTTCATATATTATACCACTAGTTGGTTTTCCTGCTAACACCCATCTCTGAAACTTAATTCTAGCCTCCCTATGAGCGCCGGCTACATACTTATTCCAGCCGGCTACATGTTTATTTTTACGCCTTTTAACAGTATAGCTCTGTTTAGCTGCAATCGACAAGGCATTTATAATAGCATTATACAATTGATCTATAATTTTATGATGATTAGTATTTTTACATGATATGCCACTGCATTGTTCTAATTCTGCAGGGTAATTAATGTCACGGAGCATTGAGTGACAGATTTCATTATATTTATGAACTTGGTTTGGCTGCCTTTCCCCCCAAATAATGTTGGCATACTCATTTTTAAACGAGGACTGAATTTTTTCGTTCAGCTTATTTATATTGCATTCAATCATAAGTGGGAAGTGGTCAGACCAATATACATCGTACTTTACCCATATATTGTTAACTGTTGCCCTTGCAGACTGGGTAACGATGCAGTGGTCTAACCACCTTACACATCCATGCGCATCACTACGAAACGTAAAACTACCAGATTGCAGTCCTAGAAATTCTACATCAGCACAGTACAACTGATTATCTGTACAAAAATTTATTAATTCATTATAAAATAATTCATTAGGATGCGCATTAAAGTCACCCAGAATGTAAAATGCCTCGGTCCCACCGTTCTTTTCAATTTCTATAACCGATTGAATATTGCTTAAACATTCAGTAAACAAAGGTAAATTTTCAATACAATTAGTGGGCATATATACACTAAATATTACAGAAGATCTATGGCCCACTGTTACTTTTATTGCAACAGTACGAACATTGTCACACTGTATCACTGACACTGACTGAAATGCACTTTTTTTCCATAATAGGGCCACACCTCCATATGGCCTCCCGATAAGCAGGCCCGCCGAGGTATCCACCGCAGAAGTGCCAGTGGCGCAAAAGTTGTCGTCGATCGTATTTAATAACGGAAGCTCGTGCGGCAGTAACCAGGTCTCCTGTAGTGCTATTATATCAGCTGTGTCGCATAGCATTTTCACACCCTCCATTGACCTCTTAATAGACTTACAATTATAGCTTGTTAAGACACATCTATTTGGCCGTGAACTATCCATTTATTAATTTATTTTCCTGTGCCTCATTATTACCAAATGACTTAAAATTTATAAATCGCCTAAATGTTACTCCAGCGGGCCACAATTGGTCATCTAGAAACATGCTAACTTTGTACTTGTTTACATAAATTTTAAAGGCATTGTACTTTCTGAGATTTTTCATCTTAATTTTTATGACAGAAACTGACTCACCGGTTTTCTTCTGTACATACTCGCTTATATCCTGCTCCGTCACATCACAATGCACGTTCGATATAAACAATGGCACTTTTGACTCAGCAGCTTTAAATTTATTGTTTACACTAAGATCAAGTTTAGCACTGCCTAATTTAGTTGCAAACTTCTTATTCTGCCGGTTTTTATAACGCACCACCGTCCACTCGTTTTCGTGATTAGAGTTATTATCTTCACACGTCTTATTATTGTTCTTTAGTGCCGACATTTTTTTTGTTTCTTTAGTGTAACAGTTGGTACTAACTGGCAAATCATGCTTATCAGTAACGTCTGCCGATAGCTTCATCTCACTCGCACCCCTCGCTGTGATATGGGTAGGTGTCGCGGTCTCACTTGCACTAATGTCGCAACTAGATTTTTGTTCTAACTCGTCGGTTATTTTTTCAAAGTCATTTTGATGAGTTTCAGATATGGCTTGCGGCCCGCTATCGAACATATATTTTGCACCCCCACGAAATGTATTAATATTAAAACGATCTTCTAATCGCATAAATTCAGTTAACTTATCCTCGAGGTCATTTTTGCGAACGTAGTCACATTTAATATCCTCCAACGACTTTTCAAATATCAGTAATCTCTTTAACAGGCTTGAAACATCGATATGGTCGAATGTCACCGGAGGCAACTTATCTAAGTCTCTCGCCACAAAAACAGGCAATAATTCAGGATCGGTCGCCTTGATTAACGATATAATATCATCAAGATTTCTTTGTGATTTGCCCGCTCGCTTACGCATAGTTACTTTTTTACTTAACGATTCAAAAAGCAACGTCTTCGCCACTTCGATATCATTGTCACTAAAAGCACTTTCACAGATTCTCACAAGACCTTCTTCGTCCATAACGTCTATTTTATTCTGTATAAACGACAGAACTTCAGATATAACTAAGTTACAACTCGAACACTTCAATAATTGCGAATTAGCCATAATCACGTATCGTGCGGTCAATGAACTCACACGCACCGTACCGCGGTCGTCAATCATGCTTGTGTTAGTGTATACGTACACATATTTTTCACACAGATGAAAAACCAATTTCGGTTTCGTTTGACAGCTCGAGATTTTTGCTCTATTCCGCTAGGTATATTAACTTTAGGACCCTAGATCGCTGTTTGTCTCTTTCACTTGGGCACTTTGTTGCATTTGAGGCTTGTTTTAAGCTATTGCACAGCTTTTATCGCGGGCTTTGGGCGCGGTGACTGAATCAAGCTATTCCGTAACGAAAAAACCTGACACCCCACTCCGACCGGCACAGTGCTGGCCGGTCGGTGCGGCGTTGACATACTTCGTCACGGTGGTTGTGTGCGTGCTACACGTATGCGAATTATAATTGCATAAGTTGCTAAAAATGCTATGCAATAGCTTTAGCGCGGCAGTAGTGCAATATGGCATCGGATCTAAGACTTAACAAGCACTGGCCAGTACTTATACTGAATTATATTTCTAATCTAATGCCTTATTTCTCTTAATAAGTAACTTGCTAGCGTAAACTACATATCATAATATTACCCACAAGATAATTCCAAACTCACCCAGCTCTTGCTGACCATATACGCTGTCTCCGGTATGAGACTTATGAGGGATTCCCCGAAGCCCACCACATACATGGCGCAGGCGACGGCATTAGCCATTGAGAATATCAGCCCTATGGAGCCCCCGAACTCAGGGCCCAGGGACCGCGATATCATGTAGTAGGTCCCACCTGGAACAAAATATGTGTGAATGTTAGTGATGCTAGTGGTGATAGTGATGATAAAGATGAAAGTAATTCTAATGAATGTTATTGATGATAGTGATTTCGATTCTATTTTTGATTCTATTTTAATGCAACATTATTGCAGCTACGTTGTAATTTTGTTCCAGTTTGTCACTACTGCTTAAACTACAAGATGATATTCCTATGAAACAACAAACAACAAGAGACGTGTTCTGGTTTATAAGCAATCCAAAAGTTAAACACATAAGAGAAAGAAATAAAAACTTCTACAAAGGATTTTAGCGGAACGGAACAAGATGATATAAATTAAGTCATAACTTACCTCCTTTTATAACGCCGTTAGTGCTGATAGCTGACATGGAGAGAGCCGTGATTGTGGTCACCACCGACGTCGTCAAGATAAGCAGAATTGACTGACCTGTACATAATGAGTTGTTTTATACAGATCTCAATACCAATATTAATAATGAGAAAGTATGGCTGTCAGCCTATTATCTCTGATACTTAAGCCACTTAAAGGACTTTGAATACCGGGAAAGGAGCAGGGACATTATGATTATAAAATGGTCTACGTCTCCCAAACCAGTTTCTGTCAAATGTCAAATCAGACAAGGACAAAACATAGAACAATTACTAATAATGTCTGTATACTCACTCTACATTTATCGAAGTTCCAAAAAAGGAAGAGGTTATCTATACTGTATAAGATTTTTTTGTATGTTCAACTATAACTCCGCCGTTTATGATCCGATTTACGAAATTCTTTTTTCAAAGTACAGAGATGGAAGTAAAGATGGTCCCTCACCAACCCCCGCCTGTCCCACCACCCACGACAGTCGAAGGAAGAGCATGACGCCCCAGATGTTGAGCAGACACCGCATCAGCACGCCCTTCACCCACCCGAACTTCACTGATGATGAGGGGAGCGACGGCATCGAGAGATCCTTCTCCAGGGTCTGACCGGGCTGGAATCAGATGAAATGGAATATGTTTTATTTCTAAATTAGTAAAAAGTAAGAGAATTTTTTTAGATATTGCCTCCCACTGGTTTTACACTCTGTGACTCTATCAGTAATTGAAATATTATTATGTATGATATTGAATGTACTGTCACTTCTTGGTGGAAATTCATGTTCAATTAAATATTTATACACTTTCCTTGCACTTATTCCACTCTATTTTAATAGATTTATTACAGAATTATAATATACACGACCGGTTTCGAAAAACTGACACGGACACCTGATGATGAATTTTCTTCTTCTCTCTAGACAAGTTGGAAAACTTCCAACTTGGCTAGAGATTTACTCATTCGGAAGTCGAAACTGTCTTACATGATTCCTACCACTGTTTAATCTACGGCATTCTACGGTATTCAAAAATGACGTCAAAAGACGAATATGCTCATATTTAGGGCCTGTTTCACCAGTCACCACTTCCTGATAAATGCCGGATAGGCTATCCACAACTTATCTGACAGATTCTCTATATATTGTCTGTCAAGTTAAGTTGTAGATAGCCTATCCAGCACTTATCAGGTGGTATGTGCAGTAGTGTGTCAGGCAGTGGTGAAACAGGCCCTTAGTCAAATAGCATCCGATTGTTTCGATAGCAAAGTTTTTAGATTCATGGGCCAAAATAAAGAAGCTGCATAAAAGTGAATGTGAATCATCGTCAGCTAATACAAAAACTCAGGAATTATGGCTTCACGGGTTCGCTTTTGGAATGGTTCAAATCATATCTCCCGATTCCCGAATCGACCGCAAAATGTAGTTGTGAATGGTTTTGTGTCGCGTACGTATTGCGCAGAGTCAGGCGTTCCACAAATTTGGGTCCAAAGCTATTTTTACTATTTATTATTGATATTACATCCCGAATAAAATACTGTCAGAAATCCTTATATGCAGATGACTTGAAAATATATAAAATTATAAAGAATAGTAGTGACGTTGCTCTAGTCCAGTGTTTCCCAAACTTGCCGGGACCGCGACTCATCTACAAGAAAGTTTAAAGTTCGCGGCCCACCTCGTGTCATGAAGACAAAAAAGCAGCGGTATGTTGCTGCCGCTGCATTTACCCGTTAATTCTTATCGTATTCAATACAACTGACCTACTGACGTTCACTGCTGGACTTGGGCCTTTTCTAAAGCCCATCACTACAATCGAACGAGTACGACAATCGTCCTATAGTTTCAGGGCCCATCCAAAACCTACCCGCGACCCACACTTTGGGAAATACTGCTCTAGTCCAAAAAGATCTAAACGAAATAAAATCTTGGTGCGACTCTAATAACATGACGCTCAACGTTAATAAATGTTTCCATATCAAATTTTCACGAAAAATAAAACCACCAGTTTCAGATTATAAAATTTATGGCTCTATTGTAAAAGAGGTTGATGAAATTAAAGATCTCGGTGTAATCTTAGATAACAAATTAAAATTCTTCAAACATTGTAGCAAAATCCGCTCGTATGCTCGGCTCTGTTAAGAGAAACTCTAAAAATTTTAAGCAACCCAAAACTAAAATCATCCTATATAACGCTCTAGTCCGTAGCCACCTTGAGTATGGTAGCATAGTCTGGAGTCCACATTACGTAGTGCATTCTCAAAGGATCGAAAACATACAGCGGGCTTTTACTAGATATCTAGCTTACAACAGTAGCGGATTTTCACAGCAACCATACGCATCGTTTGAATAAATTCGATATGGTCACCTTACGGAATAGAAGAATATTACTGGACTTATGCTTTCTGTATAAAATTGTCCACGGTAAAGTCATATGTAACAACCTACATGATCGTATAAAGCTTAAACCAGTACTATTATAATATATTCTGTGCTTAAACGTACCATACAAATATCCTAGAAATAAAATAACTAAGACATTTTATATTCCTCCCTGCAAAACTAATCTTGGGTTACAATCTCCGATGACTAAAATATTTGTTCAATATAATAAAACAAATAGTATTATGGATCTCGATGTGTACCATGATAAGTATTTTGTTTTTACGAAAAAATTAAGAGACTTATTTGTTTAAGTTTACATTACTTTATTTAAATTTTAAAGAATAATAATTACATATTTTTGTTATTATTAATGCTATTATTATATGTACACCGTAGTTGTCGTGTATATTAGATATAATACAAATTGTTATTTTAGTTTTTAAATGAAAAATGTATGCGATGTGGTTGTACTTTAAGGTGACGCCATGTTAAAGTAAAAAACCGTGTTGGATGTGTTTGAGATTGCTTGTTTTCTATGCGAGGCTAGTCCGGCCTCTCATAGAAAACAAGCAATGGAACAGCATAAAATGGAAAGGGCGTAGCGACAAAATGGTTTTTGTCGCGTAATTTGAAAACCATAAATACATTTCATATAAGCTATGGACAAATTAAAGTGTATACTAGAACCAATTTATGTACAAATTTTGGAAGCTTATATCACTCTCCTCTGTTGGCAAAATAGGAATCCCTTTTTTACAGAGGTCTTTTTGATTGATTATTCTGTGTCATAAAAGTTTACCAATCGTGTTATGCTATGGGTAATTCAAAGACAAAGACATGATGAATACTGACAGTGAACTTTAATTTCTTAGCTTTAGTCATTGCTGAGAGAAATGGACATCGCTACAGCCAAATTATCAAGGCGTCAACCTTAATAATAAATAAATGTGCAACAACATGCTTGTTGTTAAAATAATAAACTTTCATTATGTTGATGTCGCATCTAGCTTATTTATTAATAATGTTTATGGACAATAATAAATAATTTTATTATCTATTCCATAAATCAATAACATAACTGGTTTGGTCTGTACGCTGTTATATACAGTGCAAATAAATATATGTATTGTTAATTGTTATAATATAGGTATTATGTCGCTTTGTATGTACACTCAGATATAAATATTAGTTTAGGTACTTTAATAGTAATATTATGACAATCGGATAGTTTAATGAGATATGGTGCGTCAACTATTTCATGCTATGACCTACCATCGCGGCATCGTTACTAAAGTTTGCTGTGAGTTATCAGCAAAATGCGAAATTCGGGTATAGAGTACACTAATGATAAGAATAAAAATAAAACGCAATAAAAATTGTTTTATTTCTGAGTAAATTTGAAATAAATAATGTGTTGACCTACCACCGGTTCGGGAACGAACCCGGCGAGAAGAACCGGCGTAAGAAACTCGCACGGCGTTACTTTTTAACAAAAAAGTGGTTAAATTAATCAATTCAAATATTATAATTATTAAGAAACATTGTTACCTAATAATGCCCACTTCTAAAAAACATCTACCTTTTTCCAGTCGGGAAAATATGAATGCTAATGTTATACATTGATACAGAACCGAAATTAAATTTGTTTATTTGTACAAATTGGTTAAAAACGCATTTAGAACCTTTACGTGAGGCACCAAGCGATTACCAGTATACTAGTCAAGTACTTTATGAGTAAGCACATTTGAAACTAGTGCTGCATCTAGTAGCTAGCCACGTTTTGTCAATGGCCAATGCAAATCCCACGTTTTGTCAATGGCCAATGCAAATCAGCAACACAGTACCTTACGTCGACTGTACATCATGTCATAATCAATACGCCATAAAAACGTGATAGCGCTATTAAGACCTCCAGTAGGCAGGTGTTTGTCAATGCTACAGGCTACTACACTTTGAAGGTTACAAATAGGCAGATGTGAGATGTGTATTCTACCTACTATTTTAAGTAGCATGTACAGCCAAAAACAGTTCTAGCCTACTTTTTTTTGATCTTATTACGGGGTATTAAGGGTTAATACTTAATAGTAGAGTTGGCGACTGTACTTTTGAATTCTGCCTTGAACATTTTAAAATTGCAGTCATGTCTTTTTAAAGAGATGATGGATAAGCTCTCTTTCTCCTATTTTATGATAATTAAAAATCTAGAATTGTTAATGGTGTTAAAACCTTCACCAATAATTGATCAAGCAACTACTAGTATAATACATATTATACTAGTACTGATTTACAGCTTTAAATATCTTTAATTACATAATACATATTATACATATAAAATAATCGGAAACCCAAAGGGGTTTTACTCCTGTGGTGCTTCGCGTACCAATGGGCACAGGTAATCTCTTACAATCAGATGATTCATCTGCTCTTTTCTTAATCTATTTCAAAAGATAAACGACTGGCTTTTCCACTACAAAATGATGTCACAGTGTTTTAAATCATAGACTAATAAATAATAATAATTAATCGAGTTAAACAATGCATGACTCACGCAATCGTAAATTCACTGCACCATCTACAGTGAATTAGTAACAGTACCTATCATTATGGACTAATAAATGTCTGTTAGTTACCTTTAGCTGCATAAAAATAAAACCGGCCAAGTGCGTGTCGGGCTACGCGCAATATAGGGTTCCGTAGTACCGCTAGTTTTTGAAAAATTTTGTATGGTCAATGAATGTACATTTGTACCTAACATGTTTTACACTACCAACAACATCATCTCAGTCACTTTCAAAGGAATTTGAACGAAAAGTTCCTTTATACTTCGCCGAAAACATTTTTTTTAGTTGATCGACTATTACTCAATAACTTATGAAGTCTTCTTAGCCGTGATAGTTTTCCTTTTAAATTCAGCATATTTCCTACTCCCGTGAATTTTTTCACATTTCCAGAAGCAACCGTTTAGCTGATAGAAGGGGGGGACACTGGACTCTAACGATTTTTTCCACTTTAAAACTTAATATTTCACAAATAGATACCTAAATCGGAAAATGATCTATGAATACTCATAATATTTTTAAAAAACCTATCCAACGACACCCCACACGATGGGGTGAGCGCGAAAAAAAAATCAACCCCACTTGATGTGTAGGGGAGGTACCATAAAAAAATATTTTTTAAATATTTTATGTACCATTTTGTCAGCATTATTAATATGTGTATTCATGCCAAATTACAGCTTTGTAGGTCCTATAGTCTCTGAGCAAAACCGCGGACGGACAGACGGACAGACGGACGGACAGACCGAAACTATAAGGGTTCCTTGTTGACTACGGAACCCTAACTAGCACTAATACTAGCAGCTTTGGTATGATTGCAAGTTGCCAACGGGCCTGTTTCACCACTTCCTGATAGGCTATCCACCACTTAACCTGACAGATAGAGTATGGAAAATTTGACAAAAAAGTTGTTGATAGCCTATCCGGCACTTGATCAGGAAGTGGTAGAACAGGCCCTAAATGTAAATAATCGGCCAAGTGCGAGTCGGACTCGCGCATGAAGGGTTCCGTACCATTATAGAGCAAAATTAGGCCAAAAAAATGTGATTTTTGTATGAGAGCCCCCTTTAATTTTATATTTTATTTTAATATTATTATTAAATATTAAAGTACACATATAACTAAGGATTTTGAGAAAAATTCAAGCAAAAACAGATACTTAGTAAAATATTGGTACCAAGTTTTTTGAACAGATACCAGACAATCTTGAACTTGAGACGTCATTGAATGCAACTAGCAATATCTGGTGCATTCTACACCTACGACATATGACCCATGTCAAGTGAGGGTAATTAAATCAGGACCATGGTGGGCAGCCATAGGCGTGGACAATAGACGTGGCTAATTATAATATGAGCATCCGCCTTCATTGGAGCCTCATTGAAATTGATCCTTCTATCTTCGGCATAAAATATATTCAGATCCATACTTCCAGACTTTCATACTACATAATAAATAATAATCCATAAATCATAATAATATTATAAATAAGTGTGTCTGTCTGTCTGTTACCTCTTCAAGCCCAAACCGCTGAACCGATTTGGCTGTTTGGTATGGAGATACTTTGTCCCGGTAAAGGACATAGGATACTTTATATCCCGTTAATTCTCATAATCCGTTTCAAGGAATATGAGAACTGTCACCCATAATATCTTCTTATAACGCATTTAGTATACTTAGTATACAAATAACTCTGAACACGTTGTAAAAGACATAATAATTATTATTATTTACTGTCAGAGGAGTTGATTCCTAGGCAGATGGGGGACCTTTTTTTTTTTACGTAGAGAAATGCTGTGATGCATTCCGCAGGGGATGGGGACTCCCACTGCGGATATGTGGGACTCGCCGCGTGGCGAAGGTGGTGTGTGCCGCGGCCCTACCCACTAAAACTCTACGGTGCTCCTAGCCACCGCTTCATGACGAAGTCGCGGGAACTGTACGACACCACAACTTCATCAGCGGACGTCTGCTTAGTGGATTGCAGACTCCTCTCGATGGGAGCGTTTTACTTGCTCCCCAGCATCGATTTATATGTCAGGATATGCCTACGAGAACATTTTGCTAATAGGTTTTTCATACAAGGAAATAGAGAGCCATCTATGAAAAATCGATTGAACTACGTAGTGCGACACAATATTCGGCCGCGTGCGAATGCTGTTTTACCGACGAACCCCGCGTTCCACCTGGCGTTGAAAACGATCAAAACGCTGAAAATGCCTCCTATGTTTAGCGTTTTGATCGTTTTCAACGCCAAGTGGAACGTAGGGGTTGCGTCATTACTCGGTAAAACAGTAGCCATGGCGGGTAATGGCGGACATCGGTAGTAAAATTATAAATTAATTATTTCTTTACATAAACAAACAGTTTGTGATACTTACCGATGATAAGATATTCCATGTGCTTTTTTAACTTTTTTAATATAATTTTTGCAGCCTTTTACTACATAATTAGGCATTTTTATGGCACTGTAAGGCATACGATGACCCACCTGATTTGTTCTGCGGACCACAGACGACTAAGTCACGTAGGAGTCAAACGGAGCGTTTTGACCCCTACGAATCTGCATCATTGCAAC
The DNA here is from genome assembly GCA_905404155.3 of Plebejus argus. Taxonomy (NCBI): domain Eukaryota; kingdom Metazoa; phylum Arthropoda; class Insecta; order Lepidoptera; family Lycaenidae; genus Plebejus; species Plebejus argus. The sequence goes on from FR989944.1 coordinate 1,335,379, forward strand.
GCGCGATTGACCCGAGTAATATATAAGTCTATGCTCCCCAGGCAGCATAGGCCCCAGTGGGGGCTTGCTTAGGCCATTCCACTGCGTTTATAGGCAAAATAAAACAAAAAAAAGCGGCCAAGTGCGAGTTGGACTCGCCCATGGAGGGTTCCGCAGCAGCAATAAGGTTAATTTTTATGAAATTATATTATTTTTGATTTATTTTTATATTTCAGTCGATTTAATGAAATTTAGATTAAGGTTTACTATTTATGACGTATAAAAAAAACTACTGGCTAGATCTCGTTCAAACCAATTTTCGTTGGTAGTTTTTATAGTAATATACATCATATATTTTTTTTAGAATTATCATGCCTCTACTTTAGAAATTAGAGGGGGGGGGACACACATTTTTCCACTTTGGAAGAGTCTCTCTCGCAAACTATTCAGCTTAGAAAAAAATGATATGAGAAACCTCAATATGATTTTTGGAGACCTATCCATAGATACCACACACGCATAGGTTAGATGAAAAAAATTTTTTTTTGTTTCATTAAGTTTTACTATTTATGACGTATAAAAAAAAACTACTGGCTAGATCTCGTTCAAACCAATTTTCGTTGGTAGTTTTTATAGTAATATACATCATATATTTTTTTTAGAATTATCATGCCTCTACTTTAGAAATTAGAGGGGGGGGGACACACATTTTTCCACTTTGGAAGAGTCTCTCTCGCAAACTATTCAGGTTAGAAAAAAATGATATGAGAAACCTCAATATGATTTTTAGAGACCTATCCATAGATACCACACACGCATAGGTTAGATGAAAAAAAATTTTTTTTGTTTCAGTTGTACCTATGGGGACCCCTAAAATTTTTAATACTTTTTCCATTTTTGCATCAAAATCTTAATGCGGTTCACAGACTACATCTACTTACCAAGTTTCAATAGTATAGCTCTAATAGTTTCGGAGAAAAGTGGCTGTGACATACGGACGGACAGACAGACAGACAGACATGACGAATCTATAAGGGTTCCTTTTTTGCCATTTTGGCTACGGAACCCTAACAAGCAAAAAGAAGAGTATACTACAAAAAGATAGAAAGACAGGAAAGACCGGCGCTCAGCCATCCTGAGTGCCTCCCCCCGTGTAAAAGGCGGAGTGGCGCACCCAGGCGCCCAGGGACACGAACGTGGACGGACCGGTATCGCCCCCCAGATGGGGGACCTACGTCGTCTGTCAACTGCCTAGGAATCAATTTCCTAGATGGTACATACTACATATCATTTGTCGCAGCAAACGGACTTTTAATTATTATGTTGCTGAAATAAAATTTCACGTCGATCGATCCGATGCAATGCAAGTCGTTCCAACTTCCAAGTGCGTCTTTAGGAGACCTGCTACTTTCTTGGGCAATAGCTTTAACCTTGGCGTTTAACCTCTAGTCCTAACTTATGCCCCCTACCTGACAATTGTCACTCATTAACTAATTGTTCTCATCGCATACACAAAGTACAAACACGACAGAGCCCCAAGCCAACCCGTTCTTTGTCGCTTCTTTATAAAATCGTTGATCAAAATGTCGAATGTCAACTTCACATTATCGAACGCTTATATCAATTACATGCAATTTTGATCGGCGATTCTATGAAGAAGCGATAAAGAAAACGTGTTGGCTAGGGGCTCAATTATTAAGTAGTCTTTATCGTAAAACTGTATGTTCTACCACATAGCATCTTATTGTTAGTGTCTAGAGTTCTAGACCTTAGAATCTAGACCTCAGTACATTCTTATTTCTTATCAATTATCATATCTGAAACAACTATAGATAACCTATTGCAACGCGCAAACCTATGTCTCAATGTAAAGTAGGTATGTGTTAGCTTAAGAATTTACATGACTGTTTATTTTTGTTATCTTAAGTCTTAACTACCGTAGTACTGCCAACACAGAGAACTTTTTGTACTCTTGGTGCTTGATTTTTGGACAACGGCGCGGCACCACATGAATTATAACATTATTAGGCCCATTTGCACTGGCTGGGTTAAAGATAATCCTGAATAGCGTATTGTATACTCGCTTGTTGTTCGGTTGACAAAATGCCAAAGTTCTTAAATGTCTTGCAAATTTTTAAAAAGGCATACAGTGAGAAACCTGTATGTAGGCCTACCACGAAACGGTTTTGAGACTCAAACATTCGGACGAGAATGCCGCGTCTTGCTCTAACAACGTCATTTCACGTTTGTTAGAGCAAGACGCGGCATTCTCGTCCGAATGTTTGAGTCTCAAAACCATTTCGTGGTAGGCCTACTGTTTTGTGGCCTTCGGAGGTTAATAGTAGATAAAAATCTCTCTGTCACAATATTTAAGCCAGATCTAGATTATCTTATAATATGTTCCATCTGGCATTTAATATAGCTGTAGCTTCCGGTAACCTAATAAACTAGGGCTGCCACCAAAAATCTACCATCTCACTTCAAAGCTAGAATCTACCCACCGATGATAGATGTGAACTGTGAAGTTAGGGCTGCCACCAACTCCAACAATCCTACTTCTAATCTTGGAACTACCATCTCATGAGTAAACACTATACAGCCAAGATTGTACCAACCTTTCTGGAGAGCGAGGCGTTGTGCAGTTCGTCCAGGGTGGGCCTTGGCACCGCGTGCAGCGACATCACGTTGCGGTAGTTGTCCAGCCGGGGCAGCGCTTCTCTTGTGAAGTGTCTGCAGACACAGGGTCGGATTTATAATTTTTCTGAGAATAGGCCACTTTCATTTTGCCGCCCCTATGTACGAACTCTGCCCCTATGTACGAACTCTGCCCCTAGGACGCCATAGGACGCTGCCGCCTATAGGCCATGGTCCATGGCGTATACTAGTTACTACCTATAAATTTTAAATCCAGAGCTGCATCGCTCCATTGTCCAGTGGTTTAAACTTTAAAGAGCTTGGCTCTCCAGGGAAACAAAATGTTTTCAGCAGAATACACAGACCATAGCGAAGAAAATATGCTAATAATGCTAAAAGAGTTGTGAAGCGTGCTTTCAGTAAAAACAGCCACTATCATCGAACTCAATGTGAAGCCCACATACCCTCTAGCAAGAGCATTTTTTCGTAGTTCTAGCAGGAATCAAGCCCACGGCCTCTGGATCGAGCGTCAAGTTCCAATGAGCTTCGCCTCAGGCCATGGCTTCTAATTGGTGTAACTCACCTGAAGCTCTTCCCGTATTTCGTGTCGGTGGTGGTGAGAGGGTCGTCGCTGTCCTCACCAGCGGACTCCGTCGCCTCAGAGTGCTTGTCCTCCATGTCCTGCAAATACAGAGGGTTGCATGTTACATAACGTGACCATATAATATTTTCACCAAAGCAGGATATCTAGGTAATCGCATACAAAACCCCAAAATGTAATCTATTAGGACGTAGAATTCTACCTAAAAAGACGGTGTAGATTGTACAATTTAGTAGAAGTTTGCCAGTAGACAACGTCGACTTCGTAGGACAAGGAGTCGAAAAAAGTGTTCCTCTGGCAAAAAATTTCGCTGAACAGCCTCTACCTCTATAATTACTATCAATTCTAATTAAAAGAAACCTAATATATTACTGGATTATTCTTGCTTTATATCCAAAAGTGGGACATTTTCCTGCTTGCGTGGGACAGCGGGACAAACGGCCTGAAAGCGGGACTGATCCGCCGAAATTGAGACGGATGGTCACGTTAATGTCGAATCATCATTCTTGCACGATACACGATACATCTGGTAAACTTTATGGCATCCATTTGAGACAGTATTAAGAATTTCCCATAAAAGTAAATTATGAATCTGTTGCTGCATTGAAATAATTGAATGCGATAATTGAGGAATAGTAGCTATTTTTCGCGTAAAGAACAAATATTGCATATTAATCTTAATTCCTAATTCTTAGCAAAGCTACATAGCAAAGCATAGCAAAGCTACAAAGCATTTACTTAACTGCGCCATAACGCATGCCCTTGATGAACAAAAAAGGCACAGTGTGGACACAGGCTCTATTGTCCTAATTCTGCCTTCATTCCTTTACACTTTTAGGGTGAAGCCAAACGAGCGTAATTTGTGAGTCGTTAGTCGCAGAATTTCTGCCGGGCAGAATTTCTTTTCATACAAATCACGCCCGTGTGAATCAAACAGGACTTTTGTATGAAACTGAATGCAGCAGAATTCTGCCCGGCAGAAATTCTGCGGCTCACGAGTCACGACTCACAAATTACGCTCGTTTGGCTTCACCCTTATTGAAGCCACTAAAAAGTAAAAGGCCAACAATTTGGGCGCTACGCGTATTAAGAAGTACACCAGAATGATCAAGGCCACTATTTTTGTTGTGCATGGCCTTCAGGATGCGCCTTAACGATTAGATACTATAGTAACGAGTAACGACACTAACGACGTGTATCCGACCATGCTAAATTGGTAGGAACTAATAAGACGCTTTAGCAATTCCTCGATAAAAGGGAGCGCCGCGCCGCAGGGAACGTAATCTACTTCAAATATCCGACTTAGGTCAAACTTTTCCCAAAGTGGGCGCTGAAGGTCTAAAGGGGGCGGTGTGGGACCCGGGGGCGTTGTGTAGAGGCTTTACATTGAAACAATGGGGGTGCTAAAACATAATTTGTTCTCAAAGTAGGCAGTAGACAAAATAAGTTTGGGAACCCCTGCTTTAGACTGCAGAGTCTTCAGTCAAGTTGCCATCGGTGATTGCGACGACGAAGATGTAAAAGTCGCAAGTAACTTTTTTCGAACTCGTCGCAATTAGAAATGAACTACGGAACCCTAAAAAGGCTCTCAAGAGGTCAAAGTTAAAACTGATTTTCTAAACGAGGTCATTTATACATCAGGATTAAGGATGTTCTAAGGCTTTATAGACCTTTTAACGACAAAAAAGTATCCGGTATGTCCTTGATTCAAAAATTATTCCCATAAGCAAATAAATAGAATTAAAATCTGTTTTACTTCCATGGAATAATACGGCGTTATCGGAATTTGCTGTAATAGATTTCTAATATGGTACAAGTTCAAATATAACTTATTGCGACGATGATAGAGTTCAAAATAGAGGGACTCATCGATAATCCATCAAATATCTTTCGTGACACGTTAAGGCTTTGTTGCAATGTACGACACGATAATATACTACGCTTCTGGATAACTTTCAATTGAAAAGAGTTTCTAAAGTCCAAACTATGTTTCAAGTTTGTACATATTTTTATTTGGCAGTGGCATGGAGTTCTGCCGCTCCAATAACTCCAGTTACATCGGGTTTCCTAAAATCGTACATAATAATATTAGGTATATATTATATGTATTTTTAAAGATCCTTCTCAAAACCTATAAGGAAGGATCTTTCCTGATATATAAAGCCTAAATTTTTTTTTAATAAAAACTATCTTCACTACTACTAAATAGTAAAACAACTTCTTAGTGATTCTAAGTAATTGAAAAGAGCAAACTTAATTAATGACAAAAATAAAATTCAAACTTCAAAGCTAGTCTGCTGAATAAGAGCACACACAGCACTGTTTCAGATGTAGTACCTAACTCAGAATAAAACACAAATTTAGTATTAATTAAACCTAAATTATATCAAATATTTGATTCGATCCGATAAGTCGATAGCATTGACGGACGACAAATCGTGTGGTGTAATTCCCACCAATACAATGTGTTAGCCATGCCTACACAGTACACACGGCCCATAGCGAAAGGTACTCGAAGTATTGCGCACTGAATTCATAAACTAAATTATATACGCATGTTCTGTCAATAACCAGATCACGACATAATATGATTTTTTTAGTAGCTAGCATGTAGCTAACTAGCTAGTAAGTAAATAACCTCTTTCAAGGCCACATGCGTAAAAAATGTATCGGAAGTTCGGTACTCGGTACGTTCCAATAACCCCTACTATTATAGTTTGCTATAATACCGTATGACCGTATGTTATCGATTCGTTATTCACAGTGTTTACCTTATACATACGGCAAATATGTGACTTTTTCTGAAATAAGCTCTCCCAAGTCTTTCAGAGTTTCCGTTGATAGAAGCTGCAGGTTTGTACGAGGCCAGCCACAAAGGAGTAACTTTAACGAACTCTATAGAGTGAGAGAGTTCTATTACTCTCTATTTAAGGTGACGCCATGTTAAAGTAAAAAACCGTGTTGGATGTGTTATAGATTGCTTGTTTTCTATGCGAGGCTGGCCCGGCCTCTCATAGAAAACAAGCAATGGAACAGCAAAAAATGGAAAGGGCGTAGCGACAAAATGGTTTTTGTCGCGTAATTTAAAAACCATAAATACATTTCATATAATCTATGGACAAATTAAAGTGTATACTAGAACCAATTTTGGAAGCTTATATCACTCTCCTCTGTTGGCAAAATAGGAATCCCTTTTTATACAGAGGTCTTTTTGATTGATTATTCTGTGTTATGAAAGTTGACCAATCGTGTTATGCTATGGGTAATTCAAAGACAAAGACATGATGAATACTGACAGTGAACTTTAATTTCTTAGCCTTAGTCATTGCTGAGAAAAATGGACATCGCTACAGCCAAATTATCAAGGCGTCACCTTAACAGGTGGTGAGAGATCTAGAGCAGGATCAAATTCTTTAAGACTTAAAGTTTAAGTTCTTTCGACGTCTATTCCTCACTCTACAATCTACATCGTCCTACCCAAACTTGGACACAACATTATTCCATAGTGCTAAAATTTACTATAATTTACTACAATAAAAACTTAAAATGTTTCTACAATTTTACTACAATTTCTCATCAGAAACATTTGAAATGCCACTGATTATTTCACTACGAGTATGTTGAATTTGGCAACACTCACTCGTAGAATTTAGTACAATGCAACCATAAATCACTATTGTTATCGAAATATCATCAGCAAATACATGGAATATTTCCAGCACCATGTTTCTATAAGACCCCAAGGCCCAAACATTCAAGAATACCGAATTCACTTAGTAATGGGAGGTTTCTATAAGTAGATTTGCAGGCGTATAATAACATCCGTGACCAATTTCCAAAGAATGTTAGATAAGTAAAACATTCGACTTCAACAAAAAAGAATGCTCTAACGGACGCACTCGGTGACGGGAGACAAAGAATAGAATAGATAATTCTTTATTTGTACAACTTTCAACTTAAACTTAAAAACACATACATAGATAATATTTTAATGACAACATGCTTCTTTGATGAAGACTTTGACTTCGCTTAAAGAAAATATGCTTGAAAAGAATGGACAAGAACTTTACGTCAAAACCTTGAAAAATCTCTGAGTACCTAGTGAGTACAGCAGGATCATGTACACATTTATTGCTCACAATATTAATATTTTCCATGCCAAAAGAAGTTGTCACTTCTTTTGCCTTGATAACATTACATAAACTGTACACATTTCTTTTCTACTTTCGATTGTAATTCAGGAGAAGCAATAGGTCATAAAAACAGTAAATCAAAATCGAAAGTGGTTTTACATTCCCAATAAGTTTTCGAATGTGTCAGCGAATACAAATTAGTGCCACTTAAGGCATAATATGAAAATAGCGGACTCGAGTGGGCACTGGGCAGGGCTAAAATAAGACCGGCTATAAATAGCCTGGCCTGCAGGATATATGGCAGACTTGACAGTCATTCGCGAAAATGATGAACCATCTTTCTTTTCAGACCCGTCTGATCATAATCAGACGATCAGCCTACATTTTCTTACAGAATGTTGTTACTTGTTTTCAAAGTTTTGGGAACAATATTCTTCAAACATTCAATAATCAATTTAACAACTTCATCGTTCCTATCTCCAGATTCCAGATATCGAAGATGCCTAGCATGGTTTACAATTATTTAGGATTTAACCAAAGATTTTGTGCTATCTTCATGAATTCGTCTTTAGAAATTGTACAGTGCTGTAGAGTCTACTCCACTGCAGGTGAAGAATCTCTTACTAGTAGGTAGGTACTAGGTACTATATTCATCGATTGTTGCCTATGATCGACGTATATTGTATGTTGAAGAGGACTTCGGAATCATGGTAACAATCATGGCCATCCGTCATAGACCAATGTAGAGCTCTCCGTCTTAACTGTTAAAAATAATAATAATAACTCCTACACCAGTTTCGGTGACGGTGGCCGGTTTCATTGAAACCAGGCTAGTTACGCAGGAGTAATTTTATAGTGCCCAAGTGTGTGCGCAGTACACGAGAGCACTCTCTATTCCTTTTACTCTCATAAGTTTAACCCAGTGGGACGGTAGACACACGACTGGCGAGAGATCAGGCGCAGGATCGACTTTTTACATGCCCATCCGACGCATGGATCATCTTATTTGTCAGACAATCAGGTGATCAGCCTGCATTGTCCTAACCAAACTTGGAAATAAGTAATAACATGTTTCCAACGCGGGAATTGAACCCACGACCTCCGAGTCAAGAGCGACGCTCTAGACCACTGGACTACGGAGGTGCTGCTATAATAGGCTATATCTGGCATGCGTGGTGTGACGTGGTGTAGCGACATATTATTATGCTTAGTGACTCGCCTACTCCACCACGTGTGTGTTTTAGATTTTATTTGCCACTTAATTACGAGGCAACACGGCGTCAATATTTCGCAGCAAGTCACCGATATTATAATTGCAAATACGTGCTAATATTTCAATTGAAATCCGCACGTCTTGCCTCTAACTTTGCGTGTGACATTTTTCCATGAAATAATTCAGTATGCTTTTATTTGATTAGGAACAACTATTCATGTATTTGCATTTAAATGGTAATAATTACTGGGTTGCAAGCTGTAGTGTACACTGTATATTTATTCTAATTACATAAATACAGTAAACAAAACACTATCGAGTAGTTACGAACTACGAAAGAGAAAGGTAGAGCAGATTTTGTGTTTTTAATTTTTTTTATCTTGAAACTTTAAGATAAACACGTGTATCAGTATTTTGTAGAAAACCATCTAAAAATTAATCCATGCGTATAATTCGTGTCTGATGAACCGTCTTTGTCTTATCCATACTAATAAAAATAATAAAATATACATCTGTTACCTCTTTAGGTCCAAACTACAGCGCGAAACTACCGCGCCGAGCGGCGAGCCGACTTTGTTGAAATTTGGTATGGAGATACTTTGGAATCCCGGGAAAGAACATACTATACTTATATCCCGATACTTTTTATCCCGGAAAAATGTACGGTTCACGAGCGATATACGAATTTTGGCGCAACGGAGTTGCAGGCGTCATCTAGTAGGTAGGTACTTACTCAACAATTGAGTAATGTTATTGCCTAAATAGCTCAGCTAAGTTCTAAGCTCTGTATTACGGCTGCAATATGACTGCAGCTGTGCTAGGAATAAAGAGCATGGAACAATATCTTTTAAACTACATTGTATTTTGTGAAACAATAAAAAAAAAAAAAAAAAACGATTAAAGCAGTAAAGTGTGTCGAAACTCCACATGTACGTATAGCATACCGGTTGGATCTAGTATAATAACCTACGATCTCCTAAGACTCGCTCACACTATGAGCGATAAATTCAGTGGATATTGAAAGAGATGTTGCATGAGTAAAGTAATTAAAAGTAATTACCCGTCGATCGTGAGAACAACAACTTATCTATTGTTATCGCGGTCGCATCATCGCAAGGGGCTTGATGAATTAAGAACGGGGTTTTCATATCGTACTAGTTAGCAGTTACCACAAAATATCAATCAAGTAAGTACTTATCAGAGAAGTTGATTACTAGGGTACTACGTAGTTTGGTCGCGTTACGTCAAACCCAGCCGACAGATCACCATTGAATTGACATGATCCGACCAAATGACGCTGGTCTGTCAACTGCCTACGTATCAATAGGGTATTTGACAATTTTTGAAAAGTATTTTTAAACTATTCTTTGTTATGAAATAAACATATTCTATTAATATTTTCGGAAAATATTTTGTATTATTAAAGAAAATGAATATTAAAGCTTAAATTCCCCAAGTCGCGCGAAAAACGCTATTTAGAAAATGGCGCCGATCACATGACGTCGATGACGTCACTGGCAAGTAAACAGAGTTACAATCAAAAGAGCTAAGCTGGTTTTCCGTGGTTTTTCTTTAATTAATCCGTGATAATGGTGTATAAATGGTGTGCAGTGCCAGAATGTAAAAATTACGTATTTAAAAACTCCAGAAAAAAATTCGTTTTTGTTCCAACTAATCCCAAAAGACGAAAAATGTGGTTACAATTAGCTCGAAGAGACCCAAAGAACGTTTTATCGCATTCAAACATATTATTTATGTGTGAAGATCACTTTGATGTAAGATGCATATATTGTGTGTTTGAAGTATTAATAAGCCCTAAGCTAGGAGTAAATCTGTTCTGTGCCCTAAGCGGTAACCGGCTACCGCGATAACAAATAACAATAGAAAGCCAGAACAGATTTATGATAGAAAGGCTATTGTGTCTCGTTTTTCCACGATCGAGGGAAACTTAAAAATTTGTTGTATGAAAATATAATCAATATTGTGTGTTTGTCTTTTCTACATAATCCTATGATGTTCTACTTAAATCTTTGAGTTTTTCATAATATAACATTGACATAACCTAAAATACACGAATGATATATATGATAATTGTACAAAACGCAATTTTATAATTATTATCGAGTGGTACTTACACTACTTCAGAAGAATAATAAACTGCATTATTTTTAAAAAATAGTAGTACCTACCATGAATGGGTCGATCTTAGGTAGGTTGCTGTTATCTGCTCGCACGTAAATGGACTCCATCTTAGATATTATAATTATTATATCTGTTGTGAGTTACGTAGTTAATATTATCTGTACTAGAAATAATATGAAAATTGTGAATAATCACTTATAAGTGGAATCAAACACTTTTTATCACGTAAATCAAAACGTAAATGGCGTACTAAACTCCAGGCAAGAAGCTTTGTTTACTTGCGTGTGACGTCATCACGATTGCAACCAATGACAGAGCGTTTCTATCACCGAAAAAGAATGGACAATTTTATTCGACTTTTTTTACGAAATCCTCTGAAAATACATATTATTTTAATGAAAATAAATTGAAATATGTTTAATTTACTTATAATTTATTAGGATGGCCATAAATTATAGCTTATTTTAAATGTTGTCAAATACCCTATTTCCTCGATGGTACCTAATTCACTAACATGAACCAACAACTTATTTGTAAACAAATAAGTTACTGAATCGACTAGCTCTATGTTCGGAGTTATTTCGAAAATATTTCAATGTTCGCATTTCAAGTCGTCTGCGAGTTCTGCGACACATTACCTCTAATATAATCTAGTTAGAATTATTGTACTTATACAACTGCGATTTGAGTTCCTATTTCAACCTTACACAAAGATTCTACCTTGCTAAAAAGCAAGACTCTACTTTTGAGACCAAAAAGTACTTGTCATACTTAATGCGATTATTGCGACTATCAGAAAACTTTTAGAACTGAATCAAAAAGTATAGACGACATAACTATGGAGGATAATATAGCGGGTTATTGCACGTATTATATCTTAGCGGTGTGCACACGGCCAACAGTAAGACGTCGCCGAGGCTATGGGAAGTGTACTTATCCAATTTGCCCCTATTATGATTTATCGGTATCGGCTCTGACCTAGACCGTTATAACGCACCCGTGGAAACATTTTAACCCCCTATAAGGTAGTTTGGCGTGTATGTGTCTGTTTGAAGTATCAAAGCTTCTAAACAGATGAAGAGATTTTGATCTAGTCTTTTAAAGGCAAGGTAATGTGACATTGGAGCCAATAATGCAGATAATAATGAGAGAGACGAGATCACTTATAAATTATTATCTTATTTAAATTATTAGATGTTGGTTGCAAATTCGCAATATCATTTCACACCTATGCGGTTCCGGTTTTAGTACTACCAGCGCCCTGAGCGAGATTTCCTTGGCCCCCAGGGTGCTGGTAGTTCTGCACTACCAATGTATCTAAATTTTTACTTTAATAATAATAAAGCCTTTTATTCCGAACTTCAAAGTTTTTTTTTACACACTAATTTAAACACTGATTTTAACATGTCTCTTCGTTCAGTGTGCCTTAGCCCTTACGGCATAGGCCTCCTCCAACACTTTCCACTGTTTTCTATCAGTTGCAATTCTTGGCCACAGGGGCCCAGAAAATAATTACATATTATTAAATGTGAATAGCCATGGATATCTAGTTTGTAATAGGCATATGACCACATGATGGCTTATCACTTATCAGCTAAAGCTATTACAATAGCTGTGGGTACACACAAGATTGTTTTCAGATTCACATTGTGTAGCTTCCTGTGCCGCTTTGTACAATTAAACAAACGTGTTGAAGTAGGTATTGTGTTTATCAGTATTGTGTCACATGTTCCTGTTGAGTATGCAACTCATTTCAGGGTCAATTTGGCTGGGCATATATGTTAAAGAGTTTCTCAAACTTTTTAGTTAACAAAACACCAATCAGATTAGGAAAGGGTGTGAAGTTTGGATGTGGCTTAATATCTCACCACTTATGTAGTTTGAATTTAGTACCAAGCCACTTACAATTTACGGTATCTTTCAACTTAGATAATACCGTTGGATAATACATTTAAAAGTAACAACTTCTCATATCATTTATTAAATATTTCACCAAATTATTTAATAAAATAGATAACCCAGAGTGTAAAAAATAAATAATATTATATTGATAAACATAATCAGTTTGCAAATAATATTAGGCTACTGTGTGCCAACTGTACAGTCATTAAAAGTTGTCCCAGGCACTAAGGTATACACATAACCTGAGCTTATAAAAATATAGACGTATAATATTATTATGCGTTAACTTACTTGAAATCTTGTAGACGAGGGGTGATCCTTAAATCTGGAAGGCTTTTCTATATCACGGAAACTGCTCTTAGTCACCGGAGATCTAGTCGCTTTCACATCTCCGTTAGTAGGTACCAGTAACTTCTCTTTTTCTGCTTCTTTGGTCTTAAATTGAAGGCCACTTTCCAAGTCCACATCATGTTTAATTTCAGAAGGATATTGTATATTCCCGTTGGTGGCGGCCATAGATTTTGCTGAACTTATCTTTCGGAAGCGTCCTATTATAACGTCTTCTTCGTCTTGAACCGGCAAATTCATCTTTTCAGTCGAAATTTTTCTACCGCTATTTTCTGGGTTCACGGGACTTAATTCGATATCCTTATGTGGGGTAGCCATTATTGACCGTAACACTTGAAACTTCGATCAGCAAAGTAAGGTGCTTAATTCAGAAAACGCATTCTTTTTTGGACTTTAAAAAAAGCTGCATTAACCTCATCAGAAATCAACACTTGCGAATTAGGATCTACAAATCGGATTAAATATTAAAGCGATTTGAATACTGAGAGCATTAATTTGTCCATATGAATGAAAATTTTATTTTATGTAAAAACTTCGTAAATAAATAGGTAGGTACGATAAAATTATTGATAACCACCTTCGCAGGATGCCTGAAATTAACTGACAAGTGACAACACAACTGACCACAGATTAGAGTATGCAACTGACAAATGACAGGTCACAAGTGACAACTGCTGCTAAGTTTTTTTTTTTCTTATTATGGCGCTCGGCTTTTTAACCATGGCCAGTGTCAAGTAAAATATGGCGGGAAAAAAATCGTAAAATGTTTACAAAATATAAAGTCGTTTTTCCAGATTATCGTCAAGTCGAAAGTCTACTATCTAGTAAGAGCACTTTATTCCATTTGACTAAATTTAGAAATCTAAATGATTTATTAACTAAATTTAGTGAAGTGGAATAACATTTAGAAATCTAGGATCCTAATTATTATTAGTGTACTAAATCGGCAAAAATGTGGCTTCTAAGTTCTAACTGACTAAATCAGTGTTGCCAGATGGTTTCAACTTTTTATTGTAATAAAGTCAATATACAACATGAAATTTTAGTGGTTGTTTTCCCGCAGCAGAACGATTTACCAATAGTAGTACTATCGAACCATGCATGGTATTTTTAAAAATAAAAAATATTTTGTATGACTATGGAAACTTTATGCCGATAGGCGCGAGTTACTATGACCCGACCAAATTTTATTTATGATTTGAACAAAAAAAAATTTTACAAATCTATTGTATTGTACTACTAAGATAGAATCATTTTACTGCGGGAAAACAACCATTAAAATTTCACGTTATATTATATATTACGTTATACGATTTGGAATCCATTCGTAGGTAACTTCTGTCTACTGGTTCCAAGTAGTTCAGAAAGTTAATGATTCATAATTTTTCGTGGAGCAAAAATTCTTTCAACCATCTTTTTCGCCTTTTATTTATTTTGATTTTCATTGAGCCAACAGCTAAGCCTATGAGAAGACCAATTTTTGTTGCTTTGACAAAACTGGAGCCAATAAGAAGACGTCTGGTCAAATTGGCTGCATCGTCACAACAGATTTAGTTACTAAATAGGACAAGTGGAATAAGAAGCTTCTAATTAGTCTTCGTTTTAGGATTCTAATTAGATTTCTAAATTTAGTGAAATGGAATAACAACTAAAGGAGTAAAAGTCTCAAAAAGTAGTCAGTAAAGTCAACGAGTCAAGTCAGCTGTTGTTTTAGTAAAGTGGACTTTGGACCTGACTAGACCTGACGAAATAGAAAAACGATGCTGAAAATAATTATATACAATAATATTGTTTTCCCGCCATTACTTGACACTGAGCATGGTTTTATAGCCGAGAGTCCTGTGTTAGACAGATCCAGGATATCCCTTCGTATACGGCTGAAGGCAAACCGCAGGTGGTTTTAGTGGGTAAACCGAAGTCGGGAGTCCCACATACCCCCGGGGCACATCCCCAACCCGGGGCACCCATAAAGGGTTTCCCCTGCGCATCAAAAAAAAAAAAAAAAAATGGTTTTATAGCCGACCCCCCGATGGTTGCTCGCCTTGTCGTGGCGGTGGGGCTCTAGTAACCGCGGCTTGGACAGCCGCGGTGAAGCGAAGAGGCAACCAGGGCCGGCCGGTGTCGCCGCCTGGCCCGAGGAGGGCGCTCCCAGCGGACTGGAGGAGTCCGCTGCGGATGCGCACCGAGGTGGGGCCGCAGAGGAAGAGGCAAGTAGGTATTACGGTGCGCCGCTTGCCCTATCCTCTGCGGCCGAGGACGGATCGCGGGGGGGAGAGACATTGTGGTAGGTTGCCGCTTTCCCTACCCCCCCTGCGAGCTGGCCGTTCCGTTTGAACGGCATTGGTGGGGCCGCAGAGGAAGAGGCAAGTAGGTATTGCGGTGCGCCGCTTGCCCTATCCTCTGCGGCCGAGGTGTGGTCGGTGGCAGAGCCACAGACCTGATCTGCCACATGGCCTCCATGTAGCAGACTCGGGGGGCGTCTGCTACAGCCCTGGTGGGGGCCGAGGAGGAGGGCGCACGTGTTGTGACTTGTGCGCCCATCGTGGAGTCTTCGGACCGCTGGCGGGGTCGCGGATGTGTGTATCGTTCCCGTGGCCCCGTCAAAAGGCGGCGTGGCGGAAGATGGGGGGGGGTTTTAGTGGGTATACCGTGGTCTCATCAGCTACGGGAGTCCCACATCACCGCTCGGGTCGCCCCCTGCGCCTGGGTGGTATGCGTAATGCATTTCCCCCTCCGGGAAAAAAAAAATGGTTTTATAGCCGAAGTGCCATAATAAGAAAAAAAAATTATCAATGTCAATGTCATTATCGAGGTCGGAGTTTTGTCGGGAATGTGAAAGTGTGATGTTGTGATTTTGTATTATTTTCCTAAAATTGTGTTAAGTTGGGTTTTTAATGTGTAATATTGGTAGAATATTAACCATTAGATATTCGTTATCGTGCACAAGTGTGGGAGAGTGATGCATTATCCAGAAACGTGCTATTTTGTGTTCCCTCCAAAACTCCATCAAAAGTTTCAGTAAAGCGTCTACCACTTTACTGAATCAACCGACTTGACTTTCTGACTGTAATGACTTTTACTTAGACTTTGACTAGACTTTAGACCTGACGAAATAGAATAACGATGCTGAAAATTATATTATAAAATATTGTTTTCCCGCCATAATATTATATACTCGACACTGGCCATGGTTAAAGCCGAAGTGCCATTATAAGAAAAAAAAAAAAAAAAAAATTATCGAGGTCAATTGTCAAATTTGTCAAATCAAATGGCAATTCTTGTTGTCAAATATTTCTCTATATAGGTACTTTAATCTGTGAATATTTCACCGCGGTTGGGGAATTTGGGATAATTTGTGTTTTGTGGTGCTCTTCTTTTTAATACCCAAAATGGGGTTTGAAGATGGTGAAATAAGCTTAGACAGCCCGACCGGGTCTTATTATGCTGGCTCAACAATATTCGGCAAGCTTATTTTCCATGAAAATAATGTTCAAGAATTTCGCGGTACGTACAAATTAAAGAACACGCCCTGTGGGCTATATAACATATTCGACAGTAGTTTTAACGATGGCCGTGTAGGATAACAATAAATCATTGTGCAGTTATAATTTTTTGTGAACTAAAATTGAACTCAAATTTTTGTTGTGAATAGACACTTCTCTATCACTTAGTGATTATTATTATATTATTTTGTTTAATGAAAGCGCCATACAGACCCTGATAAAAGGTCCTTAACAGCCTGTAACTGGCGCATGATATTGTTTTTAAAATCAGAAAATTTAAAGGCTGTTCTTCAGGTTGGGCCATCATGGATAACCATGATTGCCATTTGCCACCATGATTGGGCCAGAAATCAGAAACAAAATATATGGCTCTTCATACTTGAAATTGCCTGTATCCTAAGTTGTAACAGCCACGTATTGTAGAAATTAAGTTGTATGAGAAACATATCAAACAGTTTCTATGTTATTTGAAATAAAAATTCTAATTAATTACCTGTTTATGGTGAAGCTATCCTCTGAGGGGTGATAAAAATGTTGGCAGTCTTATGTTACATGTATGTCCCAGTATAGTGCCCAATCTACAGATTTGATTTTCCCATTAAAGTTTTCCTATTGAGGTTTCCTACAGAGATTTATATAGAGTCGAACAACACACAACAGCTATAGATTTGATCTTCTTATTACTTATTTTAAATATTATTTTTAGGCTTGTACGTAAAGTTTAAGGGTTACTGTAAGGTACACTGGACAACGACTCACACAAGGACTGTAGATGGGGAGAGGAAAACCCACCATGAGACTCACGAGTCAGAAGAGGAATATGTCCACTTAAAAGTTTATCTTCTTGGTGGTGAAAGTGGTAAGGTGACACTCTAAATAACCCATACTAATATTATAAATAAGAAAGTGTCTGTCTCTCAGACACCTCTTCACTCCCAAACTGCTGTGCCGATTTTGCAGAAATTTGGTATGGAGATATAACTTTAAATCCCAGGAAAGAATTTAGGGTATTTTTTTATCCCATAAAAAGTGTTGGCGCGATAAAGGAGTTGCAGGCATCATCTAGTAGTAATAGTTATAGTAGACTTACTTTTGTGAACTGATAATTATTGTTAGGGCCTTGTCAAACTAGCAGTTTGCGAGCTTACATCATGCGTTAGCATTCTATATAGTTTGTGCATACATCTAGGGAGCGCCGAGAATTTGTCGCGAATCCGCAACAATTAAACCGGCCATTGTGGTAAAGCACTTATGATAATTTTTTTTACAGGGGAATACACTTTACAACCTGGGAGGCATGAACTGCCTTTCCAGTTCATTATCCCGCAGAACTGTCCGAGCTCGTTTGAAGGCTCAAAGGGGCATATACGGTATGAAATCAAGGCGGTTGTGGACCGCAAGTTCAAGTTGGACCATGAAATGTCGAGGGACATCACTGTTATCGCCCAGCTGGATTTGAATGCTGATCCTTATTGTAAAGTAAGCCATAATGCTCTGTTATGTTGCATCGTCGCTACATATTTAGCTGGGTACTCACGTAGAGCGAAGCCAAACGATCGTAATTTGTGAGTTGTGAGTCGCAGAATTCGGTTTGGCAGAATTCTGCTGCATTCAGTTTCATACAAATACAAAAGTCCTGTTTGATTCACACAAGCGTAATTTTGTGAGTCATGATTTGTATGAAAATATATTTACGTGGCAGAAATTCTGCGACTCACAACTCACAAATTACGCTCGTTTGGCTTCACTGACACTTCACTTCACACGCTGAAATATTGGACTAGTGCCATATTATAATAACTTGATTTCGTTTCTAATACAATCCATGCTACACTGCTAAGTTAGAACTAATTTTGTTGCGATGCACAAACATTTTTGCAAATACATAGACAACTTTAGCCATTTATGAAAACTTCTTACCATTTTTGTAATCATATTTTTTTATCAGGAACCTATGGTATTCGAGTTCAATGACTCGTACTGCTGCTGCTGCATCAGCTCAGGGTCCTCGGAGACGGTGATCAAGCTCCCTGCATCCGGGTTCGTTCCCGGGCAGGTCGTACCAGTTGAGATTGGCTGCAACACCCTGGGATCAAGTGTGGAGATCACTGAGATTAGCTTCCGTATTGAGAAGGTATTGTATCTCTCTCAACTGAATGAAAAATATTTTGAGAATGTGTTTGCCTTTTTCATTGTTTACCATGGCTAATAGTGCATTGCATTAGGACTAGCAGCGTATTTATGTTTGAAAAAATATAATACGAAAAACGAATTCGAAAATCGATTACGGAAAAAGTGTATGTGACACTAATTTGTGACACACAGCCGTGTACGGTGTACTGTGTATCCCACTGCCCACACATTCCTTCTCGCTTTCGATATTATCGAATATCGACTAAGGGCGCAGCTGTATTTATCATAAATCGGTAATGACCAAGAGGACGCATAAACATGGTGTTTACGTTATACGTGACAAACTTTTCATTTTGTACTCAACGTGATTTATCACTACAAATGATTAATGACTTTGTTGAGTTGCAATGATCATAATCTTGAACTATTTGCTGCACTAGTCCAGGGTTTCTCAAAGTAGGGTATGCGAGCTCCTATGGGTTCGCTGTTCGGCGGCAGGGGGTTCGTGACAAGATTTACACTGACAATTATGACAAATGATTTACATTTTACCAGACTGGCAGGCACGCGTGGCACTCTTTTGGCACTTCGTGGGGGGGGGGGGGGGTTCATTAGTTGTAAGGGGTTCGTTGTCACCTGGAAATTTTAACAGGGGTTCGTGGAGCCGAAAGTTTGAGAAACCCTGCACTAGTCAACAATGATCATTGTAAACCTAAATCGGTGTTGGTGGCTTTGCAAAATATGTTATATTGACTTAAGTATGTACCTAATGATTATTAAATCTTTAAAGATTTGCTCTTAATTTGCTACAGATAGAGGTACAGTTGCAATTTATTGGGTGAGAAAATGCAGACAGAGGTTTATTAGAAATATATGACATCATAATTCAATGTAGCTTTAAAACGAGCTTAGTAAAGTCGACAGTTCTACATTAAGTGGGTCACTCATTATAAAATTAACAGCAATTAATTAGCGTTGTGTAGTTTTTATGTGTCTAATGTGCTAACGCGCGTCGGGTGATTAAAGGACGTCGTCTTTCAGGAATTTCTGACTCTTAAGTATAATTTCTTTCATACACTTCAGTAAAAAACATTTGTATCCAAAATAAAAATAAAAAAATCTTGAGAGGTTTCAAGGGACACCCGGATGGAACGAAATTATTTCTTATGTACAAAAAACCTGTATACAGCTGTATACAATCAACAAAAAAAAGAGAGAAACACGCGCTACCGCACGCGGCACGGCTTACAACTAGTATTTTTGCCCTAGTTGTAATATAATACCGACATTTTTGTGTCATGTCGTTACAACTTTTTCCATCTAGCCCCCCTTCGCAACGCGCGATAAGGAACTTCGTTCCGAAAGTTATTATTCTTATTCAAAAAATTAAACCAATGCCTTCTTTTGTGTTTCTTCTACATTGTAGCCGCAAAATGGAATGTTTTATGTGCATTTTTCCTATTATACCTTCTTTTTCACTGACCATGCCTCTGATGATGATTTCAGACGATAACCTACAACGCGAACCGCAACCCCGCCATAGAGACGGAAAGCGAGAAATTCGCCAAGACCATCACTGGCCCGGTCACCTCTGACTCCCAACGTAACTGGACATGCAACCTCGATATACCGGACGTGCCCGTCGGCAGCCTAGACTCCTGCAAGTTCATCGATATACAGTATAATCTACTGGTAAGTCCTTGTAGAGTAGAACTAGATAAGATAAGACTACAGTGGAAAGGGCAGGAGGCATAATATAATACCAAGTGGCGCATTGACTTTGACAGACTGGTCAGAAAAAAAAATTACATTACATAATATCATAATTAATGTTTTGATTGTAAAAGTGTTTTCTGTCTTATCTGTTGGCTTGTCTATCTATTCACTTCTTAACGTTTATACACGGCTAAAGTCTGAAAGATGTAGATGGAATTTGATGTAAAGATACTTTTACAGATGGAAAAGGACATAGAATATTTACGGGCATCAACTATAAAATATACAATTATACAAAAGTGACACTATTGCCTATTGGTCATAATTTATGTTACTGTTAGCGCGCGAGTTGATCTTTTATATAATTTATTCTTTGTTTTATTTATCAACATTTTTCTTTAATTTTAAAATATTTTTTGTAGGTAGGTTTAAGTATTAATGATAGCTGTCAATTAGTGTCAAGTTCCGCACAGCACTACAATGCAGGCGTGCGAGACGCGGGGTGCGGTCGGCCGGGGGATTGCCCCCGCCCTTCGTCTCAGGCCCCAACTGGCAACTTCATTCAACTGGCGCGCTAACAATACACATGATATTGTCATTTATGTGAAACAATGTGTAAAACATACTCAATACCTATGTGCTAAATTAAGTACTGTTTTATATAATAACACTGTAATTCCGTATGAAATTTCCGTATGCTAGTTTCTTACGCCGCGGGTTACACATGATATTGTCATTTATGTGAAACAATGTGTAAAACATACTCAATACCTATGTGCTAAATTAAGTACTGTTTTATATAATAACACTGTAATTCCGTATGAAATTTCCGTATGCTAGTTTCTTACGCCGCGGGTTACACATGATATTGTCATTTATGTGAAACAATGTGTAAAACATACTCAATACCTATGTGCTAAATTAAGTACTGTTTTATATAATAACACTGTAATTCCGTATGAAATTTCCGTATGCTAGTTTCTTACGCCGCGGGTACTACACCGCTGGGTTAATTCCCAAATCGGTGGCAGGATAATTCCTGCCACAGAACATAGTTACTGCTAATGCAGTAACTATGTTCTGAAAATATTAATATACGTTCTGTAAAGATAGCTTTAATTTTATTTAATAACAAATGTATTTCCAGATAAAAATCGTCCCGGACGGTTGTCATGAGGACTCTGAGGACTCCCGTCGCATCGTCATCGGCAACATACCGCTGGCTGCCTTCACGGACCACTCGCAGAATATCACCCAGATCATCACGGGACCCGTCACCAACCAACCCCTGTCCAACGCCCCCAACCCCTACCCTAACCCGGCCCCATATCCTGGAGCGAACCCCCCTTACCCGGCCTCACCGTATCCAGGCGGAAACCCACCTCCAGGTGCGCCGTATCCGGGAGCGAACCCACCCTATCCTGGTGCTAACCCACCAACTTCGTCACCATACCCTGGTGCTAACCCACCGGTGACGTCACCCTACCCAGCTAACCCTCCCTATCCCGGTGCGAACCTTCCCGCTGCATCACCCTACCCTGCCAACCCGCCATACCCAGGTGCCAACCCACCATACCCAGCGAACCCCCCCTACCCAGCTAGCCCGTCTCAGCCACCATATCTTGGTGGGAACCCCCCGGCAAACCCACCCTACCCAACTGTGACCCCGTACCCACCAACCACCCAGATCGCCCCCCCTCCTCAGAACATGGCATACCAGACGAGCCCCAGCCTTGGATTGAGGACGGGCACCGTTGGCTTCACCGTGCAACCTCCACAAATGCCGACACCGCCTAACCCAGTGAGTAAAGTCACCAGACAGGTATGCAAGGTATAACTAAGTGATAATACTTTAGGGTGTGTACGTCTTCTTTGTGTGAAGACGTACACACCCTAAAGTATTATCGCTAGTGTGAAAGTAGCAGCGCTGAAAGAATAATATTTTTTTTCACTTTAGTGTGGGGAAACTTTTCTTTTGATGTCAGGGCGCTTGCTACACACTATGAAGTTCAGTTGTACAGCATTTAGAGTACATTAAAGTCGCTAGTTGCATCAGTCAGACACAAATATGTTGCTATCGCAGTGCAATTGAGAGAGAAAAGTAGCTATAATTTCTGCCCATGACTCATGAGAGCGAATGGTTTGTCACCTTAGGGTCAATCGTAGTCGTAGACAGTTGTAACATGTTATTGTAATATTTTATATTCCAGCCGGCAGCTAACCCGTACGCCACGGCCAGCGCCCCTCCAGAATAACCACTCAACTAATGAAAAGTAAGTAACTGTCTTCAGACTTCAACAGTCAAATTGTTTACTAGGTGTAGTAGCCCTCAACTTGTTGTATAGATAAGGCTTCGTAGGGATCTCGAGTAAATAACATTATTTTCTGGGGCAGTCTGAATAATTTTAAGATACGAAAATACTTTTTACCGCATATTTGATTATGCGATATTGTTTATACCATTGAAGAAATTTATTCCTAGGCAGTTGACGGACCTACGTCATTTGGTCGGCTTATGTCAATTCAATGTTAGCTGTGGCTTGTGATCGGTCCATAAAGTTAATATACCTAGCGGAATAGAGAAACAAAGGCCTGAGCAAGCGAGATGTCACTATCAGTAACACTGCGTGGTAAAAAGAGACGTGTGATACATGACAGCATAACTCTTTTTTTGACGTCCATCAGCCCGGATCAGCCCCGTTGACAATTTAATCTCATAGAATTCATGTTCAATCATGCTTGTGTAAGTGTATACGTTTCAAATATAATTCACACAATGAAAACCAATTTCGGTTACGTTTGACAGCTCGAGTTTGTTGCTCTATTCCGCTAGGTAAGTATATTAACTTTATGGATCGGTTGGATGGGTTTTTGACGACCAAATTACTTAGCTCTGCCATCTGCCTAGGAATCAACCTCTCTGATAGAACTCACTTCTTTTTTTGCAGAATTTTTATTGTATTCTAAAGTTTGTTTTTTTTAAGTTTACCCTTACAATATTATAACATAAAATATTACATCTTTCCAGGTTAGTTGTAAGCTATCACAATCCTCAGAGCTTACAAAACTCGTGTGGAGACAAACCGAAATATTTGGAGTTGATAAGAAGAGTATATTAATGCGTAAGATAAGTATAATAATTATATATTTTACGTAAGGTGCAAAACTACAGCAAAGTACAATAATAATTATTATAGTTAATACTATTTACACAAGAACAAAAAATTTTAATGATATTTTATACAATTTCGTTATGAAAGAGTCGCCGTCTATTTTGATTTTTGTGTTAATTTACTATTTTATGTAACTTTAATGCAGAACGCCTTAAACACCAAAAAATATTCTCAACTCTAACCTAACCCAACCAACTTTGCTTGAAGTTTGCCAAGCAAAGTTGATTGCTTTGATGTTGGTTAAGTTGGTTGAATATTTCATAAGGCAGAAATATAGGTTGGTAGTTATAATCAGTGCATCTGACTTAATCAAATATTATACAACGCTGCATTAATGTTGTGTTAGCCTTAAATCACACCGAAATGGCAGCGCAGCGGCGAGCGTTTTCAGTGTCGTAAATGATTTTTAAACTTTATCTTCATTATTGTAATACATAATATACGCTTGAGAAACTTAGAAAGTATCGCGGCCGCCCGCGACGCTGCGAGCACTCTGACGACTCCTACGCGGCGCGTGGGCAGTCTGTAATGAAGATAAAGTTTAAAATTATATGACACTTGATAAATATGAAGTGATAAATATGAGGAATATTTATGGGAGTTCGCTATTTTACAAGTAAAATATCAGACGGCCATTCGATAACAGATTTATTGTCAAGGCAACCGTTGACAACCATAGACATACATACCAACACTGAAAATGCTCGCCGCTGCGCTGCCATTTCGGTGTTATTTGAGCCTTAGTAGATTTCAGGTACTACAATACTTGTGAAAGAGCGAGGCGTGGTGTGCAATGAACCAATAGTGATATTTTACTAATAAAACGCCATAATATTATACAATATGCCAAGCAGTTTATAAGTAACTTTACTCAGTGCCTCATCTCAGTATCTATACATATAATAAAATCGTAGGAAAGTCAATTCTGTACATTGAATATTTTTGAAAAATAATACTTGGGACGTGATCTACAATCGATATGGAAGCCAAAAATATAGTTTTTAGAATTTTTGTCTGTTTGTCTGATTGTCTGTTTGTCTGTTTGTCTGTATGTATGTCCGGGATAAACTCAGAAAGTACTGAATGGATTTACTTCAAATTTTGCACGAATATTATATAGAGGTCGGGTCAACACATAGGCTATATATTATGACGATATCACCTAGGGGGGGGGGAGGAGCTCAAGTTTTAATATTTTTAGTTTTTTGCTCATATCGCTAAAACGGTGCGTTGTAGAGAAAAAATGTCCTGTACGTGATGAAAGCCCATAAAATTTCCTACAAATTTCTCCTTCACACTTTGTATCTATCTTCACTCCTTGCCATGCTATGAGCTTTTGTCTATCTTTTCTATACAAATTTCGAGTGTCGTTTGATTAACATGCTGGGAGCTTTGGCATCGGTCTTTTCTTGCCCCCCCCCCCCCCCCCCCCCCCCCACCTCCCCAAATTTTGCTTCAAACAAAGCGGTGTTGCGGCGTTATACATCTTTTTTAAGAACAAAGTTAAAAACTAAACTACACATACGGTTTTCCAGTGTCGTTTGTTTTGGGGGGGGCGCAGCCCCCCCAAACCCCCCCCCCCTTATTCCTCATGAAACTTTTGTTCATAATTAAAAGGTATCGTGGAGTTTGTATTGCGTCTTAATTATCCTTTGTAGGAACAAACTAAGTCATCTTAGATACATATTGTAACAAAATCGTAAGAAAGTCAATTCTGTACATTGAATAATTTTGAAAAATAATACTTGGGACGTGATCTACTATACTAACGCGGACGAAGCCGCGGGCAACAGCTAGTAAACTATAAGCCAGTTAGGGTGATTTGCACCAGAAGCGTAGTTAAAGTTATCGTCAAATAATATGGCGACTTTTACTAGGCATTTGACAGTTCATTTCACATTTTGTTATGGTTAAAGTTATAGTTTATTTTTATTTTTTTTTTAATAATTCCTCCCCCTAACATTATCAGGGCTGTTTTTTATCTTTTAATTACAATTTTTCGCTTTTATCTTTTCCTATTCTTTTTGTATAATTTTTCTTTTACTTACTACTTTCTTACATAGCTAATACATCGCATTGTCTTTTATTTCTTATAATAATATAAACACTCTGTCCTTACAATATTCTTTTGTTTTCTTAATTTCAGGAATAAAATACAGCTTTAATAAAAACCAATTAAAATTTAAATAATAATACAATAAAAATTCAATAACATTAAGTCTAATAAACTGCAAAAAATAAAAAACGACAGCACAAACATTATGACTACACTAATATCACAGCTAATTATCGCACAATTTACTACTATGTCTCTTATTAACTACCCCCACGATCGTCCTGCAGAAAGCTAGGAATATTTCCCGCTTTTTGCCCCCCAGGATGGATGGCAGATTCTCACCCGTTATCGGTGTGCCCAATTTTTGTTCAATATCGAATCTATTGCTCGCAAAAATTGGGCAGTCGAGTAACAGGTTAAAGTTATAGTTAAAGTAGGTTGGTGCAACTCACTCTTACTAATGTTAAGATTTACTCTGTTTTGTCCGCAATTAATTGGCAGTCGCTTGACAGATAAGTAAAAAAAATCTGTGTAGATGTGCGAACCTTTTTTACAAAGGGGCTTATGAACTATTTAGGAATTGTTCCATTGTCATTTGTATGAAAAGAACTAACATTTGAAAAGGAAAAAAAATGATTGAATAATATTAATTGATTAAGAATGACTATTCAAAAGTGTGTTAATGCTTAATCTTTTTCAAAGCAAATGACAATTAAAAATAAGATTTATATACATGTATTGCTAGATATAAAAGCTTATTACTTAGTTTTAAGAAGTTTCTAAATTTTATAGCATTTTTACTCATTAATAATAAGATTATTTTGAACTATATTTACGTTTTGGATCTTTTTGGATTTTATGATTTTGATTTTCATGTTAATTATTAATTACTGACATTATAATATATATCACTCCCAGTATTTATTTAGAACGAGAGTGGATATTTAATTTTCGCATAAATAAATGCATTTTCTTATTGTTTTCTCTGCTTATGAATAAGGACGATTTCTGAAAGACAGTCCGGTTTTTTTACTATTGGCTAAAGTTAATAGGTAGTGCACTTGATTGGTTAACGTCAAAGTTCTGTCACTAACGTCAATCTTTGACATTACTTCTGTCAAAAATCCTCAGATACCAGTCAGGTATTTATATAGTTCGACAAGGCTCTACATGAACATGGCGAGAAAAGGAACTAAACGCTTCTACCATACAAAAACAGTTCTCCTTTTGACATCATTGACACATTCATATAAAGCCTTGTCGGACTATAGTGCTGGTACTGTAAATTTAATTACTCTTTTGGCATGGACTACTAATGGTAAGAGACTTACTTTGCCTACCTTAATAAAAATGACTTTCACGTAACTATTTTTATGTCCATTTTTACAAGCTTACTATTTTTGGAAGTTTGAATATTATGCGGTTAAAATTTTTAAAGTTACCTGTTGGATTGTTAATTTTTTTATTTAAATAATATGATGTTCTAAAAGGGGAGCCCTAGCACAAAAATTATACTTTCATATGATTTTATTTTTAGTTATAGGAAAAATTACTATTAAACCTATAAGGTGCTTTATAATGTCTCATTATATTTTAACATTTGATAAGAATTTTATGAGTGTTGCTTGTTATGGGCCAGTAAACACCAAGATGCGGGACTTTTAAGATGTCGATTCAAAATCGATTTTTTTTTACTATGTAACAGCCGGGTAAAGTGTTTTTTTTTTTTTTTTTTTTATTAGATAAGGGGGCAAACGAGCAAACGGGTCACCTGATGGTAAGCGACTACCGTCGCCCATGGACACTCGCAACATCCGAAGAGCTGCAGGTGCGTTGCCGGCCTTTTAAGAGGGAATACGCTCTTTTCTTGAAGGTTTGCAGGTCATATAGGTCCGGAAATACTGCTGGTGACAGTTCGTTCCAGAGTTTTACAGTGCGCGGCAGAAAGTTACGCGAAAATCGCACTGTGGAAGACTGCCACTCATCAAGGTGATGAGGATGGTATGTTTTTCGCGTGGGACGATGGCGAAAAGTTGCAGGTGGTA
This sequence comes from Plebejus argus, assembly GCA_905404155.3. Classification (NCBI taxonomy): domain Eukaryota; kingdom Metazoa; phylum Arthropoda; class Insecta; order Lepidoptera; family Lycaenidae; genus Plebejus; species Plebejus argus. The sequence continues at coordinate 1,362,957 of FR989944.1, forward strand.
TGATTCCGAACAATTCCTCAGAGCACTCCCCGTAATACAACCGATAGAGGATGCAGAGTGAAGCTACATCTCGGCGTAATTCCAAGGGGTCCAAGCTGTTCGAAACACTATGGCAGTCAACAATTCGAGCGGCCCTTCGTTGGATACGATCCAACCGTGTTAGGCCAACAGATCCAACATGTTAGGCCGGCAACGCACTTGCAACTCTTTTGATGTTGCGAAACTTTACATCACATTTTACTTTTAACGGCTGTATGATGGTCAATGTTGTAAAAGCGTCTTCATCGATTTGGTGCTTATATAAGGTAGTTGTTAGTAGATAAGTATGGCCATTGGCCAGGTAAAACTTTCGTATGTTACTGTTATAACAGGGTTAATTAAGAATTACCTCTATGGAATGTGTATGTTGGATTGTTATATTTCTCTTTTCCCATGTTAATAATAATAGCAATGGCCAGTGCCTTAAAAAGCTAGGAATCTCTTTGTTGTATTCATGTTTATAATATTGTACCATCGAGGAAATTGATTCCTAGGCAGTTGCAGACCACCGTCATTTGGTTGGATGATGTCAATTTAATGTTAATTGTGGCTGGGTTTGACGAATCGCGACCAAACTACGTAGGTCCCCCATCTGCCTAGGAATCAACTTCTCTGATAGTACATGTTGTTATTTTTGTTACTTAAAATATCAGATACGCATTTAATTTACTTTCTTTAAATATTAACCGTTAAATAAGGGTTGGATTACACCGAGGCGGATTACACTAATCTTTGCCTGTAAAAATTAAAATTTTTAGGCAGTCAGTATATTAATGAAAATATCCATAAGTGGCAGTAAAGATGTGCCTTTGCCACGTTATCTGGTGGTATTTCGTCCTAACTTGTGCCATAGATAACCTAATAATAAGATTGTTAAGGGTTTTACTTGCGATTCACCCTGCAATCAGTGGCCTGTCTGAATTTGCAGGCACGATTGTAAGGAGCATATTCTGTTCCTATTATTATTTGTTCAACCATCACAATTTACAACTTGATAATATAATTTTGTTGCTATATTTTTAGACCTCAAATACAGGGCTTCAGAATAGTCAATAGAGGTATTAGTATGGATAATAATTTTTCGAAAATTATTATTTCAGAGGCTTGTTGAAGGATTTTAGATTTTGGTCTTTGAAAAGGAAAAAGCATTATAAAAGTACACTGTGATTTGCAATTTGTCTGCCACTGTAATAAATAGAAATTAAGCCAGTTATTTTATAAAGATTTTCTTACAATTTACAAATTAAGTTTAAAGTAAGTGCCTGTAATATGAAATGATTACGAGTACTCTCATTAAGATAACACATTTAATCGTTTTATTTTTATGACATCAATAAAATATAATATATTTTAATCGATAAAATATTGTTTTATTGTTTTATACAAAAAAAAACCTTCCGTTCTATAATTTAAATTCTATAATGTGCATCTAGATTCTAGATACTAGACTATTATTAGCCCAAATCTCAATAATGGTGTTACTTATTATGTCCTTCATAGTATTTTAGAGTTCACTGTAAAAGTAGCATCGCTGAAAAAGCAATTTTTTTTCTGTGCTTTGTATGGGCAAGCGCCCCTGAGCTGCGCCAGAATTTTTCCATACAAAAGTAAAAAAAAAAAAATACTTTGTTTTGTTACACCTTGTATTCTTGTTCAGGATTCAGTATTTTGTGCTAAATGTTTAGCAACAAAACGTTCATTTTTGTTAACTTTCATCAAATGAAAATCATTTTATTTGCAAGGAATATAATTTTTGCGGCTGATTTTGGGTTGATTACAAATTTCTTTTTATCAAGGCATCCAAGAAAAAAACGTTATATCAAAGTCAAGTGTCAAAAGAGTTTTGTCGGGAATGTGAAAGAGTGATGTTGTGATTTTGTATAATTTTCCTAAAATTGTGTTAAGTTGGGTTTTTAATGTGTAATATTGGTAGAATATTAACCATTAGATATTCGTTATCGTGCACAAGTGCGGGAAAGTGATGCATTATCCAGAAACGTGCTATTTTGTGTTCCCTCCAAACTCCATCATTTCAGTAAAACCGAAAGCGTCTACCACTTTACTGAATCGACCGATTTGACTTTCTGACTGTAATGACTTTTACTTATACTTGGACTAGACTTTAGACCTGACAATATAGAATAACGATGCTGAAAATTGTATTATAAAATATTGTTTTCCCGCCATAACATTATATACCTACTCGACACTGGCCACGGTTAAAGCCGAAGTGCCACAATAAGAAAAAAAAAGTGTCAAAGCATTTGTCAGCTGACAGCTGTCATTTGCTCAAAAATATTTGTGGAATTTATTAGGGATGAGGATTCTTGCCGAAAAAGATCGATTTTTAAATCGATTCAAATCGTGACCTAATGAATCGATTCACAAAAAAATCGAGGTCTAAAAGATAGATTTCCCAAAAATCGATCTTTTTTCAAAGTAGTTTTTACAGTGTAAAGTGTATATTATATAGTATCAAATTTATAAAAAACAAGACAAATGTTATAATTAATGATCTTTGAATCAGTAAAATCAGGGAATTCGATAATAACAATAATTTTAATTACCTTAACAATATATTATGGCCATAAGATAAGGAGAAAACAAGATTTTTTTCCATAACTTGGCATGTACGATTTGTGCGTCAGCCAAGCCAGATAGGAGGTTAAATAAAGGCAGGAAACTATGGAATTTCATACGAAATTAAAAATCAGATTTAAGACTCGAGGATCATATTTTATTTTCTTCAAAAAATGTTAATACAAAGCAAAAAGATAGCATCACACTTCTCAGCACAGATACAGAATACAGATACAAAACATCAAAGATTATAAACGTTTTTTTTATTGATAAGATGTGAGGCGAAGAATACTAAACATACAGCCTCTTGTAAATTAAAGACGTGAGTGCATGAATGAGGTATGTAACACATTTCGAATTTCGAGTAAATCGCGTTTAAAGTTTTGAAAAAACTTTTTATGATTTTTCATCACAAATCAAGTAATGGCTTTTGTTAATTGTATCAGGAGGTGTAAATGTCTTCCGTTTTTATTGTTATGTTAAAAATTATATAAAAAAATCTCCATTCTAGGATAAATTAGGAAAAATGTGAAGTTACTCGGTTCTTCACTTTTAAATGCAACTAAATCTGATGAAGTACACATAAATCACTTTTTTTTATTGAGATGAAACAAGACTCAATTTAAAAGACAATAAATTCACGGCCAAACAGATTTAAACAAAAATGGATTATACTTTTGAAAGACGGGAAAGATTATATAAGGGAATTCCGCATTAGAAAACTAAATGTAAACAAAACTGAGTTGTAGGCGTCATCTAGTAGGAATTAAGTAGAGAAAACGAGATGATGAAAGTAATAATCTCCAAAGCAAATTTCGTCGAAATCAGTTCAGCTGTTTAAGTGTTAAGAAGCATTTAAGATCATACAAACACGATTTCCCAATTTATAGTTTACTAGTAAGATCAATTAATTTTTTAAAATATCTTGGGTTTCTCAAAGTTGATATATTATAGATTGTTTAAAATGAACCCTTACTTAATAAATAAATTTAAGTATATTAATAATAATAAATTATGCACTATTCAAATGTTACAATTAAAAGAACAATATACTAATTCAAGTTTTTATTGTGTTTTATTATACTCACTTTTAACTGCGTTTTCACGACTATGGCTTGTACGTCATAATACCTAGTAAAAAAAAACAGTCAAGTACTTACAATCTGTGCTTACAATAAAAAATTCTTTGTCGAGCATAGCTAGTTCGATTTTCACATTTGGCCCGCGCGCTCATTTTGTATTTGGAATGAAGTATCGACGCGACCAAAGAATAAATACACTAGTGTATTCGCGTATTTTATATTAAATACATTCGTATTACATATTAAATACATTAGTGTATAAAAGTCGCGTACCTAGTACGCGACGCGACGCTATAAAGTATTAGCACAGGAGGACAAACAGCCAAACTGATGCCTAAATATTTTTTTTATATTTCCAACAATTTAATATTATAATAAAAACAAAAACAAAATATTTTATACGTAGGTACCATTTAAGTTACGATAGGATTTTCCAAAATTTTAATTTGTTTGGAAACAACGAAAAGCGCCTAGTCTTTAATAAAATAACTATCGTAGTAGGTATAAAAGAGTATGGATGTGTATGAAATATGCTTTGATTATTATATGTATAAATATGTATTGTGTATGATAATATAATAAAAATCTTAAATATACAACGTTGTCTGGTACCTGTAACACAAGTCCTTCAGGTACTTAGCACGGGGCCAGACTAACGTGATGTGAAGCGTCCATAGATATTATTATTATTTTCTTAATAATGTGTCATCTATCTATATATATAAAATTGCAAGTCCTGACTGACTGACTGATTCATCATCGCCGAGCAAAAACTGTTAAAGTTATAGACACGAAATTTGGTGAGTAAGATTGTTTTGTAAAGTAGACACCCACTAAGGAAGGAATTTTGGAAATTTTACCCCGAAGGGGGTGAAAAAGGGGTTGAAAGTTTGTATGAAAGTCCGTCATTTCTTAAGTTAGAAACATAAAACTTTATTTTTGAGCTACTGAATAAAAATAAATAAATATTTATTTAAGCGTTTTTGGAAATTCTACCCCGAAGGGGGTGAAATTGGGGTTGAAAGTTTGAATGAAAGTCCGTCATTTCTTGAGTTACAAACATGAAACTTTATTTTTGGGCTACTGATTAAAAATGAATGGATACGTGTTTAAGCGTTTTTGAAAATTCTACCCCCAAGGGGGTGAAATTGGGGTTGAAAGTTTGAATGAAAGACCGTCATTTCTTGAGTTAGAAACATGAAACTTTATTTTTGGGCTACTGATAAAAAATAAATGGATACATATTTATGCGTTTTTGGAAATTCTACCCCCAAGGGGGTGAAAAAAATTTCTATCTCCGTTATTAATTACTATACTATGCTAACGCGGACGAAGTCGCGGGAAACAGCTAGTTATTAATATACCTACTAGAGTTTTGCCTAGAATGTGAAAGAGTACTGTTGTATTTTTTTTGTATTATTTTCCTTAAATTATTTTGTTAACTGTGTTTTATTTTAATGTGTAAAATTGGCAGAATATTAACCATTATTACATATTCGTTATCATGCACGTGCTGCAACTTCCAGGAACGTGCTTTTTGTGTCCCTCCAAAACTCCGTCAAAAGTTTCAGTATAGAGTATCAACCGACTTGACTCCTTGACTGCTTGACTTGACTTTTACTTAGACTTTGACTAGACTTTAGATATGATCATAAATGACGATAATATAGTAAAAACAAAAACGTTGATGAAAATTATTATTATGAAGAAGACTGACTATACCTACCTTTGTATGTGGCAAAGTACACCCCCGGTGTCAGAGCCAAACGCTAACAAAAAAAAATATATACTAAATTATCTATGCCTTTGAATAATAGAACAATAAAAAAGTCGACATAATATTCCTTATTTAAAAAAAGTAAAATATTCAAGCGATCTCCCGTACTGCAACGCATATGGGATTTGTATGGGATGTAATTACCCGGTTCTTGCATAGTCATTTGGACGAACCTTGTAACTTACCTGCTTCATCATCTGGCTAACTTTGTAAGTATACGTAAAATTCTAAATTTTTTGATTGCAAATCATTTTCCAAGTCCTAAAAGCTACATTTATGCAATAAAACGTAAATTTTCAAAAATGTTACTTACCTCATTCATGCACTCATGTCTTCAATTGTAATACGGGCCTTCAAAACAGAAAAATCGTAACCCGATTTTAGGGTGTTTAGGATCGATTCACGAGATCGATTCAATGCGTTAGATCGATGAAAAAGATCGATTTTTTTGCTCCAAAAGATCGATTTTGCGATTAATCGATCTCAGGTCGCCAACCCTAGAATTTATATACGATTTGTTTACGATGAACCACGGCCACGTTGTTAATGAAAAAAAGTTTAATAAACTTTAAAAATGGGTAAACTAGATGTAGCTATGTTGCGGTATCTTACCGCGGAAGATTTCCGTGTTCTTACTGCTGTAAGTGTGCTGTGTGATAGAACTCAGTTAACACTAGGTATTTTTGGTTAGAATGGTAAACATTGAACAATGTTTTGATCGTTGTAGGTTGAGATGGGAATGAAGAACCATGAGCTGGTTCCTGGTTCTCTGGTTGCCTCCATCGCTAACTTACGACACGGTGGGGTTCATAAACTGATGAAGGATTTGTGCAAACACAGGCTGTTGACTTATGAACGTGGTAAACATTGTAAGTACTGTTTTCTTATTAACTCCACAGAATACATAATTAGTACCTACTTAATTTTGGTATGTCCTATAAGTCTATTTATTACCTTTTATGTAATATGCATGACTCATGTGGTCGTGTTATTTAGAGGTGTGTACTACACTTTAATCTGGTGTTTTAAAAAGTTCTTTACTTTATATTTCTATTTTAAATTGAAGTTTAAATGGCGCTCTTATCAATGTCTAAAAATTCCCATAACACATTGAAACTACAATATATTATGTTTAACTTTTAATACTAATAACAAATTTACTTTTTAGATGATGGTTACCGTCTTACAAACTCTGGCTATGATTACCTTTCTCTGAAAGCACTTACAAACAGAAAAGTGATAGCGTCCTTTGGAAATCAGATTGGAGTGGGTAAAGAGTCTAATATCTACACAGTTGCTGATGAAGATGGGAAACCACTTTGTTTGAAACTCCACAGGTAAAAAAAAACTATTCAGCAAAATGCAAATATTCAAATGTATTTTATAAATAAATAATGAAATAAAATGAAAATATGTTTGGCATTAAAAATATTACCTGTGAATCTACTTTTTTTACTAAATTACAAAAAAAATGCAAATTTTATGGCATTAAATGTTCATGATCATGTTTAATATTGAAACATGCTTAGCCTTCATTCCCATCATGTTATTATTTATTACTATCATGGACCAATCATACAACTATCAACATTGGTGCTTTTTCTCGGCATAAGACCCCTCTTTCAACAAGATCCATTACATTATTCTATAACTGAATATTATTGTCTAGCCAAATAAAAATATTTTTTTCTGGTTTACAGGTTAGGTCGTACCTGTTTCCGCAATATAAAGGACAAGAGAGACTATCACGCACACAGAAACAAAGCCTCCTGGTTGTACCTGTCTCGTATTTCTGCCACAAAAGAGTTTGCATACATGAAGGCATTGTACGACCGAGATTTCCCCGTACCTAAGCCTATTGACTTCAATAGACACTGTGTTGTGATGGAGCTGGTCAGCGGTGGTCCACTGTAAGTTTATTCTATGTATAAATTCTGAGTAAGAGCCAGTCCACACGGCGCGTTGCGGCGACGCAGCACTGCCGTTTGACGCATAGCCAGCCACACGGGCGCTGGGTCATCGCAAAGTTATTACAAAGCACTCTTAACGTTAAAACCCCTCCCGCTTCGCCTCGGGGGCTGCTGTCCGTCATGTGCGCGTTGCGACGTAGCGCGCCGTGTGAACACCTTGTTATGTAAAACAACGCAACGGCAGCGCTGCGTCGACGCAACGCTGACGCAACGCGCCGTGTGGACTGGTTCTTAGACTGCGCATGGCGCTTGCGGCGCGGGCGGCTTTCTTCATCCATATACGGTAAATCGCGATTGATTACGCTATGGTCCGCCATGTTAAGTGATTGAAAGAATACTTAGATCGGCCTTTTTGATACATTACTCTGCAATCACATTCGTTTTGAAAGAATTTCGTGCGAAAGTTCACGCTTTTTTTGCTTACATCTATGAAAATATAAAAGTTCTTGTCCTACCTCACTTTGACATGTCAAGAAAGCAACATTGGTTAATCTTATCTTGTCCACAGAACCCACGTGACATCAGTAGCAGAGCCAGACCAGTTATACGACGAGCTGATGAACCTGATAGTCCGGCTGGGCAACTGCGGTGTCATCCACGGTGACTTTAATGAGTTCAACATCATGATCGACACTGAAGGTCATCCTGTCATCATCGACTTCCCCCAGATGGTGTCTACTAGGCATCCTAATGCTGAGTTGTGAGTTTTTATGTATACTGTTACGCATAATATATTTGTTTTTATGGTTGTTTTTAGCTATACCCGAATAATAAAACATTCGGGTCTGGCTCGCACTTGGCAGGGTTTTGACTATAAAATCTTAGGTGTTGATTGAGCTTAAAATGCCTCAGTTATATTGATACTAAATTATTAGTTTAGTGCACGGGAACAGTACATTTTTCCGGGATGAAAACTATCCTATGTCCTTTCCCAGGACTCAAAGTATCTCCATGCCAAATTTCAGCAAAATCGGTTCAGCGGTTTGAGCGTTAAGAGTTAACAGACAGACACACTTTCGCATTTATAATATTAGTATAGAATTATAGATAGTATGGATTAGTATGGATCTGGTATGGATGATCAGATACAGTATTATTTTGAATTTTATAGTGGGTGCTGGCATCACTGTATTAGTGTAAACTAGATGACGCCCGCAATTCCGTTGCGCCAAAAATCGTTTATCGTGCGGGTACCGTACATTTTTCCGGGATAAAAAGTACATATGATACTTTTTATCCTGGAAATATGTATGGATCCCGCACGATAAACGATTCCTGAGACTCAAAGTATCTTCATGCCAAATTTCAGCAAAATCGGTTTAGCATTTTGGGCGTGAAGAGATAACAGACAGACAGACACACTTTCGCTTTCATACTATTAGTTTGAATGTATCTATTCCTGCCAGTGCTGGTAGTGCATAAAGTATTTCGCCCATATTATTTTATTGAAGTGACTTTAATAAGTATGTCACCATGGCGACGTCCATCGCTATTCCGTAGCATGTAAACAATGGTCGCCGTCAGTCTCGAGTTGTAATAATTTACTATTATTTATTCAACAAATGCACTTATCAATATAAAAATACCCAGTAGCCGATTCTCAGACCCACTGAATATGCATATAAAATTTGGTTAAAATCAGTAAAGCCGTTTTGAAGGAGTACCCTAACTAACATTGTGACACGAGAATTTTATATATTATAAGATATATCTGGCTACAAATAAAATCCACAGTTTTTAGGGTTCCTACCCAAAGGGTAAAAACGGGACCCCATTACTGAGACTTCGATGTCTGTCCGTCTGTCTCCAGGCTGTAACTCAAGAACCGCTATAGCTAGACTTCTGAAATTTTAACAGATTATGTATATCGTTTGCCGCTATAACAACAAATACTAAAAACAAAGTTAATATTTAAGGGTACATACAACAAACGTGATTTTTTTGGCTTTTTTAGCTCGTAATCCATAATGGCCACAGATAGGCACTTGAAATATTCACAAAATACTTAATTATATTTGTAATTTAATATTTAATAATAATATTAAAATAAAATAAATAATTAAGGGGTGCTCCCATACAAAAAACACAATTTTTTTGCTCTATAACGGTACGGAACCCTTCGTGCGCGAGTCCGACTCGCACTTGGCCGATTATTTTATTTCAAATATTTTTTCCGGTCCTAAAGCCTCTTTCTGCAAAAAAACGGCAATTTTTGATGTTGCTTACTTGGTTCTTCCACTTTAGATACTTCGACCGCGACGTCCGCTGCGTCCGCGAGTTCTTCAAGAAGCGGTTTGGTTACGAGAGCGCGGAATACCCGCGCTTCGCCGACCTCGAGAGGGACGACCAGCTGGACACCGAAGTCGCCTGCTCCGGCTATAAGCGGAGCAAGGCGGTGGAGGATGAGCTACTGCAGGTATATTATTTTCAAGCTATGGTGAATAAAGAAATTCCGTAACGAAAATATGGTCGATGCGGCGTTGCCAGACTTCGGCACGGTGTTTGTGTGCGTGCGTCGTATGTCGCATTCGCAGTTACGGCACGTTCAAACGTGCGCGTATTCTATAAATAAAAAGGTTCGGTGTTCTGTCTGACCCGCTGCTGAAAAGCGCCAAACTGATCTGATGAAATTTGGTTGGAGATTGAGGTCTTAAGAGTGCATCTGACCCTAACTTGACTACATTCTTAAACCTAGATCTCAAAATCTGTAAGGTCTAGAAAGCTGATTTTTTTACACAAGTAACTTCAGTTCATGAAGATTAAATGCTCAAGACGAAAACACGATTACTGAAAAAATGCTCGATAGTTTCTTTTTTACAAAAAACCTTGTTTTAGACACATTTTTGCTTGGATCTTCGAAGTTCGCTGTCTTTTCTTTAATATTTTTTAATATCTAAAAAGGCATTGATAAAACCTAAATTTGCTCAAAACACTTTTTTCATAATCATTATAGTTCGTCTTTTATTCAAGTAAAACTAACTTGGCGATGATTCCGCGTCGTCCTTTTTCACCTGGCATATGAAAGACGTGCGTGAGTGTGAAGAGAGAAGGACTATGTTTTATTTTTAGCGTCAGTATCCCTCTTAAACATATTAGAATAAATTTCATCTTGAAAAAAATTGCAGTTTCCGGCTTCCGCACATGCCAATTTCAGCCCGACGAAAATTCTGGCAACATGTATTGAAATCAACCTTCTATTTCCTAATTTAAAAAGTTATACTTAAACTTTACAAGGCCTCATATGATAGTTTTTTTAAAGGAAATGGGCATCGGTCTCGAAGTTAGCGACGACGAAAACAGCGAACAAGAGGATGACACAGACACCAACACAAACAAATACTCCGAGGACGAAATTGCAAACTTAAGACGTCAGGTAAGAGTTTACAGATTACAAGGCTGCCGTGGCCTCGAAAAAAGATGGCGCGATGAGCTAGATACTATCGAAAAAATTGATTCATAGGCAGTTGACGTACCTACGACATACGCGTTGCGTCGACGCAGCGCTGCCGTTTCGTTGACAATACGTCGCGCTGCGTCGTCGCATCGCACCCGTACATGCGAGCCAGGTTGCCATATACGATGGCGTTAGATCCAGAGTGGAAATCTTTGGGGGAGGCCTTTGCCCAGCATTGGGACAGTATGGGCTCCTAAAAATATATTACCCTATAATATTTATGATACCAATTTCAAAATAAAATTTCATGCATCTCCGTTTCCCCATTTTTCGTAAAAAGGGTCACAAAGTTTTTCGCTCGCATATTAATATTATGTTAATATTACTTAATATCGTTTTAGGTTGAAGCATCAATAGAACACGACGAAACAAAAATAACAGAAAGCATAACATTCAAAACAAATAAACTTAGTATAGATGACGAAGTTCCCGAGCTGGTACCGGCGCCAATGAAATACAAAGAAACAGATGAAATAGAGAGCAAAGAAACAAATGAAGACAATGAAACAGAAAAACACAATGATACAGACAAAGAAGTAGACAAAAACTCGCAGAAGTATAGACTAGCTATGATCGAGAAGGCGTTATCGGACGTGAGATCCATGAGAAGTTACACTTCTGCCAGCACTATAGCCCCTGAAGTTGTGAAGCAGCAGGTAAAGAAGAATCTAGAAGTTAGACAGAAGAAGATGGAAAGGAAGAAGGCGATAGCTAAGGGAGAAGCGAGCGCCGTGACTAGAGTTAGGAGAGATAACAGGGAGACGATCAGAGAGAGCCACGGGCTGTGGGGCTGGGATGAATAATATATTGTATGTAATTATATTGTTTTTATTTTATACAACCTGACACCATGACCGTAGAAAAAAAGGCGGACGGAGTCTTATTATACACAGCAGACAGCACTGTGTCTTCAGTCATGTTTGCTGTCAAATGACCGACTAGCATAAGAATGTGTGCGTGCGGACCGTCTACATGCAGTCAGCCTGGCTGACTCTTAAGACACAGTGTTGTGTAAGACTCCGTCCGCCTTTTTTTCTACGTTCATGTTATTTTCTAATACAACCTGAATCCTGACATAACTATGAGCTTTTTATGACTACAGCACGACTGGTGAGACATGTTCAATATTCGAGGACGTGATATTTGGCTATTATATTAGTTGAAAAAAAGTAATATTAAAAAATAATATCAATTGATCACTGAGTAAATGTAGCTTAAAGTTAAATAATTATTTACCCAACGCATGGACACCGCGCGCGGGAGTAGCACGCGGGGCGGGGTGGGCCGCGCCCGGCCGCATAGTAATTTACTAAGTCCATTATTCATTTCTTTATAGGGAAATTTGGTTAAAAATTAAGAACCTAATTTTATTACATAATTATAATGAGCATCGAGTACTGAATACTCTCCTTAATTATCGGTATTGTCTCACCAGTCATGCTGTATACAGCATGACTGGTGAGACATGTTCAATACTCGAGGATGTGATATTTGGCTATTATAGTAGTTGAAAAAAAATAATATAAAAAATAATATCTGTAGCTTAAAGTTAAATAATTATTTACCCAAAGCATGGACACCGCGCGCGGGAGGGGTAGCGCGCCGGCGCGGGGGGCGCATGACGCGCGGCCGCATAGTAATTTACAGTGTCCGTGATTCATTTGTTTAAAGGGAAATGTGGTCAAAAATTAGGTACCTAATTTTATTACATAAATTATAATGAGAATCGAGTACTGAATACTCTCCTTAAATATCGGTATTGTCTCACCAGTCATGCTGTATATGCAATGATAAAAGTTAAGTGGTAACTAATGTTTTCTTTGTACTTTACAGTCTACACTCTACAGTGAATAATTTAAAAATAATAAATTACTAAATAGTAAACATTGCAGTAGATACCTACTGCTTTGTTTTTAAACTAGAGGGCAGTACCAGCATAGACAGTAAAAAATTGTTCGACGTTGACAACATAATTATTTTCTTCCAATATTCGGATATGACGTATGCAACATGCCGGATTTAGGTCGGATTATTTACTGTACGTACAGTAAATAATCCGATAGCAGTGCCGGTCCTATTAAAATTTTCAGGTGGTGCGAAATCTAAAAATGGCGCCCTTCTAAATAAAAAAAAACGGCCAAGTGCGAGTGGGACCCGCGCATGAAGGGTTTCGTGCGATTTAAAGGACTAAAAAAACCCAGAATTCGACACGAATTTCATGTGCACTAAAGAATCAGAGAGCCAAGTGCCAACAAAACGTAAGTACAAAAAATCGGAGTTTTAGTTAAGTTGACATGATGTTTTTCTAACGTGTTAGGTACATGTATTTTAGCGGATAATAATCAAATACACAATATGTTAAAAACAACATCAACATAATATCAGCATCGTGTTGAGCCACGCCATCACGAAGACTTCGATTTGGTTTATTGACAACAATCTAATATCTATATGGAAAGCAACTACTGACGCCCATGGACACTCGCAACATCAGAAGAGCTGCAGGTGCATTGCCGGCTGCCGCCTGCCGGCCTTTTATGAGGAATTACGCTCTCTTCTTGAATGTTGAACAACAAAACAACAAGAAAAAGTACAACAAAAACAACACCTTTTTGTACCATATTCTGAGCAAATAAATGAATTATGAAAAAAAAAATACAATTGGAGTTTCCGTTATTTCGTGGCTCAACATCATGTTGATATTAGGTATATTATTGTTGTTTGTTGTAACTTGTGCTTTTGATAATTATCAGCCAAAATACATGTGACGGTAACAAAACATGTTTAGACACAACATATCAATTACTCTGATTTTTACATAATATTTTTGTTGCCTCTCAGCTCTTACACTATACATATTCTATACATAAAGTCAGAAAAACTTGTCCTTATAGAAGCTGATGACTTACAGATCTCACTGAAGAACCGATTTTCAAATAATATAAAAATCCGGATTTTTTGGATTTTGAAGTATCCGGATTGCAATCCATAGACTCGCACCGCTCTAGGACCGGCACTGTCCGATTGGTTAGGTTAGTAATTAGGTAGTATTAGTAGCAGCCTTTGACTACGACTTTTGCGTGATATTCCCTGTTGTATTTATTTAAATATCACAATTATGCATACTTTTGTTATGTAACGCATCACTACTTAAGAACACAATTAATCATTTTCGTAATCACTTTTTGTTTTAATCTTCATTAGAGAAATATAAACAAGTTTTAGAAAAGCAGTGAAAGAAAGAATAAATCATTGTCGTTTCTGAATATCTTGCAACTTTACAATAGGTATTTAAAATAAGTAAGTACATAAAAAAATATTTTTTTTGTCAGTATAGACCCAGAGGTTATACAATATTATTATTAGGATTTAACATTAATTATTATCAATTTCTATATGGGCAACTTAAGTGCTAAATATGCCACTGAACACACGGGGCCCCGTGGAGGCCCCCCTCTACTATTTTGTATAAAAGCAATGGGCAATAGCGGTTGTCTGATAGTTGACGTCTGCCCGTGAACCGCGAAGGACGTGCGAAATGAATACAAATAGGAAAATGACCACCGACAACCTCACAGCTGTTCTACACAAACTGAGAGATTTGCGTTTGGTTAGTCTATTTTACTAAATATTATGCTTTTATGGAATCGTGGAATACATTAATATTATTTTATTAGTGTCAGCACAAAACATAATTTTAATATAGTTTTTTTAAGTACTTAATTGATATATTTTAACAACCACAAAGTGCGCCACATTTAATTTAAAATATTATTAAAACTGAATAACTTTCATTTGCAACGTTAAAAACAACTACATATTAAAATAATTTACAGGACATTCAAAAAGTTTATAAAAAATTTCTTAACTGCTATGTGTATAAACTTTCTTGAGTAGAAGACACTACAAGTGTAAATTTTTGTTTATAGGAACAAACACCGATACCTGAAATCTCCGATGATGGTAAGAAAAAAATTTTCAATAAATGTCCGTATAAACTTTAGTGATGCTCATGATCATCCTTAACATCAGTCATTTTAGAAGCAATCGATTATTACCCCTTTAGTCAAGCACAGGATTACCGAACTTGGGGCTCCGGGTCAGGATGGGAACCTGCCCGGCTTAGCTAGTCCCGGCGCCGAGGGGAACGCTTGGTGGAAGTCCGATCCCTATGAGGTAGACCGGCCGGTCGTGGAGGGAGTCCCGTGTTAGATAGATCCGGGACATCCCTCCTTTATACGGCTGAAGGCGAACCGCAGATGGTTTTAGTGAGTAGGAGTCTCACATACCCCCGGGGTGCTGAGGCACATACCCAACCCGGGGGACCCATGAGGGTTTCCCCTGCGCATAAAAAAAAGGATTACCGAACTTTATAGTTTATTTTGCACTGGTTTTACGTAAGGGCTGGCCGCTCCAACTCTTGTCCCTATTGCGAGAGCGGGACAACCTTCATCAATCATCATCATCATTAGCCTATCGCCGGCCGGCGGCCATCGCCAAAGGGACAGCCTGACAACCAAGGCTGCATACACAGTAATGTGTTCCAGAGGTACTCCTTCGCATGGACTGCGTGGGAATCTGCGGGTCTGACGTCCACTACTGGCAGAGCGGCGAGTGCGGGGCCTACGTTTTGCGCGCTCCCATGATCATGGGCCACGAGGCTTCAGGTGTCGTAGCCGAGGTAAATATTATAATTATAATGTTATGTTTACTAAAATTCTACCTTATGACCTTACTATATCATTCCTTACCAATCTTGCCACACATCACGTGAGAGTACTGCTACATTAAGGGCATCTATCACTCAAAATGTATCTATAAGCGCCACCGCGCGACTGTCGGAGCTCGGTAAGCCGCGGCGTACGCGAATTCTCTAGATATCTTGTCACTGGCATCAATAAATAAATGCTACAATTTCCATTTTTGCGAATACGGATAGATAATCATTTTATCTAATTAAAGCTATAATAACCTCCTCGTTTTTGGAAGTCGGTTAAAAAATAGGTCGCTTAGTTCAGTATTCTTAGCACAGCATTGAAAAAAGATTTTAAAAAGAGGTATCTAACTTTGGCTTTGTTTTCTATCGAGTGAAGTTCTTCTGTTTGTGTCAATTAATGCGAAGCCGAATACGTTAAGTATATCCTCAAGTAAAGGTCGTAATTTTTTCAAAAATTTTTGATGGTAATGTAAGGAATGAAACAGGATCAAAAAACTTGTCCACGCGCTATTTCACTGTTAGCGACCCGCCCCGGCTTCGCACTTGTCCGTCCGTCCGTATGTCACAGCCACTTTTCTCCGAAACTATTAGAGCTATACTATTGAAACTTGGTAAGTAGATGTAGTCTGTGAACCGCATTAAGATTTTAATGCAAAAATGGAAAAAATATTTAAAATTTTAGGGGTCCCCTTAGGTACAACTGAAACAAAAAATTTTTTTTTCATCTAACCTATGCGTGTGGGGTATCTATGGATAGGTCTCGAAAAATCATATTGAGGTTTCTCATATCATTTTTTTCTAACCTGAATAGTTTGCGAGAGAGACTCTTCCAAAGTGGTAAAATGTGTGGCCCCCTCCCTCTAATTTCTAAAGTAGGGGCATGATAATTCTAAAAAAAATATATGATGTAGATTACTATAAAAACTACCAACGAAAATTGGTTTGAACGAGATCTAGCCAGTAGTTTTATTTATTTATTTATTTATTAAAAACTTTATGCACATACAAGTACAAAGGTGGACTTAATGCCTTATGGCATTATCTACCAGCCAACCTTTGGGCGATACAGAGACAAAATTGTGTAGGTGCCAGTCAAAAAGAACTAAAAAAAAACTAACAACATAATATTGTAGATATAATAATATTGTATAATATATTATATACTAAACTAATAAAATATTATATTATGTACTTATATTAAACTATACTTATCATAAATACACTGATATATAAGATAAATAATTTTTAAAATTAATAAAAAATTTAAAACTATATTAGTTTATAAATATAATAATATATAAATATAATATAATAAAAAAATATAATAGTTAATAATAATATTTGCTAAGATATTATGGGTAATTTACATTAGATTTTATATTAGATTACTATCAAGACTAAGATTCCGCCAATTGTTTCAAATAGTGGTCTCTAATTCTGCGCTTAAAAGTGTCTCTAGTTTTTGACATCCTGATTTCCGGAGGAAGAGCATTCCAGAGGAGAACAGCCTGGACATTAAAAGAAGAGTGGACAGAACTTGACTTGTGGGAAGGGCAACTTAAAAGCTGATTTGAAGTGGATCGGAGGTTTTTATCGTGCATGCTGCATCGGTATTGAAAAAGAGAGGCATCTCAATTTGTAAACAAAAGAACGAATTTCTTAGAAAGTTCTGTATGCATGATGTCGAAAGTAGAGTTTATTGCGGACTAGGATAACAATGCAATGGGACAAAAAACGTACACAGCTGCGCAGTTTTTACTAATTTTAGTAATTTAAAAGGCACTTTTTGTTGTTCCATCGTTGTGATTTTGTCGTTATTGAGAGTGGGAGTGATGCTATACAGAGTGTATCATTGTATGGTAGACAAGCTAGTCAATTGATTTCGACGCTTTAGAGAGTTTGTCGTTAAATAGAGTGACGTTACATGGAGTTTACACTGTATTTAAATACTAAAAAAAAATTGTGTTTAAATATTTTTTAGTAAATTTACTACTAAATATTTAAACACAAAAAAATAGACAAAAACACTAAAAAATATATAAATAAATAGTAAATTTACTACAAAATATTTAAACTTTAAAAAATATTTTTTATTATTTAAATATTTTGTAGTAAATTTACTATTTATTTATATATTTTTTTGTGTTTTTGTCTATTTTGTGGTGTTTAAATATTTAATAGTAAATTTACTAAAAATATTTTAACACAAAAAAATTTTTTTTAGTATTTAAATATTTTGTAAAAAAAATTTGTTCAGGACTCTAGGTAATTACTATCTTAAGCTGAAAAATAACTCAAACATGTTAAATATTTTCGTATGAGAAAATGATTTTGGTATTAAGAATGTATGAAAATTTCGAGGGTAACCCGGGCCCTTAAGCTGAAAAATAACTCAAACATGTTAAATATTTTCGCATGAGAAAATGATTTTGGTATTAAGAATGTATGAAAATTTCGAGGGTAACCCGGGCCCTTAAATCTTTTTCACAGGGAAGGTTTACCCTGTGAAAAAGATTTAAGGGCCCGGTGTGGATGTGGTCATCTTGGCATCATTTACATGAAATGTTTTGGTGGGATCATAATATTATATTATGATATTTAAACAGATTACAGGGTGTAACAAAAATAACTGATAATACTTTAGGGTGTGTATGTGTTACAAGAGAGTTCACTGTGAAAGTAGCAGCGCTGAAAGACAATTTTTTTTTAACTTTTGTATGTCGGGCAAGGGCAAACACCCTAAAGTATTATCACTTGTTTTTGTTACACCTGTACATATAGTACATTCCATCTGGGATCGAATCTGCACCCTCTAAGATGCAAATATCCAATCCACTGACCCACTAGGCCACGGACGGTCGTCGCTCTTTTGAATACCTATTACCTACACATCTAAAAAGTTTTTGTTTTGAATAAATTTTCCTTAATAATATTCGAATACTGTTAAAACGAAAGCTTGTTTTTCCTCGAGGGAGAATAACCGCTGAACCATTGGAGCATTATATTTATTAGGTTTCAATGCGATAGCGATATAATATTATTATATAGAATTGATAGCATAGAATATAACAACCACTACCACTCCAATTCAGCATGATCAGATAAAAGATAAAATTGCTGCTCGTGAAAACAAAATTATTGTGATAGTCACCTTGCATAATATAAACTAGATGTCGCTGTCAGGCCGCTACATCGCGCTATCGCTTGCTCAAATGTCCGTAGAGACATCGAGAGTTCAATTTTGACTCGGCGGCATACAGGCATACCGTAAATTTGTTCTGCGGACATACCGCAATATAAGCGGATCAGTAGATTTTTGTGTTTTTTTGAAATTCTGCCTCGCGCATTCTAGCGCGAATGAGCAGATTCAACCGAAACCGAACTTTCGGCCTTAGTTTCGGCAGAAGCCGAAACCGAAACTTAATTTAATTCAATAGCTGTTATTTTAGTTTTTGTATATGACAACAGATGGCGCTAAGGAATGAGGGCCTATAGGGACCGTGCAGAGCGACGACACTGCCACAAGTGGCGAATAGCCGAAACTTTTACGAAAATTTTACTGTCAAGCTCTAGTGAAGCTACGGAAAATTAGAAGATTTCTTAACAAATTCTGAGTATTTTCAAGAATTGAAATGTATTGTTATTCTAATACATACAAGAAATATAAAGGCAAATCGAACGATGTAAAATTTTACTATTTTTCTGCCAAAATATTCACATGGCTTTGCATATTGAAAAACGAAAGAAATGGATAAAAGGCGGTAAAAATATACGTAAGTATTTAAAAAGTTCCATGAGTGTTATGTGTAGACTAGTAAAAACACTAAATTTTGTAGATTATAACCGTAAATTCATTTTTTATGAACACAATAGGGACCGTGCAGAGCGACGACACTGCCACAAGTGGCGAATAGCCGAAACTTTTACGAAAATTTTACTGTCAAGCTCTAGTGAAGCTACGGAAAATTAGAAGATTTCTTAACAAATTCTGAGTATTTTCAAGAATTGAAATGTATTGTTGTTCTAATACATACAAGAAATATAAAGGCAAATCGAACGATGTAAAATTTTACTATTTTTCTGCCAAAATATTCACATGGCTTTGCTTATTGAAAAACGAAAGAAATGGATAAAAGGCGGTAAAAATATGCGTAAGTATTTAAAAAGTTCCATGAGTGTTATGTGTAGACTAGTAAAAACACTAAATTTTGTAGATTATAACCGTAAATTCATTTTTTATGAACACAATATGAACATAACCTATAACCATTGCTTTCTTTCAGTAAACATCCAAACTGGCTTCCATCTTAATTGATATACATACATAGGCACCGCTCATTTAATTGGCATAAAGTTGCATCAAAAGTAAGGATAATTTGGAGAAGTCCTGCCAGGAATTCAACACTGAGGATAGTATTGAACTTGAACCATCTTGTCAAAGTGTTGGTTCTCAAAAGGATGATTCTTCAAGTAAGAAAAAGATTAGTAGTGCAGTCTTTGTGTGTTATTTAAAGAATACATACCTAAATGGTGTTTACACTTATGAGATCCAGACTGAAATTAGTTAAAAATAGTGACAGACAAAAGTTGTGAAGATGGTATCGATCGAATCGCAGAAGGTTCAAATAAAAGCATTTATTTTAGTGAACTTGTTTTTATTTTATTAATCCACAAGCATTTTCAGTAATTAATATAAGTATTTTTGCATAGCTTCATTATTTTATTGCAATATTTATCAAGTTTTTACTTTCTTTGCTGATGGATGCTATAATTACTTTTTCAGATATTTTCTTAGTTAACTAGATAAGCTTTATACATTTTTATTCACTCTTCCATTCTTTGTTTACGGGTAGAAAGTAGAAACCCTTTTATTTTTAATATTTAATATTATAAAAATATACTTAATATTATAAATGCGAAAGTGTGTCTGTCTGTTAGCACTTCACGCCCAAACCGCTAAACCAATTTTGCTGAAATTTGGTATGGATTTACTTTGAGCCCCGGGAAAGGACATAGGATACTTTTTATCCCGGGAAAATGTACGGTTCTCGCGCGATAAATGATTTTTGGCGCAACGGAGTTGCGGGCGTCATCTAGTCTTTAACTTTAATATTTCGATCGCGGATTCTTGGAAATCTGTCGTTGTTCTCGCGGCCGCATGTGGCCACTTGGGAGTGTAAGTATTATATCATTTTATATTGAAAAACATAAAAAAACACTCATAAACTATCCAGGGTCAAGGAGAATGCGAAGTCAAAGTCACTCACAAGTTACGTCTTTTACTCGCATCGTGGCGCTGCTGTCGAATTACGACGCCCTCTATAGTTTCTGCACGGTCCCTATATTATTAGCTCGACGGTGATATAAACCACGGAATATAATATAACACTAGAGGAAAGGGCATGTGGGCGTGGCCCGCGTGCCATAGTTAGGTCCAGCTGAACGTAACTTAACTCGCACGCAAAAGAAAGTGTGCGAGTACGAATTTAAACCTTACGCCAGTTGATGTAAGGTGTAAAATTGCGTACAACTTTAAGTCTTATCATATTTAGCTGCTAAGCGCCATCTAGCGTTGAATAACTTAACTCGGTAGTCAGAGCCGGTATTGCTAAATTTAAATTCTTCTTTATTTCAAAAGGGTTAGGGTTGTTTTTACGACATTGTATTTAAAAAAGAAATCTCTTTGTGATTGGTTATTTCTTTTGTGTGCAAACCTTCCTCTTGAATCACTCAAAGGCTCAATGCTCAAAGGTAACCGCATCAAAATCCGTTGCGTAGTTTTAAAGATTAAAGGGAACAAAGGGACATGAGGGAAAAAAGCGACTTTGTTTTATAATAATGTAGCGATAGCATTATCAACATATTGAGTATAGTTGAGTAACAATTACTAATCTACAATTCCTTCCAGGACAAGTTATGGAAGTGTGATTTCTTACGTCATTGGTAGTAGGTAGTAGGACGTACCGTACCGAAAAAGTAAGCGCCAAGCCTGTCTGTATTTAGGGACCATCCATAAAATATGTCACACTATTGTTATGATTTTTAGATCCCCGCTTGTCACAGGTGGTCACAAGTTAGAGATTAACAAAACAGTATCTGGGTCATATCTGGGTGCAGTCCCTTGATTTTTTAAGTATCCTACTAATATTATAAAGGCGAAAGTTTGGATGTAGATATGTATGGATGTTTTTTACTCTTTAACGCAAAAACTTCGCCTAGACTTGAAAAGCAAATTTTATGACTTAAAAATAGTTTTTCTGGTTAATTTTCAATGTAAACAATTTATTATAAACAAAGTCATTAAATAACACAAAAATATTTTTTGTTGACTTGTGTAATTGAATGTCGATATTAAAATGTTATTGTTTTAAATGGGTTCAAAGTCTGGGGTGTAACGCGAATACAGCATAATAAAATACATCACAATATGATATAATTATTAATTAGTAATAAGATAATAATTAATAGCTTATTGACCGCAGTTGCATAAATTATAATATTAAAGTTGGCTATTAGCTAAGTTCGATATACTGCAGGGTCTCAATTTTCAGTTAATCTTAGTTCCATAGTTAGGCTGTAATTTAACTGGATGGATCTAAGTATCTAATTTTTTTTTAATTTGCAATGCCCCAACAAATGGACCCCTAAACATAGTCACTCACGGTTACCGAGTGTAATTTGCCAATAATACGCAAGAAATAAGTTTTATGAACCTTTATTTCTTAGTAAGCCCATATCTTATCTTTTATCAAGGGATTGCAATCCGGATACTTCATAGACTTATAATACTTCAAAATCTGAAAAATCCGGATAATCCGGAATTTTGGAGCTACGAAAAATCCGGATTTTTATTTTTGAAAATCCTGATTTTCGTTTTTTTTAATATTAGATAAAATTATTATAAAAGAAGCTGTTACGAATACGTAGTAACGTAATATAAAATTAATTTAGATGCATCTTGTAATATCTGATATTCCGTAATGTAATTTTTTCCGCGATGTAAAATTCCGCGATGTAAGCGCCTTTAAACGAATTCACATTCGTTTAAAGGCGCTATCACTAATCACGTGTGGTCAACATTGTACCTAAGTACTTCGAGTGTCTAACATTCCATTTGTCGGTTGTAAGTTGTAACTACATTTATTTACATTTTTTAATCTTATTTTAAAAATAACGTCATTTTTAGGGTTCCGTACCCAAAGGGTAAAAACGGGACCCTATTACTAAGACTTCGTTGTCTGTCCGTCTGTCCGTCTGTCTGTCTGTCTCCAGGCTGTAACTCATGAACGGTAATAGCTAGAGATTTGATATTTTCACAGATTATGTATATCTGTTGCCGCTATAACAACAAATACTAAAAATAAAATAAAATGAATATTTAAGGGGGGCTCCCATACAACAAACGTGATTTTTTGGCCTTTTTTGTTCTATATGAAAAATGGCAACAGGTATGTACTTGAATTTTTCACAAAATCCTTAGTTATATGTGTACTTTAATATTTAATAATAATATTAAAATAAAATAAAAAAATAAGGGGGGCTCCCATACAAAAAACACAATTTATGGCCTAATTTTGCTCTATAATGTTACGGAATCCTTCGTGCGCGATTCCGACTCGCACTTGGCCGATTTTTTAATTTCTTATGTCCTAGAGTTTATTATAGTATATTATGTTTTACTAACAGCATCCTTTTTTCAGATCGGGGCCAAAGTGAAGAACCTCCAAGTGGGCGACCGTGTGGCGATAGAGCCGGGCGTGCCGTGCCGCTACTGCGAGTTCTGCAAGACGGGCCGCTACCACCTGTGCCCCGACATGATGTTCTGCGCCACGCCGCCAGTGCACGGCAACCTCGCTAGATACTACAAACATGCCGCTGACTTTTGCTACAAGTAGGTTACATAGGTACAACCAGTAGCGGCGTTAGCAGTGCGAGGGGGCGACCGCCCAGGGCGCCGAAGGTAAACAAAAAGTGGCGTCGCAAGCCCCCACACACTACCAGAACCCTGGCCGCCGAAGAAATCTCGCCCAGGGCGCCCGCGCCGGTAGTGCTAAAAGCGGCGCTGCATAAAACTAGTCAAAAGTATAATAAATACATAAGTAGCAAAATATAATAAAAACATAAGGCAGTAATTGTTCCTTTGAAGCTATGGCCATGCAGTGATTAGTTTTTTTTTCTCGATAAAAAGAAAAAAGTAGAGACTATTCCAGTACCATATAAATAAAATAAAAAATATATATTTTTTCTTATAAAACATTAAGTAACATGACTGCATTTTACCAGGATCCCCGACCACATGTCGATGGAAGAAGCGGCGCTGCTGGAGCCGCTATCAGTGGGCGTGCACGCGTGCCGGCGCGGGGGCGTCACCGCGGGGCATCGCGTGCTCATCCTGGGGGCGGGGCCCATCGGGCTAGTTACGCTCCTGGTTGCTAAGGCCATGGGCGCGAGTGAAGTGCTTATTACAGGTTACATATTAACGACTTACATGTTTTATTATAAAGACGATAAATAGTCTATACATTCAAATTATAATTAATTGGGTTGGCAAATAAGTAATTGCGGATTTCACTCATTATAGATGGCTCCAGTTGAATTTTTAGGTTTGCAGGCGTGGTACAAATTAATGTAAAACACACTTTGTTATTTAATCCGTTGATTACGGATTCTTGGAAATCTATTGTTTATGTATTGTTATCGCGGCCCACTTGGGCCGTTCGGAGGTTAATGGGTTAATAATTGGTAGTTCAGCTGTCAATCAGTAAAAAAAGTTTTTAAAAATTTGGTTGGGATGTTTTGCCACATGGGAGGCATATTCGAGGTAACTTCTAACTATGGAGCAATATAGAACCTTGAGGGTTTTAGCATGAACAAATTCTTTAAGAGTTGCGCTTTAAGAATCCAAAAGCTTTAGATTCCTTATAATGTAATGTCATAACACACATGCACATAATCTCTTACAGACATGCACGAATCCCGTCTCGAGATGGCGAAGAAGCTGGGAGCTGATCACACCATCCTAGTTGGACGGCAAGACGAGGCGACGATGGTGCGGCGCGTACACGCCACGCTCGGCGCGCACCCCGACGTGTCCATCGACGCCAGCGGCATGCAGCCCACCGTCCGCCTCGCCATCCTGGTCAGTACCGCCCCCATGCTGTAGACAAGGCACCGTTTTGCGGGACATACTACAGACAATCCCCTATGACCAGCCCACCAAAGGATTATTGGGTTTTAAAGACTCCGTTTCACTAGCTATCGCATCTCTGAGGTCAGGCAGCCCCTAGAAAATTGCTACATAGGAGTGCTCATGATAGTGATAATCTAAGAGCCACTTTCTAGATATGTCTATGATGATGATGCCT
The DNA here is from genome assembly GCA_905404155.3 of Plebejus argus. Taxonomy (NCBI): domain Eukaryota; kingdom Metazoa; phylum Arthropoda; class Insecta; order Lepidoptera; family Lycaenidae; genus Plebejus; species Plebejus argus. The sequence continues at coordinate 1,387,941 of FR989944.1, forward strand.
ATCTGTATTAGTATGTCACCATGTTGAATATTAGTAGTGTCTCTATGTAGTATTTGGCATTTGAGCCAACTGATTTGGGTAGTTTTTTAGCCGAAGTTTGTACTTTGTGCTGAACGTCTTAATTTCCTCTTTGACTGTCTGAAGGCTCAAGAATTCGTGTACTTCTTAGTTTTTAATAAACCATGGGGCGTTGCACATCTGTTTAAGTAAACAATTTTGGGCTCTTTGGATTATGCTTATATTTGAGGCACTTGCTGAGCCCCATAATTGTAGGCCGTAGGTCCAGATTGGCTTGATGATTGATTTATATATAAGCAGTTTGTTTTTAATAGCCAGTTTAGATGTTCGTCCAATCAGCCATGAGAGCTCACTTGAGTTCAGCTCTTTTCTTTTGGTTTCAATGTCTTCTTCCAGGTTAGTCGGCTATCGATATGCATACCCATGTACTTAACAGTATCACTTTGGGGAAGCACTCTTTCTCCGAGTTTTACTGATGGGCATTTGTCCCGACACAAGGTAAATGTTACTTGGATGGATTTGCTAGCACCAGCATCTATCCTCCATTTTTTTGAGCCACGAGTAAATTTTTAAAGACTATTCTGCAATTCTAGCGAGGCTATTGTTGGGGATTTAGTAGAGGTTGAATTATCAGCATAATATGTTGCGGTTGTAACTCCTTGGGTCTGAGGCATGTCAGATGTAAAAATTGTATAAAATACAGGACCGAGGACCGAACCCTTTAGTACTCCTGCTAGTATAATTATTATAGAAGCCAGATGTGCTGTTACCTTCTTTTACTTGAAAAATTCTTTCAATGAGGTAAGAGTTAAGCAGATGGTAAAAGGAGTGTGATATAGTATTGTGTCGTTTGATTTTGCACAGCAGACCTTTGTGCCACAATCTATCAAAGGTTTGTTGAACGTCTAAAAAGCCCCCAGCACAATACTGTTTTCGTTCCAGGGCCGCTCTTATTTTGTGACAGACTCTTGCCTGCTCTTATGTAGCATCTTCAGTTCTAGATCCAAACTGATAGTCTGGTATAAGGCTTTGACACGAGTTTAGGAGTATTTTTAGGATTATCTTTTCTACCAGTTTCGAGAGAACTGGCAGTAAGCTGATGAGTACAGCAGACAACAGAGAGTACAGCATAAGGCGCTTTTTCCGTTGCAGTGGGCATGGTATCAATGTAAAATCGTTCTTAAACGTTAGCTCATAAAACACATTTTCCGTTCCAGGCGACGAAGTCCGGCGGTGTTGCGGTGCTGGTGGGCATATCGGCGGGCGAGCTGATGCTGCCGCTGGCAGCCGCGCTCGCCAGGGAGGTGGACATACGCGGCATCTTCCGATATGTCAACGTGTTAGTATTGACACCTATGTAAAATTATAGAACCCCGATTTTCCTATTTTACTGCAAATATAACCTATCGTTAAATTGGAAATTTTTTTGTTGGTGTAAAAAACGAGAATGCGAACATATTACTGTAATAAGATAACGACAAGCCCTGACACCGTTAGGGAAACAGAAAAAAAATATCGCCATTATTACAATGACGCTGCAAAACTCACTTAGGAGTAGGAACGAGATGCAAAGTGAAACATTATATATATAGATTTTCTGTTTTCAGTCGCTTTCACGTAGTTCGCAGTGTCGGAATGCTAACGGTGTCAGATTTTTCTACTATTTTAATGCAACACTAATGCCATTTTTATACACAGAGATGCTACGAAATACGAATTGCGAAATAGCGACAAAATAGCGATTTAGCGGGATGCAGCATGACATAATGTAAAACAGACGATCTGTTAGGCGCTTGTTGGTATCTTCGCCTAGCCAACTGTTAACTCATTTTGGTTAATAGCTTATCTTAAATATGCCTTTTGCCTTTTACCAAATTAGCCTTAAACTTATAATGTATCTCTTTCTCGCACGTGTCCAGTCACAGGCTGTGATATGTGTGTGTGACATAGACTTATATAGTGTGTGATATGTGTATACATTATATCTCTCTCTCTCACACAGGTATCCCATCGCCCTATCTATGGTAGCTAGCGGGCATGTGAACGTCAAACCGCTGGTGACACACCACTTCACCCTTGAGCAAACGCTGGACGCGTACGAGGTGGCTCGGCGCAGGGAGGGCGTCAAGGTCATGATACACGTCCAGCCGAGAGACGCTAATAACAAGCTGAAGTTCCAGGCTGAATGAGGAGGGGAGGGGGGGGGGGGCTTTATGGACTAGTCCAGTCGTTGGATTGGTCGTACAACTGAAACAACTACAATACAGTCAATGCGATTTGCAACTCGTTAAGGACGCTATTACAAATATCAGCGATTTTCCGGTACCCTATTAAAGAATTAGGAGTCAAACTGCGAGGATATTTTGGTTTCAAATGAAAGATAATATATTCATCTCCACGACTGTACCATAAAAATTCTATAGCCGCATACAAAATTTTCACATAAAATACGTTTTAACCATCACAATAATCGCAAAATATGAAAAAATGGGGTCTGATTAGGTTACCTTAATATCTAAATACACTGAACTGAGGAAAATAAATATACAAAAAAATTGTTGCTTATTTAGTCCTCTATAAAGTCCGCTAAAAATTTTATATAAAAATAAACAACTTTTCCAGTTATAAGAAAAATAAGAAAATTTTTCAATTTTTTTCATACATTTTCGCCATATCAAGAACGCGGCGAGCGTCGTAACCGCCACTGTACAAGGCGCGCTAATATGAAACTTATTTTAATGTCATTAATGTCGATATTCGTACTGACAGACATCCGACCTGCTAATTAAAAAGTTGGAGCATTCTTAAATGTGGTAGCGTAGATCTATTTTTACAATATTACTAGCTGTCCCGGCAAACGTTGTTTTGCCATTTAAAGTATTTCTACTTCATCAGTTGATACATAATATCTTAGCCCCTCTTTTGTCCCCTAAGAGGGGAGGGGGAAAATGTTATACACCAGATGTTAAGGTTGGAAAACACAGTTAATAATATGAAGTAAGTCCACTACTTTCTGACTTTGGTCCCCAGAGAGGGTTGTGGGGGGGGGGGGGGGGGTTATACACCAGACGTTGAGTTGGAAGAAGACAAAATATATATCTGTGAAAACCTACGGTGAAAACCGAATGCAAATCGGATCAGCAGTTTTCTTGTTAAAGAAATAACTGTATTTTATAAAAAGATAAAACCGACTTCAAAATTGTACGTAATTGAGAATTAAAACTTCCTATCTCCAAAACTACTGAACCGATTTTGATGAAACTTGCACTATTCCCTAAGTTGAACAATACCTAGTACAATAAGAAAAGAATCACTCAAATCGGACCAGTAGTTCCGAAGATATGCGTGAACAAACATAAAAACATACATACATACATATACATACACTTTTGAAATTTGGCACATTTGTTCAGATGCTGATATAGATTAACATATAATACAAAAATTGGGCAGTTCTGGAAATATTACCTACATACATACGCGTCGAATTGATAACCTCCTTTTTTGAAGTCGGTTAAAAACCACCCCGCCTTGGTGACGCCCACTATCGTAATATTTTCATTTCGCCATAATTTCAAAACTAAACGTCCAATTTTAATCATTTAAAGACCAAATATTATCTACATAAACTGTACTTAGTGATGAAATAATTTATTTTGATAAAGATTTTAATATAGATAGTAACTGGCCCTATTGTATTTATCAACACACGTCACTACTTAAAAACACAATTAATCGCTTTTGTTTTAATCTTGATTAGAGAAATATAAACAAGTTATAGATAAGCCACAGCCCACAGAACACATTAAGCGCATTATCATACTAGCGGTTAAGTTGGCGAACGGTTTTGGGGCGGAGCGGGCGCGCAGCGAATACGTCGCGGTCACGTAGCGGATGCGCAACGTTTTCAACGCGTGTTCACAGCGAGTTTACAAAGCACCGAACGTTGCTATCTCGTTTCGGGTCTGCGACGTATTCGCGGCGCATCCGCGGCGGGTTCGTTACACGTCCGCGACGTGTTCACTGCGTGCCCGTCCCGCTACGAAGCCGCTCGCCAACCGCTAGTATGATAAGGCCCTAAAGATGACACCTCTCAAGCAGTGAAAGAAATAATAATATTATAAGTGACTGAACTCACGGAGCGGGCCCGCGCAAATACGCGGTTTTATTCAGAACTCACGAGACCGCTCATTTATGTGGGCCCGCGAGCGCGGGAAAAAACCGCGCCGTGAGTTCGCCCCCTCCTACGGCTACTGCAATCGCCCGCTAAACCAATAAAGTACTCTGTGCGCTACTATCTATCGCAGAGCGCGCGGGCGCAAACCGCCGAGGCTGTGGGCGACCGCCGCAAAAAAAAACGCGCCCGCCGCGGGCGAAAAACGTGCCGTGAGTTTTGCTTCAGTTTTTTACATACAAAACTGGATTCTACGAAGCCGCAGCCTTCGTAGAATCCAGCGACCGCGTGCGGGCGCGGGAGAAAACCGCGCCGTGAGTTCTTAGCCTTATAGGTTATAATAATTATTCTATCAGAAGAATCTGATTGGCAAAAAGTGAGAAAATAAATGACTAGCAATATCGGGGTACTTGGAATAAAACATTTTGATCCTTTTTTAACCGACTTCAAAAAAAGGAGGTTATCAATTCGACGCGTATGTATGTAATATTTCCAGAACTGTCCAGTTTTTGTATAATATGTTAGTCTATAACAGCTTCTGAACAAATGTGCCAAATTTAAAAGTGTATGTATGTATGTATGTATGTTTTTATGTTTGTTCACGCATATCTCCGAAACTACAAGTCCGATTTCAGTAATTCTTTTTTTGTTGTACTAGGCATTGTTCAACTTAGGGAACAGTGCAAGTTTCATCAAAATCGGTTCAGTAGTTTTGGAGATAGGGAGTTTTAATTCTCAATTACGTACAAATTTGAAGTCGGTTTTATCTTTTTAAAGTACAGTTATTCCTTATAGCGGCTGATTATGTGTGTTAAACATGCAAACGCAAAAATGTATCCAATGATCAAGGATATTTTTTGAAAATCTGCCGTCAAAGCCATCAGATCCTGGTAGACCTATAGGTAATCAATAATAATCATTGTCGTCCCATGTTGCAACTTGCAAATATTTAAAATCATTCATCTCTTATGTTGTCATTATAGACATAGAGGTTCAAGTACAATATTATTATTAGGAATTAACATTAATATTCATTTCGATATGGGCAACTTGAGTGCTAAATACGCTACTGACCGCACGGGGCCTCGCGGCGGGGCCCCTCTGGGCCATTTCAGCAATGGCTATTGGCGGCTGCGGGCTGTCTGAACTCTGACTGACAGTTGACGTCTGCCCGTGAACCGCGAAGGACGTGCGAATTGTAAAAAGGAAAATGGCCACCGACAACCTCACAGCTGTTCTACACAAGCCCAAAGATTTGCGTTTGGTTAGTATATTATTTTACTAAATAGGTATTATGCTTTTATGGAATCGTGGAATACATTAATATTATTTTATTAAAGTGTAGTAGTGTAACATAAAGTGGTATATTTATAGAACAATATAACGTTAAATGTAACTAGAAATACCTATAACTTCACAGAATAGGTATTTTGTAAGTAAGACGCTGAACTAACATTTGCATTTTTAATATTCTACTGCTATTACTTAAAACGATTAAAATGCTGACCTGTGACCAGAGTTACATTTTTTGTGCACTGATTTTTTTAAGTACCCAAGTAATTGATATTATATAGGTATTTTGATAACCGCAAAGCCGCAAAGTCACAGAATATACCTAACATAATAGTGCTCCGCAAAGTGCAGCACATTTAATTTGAAATATTTTAAAACTGAATAACTTTAATTTGCAAAGTTAAAAACAACTACATATAAAAATTTACAGGATATTCAAAAAGTTAATAAAATGTTTACTAATTTGCTGTGTGCAAACTTCCTTGGGGCGTCCTTGGTAGAAGATACTAAGCGTGTTTATTTTGTTTATAGGAACAAACACCGATACCTGAAATCTCCGATGATGGTAAGAAAAATTTTTGAAATAAATGTCCGTATAAACTTTAGTGATGCTATCGTCATGGTCTTCATTAACATCAGTCATCTTAGAAGCAATCAATTATACCACTTTAGTCAAGCACAGGATTACCGAACTTTATAGTTTATTTTGCACTGGTTTTACGTAAGGGCTGGCCGCTCCTCTTGTCCCTATTGCGAGAGCGGGACAACCTTCATCAATCATCATCATCATCATTAGTCTATCGCCGGCCGGCGGCCACCGCCAAAGGGACAGCCTTACAACCAAGGCTGCATACACAGTAATGTGTTCCAGAGGTACTCCTTCGCATGGACTGCGTGGGCATCTGCGGGTCTGACGTCCACTACTGGCAGAGCGGCGTGTGCGGGGCCTTCGTGCTGCGCGCGCCCATGATCATGGGCCACGAGGCTTCAGGTGTAGTAGCCAAGGTACAATTAAAATAAGTACAATATTAATTAAAATAAAATACAATTAAAATAAGTATTCTAATATTCTACCTTACTATTGTGGCGGTACCCACAATTCACCTAACATTCCTGCATCGCGCTATCGAAGTTTTCTGAGCGCGTCGGTATATATACGACAGCTGAAATGTATCACGTGGGGGCTCCGGCCTGACCGGGCATAACACCTCGCTCGGTCGGAAGATCTTCCTTTGGGCCTCCACGCATTATTACCACACTATAATATCATTCGAAGAATCAGTTATTTAAATTTTACGTAACAAAATTCGGCCCTTTTTTGTTACAAAAAACACCACCATTATAAAATACACAGAACAATAACAAAAGATAATAAAAAATGAAAAACTTAGAAATAAAAAATTCTAGGTATTGTGAATTTGTGATCTGTCGGCTGGGTTTGACGTATCGCGACCAAACTACGTAGGTCCCCCATCTGCATATAGGAATCAACTTCTCTGATAGTACAAAAATGGCAGTGCATTGCCACGAAAAAATGATAAGGTGATCACTCAGGTTTTGACAGCGACAAACGCCGCTGTCCCTGGTTTTCCGTGACCACCTGGCGACGCCCTTGTAATCCTTGCAAATCCTAGGCTGGTACAAATAGCAAGTACTCAAGATGCATCTCGGTCTCAAGCCACAGTTCAGGCTCTGTGATTGGTTGGCTGTCAAAATTTGGGCCAATCACAGAGCCGAACCACGTCTTGAGACCAAGTCGCATCTATTTATACGGGCCTTACCACACATCACGTGTGAGTGCTACTACAGCCTACAGGACTTCTTACGTCGTTAGTAGTAGGAGGTACCGTACGGAAGAAGTAAGCGCCTGTCTGTATTTAGATGTGATGATATTTTGCCATGCTGGAAGGATCACACCTCCGTCTGTTGCATAAGCTTGACCTTTGAGTTCGCGATAAATTATGTACAAACAGAGAGGTGTGTCTGGGTACCGTCTGATAAATATTCAGATTGAACCGGTTACACGCGAAAATTAGTTTTAAACCAGTTTTTCAAGCTAGTAATTTTTCTAATTTTATTATCTTTGTAATGCTAACGACAGTCGATTAGTAGACATGAAATCACTAGCTGTGCCCTGCGGGCTGTGGTGTTACCCGCGGTTTACTAGGGAAATAAATTGAGATATTTTCCCGCAGTAAAAATCGCATATATGTGTTAATTCAAGGTATCAGCTAGCTCCATACCAAATTTTATTAAAATCGCTCCAGCCGTTTAGACGTGAAGATGTGACATACATACAAATTCACAAACTTTCGCATTTATAATATTGATATGAAGTATGATAGTCTTGTTGATCTTCGTACTTGAAAAAAAAATGTAACTACACTTTATAAATTACAGCTATTGTAGTATATATCTCTATACACAGAAATTGACAATTTCCTGCCCTTATATTGTGTAGGCTGCAGCCTGCAGCCAATACAATATGTTGTGCGATCGCAAGGCCCGGATCCATCTTGGTCTTCCAACTTGGTTTGATCATCTGCCAGTAAATGTGGACTAGTATGTCAATACATTTCTTCAAATAGAAGTTGTCGCCTTGCAGACAGCAACGGGGTACCTACTTATTCTTAATGATAACGTGCACCTTGAACTTCATTTGTCACTTTCACGACCGCGTCAATCGAGTTTTTCGTAGATAAACATTTCTACTTGAAGATATACTTAACTGAATGACGATATTTCATGTTATTGTTTTAAATGGGTTCAAACTTCAAAGTCAGGGGTGTAACGCGAATAAAGCATAATAAAATACATACATCACCTGATAATTACTGATTAGTAATTATGACAATAACCTATTGACCGGTGCAGTTGCATAATATGATACTAAAGTTGGCTATTGACTAAATTCGGTACTGCACCAGGGGTCCCAATTTTCAGTTAATCTTAGTTCCATACTTAGGCTGTGAGGGGCTAGCTGGATCTAATTCTTTTTTTTTGTAATGACCCAACAAATGAGCCCCCAAACATAGTCACTCATGGTAACCGACTACAGGAGTGTAATTTGCCAATTATATAATACACTTGAAGTAAAAAAGTAATAATAGTAGGTATATAAACCTTTATTTCTAAAAAAATCTGCCGAAGAAATCTCGCCCAGGGCGCTGGTAGTGCTAAAACCGGCCCTGAGTAATCCCTTATCTTATCTTCTATCACAATTCGGTTTATACCTATGAATGCGATGGTTATCTTTATTTTTGACTAATTCCCTTATAAACCACCGTGTAATCAAGTGAATATCATTATATTATGCTAATTGTTAACCCTTGTAATATTCCGTTATAAACTGAAAGTAAAGCGCATGAAGCGTACATGCGGTATGATAACTTTTACTATAAATTAATTCAACATAAACATTTTAAAACCGAGGGGAAAACTTCAGTTTGCCGAAGTGTTCCCTAACTTTGGTGGAAGTCCGGTCTCTTCTGTGGTAGACAGGCTGGTCGTGGAGGGAGTCTTGTGTTTGTTAGATCCGAGACATCCCTCTTTTATACGGCTGAAGGCAAACCACAGGTGGTTTTAGTGGGTACATGTCCGGCGCTCATGCCGGCAGTCGCACATACCCCCGGGGTGCTTCAGCATAACTGTGGCACATCCCCAACCCGGGGCACCCATAAAGGGTTTTTCCTGCGCATCAAAAAAAAGATAATAAGTATATAATGTGTAGTTTTAAGGCATACTCATGTATTGTTAAATAATGTACATAGAAAAATATTCGTCAATTTGTATTTTTTTTTTCAACACAGCAACTACCATAAAATACACAAGCTAAAATATAGAAGCATGAATGTTAATCTATTTAATTATTTTATGGAGCAATCTAATAACCCTCGCCTTATCAGGGTGTTTATGAGATAACAGAGGTCTAAACAAACGAATAAAACGCGATAACAAAATATTATGTTTGTGTTACTTGTACATGTACCTACATAGCGTCATATGTTATAACTCATAATCATTCAAATTATGTATTATCAAAATTATTTACAGAGTTTTCCCGATCTAAAATTCAAGGTTTTTATATTAGACAAAATAATTATCTTGATAAAATTCCTGAAAAAACGTTATTAGGCTTGGGTAAAGTCGTAAAAAAAGTTAAAAAAAAAAACAAAAATTTTATGGCTGACATTACCGTACAAATTTTATGCTATATTGTTATCCTTTTTGCCACCTATTGAATATAAATAACTTGCCGCAGACCTTGGTGTAAACTGCTGTAAACGGTTTTGTATTGATAAATTGTAATTGTTAGTGCCACAATATGAAGCCAGAGGCGGAATTAAACACTTGGGGCCTCGGGGCCTCCCTTGATAATAATTAATAGATAAAGCATAATATAAAATATTATAAAGTTAATTTGATTTAATCGAAGACAGCACATCACAGTATAGCAATATAATATCCCTACAGTAGTGAAACGAATGTACTTGCGCAGAGCAACGGAGGGGTACCCGCGGGGAAGCGGGCGGCGCGGGCCCGCGCCGTCAAACTCGCGGAGTTTGTACGAATTCGCGCGCAGGTGTGACGTTGGCGCGTTGTCTACGAATTTTGTGTTGTAAAACGATAACTTATCTTATAAACAATGGGATATAATAAGTGTTCAGTGTACAGAATATGTAAATCTGATTCAAAAAACAAAAAGGATTTAAATTGTCATAAAATATAATATCGACTCACAGTTCACACTAATATTGTGTTGGCCTTGGTGGAATTTATTTGCAATTTGCATCTCTGTTTTATTGTTTACGTTGTAAGAAGTGTAACAAGGAGAGAAACAATATAGAATAAAAATAAAAAAAACTGTCAAATACCCTGTTACATACTAATTAGTACCTACCTAGCTAGGTACACAGGGCCACACATCAAGTGTAACATTATGACATTTGGACCGCCCTTACCGCGCACGTAATAAGAGCGAGTTTTGAAGTGCTTCTGTTACACCTGACGTGTGGCCTACCGTACCTACCAATTGTTATAATATGATTAATTATTGTTGGATATTTTATATATCCGAATGCGTCTTCATTATTTTAATCCTTCGATCGTGGATTCTTGGAAATCTATTGTTATTCTATTGTATCTTGCTCACCGGTGAGCTTAAGGGGCTTGATAGGTTAATAAAATTTTTAAATCCATACTAATTAGTAATTACTAATATTATAAATGCGAAAGTGTGTCTGTCTGTCTGTCTGTCTGTTACCTCTTCACGCCCAAACCGCTGGACCGATTTTGCTGAAATTTGGCATGGAGATACTTTGAGTCCCGGGAAAGGACAAAGGATACTTTTTGTCCTGGAAAAATGTACGGTTCCCGTGCGATTAACGAGTTTTGGCACAACGGAGTTGCGCGCATCATCTAGTAAAGAACTCAAATCATCTAAAAATAAAGTTTCACGTAAATATCTGGCAGTACGACATAATATGTAAATATAACACGCTGATTAATTACAAGCACAATATTTTATTTTTATTTTATTTCCCGTTTCGTGGCAAGTGGCAACCCTGGCATATCTGCTTGGTACTTACACCGGTGGCGGCATCGTGCGACATCAAAGGCGTTTCGTTACTGTAGGGATATTATATTGCTATACTGTGCAGCACATCTTTGGATTAGGGTGGGCCCATGCAGGTTACTTAACTTTTTTTCTGTTACCTAGCTGTAAGTCATAACAATGTTATATCATTTTATTTACTAACTTCTTATGCAGAAGTTTCTTACGCAGGTTCTTCTCGTCGGGCTAGTTCCCGAACCGGTGGTAGTCATCGTAGTCCCGACGTATTTATAATGCCTATTTTGAATAAATAGATATATTATTTATTTTGTCCCAATTTTTAGAAATAAATGTTTACCAACAGCATTTTTTTTTTTCAGATCGGGGCCAAAGTGAAGAACCTCCAAGTGGGCGACCGCGTGGCGATAGAGCCGGGCGTGCCGTGCCGCTACTGCGAGTTCTGCAAGACGGGCCGCTACCACCTGTGCCCCGACATGATGTTCTGCGCCACGCCGCCAGTGCACGGCAACCTCGCTAGATACTACAAACATGCCGCTGACTTTTGCTACAAGTGGGTTGCTTACATTTTTCCGACGAAGCAAAACAGCCGCTATATCGACCCTTCGACAAAAAGAAAAAAAGATTAGATTCTTTTCATAATAATTATTTACTCGATTTCAGAATATCGATACCTACTACCTAGGTATAAATATTTCTCTAAGTCTCTTACTCGAGAAAGAATATACAGGGTGCAATTAAACCTTCCTGCCAATTTTTTTCCAGGGCTTAGGTATCATTAGGATTAGGAGAGTCCATTTAACCAAAAAAAATTGGGTGTTATATTTTTTTTATTGACATATTTTGTCCCATTTAAAATCGTTGCAGAATGGTCATTCGCGGCGCGGGGGAATGACCGGGGGTAACGCGGGGGGGAGGCGCGCGCGCGGGGTCACATCACGCGCGGGCGACACGTCGTGTCCATTAATTGTAGTGTTTTTTAGGATAACTGTCGGAAGCTATTTCTCGACATTTTAGTACTGAGAGATTATAAAAGAAAAAATACGTGTATTTTTATTTTTAACAAGGATCAATATATTAAAATTTGGCAGGAAGGTATAATTGCACCCTGTATTGCAAATTGCAATCGCGCTTGCAGATATGGCATGGGGGTGCTAATGATGGATGAATGAAAGATACGCGTTATCTCCATGTATAAAATTCCATTTCTTGTTATAAAATATATGTAAAAAAGCTATCTAACATAATGTGTACATTTTCCAGGATCCCCGAGCACATGTCAATGGAGGAAGCGGCGCTGCTCGAGCCGCTATCAGTGGGCGTGCACGCGTGCCGACGCGGGGGCGTCACCGCGGGGCATCGCGTGCTCATCCTGGGGGCGGGGCCCATCGGGCTAGTTACGCTCCTGGTCGCTAAGGCCATGGGCGCGAGTGAAGTGCTTATTACAGGTATTATTATTATTAATTACACGTTTTATTATAAACTAGCTGTCCCGGCAAACGTTGTTTTGCCATTTAAAGTATATTTTCTACATCATCAGTTGATACATGTTTTACCCCCTCTTTTGTCCCCTAAGAGGGTGTGGGGGGGAAGGTCATACACCAGATGTTAAGTTGAAAACACAGTTAATACCTATTATGAAGTAAGTCCACTAAAGAAAAAAGTTGTATACAAAATCTGACCCCTCTTTGGTCCCCAGAGAGGGTTGAGAGGGGAGGGGGGGGGGAGATTTTTATACACCAGATGTTGAATTGGAAGAAGACAAACATAATATATCTGTGAAAACCGTATGCAAATCTGTGAAAACCGTATGCAAATCGGATCAGTAGTTTTCGTGTTAAAGAAAAAAGTTTAATACAAAATCTGACCCCCTCTTTTGTCCCCTTAGAGGGGTGGGGGAAAAAAATTTTATACACCAGATGTTAAGTTGGAAGAAGATAAATATATCTGCGAAAACCACATTCAAATCGGATCAGTATTTTTCGTGTGATGCTGGAACAAACATACAGACAGACAGAAAGAGTGACAGACAGACAGACAGACAAAAAACTAACCACATTTTTGGCTTCTCTTGCGATGTAGTGACAAAGGTGTAATTTCGGGTGTCATTTCATATCTTTTATGTACAGAATTTTCATTTCTACAACAGAATATTGTATTCCTCCCGCACGCGCTTTGGTGACGCCTACTATCGTAATATTTTAATTTCGCCATAATTTCAAAACCAAACGTCCAATTTTAATCATTCAAAGACCAAATATTATCTACATAAACTGTACTTAGTGATAAAATAATTTATTTTGATAAGGATTAATAGCGTGAGTAAAATATATCCGTTTCAATTTAGTCAAAAAAAAAATCAGGATTTTTAAATAAATAAATGGTTATTGTGCCTCACTCGACATAGATAGGTATAGTGTGTCGTGGACTTTTTTGTAGATATTTATAAGATCTACAATTACTTAGAACATTTTATGGTTCTATCTTTTATAGTTTAGGCAGCGTACGCAAAATAAGTAACTTTTCTAGCTGATTTTTTACACCTTGCGTCCGAAAATCTCAAATATCTTACGGAACCCTACTTTTTTCCAAAATAAAATGTAGCCTATGTTCAGCAGAAATAATGTAAGATTCCAATAGCAAAAAAATTTTTCAAATCGGTCCAGTAGTTTCGGAGCCTATTCGACTCAAACAAACAAACAAACAAACAAACAAACAAATCTTTCCGCTTTATAATAGTAGTATAGATAGGTACAATAAAAATATATGATGATATAAATAAATAGGAAAGTTGCAAAAAGAGCATCATGTTAATATTGTTACGTGCTAGGGTTAGAAGGATTTGTAGAGAAAGACCTGCTGACTCTTAGAAGACTTTAATCACTAGTACTAGGTCTAACACAAAGCACTAGGTCCAAAACACTAAACACTTACACTGTCCTAGGTCACAGCTAAGTCGTAGGTTTCACTAGAATCATGACTCTTGATCATTAGTTTTCACTTCCAAGTCATCACTAGGATTGCTCAAACTGAACTGATTGCATGGCTTGACTCCTGCGGCTATTTATATGGGCCGAGGCGAGTCCCAGACTGTTCAAGAAAGTTCCTTTCTAGAACGTACCCGATTCGCGTAAACAAGTGTTGAAGGAAGTCTTAACGCCATCTAGTATCGAGTAGGGGTTTTATGTTGTCTTTGTTCCCCGAGTAGTTCCGCTGGTTTACGCTAGATGGAACTGTATGTCTTACGTGTCCGTAATAATATAAGCGCATAGGAAAGTTCAGACTTCTAATTTTTAAAATTCAAAATTCATTGTTCTGTTCAAACTTTTCAATATAAATAGGCGTGTTGATAATTATAATAATTAATATGTCCTTGTTGTATATTTTAAAGTAAAACTTTTAAAATGCGTTAAGGGTGTCAACACAAGTCACAACGAGATCGTTTTAGGACTGTACCACACTGTACTGTTTACGCCACGTTTATTACTTGACTACGCGACGGGAGGGTAATTTATAATTCAATGTCATAAGAAACATAATTTATTACAGATATCCTCGAATCCCGTCTCGAGATGGCGAAGAAACTGGGCGCTGATCACACCATCCTAGTCGGACGGGAAGACGAGGCGACGATGGTGCGACGCGTGCACGCCACGCTCGGCGCGCACCCCGACGTGTCCATCGACGCTAGCGGCGTGCAGCCCACCGTCCGCCTTGCTATCCTGGTCAGTACCGCCCCCCATGCTGTAGACACACCCCGATGGGCGGGACATACCACAGACAATGCCCTATGAGTGCTATGACCAGCCCACCCCACGATTATTAGGCTTCAAAGACTGTACTACTGGCCATCGCATCACTACGGCGCGGGCGAGGGCGACCCAAAAACGCTACGATGGAAATACAGCATTAAAATAAGCTCATTACATAAAGCACATTTTCCGTTTCAGGCGACGAAGTCCGGCGGTGTTGCGGTGCTGGTGGGCATGGCGGCGGGCGAGCTGACGCTGCCGCTGGCGGCCGCGCTCGCCAGAGAGGTGGACATACGCGGCATCTTCCGATATGTCAACGAGTTAGTATTGACATCTATGTGAAACATAAAACCCCAATAATTCTACAATTTGAATGCAACACTGACGCTGTCCGCTGCTGCGGATAAGAGTAGGGCGAGATGCAACAATGTGAGACATTGTCATTAGACCTGTGAAAAAATTTTCGGCATAATTTTCGTGGTTGCCAGCTTCGGAGATGGCAGCGTTAGATTGCGTTAGTGTTGGATTAAAATAGTAAAATTACTTTTTTAATCCAACCTTATATTATAAACCTATCTCTCTCTCACAGGTATCCCATCGCCCTATCCATGGTAGCTAGCGGGCAGGTGAACGTCAAACCGCTGGTGACACACCACTTCACCCTTGAGCAAACGCTGGACGCGTACGAGGTGGCGCGGCGCGGGGAAGGCGTCAAGGTCATGATACACGTCCAGCCGAGAGACGCTAATAACAAGCTGAAGTTCCAGGCTGAATGAGGGGGGGGGGGGGGGGTGGCGTTTTATGTGATAGTCCGGTCTGGTCTGGCCGGTTGGATTGGTCGTACAACTGAATCAATTAATTATTCGGATTTATACATTATTTTTTATTAAGGCTAGACCAGAATCCGGCACGGGAAACTCAAAACACTTATATTTTTTCCTTGGTGTTTAAAAAACAAATAGATTAGATGGATTTATTTTTTACTTGTATAATGCCAAGTCGGAATTTATATTTTTATAATACAGGGATTTTGTACAGATATATTATAGCTTGTATATTCCGCCATTGATTTGACAAAATTGCTTGCCGAAGTAAGTACAAAAATCACAATTAGATTTATAGTATAACTTACAGTCCATGTTATTTCAAAGGTTTTTATTAACATAATAGTAATGTAAGCAAATTCATATTTTATAAAATAAACTTGTTGAATTTTACAATTATTTTTTTATTATCATCATCTTGAACATTGAATCGAAATGGAGGACCGACACGACTGGCGAGGGAACAGGCGCAGGATCGACATTTTGCTTTGCCCATTCGACGCATGGATGATGGTGCGCCCCCAGTGGCGTAGCTAGGTAACCAAGGGCCCTGGGGCAAATTAAAAAATGGGGCCCCACTGCTATGTAAAGTTAAACTGATTGTTTTATTTAATAAAAATTTGAAATACAAAATATACTTTAAAAATTGAGTTATATTACTGTGTCTAGTACATTAAATTGAAAATGTCAATTTTAAATATTTTTCTCGGTTTGGAAATCGATGATCAGCAGCTAATTCATAAAAATGGCCTGGCCTGGTATTACCTATGTGCACAAAAATAATCTAAGTAATAATGTTTTTGTTACCATTACTGTGCGTAAACCAGATAGACTGCAGATTAATAAGGTATTCTGCAGATTACCTGGGTGAGTCAGTTAAAGTGCAAAAATTTGTTCTATTCTCATTAAATAACATAAAACAGGTACTTGTTTTAATTTAACATATTATTTAGTTGTAGAGAATCATTTATTATAATTTTTTGGACATAAACAAAGGAATAAATTATTAATTTAAGTAAAATATTACTCCACTAATAAAACATTCAAAATCGTATTAACTCGAAAAAACAATTAAAACAACAGACTTAGGTCGACAGCTTAGGTCAAAGTTTTTAGGACTTTTACGAAGAAAGAGAATGCAAACTAACTAGTATCTCCATTAGGTCTTCTTCAATCCAATTAAAAATGTCACTTGTGTGACAGGAACAAAACACTGTATAACTATTCAAAGCTTATACAACGTTTATTAGTAAGGGGGTTTATAAGTACAAATAAAAGCCTTTTTAATTTAAAATTCACACTTTAACGGATGGTATCAAGGAATCTGCAGATTACCTAGGTAATGTGCACATTAACGTATTCTGCATTCTAACGGTAACAATACTAAAGATAAAGAACAATAAGTTATTAAAATTGAGCTGAAGTAGATACAGATCAGTTTTGTGTCGGTCACTGAAAAAGCAGGTTGTGTAAAGAAAATGGCAAAAAATTTTGCAGCTGTCTTGTACGGGCCTTATGATTTGAGAATTGTAAGTAATATTAAACATTTTTATATTTGTTATTTTTATTGAATGTTAATAAATAATTTTAAATTATATTTATTTTTCTTTGGAATAACCAAATTTTTTCATATTGTCGCTCTCAGCGTCTTAAGATAAGCTGAATTATTATCAAACTAATAATAATTATTAGTTTGATAAGTAATGGTTTGATATCAAGTTTGACATTACTTAATTAAGTCAAGGTTTCACACACACATAAAAAATAAGATAGAATATAGACTGTACATAATATCCCCTTTTGAAAAGACACTCCTCAAAATATACGACGTAACAGTTTGACAGCACAGTTGAGTAAGGAATTTCGTTTATTAATATGTCCGCACTCAGTTGATACGCCACACTTGAGCATAAATCATAATCTTAAGAGCGGTTTATTAATACGGGCCTAGGTATAATAAGTTAATTGCGCCAGTAACAATTTAGCACAATCTCGTATATTTGCCAACACTTTCTTGGTTGATAATTCATTGGGTTTAAGTTTTTATCAGCTTTATTGTGTTTTATAATACCGTTGTGCGTCATGCATTTATCTCGTTTGTATGTAAAATAACAGCAGAACTGTTTATTTACGTCATTGAAGTATCTTAGTGCAATGATAAAACAGTTACATAACAACCATAAAAAAGCGGCCAAGTGCGAGTTGGACTCGCCCATGAAGGGTTCCGCAGCAGCAATAAGGTTTATTTTTATGAAATTAAAAGGTTTTTGATTTATTTTTATATTTCAGTTGAAATTTAGATTAAGGTTTACCATTTATGACGTATAAAAAAAACTACTGGCTAGATCTCGTTCAAACCAATTTTCGTTGGTAGTTTTTATAGTAATCTACATCATATATTTTTTCTTGTCCCTACTTTAGAAATTAGGGGGGGGGGGGGGGAACACACATTTTACCACTTTGGAAAAGTCTCTCTCGCAAACTATTCAGGTTAGAAAAAAATGTTATGAGAAACCTCAATATGATTTTTGGAGACCTATCTATAGATACCCCACACGCATAGGTTAGATGAAAAAAAGTTTTTTTTGTTTCAGTTGTACCTATGGGGACCCCTAAAATTTTTAACAAAAAACTCACACTCGGCACACTGGTAAACACCACTAATCGTAATAATTATTTTGTCTATAGGAAGCATGGCCGATGCCCGAAATCAATGACAATGGTAAGTAGGTAGGTACATGTATTGTGTAGTATCTAAAATACTTTTGAGCGGTAGTTAAGTAGACATTTAAACAGTAGACTAGAGGATGTCCTTTGAACTAGATTGAACGCCTCCGTGGTATAGAGCGCGGCTCTTGACTCGGAGGTCGTGGGTTCGATCCCCGCGTTGGAAACATATTGTTATTTCCAAGTTTGGTTAGGACAATGCAGGCTGATCACCTGATTGTCTGACCAGTAAGATGATCCATGCGTCGGATGGGCACGTAAAAAGTCGATCCTGCGCCTGATCTCTCGCCGGTCGTGTCGGTCTGCCGTCCCACTGGGTTATGAGAGTAAAGGAATAGAGAGTGCTCTTGTGTACTGCGAACACACATGGGCACTATAAAATTACTCCTGCGTAGCTGGCCTGGTTTCAATGAAACCGGCCACCGTCACCGAAACCGGTGTGGGAGCTATTATTAGTGGATATCCCTAGCTAAAATACAAATAATAGGTATTATCGATGTAACCTTTTCACATTTAAATGGGTTAACTGATTTTTTAATCTATGAATAATATAATTACCTATTTTACTGTCATGAAAACTGCGGTCCTCACGCAACATCTCCGAAATGTTAAGAAAACGTTTGGTAAGTCGTATCTAAGTACTTATACCAAAATAATAACTATATGGACGGTAGGTCTGCTTTTCGTATTTCAGAGGTGGTGATTGAGATATCATGTGTCGGCATCTGCGGCTCCGACCTGAAGCTGTACAGCACCGGCGAGTGTGGTACCGTCAGCGTCGCCGGACACCCCATAGTGGTTGGGCATGAGGGCGCAGGGACGGTGGTTCAGGTGGGTATACACAGCCACTTAGGCACAGATTACTAAATAGTTACTGCACAAACCTAGCTAAGCCCGCTGCACACTGTACACATTGGGCCAGGTGCCAACCCATGGAGCCAGCGGATTGGGTCAAAGTGTAGAGTGATCCGCAAAGTGTGGTGTGTACTGTGGTCAGCAGTTGGTGTCCCTCGGAAAAGGTCATTGTAGTTAGCTCAAGTGATAAGTGCCGAAAAAGGGATATCTCGGGACGATCGACGAAGGGGTGGGAGCTCAGAGTATACATGTTACGCTCAAAGACCGAAAACGCTCAGTGAGCGAAAAAATGGCTCACAACGCGTTGTGGTAATAGTGAAACGGCCACGACGCGTTCTGGTAATCACAGAAATACCACAAAGCGAAATTCGTGTCGTGGCTGACGTGCTATTCGACCACAACGCGTTGTGGTAATCGAGTAAAGCCATGACGCGTTCTGAGCATTTATAAACAGCCACGACGCGAATTCGTGTTGTGGCCCTAATGAAAACGGCCACGAGTCACGACGCGTTCTGAAACCAGCCCGTGTTACGCAGGGGTAATTTTATAGCGCCCAAGTGTGTGCGCAATACACAAGAGCACTCTGGTTTTAATGAAACCAGGCCAGTATGCAGTGGGGTTTTGGACTATGCATCAGACCTGAAGCTGAAAATTGGTAGATGCATTAATTAACCGTTACCTATAAAGGAAACAGCGCTCCCCATTGCATAAAAAAATATTCAACGTCAATGTGCGAAATTAAGATTTTTCACGTTATTCTCTTTTCAAATTAGCCAAAGTTCTAGATCATACAATTCTCTACAAAAATCATTTTAACCGTTTTTTGTACGTCTGACGACTAGTGAGTTTTAAATAGAGTAGGCGAATGTCTCATCATTTCCTTCGTAAAATCTACAACCTTTCGCAGGTCGGTTCGTCAGTAAACAATTTAAGCGTGGGAGACCGCGTCGCGATCGAGCCGACCCAGCCGTGCCGAGGCTGTGAATACTGCAAGCGCGGGCGCTACAACCTGTGCGCGGAGCCGCGCTACTGTTCTACAAGAGAGTGCCACGGCAACCTTACAAAATACTACAAACATGTTGCGGATTTCTGTCACAAGTGAGCATATAGGCATAAGATATAAGAGTTAAAAGTTTTGTTCTATTGACAAAGAATAATAATCACAGTTGTAAGTATCGTACATTTTTTATAAGTCTGCGTATGTCTGCTTATCCGAATTTTACGAACGAGATGTCTTAGAATATAGATTCCCAGCATAATGCTGCGTTTCCACCAGAGATGTGTTGCGAGGAATGAGCGAGGTCACTCAAAAACACATTCCTCGCAACACATCTCTGGTAGAAACGCAGCCTTAACGTTATTATACAGAGGATTTTCTTAAACGTAGGATCCCCGACAACGTGTCAATGGAAGAGGGCGCAGCGGTGCAGCCTCTAGCGATCGCGATCCACGCGTGCCGGCGCGCGGGCGTGACGCTCGGCGCGCGCGTGCTCGTGTTGGGGGCGGGGCCAGTGGGCGTGCTGTGCGCGCTCACCGCACGGGCGATGGGCGCCGCCAAAATCATGATCACAGGTAAAGTTTTAAGCTATTGTATTAACTTTGACGTGGGTTACATTTTCAGTGAGACTGACGCCAGACTTATGGCTAAAAGTACATGATCTCCGTCAATCAACTGGTTAGACGTCCAGTTTCGCGTAAATTTTACCAGATTTTTTTGATGGGCTGAACTGATGAGAAACTAAGCGTGTAACCTACTTTTTTTTAGCGCGGCGATCGAATCAAAAAATTCCGTGACAAAAATACCTAACATTCGTCTAACGTCGTTTCAGTTCGGCTGACTTCGGCTCGGTGTTTGTTTGTACACATATGTGTGTAGACTAGCCTGCTTGTGTGCCACACATTTTTTTTAACTACGATCCGATACGATGAAGTGTCAAACGAAGAGCAGCGGTTGTTTTGGCCGAGTACGAGTTTGTTTGGCAAACAAACTTGTACATCGTACACGCAAACAATGTTTGCGTGTATGCGTGTGATTTGATATATATTGTTTACTTGGCAATTAAATAAATGATTAATTTATTTATCCCAGACGTAGTCCAATCCCGACTGGACACGGCACGGGAGATGGTGGCGGATTACACGCTGCTTACGAGCAAGATGGCGGACGAGGACGTTGTGGGGGCCGTCGTGGACGCGCTGGGAGACAATCCCGATATAACCATTGATGCGTGCGGGTTTGGGGACGCGCAGCGAGTCGCTCTCATGGTAAATAAACATGGTCTGTGCATGCTTTAGGCGTCTCCCAGACAGACGCGGGCAGCGGTGGCGGTCGCGGTGGCGGTCAGTTGGATGACTTGAGAGTTCTAGGAACGACACAGACACACGCGGTGGCGGTCGCAGTACAAAAAACTGACCGCCACCGCGACCGCCACCGCTGCCCGCGTCTGTCTAAGGCGTCCTCCACATTAGGCGTGTGAGCGAGAGAACGCTCGCGGCACGCGCACGCGTCGCTCATACGCTCCAGGAACGCACACGCCTAATACACACGGGAATCAATTTATCGCACCTCCGGATAAGTAACTACAATATTATGTACCTTTTGCAAACATCAAAATGAAATTTGTCAAATGATTATAACTAAGCGGTTTGCATAAAGACGCCGTGAACTGCGAAAAAGTTTAAGAGCGTATACCTTTTGACCTATGAGTTTTTTTAACGAATAAACTGACACTTGTTAACGTGAAATTGATACTCACAGGTGACGAAGACCGGCGGCACGGTGATGGTAGTGGGTATCGGCGCGAGGAGTGTCGAGTTGCCGCTGACGGCCGCCATGCTGCGGGAGGTCGACGTGCGCGGCGCGAACCGCCTGCTCAACTCGTTAGTTCACTTAAAGTCACTTCCCGATATTTGACGCGGCTTTCAGATCTGAACGCCTGGTACAGTCGAGAGCATTAAGCGTTACATTATGGAAGTCTTGCCTCGATGGCAATTGTAATAAGGACGGTTCTGATATCAATATCAATGTATGAATCTTTACTAATTTTGAGTTCTAGGGGGGAAGGGAGGGAGGGGGGGCAAACGCAACCCTTGCCCCCCCTTGACATTTCCCTTGAGTCTTGACACTTGACACATCATAATATGAAATTGTACCACTTATAAAACGTTTAATCATTTCAGATACCCCATAGCCCTGGCTGCGTTGGAGAGTGGCGCTATCGATCTTAAGAAGTTCATCACTCACCACTACCCCATGGAGCGAGCTAAGGAGGCCTTCGAATGCGCCAAGAGCGGGGACGCCATGAAGATTATCATACACACGAAGTAAATTAAATTAGATAAAAAATAAAATTTAGTAAACCCGTAGGCCGTAGTAAGTTGACTCAAAAGAGATCTCTAAATTTATACATTTGACGTATGTATGTATTACTAATTTATGCGTTACATTGTGAAACATGTTGAAAGTGACAGTCGCGCCAACACGTGTACATTCGCCCGTTTGTTTGAAGTCGAGGTACTCATTAGTTTTGTCTTCCCTGGTAGATTACTAGTGTAAAGCCTACCTAAAGCATTACATAACTGACTAAAGGTGATCGCACATTTGTCAGCACCGTACGCACGGTGCATACGTACCCGCTGTACGCGCCGTACGCGCGCAGAATTCGTTGTGTGAAATGACGTCACGAAATGATGTCTTCAATATTCGTGCATTCGTTTCGTAAAGTTTAAAAATAAAATACATGATACTCTATATTAAACACGCTTTAAGAAAATACAAACTTTTTATTTACATTTCCAACATTTAGGCTGTTAACATTAACTATCAACAAAAGATTCAATTTTATGGCAGTGAGTATTAAGGTAAATCCGCACTAGTGCCACACGACACGACGCGTCTTCAGTGCGGCTTCACCTTTATGGGAATAAATATTTAATTGCATACGACGTATATTATTTGGTCCGACCCGCAGTATTTTGAGGAGCTAGAAATGTCCATTAAATTAAATAATAATATCACAAGTTACAAAATAAATTAATTCTAAATTTAAACAAATAATAGTAGTAAAAGTTAACTGATAATAACCTAAGAACATGACATTAATATTTACAATAGTAATTATAATAAAGATGAAACAATATTATCAAGAGAACGAAGCCAAACAATAATTTATTTATTAATTTTTAAACTTTGTTATTGTGTCGATATTGTTTAAGTCCCTATATACATAAGTTGAGGTAGCGCAGTCAAAATCATACATAAAGTTGGCCCACCAGCACATTATTATAATGTACTTACTGCTATGAGTGAAGTTAGGCATGAGTATAATATTTGTGTGTTTTTAAGAGTTAGAGAAGGCTTACAAATATCACCATTGATTCACTAGGATGGCCCTCATGCTAGTTTCATTTATAAGTATCAAGTAAACTCCGTTGCTTTACGTATAGCGGTGATCGGCAAACTTTTAGCCGGCAAGAGCCAGAGGTGAATAAATTAAATATGCCTCCACTTGCGATATTAGGTACTTCTTGAAACTCGACTTCTGAAAACTGTATTAATTTTGATATTTATAACTCACATTCGCGGGCCGCAGTTTGCCAACCCTAAAGCTAGTAATGTGATAGCGTAGTCTAAAACCAGCTTAACGTACAGTGTGAAGATAATCAAAAGTAACTTGCGTGTGAAGTGAGTCACGTTAGAAGTTAAGTTTGGAACCGCCGAATACTCCTGGCCTTGTGTTGGCGCGCGGCACCGGCATGCTGCCTAGACCAGCCGTACTCGCACCTGAAATTATTATGGAAAACTCTATAACAAAGCAATTTAATGTTAAGGTGTCACCTATAATTTGACATTACACGCGCATGCTCGTCAGTCAGGGAGGACAGGGTATGTAGTATTAAAATGTAATGCTCAAAGTCGAATCTATAATGTTACAATACACGCCAATGCTCTCGGTAAGGGAGCACCTTTAGTCGTGAATCGCGATTGTTTGAGTTTGACGTAGCGCGATAAATTACGTACTTTCAAGTTATACTTCCACTTACCAGCGTATCTAATCGGTCCCGGCGACGCCTTAGCCCCGCCCCGCCCCTTCCCCCGCGCCGCGCCCGCCGCCCCCCGCCACGCCTTCTTCTTGGCGGACGACGTCTTGGTCCGCTTGTACCTACAATTTTGATTATTAATATTCAACATATCTTATTCAGGCTGCTTACTATACCAATATTCTAAATATCAAAGAAGATCGATTAATGAGAGGTAAATGAGGTGAGTACCAACTTTGTAGTTTGTACAAATGTCAGTTTTATGGAACTTGAAGTATCGCGTCGTGTCGCATTTAAGATCAACTCACACTGGGGAAGAGTCGAAGCGATGAGTCACGTTTTTCGCCAAAGCATATTCACCTCTATTCTTATATAATTTAGGTCCAAATGAGCGAATGCGCACGTCGACGCGCGTGTTTCCATAGCAAAAATATGGACTTAAATAATAAAACAATAGAGATGAATTTGCATTGTATGCAAAAAACGTGACACGTCGCGACGCTTTGACTCTGCCCCAGTGTGATTTGAGCCTTAGTGCGGTGACCCGTATACTCGTTTGCCCCCTTCATAAAAAATATAAATCTCTACAAGACTCACTTCTTCCTAACCCCCCCTCGCGAAGTGCGGCCGCGGCGCGAGGACCCGCGGCTGCTGCCCGAGCTCGCCGCCCGCGCCACCTCCGCCCAGTCCGTGTCGGAGCCCGAGCCCTCCTCGAAGTCCTGCGCCGCCGGCTCAGCCTCCAACTCGTCTTGGTACTGCATCAGGAGTCCTGCAATCATATCGGGGACGTTACAGTCGGTGGTTACACGTTCAGTTCCTCATCAATCTGCTAAGATTGACGCGAAACTAAACGTGTATCCCACGGATTGATGGACTGATCATTTTTTTATTATGTACTTTTTAGCCATCAATATGGCGTCAATCTCAGATTGAGGGACTGAACTGATGCCAGATTATATGCGTGTAACCTTCGACATAAAGTAATGCACAATGAACACGACTTGTTATTAATGTCTACTAAGAATGTTTCATTATGTACTATGTAGTTTCTATAAATAATTGTTTTAATACTTCTAATTAACTTTGGACTTTGGAGACATACTTCTCTTTCGTATGTGTATCGTGTAAGTTTGTTATAGACTTTATAACTTATTTTTAGGGTTCCGTACCCAAAGGGTAAAAACGGGACCCTATTACTAAGACTTCGTTGTCTGTCCGTCTGTCAGTATGTCTGTCTGTCTCCAGGCTGTAACTCAAGAACGGTAACAGCTAGAGAGTTGTAATTTTCACAGATTGTGTATATCTGTTGCCGCTATAACAACAAATACTAA
Organism: Plebejus argus; assembly: GCA_905404155.3. NCBI lineage: Eukaryota > Metazoa > Arthropoda > Insecta > Lepidoptera > Lycaenidae > Plebejus > Plebejus argus. The sequence continues at coordinate 1,413,527 of FR989944.1, forward strand.
AAATAAAATAAATATTTAAGGGCTCCCATACAACAAACGTGATTTTTTGGCCTTTTTTGCTGTCTCCAGGCTGTAACTCAAGAACGGTAATAACTAGAGATTTGATATTTTCACAGATTATGTATATCTGTTGTCGCTATAACAACAAATACTAAAAGTAAAATAAAATGAATATTTAAGGGGGGCTCCCATACAACAAATGTGATTTTTTTTGGCCTTTTTTGCTCTATATCAAAAATGGCAACAGGTAGGTACTTGATTTTTTCACAAAATCCTTAATTATATGTGAACTTTAATATTTAATAATAATATTAAAATAAATAAAAAATAAGGGGGGCTCCCATACAAAAAACACAATATATGGCCTAATTTTGCTCTATAATGGTACGGAACCCTTCGTGCGCGATTCCGACTCGCACTTGGCCGATTATTTATGTGAGATGTCCATAATTTTATGTAATATGTGTTAACGTGAAAGTTATTATGTTAATATATGAATATTTCTTTGACACAATATTCAGTGTCAAAGTGTTCAATAGTTTATTATTGCATGAATGTAAAGATAAGCGTATGCGACATAAATCTGATTGTGTACGCATGTTATTGCGTAAATGTACGTTCTTGCGTGCGTGCGTCTTTACCACTCTTCTCGAGAATCTACGCGGACTTTATATTAAGGTTAAGGTTAAGGTTACCGCTGCACTTATAGTACTAATTTGTGCGCATCGTAAGTTTTTGCGTACGTGCATTAGTACTCACCGCATTTTTCCACCGCATACGCAGAGGTTATCTTCAGCAGGTTGGCACCGTATTTGTCGTAGTTGGCCCGCGTTATGTGAGGCAGGGCTAGTAGTTCCTCAGCCCGCTCGGGCATCCGCGCCGCCATTGCTCGTAAAGCGGCTTGCGGCAACACCGCAGTTAAAGATACGCCGCGAGCCGAACCCATTTCCCTGTGAATTTGATGTTAAATATACCTACTCGTATGAATTGATTTGATATAATAAAGAAACTGTATTTTAAAAAGATAAAACCGACTTCAAAATTGTACGTAATAGGTAATAGAGAATTAAAACTTCCTATCTCCAAAATTACTGAACCGATTTTGATGAAACTTGCACTGTTCCCTAAGTTGAACAATACCTAGTGCAACAAAAAAAGAATCACTTAAATCGGACTTGTAGTTCCGGAGATATGCGTGAACAAACATAAAAACATACATACATACATACACTTTTGAAATTTGGCACATTTGTTCAGAAGCTGTTATAGATTAACATATACAAAAACTGGGCAGTTCTGGAAATATTACATACATACGCGTCGAATTGATAACCTCCTTTTTTTTTAAGTCGGTTAAAAAATCATAGTAAATGTACTGTCTATGACCTCAATAATATGTTTGTAACTTCATTTTAAAACAGATTAAATACAAACGAGAAGCCAACGATATATATAATCTATGAGTATTACTAATAACATTAGTAATACATACTCATAGATTATATTATCCCACATTTTGACGTGACAACGTGTAATAACTCGATGCTACGGGCTGCATGCCCGAAAACCATGAAGTCGTTGTCCCGTTACGCTCATTGTAGCGTTCGGCAAGCGAGAGCTCGGCACGAACGAGAGAGAGGCATGATCAGCTCGAGCGTTCGACTCAGTTCGTAGTTGTCATGTCAAACTGAGTGAATAAAGTATTTGAAAAAAAAAAAACTATCGTCCGTAAACCGACTTTACAGACAACCAATTTTTAAATGCTACGGTTTTTCTATCTACTCTCCTAGAAAAAAGTTGTTGTACCCATTTGCTGTCCCATTATATATAATCAAACTCTGGGAAGTGTACCTGCAGGCCTCAACCAGGTCGGCGTAACATCGGTCTTCGAGCTGTTTGATGAGTCCGTTGATGGGCGTGTCCGGCTGCCGCGTCGGCGCCGCCGTCTCCAACGTCGCCTTGCGCTCCACCTTCATGGGGAAAACTACGCGGAGCCCGCCTGACATGAGACTGGGAATATTTAATAAGAATAAGGGCCCGTTTCACCTCTTCCCGATAAGTGCCGGGTAGGCTATCCACAACTTATTTGACAGATAGAGTATGGAGTATCTGTCAGATTAGTTGTGTATAGCTTATCCGGCATTTATCAAGAAGTGGTGAAACAGCCCCTAAGAATTGTTTTTTGCAGAAAGTATCGCTATAATAGGTAGATAATTGTATTAAATATCACCTTATATTACAAAAATCGATTATAGCGACAAGGTCGCCCTTGCTTTTGTACCCAATTTAATGTGAGCGATAAAGTATCTATCTAACCTGTCAACTTTAGGCCCTATCGTGGCGTAAGCGCTGGCTATATCGTTGCTGATGACAAGCCGCTCCGCTAGTAAACCACGCACCACCATCTGACGGAGAAGGCGTTGAGCGTCGCCGCGAGGCCACGCCTTACACCTGGTAACCAAAAAAATAGTGTAACGAACACTCAAAGAAACTGGTGCCAACTGCCATCTAGCGTCATCTAGTGGAACCACACCTGGAAACAAAAATAACGTGAGCCTCCCTGGATTATCAAAATGGATTATCAATACAAATTATAAACTTACGAATGCTGCTAATATTGACATGAAAAGCTGTGAAACACATGTCACATTTGCGTACGTATACGCTATGTAATGAAAATGGTACTCAAACTTTTTTGAGTAAGCCTTAAAGAAGGCGAAGAATGAGTTATTTAGTTGTGACTTGTGTGATGTGTCACAAAGGTGATACGAATAATTATTAATATTTAGCTTTTACATATACGAAGAACGAGAGATCAGAGTTAACATGATTGATGATAGTTAGCCCAACTAAGAGCCAGTCCACACGGCGCGTTGCGACAGCGTTGCGTCGACGCAGCGCTGCCGTTGCGTTGTTTTACATAACAAGGTGTTCACACGGCGCGCTACATCGTCGCAACGCTGATGCAACGCGTGAACTGACTCTGACTTTAGCCCCAAGCTACCCAAATAATATAGCATACCGGTTGAATATAGGGTCCGTCCGCAGCGCCGCCAGCCGCTGCTGCATGCTGCCCCGCAGTGCCTCGGCGATGTGCAGCAGCGTGTACTTGCTGCTGTTGCGTATACACCGCACAATCAGCTTGCATTCCTCCGTCACGTCTACTGGCTAAAATATATACGTTTGATGTTAAAAAATAATTTAAAAAATCTTTATTAAACTGATATGGGACAAAACACACCAACTATTTAATAATAATAATAATAATAAATAATACCAACTATTTGAAAGGTAACCAAATATAAACAATTTGTTTGTGGCGTTGCCATGACATGATTTTGGCACACGCAATATATCGTATTGCGGTACGTATGCGCAACGAATTACACCGACGAAGACGGTCTTTGATCTGTTGAGATATGGCTGCCTGCTGGTGAGGCTGCCTCCACCATGCGCAGCAGGTTGTTACATCTCTCTCTCTCTCTCTCCACTGTACCTTGTAGTCAGTGGGGGCGCGGCAGGTGTCGCAGGGGGGGCTGCACCGCTCGCGCGGGTACCGCTCGCCGAGGTACGCCAGCACCTGCGCGCGCCGGCACTCGGTCACGCCCTCGCACACCTCCACCATGCGCAGCAGGTTGTCCTCGTGTACGCGCCGCGCCTCCGCCGTGCTGTTGCGCTCCACTGGAATCACGTCACAACTCACACGCTATATAGTATAATATTTAAATAATTACAACAAAGAAATCTATGATAAGAATCGAATATGCATAGACTTTAAAGTTAGTGTCTGGTGATATTGTCTTTGTGGAGAATGGTAACAAACTTAATAGAAAGAAACTGGATGAATTGAAACTCGGACCTTATAAAATTATAGAAAAAATATCGAACACAATCTACAAGATAAATACGGATCATAAGAAGTCAGAATCAAATTTTTTTCATATCTCGAAACTAACACCAGCTCCTGATGGCATCTAATCTGAGAGTTTGCGTGACTAAATACCTGATTATATTAGTTTCTTTTGGAGGGGAGATGTAAAGAAAAATATATTTTTCTTCATTTGAATTTTGCCGCCATTTAGATTATTATTTGACAGCTCCTTCTTGTCTACGATTTTTATGCCATTGGCCATCTTTTCTTTTTCATAGATTATGATCTACATAATCTATGAAAAAGAAAAGATGGCCGAATAGACTAAAAACTAGAACGCATTTTTGATTTCGGCGATTGTTAATTTAATAACACTAAATGTCGTTTCTTTGTTTTTTCCAGGTAAGATTTTGTTGTAATTTAAATGTAGTAATTTTTAAGGTTTATGTTATGTGGATCCACATATTTTGTTAGAAATAAAAACTTTGTTTTTTCCAGAAACTCAATTGTGTTATTATTTACTGCATAATCGTCGAAAATTCTAAGAAATAACCTTACATATGTTACGTACGTTACAGCACCTGGCTTAATTGTCACACTGTCTGTACACTAGCTCATTAAATAATAATAATTATGTCACGGCCATATAAGTACGTCACATGCCATCATAATATTATTATATACATAGTAACTTTCTACCTTTACCAAAAATCCAGTCGCCAAACACGTTTCATTTCATACATACAACATATAATGCTTCGCGGCTAGACTTTTTAATGTTACCAAAAAGTCTTCAACCAATATATTCAAACCACAAGTCACAACTCACTTTCAAACAGTCTTCTATATCGGACAGCGTCCCCGTAGCTATAGTACAGGATACAGGAGGCGGGCAAGCCGTCACGGCCCGCGCGCCCCGCCTCTTGGTAATATCCTTCTACGGACCGCGGCATGCTGTGGTGAATCACGAAGCGTACGTCCGCTTTGTCTATTCCCATTCCGAAAGCTATCGTCGCGCAGATCTGAAATAGACCGTAAGGTTTAGAAGATAGAGTTCATAATTGTGTAGTAACATGACGGACCGCGTTATGCTGTGGTGAACCACGAACCGCACGTCCACCCATGACGCGCAGATTTGAAATGAACCGTAATATGTAACCCTAGAGTTAATAATTATTGTGTAACAGCATTTCGGTCCACGGCATGCTATGATAAACCATGAACTGGTTTTATATCATATTACATTATTGTTAAGTACGGTGGCGGGAAATTAGGGACGCGTCTAGTGAAACAAGTGGTCAATTTCGCACTGTCATTTATTGCAAGAAAGTATGGTCGCGCTGCAACGCGAGGGTGCGCGGGCGCGCGGGGAGTGCACGCTTCCGGCGTATTACAGATTAGAAATCATTATTAATCTGTGATCAAATTAATACATAACAATTATCAATATTATCACGTAATTATATACCGTGATAATATTGATGGTGTAATAGGCCGTATAGCAGTATCGTGATAATATCACAATTCACAAAATCTTGAAATCCATGCGATACTCAGGGGGCGTGGCTTCAATATTGAAATGCAAGCGATCTCAATCAGTTCAACGCTTTCGCTTGATGCAATAACACAAAGACATACAGAATGCAAAACTCTCACTCGTAATAATATCACAGTATACTTACCACTCTAAACTTATCAGCGACCCACGAAGCCTGGACCTCCTCTCTCTTCCGATCAGTGAGGCCCGCGTGGTATGGGGCCGCGCGGATGCCCACTTTCCTTAAGTCTACTGATAGGGCCTCGCACTCCTTGCGCGAGAGGCAATAAACTATGCCGGAATCGCTGGAACAATATTGATTTGTTTCAAAAACCTCACAAAATTATTATCATAGGAAATTCGATAAAAAACAATCTTAACAATCAATATAATAGAAATAAAGCAAAAATATATAATCTTTGTATGTTGTAATCATGAAACCTTAATGCGTACGGCCGTAAGCTCATTTCATTAAATGGACAAGTTAAAAAATAGAACATAGATTATTCGAATGCAGTGATATTTAGCTTTATTTAAAAAACATATTCATACCTAAAAAATTTCTCCTTGATGAGTTTTCCGATTTCTTGGTTGACACTTTTGGGTTTCTTCTCCAATATTGTATACGACAGATTAGGTCGGTTGAAGCTGCTCAGGAACCATTTGCATTTTGTGACCTGTTGACAAAATAGCGGAATAAATATGTGGATAAACGTTCAGAATTATAGTGTTAAGGTTATTCATGGATTATCTATCTCGTTCTTAGCATTTATGAAAAAAAATGGTATTATGATAGTTTGATAACGATAAGCGATAATATTAACACTAGTAACAGTGTGCCAATGTGATTATTGGAATGTCTCGTCACTTTCACATCAACATAATAAGTAATGGTGTGCTTTTTGGGATCGGTCGTTGAAGACTTTACAACGTAATGCAATACAATCCGGCTTACATCCAAACATGCGTACATTTTAGGTATGCTTGCAGAATGGCAATTAGTCGAATTAATGATTTATAGTAGATTATAATGCACACTCAAAAGCACATTGCATAATAATTATTTTGACGACACTTATCTAAAAATTGTTGTCACATGAATGCAAATATGTGCGAACGTGAGCAGGTGCAGTATGTCTGAGTATATGTGAGTGTGTGGGTGCTTGCGTGCGTGCGTGCGCGTGTGTGTGTGTACGCACACACAGTTGGTGCAGTATGCGTGTGTGTGTGTTTGTGTGTGGTGTACTCACCCGCAGCTGGTGCAGTATGTCGGTGCGCACGCGCGGCGTGGCGGTGGCGGTGAGGGCCATGAGCGCGGCGGCGGGGAAGCGCGACCGTAGCACGCCCAGCCGCTTGTAGTCCGGCCGGAAGTCGTGGCCCCACTGCGACACGCAGTGCGCCTCGTCTATCACGAACCTGGGGGTGGAGATACACTTATATTGGAGGTTATTTTCACTCAAACACAAAGGCCATAACTGTATTTTAAAAAGATAAAACCGATTTCAAAATTGTACGTAATTGAGAATTAAAACTTCCTATCTCCAAAACTACTGAACCGATTTTGATGAAACTTGCACTATTCCCTAAATTGAACAATACCTAGTACAATAAAAAAAGAATCACTCAAATCGGACCAGTAGTTCCAAAGATATGAGTGAACAAACATAAAAACATACATACATACATACATACATACATACATACATACATACATACATACATACACTTTTGAAATTTGGCACATTTGTTCAGATGCTGATATAGATTAAAATATACAAAAACTGGGCAGTTCTGGAAATATTACATACATACGCGTCGAATTGATAACCTCCTTTATTTGAAGTCGGTTAAAAATACAGGGTAATGCAAAACGACAAAGTAAGACTTAGCATGCGTGTATGCACGAACTTGGTACGTATAAGGGCGTGCGCGCACGCACTTATGTACGCACACTTACAAACTTGTTAGCAAACGTTCACCTGGCGATTTTCCACCGCGAGTACCGCGTAGTTCGAGCAACGCCCCCTTGTAGACAGCTTGTGGTAGACGCATATTTGAGTGCGCGTACGCACACATACTTTACTCACCTGGCGAGCTTCCCGCGCGAGTACAGCGTATCCAACATCGTTTGGAACTTGGGTGACCCGCTGATCTTCTCAGGCGTGACGTATAGCAGCTTGAGTAGCGGCTCCCGGGTCGACAGCTTGTGGTAGATCTCGTCTGCTTGAGCGAGGGTCACGTCGCCACTTAGGTGCGCCGCCGGGATCTAGGTTTATTTGACTGTTATTTTTTTTATGAAATAAGGGGGCAAACGAGCAAACGGGTCACCTGATGGAAAGCAACTACCGTCGCCCATGGACACTCGCAACATAAGAAGAGCTGCAGGAAGTTACTATGGAATACATCACGTTATATTTTATGGAAAAATCCTTTCGGTCCCTAATCCCTATTCCTTAAGGACGCTATTACAAATACCAGCGATTTTCCGGTACCCTATTAAAGAATTAGGAGTCAAACTGCGAGGATATTTTGGTTTCAAATGAAAGATAATATATTCATTTCCACGACTGTACCATAAAAATTTTATAGCCGCATACAAAATTTTCACATAAAATACGTTTTAACCATCACAATAATCGCAAAATATGAAAAAAATGGGGTCTGATTAGGTACCTTAATATCTAAATACACTGAACTGAGGAAAATAAATATACAAAAAAATTGTTGCTTATGTAGTCCTCTATAAAGTCCGCTAAAAAATTTATATAAAAATAAACAACTTTTCCAGTTATAAGAAAAATAAGAAAATTTTTCATATTTTTTCATACATTTTCGCCATATCAAGAACGCGGCGAGCGTCGTAACCGCCACTGTACAAGGCGCGCTAATATGAATCTTATTTTAATGTCATTAACGTCGATATTCGTACTGACAGACATCCGACCTGCTAATTAAAAAGTTGGAGCATTCTTAAGGCGGATTATCGACCATCGACACATCCTTCATTATAATATATTTATCGCGCTTATCGCGCCGTATTTTGTCAATGGATGAATTTTTAAGAGTGCCTTTAGAAAGGAAAACTTACATCTAGAGACAGGAGTTTGTTCACTTGGTCCAAAATAAGAGACTTCAATGGTGATATCACTATCGTGACGCCAGGCGTCAGAATGGCTGGCAACTGGTAGCATAGTGACTTACCTAGAAAAATAATAAATAATAAGCATCTACTATAACTTGTATAAAAAAATCTTTGTCTGAAACATTAGAAAACTTATTTGAAACGTAAGCACGGCAATAACATTTTACAAGATACAATGATTTTGATGATTGAATATTATGTCAAAGGCCTATCAAATCTCATCACTAAATATAACTAAATCAAATGAATACTTCTAAAATTCATGTAGCAGTAATGTAGTAATGGAAAATGATTGTAGCTAGAAATGAAAAAAAAATTCTATTTCAAAGTTGGTTAATTCAAATCTTACTAGGTTAACATTCCTATAACTCACCTCCACCGGTGGGCATAAGTACAAAACAGTCATGACCTAGTAGCGTAGCGTTTATAACTTGTAGCTGGTTGGGTCGAAATGATTTTAGACCGAATTTCTCTCTGAACATTTCCATCATGAGGGACGAGTGTGGAAAGTCGAAGCCGTCGAATTCACCTACACAAGGAGTACCACAAGGGTAAATACTAGGTCCAGTTATATTTAAAGTTTATAATAGGAAATAATTTTATGAAAATATTTATCCCACCAAAACATTTAATGTAAATGTTGCCGAGATGACCACGTCATAAGGTTTACCCTGTGAAAAAGATATGAGATCTCATGTGGAGCCAAGCTTCTGAATCTACATGGCCTAACTCTACTGACCCTAACTTAAACAAATTCTACATATCAGTAAATATGTATGGCTCAGCTGTTTCGCTACCGTCGCGGAGGTGATGCGAATATTAATTAGTTTCTGATCTGAAGTTATTAGGATATGGGGGGCAAAAGTTATAAGTTTATGAATTTTTTTGTTGCTTGTATACTAAACTGAGATTATATACCAAATTTCAGCTTTCTAGCACTTCAGGAAGTAGCCAAACATTTTGATGATCACCAGTCTGTCAGTGAGTCAATGACGAAATCTGTATATTTTAGATATTAATAAAATCTAAAGTATAAAAGCTTTTCAACTGAAACTTTGTGAGTTTAATAAGTCTATTATTGACATCATATCCTGAGAATATAAACTATCTGGTACACCGGGAACCAACTCTATAAGGGAAAACATCCACCTCCCCCATTTTAGGGGCTGGGGGATGAAAATTACTAGTTTATGAATTTTTTTGTTGGTTGTATAATAAACTGAGATTACATGCCAAATTTCAGCTCTCTAGCACTTCAGGAAGTAGCTAAACATTTTGATGATCATCAGTGTGTCGGTGACGAAATCGGCGTATTTTAGATATCTATAAAATCTAAAGTATAAGAGCTATTTAATTGATGAAAATGACTTTGTATGCTTAATAAGTCTATTGATGACATCATATCCTGAAAATATGAACTATCTGCTACAACGGAAACCAATTCTATGAAGGTTCAAAAAAACGGCGAAACACTTCGAGAAAAGGTAGGTAGTGCCCTTGCGCTTCGCTTGGCTCATCTCGGCGGAAGTATTTTAATAATTTATGTTAAAAGTTATAATAATATTATATTAATTGTAACTATAATAATATTTACAAAGAAATATTTTAATAATTAATTACAAACATAGTTTTCATAACTTTTGTACCTGTAATCCCGTCATTTTGTGTGCCTACATGGAAATCTCCAATACCCTCGTATTTTGGTTCAGTTTCATTAACTGTCGTTTCCATCAAATTAACGGTTTTAGTTTCAATATTTCCTACGTTCTTCTTACTATCCCCTTTATTTCCGATATTGCTTATTTCATTTTCCACAACTGCTATACTGTCTTCAAAATCTTGAGGATTATATTCCGGCCATCCATCATCATCAATTTCTATATCTTTATCGTTAATTTTAACTGTATTACTAGAACAGGGTAGTGAGTCACTTAAATTTATTACGCTAGATTGAGAGTTATTAAGCATTATATCAGTCTCGTCATCCATATCTATAGGTACTTCGTAATCATCAATATTGTCTATGTCATCACTTGTTCTGTCATCAGTTGGTGTAATTGTATAAGAATCATCACCCATGAATGAGGTTTTACTTAGCTGGGGTGTTTGTAACAGAAGAGAGCTATTTTGCAAAGGCACAGTTTTAGGTTTTTCTTCATTGCTAATAGGCTGTAATCTAAGAGATGCATTTTTAATTCTCTCTACAGTACTAGAAGGCACATCTTGGACGATTGGTTTATCTTCAATAGACTTTGTCGGTCTTTTGAAAACAAACTTGCCTTTGCTACTATTTGCCTCAGATGTATTTAATTCACAATCTGTGTCATTATTCGAGTTGACAGAACTATCACAAGGGGAGAACATATTGAAGGATAGTGATTTCTTGGATGTGGCTTCTAACTGCAAGGCCTTATTTACAGGTACCATTTCTGGTGTAGATGTTTCCATATGATTTATTTTCAATTTCTCCATAGCCATATTTGTTCCAGAACTTGTTGCTGCGAGATCAAAATCATCAAGATCACTGTCAACATTTGGCAATAAGGACTGGCTGTCCTCGCTTTCCCTGGATTGATTTAATGAATCATTTAAACTTTTAGGTTTATTTTTCTGCTGTTTAATTATAGATTTCAATTTGGCATTTAAGTAATTTATTTTGCAGTACGTCTTTTTATCGTATCCGGGAAATTTCTCTTTGATACAATTTGGTATCCGCCTAAATGCATTACTCACTTTTTCTAATAATTCTATATACATATCTTTACATTTCTCAATATCATTTGCATCCAAACTGTCTTTATTCTGTGGAGGGTAATTAAATTGTTACATTGCATTGTGACAATCATTACAGACAATACAGAGCAATTAATAAAATTCATAAACAGATAGGATAACTTGTTGGTTATGCGAATTTCAGCCAGTAACTCATTAATCTAGTGGCCAAAATTTGCTGGCAATGTTTTATCCATCAATTTGTTTCTCTGATGGTTCAAAGACATTATAATATAATTATGTTTTGTCATAATGTTGTCTACTGCACGTTTCTCAACCTGTAATATACAGTGTGAAATTTTAATGGTTGTTTTCCCGCAGTAAAATGATTCTATCTTAGTAGTACAATAGATTTGTAGTTTTTTTTGTTCAAATAAAAAAAAATTCGGTCGGGTCCATAGTAACTCGCGCCTATCGGCATAAAGTTTCCATAGTACGTCATAAAAAATATTTTGTATTTTCAAAAAATAACATGCATGGTTCGATAGTACTACTATAGGTAAATCATTCTGCTGCGGGAAAACAACCACAAAAATTTCACGTTGTATGTATGGGGGCCCGCGGTGTCATCTCTAGATCATACATAATCGGAATTTTTAGGTGTTTGTTTTATAAAAGGGGGTCCGTGAAAACTGTGCCTGATTTCCAAGGGGTCCGTGGCGAAAAAAGGTTGAGAAACACTGGTCTACAACAAAGATCATGCCTTGTCAAGTTTTATGTGTGTGTGAATAACTGACTGTTTATTATGGGGTATATTTTATTCAAACATCTTACCTTTTTAAGAATTGGACAGTTAGAAATGTTTGATAAACATCCAGATATTGTATGATCAAGCTGTAAATTTTTCAATGGGTCCTTATCTTTGACCGGACTTGTCTTTTTTGGGGACATTTTACTTTCTTTTGATTTGTTGGGAGGTTTCTGTGGTGATGGAGTTTCATTTATCCTTATAGATCTATTAGCATCTTTTGTTTTGGTAATTGGATAGTTAGAGAAATCATCCTGAAAGAATTTTATTTAAAAATATATTTTGCAAACAGCACTTTTATAAACATGCATTATTTCCTTTGAATATACATAATATATATTTTATTTAATTTGAACTTCATAGGCAACATTAATATAATATAATACATTTCATACCACTTCCATGACATCTGAATCATTTGTAGCCATGCCAAATCCATTGCTTTTTACTTTACTGTCAACGTTTTTTGCTGGTTTATTAATTTGTTTAAAAGTTAAGAGGCTAGGAGATTCCGAATTTGAGTTTGTACTGAAAGGCTGTGAATTAAAAAATTAAGATTATTACAGTTGTAAAATTATTTTTTTAGTAAGTATAAAAAAGTTGAAGAAGATCACATTTTATACTTACAGACTTCTGTTCATTGTCTGTCACTTTTTTGAAAGGAGGTGTAACTGTGGAATAAAATTGTAGAATAGTTGAATTGAGTACCTACATCGAATAATCTTCATAATATTATAATGAGAGCCATTAGGCAGCAACTTAAAAATTTTTACAAAAGGTTAAGACTTGCAATTAGTAGCTGTAGTAGTAATATGCTTTTAATTTCTCATCTCATTCATATTCTACCAATAAACTACTGGGCCTATATTCAAATGATATTTGCAACAGATATTGTACACACAAAAATGGGAGATAGGCAACATTTCAGTTTTTATGCGACTATAAAAAACTACATGTTGTTTGCTTGCACCAAAATTCATTTATTATGCGAAAACCTATACCTTGTTGGGACAAATCCTTGGTCCTCTCCCAGAACTCAATCTGAATTGCCGAATTTCATCAAAATCAGTTCAGTGGTTTAAGCTTAAAGATGCAACAAAGAGAATGTATAATATACGAATTAATAGCACTTACATGATGTCTGGTTACTTGTTCTTGTCTTCCAAACAAACTTTGACTTTTTCTCGGACTCATTGTCTTTAATATTATTGCTGTAATAACAATATGTTATATGGGATGATGAAAACAATAGAAACATGTTAGACTAATCTATTTTAGAGCGTTTAACATTAAATACATACTAAATCTTGTTTGCTAAACAATTCTAAAAAAGTTACTTGCTTCATAATTTCAAGTTATCAAATTAAATAAAAAAATAACAATAAATTACTGCATACATTTGATTGTTCTACTCATGAGTAGGTAACCTAGGTATCTTATTTAATACAAAAAGCTCACCTTGTTCCTTGATTAACTAAATTAGGTTTAGATTTTTGAATAAAACGCTCCATAGACCCTTGTTTACCAGACACTGCCGATTTCTTAGTATCCATTTCTTTTCAGGGTGCATCTAATTATTTAACTCATTAATACGTCCACTCTTCCTGTATTTTAATTATAATAATAATAGCTTTTATTACTTGCTATTAATTAAATTCCTTTATTTTTTGAATTCTTGAGCTCGCTTTCTTTGCACAGACAGATTTTCTTTGACATACAATTGATATGACAGATCGTCACTTTTTTTTCATATGGCACTACTGCACTGATCTCTATTAAACAAGTACGCTACCGTTTTCGCTAGGGAGTATTATTGTTTTTAGTGTTTTGGGAGGCTTTTAGCATCATTTATCAATTTATTGAGTATATATACGAACTAGTAGATAGTGTTCTGTGATTACTGATTAATAATGGCTGTGATTGTGAGCTAGTAGGAAATCTAAAAAAACCTGCAGGTTTCTCTTCTGGAGACATGGTTACAACCGGGAGCAAAACAATATAGCATTATATATCTTGAAAACTAATGCAAACACTCGATAATTTATTCAAAATGTAAATTTTCATACATTTTTTGTGTTTGTTTTTACCCAAATATCAAAATCCGCCATTTTGTGACGTCATAGCTTCCAAGTTCCACGGACCACGGTCTATTATTCCCCGCGTTCCACCTGGCGTTAAAAACGATCAAAACGCTGAAAATGCCTCCTATTTTTAGCGTTTTGATCGTTTTCAACGCTAAGTGGAACGCGCCCTTTGTATAATAGAGATCAGTGGTTTCATGGGTTAAACTGGGTACTTGGGTTAAACTGACAATTTGACTTAAGCAGCTGTCAACAACCACAGAACAGATTTACTCCTAGCAGATGGATTCTTAGCTCGCCAGCGCATGGCCATTTTATGCTTGTGTGCAATTGCTGTAGTGTGCGTGTAGGGATGGCGTATATCGATAAAAATATAAAATTAGACTACAGCTATCGACCAAGGCGACCATAATTTTATGTTACAGATTTTTATTAAACAACATCAAAAAAGGAGGTTATCAATTCGACCTGCATGTTCAATTTAGGATATATTATGCTCATTAAATTAGAAGTCGCTTTCAATTTGGTGAAAAGGTATTTTTTATCTATTTATTAAGTGTATGAAAATACTTAAATACAGGGTGCAATTAAACCTTCCTGCCAAATTTTGATATATTGATCCTTGTTCAAAATAAAAATACACGTATTTTTCTTTTAATATAGTCACTCAGAAACTAAAATGTTGAGAAACAGCTTCCGAAAGTTATCCTAAAAAACACTACAATTAAAATGGACACTACGCGTCGCCGGCGGGCGAACGCGCGCGCGCCTCCCCCCCACGTCACCCCCGCTCATTCCCACCGCCACGAGTAACCGTTCTGCATCGATTTTAAATGGGATAAAATATGTCATTAAAAAATTAACACCCAATTTTTTTTGCTAAATGACCTCTCCTAATGATACCTATGCCCTGGAAAAAATTTGGCAGGATGGTTTAATTGCACCCTGTATAAACAAAATATTTAAGTATATAATTACACAAATAGTTAAACATATACATAATATGTATACTCCATAAGCCACGAAAGCTTGTCCGGAGTGTAATAGCTAATATCAATAAAATCAACAGTTTTTATAAAACATAACAGAAGAACAAAATATATTATACTTTATTAAACTTAATTACTATTTACTATTAAGCAACTATTTTGTAGAATAACAATTATTATTATCAAAGAAATATAAGAATGAATCTCAGTCCTACTTATTTAAAGTAATTCCAAAAACGCTTAGGTGCATTTCTTTACCTATTAAAATATAATTATGTAATAATATTTATACAGAAAAAGACTTAAAATAGATACTTCGACGCCCCCTGAATAATGATATTATAATAATAATAATTAATAACCTAAGTAGGACTCTAGAGTCTAGACGATCAATTTTATTGTGCAACTAGCTGTCCCGGCAAACGTTGTTTTGCCATTTAAAGTATATTTTATCATCAGTTGATACATGTTTTACCCCCTCTTTTGTCCCCTAAGAGGGTGTGGGGGGGAAGGTCATACACCAGATGTTAAGTTGAAAAACACAGTTAATACCTAAGATGAAGTAAGTCCACTAAAGAAAAAAGTTGTATACAAAATCTGACCCCTCTTTGGTCCCCAGAGAGGGTTGAGAGGGGAGGGGGGGAGGATTTTTATACACCAGATGTTGAGTTGGAAGAAGACAAATATAATATATCTGTGAAAACCGTATGCAAATCTGTGAAAACCGTATGCAAATCGGATCAGTAGTTTTCGTGTTAAAGAAAAAAGTTTGATACAAAATCTGACCCCCTCTTTTGTCCCCTTAGAGGGGTGGGGGGAAAAAATTTTATACACCAGATGTTAAGTTGGAAGAAGATAAATATATCTGCGAAAACCACATTCAAATCGGATCAGTATTTTTCGTGTGATGCTGGAACAAACATACAGACAGACAGAAAGAGTGACAGACAGACAGACAGACAGACAAAAAACTAACCACATTTTTGGCTTCTATAGCGATGTAGTGACAAAGGTGTAATTTCGGGTGTCATTTCATATCTTTTATGTACAGAATATTCATTTCTACAACAGAATATTTTCTTCCTCCCGCACGCGCTTTGGTGACGCTCACTATCGTAATATTTTAATTTCGCCATAATTTCAAAACCAAACGTCCAATTTTAATCATTCAAAGACCAAATATTATCTACATAAACTGTACTTAGTGATAAAATAATTTATTTTGATAAGGATTAATAGCGTCAGTAAAATATATCCGTTTAAATTTATTCCAAAAAAAATTTAGGATTTTTAAATAAATAAATGGTTATTGTGCCTCACTCGACATAGATAGGTATAGTGTGTCGCGGACTTTTTTGTAGATATTTATAAGATCTACAATTACTTAGAACATTTTATGGTTCTATCTTTTATAGTTTAGGCAGCGTACGCAAAATAAGTAACTTTTCTAGCTGATTTTTTACACCTTGCGTCCGAAAAACTCAAATATCTTACGGAACCCTACTTTTTTCCAAAATAAAATGTAGCCTATGTTCAGCAGAAATAATGTGAGATTTCAATAGCAAAAGAATTTTTCAAATCGGTCCAGTAGTTTCGGAGCCTATTCGACTCAAACAAACAAACAAACAAACAAACAAACAAATCTTTCCTCTTTATAATAGTAGTGTAGATATCACGGTGTGTGCAATCAAAATCATAGAGCACTAAACCATATATTATTCTTCACTTTCAATCTTATTATCAAATTAATAGTTGAAAATAATTATTATCTTCATTATAGGTCTCTCCGTCACCACCATAATATTGAACTCTTCTTTATGAGCATTCCAATAACCTGAAAAAAATAAATGGTTTAGTGTTAATAAAATATGTACTATACTACTACATACTATAAAATATTATACACATAATTCATAATATTGTATACGGGGCAATATGCTTTATGTAAGTTTTCCATGCTTAACCCATCCAGCCCCAAGCGGAACCCAGGTGCCGCATAACAACTAAATATATATTGTGTCTGGAATTCGACGATTGAGGTATTAAATTTATTTTATTAAATGATTATGACTTTAGCCTTATTAAAATTTTACATTTTACTTAGGTATTAAAAAAGAGTACCTAATGCCAGGATAAAATTTCAAGAAGTATCTTTAAGTAACGAATTGAGTACTTACAGGGGGGAGGTGTGAGAGCTGTTGATCATGCAATTATTTTACTCTCCGTTAGAACTTTCTTTATTTCAATAAAATCATTGTTTCAAACTTACGTTTGAAATGATAATTCCAAATTCCAATATTGTGATGCCTTCATAAGGGAGTAAGGATTAAAAACTTGCATGAAACTTGCGTCTAAAATATATATCTGTTTGTCGTCTATTTTGAAGCATTTTCAACCTGAAAAAAAAATCATTTAGTCCATGACATTATTTTTATCGATAAACTATAGTTCAAGTAAGGCGCATCCCTAAAATACACGTAAAAAACTATGCAATATTTACAGCCAAATTATTACTTGATGTGACATTTTTATCACTAATGCCTTATATAGCATGATTAATGGATTATTATACTTATAAATTTTCTTTTTTAGCTTACAAAAATACCGATTGATAAGCCCAAACAACTTTGTTGAAAACTTACGTATGTTATGTTAAATCCACGTGTTTCAGGCATTCCTTGGCCGTTTTTATGGTTTATTATATAGCGGAATCACAAAACACAATTATATATTGCATTGAACGTTCACTAAACACTTTTATTACCACTTTTTATACATGAAATATGCAGACCTACTCGTTTGTTATGTTCTACTAAGTGGGACATAACATTACAGGCTTTTGACGTTTACACACCGATATGAGCTTTCTCTTTCACCCAAATTACTACATCGTTAGTTAGAAAGAGTAACATTATCAGCTGTCAAAATATAAGGCGGACTCCTATAGTATTATTACCTCAATGCCTAGCGGAGTCAACAACTGTCAAATAATTAATGTGTCAGAATCAGATGTACAAATTACAATTTTTGTTATTTCATTTGAGAATGTGATTTGAATTCAAGTGAAAATGAATATGTCTCTCAAAAAAGTGCTATTTCTCACAAAATCACTGTGTAATAGAAGCAGTCAGCTTCATTCAAACAGTTTTGTTAGACAAAATATTTCCTTATTTTCTGTCAACTCTTGCCGCTTCTACTCGGCAGAAAACACAGGTTAGTTCTAACTTCTAAGTTTTATTTTATTCAATTGAAAGAACACAAAAAATATAGATGAATAAATAGTCTCATTTAAAATGTATAGTCCTATGCTATTATTAATTTGAATATGTGAATTCAGTAGTTTGGAGTTAAGTTAGGTTATCCACCGCAAAGTTAAGTCAAAATAATTTTATTACAATTCTAAATTTCAGGCAATAAAAATAAAGATGACAAACCTCCACAAAAAGTAGAGATATTGGGTAGATTTTTTCCACAAGCCCCTCTTAGTACACCTGACGCCCAAGAAATTAAAAAGGAGCAGGAAAAATTTGAGCAGGAGCAAAAAGAGAAGTCACAGGAAAATGAAAAGAGTTGGAGGAGAATGAAAATTGGGTAAAATATCTATATATGTATATAAAATGGATTTTCAAATGTGTTAGTCGTGCTAAAACTCGAAAATGGCTGAACGGATTGGGCTGATTATAATCTTAAAATACTCGTAGAAGTCCAGGGAAGATTTTAAAGTGACACAAAGTTCACCGGGACAGATAGTATTTGTATATTAATCTTAATTAGGATAAGGAGGGGTTAATCTATGTTAACCCCTCCTTTCTAATCAGACACTGGCATAACATGTTATGAATTTGATAAGGGAATTATAAATACATAGTTTGTCTCATTTTACTAGCAAGAAAAAGGAATGTTACTTTCCCTATATAAATAATTAGTGCCTTAACTCTAAAAATTAAATATTTCAGATTTGCGGTATTTGGTGGAGCAATGGCTATGTTTGGTGGGTGTATGGTGGTGGAAATGGGGGCTCCCCGCAAGGGAGATGACGGTCAGCCCCTGGAGGATGAGTTCTCACAATTACCCATTGTTCTGCAATATGTGAAACGGACATGGAAGGAACTTACTTTTTATGAAAAGGTGTGTTGAAACTTACTTTATGATAACTTACATAGATATAATTAATTGCAAAATCTTAAGAATAGCAATTATAATAATTTTTTAACCTCTCTCATAAACAGAGGGTTAGTTAAGTTGGGGGGATTAATAGGGGGAGTTAAGTTTCATGTAAAGAATGACTTAGAAGTCATGATGCTAGTTGCCACACAACTTCTTTTTTTACCATTTTCCATTATTCTTGCTATAATTTTATCACTTGCTTGCTGTTTGACAATTAATTTTTTTCTAAATTTAAATTTATTTTTAACTAGATGTATGACTCTCGCAACTCTGTAGTGCCAATATTCGTTTATCACACGAGAACCGTAAATTTTTCCGGAATAAAAAGTATCCTATGTCGGTTTGGGCGTGAAACAGTAGCAGACAGACAGACACACTTTCGCATTTATAATATTAGTATGGATATTAAAGAATCATTTTTTGTTTCCAGATGATCAAAGAGCCTTCACGTGAAAAGCTGCTGCCTGATCCTCTACCGCCGCAGTATCAGCCCACGTACACACTGGTCCTCGAATTCACTGACGTCCTGGTTCATCCCGATTGGTCTTATCAAACTGGGTGGAGGTAAATTATTGTGCTTATCGAACTGAATGTTGCCTGCAAATTTGCGCCAAAATTAGTTGGATGATAGCAACATACATTTTTCAAAATAAAAACAACCCTTGAACATGACTTAAAGTATCTCTATACCAATTTTTATTAATTCTTATGGCATGATTTTGCTTTAAAAAGCATATTTTTTTTATTTAAAAAGCATAGCAAGCTAAACATGGTTTTATTAAAAACATGATTTTATTAAAAAAGCAAAATCGTGTTGAGTGTCCGCGAAGTTTTAGCGCATCTGCAGCGGGTCCCGCCTCGATGCTTCAGGCCAACTGCTAGTGTTGTAAAGCAATAAAATAATAATCAATAATTTTTATTTAAAGTTACAAACATAATATACTCATTTTAAATATCGACATTATAATGGTTCTTCACTTGCGCGGCGACGGCAATTACATTTTAGTAGACAAACTGCTTGTTTGCCTCATTTTATAGAGCTATTCAAAATTTAATTCCAGATTTAAGAAGAGGCCCGGCGTCGACCAGTTCCTACAGACAGTTGCGAGTTCTGATTACGAAGTGGTTATATTCACATCGGAAAACGTCTTCATGATATGGCCAGTCTTGGACAAACTGGACCCAGAGAATAAGTTGATATCGTACCGCCTCTTCAGGGATTCAACTCACTTTATTGATGGAGTCCATGTCAAGAATTTGGAGGGACTCAATAGGGATCTATCAAAGGTATAAACTATACACTCTATTTGTATTATTGTTTTATAAATTCTTATTAACACCTCCATCATGGGTATCGCAGACACAATAGATTTTAAATTGTTATTGCCGCTTGGGGATTGATGGGTTATGTTGTAACAGTTTTGTTATTGTTAATGTTGTGTTTAAAATTTAAATATTGTGCCTTTTGTTAAAAAATACTAAGAAATAGAATACATAATATATTTAAGCTTAGGATTAACTTTACCCAAGTTGGTGTAGTATGTGGTGGTTATGTCAATTTTATTGCAAACTTTTTTGTTCAGTTGTAGATGGATATTGGCTAGATATGCTATAAACATTTATGTTTCAGGTTATTGTAGTGGATTGGAATAAACAAGCCACAAAGTTCCATCCTGAGAATGCGTTAATATTGAAGAAATGGAAAGGAGCTGACGACGACACATCACTTTTGGACCTAGCTAATTTATTACAGGGTAAGCTATTACTTATCTACACTACTATTATAAAGAGGAAAGATTTGATTTTTTGTTTGTTTGTTTGTTTGTTTGTTTGTTTGTTTGTTTGTTTGAGTCGAATAGGCTCCGAAACTACTGGACCGATTTGAAAAATTCTTTTGCTATTGGAATCTTACATTATTTCTGCTGAACATAGGCTATATTTTATTTTGGAAAAAAGTAGGGTTCCGTAAGATATTTGAGTTTTTCGGACGCAAGGTGTAAAAAATCAGCTAGAAAAGTTACTTATTTTGCGTACGCTGCCTAAACTATAAAAGATAGAACCATAAAATGTTCTAAGTAATTGTAGATCTTATAAATATCTACAAAAAAGTCCGCGACACACTATACCTATCTATGTCGAGTGAGGCACAATAACCATTTATTTATTTAAAAATCCTGAATTTTTTTTTGACTACATTAAAACGGATATATTTTACTCACGCTATTAATCCTTATCAAAATAAATTCTTTTATCACTAAGTACAGTTTATGTAGATAATATTTGGTCTTTGAATGATTAAAATTGGACATTTGGTTTTGAAATTATGGCGAAATTAAAATATTACGATAGTGGGCGTCACCAAAGCGCGTGCGGGGAAGACAATATTCTGTTGTAGAAATGAAAATTCTGTACTTAGAAGATATGAAATGACACCCGAAATTACACCTTTGTCACTACATCGCTATAGAAGCCAAAAATGTGGTTAGTTTTTTGTCTGTCTGTCTGTCTGTCACTCTTTCTGTCTGTCTGTATGTTTGTTCCAGCATCACACGAAAAATACTGATCCGATTTGAATGTGGTTTTCGCAGATATATTATTTATCTTCTTCCAACTTAACATATGGTGTATAAAATTTTTTCCCCCCCACCCCTCTAAGGGGACAAAAGAGGGGGTCAGATTTTGTATCAAACTTTTTTCTTCAACACGAAAACTACTGATCCGATTTGCATACGGTTTTCACAGATATATTTGTCTTCTTCCAACTCAACATCTGGTGTATAAAAATCCTCCCCCCCCCCCTCCCCTCTCAACCCTCTCTGGGGACCAAAGAGGGGTCAGATTTTGTATACAACTTTTTTCTTTAGTGGACTTACTTCATATTAGGTATTAACTGTGTTTTTCAACTTAACATCTGGTGTATGACCTTCCCCCCCCCACACCCTCTTAGGGGACAAAAGAGGGGGTAAAACATGTATCAACTGATGATGTAGAAAATATACTTTAAATGGCAAAACAACGTTTGCCGGGACAGCTAGTAAATAATAAAACGTTGGGAGGATGACCTTCCAAAAGGATGGAGGAGATTTGCCAGGGACAGAGACAAATGTCGAAGGACAACCTGACTAAATGTGTTTCTTTTGTTTTGATATAAAAATTGTATGGTAATAGTCAGTGAATAAAGGCTTTATTTATTATTTATTTATTTAAGCTATTACTAAAATTTGATTCATTACCTTTTTATTATAAATGCGAAAGTGTGTCTGTGTGTCTGTCTGTTACCTTTTCACGCTCAAACCGCTGAACCGATTTTGCTGGAATTTGCCATGGAGATATTTTGAGTCCCGAGAAAGGACATAGTATAGTTTTTATCCCGGAAAAATGTACGGTTCCCGCGCGATAAACGAGTTTTGGCGCAACGGAGTTACGGGCGTCATCTAGTAAATAACACTATATTTCTATGCTAATATTTTGATTGCAGCAATAGCGATGTCCAACGTGTCAGACGTGAGAGAAGTGTTGACTTACTACGGCCAGTTTGAAGACCCAATAGCGGCGTTCCGTGAGAACCAGCGGAAGCTCATGGAGCAGATGCAGCAGCAGCCCACCCCGGAGCCGCCCACCAGGTCCTGGCTGCACACCTTCACCAGACGCTAAGGTGGTTAACGCGGGGTGTAACAAAGCTGAGCGATGATACTTTAGGATGTGTACCCTTATATAGAGTTCACTGTAAAAGTAGCGGCTCTGAAAGCACTTTTTTATGATTTGTATGGGAAAGCGCCCGAGCGTTATGAACTTTCCCATACAAAAGTAAGCAAAGTTACTCTTTCAGCGCAGCTACTTTCACAGTGATACAGGGGACCCAAACACACCACAAAGTATTATCACTTAGGGTCTAGACAGGGACCGCATTTCAACTGCAATCCAACTGCAAATTGCAGTTCAAGTGCAGTTTGAATGCAGTTGACACGACTGCAATAGAACTGCAAACCAAACGCCCAGTTGGATTGCAGTTCAGTTGCAGTTGGCGTGCAGTCGTCTAAACCCGTTTGATTTGCAGTTCTATTGCAGTCGTGTCAACTGCAATCAAACTGCACTTAAACTGCAATTTGCGGTTGGATTGCAGTTGAAATGCGGTCCGTCTGTGGGTTTAAATTGTTTAGTTCATTGCTCGTAAGTACGAATGTGGTATGTACCTTACAATTTACTTTTAACACAAGTGCAGCATGTAGCAAGAGAAAAATTGACGCAGGCATCTTGGCAGACACATTACGTGGTTAGGTTATGACGTCAGGTCAATGTTAGTCGTGACTAACATAACCCAACTAAATTATATAGATCTGTTATCTGCCTATATTATGTCAACTTCTCTGAAGGTATTGAGAATTACATTACATACAAAACTTCTAGCACAAGCTATACTAATTTGTATATTTTATCTTTTACAACAAGCATTTTAAAAGTTCCTTGAGTCCTGTCGTACTTAGTGTAGATAAGAACAATGGTTAAATATTTTTTGTACGTAAAAAATTACACGAATCGAATACCACCTCCTTTTTTAAATTGGCTTAAAAACATGAAAATTGTTACTTTCCATAATTATATTTAGATTTACTTTGCTTCTGTCTCTTTGTAAATTTTTGTATAAATTGTACCGACTTATAGTATGAAGTTATTAAATGACATGATTGTATATGAGTGAGTGTTAAATGTATTGTCTCAGTCATTAGATATTATAGAATGTTAAAGATAATTATTGTCTTTTATTCGATCCCTGACCAACCTTACTTTATAATATAAGGCTATGTATCCGATGTATTATTTTGCTTTATGATAATATAGGCCAGGGGTTCCCAAACTGTGATTTCGATAAAACTATTTTTATTGAATAGAATATACATTAGATCATAATTTATATTCAAATTTCTTTCTAGTTAAATATCACAGGCCTCCACAAATTCACGTTTCATTTTCGTCATCAGAGTAAAATAGATTAAGTGCAAAAGAAGACTGATTGACAGTCTGATCTGCACTCTTAGTCCAAACCTCCTGCAGTCCACAATCTATTTCTTCATTTTCAAAAATCTCTGTTATCTCTTTCTCACTAAATTTCGTATCTTTCCTTGACCAGCCGCCTTCTATTTTATAATCTGGGGGCATTTTTCTCAGTTTAGACAAAACATTGGCAATATTCTCAACAGACGATACTTCAAATTCTTTAGTTTCTGTTCTGTAGCTCTGGGCCCACTCGTCAAGACATTGAGCGGCGTCATCCTCCAAAAATGTGTCCAAATGCTCTGGAAATATTGTGTGACACGATATATCTCCGAGTGAGTTTAGGAGGAGAATGTTATATTTCTCTCCTTGTTCCATAGTCAGAGTACCAGTTATGGCTGTGCGGAGCCTTAGATCGATTGGATTGTAGAGATCACAGCAGAGCATCTTCTCTCTCGCTTCGTTGAAAGCGTCGAGTATACTAGGAGGGCGGTATGGTATAGTCATTCCACCGGTATCGGTGTCATTTAGAGCTCTATCATTGTAGTTTGGTATAAGACACATATCCTCACACCATTGGCTCCCAAGACAGATCAAATCTTTGATATACTCAAAGTTGCAGGATGACATGTAGGTAGGCACAACCTCCATACCGTGTGTCCATCGTTGCACAACTTTCATTTTACCATTCTGTTGATATCTCATATCCATTTTGAACAAATGGTGATCCGTTGCAAAGTACAAATAGTGTGAGCCTTCAAAATGTCTCGCCACACTTATCTCATTGCAAGTTATTTCGTCCATAACATGTTTTAACTCCTTATAAACGCTGACACAATTATTAGCCCTTTTGTCATATATAGCAATAGATTTTTTTGTCACATGAGTGTACATCTCTCTTCCAGCTCCCATCACAGAATTCCAATTATTGAATAGGGAAGTCTTTTTAGCACTTAACTGTACAATTCGGGCTTTCATCCTATCGAGATTTACGATAGAGAGCTTGTAATCTAAAGTGGTCACGTACAGAATATTCTTGTGATGATCATCAAAATTAACACTTGTATAAGGTAGTTCAGACTGTATAATTTTCATTTTCTCAAATTGAAATTCTTCATCATTAGCAACAAGCTTGAGAATATAAACTTTGTTTCTAGTTCTTAGCACAACTATGTTATTGCATGAAATAGTTTCCAAAATATGTTCATCATCATCACACTGAAATGTAGCTGTCGAGTCTGACTTTACGATTACTTCATCCTTGTTGAATTGGGACAAATCTGGAAAAATAGAATAAATAATACAAATTATATTATAAAAATATGATTAAAAGTTACAAAATATATTTTTAGAAGTTTTTAAGAATAAAGCTAATAGACATAACCATTATGGCAGGGGTGGTGGGGTTGATCCCGGCTGTTAGTCCAGTGGCCAGGCAAAAAATATAAATAATTCGATCAGACTGCGCAATAACTAAATAAGCTAAATTACTATACTGTTTCATCTAAGATTTCAAGATGTATGTACTTGGTAGATCGCACCGGGTGTTGTTGGTAAAGATCTTAGGTCTATTCAAGTTGGCCACCCCTGCATTACGGTGTCTGGGGAATCTTATTAACTTTTCAGTCTTTCACGTTTAAACAATAACAGCATGCATACTTACAAACACAGTTCAATTCACTATAAAGTAGGTAGTCTATCCAATCTATGCA
The DNA here is from genome assembly GCA_905404155.3 of Plebejus argus. NCBI lineage: Eukaryota > Metazoa > Arthropoda > Insecta > Lepidoptera > Lycaenidae > Plebejus > Plebejus argus. The sequence continues at coordinate 1,439,538 of FR989944.1, forward strand.
CACCAGTTGCATGTTTCCATTACCAGCATAGTACCAGTTGTATGTGCTATCAAAGTAGGGATCGGGCCGGCTTTCAAAATGTGCTGCCATATCCACCAACAGCTTTGGACATCTTACCACTTCCCCATTCAAGTCTTCAAACTTTTCAATCACATTGTATTTACCTAAAAATTAAAATAATATAACAAATGCTATATATATGATTATTACTACTTTTATGAAACATTATTGTGTTATAATGTTTAAAAATGCTGGCTGCTTCCTGTGAATTTGGAAGTACATGACGTAATGTACAAGCAAAATATTTTTTTTTTTCACAATCAAAAGTACCCTTAAGTTTGTCCTCAAAGATCTACTCTTTATACAAGATTTGGTGAGAATTGATCTACTTTCAAAGCATATTCGATTCATATAAAACTTATCTCTTTATAACATTAACAAGCTTTTGCCCACGGCTTCGCTCGCGTTAAGAAGTATTATTATATAAAAACTTTCATCCTCTATTTTAACCACTTGGGGTTGGAATTTATCAAATTCTTTTCTTAGCGGATGCCTACGTCATAACATCTACCTGCATGCCAAATTTCAGCCCGATCCGTCCAGTGGTTTGGGCTGTGCGTTGATAGATCACCATGTCAGTCAGTCACCTTTGAGTTTTATATATATAGCTAAAGACAGCAAATCTTGAGTTGATCAACCTAATAAGAATTGACTTACTGGCAGTAATTTTCAGTGTCTTGTACATGGTTTTCCAGTCTAGCTTCTCTTTCATGTATTTCGTAACGGGGTCACATTTATCGATGTGCCGTAAGCTCGTAATGTATTTAGGGGGGTAGCTCTTGTAGGGAAATTTTTCAAAATAATCAAAGTTAAGTTGACCATTCCAATCTTCGCCGAAAGCATTGAGAGGGTATCCGGGAACGACATTGTGGAAACTCAGTAAGTATTTATTATTTGTGCGACGCTGCCGTAGATTTTGAAAGTAGAATTGATACGCCTTTGGATTCCTCTGTTGCACGTCGTCTAATATCTTATGTACTGGGGCGGTGTTGTCTATCGAATCCGCTTTGAGTTCAGTAATATCATGCGCCTTTCTTTTCTATAAATTAAATATTAATTAAAATACATTATGTAAACCACTTGAGTAATCTAAATAAAGAACGTTGTTTACCTTTCCCGCTTTCTTTGAAGCCATGTTTCAATTCATATATTTCAACGGGTAATTGGTATTACAGCGATTATATTTTAATAATTACCTATACAAATTATAAAGTTAAACACCAAGTTATTAATATTAAAAACATAATATTTATGCAATTATTGTTGAAAATATAAATTCGAGGGAACGTCAAATACACGTGCGCGAAAAGTTGAAGTTTGAACTTTGAACATATGATTTTGACCTGTGATTTTGACAGTTGTCAGTTTGACATATTATGACAATCTATTTTTAACCCCCGACCAAAAAGAGGGGTGTTATAAGTTTGACGTGTCTGTCTGTCTGTCTGTCTGTCTGTCTGTCTGTCTGTCTGTCTGTGGCATCGTAGCATCCAAACGGGTGGACCGATTTTGATCTAGTTTTTTTTGTTTGAAAGCTGACATGACGGTGAGTGTTCTTAGCTATAGTTCATCATCATCAGCCTGCTCATTGCTGAAATATCACGGAATATCTGGTTCGTGATAGGACGATTAGCAACTTGCAGTCGTTTGATGGGTTTTATATTTTGCATCCTGGTTCGAGACACTTATGAATATATACCCATTATTGGAAAGTTGACCTGGTGGTGCAGCATCATCACCTGGTAATCAATAGGATACCCAACTCCTCACCAACTTAGAGCAGAGGTTTCGTGTTTGGGCTCATTTTAATTGCGACAACCAGTAAGACGTAGATAAACAGTAAATATTTGCATGCTGCAGCTGCAGCATCACCTGGATTCTATAGGAGCCAAGCTCCGTATGAACCTAAAGTGGAGGTTTCATGTTTGGGCTCATATTGATGGCCTCATCCAAGAGGACATATTTTATAGATGGTATTCATTGGGATATGATCCAGTTGATAGGAATTATTCTGCACAAGTTTAAAAAGCATAAAATAAAATTAAATTAAGAAATTGAAAAAAACCCCCGCCAAAAAACTTTAAAAAGTAATGAAATAACATTTCCTGACTTTAAGTTTAAATCATTCCTAAGAGTAAAGTAATATTTTTAGTCCATAATTGTTGTCAAGGTGTGTCGGGGGACCGCCAATGTAGATGTTTGATTTCACATAACAATATAAATTAAGGGTCTGTTCACAGCGACCCGAATTGAGAGAATCAGCGACTATTATGGCGATACAAAATGCAAAAGTCGCTGTTGTGGTAGTTTACTTAGCGGTCCCCCGACACACCTTGACAACAATTATGGACTAAAAATATTACTTTACTCTTAGGAATGATTTAAACTTAAAGTCAGGAAATGTTATTTCATTACTTTTTAAAGTTTTTTGGCGGGGGTTTTTTTAAATTTCTTAATTTAATTTTTTTTTAACAAAAGATATCAATGCCTCATAGCCCCATAGCGTAGGTGCTTAGTAAGACCTTAGGCGGTTCCGGAGACTCGGAGAGCAGTGGCTGCTGACGAGGTGGGGAGAGGATCTGGCGCAGACCCGGTACGGTAAACGTACCGCTGAGGCACTGCGTGCGTGGATGCGCCGCAAGAAGAAACCCCTCACCTTCCGCCTTACGCAGGTACTCACCGGGCAACGGATGCTTCGGTATCTGTGTAAGGTCGCCAGGAGAGAGCCAACGCCAGCCTGCCATGAGTGCGGCGCTGCGAAGGACACGGCCCAGCAATCAGCATACCCTCGAGGTGTGCGATCTTTGGGCCGTGCAGCGCCACGATCTCGTGGCAGTGCTAGGCTACCCCCGGGATGCTGAGGCACATACCCAACCCGGGGGACCCATGAGGGTTTCCCTGCGCATCAAAAAAAAGGTGCTTAGTAAGACGCCATCTAGTAAAGCATTATAAAACCAAAACCTATACACGATATATCAAAATCAACATCACTTTTTGTCACAAGATGGCAGTGTAATAAAATTATTCTAAATATTCGATGTAACTTTCATTTTTCAATAAAAAGTGTATTTTGCTATGTTCCTCGACTTTGTAAATTTAATTTTCGGGAACTTAGTGACCTTATGCAAAATAAAATCAAATTAGATAGCAAATATGTTTAGATAGACGGTAGATACCTACCGCATAATAGGGATGATGACAAGGTCAAAGATTAGCGAATTTTGTTAATAAAATAAAGAAATCACGGTAAAAAATAAGTGTTCCCAAAATTTCAGCTCGATAGCATTTGTATTTTTTTTGTTATGAGCCTTCAAAGTTGGATAATCAAGTCGATTTTTTTTTTCAATTAAATTTCTTAATATTTGTATACCATTCGATAACTTATGCAATTTAAAGCAACTTTTGTTATGAAACCACTTTCATAAACGCAATATTTAATATACCTATCGAACAAAGTTCTCTCCCGATGCGTACAAACCATACAAACTAAGAAAGAGTGACGTCAGTCTTTCGTACTCACTTTGTATGGAGCGTTTCGGGCAGGTCTATTTTATGAGATGTTTGAATTGTCATATCTCGGTGAATTTTTAAGCTATCAGAGTCATTCTTTCAGCGATGTTTCTATTTTTTAAGGGTCTTTCAATTACCAATAAGAAAAAAAAATAGTCATCAAGCCTATTATTTCACCACCACCACCATCATATTAAGTTTATTATAAGTCCGAGAGCCGGCCATGAAGCTAAGTATCATACGTACGGTCTATATGTGTACATTTTTTAGGGTTCCGTAGTCAACAAGGAACCCTTATAGTTTCGGTCTGTCCGTCCGTCTGTCCGTCCGCGGTTTTGCTCAGAGACTATAGGACCTACAAAGCTGTAATTTGGCATGAATATACATATTAATAATGCCGACAAAATGGTACATAAAATATTTAAAAAATATTTTTTTTATGGTACCTCCCCTACACAATATCAAGCGGGGTTGAATTTTTTTTTCGCGCCCACCCCATCGTGTGGGTTGTCGTTGGATTTTTTTTTAAATATTATGAGTATTCATAGATCATTTTCCGGTTTAGGGATCCGTTTGTGAAATATTAAGTTTTAAGGTGGGAAAAATCGTTAAGAGTCCAGTGTCCCCCCCTTCTACCAGCTAAACGGTTGCTTCTGGAAATGTGAAAAAATTCACGGGAGTAGGAAATATGCTGAATTAAGGAAAACTATCACGGCTAAGTTGATTTCATAAGTTATTGTGTAAAGGCCCCCGCAGATATACAATTTCTAGTTGTACAACTATAACAGTCAACTACAATTTTAAATGAAAAAAATAATATGAGAACTTTATTAATTCGAGATAAAAATGTGCAAGGTGACAATATTTAAAACGTAATAAGCGTTCTCTGTAAAAATACAAAGAAAACAATACACCTTTTAAGCGTGATTACGTTTAGAAAATTTTCCCGCCTGTCATGACTTTCTTGACAGACTGTAGTTGTACAACTAGAAATTATTGTATATCTGCGGGGGCCCTAATAGTCGATCAACTAAAAAAAATGTATTCGGCGAAGTATAAAGGAACTTTTCGTTCAAATTCCTTTGAGATGATTTTGTTAGTAGTGTAAAACATTTTAAATGTACATTCATTGACCATACAGAAATTTTCAAAAACTAGCGGTGCTACGGAACCACTACGGAACCCTACATTGCGCGTGGCCTGACACGCACTTGGCCGGTTTTTGATGGTTAAGAAAAATTACCCAAAAAATACCTTTGATCGTGGTCGACTCGGTCGCGAATGAATTGAGCTTGTCGACCTTTGAAAACTCAATTCTGCTCATCGAATTATTTATTTTCTCTTTAATTTTTTCCATGTATCTTATGACTTGTGAGTCATAATAATTTCCGGAATCACAAGCGGACGTGAGGTTATAATTTTGCATGCAGGCGGTCTCGACCTTTAGTTCTATCACTGTGGTTCTATTGTTTCTCGATCTATATTCAAAAAATTGTGCATACGTATCTGACCACAGGACTTTTATACGGCCGGCTCTCCGAATATTTGAAAGAGATTCAACGTAATATAAAAACTAGCAACTTTTGAATTTTTTAATAATAATTTATAAAAATATATAAAACACAAAATTTATAGTAAGTAATAAAATATATAAAACATGTACAAGACAAGGCAAACAATAGGTTAAAAGAAAGTTATAAGCGCGATTGAATATCTGGGAAGGTCAATGCGACGAATACGGTCAATACCAAAATGGAGTAGACAGCTATTAAAATATCTCGTTTCAATTTCAGATGTTGATCTACAAAAGCTGTTCCAGTGTTATCCCATTTATCATTTTTAGTTGAATCTGGTCCTATGTTCATAACAGAATGCATGACTTCTGTAGCAGTTGAAGCCTCAACTGTTTTATTCAGGAATGTTGATGAAGTAGACACAGAAACACTATGGTCTGTGATAGTTACGGGTAAAAGTCGAGACGGCACATCAGTTACTTCTTGTTCTTTTATACAGACTGATACTTCTTTATCTTTAAAGATTCCAGAATGTATGCTCCCATTTTTTGTGTCTTTATCGAAGTGGATGAGTTTATTCTCATTAGCATCAAATTCATCATTAACAAAATAGGAATAGATACTCAGTTGGGATTCGCACTTTTTCACTGGACTCAATTCAGATAATATTTTGTTGTTGTCGTTATTTAATTTATCTCCCGTTGCTTGTTTCTGGTTTGGTTCAAGACTAATGTTAGCATGATATGTTGATATAGTTTTAATTTCGTTTATCAATTCCACAAGAATATCCATAGATGTGTTTCTATCACAGGATAGAGAAGTAATAACGCTATCAGTATTGGCTACACTATCTTCAGGCGAATTTACTATTTGCAATTGAGAGACATAAGAAATATTATTCAAAACCGAATCTGTCTCATTCTGTATTATGTTTTCTGATATAGGTTCTTCATTGTTTTCATTTGATACTTTAACAACGTCATGCCAAATATCAACGCTAGTTTCTGTCGAGGAAACTTTCCATATCGATTTATCGGAAGCATAATGTTTCTTTAATGTTTTGCCAGATTTGCAATATTTTATTGAATGCATCGCAGGAAAGTAATGTAATGAAAGAGTGTCTGAGGTCCAATCAATACTGCTTTTCGTAAAGGTTTGAAAAGAGAGTTTAGGTACGATGTCCAATGTTTTTATGTCTTGTGTTAATAAAGAATTAAGCATCAGAGAGCCAGTATCTCCAGATTGTAGGACAAACATTTGTTGAAATGAACGATTCGGAGCCAATGTTTTTAACACTGTCTGGTCCGTAATAGTTTGATTATTTACCGGGCCCGGTCTCTTCTCTAATCTAGTAAGAGAACATGAATTGCGTCCCTGTGATTTAAGGAAGTTATGTTTTTTGTAAGGAATTCTCGAATTGGCGACAGTAATATTTCGAGTGAAAATATTCGCTACGGCTGTACTAATGTTCCCATCTTCAAACACATCTATTTTATAATCAGATCCATATACGATTTCATCTGATTTTGACTGATTCAAATGCGTTGAAATAACGCTTGTCGATTTGAGCGGACATACATTGATATCTTCGTTGTTGGCTAATAGAGGTTTTGAAACATTAACATCGACTGATTCATTTGCTTCAATTGTAAAATTGCTTTGATCAGTATCCTCTTTCTTAGATTCTGGAATAGCTAGAACAAAAAATAAATTGCAACGTTTGTAATAAAAACATGTATGTAATAATACAAATTACAATAATGACTATTTATATCACCGGAATCATCTTGTTCTTTTATCACCGGAATAGTAGGTTTCTGTAACTTTTTAAACTCTTTACGCTTTGGTGAATGTGGTTCCAAATTGAACTTGACACGATTTTTAATTTCCGTTATATTTTTCTTCCTAAAATTACATAATATGGGATTGGAACTTAGCATAAAGAAGTCTAAGAAACTTATTTTGTCTACCTTTGAGGACAAAGTATTATGTTTTAGCGCCCCCATTGTTTCAATTTTAAATGCATCCAGATGAAATATATCACCCCCCAAGCCTCTACATTTTCAAGCATTTTTTTCTGGGTCCCACACGTTATCGCCTACTTTGGTAAAGACAATTTGTTTACAGCTGTAAACAAATAAATAAAATCCGACTTACAAGGAATCTGAACCGTTGTGATCGTTATTATTTTTGGGTTGCAGTTTATTTTCAGATTTAAGACGTTTTCTTTCGAAACTATTGCTGAGTGGTGATTTGGATTCTGCTTCTTCTGAAACGTTAAGGATTTATTGTTTAGAATTATTATACTTTTATATAGAAAAGCTAGTTAAGTTATTATAAAAATAATTAAACTTTAATTCACCTTTACGCACCTTGTGTTCTTGGGCTTGCTTTTACCAGAGTAGAGTTTGAAAGTGGCGGTGGTGTTTTATTTTGCGATATTATATTTTTGATTCTTTGTGGTATCAGCGATGCGTTTCTTTGAGGTCTAGTCGTAGCAGATATCGTTGTACTGGGAATCTTGACACATTTATTGTTTAAAGCAAAATGCGTCTTTTTGGGCTGCGCTAGGGCATCCAACCTGGGACGCCAAAATACTCTCTCCTTACTTGATTCTTTTGCTTCGGTACTTTCTGTAATATTTTGGTCATCCTCTTTTTTTCTAAGTTCTGGTTGTTTTGGTTGTAGTTTTTCAGTAGTTTGAGTCTTCATTGTAGACATATTTCCTTTGAAAATGTTATCATTTTCTTTTATTACATCTTCTGATTTTACTATTTTAGAGGAAATTGAAGTTGGCAGCTTCTTTTTGCCCTCCTTTACTGTTTCACGGGTATTTTTTTTAGTTTGCCTTACAGTTTCACATTTATTACTCGGAAAGTTTGTAACTTTGTCAGTTTTGAGATTCATTCCTTTTACATTATCAATCTTATGTAAGAGTTCTGAAATAGCTTTTAAAGTATCTTCTGGCTGCTGATCGACATCTCTTTGAGGATTTGGAACAGATTTATCATGTCTTTCTGTCTGTTTTCTGGGCTGTAAAGTAACTTTAGGCATGTGGGCGACTATTTCTATTTTTCTTTTGTTATTGTTAGTTGATTGTCTCCGAGGTATTTTTTCTAAGTTGTAATGGCTATGTTGAGTTGTTGATGTTTCTTCTGTTGTGTTTAGTTTATGACCGTCACCGATCACCGAGATGGACTCGATATTATTCTGCATAATTAGAGTTTCAGCACACTTTGTAGTAAATCTTTTTTCTATCTCTTTGTTATCAGAATTATCTATTTTCGTAAGCTCTTTTATTAAAGTATACAGTTTATCAATATTATTTTTACACTCTTTAGATGGCGAAGATTTTGAAGATTCAGATAGACTTTCGATCGGTGAATTGACGGGCGGTTTGTTTAGATTATATTTTGATAGATCGCCTATATAATCGTTGTGATTATTATATTCTTCTTGCGAGTATCTGAAAATAAAGTTGTTATTTATTTTAGACATAATAATCTAGCTCAACGACAGTTAAAGTCCGCAACTACGTACAATTCATTTTGAACAAGTTTTGCTAGCTCATCTTCCTGTTGGGAATCAATTACGAAAAAATTGTTTTCTTTATTTACACTGTCTTCACTTGTGATCTTTTGTGAATGATTTCTCTCATTCTTGTAGTCCTGCGGGCTCACTAAGGGTTCCTTAAATTGGGAAAATTGACTAATTATGATTGGACTACTCGAGTCCGAACAAAACGGCTTCATGTTGTCTATATAACTTTTTGTATCTTTTACGGCAGTAAATTTGTTTTTTCTCTTTTTGTATCGCTTTTTATTTTCCTTGTCTTCACAGGAAGGAAAAGATTTGCCAGTAAGTATTAGTTTGGTTTCCGAATTTAAAGCTTGACCTGTATTTTCTTTATTCTTTTTTGTTTTTTGTCGTCGCTCCCTGATTTTCAGTAATCTTTTTCTCTTCTTTTCATCTAGTACATGCGAATTATTTTCGTACGGTGATTTTATTTTGACTATACTGGGCGATGACTTCTTTTTTATTCTTAAATTTCCATCAGTCTTGATATTAAAATATAGCTTTGAATTTACTTGTTGAAAAGAGCAACCTAAAGAGCTCGACGTAGATGAATGATTTTCTACGTCTCGTTTATCGGTTGAAGGAAAGCTTACGTCTGACGAAAGGGTAGCTATTGATTCTAAATAACTTCCTATGCTTTCTTTACAGACAATAGGATTCAGCTCTGATTTTAAAGAGTCATCGTCATTGACAATTAGGTTATCGTCGCAATTTTGAATTTCAGTCCCACAATTTTGTTCTATGTCTATTTTTTGCTTTTCTTCGCATTCACAGTTTTCTTTAATAGCTTTAATCTCTTCTTTTTTAAAATCATTTTCATTTGGTTGATATTTTATTGCAAGTAAATTATTGTGTGCTTCTGAAAGTTTTATTACAATTAATAATCATTAAAAATCTAAATAATTAATCTAATAATTAAAATCGTTCTTGTTTCAGGGTGTAAATTGTAGTTGTAGTCAGCTAATAAAATCTACCAAAATAAACTACACGTACCTGTTTTTTCATTAATGAGCAAATTTAAATTTTGTATTGATACTGCAACATTAAAGTTTCTGCAACTTAACGTTAAAATGGGATATCTGAGATCTGACGTAATAATATTGTGATTAATTTTGTCTCTGTGGATGCAATTGTCCTCTGTGCCCTTTTTTATGAAATTCACTACGGCAAGGTCTTTGATTAAAAGTACAGGATCTTTTAATACCTTCGGAACTCCAATAACCACTTTTTTCCGCAGTATGTTATTCAAAACTTTTATATTTACTTGTGATCTACCAGTTATTATGTCGCTTAACGCTTTATGCATTTTTATATCTTTATGCTCTTTAAATGGAACGATTAAAAGCTGGGACATTATCCTATCATTGACAGCTTTCTCTCTTTCTTTCTTTTCGATTTTTTTTCCTTTTGCTTTAGCACGCAGTGCTTCCGAACTTTCTGTCCACTTCCGCTTGGTTCTCTCGCTCAGATATTCACCATTGCTTATACGTTTCAGCTCTTCAATAGTATACTGCACATGTGATATAAGATTATCCATATAACATACGTAATTGTCGTTTTTCTGGTTGGAGCATAATATATCCATTAGCGAAGTCGACAAAAGGGAACCGAAGCTATTGAAAAAGGATGGTCTTTCAAATGGATGTATCAAGTCGGTCATGAATCCTGATGGTTTGATTTTCATTTGATTCTGTTTATGGCACAGCGGTGTGTCGACGCTAGGTATGTTGTTTATAAAGTCGAGCGCCTCGCTGTTGATCAAACATAGCTCGTTGAGATCTTCCTTCGTGTACGTTTCGCTAATCTCTGAACATTCTGATTCGCTGTCTTCTTCGTAGACGATCGTTTCGACGTACTGATTGGGTGGTCTAGGCTTTGGAGTGACGTCCGTTGCATTCTCTTCTATGTTGCTCTCGAAAAGAATTACAACATCTCCTTTTGAATCTGCAAAAAAACTGTTTAGTTTCCTGGCTAGTAATAATAATACTTACCGTATTACATAGCTTCTTATGTCTGCCACATAGCACATAGGATTTTACCACTGATTATTATATAGTTACTAATTTTACTTACTGGTTTGGCTTCGGCTCTTACATTTCTCTAATTTCTCTACTTGGGTGTCCCCCGACGCTTTCTTCACCTCTTGCGGCTGTTCCACTAACATATTGTACCTAATTACTTTATTTAAATTGCATTACATTTGTAAAAAAAACGTCTAAAATAAATAATTTTGTTGCAAAATCTGTCTACAAAGTCGCTTATGACAACATTGACAACACTGTCAATTTCGAATTTTGACCAGCGTATTTTTAAATTATTGCAAAGAGGTTTTAGAGGATTTGACTTTTGAGATTTTAAATTATACATATTATATTGAAATCACTTCCAATACTGGATATTTTTTAAAATCAATCATTATCTGATCGTAGTTGGGAAGGGGACATGTATATTTGATGGTTTTCAATACTTTAAAACCTTCGTAAGTTTTTTATTTAGTAAAGTAACAACAAGACGACAATTTCTATATTATGTATTTAAACATAAACGGTCTTACTACAAAAGATTAAACATCTGTTGAACAGTTGTTTTGACACCATTTTGTACTGATTTTTTAGGGTTCCGTAGCCAAAATGGCAAAAAAGGAACCCTTATAGATTCGTCATGTCTGTCTGTCTGTCTGTCTGTCTGTCCGTCCGTATGTCACAGCCACTTTTCTCCGAAACTATTAGAGCTATACTATTAAAACTTAGTAAGTAGATGTAATCTGTGAACCGCATTAAGATTTTGATGCAAAAATTAAAAAAATATTAAAAATTTTAGGGGTCCCCATAGGTACAACTGAAACAAAAAAATTTTTTTTCATCTAACCTATGCGTGTGGGATATCTATGGATAGGTCTCCAAAAATCATATTAAGGTTTCTCATATCATTTTTTTCTAACCTGAATAGTTTGCGAGTGACACTCTTCCAAAGTGGTAAAATGTGTGTCCCCCCCCCCCCCTCTAATTTCTAAAGTAGGGGCATGATAATTCTAAAAAAATATATGATGTAGATTACTATAAAAACTACCAACGAAAATTGGTTTGAACGAGATCTAGCCAGTAGTTTTTTTTATACGTCATAAATGGTAAACCTTAATCTAAATTTCATTAAGAATGCTCCAACTTTTTAATTAGCAGGTCGGATGTCAGTCAGTACGAATATCGACGTTAATGACATTAAAATAAGATTCACATTAGCGCGCCTTGTACAGTGGCGGTTACGACGCTCGCCGCGTTTTTGATATGGCGAAAATGTATGAAAAAATTTGAGAAATTTTCTTATTTTTCTTATAACTGGAAAAGTTGTTTATTTTTATATAAAATTTTTTGCGGACTTTATAGAAGACTAAATAAGCAACAATTTTTTTGTATATTTATTTTCCTCAGTTCAGTGTATTTAGATATTAAGGTACCTAATCAGACCCCATTTTTTTCATATTTTGCGATTATTGTGAAGGTTAAAACGTATTTTGTGTGAAAATTTTGTATGCGGCTATAGAATTTTTATGGTACAGTCGTGGAGATGAATATATTATCTTTCATTTGAAACCAAAATATCCTCGCAGTTTGACTCCTAATTCTTTAATAGGGTACCGGAAAATCGCTGATATTTGTAATAGCGTCCTTAAATCGACTGAAGTATAAAAATAAATATGATCGCTCATTCGAAACTGACTCCCGGCCCGTCTACCTGCGTATTTATATGGGCCGAGGTGAATAAAAGAAAGTTCGCGAACTCCCAAGAACAATTCCGGTTTGCATAAACACGTAAACAACCCGTGGGAAAATTCGAGCATGTACGCGTACCGGCCTGCGCGCAGGTAAGTGTAAACAAAAACATACAACTAGCGGCATCTGGTATTGAATAGGGGATTTACGCTGTCTGTGTATCCACGATAGTTTCGCCGGGTTGCCGCTAGATGACACTACGTGTCCGCATTCGTAACAATATTGTATCTTTATTTATTTAACAACCGCCTCAACTGTGAGAATCACTGACTCCGATATCATATTAATAATAGTTTCGAAGTCAGAGATCAACCAACCTGTGCCATCTGATTTTATAAATCCTAATATTTGTACAAAATTCATCGCCTGTAGATAAATATTGTAATGTTTTTGGGATGTCAATAAACGTATTATTATTTAAAGTAGTGTGCGTAGTGTGTAATGTGTGGGCAGCTGGCTTAAACCTCCAAGGGGACCGGTCTCATTAACACGTCGATAGGGACATCGGAGCGGAGGGCGCAGAACTAGCACATATAAATAAAATAAATAAGATATAATCAGAATATTGACGACCTCTGTGGCTCAGTGGATAGCACGTTGGTAGCTTAAGCCGGAGATCGCGGGTTCGAATCCCGCCGACAAAACAAAAAGTTTTCAAAGTTCCTGGGTCATGGATGTGTATTAAATATATTTATCATATAATAAAAACCTTAAATATAAGTATAGTATAAAAGTATTAAATATATTTCCGTTGTCTGGTACCTGTAACACAAGTCCTTCAGGTACTTAGCATGGGGCCCGACTGACGTGGTGTGAAGCGTCCATAGATATTATTATTATTATTATTATTAAACGTTGTCGAGCTAAACTTTATGTATACTGTCTGTGCTAGTGCTGCCGTCTAGCGTGAAAACATTGCAGTGATATATCCTATTTTTGCAGACTAGTACATGTGTGAAAAGCGGAAAACCTTAGGTGTTTGGTGTTAAAGCGTAAAAATCGTAAGATTAAAGGACAACTTTTGAGATCAAGTAAATATAAAAAGAGATGTTATCATAAACTATATATTTCGCATAAATAAAGCATTGTGCTAATAAAGGAATGTTATATTAAGTACATTATTCAGTCTTATTATATAAAATTTCTATAATAACTTACAGTTACATATAATACTTTATTACATTATTATGTTAAGTTAGATTTCTTTCGCTGCGTTTTAAGATCTATCCATTGATTAAAAATCAAGACGAATATAATGATACCTCTGAACCAGTTAATCTGAAAGATATTTAGGCCCTAGGCAGGCCTGTCTCACTCCGCGCGTAGGTATCGAAAATATACCTACGCGCGGCAGCCCTTGCGCAGGGTATAATTCAGTGGGGCTGCGCGAGCGAGCAGCGACGGACATACTTTTTAAGTTTTGACCTGTTTTTATTAAAATGGAAAATAAAAAGAAACACCCTAAAAAGTTTGGTGCTGTATTCAATTGTTTAAAAACTGATTGCGATACAAATTTATCTTTTTTTTTGGTTACCTAAGGACGCTGAAAAGTAAGTAATATAATATGACTCTGCAAAGTATAATATTTACTTTGAATAGGTACCTTTTATTACATTATATAGGTAATACTTACATTAAACATAAATCATAATATTAATTATTGTAGCGCACCGCGCGCAGGTATTTTTTTGGTACATTCAGCCCTAGCTGCCCTAGCGGCACAATAGTACATTCGAGCGGGCCGCTCAATGTATAGGTTCAGTGTAATATGGATCGTTATCCGTAGGCATAAGAATGAAATTGGCTTGTAATAAATTTTTGTAGGTACTTAAACAAACAGACGCTGAACTCTGAGTCATTCTAAACGGTACCATATGTTTATAGATTTAAAGAAGACATTTCGTTGGATACATTTTCTAAGATAAACTTCTGTACGGAGTACTATTATATATTCTGTGCCCTAGGTCTAGAACTAGACTCTAGGGTACACTCTAGAGTCTAGTCTAGACTATTCTAGAATGTCCTAAAGTGTTAGTCTCTAAACTAGATAGTGTCAAGAAACAAATACTTACATACCTACATTCGAAAATCATAATTCTTCTTTTGAAGTACTTAATCGAATATGTAATACATCTTAATACTCTGAAAGATATGAAGCACGTCTTTCTCTCAAGGTTCTATAAACTCGTTACTAACTTCAAAGTACCATTCCTTCTTTTCATGGTATACAGGTGTAACAAACTAAGTGAAGTTTAGGGTGTATACGTGTTTCTTTTAGAGAGTTCACTGTGAAAGTAAAGAAAAAAAAGAAAGACCAATTTTTTTTTCACTTTTGTATGGGCATTTGGGCAAGCGCCCCAGCTTCACGAATTTTCCCATACAAAAGTAAAAAAAGGTCTTCAGCGCTACTACTTTCACAGTGAATTCTCCACATGGAACACATACCCACCCTAAAGTATTATCACTTAGTTTTGTTACACCCTGTAATCTGTATACAAAGAACGAGAGAGATAACAATATGTTCATCATACTATTCTGTGCTCTATGGTGCTCGGAATAAGGACTCCAGTAGTTGTGGCTCAGTGAGGTCCTTCTTGAACTGCTGCGCGATCTCCTGTATCATGTGGCGCCGGCGCACATGCGGCGGCTGGTACCTGCGAAACATATGGTTGGTTGGTCAAATCATAGTTTGCTAATACAAAATTTCGCTTTCAAGTGGAAGCAAAGATTCGTGTTTGTTAGCAGTATTGCGATAAAAGTTTGTATTCGTCGCAACGATCAACTCAACGCAGTAGAAGAAGAGCGAAGAGGACTAAGCTAATTTAAGGGCCTGTACTCACTTTGATTAGTGCAAGTGATTAGTAATCAGGAGAAAGCAAGTGTGGACAGCTACTGATTAGTCCTTTATTTTATCCTAATCACTAATCATCTGCACTCGCACTAATCAAAGTGAATACAGGCCCTAAGTGAGGAGATTAAAGTTGCGTTGCGAGTAGCAAGTGCGAGTGTCTGTCTGATCGTTGTTTGGGTATCATAATTCATAATTCACAATGTCGTTTAAATCAGATTCGAAGCGGTAAATTTTCTAATCGTCGTACGGGATGATCAATTGATCATGTATCTTGAGATAGCAATAAACAGGTGTTTTGGAGATATTACCTATTGTTTTCCTGTTGTCACAAAATACACAATCTCCCTGCGGAAATGTGTTAAACTCCAAAGTTCAGGTGCACCCGAATAAAATAGAAAAAAAAACTGCAGGTGTACTCACAGGTCGGTGTGCAGGCGCGTGCGTCTCGCCAGGTGTCGCGCGGCGCGGCGCAGGCAGTCGGGCAGCAGGCGCGGCGCCACGAGCGCGCCGTCCGCGAGCACGCCGGAGGCGGGCGGGGCTCGCACGCGGACGAGTCCGCCCCGCACCGCGTGCGCGCACAGCACGTGCACCTCACCGCGCCGCCACGGCTGGCCCGTCTCGCAGTATTGCAGCAGGTCGTCTAGAATACAACACAATGTTAAGTAACAAAAGCGTTGCGTACACCTTTTTTTAATACGTTTATAAATAGTGTAATGATTTCTTCAACCTTATATCATAATAAATAGTACTCATAAATATATTAACAGATAGACTGAAAAATTATGTACTGATGTTAGACACCAATGAGGCTTTTCGATATTGTATTTACCGCTAGAGGTCAGACTCGCACGAAGTGCCGCCTGGTGGATTACTGTTTTTAGAAACTGTCAATAAGAATTTTGTGACCATTTCCTATCCACCGCCACTCGCCAGGCAGGCTATGCATCAAGATGGTTATCCGTGTCAATTGTTACGTCAAACAGCTGTCATATTATTATGTTACGAACTTAAAATTTCTTATTCCCAAATATTTGACGAAGATGAAGTAAGTAGCATGGGCTTATAATAGATCCCAAAACTTACCTATCGGCAGATTTAAATGATCTTCAAAATCTTCTAGCCAAATAATGAGAATCTTTGGTGTGAAATCTCGGTTCCTTCTGCCGCTTCCTGTAACAATTTATAAAACGTTAAGATTCCCTTTATTACTCCGTCTATGTTCTAGAATCAAGACACATTTTATGTACAGTGCTCCCAAGGTGATAATGCGCATAGAATTTTCGAAATTTTTCGGCATCGGTCGTATTTCCCGACCGACAGTAGACGATATTGCATTTTCTAATTGCATTGCGTTTAAGATACATGTATTAGTCAAAGTTCGTCGTGATATTCCTGTAGCTTTTGTAACACGATCATTATTCACGGGCATTCATGCGCATTATTAATTTGGCAGTACTGTATAGAGGTATTATCACATCGAGCCTTGTCGCTTACTAACTTGTGTGCGTTTTACACGTCTCATAAAGCTTTTCTTTATGAGACCCTTAAAACGCTGCGATTACTTTGTCACATTTAAAATTGTCAATTTCACAGTATTGAACGCGGCACGAAACTGCATTTGTCTGTGTTTTTTAATTGCTGCAATTGGAAAACACATAAAATAGTAGTATCAAGGGATGCCATATGAATATAACAGACCAGTGAGCTTGTCCAACTCCAGCGACAGCGCGCGCGACTTGTCGGCGAGCGGCGCGCGGCGGTCGGGACGCTCGCACTCGCTGACGCTGCGCTCGTACGACGCCGCCCCCGACCCGCCCCCTGACCCGCCGCTAGACACGTCCCAGCAGGAGCCCTTATCGCCGCTCCTGTACAAAAAATAAAAGGCTATAATCATCTCATACAGTGAATTATTTACTTTTTATTATCTTTATAGAATATAGATTAGTATCAATTTCGAACTGAAACATTTTATGTATTTCATTTATTAAAAGTTTCTGAAATGTGTATTGCTAGCTTATCAAAGGCTTTAGCTCAGCCTTTCCCAAAGTGGGCGATAACGCCCCCTTGTGGGCGCTGAAGGTCTGAAGGGGCGGTGTGGGACCTAGAAAAAAAATTGGGGCGTTGTGTAGAGGCTTGGGGGGTGATTTATTTTATATGGATGCATTTTAAATTGAAACAAAGGGGGCGCTAAAACATAATTTGCTCTCCAAGTATAGACGAACGAAGTATGGACAAAGTTAGTTTGGGAACCTCTGCTTTAACTGATAATTACGTTATAGGTATTAGGTATTATGATTTATGGCAGATTATACCAAATCTGTTTTAAAGGGGGAATAGATAAAGGCACGTTGGCAATTGACGTCGCCCGGCTTTTTCAATAAAAAAACTAATTAAACAAACTAAACACCCCAATAAAAAACTAAGAGTCGAGGACGAGAACAATGCATTATTGAAACTCACTTGACAGAAAGACAGGAGCCGTCGACGTCCGACTTGAGACTGTCGTTCTGGTCCTCCGAGTCCGTCACCTCGTGGCCGGACGGCACCACGAAGAATATCTCGTCCGTTGAGTCCGACCAATACAACACCTATTGAAGAAAAACAACATAAATTTAGCAATTTTTTCTATGAAAACGATAACAAGACTACGTTAATTATTATAAGCAAATAAAATTTCATACAAAGTATATATTAAAGTAAAATTATTCATGTGAATGATTTTATCAGACCTGTTCTCGTCCGTCATAGTCAGCGGGTACGGGCGGGCGCTGCGGGCGCGGTCCAACCCCCTGCGATCGCCGCATTGGACGACCGAGCCTGTTAAAAATAACATCACATTACACGACATTCACAACATGGCAGACCATAATATATTATTTGGTCACAAATGTAAGATAGAGATTGCCACCCTAACATATTTATGTCGGAGGTTACACGATCAATTTTTCATCAATCTGATCCATCAATCTGATTGACGGAATATTGATGATTATAAAAAAGTACAGATTAAAAAAATTAACAATCCATCAATCCGTGGGTTAGACGATCAATTTTTCGTCAATCTTTACGTGTAACCTCCGACTATCAGACCTTGTCTTAAAGACACAATCTACATACCCTCGCAGCATCGCGATATAAGCTGGCGGCAGGTCGACAGCAGCGGCATTCGCGACTATATCGGCGGCGACGCGCTGACCGGCGCGTGCACAGAACACGTGCACGGTGAGCGCCGCGCGCGCACCGAGCGCGTCAAGCTTCGCCAATGCTGCGGATAGACCAGCCCCACTCTCTAGCGCCACGAGACGACCGCCACCCTAGAATGAACAAGAAAACGGTGATCTAAGAATTAAAAAAAAATGTTTAATTTTGTATAAAACAAATACGCCATTTTGTTTTTCTTTTCAAACGTTTAAAATTTATGTTTGATTTATAACTTCACTATCGAAATCGTCCATTACAACTCGACTTTCTTGCTCTAAAACCGGATTCAACTATTACCTTTTTATCGCCAATGTTAAGGTATCCGAAGTGTGACAGGAACAGTCGCGCCGTCTGGAACTCCGTCACCGGCTCCGGAGGTATGTACTCGTCCGGCACCTAATCATAAGCATATAATATAGAAATATTATCGGCTTTAACACACTAACGTAGTATGATCAAAGTTACATATCGCGCGTACTCATATCATTCTATCAGTCGATCAATAAACAACTTTAGTATCAAAAACGGACTTTCTCTCGCTCTCTCAAATCAATATCAAAATATCATAAAAATAATATTGTGCGCACTGTACATAGCTGGCACTCTGTTGTGTAATAACCGCTTTAGAAGACATTATTGTTAAAATAGCTTGCCATACTAATATCCATAATAGTGACCGTTTATACAATGTGCAAGCTATGTCAGACAAGATTTTTAAAGTGCCCAAGTGTACAGCCAAAAGACATTATAGACTTACCACGTTGTCTTCGCTATCTCGGACCTTCTTCTCCAAGGTTGCCTGTTGTTCGAGCAGTTTAAACAGAGTCGGCGCTTCCGGGTCGTTAAGTTTCCGCAGTACGGCATCCAGACTTGGGAACGCTGAGTCGCTAGAAAATTAAAAAAATATATTCAACACATGAGGAACAATTCAAACCCTTTTTTTGACGCAAAACCTTCTTTGTTTGAACAATTTGCAACCGTTAATAATTTTTTATCTAGTAAGAACGTAATATTGTTTAAATGCGTACGTACAGACGGAAAAAGCTAAATCACACACATAATGTACTGTCATGTAAGTACCACCACATACTCACGCCCGTACGCAAATAGGCTACTTGACCTAATTTTTTTCTTCACGCTAATCGCTTCTTAATCATTAATTTTCACGAAATAAACTAATATTTTATTATTTTACACAGTAAAAACCCATAAAAATGTTGATTGAAAAATACGCCTTATAAATGGCGCCGAAAACACTGTCCGCCATAGTGTGACGTCATACTGTTTGTATTTTAGAGTCTCTTTATTTAACATTTTTTTATGTGCTAAATGTACGAGTCTTAAGGTGCCCAAAAATTATAAAAGAATTAAATAAGAAATTAGAAATCATTTGTAATGTTGAAAACTTTTGGAGAAAACATTTGGCCATTTCATTTCCCGTCTGCAATAAATGGAGATAATATATAAAACTGGTGTTTTATTTGAATTACTCAAGAAAATATATTTTGCAAATCTTTCTAGGCTTATTCTTATTATTTATGTACAAATAAACTTACACATAACGAGCGCGATAAATAAAAGATATTAAATTACGAACATGATGACGTCACATCCAAATCGGAAGTACTGCAAAAGCGTTTTAGTCAGTACAAATCATATTTTCATAAAATCATATTTTCAAATCGACTTTATTTATCAATCATAAGCTTTTATTTGATGATAAGGGTGAAATACGGTTTCCTACGCCAAGTTCTACTAGAAATATGCATTTGTTCAATGAAATTGAATATAGGTCAAGTAGCCTATTGCGTGTGTGCATGCGTTTACTATGCAGTATTATACACTAATAATAGTAATTTATTATACAATTTGTCTAATCTTGAAAAATAAAAGTAGCACTTTTATGTGTTGTGATTTATATAAATATATTGTGTAAATTAAAAAGTAAAGGTGCTCTCTCGTCGGGAGCATTCGCTTGTAATGTAACATTAGAGTCGAGCATTACATCAGTGAAGGAGAAGAACCGAGCACTACAATGCGCATCTTGTATTGATACAATGTGTAATATTTTGATACAACTTGTAACATCAATGCTTCGTGACAGTGAAACGGGCTTTGGCCCACCACACATTCCCACCACTGTATCTCCTGTGTCGCCAGGATCGACAGCGGTATCCAACCACGAAAACCCTTTGATATGATCTCAGGGAGCCCGAGGGACATGCTAAGCTGTCTTGGGACCCGCAACGAATTTAATCAGAAGAAAAATAGGAGGAGTAGGAACGTGACAGTGAAGTCAACTTGCTATGTAAATAACTTACATAATGTAATACTCGAACTTCGAAGTCGAATCTATAATATTACATTACACGCGAATGCTCCCGGTGAGGGAGCACCTAAAGTCAAATCCTTTTGTATACTCACACGGCGCACGGCGGCGCAGCGGGCAGCGCGCGGCAGACGGGCGGGGGGCGGGGGGGCGGCTCCGACATGGGCACCGGGCGCGCGCACGCCGCACTCACGCGCGTGGCGCAGCGCGGCGCGCCGCGGCACGACATCGACCACGCGTACTGGCCCCATCCGTTGCGGATTATCACTGCGGGGAAAATAATTGTTATTTTTTCTATTTTAACAATATTATGTGTTTGTATCAATACATTAAAAACTTAAATGTAAACAGTATGTCAGCTGACTGTGGTGAGCGTGCGTGTGTGTTTGTGTGGGTGTGAGCATGTTTATATGTGCTTTTAAAAGCTGCGTGTGTGTTGTGTACTGACCCACGACAGTCGGCTGCGGCTCCTGGCTGTTGGCGAGCGGCTCCTCGAGCAGCGACAGCAGCGTGTGTCCGTCAGCAACGAAGTGCCGCAGCGCGCCGTGCCCGGCCTCCGCCAGCCAGCGCTCCGAGATGCGGCACCACGGCCCCGGGCCTTCGGTACCTGCCTAGACAGAAAATGAAAACTTTAAACCGAGTTCCGACGGAAGAAAGGTATCGAAATAGACAGGCACAGAATTTCATAGAATTTTTTCATTTTATATGAAATTTTGTGCATCGAGTGTGCGGTACCGGGTACGGCACCATACCTGATCTAATATGAGCATTAACAGCGACTCAGCCGCGTCGCGTACTCTCATCGACACTGGCTTCAGTTCCTTCTCGTCTTTCATCTTGGGTGGTTCTCCCGGCTTTCCTACAATAAAATGATAACTAAATACAATAAAGAAGTAAGCGTTCTTCATTCGACCGCTATGTTTTAATTTATTAAAAGTCACAGACATCGTACACCTACTTCATCTATACAGGGTGCAATTTAACCTTCCTGCGAAATTTGGATATATTGATCCTCGTTAAAAATAAAAATACACGTATTTCTTCTTTTATAATCACTCAGTACTAAAATTTTGAGAAATAGCCTCTGAAAGTTATCCTACCAAACATCACAAAATATGGACAGATGCGCGGCCCGGCCGGCCCCGCCCCGCCGCGCCCGGCCCTTCCGCTTAAACGTAGTTCATTGACATTCTTGTTATTATCGTAAGTTGCGAATTTTCCCTTCATACTTTGACAGGCTTAGGATCGTCAAAATGTAAAGGACGTAGACAGGTATTTTTAGAATAAAATTAATTGATACACATCAAAAGAATGGAAAATTACAACTTTTTAATTACGTACAATAAGCACTTTAAAAATTTATAACAAATCGAAACCACATCATTCACATTTAGGCGTATTTAAAAAATTCAACCAACTTATGTACACAGTATACTGTACAACTAATTAAATATCAAAACCACCTACCTCTAATTATATTATTTACTTTCATCTTTTCTACACTTCGTTACCGACACTGCAATCCGTTTCGATCTAAGCAGAGTCTAGTGCGTTTTTGCACATTGAGCACAACTTTATCACTTTTAACCTCGTCAGAGGCATGTTAGATACGCAATTTTAGGTCTTCGAAGCTGGCGAGGCGTGTGCAGGTGTTGCGAACTGTCCATAAGGCATAATCCGAGTTTTTGATTGTTTCGCGTCAGATTCAGGTACAGGCTACAGCTGCTGCATTCGTGAATCAGCTGTTACGAAGACGAGGAAGGCTTTCTTGCTCGTACAGTCTCTGGGCTCCGCGTATGCTTTCGCCACTCAAAATGTAACACCTCCACATTTCATAACACTCGATCGTGGTTAGGGTACACCGTACATTGTCACAGACACTTACAAGCGCGGGGGCCGGGGGGCCGTAAAAACAAAATAATTACGTGCTAGCTATACAACTATGCGCGCGGTACTCTAAACGGCCGCCGGGCGCCGCCGACCGGCCGGCCTCCCGCCTCCCACCCCGCGCGTCACCCCCGCTTTACCCCTAGGTATAACCGGTCTTCCGACTGGATGTACCGCGCGACAGACTAGCGGTCGCAATATCGTAATTATTATGAAGTGACCATTCTGCACCGAATTTTTTTGGGACAAAATATGTTATTGTAAAAAATTTAACACCCATTTTTTGTTGGTTAATGATGCCTAAGCTCTGGAAAAAATTTGGCAGGAAGGTTTAATTGCACCCTGTATACACAGTTTGTATCTTTTTAAAAGTAATAAAATATAGCAACAGCTTATATAATCAAAAAAGTCATTTAGACGTAAAATATCTTACCTTGGCTTTTGGACCCAGCGAGGCCCAGTTCAACGACTTCTAGCAGCGCAGCAAGGCAGTCGGCGTCAGCGAGCAGCGGCGGGCACAGCCACGACGCGAGACACGCGTACGCCGCAACCACGCACGAGTGGAGGTCACGCGAGTGAGCCTGCGGCGGCCGCCCGCACTGCACGCTGATGTAGTCGCAAATCCAGCGTACCGCACGCTTGCGCTCTACCGCTTCTGTATATATCGTTGAACATTTATACATACACGCACGCTCGCGTGCGTAAACGCAGCTGATTTTGCCCACATGCAAACATACTGTGCTTTTTGCACTTTCATACACGGTTGAAGATGAGTACATACGCAACACACACACACACACACACGCGTACGCACATGAGCACCCTCCTTATTATCCTCAACCAAAAAAACTGAATTTACCGAGACATTACATACAAAATTATAAAGAATGGTAAACTATATAACTAAAGCAATTAAGTTCGTACGAAGCCCAGTTTGCGGCTTTGCTATACGTACGCACGACGAAGTTGATAGAACATAATATTAAGCTTCTATTATGTTAATATAACATAAAAACAGTCTTACCTATCATGAATTCTGAGAAGCATGCATCAGAACAGTAAATTAATACAAAATGTAGACAAACACATAGTCACAAAACTTAGAAAGTAGAGAGCTACAAAGATAGTACCTAATAAACTTTTCACTCCCATATTAGAGTAATGTGGGGGACGCCTAACTAAACTTAAAAATGAGGCTTGTGTCGCAATTTTGTGGGCAACAGCCAATAGTTAATTTTAGAAAAAGGTGACAATAGCTTCGATATTGGCCATGCCTCTTATGATCATTGTAGTAGTGTAACTGGACAGCACTCACCGGGCTGCGAGGAGTGCAGCTTGGCGAGGCCGGAGAGCAGCTCGAGCGCCGCCAGCGACACCTGCAGCTCGCCCTTCCACGACGAGATGAGGCGGTGGCACACCAGGTACGTCGCGCGCACCACCAACGCCGACCCTGACAACGTTCAAGTTATTCAACAAAACCGATGTCAATCAGTATTTCCTTATCATGGGACCTGTAAAGTATCTTTCCAACAAAAAAAGAATCATCAAAATTAGTTCACAAACATGTTTGGAAACATTTTTGTCTAACACAAACTTAAGGTCCTTCCTGTAACGTGTGTTATTGGCTATCGCCCGCGCGCGGATCTGGTCCGCATGAAAATTGCCCACTTCCTATCATTTCTAGATGTTTTAGCCATGCGGGCAGCTTGCACGCGGCTAGGAACATGTCACCCGCATACGGACCAGATCCGCACGCGGGGGACAACACTCAATACATGAAAATCGTCCTTATGGTATGAAAACATTTGAACGCAATTACCGAACATAGGCGAGGCGGGGTCGAGGTCTCGCATGTCGGCGAAGTCGTCCTCCGCGCTGCCCGGACCGCTGCTGCTGCCGCCCTCAGACCGCGCTGCAAGCAATAGCTTAGTTAGCCATTTACTATTTAATGATGTTAAGAAATGTTTATAAAAGGAATATTTTATGAACTAAACTGTTTCGTTGGAAATTACTTGATATACAAAAACGTCCATACTAATATTTTAAATGGAAAAGTGTGTCTGTCTGTCTATTACCTCTTCTCGCCCAAACCGCTGAACCGATTTTGCTGACATTTGATATGTAGATACTTTCAGTGTCGGGAAAGGACTTAGGATACTTTTCCGTCCGACCGCTTCGCATATAGCATCGCATACTCACGCTTAGAGCGCGCGCTGGCGTCGGAGACGGGCGCGGGCGCGGGGGGCGGGGCGGGCGCGGCGTGGCGCACGCACAGGTACAGCGCGGCCAGCAGCGGCACCGCCAGCGCGTCCGACCGCTCCGCCTGCACGCCCGCCACCACCGCCAGCGACAGCCGCGCCCGCGTGTACGCGCCCAGCGTCATGCCGCCGCTGTGACAGATATGAAATTATACTAACATGGTTAAAAGAAATCCACCTGTTTTTAATGTCGGTTAATATTACAAAAGCGTATCTTCAAAGTCAGTCAAAGAGCTATTTTTGAATTTTGGTTTATTTGGTTTGGCAAGGAGTGAGCAGAGCGGGTGCGCACGCACGGGACACGCTATTGGTAGATTCGATTTTATGTTTTTTATAGATGTTGTACACATGCATCGATTGACCATACCAGTTTCGAAGAGCGACTCTTAAATTGTGTGTAGCTTAAACTAGCGTTCTGCATAATTTTAGTATAATATATGCATTTAAAGTAAAGGTTTGAAAAGTGCAACATTAAACACTCTTTACTATATCCAAATTCAACTATTCATACTCTACCAAACCAACAATACTCACTACTCATTGCATCCCGGGAACTCCGGAACCGGAAGTCCCTTGTAATGATACGGAAATGCGACCAGAGACAAGAGCAGGCTGATGGCGGCCTTCCGCAAATCGCGCTTGTCTATGGTCCCGCACTCCAGCTTGGGTTCCGTGTCGGAAAGGATCCGGTCCAGCGCATTGATGAAGTCCGGCACAAGCACTAGCACGCCGTCGAGGTCCAAACTGTAAATAAACGTTGAAGTGAAACATCTGTAAGTGAATTTTCGAGTGAAATTACGGCGTGTTGTAAGTGAATTTTCGAGGTCGCGTCAAGACAACAGCATCATGACAACGAGTTTGGTTGGTAGACGAGACATGGCATTTGGCAAGGCCAACATCGACAATTCTCCTTTCATTAAATATTCATCTCAATTTCACGAAATATTAAGTAAAAGGCAGTTATGAATCAAAGAATTAGATTTTGTTCTTCAATCGCAGAGCACATAAATACTTAATTAGAACGTAAAATTGCTGTAGTTGAACATTCAACATTGAGCATAAGGTGCCGGTTGCCAGCGGACGACATGAAGCAACCGCAGACTAAGTATTGTCGCGACACTACTGGTTTGTATGTATTTATATGTACTACCCTGCGCAGCTAGCGACACAGTCATAGAAATACATAGAAATGACGTGTCGCGATGACACCTCGTCTGCTGCAACTTCATCGGTATATGTTTATATTTCTCTATGAACTTCATGTAGCCGGCTTCCAACTTGCATGTACCTTTATGCCGCATAATGCGCTCTAGGGCTACAATTGGAAACCGTGATAATCACAGCTATTCCTCACCGGAAGATATCGGCGGCGTTGAGCACGACGGCGGCGGCGGTGGCGGGGTCGCGCAGCCCGCGCTGCAGCGCCGCGTACGACCGCGCCAGGTACGGCGCCAGCACCTGAGATAAACAGGAGACAGTTGAAATATCGCTAGTTACGTTACAGATAAAAAAATACAAACATAATTTACACAGGATTAGGAGTGTCCACACAGAGCAAGCAGCATCAAGCGGCTGCTCACTCTATGTGGACCCGCTTATTAACCAATAATCAAGATTGACTTAAATGGTCCTAATGAGTAGGTATCATATTCAATTTACTAGTTATATGCTTCATGGCCTGATAGCCGTGCATTATTATAGCGGCGGAGTCGGCGTGCTCTCTTATATCTCTGTGTCGTTGATGGTACACGATCACCTGTTCCCGGCACTGCTTGGAGCACAGCACGCGGCACAGCGCGCCCAGCGCCACCGCGCGGCCGGGCTGGTAGCTCAGCATGTTGAGCGCCGCGTCCGACGGCGGCGGCGTCGGCGTGCTCTCTGATCTCTCTGTGTTAATGAAAAGGTTATAAATTTCTATTCAAGACGTAACTTGCGAAAGCAGCTATTCGCTTTATACATGTATACGCACATATGTACGTAAAATGCGTACGCGTACGTACAACGCGTATGGCGTATTGCGTTGACAGACTTTAATTATGTAATTTGTTGTACGTTTTAAATTGCAACGATAAAAATAGCTATAATGTTTATCATTTATCTCCGAAACAGACGAAAACGATCAAAATGCACAGCGACGCACAAACGTATAAACGTCTTTCTGTATACAGTATACACAGAACATGTATTACGATTTACGTGTACGTTGTTATATGTTCTAACTTCTAGTGCTAAGAAGTATCCTTCTAAGTTCTACTGTAGATTTGTTCAGTCAGTCAAGTCTAATATGTTCTAGAAGCTAGTGTCTTAAAGAAGTAACTTGTACTCACGTTGCGGCTGCGCGGGCACGGTCCCCACGAGCGCGGCCTCAAACAGCCACTCGCCGAACAGGTGCAGTATCGAGTTGACTGACGGCCGCAGCGGCGTCAGCGGCAGACGCTCCGTCTCGCCCACTGTAGACCACATAATATATTTACTATTAATTAATAATAAAAAAAATTAGGACGTGTATTTACACTAGGCAACACTTGAAGGGCAACTCATAACCAGTATTCAAAACTTAAGTTTTGTTTTTTATTAAATTAGAGCTATGGGCCCATATCCTTTGTTTTTTTTTTTCTAGCTGTTAACAACATTTATTATTATGTTGTAGCCAACGCTGGCTATCATATTATTATAGTTATAGAGAATATGATAGCCAGGGTTAAAAAAGCATGCAACTATAGTTTATGTTGCCAGTTTATCAAATAAATAATGATGTTGCACGCCACCTGTTTCTACCTTGAGCATCGCGTCGTGTTGTACTATAAACATTGACTAGTAAGTTTCTGGCCCCGAAATTTCAGTCGCAGAGCACGTAGTAATTCGTTTATACAGGGTGCAATTAAACCTTCCTGCCAAATTTTGATATAGGTATTGATCCTTATTAAAAATAAAAATACACGTATTTTTTCTTTTATATGCACTCAGTACTAAAAAGTTGAGAAATAGCTTCCGAAAGTTATCCTAAAAAACACTACAATTAATGGACACTACGCGTCACCCGCGCGTGACGTGCACCCGCGTGCGCGCCTCGCCCCGCGTCACCCCCGATCATACCCACCGCCGCGAGTGAGCATTCTGCAACGATTTCAAATGGGATAAAATGTCATTAAAAAATAACACAATTTTTTTGGATAAATGGATTCTCATAATGATACCTAAGCCCTGGAAAAAATTTGGCAGGAAGGTTTAATTGCACCCTGTATAATTAATCACTAGTTGTCACTTGCACACAGATGTATTAGCTATTATAAATGTATTTATTTCCGTAAAAAAACATAAAATATAATGATGAGTGTGACGAATATTATAATACTAGCTATTTGACCGAGCTTTGCTCGGTATTCGATAAAAGTTAAAACACGAATAAAATGACATTTTCTAAAAATAATTAGCTAGATCGATTTATCGCTCCCGAAACTTTTTCTACCTCAAACCATGCACTAGCTACAATCCTATACCTTGTGACGTGATGGAGTTGGGAGGCGTGGTTGGCACGACGCTGGATGGCCGACTGCTCGTCAGACCGATGAGAGAAGACCGCGGTGTACCTGGAAAGTTAAAACTGTACCAATGGTGATATTTAAAGGGGGTAACAGTAATATCAGTTTATTTTTGATGGATTTTTATACGAATGAAAAAATATAAGTACTCATTGTTAACACGCTTTTATAAGCTTGGGCTGTATGTATGTAACGGAATATTTGAGTACGATTTAAACATATCTTCAGTAGTTTAATTAATTCGAAACTTTGCATACGTACTAAGAGCCAATGACAGTGCAATAATTTGTTTAAAAAAGCGTTTTTATTTTTTTATTATTCTCTAATCACTCTTATCATAAGAGCATACATGAAAAAAAGAAATATATCTAGTTTCAATCAATATGTAACATCAATCTAGACGTTACTTACAAAGGGATATGCTCCAGTCTAAAAAATCCATCAAACAAAAACCTACACAACAAATACACTAAAATATACTGCTATCAGACAAATACCTACTAGACCTAGATGTTGTATAATGTAGTTAAGGTTTACTAATTAGTAATTATTAACAGTATTCGTTAGCTTTTTTACAGTGCACATTTATTTATCTATATCTTTTCTCTATTATAGCCAATAACAACATAATAATCTTACATTGTTGGCACACGTTAAATATTATTTAATAGGTGCCAAACATCAATCATTACTTGATAAAAATAATAAAAAGTATTAAAGATGTAATACTAGTTATAAACATAAAAAGCTGAGTTAATATTATGCTTAGCTTTTTATCATGTTTATAACTTGTCTGGTTAAAACCTACGCAGGCTCTACGTCGAACTAAAACCTTCTAACATTATACACATATTTTTGGGAAAGTTACGAAGGTAAATTATTATGAGGACAGCCGGGTCGTATTATATACTTAGATTATTGTAGAGGAAGAGAAAAGAAAATCTAAGTTTAGATACTTTGCCATGTTTTTATAAAATTATAGCAATGACAAAGACTATTTTAGGTAAGTGGCATTTAACCTTATTAATCTATTTTAAGTGTATCTACAAACTACTAATTATTATACAAGACGTTAGTGTAAACACCGCTTTTATACCTTGAAAGTTGAAACCATCAAATGAGCCCGTCAAAATGAACAACTTGAGAATAATGCTGGGAACTCAAAAAAATCCGTCTCCAATCTCCATACCCATACAAATTGCCGATCCGGGCATCCGTATGGGTATGAAGACGGCATTTTTTTGAGTTCCCAGCATTGTTCTCATTGAAAAAGTTGTTCATTTTGACGGCTCATTTGATGGTTTCAAGGATAACGGTGTTTACAACTTACTTATGAATTATGATAGTTCTACATCGCTACAAGCTCGGTGAAACATGCCACACTACATTTAAAGTGCAATTTAAACTACATATTTATAAAAACAACACACAGCAAAACTGTTGCTTATTATAACATTTATATCACAATACACTCACACTGACATAACACTTTAATAAAAATTAATATGGTGTCTTTTTATGTGTGTATGGGATGTTTAAATACAAGGATTATGTGTGTATGTTCACGGTATATTTAAAAACTTGTGTTTGTGTCTACAGTCTATTCAAAGTTAATATTAATGAGAGTTTATTAAATTATGTCGTTAGCATAAAAGTCTTCTCATAGATTATCTCTGACAAAAATAGAGCGTGGTTTATGCATAAATGTTTGCATGTGTGTACCTATATCTTATGTGTGTGTGTACGATTATAACAAGTATGTGTGCGTGTTATGTGTACGTTTAACATGTGTGAGTACTTCTCTCGTTCTTGTCCCGGGGCCGCGTGGCGCTGAAGCTCTTGGCGAGGCGGCGGTGCGCGGGGGGCGTGTCCCCCTCCTCCCGCTCGGCGCCGCCCCCGCCGCCCCCCGCCACGGCCGGCACCCACCGCTCCGCCGCGCGCCCTGTACACCGCCCGCGCCAGCTCAGACACCGAGTGCACCCGTGCGTACGCGTCTAGATGCTCAGTGCGAACGCATCTAGACGCTCAGTGCGTACGCGTCTAAACGCTTAGTGCGTACGCGTTCAGAATTATAGATCTAGTGCATACGGTCTGAACCCGCAGTTCGTACGCATCTAAAGCCCTTGTACGTACGTGCCTAAACGTTCGGGGCGTACGCGTCTAGTTTTAGACCTTAGTGCGATACGTTTAAACACCCAGTGCGTACACGTTTAGGCTACCAGTGCGTACGCGTCTCGTCTCCCATTGCGTACACATCTAGACCCCAAATGCGTTCGCGTAACGCGTCTAGACCCCCAGCGTACACAAGTCTACGCTGTTCTTCGATACCACCACCATTACAGTCTCATCCAGAAACAATATTGTTCGTAATTGTTGTTGTTTGTATCTTTGACTCACACACAGCCTTGTATGAAAATTGAAATAATTACTACTAAAATTCAACATGCTCCGCGACCAGACTTTATTATCTCTGGATAAAAAATAAAAAAGTCCTAAAGTTTATAAGCTGTGTCATTTATGGTTAAAATACTCATACTAAAATTCACGTTATAAACACTAAAAAACTACTTACACCTTAAAGCAGCAAAACCATGTTAGTCGCACAACTCCACTTCAAACTATATTATTAAAATATGTTAATAAAGTATTACCATTGACCACCTTACTAATTAGAAACCTACAATGTATATACAGGAATTTTAAATATTTTGTTGTCTGCCAAGTGATTTTTTCAAAGTAAAGTCGTCCCTATTTTTATTTTGGTAACATTGTAGATACCTAAAATAAATACATACACAGTGTGGATTTTTATTAGTAAGGGTTTCAATTCTCACAGAAACCACCAAAAATACAGTGCAAATACAATCTCGGAGTCGTAAAGAAAAAAGTATTATTGATTTGTATAGGAAGATATTCTCCCACTTAAAGGTATGTACATACGTTTATACGGTTTAATATGTCATGTTATTCACAAATTACAATTTGTTACCACTTTGGGATATAATATAGGAGAATAGAGAGACATTCATTTATAGAAAGCAGGAGTAGAATGAAATATATTGTAACATAAAGATTAAAGAAGATGAAATAGACATATTTTTATTATTGAAAAGGGAAACTTATGAGAGGTTTCTAATTGAAATATTTACCTTTTTTCCATAAGTTACTGGGGGGTTGTGAAGTAACTTTTAAGTAGAAAGAAAAGTCAAACAAGATTTTTGTGATACTTTTTTTATTGCGAAAACCATGATGGAACTTTATGGTAAATTTTAGTCCATTTTGTATGATGATAATTGATAATGTTTGCAAGATTTTGTGGGACAAAGTCTTATTAGAATTGGGTGACAATGCAAACGACACCAAAACGACACTTTTATCACGTCATACGCCATTTGCCTAGCGTGACAATATTGTCGGGACTTTATGGCACAATTTATCATTTGACTATCGTGACAACGCTAATGGGACTTTACGAAGCGTTATATCAAAGCGCACGGCCGTGCGCGGCCAAGTTCCAGTTATATTATTTGGCAAAGGTAACAACATTTACTGGACTTCATAGCATAAAATCTTGACTTGAGTGATAACATAATCGGGACCTTATGGCACACTCTGTCTAGCTAGCGAAATTTACCCCGCGTTCAATCTAGCGTTAAAAACGATCAAAATGCTCAAAATAGGAGGCATTTTGAGCGTTTTGATAGTTTTTAAAATCAAATGGAACGCGGGGATAATGGAATGTTATACGTCATTTAACTGGGATGACAACGCTGGCGGGACTTCACGTCACATTCGACTAGGGTGACAACATTTTCGGGACAATTACTCACCGAGGAAGGCATCGACGTGTGCGGCGAGGCCGAGCATCGCGCGGTGGAAGATGCCGGCCAGCGCGGACAGGCACGGCGCCGATGACGGCTCGCGACCGTCCTCAGAGGTCATCGAGTACTGGACACAACATTAAACACATGAATTAATATTTTCTAGTAGCTCATTTGACGGATAGAGAGGAATTTTAAAGAATAGGCCTTCTTTGTCTTACGCTATTTCAATCTTTTCGCAGATCTGTGTAAATCTTTTATCAGTAAGTAGGATATACCTGCAAGAACTCCGGCGTGTGGCTGATGAGGTGCGGCCGGCACAGGTCGACGGGGTTGCCGATGGTGTGCAGTATCCGGTACCACGCCTGCACCACCGCCTCCGCGCTCATGTCCGCCGGCACCAGCTGTGCGTCCTCCTCGCCTGCACGCCGAAACGAGTGAGCGGGACAGAGCATGAACTACATAATACGTACTGCTACTGCATGAGTGATCGAGACAGAGTGTCCTCCCACCTGAGTGCAGAGATGTAAGTGAGCAGGACAGACCATAATATGGGATTGTCCACGTGATTTTAAATGTTTTTGTCTTCGAGCATAACAGTTCGTAGAGAACATTTAGACTTTAGAGAGATAAATATCGCTATAAGCGTCTTTACAAAAGCAGAAAATTTTCCCCAAAGGTCAATTTTAAAAACTTTGAATACAGCTGATGAGAAACAGCACTAATCTGCAGTTGTGCACGCTCAGTTTGCGTGCATATGTGCATGTGTGTGGATGCGCTGCTAGCGCGCGTGCGTGTACACGTGCGTGCGAGCGAGACAGATACACCCATTGCTCCGTGAGCGGCGCGCGGTGCCGCCAGCGGACGCACACCTCGCGCGCGTGCTTGTACACGTGCATGCGAGCGAGACAGATACGCCCATTGCTCCGTGAGCGACACGCGGTGCCGCCTGCGGACGCACTGCTCACGCGCGTGCTTGTACACGTGCGCGCGAGCGAGACAGATACTCACTGATGGGCATGGCGGGGAAGAGCGGGCCGTACATGTGGCGCAGTAGGCGTCGCGTGAGGCACAGCGACACGCGCGCCCACTGCTCCGTAAGCGGCGCGCGGTGCCGCCAGCGGACGCACTGCTCGCGAAGCGTACGCCACAGCACTGGGCTCGGGAAACATCTGTGACGTCACAATTTTGTAATATCTAGATAAATTATTGTGAAAAACATACATTTTTATACAGATGTTAACAAGAAGTTTATCACACTTTTTAAAGATTTACGGCAAGAGAAATATAAATTCGTATTTGTCTTCTTATATCAATACTATATAGGGAAATATGGTATTGATATATAAGTATTTGGTCATAATATATTCTCTTTATTATCCTTGCAGGGTAATAGATCTCTGAAAAAGCGATAGATCACTACAAAAATTACGCGCTTCTAAACCGATTTATCATAATAAACAAATCATATTATAAGACATACCTATGACACGCCAATATCCACACTTCAAACAGCACACAAAGCACCCGATCACACAGATGCTCGGCGTCAGCACAGAGCGGCGCGGGCGGCGCCAGTAATGCTGACGCGGCTGCCAACAGCAGAGCGAGAAGAGAGCGCCACTCCCGCGCACCCAGGGAACCGCTCTCCGCCAACGCGCGGGCCAAGCGAAGCACCCGGTGACAGAGGACCGCCTGCTTAGACATTAGGTTGCCGCCTGGGGAGTGAATGAATGTAGTGAATATATCTATCGCAGTTTGTGACAGCAAATAATAGGCTGTTTGGCAGGGCCGGATTTATATTTTTTATGAGTATAGGACACTTTAATTTTGCCACCCATATGTACGAACGCTGCTGCTATCCTAGGATGATGCCGCCCATAGGCCACGGCTTATGCTGCCTATATCCAGAGCTGCTGTTTGGTCAGATTGTTATCTAGTTATTAAAAGAATTGAACTGTCAAAGTTTATGGTCGCAAATCTTTTGTTTGCAAAATAAGTTGTTTTCGGCACTAGTGCTACTGCGCTAGAATATTTTGTACTATAAACAGAGCCAGTGGTGACTTTTGTAATGTTAGACAGTATTTTAAAATTAACAAAATTTTGAATGATGAACATACCCAATTCCGTTTGATAGATGAATGTGAGTGCTTGTAACAGAAATATCCAATTTATGACTGAGAAAATTATGTTGATTAAAAAATATCCAATTTATGACTGAGAAAATTATGTTGATTGTCTTTGTCTGATTACTGATGCATTTAAAAAGTTGTATGCCAGACTGACTTAATACTACAAATATTTTAAATGGGTTTATTAATTAAGAAAGAGGTGAGGATAAAGTTACTTACTCTCATTAGGTCTGGGCACAAACAGGTTATGTAGATGATTGAGTATCTTGTTCGCGTATTTGTGCGGATCCGCAGCAATAGGCGGCGGGACGGCGGGCGAGGGGGGGTGTGTGGCCGGCGGGGAGCCGGGCAGGAGCGCCCCGAGCCACGCGTAGCACACATACACGCAGTCGCGGAGAGCCTCATGCTCTGTCAGTGGCAGCGAGAGACCGAAGCGAAGGACTTCTAGCACCCATTCCACCTGGGTAATTTGGAGTTTAAAAAATTGATAGAGAAATAAGTTTGCTCCACTTTGAGTAAGTCCTGTCTAAGCCGTTTTTCCAAACGTTCTTCCCTGTTTCCTCCCTGGATAATGCTGGTAGAATTATAAAATTTTTCCTGAATATCTATGGCCATTGGCCACTAATACAATATCCCTATGTTTTCTTTTTTTTCATAATTTAGTTATTAAATAATCGGCCAAGTGCGAGTCGGAATCGCGCACGAAGGGTTCCGTACCATTATAGAGCAAAATTAGGCCATAAATTGTGTTTTTTGTATGGGAGCCCCCCTTATTTTTTTATTTTATTTTAATATTATTATTAAATATTAAAGTACACATATAACTAAGGATTTTGTGAAAAATTACCTGTTGCCATTTTTGATATTTATTACTCTATGATATAGAGCAAAAAAGACCAAAAAAATCACGTTTGTTGTATGGGAGCCCCCTTAAATATTCATTTTATTTTATTTTTAGTATTTGGTGTTATAGCGGCAACAGATATACATAATCTGTGAAAATATCAAATCTCTAGCTATTACTGTTCTTGAGTTACAGCCTGGAGACATCAAAAAAGGCCAAAATTATTATTTTTAACAAAAAATTAAAACCGACTTCCAGGGTAAAAACAATAATAATTTATAATGAACAAAAAAGTGTTAAATAATTCTTACTCTTTATAGTGCCTTATGCATAATTCTCCTAAACCTCAACTATTTCTGTACACAATCTACATTATTTTGAAGACGGTACCAGCTATAAGAATGCTGAGTTGTATGACAAAATATTTTTAATATTTAAGACTGGTACCGACTTCAAAATAATGTAGATTGTGTACAGAAATAGTTGAGGTTTAGGAGAATTATGCATAAGGCACTATAAAGAGTAAGAATTATTTAACACTTTTTTGTTCATTATAAATTATTATTGTTTTTACCCTGGAAGTCGGTTTTAATTTTTTGTTAAAAATAATAATTTCACTCTTTTAAGTGATTTATAAGCTGGTTTTCTGCACAGACTAATATGTGTTATGCTTAGTTACTTTGGATCCAGGATACACTTTCATGATATTATGAGAACTCATTGTCTGATATCACTACTTCAGAATTGCGTACTTAACTCCAAGCATATACCACTGTATACCTAATGTATATGCTTGGCGTTAATCAAGCAATAATAAAATTAATGTTTATACACCTGTCTTTAAAGGCTCTACAGTTCTGTTCACTGACTTTCTATCATTACACTCATGAAAACAACTCAACATTACTAGATGACGCCCGCAACTTCGTTGCGCCAAAATTCGTTTATCGCGCGGAAACTTAAAATTTTTCCGGGATAAAAATATCCTATCCTATGTCCTTTCTAGGGACTCAAAGTATCTCCATGCCAAATTTCAGCAAAATCGGTTCAGCTGTTCGAGCGTGAAGAGGTAACAAACGGACAGACTGATAGACAGACAGACACACTTTCGCATTTATAATATTTGTATGGATGCTCAAATATAACTAAAATCGTCCTTATAAATTTTAAGAATAACTTTCCTCATAGATCTTATGATCAAGTTGCTAACTCGGTAACCTAAACACCAAGGTCGAGTCATTTACATTGAAATAGCATTATAATTTTTTAAATTGTTCGACAAATTCGGGCTTTGTTCTTAAAGACGATTAAAAGTAACAATAATAGGGTTATAATTAGATAACTCATGGTGTGGTGACTGGTAGTAGTGATGATGATGAATGTAACTTGCATAGTAGCATATGCTTTCAGTTCTTAAACCAACTCCGAAACCCCCAAACTTGTATATATAAGGAATCCGGAGTTCTCTTAGCACCTTCGGAACCATGGTATAACTAATTTTAAAATCTTGCTTTTTGGTAGCACATACTTAGGATACTTCTCATAAAATCGAAATCATTATATTATGTTTCCATATAAATTTGGAGGAGTTCCCTCGATTACTTACGGATGTATGGTGGAATGGTGGTGATGATGATGATGATAAATTTAATTTGCATAGTAGTATATGCTTTCAGTTCTTAAGACAACGCCGAAACCCCCAAACATGTATCTATAAGGAGTAAGGAGTTCTGTTCACCACCTTCGAACCATGGTAAATCCTGGTGCAAAATCTTACTTTTTGGTAACATATGCCTGGAATACTTCATATGAAACCAAAAAAAACATATGTTTCCATTTGAATTTTGAGGAGTTCCCTCGATTACTCATGGATCCCATCATCAGGTCACCACTTTTCTGAACATTGCTTTTTGGTAGCATATGCTTAGGATACTTCTTATAAAATCGAAATCATTATAAGTTTCCATATAAATTTGGAGGAGTTCCCTCGATTACTCACGGATGTATGGTGGAATGGTGGTGATGATGATGATGATTAATTAAATTTGCATAGTAGTATATGCTTTCAGTTCTTATGACAACGCCGAAACCCCCAAACATGTATCTATAAGGAGTAAGGAGTTCTGTTCACCACCTTCGAACCATGGTAAATCCTGGTGCAAAATCTTACTTTTTGGTAACATATGCCTGGAATACTTCATATGAAACCAAAAAAAACATATGTTTCCATTTGAATTTTGAGGAGTTCCCTCGATTACTCATGGACCCCATCATCAGATCACCACTTTTGACAAAATGGGACCAAATTGGAGTGGAACCTAATAAAACAAAAGAAAAATTTTGAAAATCGGTTCATAAACGGCGGAGTAATTGTTGAACATACATAAAAAAAAAAAAAAAATATCCACAGACGAACGTATAACCTCCTCGTTTTTGGAAGTCGGTTAAAAATCACGTTTGTTGTAGGGGAGCCCCACTTAAATATTCATTTTATTTTATTTTTAGTATTTGGTGTTATAGCGGCAACAGATATACATAATCTGTGTGTGTGTGTGTGTGTGTGTAAAATATCAAATCTCTAGCTATTACCGTTCTTGAGTTACAGCCTGGAGACAGACAGACAGACAGACAGACGGACAGACAGACAGACGGACATACAACGAAGTCTTAGTAATAGGGTCCCGTTTTTACCCTTTGGGTACGGAACCCTAAAAATATATGAATGTTCAAAAACCCAAAAAAATGGCCAGATTTTCCGCTGTGTCCAAACATCCAGAAAACAGATTTGGCTAGATTATACAAAAAATAAAAGTTAAGTTTTCGAGAAGGAATCAGAGGACAACAAATCGATGATTTTCTGTTCTTTTATTAGAACTTTTGTCGTGTTGTCTCTATCGCGCTCTGCGGTTGGACTTGAGATTCGTGAGACAGCAATACATTTTCAAATACCTATTTTCAATTTGTCTCGCCCTTGGTGTATCCTCTTAATACCTCGATTGTGGGAATCGCAGACACAATAGGTTTTCAATTGTTATGTGACAACGGGTGACATCCTTGGGGATTGATTGATTTATTTCCTTTTTCGAAGAAGGCACTTGAGTAAGCTATGTCCTTCTTTTATAACAGTTATTGTAGTATATGACCACATCTAATATATAACAATAGTACCTATCCTATGCCTGTGTAAAACCAGTTGTTGCTTACACATAGATGAGCTATGAACTATGAATATAACACCAAGAACCAACAATACAAACAGCAGAATTTACCTCTGCATCAGTTGTAAGGGGGCTGGGCTGGTGTGAAGCAAGCTGCTTCACGACTGCCAGCACTACTTCCCGTCCCCCCACAGCTCCCAGCACACCCGACCCGCCACCCTCCAGCGGCAGCGAGCTCCATTCCGAGTACATTCCGTCACTTTCGCGATTCTGAAATGTGGACGTATAATGTATCAATCTACATATTTAGTGTTAATATTTTAACATTATGCGATACGATAAATCGGAAGCCGCCTTGGGCATAATTTGTCTGATGTCGCATAGAAAATGATGGAGGTATAATTATATGTTTCCGAGTTACGACTAAAGACAAGTTTCTCACACCCATGTGTTTTATCGGCGTAAATCGTAATATCCAATCTTGTAATGAATCGGCCCTTTTAATAGATGACTACAATACATACTTTGATGATTTGAATGAAAGTAAAATAGCTTGTTCTAACTATTCCTGCATAAACAACGTTAAAACACTCACTTCTAATTTTGTTAACATAACAATTCACTAGAAACTTACTTTGCAGTTGACCCTGTTGAATATTCCCACATTCATAAATAATAACTATGTGTCGTTAGCTGTTTCAATTAATTTCTTTGATACGACGTGTAAAGTATGATCTGGAAAATGGAAAATATGTAAAAGCACAGTTAGATTTTTTTGTTTCAATTATTTAAGTTCAATAAACTTTTATTGAATTGTCGTATTTTGCACCTATGTAACTGTGAAGGTTTTCTTGAGTTGAATGCAAGATTTGTGCAAGATAATGTTTTTGTTAATTCGTAAATATAAGCTGGAAAATTTAAAATTTTCCCAAATGTTTATTTTTACTACCTACTGTGCATTGACGCATTGACGACTGTCACAGACTAATAAGGGGATACTACGTATACGACTGTTGACGACTGACGTTTTCGTATTTGACATTGACATTTGTACATGTAAAAAATCCACAGTCTAAAGGTGGGTTTAGACCAAGCGAGCGAATGCTCATTCTAGTCAAGCTCTTTTGATGTAAACAAACAACGAGCATTCTTTCGTTGTTCTAGTGTGTTCGCCACGTGTTCGGCGGTAATTAGATAGAATGCTCAGATGGAAAAATCAATATAGCGATGAAGTAGTTATTCCATTAAACTAAATTTAGAAATCATGATTTCACCAAAATTTAGTGAAGTGGAATAACATTAGGCTTCTGCTGAGACGATAATCAAGGGTGGCAAACAGAGAAAATTGTCAGTAAGTAGAGACAATTAAGGTAAGTTTACGACAGTTTACAAGCGCAATCTTCATATCGACGCTGTGTTTATGCTTCAACACATAATAACTATTTTGTTGTAGTGCAAAATATCATAATTTGTACAACCTGAACACGAGGCAGGTATCACGTTTTGCGAAAACCAACTTCAGCATGGACCGGGTTTCTCCATGTGTAGAAGTAGAAGCCATTATAATAGGGCGCTTCAATACTGTGATTCGTGTGATATTAAAATCATGATTTTATTGATACGTGTACGGTGTAATTCGTACCATTGCGCGCAGCCGACGACATTCGTCAACAACGACTTGACATAGTCTGTGGACTTGACATTATTTTGTGAATTTCGGAGCCTTTGTGGCCCGCGGCGGGCGGCGGGCCACAAAGACTCCGCTAGGAGTAAAGGCCGTCACAGACCTAGCTATAATATATATTAATATATTTATAGCTAGGCATATTAATATATATTTTCTATACAATTTTCGCGTGACCACACACTTAGCTATAAATTATAATATATATTTCTGGTCTCAGTGTGTTTTACGGTATATTAATATGTTTATAGCTAGGCATATTACTATATTATATTTTCTATACAATTTTCGCGTGACCGCACACTCAGCTATAATATTATATATTTTTGGTCTCAGTATTATAATACGGTATATTAATTATTATAGCTAAGTCTGTGACGGCCTTTAATCTGTTCTGTGCACAAAGGGTTGGGGAATGGGGATAGCTGTTCTAAAACCTCAGGATCATAAAGCAAAATAATTCCTATTTTACATACTGATATAATTATTATTATGATCTTCAGTTTGATTGAATGTAATTTTTTAGATAAGTTTTTATTATCTAAATCGTAAAATATAGTAGTAGGCAAGGATTATGGATATAGTTATAATATATTATACACCGTCGTTCGGCCGTGTTTCCACCTGCAAGACAAGTCCACCTTCAATAAAAGTCATCCACTATATTTAGTCATTCTTTTCTGTACCTACTGCTACATAATATTCAAAACTTGTTTACATCAAGGTTGACCTTCTGCCTTTAAAGATTATGGAAACTGGAAAGGTCTTCTAAAAGTCAATGAGTTCAGCAAATGACCCTTGGGATTAATTGAAATGAAAAGCTGCTTAGTGAAAGCAATTTAATTAAAAATATATATAAAAACAAGATAGCTACTAAAGGCCTTCACAGACTTAGCTATAATATATATTAATATACCTTAATATACCGTACTAAACACACCAGAAATATATATTATAGCTAAGTGTGTGGTCACGCAAAATTTGTATAGAAAACATATTAATATGCCTAGCTATAAATATATTAATATATATTATAGCTAGGTCTGTGACGGCCTTTAGACTTATAATATTATGATCCACAGACCACACGGAATTTAAAAATACTGAATATTTTTTTACTGCAAATCAAAATTGCATTTAATATATATATCTTAACACAAACTCACAAAATAACAAATAACAATAAACAGTATTACACATTTTATGAAATTTAATATAACATACTCTCGTTGAAAACATACAACTTATAATATGAAATTGCATGCGTAAATCCCATACTATATATTCATGGTTCCTTACACATATTAACCTCTCAAGCCCCAAGCACGGTCGCCGCACTATTAAAATTTATTGCCTTATAGTGTTAGAAGTACATAATGTTATTAAGTATTGCTCTGTACATGAACTAAGCAGTATTTTTAAACTAATGTGCTAATATTGTGAAGTTAGTTTTTTTTTAACTCTTCTTATTAATATGACTTCCACAAACTTTAATGTCCAATATCTGATTGAGATCAAGCACCATTATTTATAATCACAGTTGTAAATCTCTCTCTGATCCTTGTTAGTTATCTCCTTCTCCATTCCTTATGTCCTCATACTTTGCTTTCAACATAATTGTTTCTTCTTCCAACTCTTTAATTCTCATTTTCTGCTCCTCTAGCAGGGCATTTTTTGTGGCGATTTCATCTTTTAAGTCCTCATTTTCTTTTTGCAGATCCATTCCGCCTTGAATTGTGTTTGCCAGTACAGTAGTCTTGGCTTGTTTCACTGTCTCATCCGCTTTCTTAATGATCGCTTCAGCCTTTAACTGAAACTCATACTGAATGATGATCATAGTGACTAGTCTCTTTATCACAAAAGCTAAGAATATTGCGAAGCCAGTGATGTAAAAGTTTCTTTGGGCTCTGAACAGCTTTACATTGCCCTTCATTTCGCTCGCCAGATGAACGTGACCAGGATCAGATGAGTGGGAGTACTTTTTCATTTCTCTAACAGCATCTAGGAGGAACAAGCCTAATACTCCCAACAGGACATAGAAATACACAGCTGCATGTTCTCTGAACATAGAAAACAAACGAGAACGGAAGAAGTTATACCACCGCCGAGCGCTAAATATCGGCAGTATCATAATTATGACGATAGCAATCTCGAAATATAAGTAGCCGGCTATAAAAGTCCATTGTATAGACATGATGTTTATTTATATTTAGATCACAACTTGTACAGAATTATTAATTTATGAAGAACAGCCTAACCGGGATCACAATTCACACTACACGCATTAATGATTATAAATAAACCAGTCTTCACTGTAGTTGTAAAATTATCAAGTTTGATTTTGTTCACATTACACAACAATAATGTAACACAGCACTGTACAAATTATTGCTGCCCTACTAACCATGCCCATGCCACCATTACAATGATTACACGTGTCGCAAATAAAATCACAAAAGTGAAGTGTCGTTGATTCGATATTATTCTGGACTATTCAAAACAAAATTTAGATTTTTCTACGGTCATCCGAAAAAGGGAAACAGGGAAAACAAGTTTTCACTTTCATTCTTCTTCTTCTTCTTTTCTTTTTTTCTTTTCTTATAATGGCACTTCGGCTTTAACCATGGCGTCCTCGTCCATGGCCATGTCGAGTATATAATATTATGGCGGGAAAACAATATTTTATGCCGCCGCCACATATGCGTGGTGCTTCGCGCTAAAACCGATACTATTGGACGATCTGCGTGTATTACCTCAATGGTCTAAAGTCTAGTCAAAGTGTAAAAGTCATTACAGTCATGCCGCGGCGGCATATGCGAGGTGCTTCGCGCTAAAGCCGATACTATTGGACGATCTGCGTGTATCGTCCAATAGAATCGTCTCGTCGCACGAAGCTATACGGCCGGGACATCAGAAAGTCAAGTCGATCGATTCGTCAAGGTGATTTGATCATAGCATTAAGCCCGCTCCAGACGGCAGACTCTCGAGTTTTGCCGAAACACAAAATTGCCAAAACTCGAGAGCACAGGGAGCACACGGGAGCGGCTCTTCACATTCTCGATTGGCTCAGTTGAAAATAGACAGCATGGTGCGCTGCATGCTCGAGAGCGATGAGGCCTGGCAGGCGGCGGTCTCTTTCTGTGAAACCGTCCTTTCACAGAAAGAGGCCGCGGAGCGGAACAGAGAGGATGATCCATCCTCCGTTCCACTCCGCCAGCGTAGGACGGGAGTGCGAAGGCGTCGCTATGCGAACCTCCAATAACTTCCGTCCCACGGGGCTCCGGGTCAGGATGGGAACCTGCCCGGCTTAGCTAGTCCCGGCGCCGAGGGGAACGCTTTAGTTTTGCCTAAGCGTTCCCTAACTTGGTGGAAGTCCGGTCCCTTGTGAGGTAGACCGGCCGGTCGTGGAGGGAGTCCTGTGTTAGA
The DNA here is from genome assembly GCA_905404155.3 of Plebejus argus. Taxonomy (NCBI): domain Eukaryota; kingdom Metazoa; phylum Arthropoda; class Insecta; order Lepidoptera; family Lycaenidae; genus Plebejus; species Plebejus argus. The sequence continues at coordinate 1,483,101 of FR989944.1, forward strand.
CAGATCCAGGATATCCCTTCGTATACGGCTGAAGGCAAACCGCAGGTGGTTTTAGTGGGTAAACCGAAGTCGGGAGTCCCACATACCCCCGGGGTGCTTCAGCTTAACTGAGGCACATCCCCAACCCGGGGCACCCATAAAGGGTTTCCCCTGCGCATCAAAAAAAAAAAAAAAAAAAAAAAAAAAAAAAAAAAAAAAAAAAAAAAAAAAAAAAAAAAAAAAGTTGAAAATAGACGCTCGTAAGACATGGACGTTACTAGAACATTATGTATGCTATTGTAGGATTCGCTGCAGCATAATTAATATAGCTATATTTTGGTGAATCATGTAAGAATAGTACCTAAAATACGCTGGAAAAAGCGTATGCAGTGTATGATCGCCATAATATTTGAAATAGAAAATCATGAACGTAGTCATTAAGGAGTCCTTGTGGGTTACGTACTCGCTCTGTCTGTCTGTCTGTTTGTCTTCAGGCTGTAAACCAAGAACGGCTACAGCTAGATTTCTGAAATTTTCAGAGATTGTGTATTTTTGTGTCGCTATAACAGCAAATACTAAAAATAAAATAAAGTTAATATTTAAGGGCAATTTTTGGTAATTTTGGGCGTATATTATTACTATTATTATAATATTAGGATAATATTGATGATAATAATAATATAATAGTTCTAAAAACGATTACTCCAGTTCGTGTGTCCAATTTACCGACATTTAAACAAAATACGTGCATTCGATACGGTGACTGTCTGCCGACTGGCCCGAGCGACACGGGAGTGTGGAGAGCCGAGAGATAGTTTTGCATAAACACAAAATAATAAAAAGAAAACTATACGAGAACCCTTAATAAATAATAAAAACGAAACTATACGAGAACCCTTTGATGTACCGACATCGAACGGATAGTTCGGCAAATATACACGAGACCAACGATATCTAAATACTATACGTTATAGCTGTTCTTTGCACGAGACATACACGAGACATATACGAATATAGACGAATGTGCTCTCCTCACTCTCGTATTCGGCAAGTCTCGTGTAGTTTTGCCGAGAGTGTGGAGCGCGTTTTCGGCAAATATACACGAGACATACCTACACGAGACCAGGCCTGTCTCACTCCGCGCGTAGGTATCGAAAATATACCTACGCGCGGCTGCCCTTGCGCAGGGTATAATTCAGTGGGGCTGCGCGAGCGAGCAGCGACGGACATACTTTTTAAGTTTTGACCTGTTTTTATTAAAATGGAAAATAAAAAGAAACACCCTAAAAAGTATGGTGCTGTATTCAATTGTTTAAAAACTGATTGCGATACAAATTTATCTTTTTAGGGTTCCGTAGCCAAAATGGCAAAAAAGGAACCCTAATTATAGATTCGTCATGTCTGTCAGTCTGTATGTCTGTCTGTCTGTCTGTCTGTCCGTCCGTCCGTCCGTCCGTCCGTATGTCACAGAGCCACTTTTCTCCGAAACTATTAAAGCCATACTATTGAAACTTGGTAAGTAGATGTAGTCTATGAACCGCATTAAGATTTTGATGCAAAAATGGAAAAAATATTAAAAATTTTAGGGGTCCCCAATTCCCCATAGGTACAACTGAAACAAAAAAAAACTTTTTTCATCTAACCTATGCGTGTGGGGTATCTAAGGATAGGTCTCCAAAAATCATATTGAGGTTTCTTATGTCATTTTTTTCTAACCTGAATAGTTTGCGAGAGAGACTCTTCCAAAGTGGTAAAATGTGTCCCCCCCCCCTCTAATTTCTAAAGTAGCCTGGGCATGATAATTCTAAAAAATATATATGATGTAGATTACTATAAAAACTACCAACGAAAATTGGTTTGAACGAGATCTATCCAGTAGTTTTTTTATACGTCATAAATGGTAAACCTTAACATAAATTTCATTAAATCGACTGAAGTATAAAAATAAATCAAAAACCTTTTAATTTCATAAAAATAAACCTTATTGCTGCTGCGGAACCCTTCATGGGCGAGTCCAACTCGCACTTGGCCGCTTTTTTTTGGTTACCTAAGGACGCTGAAAAGTAAGTAATATATTAATATGACTCATGCAAAGTATTATATTTTGTACTTTGAATAGGTACCTTTTACTACATTATGTAGCTGTAATACATTAAACATAAATCTTATTAATATAATACTTATTAAGTATACTAGCTGTCCCGTTGTTTTGCCGTATACGCGATGGACGTATGGATATTTCGCCCGTATCTTTTTGGTTGCTCTATTGGCACGTCTGTTACGCCATTTTCGTTTTTTTTTTTACTTAATTACTCTCATTAAACTGAATAATAAGTATCTAAAGAAATTTCCATTAATCATCACAAAAAGTTGTTTATGGTTTATAATTAAATGATAATATTAAAGCGCACCGCGCGCAGGTATTTTTTTGGTACATTCAGCCCTAGCTGCCCTAGCGGCACAATAGTACATTCGAGCGGGCCGCTCAATGTATAAGTTCAGTGTAATATGGATCGTTATCCGTAGGCATAAGAATGAAATTGGCTTGTAACATGCTTGTAATAAATTTTTGTAGGTACTGAAACGAACAGACGCTGAACTCTGAGTCATTCTAAATGGTACCATATGTTTATAGATTTAAAGAAGACATTTCGTTGGATACATTTTCTAAGATAAACTTCTGTACGGAGTACTATTATATATTCTGTGACGAGACATATACGAATATAGACGAATGTGCTCTCCTCCCTCACTATCGTATTCGGCAAGTCTCGTGTAGTTTTGCCGAGAGTGTGGAGCGCGTTTTATAAAGAAAAACTGCCACTATAATTGACACTTGACATTGTCATTTTCAAAAGGAAAGTTCATAGTTTTTAAAAAATTGTGCAATGCATAAAAATTTATATCTCAAAACCCAAAGAACTATAACGTCAAAACCTATAAGTAAAGTATGGCTAGTATAGAATTAGACATATGGCGTGGAGAATGGGGCTTAGCTTCAATTGATTTAGAATGCCTAAAAGTTTTGGTAGGTTTCCCGAAAATTGTAAATTGTAACCTTACACAGGTTCCACATTCTACCGGGTTTCAGTTAATTTTTATTTTTCAGACGTATATGAAATTTATCGGCGTGCCTGTAAAAGTCAGAGAAGTCAGTAATCCATTTTTCACACCAAAAGGTACTCTTCCAGTTGTTAGAGATGGGAGGAAGGTACTGACAAATTTTGAAGAAGTTGTGGACTATCTGAAGACTTTGGTGGGTTTGTTTTTGATTTTATTCGGTAATGATTATATATAAATGGTATTGACATAAAAACTATTTTTGTAATTTTCAGCACTACAGCACTGATCTTCATTTGAATTCAAAACAGGCAGCAGAAGCCAGTGCTTTCACTCAATATTTGAAAGACAAGTTGTATCCAGCTTATCAGTACTGCTGGTGGGTAGACGAGAAGAATTATGGAGATATGACAAGACCCACATATGCAAAGGCTTTGCAACTACCATTTAATTTTTACTACCCATCAAGATACCAGAATGCCGCCAAAGACATGGTAGAAGCTCTGTTTGGAGAACACACAGACTTGAGAGAAATTGAAAGAACTGTAGGTTTATTAATGAAAAGTGCCAAACATTCTGTTAACTTTGTGAAACATATTTATGAAGCATCTCTTAATTTCAGGTATTTCTTGAAGCAGAAAAGTGCCTTAAAACTCTGTCAGACAGGCTCGGGGAGAGCGAATATTTCTTTGGAAACCGACCAACATCATTTGATGCTGTTGTTTTCGCTTACCTGGCACCGTTGGTCAAAGCACCCTTTCCAAATCCCACACTAGCTAATCATGTTAAAGGAATTAATAATTTGAGTAGGTTTGTGGCAAGGATTAGTCAGAAAAACTTTAGGAATGTCACAGACGGTAAGTGTTACTTTTAATATGCTATTCATAAAAGAACCTCAGTATCATCATAGATATTTTTATTTACAGAATACAATAAGCAAAACGCAAAAAAGAAGTCAACAGGCACACAGTCTGAGAGTGAAATAGCAAATTTTCCAAACCAGACAAGGAATAAAATATTGGCAGCACTGTTTGCTGCTATTGCTATGACTGGCTTTGCTCTTGCTAATGGAATGTTCCAAGTAAGTTGAAAGCATTCTTATATTTTAATTGAGCATGCAAGTTTCTATAGCTTTGTAATGCTTGTAATTTTGGAATTAACATCAATTATTTTTGTTCAGTGTAAAAGTTACTAAATTCAAATATTTTAGTGCGTTTAAGTTTTTTCTGGCAAGATTGGATTGACATAGCCACTGTGTGCACACTAAAATCCCTAAATAAAATAAGATTAAAAAAAAAGCGGCCAAGTGCGAGTTGGACTCGCCCATGAAGGGTTCCGCAGCAGCAATAAGGTTTATTTTTATGAAATTAAAAGGTTTTTGATTTATTTTTATATTTCAGTCGATTTAATGAAATTTTGATTAAGGTTTACCATTTATGATGTATAAAAAAACTACTGGCTAGATCTCGTTCGAAAACCAATTTTCGTTGGTAGTTTTTATAGTAATCTACATCATATATTTTTTTTAGAATTATCATGCCCCTACTTTAGAAATTAGAGGGGGGGGGACACATTTTACCACTTTGGAAGAGTCTCTCTCGCAAACTATTCAGGTTAGAAAAAAATGATATGAGAAACTTCAATATGATTTTTGGAGACTTATCCATTGATACCCCACACGCATAGGTTAGATGAAAAAAAAATTTTTTTGTTTCAGTTGTACCTATGGGGACCCCTAAAATTTTTAATAATTTTTCCATTTTTGCATCAAAATCTTAATGCGGTTCACAGACTACATCTACTTACCAAGTTTCAATAGTATAGCTCTAATAGTTTCGGAGAAAAGTGGCTGTGACATACGGACGAACGGACGGACCAACCAGACCAAATTTTTAAACCAATCGACTTTAATGTTAAGAGCATTGTAACAAAGTTGTGTTCTTATTCATTCTCACATCAAGTTTGTTTGTTCAGGACATGAAAGAATTCCAGCATTCCCAAGACTACAGCGAGATGTTTGAGAATGGAGAAGACGACAACTGACACTAGCACCTCCGGATTATAATAGCATCACGCTGGCCAAGAGAATACACCTCATAAAATTTCATTAGTGCACTTAAAAAAATTATATCACATACCCCGTTTTCCATTTGATGTTAAAAACGATCAAACCTCTCAAAATGCCTCCTATTTTGAGCGTTTTGATTGTTTTTAACATCAAAAGGAATGTGGGGATAGTTGATATTGCGGTAATGGTGACTATGAATTTAAGCCAAAAATAACATGTTTAAGGCATATAAAATTATAATATTTGTTCAAAACATTTGATCCAAATTTTTTAAATTGTTCAATTGTAAATTTCAAGTTTCAAAATTGTGCATTAGATTTCCTAAATATAAATAAATATAATATTATATCCTCCTTACTGATAAGAAACAGATTACTTTTTCAATTTATCAGACAAAGATAGCAGACATTGCATACTAATAACGAAAAAGTAAATACTTTTATTAGTAAGGAGTAAGAGTCAAATTTTATTAACTTGAAAAGTCATTGCGAAGCATCTATTCTATCTGATCATTGCATTTATCATGCAGCATTTAAACTAGTTTTAATGGCTATGTTGTCATGTAAAGATTGTTTGTGAATGCTTGCTACGTGGGTAGATTCATATTTTGTTAATAGGAGTGATTTGGTTTGTTGTTAGGTTATTAAAATAAAATGTAGTTTGTTGACTTTAAATCTTTTATTTAAGAACTCAATAAGCTAAATTTTAGTAAGACGACACCGCACTCTTCCAACTGCGCTGTAAGGGAGCAATCAGCAATGCAACATTTTCCCCGCGTTCCATTTGATGATAAAAACGATCAAAACGCTCAGAATAGGAGGCATTTTGATCGTTTTTACTTTTTAACATCAAATGGAACGCGGGGTTTATGGCCAAATTATTATTTGTATGCAATCGTACTTTAAGCCAAGCCGCACTACGCGGCATTGATGCGACACAATACGTCAGTACCACGAAACGTGAAGTGACTCGTCACTGCGGTGCAGCGTATTGTCGTCTAATGCAAAGAAAATTTTTACTCTAGCGAGGTCTATTGTGGTCTCGCCTTAAGGACGCTATTACAAATATCAGCGATTTTCCGGTACCCTATTAAAGAATTGGGAGTCAAACGCGAGGATATTTTGGTTTCAAATTAAAGATAATATATTATTCATCTCCACGACTGTACCATAAAAATTCTATAGCCGCATACAAAATTTTCACATAAAATACGTTTTAACCATCACAATAATCGCAAAATATGAAAAAAATGGGGTCTGATTAGGTACCTTAATATCTAAATAC